>OZ014413.1:5897500-7335000 GCA_963965975.1 Xestospongia bergquistia
TAATGGTTGGGATGCTAGAGAGGCTTATGCTGTCTGTCATCAGTTAGGATACCAAGGTATTTAGTAAATTGTATAAATATTTTGATAATGTTTATATATATATTATACCTATAGGTGCTGGATATTTTGTCAATTCTTATTTTGGTATTAATTCTCATCCTATTCTTATCTACTATACATCCTGTTCAAGTTATCAAAATAATCTCTTCGACTGCAATATTAATCAGATCCCATATTCATATTCTCAATGTAACAATTATCATCTGGAGTTAAATGTGAACGTAAGTTATTGAATATCTTTAATTTATTACATTGTTGATGTCACTAATCCAGCTCCATGTACTAATGGTGATATTAGTCTATACTCTGGTGTCTCCAGTCATCATGGTAATGTACGCGTCTGTATCAATGGTACTTGGAGTAAAATCTGTGGATATGGCAATTCTGTTGTTGATGATAATCTTGCTAATGTTATTTGTTCTGAACTAGGATATTCACCATATGGTAGGTAAATTGACAGTAACAATTTTAACAAGTTTTACTTTAGTTTGTTAGGTGCTAATAGTTCGTATAATATATGGAATGACAACATCTATCCTTACAATATCACCAATGCACGATGTTATGAGAATGAAACAAGCTTTACAAGCTGTCAATATGAGATTTCATCATCATCACCTTGTTACTATAGTCACTATTCTGGTGCTGTTGCAGTATTTTGTCAAAAGAGTATGAATGCATTAATTAAGCATGCAGTTGCAGTGGCAATGTAGGGATGGCTCAGACTGTCATATTGATAAAAAATGACGGAGTCTTTTTCATAATATTCTCTTTACAATGCCTCAGTCATAGACTAATATAAGCTTTGTTAGTGTCACAGATACAACTCATCAAATGTTTATTTGTTCATCTTTCCACTGCCTTTTAGCTCCAACTAATATAACTATAAATTTCATAAATTTTATACATTCCAATAGAACTTTACAACTGCACTACTGGAGATATTTGTCTGTATGGTGGCACTTATTACTATGGTGCAGTACAAGTTTGTATTGAAGGATGGTGGGGGTCAGTCTGTAGAGATAACTTTTGGGATAACAATGATGCTAGTGTAGTCTGTAAACTGTTGGGGTTTTCTCCCTATGGTATGTATAATAATGTGGATTGTCTTAACATGATATTCCAATTTATAGGGTCTCTTGCACTTCCATTAACTTATTATAATGATTATTATCATCCCATATACTTCACTGGTTTAAATTGTAATGGATCTGGGGATCACTTGTTTAACTGTCTTATCAATACCAATGCTCCAGCTTGTTCTTCTACTAGAAATGATGCCAATGTCGTATGTCCTGGTTAGTAATGACTATAACTATACATATGTGTATTCAGTAGTAAATTTTAGTTCATGGTTCTACATATGCTAACTGTACTGATGGACAAATCAGACTATTTGGAGGCTCTACAAATCATGAAGGCACTGTAGAAATTTGTATCAACCATGCTTGGGGGAACTATACATGATGATTGGATGCATCATATAGATAGATGGAGATATGAAGAAGCTCAGACTGTTTGTAATGCTTTAGGATACACTGCCCCAGGTATGAAAGCAGGATTATATTAAAGCATTTAATAATAATATCAAATACTATTAATTTTGTGTTAACTTGTAGGTGCTCAAAGTTTTCACAATGCTTACTGTGGTGAAGGAACTGGTCCAATTTTTCTCCAAGAAGTGCATTGTTCAACTCCAATGTTTTCGCTACTAAACTGTAATTTTCATTATTATTTTCATGGCAATCACAAAAGTGATTTTGGAGTAAGATGTCAACGTGAGTTAAGTATATTTTAAAAAACTAATTTTATGGCATTTATTTTAGCATTTTGTCAACATGGTGATATCAGACTAGAAGGCAGTAGTAATGCACTGATAGGACGAGTTGAAGTATGTGTCAATAAGACATGGGGTACTATATGTGATGATTACTGGGATAACAATGATGCCAGCGTAGTATGTAGACAACTGGGATTTTCAGGAGAAGGGTTTGTATTGTCTGTTTCAACATAATTACAATAATTTATTTATTAGGAGCAGTTACTCATACTGGTTATTATACTGAGAGTGCTAAATCATTTCATATCATTGATCTCAACTGTGATGGAACTGAAGATAATATATTTAATTTTTCTTATAACAACATTCAACAACATAGTTGTTATTATCATGAAGATGCTTATGTTCAGTGTCAAGGTATTTTAATTATAATGCTAATAATATTGTGAATGGTTTGTATTTACAGCTCCAAAGACTACGGATAATTGTACAAATGGTGACATCAAATTAGTGGGTGGAGACACAGATTATGAGGGTAGAGTTGAAGTTTGTTATAGTGATACATGGGGATCTATATGTCCTAGTTCATGCGACAATAATAATGCTAAAGTTGTATGCAGACAACTTGGGTACACCGGTGTTGGTTAGTAATATATATATTATATATATATATATATAATATATATATATATATATATATATATATATATATATATATAATATAATAATAATAATTTTCTCGATTTCAAAAGTATTATGTTGCAGGAGCTACTCCAGTTACTACATATGGAAAGGAGGATGGATCAGTTCATGTCCCTCATTTCTATTGTTCTGGTACTGAGAAAAATTTACTGAATTGTACCCATTATACTTACTTATTGTGCCATTATTCATATAGTGCTGGTGTTAAATGTGAAGATAAATAGTGACACTCTATATGAGGTTCCTTTTATTGCTTAATCTTGCTTAATTCATGCAGCTCCTTGTACACATGGAGATGTTCATTTAAAAGGTGACAGCAGGTACAATGACTTTGGTCGAGTTGAAGTTTGTATCAATAGTACATGGGGTACTATTTGTGATGATTACTGGGATAATACTGATGCCAGTGTGGTCTGTAGACAACTAAATTTTTCTTCTTATGGTAAATTGTATCTGTTGAAATTCTCTTGTTTATATATGTTTATATATATATATAAATAATATATTTATACACACACACACATATATATACATACATACATACATACATGTATATATGTATATATATATATATATGTATATATATAATATGTATGCATATATATACGTATGTATTATATATATATATATATATATATGTATATAATTATATTTATGTGTGTGTATATATTTATATATAATATATATATATATATATATATAATTATATATATTATATATTTATCATGGCACAGAGGTCTATTTGTATTAATAAATCTATTTGCCAATGAAGAAATTTCTAAAAGATATAGTTCAAGGACTAAAGACGTGAGGCTATATCTTTTAAAAATCACAAGTTGGCACGATGATATAAAATTGGTGTATCATAATATATCTGATATATCTTATCATGAGATTCATACTATTTAACTAGCCACTATTGCTCCATGAAAGATTATGTGGTCATTGAGCAATAGTCACTTACATTCTCAAATTGTCAGGTTTATAACTTGCTGCTAAGTTGTTTAATAAGATGGAACTAGTCATTTAGGCTCTTAGGTTCTAAGAGGTCAAATAAAACTAGCATTCTATTTAAAATGTATGGTTATGAATCAAATTATGAGTTCACATTGGCTAATGAATACTTAAGAAATTAAATAATCATGTATATATTCAGTGACAAATAATCTTTCAAAATAACATATATATCTATTTATACACTACTATTACATTATAGGAGCCATTGCCAAGGCTTCATTTTATACAGAGTCTATTCTTCCACACACAATGTATAATATTAGTTGTACTGGAGATGAAGATATATTGTTTGATTGTGTGCATAGTGAAGTAGTTAGTTTTGGATCAAACTGTTATAGTTATGAGGATGCTGGTGTTATCTGCCAAGGTTATTGACATTATTATTTACAAGAACATTTGACAAATGTCCATTTATATAGAGTTAAGTGTTCCTCACACAAACTGTACTGACAATGATGTTCGACTAGTAGATGGACACAGTCTTAATGAAGGAATAGTTCTAATATGTATGAATGGAGTCTGGGGAATACTTTGTAATAGTGGAGTTGGCGAGAATTATGTTAGAGTTGTATGTCTTGAACTAGGATATCAGAGAGGTTTGATATGCTGTTCACTGACTATATAATATTCATAATTAATAGGTATACCCTACACTGGTCAGTTTTCAAATGCTACCAATGATATACTACTGGTTACTGAAATATATTTTTCTCACACTGCTACTACTCTGTCTGAGTGTACCTTTGGTCACCTTACAAAGACATCATATACTTATTGTTATAATACAAAAATTATTGCAGTAAAATGCTATAGTGAGTGCTCTTTGAATATTACCATTTGTTTATTTTCTTACGTAGATTGTACTGACAAAGACATTCAGATCATTCCTTATAATAATTACAACAAACAGATGGGTCGTGTTGAAGTGTGTGTTAATGGAACATGGGGTACTGTTTGTAGTGACTTCTTTGATGAAAATGATGCCATAGTCGCATGTAGACAACTGGGATATTCTCAATTAGGTATTTTAAAGAATTAATGTGTTTTTTAACAATAACTAATTTTTAAACAGGTTCTGTGTCAATGAGTAATATCAAAATAGAATTTTTTCTTCCACATCACTTTATTGATGTTAATTGTTCTGGAAATGAATTAAAACTCTCTAATTGTCCTCATAATGGACTGACTCATTACTCATGTTCTTCATGGAGTGATGCAGGAATAGCTTGTTTTAATGGTAATACTTATATACACTCTTGTAGTATTTATAAAATGTATCTCAGACAATGAAGTTCAATATGCTAACTGTACTAATGGTGAGATGAGACTATCTGGTGGATCATCTTTAATGAATGGACGAGCAGAGATATGTTATAATAATGTGTGGTTTGGAATATGTCCAAATAGTTATAACATTTACAATAATCTAAACACTATTTGTGGAGTCCTGGGATACTCAAATGAAGGCAATATTTAATCATGTAAATATATACATATTATTATATTAATGTTCTTATAGATGCTACTGAATATTTCAGTTTATTTTTGGACTTACCTACACTACCACTGATACCATACTGGTTCATATGTTTTGATACTGAACAGTCTCTATTAGATTGTTACAAGCATCCCATTAACTGCTATAACCATTATTACGACAACAATTATATCTATGGTGGAGTCACTTGTCAAGGTATTAATGTTTTTAATTTTCTTAATTGTATTTTTTGCAGTTAAATGTAAACATGGTGATATACGTCTTGCTGGTACAAGTTATAGTACAGTAGGTAGAGTAGAGATATGTCTTAATGGAACTTGGGGTACTGTCTGCAGTAATAATTTTGATGATATAGATGCCGGCGTTGTGTGTAAACAGTTAGGATACTCTCCGTATGGTTAGTTTTTTGCTAGTTTTATGTTGAGTGTTATAGATTAAAGAAAACTTTAAACACTACTTTTATAGGTGCAATTTCACTGCCTAGTAACTACTACTACTACCACTACTATTATAGTCCTACATATATATATGATTTGAACTGTACTGGTGTGGAAAAAAACATATGGGACTGTCATTATTACAATAGTTACCATTTTTGTAGCCGATATCAAGATGCAGCAATTATATGTCAATGTAAATACACTATGCTATAACAACATACTAACTATAATCCATCTCATTAGATATCAATTATACTGTGGACACATCTTGTAATAATGGTGATGTACGTTTGGTTGGTGGTATTAATGAACTAGAAGGTAGAGTAGAGTTATGTTACAATAAGATCTGGGGATCTGTATGTCATGATTCCTGGGATACATATGATGCTAATATAGTGTGTAAACAACTTGGTCATCATCCTACAGGTAGATATTGGCATTAAAAACTCTTACTAAACAATTCCTTTGCATTAAAGATGCAACAGCATTACGGTATAGCTATTTTGGTCATGGGGAGGCACCTCACATTCTTAATTATATTGAATGTTCCTCATCTGGGAGTTATAACTCTCTCTTGCAATGTTCTTATGATGTTTTAGATGCTACAATGTATTGTGGAAATAGTGCTCTGACTGGTGTAGTTTGCCTTGGTAATACCTTCTCATGTTAACATGTATTACTTCATGATGTTGTGTATAACAGAGAAATGTGCAGATAATACTGTCAGGTTGAGTGGATCTTTAAAAAAATATTCTGGCTGTGTTGAAGTTTGTGTGGAGACAATGTGGACTTCACGTTGTGATGAGAGCTGGGACTTTACAGAAGCTCAAGTAGTATGTAGAGAATTGGGATATTCACCTTATGGTGTGACAAATATGACTGTATGTTCTGTATAATTAAACTATTATTACAGGTGCTGTTCCAACACATAACTGTTATATTGAAGGTCAACTATCATTTGGTATCACTGATATCAATTGTACTGGTTCTGAAGAACATCTTGTCAACTGTTCACATAGTAATGCTGTATTATATAATTGTAACTCTCATGATAATGCTGGAGTTGTTTGTCAAGGTATATATTAGTTACATGTAAAATGATCAACCTTGAAACATTCAGTTTTTGCTAAACAAGCCAATTGTACTAATGGTGAAGTTAGACTTGTTAGTGGTAGTGGACCTCATGAAGGAAGAGTCGAAATTTGTGTCAATGAAGCTTGGGGGACAGTCTGTTCTAATAGTTGGAACAATGTTGATGCTAATGTTGTCTGTAAACAGCTAGGATACTTACCACTAGGTTTGAAGTTAAAAATATCAATGATTAATTAATCATTTAATATTTTTCCATTAAAATTAGGAGGAAGGGTCAAAACTAGTGGTTACTTTGGTTTTGGAACTGGACCTATTCTTTTATCTAATTTTTATTGTAATGGTACAGAGCCATCTTTGCTAGAATGTAATCGACAATCTTGTGGTGTTACCAGTTGTACACATAATGACGATGCTGGAGTGATTTGTGAGTGTAAGTATATATATATATGTGATATATTTAGCAAAGTTATTAGTCATAATTTTAAAAGGTCCTTGTACTGATGGTGATATTAGACTAGGAGATTATGCAGTGTTGAGGGGAAGAGTAGAGGTTTGTATTAATTGTACATGGGGTACAATTTGTGATGATCACTGGACACAAGAAGATGCTAGTGTAGTCTGTTCTCATCTGGGATACTCACCATATGGTATTAAGTATAGTTCAAATATACATTATAATTTTTAATTTGTCTTTAGGTTCAATGGCAACCAAAAATTTATTCTATAACTATGATATGAGAGGTGATTAGTGCCAAAATAGCCACATGAAAGAGAGGCTAGTGAAATCTTGGAGTGGGTACTAAAGTCTTAAATAGGGTAGTGGTTTTTTTAAAATAGGGTAGTGATTTTTAAACTAGTAGCATTTAAATAGTGTAGTCCTTTTGTACAAAATGATAGTCTATTTCGAAAAAGGTAGTGTCTTTAGAAGTAGGATAGTGTCTCTTAAAGTGATAACATTCTAATAGAGCAGTCAATTAGTGCCAGTCTAGTGACATTTAAGTGAGGGTAGTACTTTTTTGAGTAAATTGTAAATTGAGTAGTGTTTTTTTAAATTGGATAGTATCTTTCAATGTAAAATATGGTCTTTTGTGTAAAACGATAGTCTATTTAAAAAAGAGTAGTGTTTTTACAAATGCAACACTGAGTTTTACTGAGTGATAACATTCAAATAGGATATAGTTTATTAGAAATATAGGGAAGCGTTTTTAGAAATCAGGATACTAGTGTTTTCAAAGTGATAAGATAGTAATTTTTAAATTATGGTCTACTTTAAATAGGGTGGAGCTTTTAGAAATAGGATAAAGTCTTTGGAACAAAGTAAGACTGCTATACTACAAGATTGTATGGTTGATAAATACAAGGGTTGGGTTGAAGGGCTGGCTTTAGAGATTATGGAATTTGAATGTCTTCAGAGTGAAATGTAAATGTTCCAAGAGCAGTGTTCATCTCTAGTTGAGCACACAGGTACATGTACATGTATATTTGTTATTTCAAGACAACAATATTGCATCTAATTAATGATATCACGTCATTATTCCTCAAATGTCAGAAATTTGGTTGTTTCCATTCAGTCAGAGTAAGCATAAAAAGACAATGACTTAAATTAACTAGCAAGGTGAGTTCAAGACTGAGGACTCCCCTTGCTAAAAACCTTCTAATCCATTTTCTCAAGTGTTTGGAGTGCTCCTAAACATCTTGGAACAATGAAGTATAAATTGAATACAGAATGTCATCACCACGCTCTCACTATCATGGCAATCTGAAGTTGATCAGACTTATAATATGGTAGGGCATATTATTATAATATTAAACTTTAACATTTCTTTATAATATTTACTAAGTTTCATATCAACTCTTTATTTAATTGAAATTACCTGGTGGTCAGTGGGCTGTTATAATTATTAACTGTTATTACACAATTGCTTATTAAAATAGGTGTTGTGTCAGACATACTCGATACCAGAATATCCAATCGTGGTGTCGAAGTATGGAGTACCCACTATTAACGGATTTCCGGGTTCAATATAAGTGAGCTATGTCTTCTGAGTGGAGTATCAATGCTCTGAGGCGGATCACTAGCAACTTTGAAGCTCTCTTAGACGGAAGAAACATATGCTGTGATGCTTTAGAATCATCTTTACTCTCTTTGGAGCTTGTTTATCGAGAATTTGTTGTTGCAGAAAGTATAAGAGTACTAAGTTTAAATGAGCAGTCAGGACTCAACTTTATCAGATTTGCCCTGGACATGCTTACAAACGTCAGGAATCGTGCTTCAGAAAATACAGAGCAAAGTTCACCCCCAGTTGAGTACAATGGACTCATTGGCCGGCCTAGATTTGTTATTCCACGACAGCAATTGTTATATCTCGTTGAGAATCACTTCACTGTCCCCCAAATGTCAGAGATGCTTGGGGTGTCTGTGAGAACTCTTCACAGAAGGCTGTCCCAGTATGGTCTTTCTATTCGCTCCCAGTATTCAGAGCTAACAGACAACGACTTGGACAGACTGATAAAAAGTATTCATGATCAATTCCCCATGTGTGGATACCGTCAAATGAATGGGCATCTATTATCTCAAGGGTTTAGAATACAACAGTGGAGAATCAGAGACTCCCAAAGAAGAATCTGTCCTGAAGGAACAATGATGCGTCAATTAAGATGTCTTCGTAGACGAGAATACAGAGTGGCAGCACCAAGGTCTCTGTATCACATAGATGGTAATCATAAATTGATCAGGTGAAGTTATTATTTAGTTAATCAGTTACAACTATCACATTTATATCATAATTGGGTCTATAATCATTTTCTATTTAATTTACAGATGGAGGTTTGTCATTCATGGATGTATTGATGGATTCAGTCGTAGAATAATATACCTACATTGCGCTGACAATAATCGATCAGAAACTGTCCTACAACTGTTTGTTGACCAAGTAAGAGCCACTGGACTGCCAAGTAGAGTACGTTCAGATAGAGGTGGTGAAAATGTACGTGTTGCAACGTTCATGCTTCAACATCCCCTCAGAGGACCAGGTCGAGGTAGCTTCATTACTGGACGGAGTGTCCACAACCAAAGAATTGAGAGGCTCTGGCGTGATGTATTTCTGCAATGTACTATTCTTTTCTACCAACTGTTTCACTACATGGAGGATCAGGGCATATTGGATATTGATGATGAAGTACATCTCTTTTGTCTCCATTATGTGTACATACGACGAATAAACTCTGCACTACGTCTCTTTCAGGATGCTTGGAACAATCATCCTCTTTCATCTGAAGGGTATCTTAGTCCAATGCAGCTTTGGATAAGTGGACTATGTAGACAACCTTTACCTGATGAGCTAACAGAGGTATTTCATATATATAGATATATATTTATTGTTACTTACGTGGGTGGATGAAAAACACCATCCATTCTATTTTTCCCATAAACCAGGAAGCGTTCAATATGTCTGATATTGCACATTCAATAATGATTCTAACATTAATTATTGTCATTGAGATTATTGATCGTTTTCCAAGGAACGCTTCATGCTGGTCATCTCAGTTGACCATATCTTCCTTTTCTGCTCAGGTTTTTCTTCCTTTTCAACTTTTCTTTTTCGTCACCTTGAATTTCATTGGCTTGTGCTTAGTAACGCATGGCAACGAATGATGTAAAACAGTATAGCTGACAAGAAAGAAAAGTTCAGTTAATGTAATAATAAACCAGATAATGTACAGTTACAGTACTATACAGGTTATATGGCACTGAGGGGTGTGGTCAAGAGACTAATACAGCAGAAGACAAAGCTGAGTGCTGTATCAGTCTTGAGTTGAGACCACACTCCTCATGCCATATAACCCACATAGTACTGTAACAGTACATTATCTATTACACATTGTGCCTTAACAGATGTCTATATGCACTTGACTAGTCTTATTTCTTTCAACAGGAGGAGGCACAACTATATGGAGTTGACTGGGATTGTCCATTATCAACAGAAGATGATCTGAGTACTTCCAATGAAATTATTGTTCCTGTTATAGAATGTCCTCTGAATGAAAGTGATTACTCTGAACTAGAGGAAACAGTTCAAGTACTTTCTCCCTCAACCAACTATGGCATTGACTTGTATATGGCAATAGTTGATTTTGTGAAGAACAGATTATGACAGTAATTAGAATAACACCCTTTCTAAATCTGTTAATTTTTACACCAGAATTGTGAATATCAATATTAAAGAAATCAAATAAATTTGATCATTAAATCCTTGTATATACCTGACAGAAAGTACTGACAAGTGACAATAGAAGTAATGCTGATTATGAATACTGATCATACACAGTTTGTGAGATATATTGACAGTATACAGTTTAAGAGATAATGAGCATGTACATTGTGTAACAGGATAGTTAACTTTTTCCAAACCCATCATGACATGTGAGTGCCACATCCATTGCATTTTTAAAAGACTCATAATCACCACTGTATTGAGTTGGTAACGTCAGCTCAATGGCACATGTGGATGCTGTTGGGTAAAGATCACTGGCATTAAAACGCAGTACAGGATCACATGGAAATCCCATGGGAGGAATTTCTTCTGCTCCAAAAAAAAGTTAAGAACAGAATGTAAGGTCACCTTTATCTCTATAAAATGAAACAGTCATGGTAAAGTGATGGCTATGTCAACCCAGTAATTGTAATAACAAATAGATTAAATAATTTTATTAAATCAGGTCAATTGATGAGTACTACAATACATAAATTGGGATTTTAGTTATTTGATAATACAGCAATGAACTCTCTTTTGTTTCTTTTTAGCAACATACACAGAAGACAGGTGATCAACAAATTTAAGTAGTGCCTTAATCAACTACTAGCCAGATAAAAGTATAATATAGCGCTAAAATGTTTGTAATGCCCAGAAATGGCACCTTATCAATTATTTCTAGTCTCTTGACAAAATATTGTTCTAAGAATAACAAAGTGACACAGTGAGTTTAGTACTTCTATGTTCTACAGGTTTAGGAAAAATGTTCACATGAAAGCTTCAAATGCCATAATTTGTCTGCGTACCAGTCAGTTCAAAGATTGTTTTGGGCCACCTGTGCATGTATATATATATACTTTCATCGTGTTTCTTGTAAGTGACTTTTGGGGATGACAAATGAAATTAACACACATAAAACAACTGCTGATGTACATAGCACCCAATGAATATGATTACTTCTACTGTGATGACTGATTGGGCATGACTGATTAATGCTATTGATCATACTGACCATACACTGACTTACATGAACATACCGACCAAACACTGAAAATACTGAAGAACATTGGCAGATCATACTGACCAATTGACCATAATGACCATACTTACCATACAGTAATGACCAACCATACTGACTGTACTGACTAACTGATCATAGTAGGCAACACTATTGATAATACTGAACAACACTGAATGACAGTACACTGATCAACTATATTTACCAGCTGAAGATAACTAACTGACCAAACTGACTGACCAGCCATAATAAGTAACACTACAACTATACTGACCAATACTGACCATTTGACCATACTAGGGATACTGACCAATCTTGACCAACCAACTCAACTGACCATAGTGAGACTAACACTGATATTGACCAAAACTGACCAACCGTACTAACCAACTGACCATACTGACTGACTGACCAACTGACGTACTGACTGAACGACCATAGTAAGTAACACTACTGACCATATTGACCAAACACTGACCAACCATATATTAACCAAATCACCATATTGACAAAATGCTAATTGATCATAATGACAAAAACTGACTTATCATACTCATTTTGAACAAACACTGACTGATTGACCATTCAGACCATATTAACTGGGCAACTCTATTGACCATACTGATGCACATGACTGACCATGCTGACCAACACTGACCAATTGATCATTCTAACCATACTGACCATACTGATTGAACGTCCATTGTGAGCAACAACACTGATTAACCATACTGACCATACTGACTGACCAACCATAGTAAGCAATATTATTGACCATATGTATTAATGATAGAGAAACAAAATTTGGAATATAGGAAGTAAATTTAAAAATTCTAAAGAATTTATTACATTTGGCAAAAACATCTTAAACGAGATGAGAGTAGGAATGGTAGCATAAACATCCCTATAATTATAGTCTTAGTAACAGGAGAATGATTAAGTATTTACGCCATAGGAACCTTAAAAATATGTAGTAAATTCGGATTTTGTATCATGCTCACAGTAGTTTTTAAATATGAATAATTCAGTGTAGGTATTTTGAGGCTAATATGGAGGGATGTTGAAGTTACTCTGGTCTTGTTTTAGATGTTTTTGCTACCATCCCTACATTTTTTAGAAATTGTTTTAATTACTTGTAGAAACAATTATATTTTATAAAAAAATCTGTCAGAAATATTTTATTTGGCACAAGTGACCAAATGTTAACATTTGGTATAAGTGGACATTGTTTCTACTAAATTTGAAATATAATAGTAATATGGTAACATTTTCCTTCATAATCTGACTAACAGTTTGACAGTCTACCTGATTGACTTCGATTGACTACCCAATTGACTATTGACTGACTATCTGATCCAACTGACTGTCAGACTTACTATTTCACTGTCTATCTGACTTTTATCAAATTGTTTATCTAACTGACTATTTCACTGTCTATCTGACTGGCTATTTAACTTTTTCACTGACTATGACATTGCTTATCTAAACCGACTCTATGACTGCCAATCTGCCTGCCTGTCTGATTGATTATCAGTAATGCCTGTAATTTTACTTACTATGGTCAGTATGGTCAGTGGGTGTTAGTCAGATGTGATATGATTAGTGTTTTCTGTTAATGAATACATTTTAATAGACAATCTGGGCTTCCAACATTGACAATTCTACCTAAAACAATATTCTGTAAACTTGGGATTATAGTACCATTTCAACAAAAATCTATCTTATCTTATATATGTACACTGTAGTTCATCCAAAATAATTCTGTAAAATCGAAAATTTAGTCTAAATGTGGGGCCATAACATTGAAGTGGCAGTTGATTGAAAAGTTGGATTGGTGGATAGACAGATAGATAGACAAAATATGGACAAACAGGTGTATGGATTGAATGAATTGATTAAGAGGTCGGCAAACAGAAAGGACTGATGGACAGATTAGATGGATAGATACTCAAGAGACAAATAAAGAGAATCATGGTTGTATGAAGGCTGAGATATTAGCACAGAGTTCAAGTGGGAAAAAGGAAAATATACTGAAGGAAAATTGTTGGATGTGTGAATAGAAGAGAGAGGAGAGAGAGTGAGAGAGAGAGAGAGAGAGAGAGAGTGGACAGAAATAAAGACAAAGCGGGCTATAGAGATAATGAGGAGCTGATAATGTAGTAGACTCTGGTGGTATTATAAGTATGATCAACTTCAAATTGCCATGATAAAGAGAATGTGGTGATAACATTCTGTATTTAAATTATACTTCATTGCTTGTTCAGAACAGGTTCTTCTTTGGGAATCTTTGCAGCACTCCAAACCCTTGAAAAAATAGATTTGAAGATTTTTAACAAGGGAAGTCATCAGTTTTGAACTCACCTTGCTAGTTAATCTATAAGTCATTGTCTTTTTTATGCTTAATGGAAGCACTATGAAGACATTCAATTTCCCTAATTTCTAGAGCCAGCCCTCAACCCAACCATTGTATTTATCAACCATACAATCTTGTAGCAGTCTTACTTTGTTCCAAAGACTTTATCCTATATCTAAAAACTACTATCTTATCACTTTGAAAGCATTATCCTGATTTCAAAAAACACTTCCCTATGTTTCCAATAGACTATATCCTATTTTGAATGTTATCACTCAGTAAAAGAACTCAAGCTCAGTATTGTATTTGTAAAAACACTACTCTTTTTTAAATAGACTATCATTTTGCACAAAAGACAATATTTTACATTGAAAGATACTATCTAATTTAAAAAACACAACCCTATTAGAATGTTATCACTTTAAAAGACACTATCCTAAAGACACTACCCTTTTCAAAATAGACTATCATTTTGCTCAAAAGGACTATACTATTTAAATGCTACTACATTTAAAACCACTGCCCTATTTTAAAAAAGTCACTACCCTATTTTAAAAAGTCACTACCCTATTTTGAAAAGTCACTACCCTATTTTAAAAAGTCACTACTCTATTTTAAAAAACCACCACCCTATTTAAGATTTTACTACCCTCTCTAAGATTTCACTAGTCTCTCTTTAATGTGACTATTTTGGCACTAATCACCTCTCATACTATGAGTGGTCTATTGGTCTGTATGAACTGAGATGTTCTGGTAATGAGAGTAACATTTGGGAGTATGTGTATAACACATCTTATGGAGGACAAATTTGTGGTCATTATAATGATGCTTCAGTATTTTGCATGCGTAAGTTGGAAAATGTTATTTTAAAAACTTGTTTAAGCTAAATTGTATTCCTTGTTTTATTAGGTAACACAACTGTGTATAGTAATTGTTCTAATGGTGATGTCAGACTTGTAGGAGGTAGTACAGACAATGAACGCAATGTACAGATATGTTATAACAATACCTGGGGTTCAGTATGTGATGACTCCTGGGGAAGTTCTGATTCTAATGTAGTATGTCGACAGCTGGATTTCAAACATATGGTATATAATTATACTCTTCATTAAATATAAACATATGGTATATGTTTATATTCTTCATTAAATAAAGGATCTCAATCCTACCATTACAATTATTTTGGAGCTTCAAACAGTCCTCCATATTTGTATGGAAGATTCTATTGTTCTGGATCTGAACAGTTATTATTGTCATGTGCAAGATCTTCTTATAGTAGTTTGTTATATTGTGAAACTAATGAAATAGCTGGTGTTCATTGCGTAGGTAAGCAATCAATTTTTTAAGTATTATATGACTTATTGGATTTAAGCTTTTTTCAATGTTTTTTTGACTTGGATGGTATGTATTGAAATAATTATTTCTTACAGATATTAATGAGTGTACCAATGCCTCCATTTTCCCTTGGGAGGTTTTCTGATACGTAGACAATCACAGTGAAACCATTTATTTGCACACTTGTTATTGTTGCACGAAATCATTGTCCCATGACTTGGCTGTCAGCAATAGCACCAAACTTTTTCATAATCCTCATTATCGTAATCATTTTCAATGTCACCATCTTCTGGTCCAGTCATAGGTGTTACTCCAGAGGGGTCCACAAATGGTTTCCTTGTGTACCATTTCCCAATTATCTCTGGAAGGATTCCATATATAAAGAAGTCTTTAACATTGGAAATAAGAGAGTCAAAATAAATTTCATTAGCTTCTATTCTTTCCACTATGATTTCGTCATTTGACCAAATTACAAAATTGCAATATGAGAGCCTACAGACATGCAGTTGAGTCTGCACTTGATAAAAGAATGGGTGATCTTCCTTAAGACTCCATTTATCACAATGTTTTGACATGTAAAACCCACTAAACTCTTCATCAGGAAGCTTCTCTTTTATACAATATGGACATTTGATTTCCAGTAGTCCTTTATCACAGCAAGAGCATTCAACCAAACCATCCGGTGATGCACAATTGAATGGCTTATCTACATCTATATAAAATCCAGCTGGTGAAACTGAGAGACTATCATGGTGACATTGAGCCTGTGAAATATAATTTTCCATTGCATGGTTTTTGTGTTGACAACCCCATCTGTAAGATTTATATATTATCATTATACATGAATAGTTGAATGTAATGATACCTTAAGCTATGGATAAAAAAGAATATGCTTCAAGATAGCATATTTTTTAAAATCAAACTGAGTGCTGGCATGGCATGATTAGTCCTTGCAGCAGAGTTCATTACCGATGCTGTAACCCTTCCAGTTCTGAATATAAACCAGCTCTTTTTGTTTGACTGGCCCTGCGTGTCTTTTTCTACAGTATCTACTTGAAGCTGTATTATCTGTGAAAGTATGCAATTAGACTATCCAACAACTACAAATACTGTTTTACCTTGACAGAATCAAAGACTTCTTCACATACTGTAGGGCACAATGCTGGTTGTTTGAGCCTATTTCCAGCAGAAATATAGTCTGGAATATCAGCATTTTAAGAAGAGTCAAATAGTTAGCACTTAACATATCTGGATTAAATAACTGTGGAATTGGTTTAGGGAATGTTGAATCACATGTTTTCTAAATAAATTTCATGGCATAAGGTTGAATGATTTTTAGAATAGCTGGCTTGGCTTCTACTTTACCGATTTCGTCATAAAATACTTTCAAATCTTCTGTCAATGGTGGAGGACTATCAGACTATCAGTGCATTTAGTAGTTTTTTCTCTTGTGGCAATATGAGAATTTTTTCTATACATGATGTCTTCTATAATTGCAGGAGTGACCTACATGTATACTATATATGTACTATTGTATATCAATAATTCACAAACATTATTAGGGGATGGGAGCCAAGAACACAAGTGAGATGTGCAAGAATTGTACCCAGCCTGTTCTCTGGCCTCTGAAGCATTTATTACACAAGTTAATATAGCTGCTATGTGAGAGCAAGCCTCTCCAAGGCTATGACAAATTCAGTAATGGTATTCAAATTAAAGAAAAATTTATTTACCTAGCCATGCAAGTGCAATGGCAAGCTAATACTGCACCATTTTCCTCAATAACAGCCCACAGCAAAAGAGGTGTTGCTGATGTTCTTTGGGAATGCTTTACCTAAATGTACAATATTTTTCTAAGTAATGACATAACCATTTCACTAACTTTTCCTTTAATTGTATACCTAACTGTATTAGGCTCAGAGAGTTGAAAGATGTGCAATAAAAGATCATGCTGCTTCATGCACCCATCCAGCAGATACAAAAACATTTCCATCAAGCATTCCCTTCCATGCCTGCAAAAAATGTACAAAAATGTATATACATGCAGTATTCATTACTTTTATTGCCTCCTTCGTATGAGGACTTGGTGTAGATGTCATATACACCATGAGATGACTGTTGGCTATTTGTGGAATAACAGCTGGATCTTTAATTAATCCAGTCATGGTCTTTAATAACATATGAGTCCACAGATAATCCAGCATTGTTCAACTTAGCTTCATACCGACGCTTTGAATTTGTTGAAAGGCTAAGAAAGTATGCTGACTTGAGCGATGCAACAATGTGTACACATGCCACACAATATGGCCGCCAGGAAGCTCCGCCCAATCATAATTACTTCCTTGAAACTCAATATATCTTGCATGTAAGTATGAATAATCTGAGCCACTCCCACCTATTTTTCTACGGTATTCGCTATGGCAGTTGGAGGAGAGTTAACTGGTTTTGAAGCTTTTTTGAACGAAAAACCAACTCTCGATGAGCTATGTAGGCACGTAAGAGTCGAAACTAAGTGGTATACATTTGGTGTACTCCTCAAGTTAGATATCATAAAGCTAGACGGTATCAGATTGATAAATGAAGATGGTGTTTTCAAAGCTATCAAAATGTTTGAATTGTGGCTTAGCTCTAATCCCACTGCTACGAGAAGAGAGATTATAGAAACACTGAGGACAGGAGCCATTGGTGAGAAGACAATTGCAGAAGATTATAACAAAGCTTTGAAAGAAAGTGAGACCTATTGTAAACTGTACTTTTAAAAATTATTTTTCTCTTTATATCTTTACATAGTTCATGATCTCACCGATCAAATACTTCAGAAACATTCTGAAAGTTTGTCAAAGCTCTTTCTTCCTATGAAGGTAGTTCAGATGTTATATACAGAGGGAGTTATCTCTAAAGAAACATATGATGAAATTGAACAATCAGGAGGTTTATTAGCTGATGGTCCATTGAGAGCACTGTCTAGTACAGTAACTAAGGAACCAAGCCAGTTGAGAGTTTTTGCGAGTATCTTATTAAAATCAAAGGAGACAGTACATATAGGAAAAGACACACTTAATGATTATGGTAAGTATAGTTAATGTACAGAATTAAGTAATCATTGATATAATGTATTTGTTGTTGTAGGTCATGTAGCAGAGCTCTATCTGTCACCTACTTATCAAGATAACTTTGATGAAATAAGAGCAAAATTTGGAACACTACTTCATAAAATTACACCTCTTGTTAGATTTGCCTTCATGTCTTCAACCTGTTCACCAGAAATATCTTCATTGGAGTCACCTTCATTTCAAGCACATTCTTCCCTAGAAGAACTGAAAAAATTCCTTGGGAGGTGCTTTCGAGAGCTTAAACCTCAGCTGTCTGTAGCTGAATCATTTGATGATGTTATGGAAGTAGTTGAAGAGAAATGTACTGTAATTAACATTCGTTGCCTGGAAACCATTATTGATCATTACAATATTGAATAAGCTAAAGTTCACATCACTACCTACAAATCTGAAGTTGATAAGCTCTGTGAAGAAATCAAACTCAGTGTATGTCAAAAGGAGAATTTCTTGGGAGGTCCATCGTCTCTTCTTAAATGTGAAACCATCAAGTTTGTCTTAGAATGGGAGACAGACAAACACACTTTCAATGAAATAAAAGAGCTTTTGTGGAAAGCATTTGGAAAGATGGCTAAGAGAGTGTTAGTTAAACACATCAATGAAGGCAACTCCATAATTGTGACCTGTTATGCTCCAGAAAACATAATGAATATTCTCTTGTTAGAAGCACAAAAGAATCTTCACATATTGATAAAGATGGGAGTTATCAAGTTAACATTAGCTTTTCATACTGTATGGAATAAAGATAGCAGAGATAAGGTAGTACGAGAGTATAGTACTAGACAACAATGTACGTGTTGATATATGTAGGAGGTGAGATGTCTGGCACATGAGGTGAGAGTTCTTGAAGAGAAGGTTACGTCACTCAAAGAGATGTTGCACTATAACAGTAAACTTGTGAAGTCAAAAGATGCCTTTGATGAAGGTACTATGTACACACATGTTAGTAATTCTTACATATTATTTAACTTCCTTCCAAAGGAGAGTTGCGGTCAGATAAGTTAGCCTCGACTGTCCAAGAAAGGGAAAGTGAGTTGAGTATATTTTAGTACTGTCCTCGTACTCAGGTGTTCACCAAAAAAATGCCTGGTGACTACTACTTGCACATGTGTGTAATATTACAATTTATTCAAATATGTCGTTTTATTCACTAAACTAGTTTAAGCATGGCTTCACATAGACAAGGTTGTGGTTATCGCAAAGATTTAGTGAAAACAAAAAGAGCAAATGAAAAGATATGTTTGTTCAGTACAATTAGGATCCAAAAAGATTGGGTTTTGTGAATAACTGCTTGATCCATCATTAAAGCTACTAAAGGGCTATCAATACAAAACAGCTCCTCTCAGTGTAAGCAAGACCTAACTATAAACCATCATGAATGGGAGTACTTGCAAACATGTACTTTCCAAAACCATAACTACATAAAAATATCTTACTGTTGTCATATATAGCTTTAACAGACAAAAAGTAACATATAGATTTAATCAGCACTCAGGTAGCCAGTCGAATATTGCGCTAAAAAGAATTGTTATGTCATAGTTAAAGAAAGTTTCCTGGAGCATGCTATTTTTCAAGAAATTTGTGGAATTTATATGCATGTACAAGCAGTAGTTACTAGGTGTTCTTTTCTTTTGCAAATCCCTAGGTATTAGACTACATATCATAGTGTGGGTATGATTGGTGAAAGGTTATAATTAATACAGTAATTTGAATTTTGCCTATAGTTACCAGCACTTAAATATATTTTCCAAAACTTCATGACTGTCAGATTTATTATATATCATATCAAAACTTTACACTAAAATTAATATGACAACTTGGCAATATCTTTGTTACAATCATTTTTTACAACACTGGGAAGTAATGATAATCAGCACTATATTATATTTATATATGTTATTAGTACTAACACACAGTATAGACAGAAAAAGACCACAAAATCAATCATCAACTGACACTTTTTCAGGTACATGTACATTAATTGAGATATAACTATATACATAATGTAAACAGAGAAGCTCAAATTATTGGATAGAATGAGTAAGGCAAAGACCTTAGAGATTGAAAAGTTAACCAGATATAAAGAAAGTGAGCTAAAATACTGTTAGTAGTACATACCATATATGGTTTTGTTAAACAGCTACTGATAAAGTATTAGCAGACAGACGAGAAGAGGTTCAGTTACTACAAGAAAAGATAACATTGCTAACTTTACAATTAATAGAGAGAGAAGAAAAGATTAGTCAGTTGATGGTGAACATGAAAGGTAAACAAATACTAAGTATTCTATTATATCATATAATCTGTTTAGCTTTACAGTCTCAGGTGGTACAGTTACATGATCAAATTAAAAGTGATGATCCTCAGTTAAGTCAAAACTTTGAGGAGGCACTAGCCAGCAAACAAGAGTCACCATTAGATGATAAATTAACTCAAGAAGAACCAGATGACAGAGTGGATGATACTTCCAAGTTAACTTTAATAGATAATGAAAGAGAAGACATCACTAGTCAAAGTAAGATATAGAAATTGATAGGAAGGAATTTCATTGAGCAGTCATAACTTTTACGGTATATGAGTTTAAATATAGGGTAGACACTAAGGCCAAGGATCTATGTAATTTAAAGTAAAGTCTGAAGTGCAAAATATCTATGGGCTTGTGTGGGTGAATAAATAGTATATATCCTATTGGCCAAGTTTAGTGCGAAGTGATAGAATGTTTTCAATGAAACAACTGTTGTCTGAGACATTGTATGGTTATTCCAAACTGCATAGAGATAACAAATAAATTGATATGTTACTATAGCAACTGGCTTAAAAGGCTTGGAGATATGATCCATTGGAACCAGCAGAAGTGTGTTATTCAAAAGAGTAAGGCTAAAGTTGCATCAGTTTTAAGTGCAACAGCTAAAAAAAGCAAGCAATGTACTTGACTCTACTGAATGGGTTCACCACAAGTCACCTTCTGAGCTTGCTCGCTTATGGTAACTGCACATGCATCAACCTCTTTTTAAACCATGCATTCATGTGGGTAAGTAAGAATAATGGAAAGCCATTTCTTGTACAATTTTGCGCCATTTTTTTTTCCTGTGGGGTAACTAATATGTCAAATAATTGCTATACTAGAAATGTGATTGAATGCCTTCTGAATTATTCTTTATTCAGTCAATGTTTTAAAGAAATAAATGAAGAACACGGGATATGTGAGCAGTGTAGGAAGTCAAACAGAATGGCATATATTATAATAACAACATCACTACAACAAAGAATATAAAACCAATACATTCATCAGTGTCTTAAACATTTTCCTTACACGCAGAATTATGTTTGTTCAAATATCTTCATAAATTATGTACTTGGTATAGCAGCTCACAAACAGCTACTTCTTCTGATTTAATTAATCAATACCTAAAAATAAGATAATGAAAAACACCAAATGATATATTGTAATTAACCACAAATGTGACTCATCAATCATTTTGTTCTTATCAATATCAGGATGCTCATGAGTATTTTGTTAATTTATGAATAAACTAACACAACTGTCATCAAGGTCTGAAACTTAATTTTCCATATCGCAAAATTTTCATATCACATTACATTATAATGATAGAATTATAGACTTAATACAAAACAAGTTTTTTTTAGAACTAACTCAAACAGGTTTATGATAATACAATTATGCGTATTGATATCATTATTTAACATATTCTTAAATAACAAATGTGGCCATAACACTGATATTCACCAATCATTAATTGTTTTGGAATGTAAAGTGCATTTAAGTAAATCATTTGGTCTTATCTAACTCTTGTACATATGAAGTAAAGTAAGAAATGTCATATGCAAGGCTTAGTAATTTATGAACTGACAACCTGTGAAGACCTTGATGATTAAATATGTGGAAAATATGACTAATTCATGTACCTCTCTAGCTCATGTACATACAGTAACTTAAAATTATACTACTTTCATAAATATTGTAGATGTGAAAGTCATGGGAAATCCACAAAATCATTAGAGATAACTAAATACCTTGAGTTTCTTTGCATTATTGTCACTAAATGATCAATGCATGTAACATACTGTGTGAGAGGCGCCAACATGATCCCATTGCTGTAAGTGTAGTAAAGTTAGGTGTTGATATTGTAGGTCATCTGCTGCAAAAATATCTATAACATTTTCAATATTTCTTCTACATCAGGAAGCTTGTCATTTCTTTTGAAATATTTTTACAGTGCCATCATAGACATGAGAATCTCTTTACTTGATATGCCCATTTACAACCTACCCTCTTAATTATAGATTGGAAATTTTGTCATATAGTGTTTTAAAATAGTAAACTTTCATCATAAATAAATTAAGTGTTGATAGTCTTTCTGTTGCAAGATATCCAGAAATACAGCTTTGAAAGATTGAGGAAGGTGGAAATGGGCAAAAACAGACAAAGTAATTGTGAATTTTTTAAATGCCATCAACTAGCCAAGAAATTATCTCAAAGCTGATTTATACTTATAAATAACAAATGGAAAGTAAGATCTCCAAATATGCCAGACACACATTATATAATAGAAAAATTACTGGAAATCTGTGATTGAAAAATTATTTATCATGACTGTAAATGTGTCCACGTGCTTACAAACATGTTTAGATGCTACTTTCATCCTATTATAATTATGTAAACATATACATCTAGTACACATGGAAAATAGTCATAATGTTGTCTGTAAAGACAAAATATCAGTATATACTGACTATTAATATGTACTCTCTTCTTAAAAAAATAAAAAAAGATTGAGAGGTAGCAGAAGAAGCACTGCTTCTTAAAATGCACACTTATGTAATTGTAAATAGGAAATGTAGTACAGTAAATGCTATAGAAATAGTCAACAAAAGTTGCAAAAGAAGAGGTTCTATTTTTTGGTGTTTACTTAAAAAGGAATGACAACAATTACATCAATGTTGAGGTCAACTGGATTCGGTGTGTCATATGCTCTATATGGGTATATTTGTCGTGTACTGTACAAAACTTGGACACATACCTAACAAACACCGTCACTTTTGTGAACAAGAAACATCTATGAACTACTATTAAGTACATCATTCTAACACCATGTTATACCACTATAGTAATAAAACAATTTATGATTGATTAGCAGAATTGTCACATACTGTACTTTAATAAAATTTATGTATGCCAGTGTGAATATTACTTACATAGACAATTGCTAATAAATATACGCTGATCTATACAAGTGGAGTCAAGTAAGTGCCCTTAGAAGTGTTTCTTTGTCATTTAAGTAAACATATGTAGGATAAGCAGATGTGTATCACATAAACGTTATCCTAAAAGTGCACGTTATTTGAATGTATATCTAATTACCACAAAAAATAGTTGAAATTTATGCTTAACTCTCCAGCTAATAGCTAGTTCCTTAAGAGTCGTAGTTGAATATGTTAGAGTGTGTGTATAGCTATTGTTGTGTACGTAAATAATATGTAGTAACTATATTTTACTATAGGAGACACTAGAAGTGTTCACTGGACTAGTAACAGTGTTATACTTACTTCATCGACTGTGGCAGAATGTAAAGAAGTGATACATCAATTAAACAGACAAAAACACACAACATGGAGTATCAAACTGAACAGATTATCTCCTCAAAGTTTACTAACACTATTAACTGATATTAATAAATGTCCAGTGAGGGGACTTTACATATTAAACACTCATTTTGATAGTAATTGTGTCAGTCAACTATCACAGGCAGTAGCTTATAACAAAACAATAAAGGTCCTATCTCTTTCCTCCTCACCTCTCTTACCAGATACGTATCAGTTACTAACAACAGCTGTCACTAATAATCAAATAATTAAAGGATTATACTTGTGGGATGACAATAACATTGGTGATAAAGATATACCACATTTCTATGATCTCATTGCAAATAACAACACGTTACAATCGCTATATCTCACTGATTGTCCTAATATTACTAAATTTGGTAAACAACAATTACAAAATGTTTGTGTTGAAAATAATAGTTTGAATGAATTGTGGGTCAATGGTAATAGACTCTGTTAATTATTAGTTACTATTTTGATACTTTTTTACTTCAAATAAATTTTTAAATTTAAAGAAGTCAATTATTAGTTAAACACTTTAGTTTCCAGTTCTTTGTCTTGGTATATCAACAAGTTACTTCTTTAGAAAAACTCTACTCAATTTGACGATTGAGTACACCTACAAAAATTAATAATAAAAGCTCAAGTATTGCTATTTGTAATACTAACAAATAGAATTATAATGAACAAATTAGACTAAATTATACATTGATAGTCCTACAGTTATTAGCTATATAAAACGAAGTATCATTACACCTAATACCACTAACTACTACTGCTAATAAAAATCCATTATATAATTAAAGCCAATTAATTTGTCAAATATCACCTAAAAACGTATTTGCTACACACACACTTCATTAACAAATTAATATTATATCTAATAACACGTCTGATTTAATAATACACTAACTTTTAATAACTCTATGAAAGTATTGATCCATACAACAAAAAGTTCTTGATAACATTACAACTGTTAACTTACTACTAAACAATGTTAGTTTTTAATAACAGTAGTAGTAGTCTGTATCTAGTAGTTAGGAGAGTTGCTAGTTAGTTATCTTCTATCATTAGTAGCTTCTAGTAAAGAAGACTTAAAACAGTAAACACTGTACACTTAAGCAGCAAACTTACGGCTGACTCTTTAGCTACTACTTAATGGGTGTGTTTTGTAACTATGGAAACATACAAACCTCAAGTTACTTAGAAATCTAAGGCTTTCTTATTTAAACAGACTGGAGGAGGAGACGACCTAAAAAACAAAGAAGTAGACAACAAAAGAGTAGCTGTACGATTTTGACCAATGAACGGGACAGAGATCAAGAACAATAGCACAGTCTTTGTACATATTGATCAAGCAAAAGGAGAAAATATTGGCATAAAAATTACACTGAGAACAAGTAGTAACTATCTATATTACATCTACTGTTATCTTTCCATATGGCCATCTATAGACCTTGCAATTGTGTGGTTACGTCACAGCAAACTCAGCAAATGTTTCTACATAGCCATATTGAGTGTCAAGGGAACTCGTGTACATGGTTTTGAGTGTCAGCTGTCATGGCTAAGCAAATATCATTGTCAAGCTACTATTACAGCTTAGAAGAGTCTGCTAAATCTCGTTATAAGGAGAAGTTACCTTTGCTTGGAGGGATCACAGACCCCTATATCACAATGTACCATGCATATTACTACCAGGTGCAAGCACAAATAAAGTTTTGTAAGACTTTGTACTGCAACTTTTTTGTGTGGTCAGAAAAAGACATAACCATTGAAAGACTCCTGCCAGACCAGGAATTTATTAAATCTCCTATAGAGTTTTTCAAGTATGCAATATTGCCTGAGCTCCTTGGCAAATATTAAACCAAATTGCCCTCCGCAACTGATTCTGTAGTAGTTGAACAGGAAGAAACTTCTGCTCAGGAGGTCTGGTGTTACTGCCAGAAAGAAGAATATGGTGAAATGATCCAATGTGAAAGTGGACATTGTGAGATAGATTGGTTTCACAGCGACTGTCTTAAAATCAGTTGTGTCCCTAAAAGTAAATGGTTATGACCTGACTGCTGAAAAAAAGCTGCTGCTGATCACAAAAGAAAAAGAACAATGTCTAAATAATAAGTACATGTACATGAATTGTAATATAATTATTTGACAGTTTGTCATGATAACAAAATTTAATGGCACTAATCAAATGGTACAACAGATTCACAATTATATAATGCACTATATACAGTGACAATTGTATCTATTGAACTATGTTCTTCACCAGCATCACACATTATGAAATCAATGGGAAGTGTAGCTCTTTAAATCTTGTACTTACATCTCAGCAATCATATAACTCTCCACATTCATTCACCTCGAGACAACTGACATGCTTTAACAGAAAGCACCTAGAGTTAGACACTTATGACATATGGAAAACCAGATTACTGCCTTCGTGGATGGAATGTTCATTCACACTGAATCATCCATCTATTTGTCCATTTTCTGTGTTTTTATTGTTATTCTTAAAAACAGTGACTGATCTCACACAAAAAGCATGAGAAAAACCTCAAATACTTTCACTTTTGATATGGTATTTGGAGTTGATATTACTCAAGCAGAAGTGTATACAATGAGACAGTGCGACCTATATTGTATATGCTGCATTAGAAGTAGTGTTGTTTTGGTAATGAAAATAATTTTAACATTAGCATTAGTAGTAAATCTAATTTGTTTTGGTTTTAGTTTTAGTTATGGTAGATTCTGATGTTTTTATTTATTTTTTGTTATAGTTTTAGTTACTATAATGTGTAGCATTTTGGTTATATTTTTAGTTTTAAAGAAAGTTTAGTATTAGTTAAATACATATAATTACATCAATCTAGCAATGCTATATTAACTGTAAACACTTGTTGTTTTGTCTAAATAAAAATTGCCCAAAGTTACAAAGCATATACTATTATCTTCTTCCAAATACTTAAAATAATTCCATACACAATATGTCCCTGAATCTTCCAACAGTAGCCATGATTTACAATCGAAGGTCAATTATAATGAGAGTGCATGAATAGCATTCACCTTTTCATTCATGTCTACTGATACCTCAAATTCAGCAGGTGAATGTGTGAATGTACTAAAACTAAAAGCAAGGTTAAGACTTCTAGTTTAGTTTTTGTTTTAGTAAGAGCTAAACTTTTAGTATTAGTATTAGTTTTATTGTGAAGGAGGATAGTTTTAGTATTAGTTTTAGTTTTAGTTTACCAAAAGTCAAATGCTTTACTAAAAGTACTTTTAGTTTTAGTTTTGATATACCAAAACAACACTAATTAGAAAGATATAATGGTATAATGAATGGTTGATAGATACAAGGATATATAAATGAACAGTTTAGCATACAAATTAATAGATAGATGGATAGATATAACAATACACAAGTGAATAGATCAATATATAGATGGATGGATGTATAAACTTATGGAAGATGGATACATGATCACAGATTGACTCTCTCTCATTGTAGGTACTATTTTTGCCTATGATCAAACTGGTACTAATAAGACATATACAATGGCTGGAGAGAATTAATTTACCAGAGACAAGAGGTATTATACCAAACTCATTTGCTCATATCTTTGGTTACATTGCTAAAAGTGAAGGACAAGTACAGTGTGTAGAATATTAGGATATTTCTCTGTTCATCCATTAATCCATTCATCTGTCTATCAATGTAACATTCACAGATCCTATTATTCCTCTATCAATTTTCCATTCATCCATTAATTAAACAGTAATAAACCATTTCCAGACCATTATGAGTGTATCATTTACAATCATGTTTATTATATCACATGACATTAGATTGTAGCATGCAATCAAGTCTGTTATGTCACATGACAATTTTTTTGTATCCAATCAACTCTATTGTCACATGACATTACCTTAGTGCAAGGGAAGTGTCTAAACTACCGGCAACGGCAGTCACTGGTTAACCTTTATCTTGCCGGTTAAATAAACCATTACTACGACAACAATTATAAATAGTCATTATTACTATACAACATGGCAACTCGTGGTAAAGAGAATGAGGAACCACCTGCAACTTCACCAGTTAACCTTCAAGTCAGAGAATCCTTCAAATCGTACAAAGAACTTGAAGAAAAGATCAAGACTTATGAGCAGTCAAACTTAGTGCAACTTTGGAAGAGAGAAGCTAGAACAGTTACTTCTGCCAACAAGAGAGTTGACAGGTACCTGAAACCAGATCTCAAATAATATCTCCTGAAATATTGCTGTATTCATGGAGGAAAGGTTTTTAAAAGTGATGGAAAGGGACTAAGACTGAATACAATGTGAGTTATGATTCTAGAATAATCATTACCTTTAATCAAGTGCAGGACATTCAAGCAAGATTGTAAAATGCATATTAGCCTTCGTATTGATGGAAGTGGATGCCATCTTGTAGTTACAAGTACTTACTCAGAGCACAATCATCCGGTGTCTCAAGTAAGTATACATTTGCTAAGTGTACACATATAAGAGTGGACTATACAGTGTACATGATATGTGATATTAACTAATTATTATTTTCTAAAGGATCTGTATAAACACATACCAAGACAAAGAAGGTTGCCAGAAGCATTAAAAACACAAGCATCAGCAATGCTAGCAATGAATTCAAACAGTGCTTCTGTTACTGCAACTATTGCTTCATGTACTCACACTACTTCTGATTCCAAAACTGATGTCACTATTGTTCCTGCTTCTACTACACACAGTGCTACTACAGAAGACACCCATATCATTCCCACTGCCATTTTTTCTTTTAACTCTACTCCTACATGCACTGCTACTACTACTATGCCATCAAATGATGCAAAGTGTCCTCGTCTGGCAGATAAATCAGATGAAACAGCTATTTCATTGGGTAAGTCTCATCATCATAAACAATTTTTTTTGTTATGCATGTAGGCCTCACCATGCCACCAGTTGTGAAAAGGAGAGGACGACCAAAGGGGCACACATTAACAGTTTGCGGGCTTCCTTCTAAGAAGAACAAGAAAAAAGCCAAGTGCACTTCTTTTATTTCAAAGCAATATACCGTAAAAGAAAAATGTATGATGTTATGGATAATAATTTATTGTGATCATTCCAATTATTTAGTTGTTCTTTCTTGGTTTGTGGAGTCAGATATCATAGACAAGGCTATGGATGGGGAGTTAATTGAAGAGGAATCTGTTGAGTGCCGACCATAAAGAGTATCTTCAGCTGTACTAGATGATAATGTTGACATTAACTTAGTAAGGCACTTCTTTTCACACGTTGCTTGGCTTGTTGTGGAAGATGTTGTTCAAAGAAAGAAGGATTTTGATTTATGGATTTGTAATGTGTGTCAACATGAACTTGATGGAGATAATATTATATGTGAATCTTGTTTAGAGTGGTTTCATTATGGTTGTGTTGGTGTAGTATCCAAACCCAGTCTAAGAACTGGTGTGCTAGTGTGTAACACTATTTTGTTATGTTAAATTTAACATTATTTGATGTTTACAACCAATTAAGTTTAACACTATTTGTTATGTTGCTAAGTAACGGTTTATTTAACCCTTTCATTCCTTCTGCCGCCAAGATAATGGTTAACCAGTGACTGCCGTTGCCGGTAGTTTAGACACTTCCTAGTGTAAAAGGAGCATGAAACGAACAAAAAGCTTTAAAAGTCTGAAAAACCTTTCAAAAAAGCACAGCTTTCAGTGAAGACTTGAAATTCAATAAAAATCTCCTGCATACAACTTAAAAATCTCCTGCATACAGCTTATAACATTTTCTAACTATTTAAAGTGAGAATTTTTGCAAAAATATTTCTTTGGAAAGTTATGACAGTTTTACTAACTTTTGGCAGTTATCTTTGTCGATACATTGAGCGCGAACTAAAAATACTAGCACCATAGCTATCATTGGAGAATAATTAACTTTTAATAAGAAGTTGGAAAGTATTGGACCTTTTGTCAATTAGAGTGCAAAGTACCCAGTAGACGCACTAAAAGGCAAAGCTTTTTTCCCTTTGATTGAAGAGAAATGCTGAGTCATCAATAATCATCTTGGACATCACGTAAGATTACGTCACTTAAAAGACTCTGGATAAGACGCAGCGACACTTTAGTGCATTTCATTCTTTCAGTACTGAAACTGAATTTTGGCTTTCCTCTATGTTTTTACAATAGAATGACTGAGTTGTGGTAAGTTGGTCTCAGTTTAATATTTCCGCTCTATCTCCTGACAATAGCGGTTGTCCTCAATATAATGTTTTTCTCTAAGGCTTTCCTTCAGAATAGTTCAGTCCTCAGTAAAATAATGATTACCGTTATACGCCTATACTTTACAAAATTATTATTAGCATTCTTCAATGTCTGTCCCATTGTACAGTAGTAATATAAATGAACCTCGTAATGTATTGTTTAACAATGGCAGTGTTACATATGTTGACACATATCACATAAAGTTAGAACAACAGTGATAGTAGGTATCTTTCTAATACCTTGCATGTTAGTAATTCTAATTGCCTTCTACTAATGAAATGTGACAGGATAAAAGAATACCTTTGACCAATAAATGAAACTATTCATGCTCCTTATAAATGTGACCTGATTTGCAAAAAGGGACCACTTCTGTCAAAACATTTGTGACCTACTTTTGAACAAACTACTGTTAAAACATCTTAAACATCTCAGTTTTTTATACATGCAGTTGATACATATGCATAACTATTCTACATGTATGCAAAAATGTTTATTGTTATGTTTTAACAGTGTTTTTTTCACAAATCAGGTCACATATGTTGTGACAGAAGTGGTCCCTTTTTGCAAATCAGGTCACAAATACAGCAAACAACATTGGTTTAGTGCTAGACAACTTCTGATATTTGGGTACATTTGTTCACACCATATATATTTAGGATGAAATTTTTTACTTCCTGTCTCTGTTGTTCTACCTGTTTACTTTGTGTTGTTACTGTTTACTATTACTGGTTACTATTGTTACAAGCTCATCTAGGTCCATTTAAAAAAAGATAATAAACTTTTAGATTTACAATAAGTGATAGTGCTGTAAATCAAACTATTATGTAGTTGTGTTTGTTGACAATAACCTCTATATACTTCAAGTAAATAATGATATTGATTACTAGATTATCAATATTGCCTATTAAAAATTAGTGAGCTATCTGCCGTAGTTAGGGTTGCAACAGAATAATAATATTGCCTGTTAAAAAAGTGAGCTATGTTAATTTATTTGGTATGAAACAGAATACTAATATTGCCTCCTAAGACAGCGTTCTATTAAAAAGATCTACAAATACAACATCTTGTAAAACAGATAGTAATATTTAAACTAGGAAGATCAATGCCAAACTTATACTCTCTTCATTTTGATTCTCCATACATTTTATTATAATATATTCAAGAGAATGTGTCCTTTGTATATAAAAAGTTAAAGATAGAATTACTTGCTTAATTAATGCAGCAATTGTCTTATAAAGAGAATAGTAAGGATAGTTTTAGCTACATTAGTTGATTGCAATATAATAACTATGCATTTAAACTTTTCTTCAATAAATCTAGTAACAATAAAGTTTATTTTTACTTCTTAAAATAATTCAAAAGACATATTTGGTTATATCCAATAAACATGATAGTCATCTTCCAACTGAAAAGTTGTGATGATATATCAATAAAGTGTTTGGGGAATTAATTCTTTACAATTAGGAGTGATGATACTTTCAAAATCCTTTCATATAATAAGATGCTTTCCCAAAGCATGATAAATCTTACACATTTCAATAGACATTGTTTATCAACAGTCTAACTATAAAGAAAATAGTAAGATAGTATAAATTTAGTGAAACATTCAATCATAACTTAATCAAATATGTTTACAGATAACATGAAGTGGCTTATGTTGGTCCTCCTCTTTCATTTACTACTGATATGTAGTAAATGTAATAAGGTAATCAAGATTACTTCACAAAATCATCTCCAGTCATACTTGTGTCAATACTACAATTACACTGGTGACACTACTCTTCTCCTCCTGGATACTGGTTACAATATTAGTGGTAATGGAAGTTTGTGTATCATTAATACCAACTACTCACTAATAACATCAATAATTATGCATTTAAAAATAAACTTAAGACATCTTCGGTTATATCCAATAAACATGGTAGTCATGGTAGTGTGTTAATAACAGCTCAATTGTAATAAGATGCTATATCGAAAGTGGGTAGGTTTTGTGGTCACAAGCTTGTTTTCAAATTTTTTAAATTTCTTCTCTAAGAGTTTACAATATTATAAAATAAGCTCCACAACAACTTTGTTGAAAGTGTGAAATAAACATGTTTTCATTTTTTCTGTAAGTTTTATATTCAGTATTACTTTATTTTCTAAAACTTCATTTCAACATTTATTTTATATTGTATATTTTACAAAACTTATATATTTAAACAATAAAACAATGACATGTTGTGTAGCAAGTGAAAGTAAACAGATTAACTTAATAAAAGTTAAAAATATCAAGTTTCTTTTCATAGATAAAGTAGACTACATCCTAGCAACATGAAGTGGCTTATATTAATTTTCCTTTTTCACTTACTACTGATATGTAGTAAATGTAATAAGGTGATCAATATTACTGCACAAGATCATCTCCAGTCATACTTGTGTCAATACTATAATTACACTGGTGACACTACTCTTCTCCTCCTGGATACTGGTTACAATATTAGTGGTAATGGAAGTTTGTGTATCATTAATACCAACTACTCACTTACCATACAAGGTAACCAATCAATGGCTACTATTCAATGTAACTCTTCCATTTATGATAACACTACTCATCCAACTATTGGATTTGCCTTCACTGGAAGTATTAATCTGACTATACAGAGAGTAGAATTTACTGGTTGTGGTGCTAACCTTACTACACTTGATGAAGAACAACTTGATATTATCAATTCTACTAGTTCTCTTATCTACTTCACACAATATCATGCTGCTGTACTAGTGTTTACTGAGATCAGTCATCTTGTTATCAGAGATGTGAATATATTCCTGTACTATGGGTTTGCTATTGTAGCTGTTAATTTACACAATACTACTTTGGATTATATTAATACAACTGCTTCTCAAGGTATTGCAAAAGCAGCACAGTACAAAAAAGGGTACAGTGTTGGTAGTGGACTGTTGTTAATTTACCAAGATTCACCCAAAACACACTCCTATGCAAATCATTATAACTTAATAATTACAGGATCAACTTTTTTATATAATTTTGACCATCTAGTGCACTCAGAATATGCGTGTGTTACAAAACTTTACAATTCTTTCATATATAAAGACTTTAAAAAACCAATCATCAATGCTGCAGCGCTTACAATATTTTATATTGGAGCAACCACCAGTGTTCAAGTTGATATGTCTCAATGTAGGTTTGAGAACAATCTTGGTTCCGTAGCTGGAGCAATGCTGATATTACATTTGGAAGCAAACACACGCTCAGAGACTCTTATTAAAAATTCCACATTTGATTCAAATCGCAGTGATCAAAAATGTCATGGAAGTGGTATTGTATTATTCTTTGATAAACTTTCCAGATCATCTACTACTAATAAAACATACCAACCTCTTCAAATAATTGATGTTTATTTTACATTTACAAAGGGAGGAATTTTTAAAGATATTCAAGAAGGTGTTGTTTATATTGCCATGATGAATGTTAAAACAATTCCTATCTGTTTCACATTTTCTAATGTTACTTTTAACAATAACAAAGGTCTACTTTCTGGATCTTGTATATTTGCTGTTTCATATCCATCAGTGAGAAATGACATATCTTTTGTGTTGGAATCTATTAAAGCATACAACAATGGAATATCACAAAAGAATTTTGAGTCATCATTTTTACCAGCCAGCCTCTTTAAATTTTCAGATATCAACAGTATCATAATAAAAGGATTCTTACAAAATGTTAGCAATTTTTCTTTTAATTATGGTACAGTTATAGAGGCAATTCGATCTGACATTACTTTAGAGGGACATGTAGTCTTTAACAACAATACAGGTATTAAAGGAGGTGCTATTATGTTAATAGGAGATAGTATCATTCATCTGACTCAAGGACTTAAAGCTATCTTTACAAATAACAGAGGTCTGTCTAGTGGAGGAGCTATATATGATATTAGCAGTACATTTGACAAGACACATTGTACATTTCAAGTTAACGCTACACAGTATGATGATATAGCAGTGTTATTTGAAAACAATAAAGCAACAGTCACTGGTAACTCTGTCTTTTCATCAAAATTATATAACTGTTACATGAACAATTATAGTTGGGTTTATTCCTCAAAGGCAAAAGAAATTTATACAACCATCTTCACCTTTATACCAAATAATACTTTTCAACTTTCAACTATTCCAGTAAATTTGAAAATATGTCACTCAAACAATTCTACAATTGTCAGTACATATGATATTTATCCTGGAGAAACAGTTAATTTTTCAATGGCTGCTATTAATGCTGTTGGTCATTACAGTTACTCCATTGTTTCTGTAGCTGTAGTTAGGAATGTTCATACTGGGTTTACATCAGACATCAACTGGTACTTGTCAGGGAGTCAGAGTACACAAGTTATAAGAGAAGCTGATGACTGTACTCTCATTAATATAACTATCTTTACCAGTGATAACAATACATTGGATATACACAACTATGGTGCCTTACTATTCACTGTTCCCAGTATTGCCAATATAACTGCCATTGACATCACTTTAAAGTCTTGTCCACCTGGTTTTGAATTGAGCTTGCAAACTGAGTCATGTATCTGTTCGCATCTTTTATCTTCAATAAATATTGATGGCTATACTCCTAACTGTAGTATAAATACTAGAACTTTTAACAGACCAACTTTTACTTCATGGGCTGGTACCATAAATGAAACATCAGGTTTACTCTTGTCTTTGTATTGTCATCATGAATACTGTAATGGAGATCTTGATCTTACTGTCTTACGTTACAGCAATAAAGACCAAAAATTTGAAATATTTTCTAAAGACTTGTCAATTACTTCATCATTGTGTCTTCATAACAGAGAAGGTATTTCATGTGGCAGTTGTTATACAAACTACAGTGTTGTGTTTGGTTCTACAGAATGTAGACAATGTAGTAACAGGTGGTTGTTGACACTAGTTCTCTATGTAGTAGCTGGTCCCCTCCTCATTTACCTGTTATATGTACTCAAACTTACATTAACAACTGGTACAATCAATGGAATTATATTCTACACACAGGCTGCTAATTTTGGGTTATACGATATTCTATCTAATAATGCAAACCAATGTTCTTGGGTTACAAGGTATACCATGAAATTAGCATTGTTCTTAATTTCCATTATGAATCTGAATATTGGATTTCCTCTATGTTTTTATAATGGAATGACAGAGTTATGGAAAGCTGGTCTCAGTTTACTATTCCCACTCTATCTCCTCACAATAGTTGTTTTTATCATTATCTTTAGTCGTTTTTCTCTAAAGATTTCCAACAAGATAGCTAACTCCTCAGTTCAAGTATTGGTTACTGTTGTACATCTCTCCTTCACAAAATTATTATTAGCACTCTTTGATGTCTTCACATCTGTCCACTTATACAATAGTACTATGAATGAACCAATAAATGTTTGGTACAATGATGGCAGTATTATATATAGAGAAGGTAAACATTTTGTGTTAATGATAGTAACATCAGTGATAGTTAGTATGTTTATAATACCTTACATGTTAATAATTCTAACTGGTCGTCTATTAATGAAATCTAACAAGGTAAGAGAATATCTTCGACCAATATATGAAGCTATTCATGCTCCTTATAAATACAACAAACAATATTGGTTTGCTGCTAGACAACTTTTGCTAATTTATGTGTCCATTGTTTACACTATATACAGAGGAAAAAGCATGAATGAAATTGTATTTGCTTTTTCAATTGTTCTTTCAGTTTATATGTTGTTTGTGACTGTTCAAGCTTATCTAAAACCATTTAAAAACAAGTTAGTAAATGTCTTGGATCTTTCTGTCATGATCAACTATGGCATTTTACTGTGTACTAACTGGTACTTCATTGGAAGAAAAAAGTACTATTGCACAGCAGGAGTATTTGATGCCACATTTATATATGTACTGATCTTTACTTTCTCTGTAGTTGTGTTCCATCATATAGTGTTAATTACTGGACAACAAACTCGCTTCATTGGTTACATGAATGTGGCACAAAATTTAATGAAGAAATTCACCCATTTTGTCAGACTTTCACAACCCGTGACATATTCTAGACTACTTATAGAAGAAACTAACTCCTCATTTTTTGATGGCAAGTACTCCGAATATCGGGAGCCCCTCTTAAGTCCATAATTATCATATTAGTATATCAATAATGTTTGTTTATTGTTAGTTCATGCTTACTATTTTACACAGTTTAGTTTCAAAGGATTTCTTGGTATCTTAAAAATTCATTATTACATTTAAAAAAGTCATTTAAGTTTAAATTTCTTTTCTTTAATTTACTAACATCTTCACTTTTCATTACAAATAAAGTTCACAGACAATGTTTTGTATGATATTATTGTTTTGTAAGGTTTTCTAAATATATAATTCTTTTAAAGCCAGTTGGTCTAATAATATATACTTCACATAGAGTTGGCACTTGTGAAATTCATGACTTATTGTATGCTGTAGTAGTGTGTTACAAGATAGTACATACATAACCTTAATATACACTGTATTTTATTGACATGATCTATAAAAAAGTACTGAAGTTATAATGACAACTTATTTGGTACTTTTGATGATTCTTGTTGGTTGTACTTCTTATCTGTATGTTTTGGTAATAATTGAGTGACGATTTATCTTTCTTTGTCAATTGAATAGTTAGTGAACTGATTTCCTCCTGTAATTTTTTTGTAAATTCTTGTTGTCTGTCAGTAACTACACAGCACACAATATACGAGTTGTACAGTTTGTGTTGTTATATAATACCTTGTCTTGGACAGGACTCTCTAGTGTTTTCACGATGTCAAACAGCTCATATGGTTCTGTGTCTGAAAAACAAGTAAATGATGAAATATAGTTTTATAAATAACATGTATACCTATAACGTCTTTGCCATCAAATATTTTCCCAATTTTTTTGACTCAGAAGTGGGTGACTAGTTTTAAGGAAGTCTCTCACCTCTAATATCTGAGACCTCAGATCTACAATGGATAAAGTTAAAAAGTATACATGTTGTAAATATACCTTTTATGTTGTCTGTTAAATGAACAGTTGTTTCCTCTTTCTTTCTTAGTTGTAAAGTAAGATATGTTATTATTTCTTGTAATAATTGTATGTCATTCTGTAATTCTGTAGAATACAAAGTACATGCATTGCACATGTATATTAATATATTAGATTTTAACATAAATATTATATATAATAACAAAAACATAATATAATGAAAATTTAAGAAGCATGAAATCACATGTAGTTGATCAAATTTCAAAAAAAATCTTGGGAGTACTGTTACTTATTTAGATCAATGATTTAATAAAATATAAAAATAAACATTGGTTAAGGATGAGGACATATGTGATGATCATTCTGCATTCTTTTAGCCTTATTTTGTCTTGAAGAAGTCTTTACTACACATCACAGCATATACAAGGTATTATTTCAAACCAAAACTCTCTCTATAAAGTCTGAAATAGGAGTTTTAGCTCCTTGTCTTTTCTCAAAATAAGCTCTAGTTAATAATAATAATAATAGTACAAACTTTATTTAAGAACAACTCAAAAGGTAATACACAGAGAAAGTGAACGAAGAAACTCTACTTATATAGCAAAATAATGATGACACAGTAATTACACTCAGCAAAATTTAATGATAAGATGACAATAACAAATGGATATCATTAAGTCATATGCCAATAAATAAACACTATGAAAATAATAAATAAACACTATGAAACATACAAGCAGTTTTACGTCATACTTAGGACACGTTATTCAGGCAAAATCTTTCCACCTCCAACTCTCCTGAATGGACAAAAAGATGTATGAGAGGGAGGACAAGGTGTAGGCCACATGCCAAGATGGGGGAGCTAATTGTGCAGGAATCTTCATAACTCCTCGAATGTGAGGTTTGGGTAAAGATCCTAAATCTGAATTACGCTGAGACTGACGGTTAGTTCTTGCTCTAAGACTATGGGAACGACGATGACCATAATGGTGTCGAGAACTCCTTCGACCACTCATAACAGAGGAGTGTTGCGAGATGTTTACGGATTTTCTTTTCAGTTACCTTTCGGAGTATACACCAAAGTTGAACTAAGGAAAAGTTTGAACCGTTCACTCCACCACGGGAGTATGGGCGACAAAACCTGGGTGGACCATTAGACCTGCACATATGAATTTCTTTTTTGCGCAGGATTCACCCTTCCAAATCTACTACTCTGTGCAACCTACTCTAGACAACGCTAGAGGTCGCTGAATCAACACAGAGGTCACTGTAGGGGTCAGGATCTAGCACTACTTTAGGCTTTTTAGGAGAAGACAAACCGGGTGTTAGACGTTTTTATGATCATTCACTAGCCTTCAAACGTCTAGATGCCAGGGATCTCCCAGATACTCAATGACTGGGCATCACCTCCGAATAAGGCTAGCTGTTTTAAGCTATCCCGAACTAATGTGTAGTAATAATAATACTACAAACTTTATTTAAACAAGTTAATAATATCGTTAATTATAATATTGTCTTCGTTTATTACATGAAGTTAATTCACACAATAATCTTTAATATATTACCTGAACAAGTTGCTTGTAATAATATAACAACGTATTATATAACGGAGTGGCTCCTGCCACGGAAATTCCGATTGTACGTATTTACTCGTGCCACCGACTGGTGGCGCAAAGACAACGAACTTGCTGCCACCGATAAAAGTTAAATTCTATAAAAACCTCGCGTAATTTATAACATCATTGAACGTCACTACAGTAGGTGTGAAAGGAAAAAGACCATAATTATTAGACTCTGTTATTTTATTATTTATATTATTATTATTAATATGATTATTATTACTACTATTATCGTTATTGTTGTTGTTATTATTATTACTATTAATATATTTTACATAACAAAGGGAGATAGTCAATACAATAAATAAGTTGTAATTTAATAAAACTAATATATATACACTTATATTCTAGATTACTATCTGAGTGTTGTAAAGAATGTCGCTGCTATTGAACATGGGTCTAGTGACACTAGTTTCAACAATGCCGTTTTGAATCCAGCCAAATAAAAAATGTACATAGTATTAAAAACAAAAAGACACCACTAGCTACTGCTCCTTTCCTTGAATTAAATGGCCATTTCATTTATTGACCAAGTTCACTCTTACACATATTTGTTCTGGTTACCACATAACATTGTAGTCTATGCCAAAGGCCAAAGGCTTCTTGAAACTCTCAATAGAAAGTTTATATGTCAACTAACTCAGCTACAATGCTCCAGTTACACAAATCCGTCATATAACACAACCTAGAATATGCGTGCAAATCTGGTCACTTTCCACTATTAGAGATATTTGTTTACTTCAACACATCCAACTATGTCCAGAAGAGATATTTGCAATTGGAGGGCTAATAATTATCATCTATAACCCTAGTGGAAAGAAGTTGAAGCATGTGGAGTAAGTTAGGGGTATTAGTGATTGGGAACATTTACTCCAAGAACATTGGAAGTGGAATATACATGGGTCAGAGTACTTGAAGTTTAGTGGGAAACAAGACCAAAGTGTGTTGTAGATGTCCTTCAATTTTAAGTAACTGCTACTTAAGATTCACATGTAAATAAATATTTACTGTTAACATTGATAATATATAATCAACACCACGTGCTGTATACCATAATCCAACCATTAAATTTCTCATTTCATGTGGAGATTGAGCTATTCCAAACGCTAAGGATGTTGGGAAAATAAAAACATATGATAATCCATAAAAACATTAAGATATATTAGCAGCTTTGTATGAGGTTGTGTCAAAGAGAAAATGATCCTTACAACCAAGAATTATAATAGAATATGTTGCTGTAAATAATGAAAAAACTAGTCCAACTCCAATTCCTTTAAGCATACTTGGAACATAATTGTTACAACAAGGATTTATTATTAACTGATAGAAGAGAATCAAAAGCAAAGCTAATGAAATATATAATGAATTTTTGTTCAAAAACCAACCCAAAAAAAAAAAGATTTCATCTGATTTATAGTATCTAATCCATTCAATATCCTCAGCACAAACAAGACCATCAATACAGATAAATAATGGTGTTAATTGTATGACTACTTTAACATTCTCTACCTGTTTCTCTGAAAATGGTCCACCATATTTTTCTTACCAAGGTGCAATCTAGAAGGGTAATTTCCTTCCCAATATGTCAAGGCACTGTGATTCCTGGGATACATGTTTTCCTGGAATAGTTGAGTACTTTCAAAATCAATTTGACAGGATTGACAATATGAGATGTAGTAGCTAATGTTTAGAGAGAAAGTTAGTGATAATGACTAAAAACAGACACACCTGATAATATATAGGGCACCATGATAAACTGATTTATTAAGCACTCTTCAATAATGACAATAAATAAATTGCAGGTAAACTCAGTGGGTGACAATATACAATAGCACTTAATTCATCACCTGAAGCACCAATTACTTGATCACTGTTAAATTGGACAATATTTGATCATACACATGAGTATCCAATCACTTGTAGTAAATAGCCAACCATAGGGGTAGAAAAGGGGGGCAGAAGGGGCTGAAGCCCCCCAACTTCAAATCAGGGGGGTAAACCCCCCTGATTTGCACTCAAGACTATGTACATAATAACTGCATGAGGTGGTTATTGTGTTAATTTGTGTACGTTAACAATCAATCACCACATTATCGTGTGGTTAATAATATGATAAGCATCATTAACTTCAACATAGTTAGTTGCTGAAAAATTTCTAATAAAACTTAAATGAGCATGTATAGAAAAATCCCAGAAATGAATTAGCAGTACTGATCAAAACTTGACCAAAAATCTTAACATTGTAAAATAATATGACTGAATAGTTGACACATGAATGTTATACTCAAGGGAATAATTATCAATGGCATGACAATTTTGGTCTCAGTCTAAATATTAATAAAATACTGAAGCAACACAACCAGTATTTGTTAATAGCTAGCTAGCAGTAAGCCATTTTAATATTATTGTTATTAAGTGTGTTTACTAAACTGATCCACACCCCCTGAGCTGTAAACTTTACTTATACACATTAAAGTATTAATTACTCAACCTACCAATAAACACACTGTTACATTGAGACAATATAGGGACAGTACAATGCAGGAACTGAAACTCTCAAACACTGACATCTTAATTAAATGTTGTCCATCCAATTTGACAAACAAAACAAACTATATTCCTAACATATTCATTATAATGACCTAACAACTTTATTGGATAGTACTATATAGTAGCAAGCCACTCCCCTACATGGAAGGTTCAACATAATTAACTAACATTATTATAATTTTATGTTCAGGATGCTGAGCTATTGTAGACTCTGCAATAGCTCAGCATGCTGTACATAAAATGAGAGTGTTGATTATTAGACTAATTGTAAAATTGATTGGTTCATTTGTAGGATTGTAATTAACATTAATTAACATCAATTAACATTAATAGTTAATAAACTAGAGCACATGTTGTTTAGAACTGATTGTTTTTGTAAACTGTTTTTGTTGAGGAATATTATATTACACTGGTAGCAGAGTCTGAGATGGCAGATAGGCATGTGGCCTTACCTAAAACTATTAAGGATGGCGATGAACTAGATGAGTGGTTAGTGAAGTTTGATATATGTGCTAATTCCAATGGATGGGATAATGACAAAAAGGCAAGTAAAATCCCGACATTTCTCGAAGGAGAAGTTCTGGTAGCCTACCTAGAGATGGCGGACGAAGATAAGACAGATTACTCTACATTGGTGAGAGCATTGAGGGCAGAATTTCGAACAAAAGAAACGCGTTTTCAGGTAATGAGAGAGTTTGAACGCCGCAGGCTTTTGCCGGGAGAACCCCCACGTGTTTTTTTGTATAACCTTAAGAGACTACTTGAAATAGCCATGCCAGAGTTAACTGGGGAGGCGAAGGAACAAATGTTACTCCATCACTTCATTGACGGTCTCCCAACGGAAATTGCCAAACTAATGCGATCTTCGCCAGCTGATATCACGACTACCAAAGATGCTTTAGCAAAAGCACGCTTGCTCATGATGAACAATGAACAGTTACCTGAGGAAGCAGCACATCTTACCACTTCGTCAGTTACTGGCAGTACTCCTGGTTTACAGAAACTAGAAGAGATGATACTTGATATTGGTGCCAGACTTGATTCATTAGAATGTGACAGTCGAGACACTAGTATTGCTGCAGTCAGATATCAGAATAAACCGAAAAAGGCAACCAATACCCATTCCCAGCAATGCTACAGGTGTCAACGATTTGGGCACATTGCAAAGAATTGCCGTACTACCCTTCAATGTTTTAACTGTGGCAAATACGGTCACACAAATGCCCAGTGTTGGGGAAACGCCACCCGGTCGTCTCTACAGGCCAGGGGAGGCGACCGGAAGTGATACACTTGGCCTCGACATTGGATATGCCTGTAAATATTAAACGACTCTCAAAAATATCAGGAAAAATACGAGATATTCACTGTGCTATTTTATTAGACAGTGGTTCTTCTGTATCGTTAATTAGTCAACACTTGCTTGAACAAGCCGGCTTGAGTTATAACTCAATAGCATCCTCTATAAATGTTATCACAGCTTCCTGCAATGAGATGGAATTATGCAACACTACCATTGTACCTCTTCATATAGGTACATTGTCTGTGACACATGAGATGTATGTTACCCCTCAACTGGTTGCACCTGTCATTTTGGGTACTGATTTTTTGGCCAAATTCAATGTCTTTTTAGACTACAAGACAAAATCTGTTACTGTCAATGGTACAACTATAGTTCCAAATGTGGACTACGGGGAGAACACAACATGGTCAAAGAAAAAGCTATGGGAAAACGCCTACCACACAGCTGCTATTTTATCAGGAGACGAAGATGATACTGAAAATTGCGCCATACCACGTTTCACTCATCCAGGTAAATCTACACTACCTGCCTCTTCTGATGCATACATGGATATAATTAAGGAATATAAATCCCTGTTTTGCTCTGTTCCAGGAAAAACCGACGCAATATACCATCATATTCCGACGGGGAACTCTAAACCAATACGTGTCCCTCCAAGACGAATACCAGTGCACTATAAGGAAGAGGTTCAACAACAAATTGCTGAAATGTTGCAACAAGGCATTATACAAGAAAGTAGTAGCCCTTGGCTGGCACCCTGTGTATTCGTGCCGAAGCGAAATGGTGAAATAAGAATTTGTATTGACTATCGCGAACTCAACAAACGGACTGAAAAAAATAGCTATCCCTTACCTTTACCCGATGAAGTACAAGATCATTTAGGGAATGCACAAGTATTTACTAAGTTGGACTGCTGGAAAGGGTTTTGGCAAGTCCCTATCACACCTGAAGACCAAGCAAAAACAGCCTTTTCACCAGGCCCAGGTATGGGGTTATTTGAATTTCTTCGATTACCTTTTGGTCTTACAGGGTCACCTGGAACATTTCAGCGGTTAATGGACCGTGTACTTCGGGGGTTACCCTTCGCAATGGTTTATGTAGATGATATTTTGGTATATTCTAGTGATGAAAGAAGCCACAAACAACACCTCAGACAAGTTTTTCAGAGATTAGTAGATTATGGTCTTACCTTGCATGGAGAAAAATGTGCTATTGGGGTGCAAGAAGTTTCCTACCTTGGTCACACCTTTACAAAACACGGTATGATACCAGATCCCAGTAAAGTGAAAGCTATTCAGAATTGGCCAACCCCCTCTTCGGTTACAGAGGTGCAGAGGTTTCTTGGGTTGGCTTCATATTACCGAAGATATATAAAAAATTTTGCCAACATTGCCTCTCCCCTCTATCATCTTACTAATAAAGGTGTAACATTCCAATGGACAAATCCTTGTCAAGAAGCCTTCACCACACTTAAAATCTGCTTAATTTCTCAACCTATTTTAAAATGTCCTGACTTCTCCTTACCATTTACCCTATACACCGATGCTAGTGACTCAGGGTTGGGAGCTGTATTACAACAAGGACCAAACGTTATCGCTTATAGTAGTCGGTCGCTGAAGCCAGCCGAAAAAAATGACAGCGTCATCGAAAAAGAGTGTTTAGCTCTGGTTTATGCTATTAAGTACTTTAAACACTACCTCTTGGGGCATTGTTTCACTGTGTATACAGATCACAACCCACTACAGTGGTTGTCTGCACAGAAGATGGAAGGAAAGTTAAGCCGTTGGGCTTTGCAACTTCAAGAGTTTGAATTTAAAATTCTTTATAGAAGAGGTACCCACAATGCGAATGCTGATGCTTTGTCACGGCAACCATGTACAGCTGCTACAAAAGTCATTTGTGGACCTAGTGAAAGTGAACTGATTAAGGAACAGACTAATGATCCAATTCTAGCAAAAATCATTTCATACCTCAAGACAAACGGTAACAAAAAACCCCAAGGTACAGAATGGAAACACCCACGATACAGAAGGTGGCTTCAACTATGGCCCCAACTCAAGTTACAGAATGGTGTTCTTTATCGCTGTATTATTAAACCTGTTAGTAAAGAGCAGCGTCTAGTGCCAATAGCACCATTAAGTCTCAAAGCAACTTATCTACAACAATTTCATGATGCTCCTTTAGGTGCTCATCAAGGGTATATGAAAACATTACTGCGATTACAAGAAAATGTGTACTGGGTTGGAATGGCAACAGATACTCAAAATTACTGCGACTCTTGTGATGCTTGCAATCAAGCAAAACCAGCACTACCCCAGCCGGTCCCATTGGTAAATATGCCTATGGGTAAACCTTGGGAGATGTTAGGAGTGGATATTCTAAAAGTACCTATGTCATGTCAGGGCAATTCTTATATCTTAGTTATACAAGACTACTTCACTAAATGGCCTGTGGCCATTCCCCTGAAGGATCAAACAGCAGAAGGTACAGTTAAAGCTCTCATTGAAACCTTTAGTATTTATGGCATACCTACTTATATTCACTCTGACCAGGGAGCTAATTTTGAGAGCACACTTTTAAAAGAGACATGCCGGGCTTTTGGAATTCATAAATCACGAACCACGCCCTATCATCCCCAAGGTGATGGTTTAGTGGAGCGCACCAATCGCTCCTTATTGCAGATGTTAAGGACATATTGTGTTAAATCCAGTGATTGGGAGAAATGGCTGCCTCTTCTCCTATATGCCTACCGATCCTCAACGCACACATCTACTAAATGCTCACCTTATCTTTTAATGTTTGGTAGAGAACCCACACTTCCATCTGATTTACCTGGACTATCCACAGACACATATGTTTATTCTAAATAACTCCAACGTCAGTTAAGTCAGATGTATGAATTAGTTGAACTGCACCTTATAGATGCAGCATCCACTCAGAAGAAGACATATGACACTCGGGCTCATACTAGGTCACCATTTCAAGTGGGTAATCATGTTTGGTTATCCAAACCAACAGCTGGAAAGCTCTGTTCAAGATGGGAGAGTGGATGGACTGTTTTGGAACACAATTCAGGTCAACCAACTGTCATAATTGCACACTCAGATGGACGAAAGAAGACAGTTCATATAAATCGTTTACGTCTCCATACTCTTAGACCAGTTCCTAAAGGAATGCCACAGCATTCTCCAACATATTGGCAGCCACCTTCTTTTGAACATTCTGTTTGTGAGTCTGAAGATGAATTATCTAACAATTACCCATTAGAAGAACCTTCCACTTCTCGACCTACCCGCACACGCAGAGTTCCGGATAGATATGCCCCCTATGTCACATTGTCGCTCGAGACGAGCTCTTGAAGAGAGGGAGGTTATGTAGGATTGTAATTAACATTAATTAACATCAATTAACATTAATAGTTAATAAACTAGAGCACATGTTGTTTAGAACTGATTGTTTTTGTAAACTGTTTTTGTTGAGGAATATTATATTACACATTTATCAAATATAATAAATCATTATAGTAAATTATTTGATGCAGATTGAAAATAAATATCATATTTACTGTCTTATACCTAATATATATATTATCAGAAAATAAATCCCATAGTGCATTCAAAATGAAAATAGTACTGTTCATATTCTAAACATACTGCCAGATAGTCCATCTGATACTACTCTAGACAATAAAAACAATAACTATAATGTAGATTTGCAGGGTTTTTTCAAATCAGTTTGGATTGAGTGTATTAAAAATAAGCCAGAAAAAGCAAACAATCAGTATGTTTACTCATCTCTTAAGGATGGACCAAAGTGACATATTTACAGTTAAGGCGGGGGTACAGGATTTTAGTTGTTAAATATTCCACCGAAGGATAGAAAATAGAATTGGAATTGGAATATTTATGGGAAAATAAAAAGTAGAATATGAAATTATTAAGTAGAAATGGATGGCCGCCTTCAGCTTCCATAAAAGTTAAATAAACATAATATATCCAAAGAATAGTGAGCCATACTGATTGATGGCTAACGTATTGGAAAAAACTGTAATTATAGTAAGCAAATTCTTTCAGTGAAAGTATTAGCGTAGGAAGTAAGCAATATTTTTACAAAAGGAATATAGATTATTGCAACAAGTAAATGCTCTTATCATATACTGTAAATTACTATTTATAAGAGAATATTAATACTCTGCATAATACACTTTTTTGTACTACTTTAATTATGTGATAGATATTTAGCTCTTGCTGTTTTTGTTTCAACACTGTCATGCTTACTACACATTTGTCATATATATGAGAATAAACTAACATAGATTTAAAGTCTTCACTCACTCAGTATATATATATAGGCAGGAAAATAAAAACAAACTTAAGTGTTAAATTAGAGGAAATGATTATATAATATTATACATTGAGTATATATTATATAATATGTTTTTACTGATAACCATACTGTATTGATATTGAAACATATTGCCAGTTTATCAAACTATGAGTAAATGTAGCAAGGTTAAACAATTCAGTCAGTGGTGATTGAGAAGATATAAAAAAAAAAAGTATCTGCAACGCACAATTATTAACTCTACACTCACTCAGTATAATATAATTAGCATAACAAAAATGTGCATCATAAAAAGATGGATTATTAATCAATTTATGGTTACTATAAATGTGGATTGTACTAATAACAATGAAAGTAAATCCAAATTATCAATCATTACACTATAAATAATCATAATGATACTATTAATGTATCTAAATAAATAGTCGTTATAAAACATTGACTGGTCAATATAATACTTATGTTTTGAAATATATTAGTAACTAATATCATTATTTAATATATATAATACATTGCACAAGTTATGCAATGCTTAACTGTGTCAAAATAGCTCAAAATATTGTAATAAAAAGGCGTACACATACAATGTTGATTATATAATTTATACAATAATGACTATCAAGCAGTTAGAGTTCCTGTTACATACTAATACATAAATACATAGATTTAAAAATAGTTATGTCATCATTTAGTACACTCAAGTGATAATCCAAATTTTCTCAAGTATTTTTTTTCCTAGTCTATATATCTCACGTAATATTCATCAGTTATTAAATACACATTGATTACATTTTCTCTCACACGTAACATGTAACATTTAGTTAGTATTAATAACACTATCAATAAAACAACAATAATCACATTCCTAGTTATGAAATAATAAACACTTTAACATGTCATCTCTTCTACACATATAAATAGATATTTATTGTTGACAGTAATAAAATAAATAGAAGCATACATTGCAATAGATTAACATTAATGTTGCATAATAGCTAGGTGGTAGTGAATTGCAACTATTATGTTTTACTTTGGACATTATATGAAAATAAGTCAGAAAAAACAACTAGTATCTTTATTTAGCCAATATTAAAAGTTTGCTCAGTTCTTATACATATACTTCCACTGAAAGAATTTGTTTAACATTGAAATTGAGTGGAATATATGTTAAGACCAGAAGAGTCCAATGTCTTAGCTATCAGCTGACTAATTGTTCATTGGAATTCTTTGATCTATGTTTACTTTACTCTAATATTTTTTATAGTAGATATCTAATACATCAAGAGCCATTTAAATAATGATAACAGTCATTACATTGTCTTTAACATTGGATTCAGTCTAATACTTTCTTATACTTCACTTTGGTGTACTTGCTGATGTACGGACTGAATGTAAGACTATAATTACTTGTGTACTTTTGTGCTTTCTGTCTTGGATAGTTTGGGCTTGTCTACTATAATAAAGAATTGTGAAGGCATGCCTAAAGCCCTGTCCTCAACAGTTATATAAACACATTGGAGCTGATAATCATAAAATATATATTTATTACATTGAACCTGCAACCCTGTCAGAACTTTCTAGACTCTTATGTGGATGCACGTATTACAGATTTTTTTAGAACACTATATTTATCTATTTAAGCAGTTGTATTTTGTACATTGAGTTGTCATACTATTATTCTATCTAGAGTTGTTGACTCTAAAGTCAAGCCTAGGTTGTTACAAGAATTATTTAGATTATAAAGTTCCAAATTTTATACTCTTTAATCTTAGTCACTTCTAATATTAATTGGGTATGGCAGTCTTTGGTCTATTGGTGTTCAGTCTTGACTAAATATATACTTAGTGCTTCAGCTAATTAAATCAGTGATACAGTGTTTTCAAAATGAGAAACAAATACAAAAAAGATGATGTTAATACAAAGCAGCCAACACATCATGTTTATATCTGTAGTTCATAAAATTAAAAATATAAAAGAGAAGCCATGAATAGAAAAAAACAAAAGCCAACATGCATGCACAATTTCAAGAATGCAACTGTATTACATAATAGAACAATTAATTTTATAAAAATATGTCAGTCAGTACTCTCAATTGAGAGTCCCAATTCATTGTTGTATATTACTTCCTGATCCATATATCTCTCATAGTGCTCTTCAGCTATTAAATGTATGTTGACTTCATTTTCTCTCACACGTAACTTGTAACACTTAGCAAGTACCAGGAACACTATCAGTATAATAAGAATAATCACACTCTTAAATATGAAATAATAAAGACTGTGGCATGTTGTCTCAAATCCACATGCAAATAGATATTTGCTGTTAATAGCAATAACATAACCAACACCACGTGCTGCATACCATAATCCAACCATCAGACCTCTCATTTCATGTGGAGATTGAGCAATTGTGAACGCTAAGGATGTTGGAAAAATAAAGACAAATGATATTCCATAAAAACATTGAGATACAATAGCAGCTTTGTATGATGTTGTGTCAAAAAGAAAATGATCCTTACAAGCAAGAATTATGACAGAATATGTTGTAGTAAATAATGAGAAAACTAGTCCAACTCCAATTCTTTTAAGCATACTCGGAATGTAATTGTAAAAACAAGGATTTATAATAAATTGATAGAAGAGAATCAAAAACAAAGATACTAAAGTATATAATAAATTTTTGCTCAAAACACAAGTCAAAAAAGACAAGATTTCATCTGATTCATAGTATCTAATCCATTTAATATCCTCAGCACAAACAAGACCAATAATACAGATTAATAATGGTGTTAATCGTATGACTACTTTAACATTCTCTACCTGTTCCTCTGAAAATGGTCCACCATATTTGTCCATACCTAAGTCTAACCTGGAAGGGTAATTCTGCTCCCAATAAGTCAAAGCACTACGATTCCTGGGATACTTGTTTTTCCTGGCATAGTTGAGTACTTTAACAATCAATTTGATAGGGTTGATAATATGAGATGTAGTATCCAGCCAATGTTTAAAGAGAAAGTTAGTGATAATGACTGTAGAGACAGCCACACCTGATAGTATATAGGACATTATGAGAAATTGATTTATTAAGCACTCTCCAATAATGACAATGAAAAAAATTACAGGTGCACTCAGTGAGTGCCAATATATAATAGCACTTAGTTCATCACCTGAAGCACCAATTGCTTGATCAATGTTAAATTGGACAATGTTTGATCGTATACATGAGTATCCAATCACTTGTAGTAAATAGCCAACAACACTTATTATATAATTCAGATTATTATGATGTAGAAAAAGCTTAATAGTAAACCACAAGCCAGCAATCATCCAGGATAAAAATGACAGATACACACCAGTAATAATAGTTGTATACCTACCTACTTTTATATCAGCAAGTAAACCAAAAACGAGGCATAAAAAGAAAGGAAGACAATATCCAACATCAAAGATAATATCATGAGCATCATTATTATCTTCAGCATATTTAGTTGCTCCAAAATTTCTAATAAAACTTAAATGAGCATACATTGAGAAATCCCAGATAAGAATTAGCAGTACTGATCGAGACTTGACAAAAAAACTTAACATTGTCAAATAATATGAGTGAGTAGTTGACACATGAATGACATACTCAAGGGAATAGTTATCAATTGAATGATTGTTTTGCTTTCAGTATAAGTATAAATAAAGTACTGGAGTAACAAATGCAACCAATATTTATTAAAGATAGTTATTCTCTTAATCTTGTTTATAAAATGAGTTAACCATTATCCAGTATGGGCTTGCAAGTTTTCTACCAATGTACAATCAAATCTTTATATTTCTATTATCCTATTTATTATGGCAGCATTTTCTGTACACAATGTTTATTTTTTCTGCAAAGAAGCGAAATATATATTAAACTGAAACTGATCAAAATCCCCTGAAATCTAAACATTAACTATACAGTAGTTGATACATGAATGATATGTTGTACTCAAGGGACAAATTAATTTTATTTTCAACTTAATTAGACTCTACAATAGCGCAGCATCCTGTACATAAAAAGAGAGTAGTGACTATTAGACTGTTTCAAAAAATTAATTTTATATATTATTATGGGAATATATCCATTTAGAGTTTAATCACAAGAAACCTTCTTCTGACAACAGCAATTACTCAGAGGCAAAATAAAACCAGTTTTAACTTGGGTTGGGAAACCTCAAAAAATAAAACCAGTTTTAACTAGTGTCCGGAAACCTCGCTATTATGTAATTTTTAGTACAGGCTAAAAACCACATGTTGTAACTTATTTCTCATGATTATTATTTTTCTTGTGATTATTATGTGATATGTTGATGTAATTATAGTTGGTAACTTCCTGTTTGGTATGTATATATGTCAGGTTTGTTGTGTAAAAATCATTATTGAAAATTGTCATTCGTTTGTAATTGATATTCTTTTAGTACTTTACACCAATGCTTTTTTAAAGCAGTAAATAAACCTACATCTAAAGCCTAAAGGTTGCAGGATATGTGTAGTGTTGGGTGGTAAACACAGGAGATGAATATTGTTATCTCTAAAGGGCTTGAGTAATTCTAGACTAATGTGGGAATAATGCCCATCAAATATCAAAACGACTGGTTCTGATTCCGTCAAAGGACCAACTACTGATATAAACTGGTTATGAAACCATGATGGAGTTAATGGGGTCTATCCACCCAGATTCATTTACACCGTAGAAGGTCCATACCACCTCTGATAAAGATTTTTATCCTTATATAGAACAAAAGGAGGTAGAATACCTCCTGCTGCACTGCAAGCTGTTAAAACAGTAATGTACTCATGGCCAGAACTACTGGATACCTCATTGACTTGTCGAGTACCACAACAAACAAGAAGAGACTTTGAAGACACAGATGCAGTTTCATCACAGTTCCATATCCTATTCTCTCCTGATGAAGTCACTGGGTCTAGTGCAATTTTTTGAAAGAGATATTCTAGGTTGTCAAACTATGCATTGATGATGTTGGGATGAGAAGCATCTACTGTCTTTTTGCTAAGGTGATGAGGCTTTCTTTCGCATATACATGGCCATCTCTTTCTGATTCTTGTCCACAAAACCCAAATCCCATTTCTCCCAGTGGAATAAGAGAAAGATCAATCTCTCTTTCTTCAATATATGTTAGAACTGTTTGTCCTCCAGTACCTACTTTAGTACGTTTCTCTGAGAGATGATCATGAAGAGTACTGGAGCTAATTCCATATTTTCAAGCAGCACCACGGATGCTACTTGCTCCTGTCTTGACTTCTTCTATGGCGCTTTCCATTGCTTCTTTGCTATAAGCCATGTTATGGAAACTCAAACTGCATTGAAGTTTTCAAATTTGAACTGTACTTTATAAGCATGCTCCAAAAATTAATTATAAATGTTGAATTCATCATTAAGTTTAATTAATAATTACTAAACTTATTATTAGATTATAGTTGATGGCTCCACTTCACTGTTTTTCAGTTGTAAAATGAAATCTTTATATTTCTATTATCCTATTTATTATGGCAGCATTTTCTGTACACAATGTTTATTTTATCTGCAAGAAAGCTATTACTAAAATATAATATATTAAACTGAAACTGATTAAAATCCCCTAAAATCTAAATATTAACTATGCAGTAGTTGATACATGAATGATATATTGTACTCAAGGGACAACTTAATTTTGTTTTCAACTTAATTAGACTCTACAATAGCTCAGCATCCTGTACATAAAAAGAGAGTAGTGATAATTAGATTGTTTTAAAAATTGATTTAATAACTAACCAATATAATAAATGAATATACAGGTTGGATGTATATAGTAAATTATTTGACTCAGACTGCAAATAATCATTATATCTTCTGTCTTTATACCTAATATATATATATCAGAAAATAAATGCCATAGTGCATTCAAGATGAAAATGTATTGTAAAAACAATAACTATGATGTAATTTTTCAATATTATTCAAATCACTTTTGACACTGTATTAAAAATAAACCAAAAAATAAACAATCAGTATATTTACTTATCCTAAATTGAAAATATTGCTTAGCTTCTCAACTTATACTTCTACTGAAACAATTTGATTACTACTTACTGTTTGGTCAATATGTAAAATCTTCTGCTACTGTCAACTCCTTCCTTCCCAGTGCTATCTCCCTGTGGAATTCTCTTCCCTCCTCATTCAAAGATCTCAACTCTGCAAGCCAGTTAAAGCCAAATATTTATTATCTATTTTAGAATTATCAGGAATATAGCATGCATATTGTTTGTATTTATTTATTCATTCATCTGTCCAGATATCTCCTATCATTATCTTTTTACTTCTTATTTTGTTTTATTCTCATTATGAATCTAGTATTGTTATTGATGTTCTTTATATTAACTTTGCAATTGATTGTCTTTTGTGTTTTAATAAAAAAAACAACATTTGATGGTAGCAGCTACTGTGGTGGGGCTCCGACCAGTTTTGTCCATCAAACGGTGAACAGAGTAATGTCTTGAAATTCCTAGCTGCAATTTCCATGGCTTGGGCTGTTTCGAAAGGCTCTTTGTATGTTAAGTTATGTTCTTGGAGTAATCTTCTTTGGATGCGTGTATCATTTATTCCACAAACGAGTCTATCTCTAATCATTAAATCCAGCGTGTCGCCAAAATCACAATGTTTTCTGATAGCACGTAATTCAGCAACGTAAGTGGCACCTGATTTTCTTATTCTTGTGTTGAATTTGAAATGTTGAACTATCGAAGATGGCTTAGGATTAAAATGTTTCTCAAGATACTCTTTAGTTCAGTATAGCTCTTTTCCAACTTTTCAATAGTTTGAATGTAGAGGGACTGCAAACTGTTAGACTGTTTTAGTTTCTGCAGAGGTGACATTATTAGCTTCAAAGTAGAAATCTAATCTTTCGGCGTATGATGTCCATCATTCCTTGTTTGGGTCAAATGAAGACATTTTACCATGAGTTACCATTTCAGCAGAGTAAAATAATTGAAGATGAAGTTTCCCAATTACCCTCGTCATCAATGTAGTGACCGAGTGAATTGGAGAAGAATTATAGAACACAGTAGTCACAAGCTTGACCTAAGGACTTAAAGAATTACTAAACTGGCTATTTGTACAACTGCCAACTGACACAAATGACAATAATAATAATAACTATAACAACTGTGGAAAATATGACAACTATAACAACTGACAAAAATGCTAAAAGTATGCAGTTTTTATATCAATACAATGACATAATAATATGCAATAATGAATATATAATTATTATACAATTAAGTCAAGGTTTATCAAGTAACCTAGTATATCACAGAGACAACTGTATTTGTGCATACAAAAATACATGTAAATATGGTTAATAGGTTTCGACTGCATTTAAGCTACAAGATACATAAGAATATGATTAATACAATCAACTATACACCTCAACCCAAACAAGCTAGGACTGGAGAAGACTGTTCAGTGAATGAGTCTGAATTAACTGTTGAATAGACAGCAATCTCTGCTAGAGCATTATCAGAGTTTGTTTGTGGTTTAAAGTCTGTAGTAGTAGCTACATTGATGTCTACTGCACTATATCTTCTTCTAACATTGTCGATATGACAACGAACAGTGTTACCATTTACTAACTTGATCTAGTAGGACAAAGGACCTGTCACTTTCAACACTGTTCCTGGCATCCATTTGGACCCTGTTGCTCTAAAATCTTCAGCAAGAACTACGTTGAATTTTTGTTGGGGTTGATTTTTGTCATGAGCTTCTTTTTGTTTCTCTTGTTGATATTCTACCTTCTTATTTACATCAGGAAAAACTCCATCTAAGCGAGATTGAAGTCTTCGTCCCGTTAAAAGTTCTGAAACCGTTAGCCTAAGAACAAAAATAATACAGAATCTTAGTTAATTATAGTTAACTTAAATGTGAATTCTGACCTGTGGGTGATATGGAGTGGTTAAATGATGTTTGGTGTTGAGTTTTCTTATTAATTCTCCATTTAAAACATTTCTAAACTCTCTCCTTTGATCACATGTTATAATTCTTGGGAGATCCATTGTCATAAAAAGGTAGTAAAGGAATGGATCATTACCACTGTTTAAAATATTGATCTGTCTACCTTCAACAACTCATAAGCCACACCTACAGCCTCTTTTGTTGGTAAAGCAGCTGCTGCGACCCATTTTGTGAAATAATCACTAATCGTTAAAATATATCGATTTCCTGATTGAGACACAGGCGACAATGGTCCAATAAAATCAATTCCGATGTGGTACAATGGGGAATGAACTGGTATAGTGTCTTGTAGTTGTCAACTTGTCTCTCATTCTTTGACACTCATCACATGCAGATACCTACAATAAGTCACAGTACAACTTATAATTAAGAAAAACACATCACTTACAACTTGCTTAACCTTGCTTAACATCTTTCATGACTCCCTTCCATGTAAATCTCTCAATAACTCTATTATAGGTCTTTTTTTCACCAAGATGTCCAGATGTTGGTCAGCATGGCAACAACACACAATTCGTAACTTTTCAGTCTTTGATTGTACATACCTCACCCACTGAAAAGAGAAATATTATCATAAATTATTTTAAGACAATAAAAAAAGAAACTGACAAAAATAATACAAACTTGTCCTGGCTTCTTCTCATAGTACACTTCTTCTTCTTTTATTGCTAGTTTGCCAGCCTTTTCCTAATGCTTCTCTTCCTGCTAGCAGAACAATCTGGGCCATAAGTTCCATTTTCTATGTAGTTAATTGCTTCCTCTGTCAGGTCCCCATCTTCTCTCTGCTGTGACATCGCTTTTTTGACACTTTGAAAACTTCACCAGGTGGCTAAAGCTCTCCATTTAAGTACACACAACATAAGAAGTGATTAATCGATTTGTATGTGTCAAATTCCACTTCTCTTTACCAAATTACACAGTCTGAGACGCCTGGGTCCAAATATTGTAAGGCGGAATTAATTTTGCAGACTTTTTGTTGCCAAATTTGGTCCTAGGTCCAAATTTTGCACCCGGACCAAATTTTTCATGACAGTGCAACACCTGTAGTAGAATGAAGTGTAATCCGGTACGTGAACAAAAACTAGACAATTTTTCTTGAATGGAACTACCTTGCATACACCAAAGTACTCTTTTAACTGTCTGTACTGCCCTTTCCGCAAGTCCATTGGTGGAAGGATGATATGGAGGGATCGATGTTACATGCTTGATTCCATTAGCTTCTACAAATCTCTTGAACTCATCACTCGTGAATGACGGCCATTATCAGTCACAATTTTCCTTGGAAGTCCATGAATTGAGAAAGTCTGTCTTAACTTTTCTATGGTTCTAGAGGAAGTAATATTATGCATAATATGAGCATCTAACCATTTTGAGTGAGAATCAACTAATATGAGGAACATGCGTCCAATGTATGGTCCTGCAAATTTGATATGTAGCGACTGCAAGGCTGCTCTGGCCATTCCCAAGGGTGTAATGGAGCTGAAGGCGGTGATGGTTGATTTTCTTGACAGATCGTACACGACTTTACTGTCATATATGGTAATAAACCTTTGATAAAATAGGGTCCCTTCTAGTCCATTCTTTTATTGTGTCAACATTCGTAGTCATAGTAGAGACATGGTGAATAAGATGTACGAGGTCTCCTGGAACTTAATCTGATGATGTTGTGATGGATCTAGGTAGATGACTGAGTGCACCTGCATTACTTAACATTTTTCCTTGTTTGTAGTGCATAGAATACTGATATGCACTTAATGTAAGAGCCCATCTTTGAATACGTGATGAAGCCATATGTGGAATCGCTCTAGCTTCATTAAAGAGATAAGAGGTGTTGATGATCTGACTCAATGTAAAAGAATCTGCCATACAAGTAATTGCAAAATTTCTTAGTACCAAACACTATTGCAAGTCCCTCTTCCTCTAACTGAGAGTATTTCTTTTCTGCTGTCGTTAGTGTTTGAGAGGCATATGCTATTGGCCTGTCAGTACCATCCTACATGGTATGAGATAACACAGCGCCAATGCCATAAGGCGAAGCATCGCATGTCAAAACAATTTGCTTAGAAGGGTCATAATGTACTAATAAGGAATCAGATTGTAATGCTTCTTTAGCAATTTGAAATGACTTGTCTTGATCATTACTCCATAATCATCGATGATGATGTAAAAGGTTATATAAGGGAGCAGATATGTTTGGCAGAAATCGACTATAATAGTTAATAATGTCCAAAAACGATCGTAATTCAGTGATATTTTGAGGCTTAGGAGCTTCCTTGATTGCTTTTACCCTTTCTTCGGTTGGGTGTAAGCCATCTGCATCAATTATGTCACCTAAATACTCAACCTTAAGACGCAGGAAGTAACACTTTGACTTGTTAAGTTGTAAACCTGCTGATTCTAGTTTGCTCAATACATTCTCTAAATTATGCAAATGCTCTTCAGTGGACTCACCCATTACCAAAATATCATCCATATATATGGACACACCCTTACATCTTTGTAAGAGATTTTCTATACATCTCTTAAAAATGGCTGGAGCTGAAGACACTCCAAATGACAACCTGTTATATTGAAACAACCCTTTTGATGTATTGATAGTTACAAACTCTTTTCAATCTTCTGCTAAAGGTATTTGTAAATAAGTTGAGCTAAATCTAATTTTGAAAACTGTTTTCCTCCTGAAAGAGTGGAAAAAAGCTCCCCTACTCTTGGTAAGGGATAGGACTCTATTTAAGAGACTTGATTAATTTCTACATGTATTCAACCTGTAAAATCATATTATAGTTAAATCAATCGATATACCCTAGCCCTCCTGGATACTGTCATAAATTTATTAGAGATTGTGTACCATAATACTAAGTACTCGCTCACCATAGGCAAACTTGTATACTATCTTGAACTGAAATTATAATATTAATAGTTTACTAGTATGCAGTTAATATATATTTACTACAATGTATGTTCAATAGTGGTGAAATAGATCTTCTTGGGGTCAAGCTTGTTAAAATGATTCCTTTTAATCCAATTGAGGCTTACAAATATTACTATAATTATAGCTAAAATTTAAACTAAAATTACATTAAAACCAGAGAAATAATTAAAATATTTTATTAGAACTACATGTACTAATAAAAAATTAATAAAAAAAGTCTTAATAATTATTATTATTATTTTATTTAACAAACTAAACTGTCTCAATCTGTGGACTCAAATGATAGTCCCATTTCCCTCCTAAACTCTTCTTCATGGTCCATATATCTTTCATAATGCTCCTCAGCTATCAAATGTACGTTAATTTCATTTGCCTTCACTCGTAACTTGTATTGCTTTGCTAGAATAACAAATAGTATAAGAGTAATGACAACAACTGCACTCTTCAATACATAGTAATAGAGGTTTTGACAAACAATGTTGTCTTTGCATTTAAATGGATACCTTCCAATGATATCAATAACATGACCAAGTCCATATGCTGCATACCATAAGCCAACCATTAAACCTCTCATTTCATGAGGAGATTGAGCTATTATGAACTCCAAAGATGTAGGGAAAACCAATGCATAGGAAATTCCAAATAATATTTCAGGCATAAGCATAGCTTTGTATGAAGTTGTGTCCAAATGGAAATGATCTTTACAAGCAAAAATAATGACATAATAAATAGTAGTGAATAAAACCAAAAGTGTACCCAACCCAATTCTTTTGAGCATACTGGGAATGTAATTGTAGAAACATTGATATATAACAAACTGATATATTATGATGACAACTCCAGATACTAGAGAGGACATTGTTTTCAGGTGATAAATATGTTATAGACTTTGATTGATGTTGTAACAATAGGTCATGTTTGTAGACAATATGATGAAACAACTCACTAGATCTCAAACTGACTGGATGTCTGAGGAAGAAAAGACACAATTGTTGTTATATTCCAGTTAATATCAAGTTCACAGTTCATAGGATATCAAGTAGTATTTTCTCAAATAACTGGAGGTGAAAATGTTCCACTGTTAATGATAACTACCTGTAACTAATAGTTTTCATTATTACCTGACTAGAACAGACATCATATGAAGTATTGATATAATATTCCTTTGTCTCCTCCTCTTCCTACAGTCTGTAGTCTGTTTAATAATCACTCTTAGCGCCATGTTTACTTGCGGGTTTGCATTTTTCCATAGTTACAGACCACACCCATTAAAGTAGAAGCTGGAGAAGCCAGCAGCTATCGGTGAGAAAAAGTTTGCTGCTTAAGTCTTTACTGCTTAAATTCTTCTTTACTAGAAACTACTAATGATAAAAGATAAGTAACTAGCAAAACTGCTAACTACTAGATACAGTCTACTACTGTTAATAGAAACTAAAAGTTTATTTAGTAGTAAGTTAATAGTTGTAATGTTATCAAGAAATCTTCTCATGTTGTGTGGATCAGTACTTTAATGGAATTGTTAAAAGTGAGTGTATCATTAAATAGAATGTGTTATTAAATATAATATTAATTTGTTAAGTGAACTGTGTGTGTAGGAAATAAGTTTTTAGGTGATTTAACAAATGAAATGGCTTTAATGGATTTTTTATTAGCAGTAGTAATTAGTGGTATTAGACGTATATTTTATATAGCTACTAACTAGAGCACTATTAATGTACAATTTAGTTTGTTTGTTATAATAAATATTTGTAAATATTAAAATAACAATATTGAAGCTTTTATTATTAATTAATGTAGGCGTGGTCAAGTGTGAAGTAGAGAAATTGAGTTTTTCTAGAGAAGAAGTGAATTATAAAAATTGTTAATTTTGTTAGAAGAGAAAGAACTGTAAACTAAAGTATTTAACTAATAATTGACTTATTGGAATTTAAAATAATTTAATTTTTAGTAAAAATACAACAACAATAGTATAAAAAAACTAATAATAATTAATGGAGTGTATTACCATTAACATACAAATACTTCAAACTATTATTTTTAACAACAAATAATTGTTGTTCACCAAATTTAGTAATTTTAGGACATTTATTGAGCCATAGTTCTTGTAATGTGTTATTGTTAATGATAAGATGAGAGAGATGAGGTATATCATTATCACTAATGTTAGTGTCATTCCACAAGTATAATGTCTTGATTATTTTATTACCAGTTACAGCTGTTGTTAGTAAGTGGTAAGTATTTGGTAAGAGAGGTGAGGAGTTGAGATATAGGACCTCCATTGTTTTGTTATAAGTTACTACTTGTGATAGTTGAATGACACAGTTACTATCAAAATGAGTGTTATATATATAAAGTCCCCTCACTTGACATTCATTAATATCAGTTAATAGTGTTAGTAAACTTTGAGGAGATAATGAGTCAAGTACAATATCCCATGTTGTGTGTTGTCGTCTCTTTAATTGATGTATCACTTCTTTACATTCTGCCATAGTAGATGAAGTAAGTATAACACTATCACTAGTCCACTTAACACTTCCAGTGTCTCCTATAATAAAACATAGTTGTAACTATATAATATTTTACACACACAACAATAGCTATACACACACTCTAACATGCTCAACTACGACTGTTAAGGCCTAACGAAGATGACGCCATTACTAGTGTTAGGTTACTATAACAACAATATACGTAGATGAACGGATTTTACAAAATGGACTTAAATTTACTGAGTGTTATACTAATAATTTACTGTATTAGATGATCTGAGCCAGGATGGGGATGTCACTATCTACTACTGAGACAGACACACAAGGTACTGAACTGTCAGATAGACCTCAGTGACCATGACTCAGTTATATCACTTGTCAAGATGATTTACAAGAAGCATCACTCAATCATAAATCATGATGTCTGGTAACAGAGTGTTTGACTTGTCTTTTGTGTGTTTATATCAACTGATTGATATTTCTCTTTACTTTACAAATGTCGTAATGTAATAAAACATTAAATATAGTGTTGTGATATAATAGTATAATGTAAGTTATGTAATTTAGAATATACTTCAATATTTTTGAAACAATAATTTTTTGACGATATCCTATTAACATTGAAGCTGGAACATGTGTGTGACATCATTTCTCTATGTCAGCTAATGAACACCAGTTAACTCACAGATGTCATTACAATATTTTAATATCAGCTCAAGATTACTATTCTTCTGGTAAATTATTAAATTTTACTAACCCAATCATACAATGTTGTATTGAATTTGTTGTCTTAGTTTCCATATTATACTCAAGCTCTCAAAGTATCTTAAAGTAAACAATAACTTGGACTACATTAACTGGTACATGTGTAGGTACTATTATGACAGAGATCATCATAGAGATCTACTATAGATTACTGAGAAATATTTGATAGTCGAAATATTTTATTTATTACTGAGTCATCAGTGATGAATCCATTACTTGATCTTACTCAATATTGACAACAGATGTGGTGATGAAAACAATAAATGAAATAGACTTGTGTCTTCGTGTAATAAATTTCACATACAGTTGTTGTATGTGAAATTGATGAGTTATCATATGTTATAAGCGTGTGCTACAAGCCAGTACATACTGTACTATATATATATTGTAGTTTAGTCACATGTTTTAAATAATACTAAAGTTATAATGACAACTTACTTGGTAGTTCTTTATCATCTGATGATTCTTGTTGGGTGTCCTCCTCATTTGTATCTTTTGATGTTAACTGAGTAATGATTTTATCTTTCTCTGTCAATTGAAGAGTTAGTGAACTAATCATCTCCTGTAATTTTGTAATCTCTTGTTGTCTGTCAGTAGCTACACAATACACAATATAAGATGTTGTACATTTTGAGTAGTTATATAATACCTTCTCTTTCTTTGACAGTAGATGTGAGGTCCTCTAGTGTTTTCATTTTGTCAACCAGTTCATATGCTTCTATGTCTGAAGACACCAAATAAAGTTTTATAAAGAACATGTATACCTTCTTGTTTGTCAAGTGGTTCCTCAAGTTTTTGACTTAGAAGTGGATGACTAGTTTTAAGGAGATCTCTCACCTCTAATATCCGAGATCTCAGATCTACAATAGATAAAGTAAAGAGCTATACATGTTGTTAATATACCTTTTATGTTCTCTGTTAAATCAACATTTCTTTCTTCTTTCTCTCTTAATTGTAAAGTAAGAGAAGTTATTATCTCTTGTAATGATTGTAGCTCCTTCTGTGATTCTATAGAATACAAGCACATGTACAACACATGTATATTAATATTAGATTTAAACATAATAATTATATATAATAACAGGAGTATATAATAAAAAGACAAGCAATGGGAAGCAGCATGAAATACCATCCAATTTATTAAATCCCAGGTATAGAGCTCTTGGGAGTACTGTTACTACATTTTTAACAATAACTTATTAAAATTGATACCATAGCTCTCCCAACCTCATATCACTTTAGAACTTTACTTGACATTTTAATCAAAGATGTGGAAGTTTCATGCTCTTTTCTCAATATGTGTTCATGTGATCATAATATCTGTTAAGTTCACAGCTTTCTGTGTAGACTTTAATTGACTAATTTCTAATGACATCGTCTTTTTAATTTTGATTCAATAATTCTTGGATCTACAATAATTTATATTAATGATAATTATAATGCTAATTGAGTTCTATTTAGAGCAATTATATTTTTTGTAGATACATTTCATAACATTTTATATTTTACTTACCTTTCATCTTCTCCATTAACTGACTAGTTCCACTTTCTTCTCTCTCCATTAATTGTACATTTAGTAATTTTATTTCCATTTGTAATGCCTCAATCTCTTCTTGTTTCTCTACTAATACTTTATCAGTAGCTATAGAACATAACCATATATGGTATCATAGGTGTAAGAACAATTATGTAATTTGGGGGGGAGGGGGCACATATGTACAATTTTAATATTGTCATTGGGGGGGGGGGGGGGGGCACATATGCAACATTTTAACATTGTCATTGGGGGGGCACACATGTAACATTTTAACATTGTTCAGTTTAACAGTGAGGTATTTTAAAAACAACCAAAATAAAACCTTTTTCTGTCATTTACACTGACAAAAATTTTTGAAATGTTTTTTCATAAAATATGCATCTACAGGTGTAAATTGTATTATGAGGATAGGGATTGAAAAGTGGCTAATCTAAATCAGTTGATTGTGAAACCATCTCACAATATACCGAAAATATTGGGGGGGGGATGTGCCCCCCCCCCCTGTGTTCCTACACCTATGGGTATGTACTACTAACAGTACTATAGGTCACCTTCTTTATGTCTGGTTAACTTCTCTATCTCTACGGTCTTTCCTTTACTCATTTTCTCTGATACTTTCAGCTTCTCTGTTTACATTAGGTACATAGTTATATCTCAATTAATGTACATGTACCTGATAAAGTGTCAGTTAATGATTGGTTACCTTTTATACCACTACTACTAGCATGAATAGTTTCCATATGATACATTGGTTCATGTTCAATAGGATCTTCCATATACTTTATATTAGATAATGGTGACTGCATAACAATTGACTCACATTGCATGTCATCAGATTCTATTTCCATTTATAAGAAAATATTAAAATAAACATTATATCACTTGACAACAGTAGGTAGTATAGGTCTAAGTACATATGAATAAAATAACTAACTTTGTTTTGTCTTTTCTCTCTCTAAAAGTTCATTAAGAACATCCTCTTTTTCTTGCAGTAACTTAACAAGTAGAGATACTTCTGGTTTCTCAAAATATGATCTAATGTCATCATAAAGTGAGAATATATTTAAAGTAATACTTACAATACAGTCACTAGATCAACGTTAACTTTGTAAGATTGACTTGACTTGTCCCATTCAATGTAAGTCAACAGCTTGGATTTAGGAGAGCTATTCTCCAATACTACTGTAGGAAGACTAAATACTAATTCAATACAACCTTCATTGTAATTCTCAAAATGTAATAATACACTACTATGAAAACCCAGTAATTTGGCAAGGTTACGTTGAATAGCTTTTACTTCATTTCCAGTTACATAGACATCTGCAGACACTTTAAGAAGAACTTCAGTACGTTGAGATTGAGTGTAGGGAGGAGCACATGGTATTTCGAAAATAGAGCGTTGCAAATACGGAATGAGATGTATATCTTCATATTCTTTTAAACACTTTCTTTCAGATTCATCTCCTAAAATCTTAACTATAACTTTAAGTGCGTCATAGTTGAACCATGTACAGTGTTTGGACAACTCAAAAACCACATCAGAAACATTGTCATCTCTTCTAAAGTCAAACACTGTTGGTTCATGTGGATCCTTTTTGGAAGTGTCATAGCTACATACAATTGACTGAATATCTCTTGGATTAACTTCACGCTTTCGAAATGATTTCATAAGTTGAGCAACAAAGACAGCATAAGCTTCACGTACATCACGATTGTCATCCATTAGCTGGTTTCTTATTGCCTCTTGATCTCCCTCTGTTAAGTCTTTCCAGTTTGGGTAATGATTTTTTGCTTTCTCTGGAGCAAGGTGAAACATTGTTGCTTGTGGCAATAACGTCATTCTCTTTGAAAGATATTTCAATATAGATTCAGCAACAAAACGATCTTCCATTTTCAAGAAAGCTTTTACCAATTCTTTGGAAGTAGCTGCACTACCATTCTTTCTTTTCCATGCCCACAACACCTCAATCTTCTTTTGTACATCACCTTTATCACTTTGTGAAATACTACGCACTTTTTCAGTTGATAACTTGAGACAATGACCAGCTGCTATATAGTCATCATTCATATGTTGTGAGACCTCAATGAAAACTCCATCATCACACTCTTTATCTACTTCTTCATATGATAGACCATACTGACTGAATAGACTTGAAAGATCTAATATAAGAAGATATTATATTATACAAGAGACATATTAGTGATACTTAATATTTAAATTGGCATATTTACTAGTTATATGAGAGCCACTATTGTATAATAATGAGTGGAATCAATACCTCACTAGGTAAAGCCATGAGTATTAAGACCCAAAATATACTCTGTATAACATGAGAATAGATCAGTACATAAACTGATTTCTAATGATACTAGAACTGATGAATGTCTCATAATATGATGACTTTTTAATTCTTTATGTAACTATTGTTAGTATTGACAAATTAAATATGAAAGTCAAGTTCATGTACACTCTAAAAATTAATATAATACTTTAATTAGTTGTATTGTAATAATATAACAACAAATTATATAATGAGTAATTTATATTAATTATGGATTCCATAGTAACCACTTATGCAAACTATAAATTAGTTGTTAAAATAACATATTTTACAGTACATTGTATTATGCAATCATAGCTATTACACAAATAGTTTTACCTACTTGCACTATATGAATATTCATACACTAACTATATCCAAATTATGATATATACAAACACTATTAGTGTCTTGAATATGAATACTATTAATAGCTGTAATAAATACTTCATTATTAACAGGAAATGAATATATAATATAAAGCAATATAGAAATAGAATGATCACAAGGTCATACATTAACAAATAGAGTTTATAATTATATCTTTTCATCTTAAAAATAAACACTAATTTAGTGCTATAATTCTGTCTAGAAATGAGCTAGACAGAAATGGTTTGTACCATTCAAATACATTGGAAGTCCACAAATTTTATCCAAAAATGGAGTGCTAGTCATTTAGGAATGCCACAGACTAGAAATTCCATATCAAAGTACTAGTGACATGTTTGAGGTTCATTTAGTTCCCTGACAATAATATCTTTACAGATTTCTAATGTCTAGCTCTCTAGCAACATAATTATAGTTTCAAATTAAAGGTAACATTATTAATTCTATTTATTCTAACAATGTTATACTAGGAATGTCTCAATATATTGACATACCTCGGTACAGAGGAGCTAAAGTTGACAGCTCAGTTGCAAGATCTCTACCAACAATTGCTGCTGGTCCACCAAGATCCTCAAGAATTCTAACAAGACAATGACAGAGTGTCTGTATTTCCTCTACAGTCTTCCTCAACTTCAACCCGGTTTTAAATTCGTTAGCTATGTCAGCAAAATTCTCACTTCTCATAACAGACTCAGATATCAGACTAGCGGCAAATGCTTCCTCAGTGAATTTTGTTATACATCCTTGTAGAGCTGAACTGAGGTTGGCATATTGAGAGTTAAACGTATCTATAACGGCTTTCCTGTAGCTTTCGAGTGAGTCATCCATTGTGATCACAAAGAAGGGTGGGGCCTGTAACTATTGAAATGTTCGACCCTATTTTTACAGCTATGAATAATTCTATATGTTTAATTAGCAAAATAAAACAAATGATGTCATTAAAAAATTGTCAAAATTAAATTAAATTTTAATAATTCCATTCAACTACACGGAATTACACAAAAAGCATATGACATTAATAATTATATTTACAAAACAAAACAAAACAAAGAGCATTAAAAGTAATATGAAATATAAAGAAACATTACATTAACTAACATTATCTCGAAGATTTTAAAAATATATAATACAATATTAATAGTTACCTTAGTCTACCTCCTGGATATTTACATGTTATTTGAAGAGATTCTAGTTCCTTCTTTTTTGCAGTAATTTCTTTTTCAATACTCATTTCCTTATAAGGTTTGTTCTTAGCAGCTCTATCTTCTCATAATCTATATTAATTTTACATAAAAAAGGTATAAGCTCCACCCTCCATTTACTTGGGACTTTCCTCTTTTTGTGGACTCATGAGTGCATATGGTAAAAGTCACATGTGATATAATGATAATTCATTGCTATCTAGTTTGTTATTGTTAACTCATTGTTATCTAGTCAGTTTCAGTTAACTATACAAAAAATTCAGGAAAATCTTATCAAATTTATTGGAATAAACAGTAAGGAGGTCTCTCTGTTTAGAATCAATGCATCAATAAAATCCTGTCCGTTGCTCAAATATAGATCAAAATTGAAGACTCATTCCTATACTTATACATAGGTATCATTGTGTCTATATATGATACTTGAATTCACATACCAAGATGTATATGTCTAACAGTCTCATTCCTATACCTAGGACTTCACTTATAGTATATAACAGACAAACCTTTAGAAAACTTTCACTATTATCAATAGTTCTCTCCATACAATGTCCACTTTGAACAGAAACATCTTCTACATTTTAATTGTTTTAATTAAATTACTGACTTGAACAATCATTTTCTAAAGTACAATTATAATATATACCTACCACTAACAACTATAGTACTTACTTTAGCAGAATCCTTCCTGTTCTCTATAGCTGGATCATCCACACTTTAACCTGATGTTGCACAAGTGGAGTCAATAATATTAGCAACAGTACCAGCACAATGTCTCTTACAACTGATAACATTAATAACTACATTATATTTAAAAAATGGTAATAAGGAATATTTGTATATTAAAGTTACTTTAGTTTCAATATTATCAGAAGATAAACATGAGATTCCTTTTTTAACTAGCTCAACAGATAATTGAATACTCTCACAACTTTAGTAACTGTCTCAATTAATTGTTCATGTGATTGTACATCAATACTAACCAGATGTTTAGTATCGTCGATCATACTACAATGATAAACAGTTTATAAAAGTTAATATTCTTTAATAATTACATCTGCTAATTTTAACAATTTAAAAACATTATGATTTATCATGTACAGATTTTAACAATTTTCTGAGTTACACCCAATATAACTTTATAATGAAATGTAATTTTTATGTTCATAACAATTCTTTAGTGATATTTACTAAAATTTACTAAAACTAGTATACTAATAATAGTAGACTCATTATTAGTAGATTCAAATTATGTAACATACACTTTAGCTCCTTCTGTTAATAGACGACAATAGTCTGATAAATACCCTTGACAATCTTCTGTAGTCAGAGTACCCATTGTAACTTGTATAGCAGATGATTGTAAATCATCTATTAATTCTTGAATCCTACTGATAGTTTTAATAGAAATTTGAGTAACTATATCTCCTTCTTTTTGAGTAAGCTGAGAGGGAGAGACAGAGACAGAGACAGAGAGACAGAGAAGAGAGAGAAAGACAGAGACAGAGAGATAGAGAGACAGGGACAGAGAGCGTATTACTATTACCATTATCTAATCCTTTATAGTTTATAATAAAACATTATTATTAACCCTTTATGTACCTCTTTAGTTCCTCGTGTATCACCTACTACTTTATCATCATTTGAGGTAACATCATGATCTAATGAGATATCTATTACACTTCTGTTAGGAATTTGAGACTGAGACTCAATTATATAATCTGCCATTACTATATAATTAGAATAAAGTAATATAATCAATATACAATACACATACATCATATTATACAGGTATATATGTACATGTACTATGTATGACAAGCAACAGATTTATCTATTATTATAAATAATTTCATTGTTTTTTTCAGTTTTAGTGTAATTGCTGCTTTAACATGTACATAATTAATTAGTAGTTATAAAGTGTTTTTTTGTATAATACAACTGATAACACTCAGACCCCTTCAGTGGCCAAAAATTCAACAGTGTGTAATTGATATTTATGGCCACATCACCTGATCAATCTGTTTTCAATGGTAAAATATAAAACATTTGCTGTTTATTCCTATTATGCAGGATTGTTCTCACATATATTGTTGATGTCACACCTCCATGCTCTATTCTACTCTATAATAAACCTGTTTGAGATGTAGTATCCGCAGTCTCCTCCTTTTAATAACAATATTACTTGCATTGGTAAGGGGTATGTGAACAATGGTATTAATTTCTATGCATCACAAACATGTCCTGATATCTCTGACGAGTGTCATAGCAACTTTAATCCTAAAAATGAAATACTATGACAGCTGCAAGAGATATCACAGTTTATAGACATTTTAAATCTGCGTTTTCCAACTGCTCTGATGTCTTTCAAGGAAACACTTCATCTTCCTTTGGCTACTACACAATGCAAGTTGCTAATGGTTCCTTAATTGTCTATTGTGACCTTTCTCTTCTTAGTTACTCTCAGATTGTCCTTGTAAACAGCTCAGCCCCATCAAGTTATTACACATTACAAGCACCTGATGGTTTTCTTATATCAGTCTGCTGCGATATGGAGGGTAATAACTGTGATGATAAGGGAGGTTGGATGAGAGTGGACTACATCAACATGAGTGAATCTGGTGCTACTTGTCCTCCTAGTTTGACACAACAACAATACAATAACATTGATCATGATGTGTGTGGTCTTCCTAACTCTGGTGTGTTTAGTCATACATTCTTATCAACTCAAGGAATCGGTTACAGTAAGGTGTGTGGTCAACTAAGAGGGTACCAGTATCAATCTCCTGATGCATTTTATGGCAATAACATTGAGTCTTGTTATGTTGATGGTATTTCTATTACATATGGTAGTAGCCCACATAGACATATTTGGACATATAGGTTGCATGTAACTAATGTTTTGATGCAAACTGAAAAATATACATATTGCTGTTTTATTACTGATAATGCACCTTTGGAATTAATTGTTTATCAAATGTATAAGAAGAAATAATGATTATTTTTGGTTTAAAAATAAAGATAACTTTATTATTAATTCTAACATTTTGCAAACAGTCAGTCCTTAAGTATTTTAATTATAAATAATCAAACAGTATTAATTTTATTTTCAGGAATATCATTATTAGTTGTAACATTTATCCACAGTCAATTCAATGGACACAATAGAAACAAACACAGTATTATGTTTACTTTGATAAAAATATTACATATAGGTTGTGCTCAATACTGAAAGCAAAACAATCAACCAATTTAATTATTAACCACAACACTATTCTCTTATAAATAATTAAAATATAATTATTTGTTAAACAAAGGATATATTATCAGAAGATAAACTTTAATTAGAAGTAAAACTATCAATGAATGTACTGCATTGTTACAAGTAATTACTAGTCTTATATATCCTAATTTGATAATAGATATGCCCATTCATCATTTCAAGTAATAAGTATAAGCATTGACATCAACAATGCTAAAAGATTATAATCTATATAAGATAAAAATAGTTTAGAATATCATTGAATTGAATGAGTTTTATTTTCCGTGTCTGCAACTGTCTGGCTTGGCTTTCTGTCACTTAAAAGAATGTGTTTTCCAATATTCCCATAAAAATATTGGCATAAGATGGTGCCATTCTAGTACCCATGGCAGTTCCTTGTATTTGCAAGATTTCACCGTTAAAGGTGAAATTGTTTTTAATTAAAATAATATCAATGAAGTCATAGAAGTTGTCAGTAGATGATCTAGGATCTGTCTAGAGTTAAGTTTTAACCAACTGATTCTAGATCGTCACTGTGTAGAATGTTGGTATAGAGGACGGAGTATTTTATAATGTCTAAGACTACATGAGTTGTTATTCAATAAGATAATGGAAGTGATCCTATACCTCTCCCTTTAGTGCTATGCCTGCCTGGATGCCTAGAAATGGTAAAATTGAGTGTTTGACTCTTACATTAAGTCAGTTGGAGATAAGTTTCTGAAAGCTTGACTCAACACACTAACGAATGAAGACATTACTATCTCTCTATGGAAGAATTCAAAGCGTTGAAGGATCTGAGAAAGAGAGATGAAAGAAGGCAAATAGAGGACCAGTTGCAGTAGATTTGGATAAAGAGGATTATCTTTAAGAAGCTTACAGACAACTCAATAATCAATCTTAAACTTGCAAGTGATTCTACCCCAACCTTTTCAAAGCATATCAGCGATAAAGTTAATGATTTATATCACAAGGATTTTATTGATAAGAAGACCAAGAAGTTCCTTACTCCTTTTCAAGTTGCAAAATTAGCCTGTTATCTACTTCTTGAAATTCACAAGGAGGGTAATTAATAATGGAACCTCTTATTAGGTAGTAATTGTAATGTATGTGGACAGATATTGTAGTTATATTGGAGGAATGATTAAAAAATAAGCAGATAGGTCAATATAAATGGATGAAATGAATTGATGGACAAATATCTAGTTGGATGAATTAACATTGTGTCAGATATTTTTAGCTGTATCTAGGATAGTGTTACTTAGTAAGTACTCTTTTTTATAGACAAAGACAGTCTAACTCAGATTTGTTCATATTGTTGAAATATGTGTTACCTTTCTGTACTCATATACTGTATAGTCATGATAAAGAACAGATGATAACATTATTAAAAGGACAAGTTGAAGACTATCATTCTCAATTAGAGACAAATTCAGACAATTAAATCTTCTCCAATGACTAAACCTTCAAGTAAGGAGAGAGAGAGAGAGAGTGAGAGAGAGATCGAGGAATCATAGGTTTTCTTTTGGAGAAGATGTTGACGCAGGACTAAATCAAGATTTACAGGAAGAGTTAGAGAAGTAAGCACATGTAGAATACAAAACTAGTCAAATTATTATGATAACAGTGAAATATATTTTAAACTGTTCCACTATTATTGGAGCTAAACAATGTAACACAGACCTAATGACAAAAGTTACAGACTTAAAGACACAACTGGCTACTAGGTAGAGCGATCTATTACAATAGTTTATCCATTACATGATCTGTCTCTTATAGAGATGATGTTAATAGAGTTTGTAATGATATATCTCCTGTTACCATGTCACAATATAGTAACAAATAAGTCTATCATTGTCTAGTACTAACTGTCTGTAGTGAGTATCTGGTAGTTATTGTAATTGTTTATTCAACAAAAGTAAAAAGATCAAACAGTTAGAAGAATTTATATCAAGTCAATAAAGTGGACGATGGTGATTAATGTCACACCAAGTGTGTATATATATATATATATATATATATATATATATATATATACTTGCAATGAGTATAAATACGTTTATTATTATTTCAGTGATCTGAAGTTGCCCTTGTCCTAGTTTATATAAAAACCTATAAGAATATAGTACATGTTTGGTGAAACTCTTCCCTAAATGTGGTGGACTTTGTTATATATATATATATATGTATAATATAGTTTGTATTTTAAACAACCAAATAATACAGTTGTTGTTTATAAAAATAAGTCATGCTGACGTCTTTACTAATATATATATATATCAATACTAAAAATAGCATAGTCAATTAGATAGGTCATGGCAGTCTAGGGACTAAAGCAAATGCACCCAACCACCTTTTTATTCAGGCACCATGGCAGTCTGGGCATGAGACTATGTTATTGTTTTACTTTGTCAGGTGCTGTGGCAATCTAGGGACAAGGCTAACACTTTCATAGGATTTAGCATCTTTAAATGTAGGATGTGAAACAAATTATTTCAATATTTTGACCTTATCATTAACGATTGAGGAATTGTTACTAAAAATAGCATAGTATTTACATCTAGTATTACAAAATATAATGCATTACTCCTATCTTAAACACCTAAGAATTTAATCTTCTGATTTCTCCAACTAAATACTCCACCTTAATAAATACCTTCAAAAAATGAGATATTTTAATGAACTTTGACAAGATAGATTACATCAACTTACTTCTTCTTTAACGTCTCTTATCTTGACTCCTCCTTGTGTTCTCTCCTCGTCTCTAATAACCACTGTTATAGGGATAGTCTCACGTTAACAATATTGTATTTGATTGAGAATGTGATATCTTGTTAACTTCACGTAGATATCAACTTAAAGTGTGAATATTTTATTATAACTTTATAATGGGAGAACAATAAAGAAGACTGTTACAACAACATAAGAGAGTAACTTAAATACAAGTAGGATAAACAGTGCTAACAAAAAGGTGTGAACACTAAAAGATTAACAACTAATAAACCAATACATAAGTGTCAATAACACAAATTAACAAGTCTATTAAATTGTAGTTAACATACTACATTCCTCCCCAATTAACTTAAGTAGTTACTGCTGTTGGGGTTACATGATCATAATAAGTAAGTCTTTCAGGTGGTCTGCGATTACGAGTAGGATACCGAGATTCTTCTTGAACTAGTTGAGGTGCTTCTGTTCTGGGCTGTGATGGTAACATCATAAATGCATCATCCATAACATTATTAGGTGGGTAACTACCATTCCATTTCCTAAGATGGTCAATATGTCTTTTCCAACGTAATCCTTGTTTTAGTTCAATTAAATAGGTTAGTGGCCCTAATCTCTTAACAATAACTCCTGGTATCCATTTTTCTCCTTGACGAAAATTTCTTGCCATTACGTTTTGTCCTACAATCATTTCTCTTGATGTAGAATGGCGATCATGGTGTCTTGCTTGTTCAGCTTGTTTTTCCATAACTCTTTCTTTAGGGTTAGGTTTAAGCAGATCAAATCGAGATCGTAAACTTCTGTTAAGAAACATCATACATGGTGCTCTATTCGTAGTAGCGTGTGGCGTCGTACGGTATCTAAAAAGAAAGTTAGCCAGGCGATGCTGGAAACTTCTGTTACTGTTTGTGCTAGCTTTCATAGCTTGCTTGAAAGTTTGGACAAAGCGTTCTGCTAAGCCATTTGATGACGGATGATAGGGTGAGCAGCGAATATGCTTCACACCGTTTTCTTTGAGAAAGGTGCAAAATTCTTCAGACGTAAATTGTGGTCCATTGTCTGAGACCAGTTGCTGAGGTAAACCATACGATGAGAATATTCTTCGTAAGGTAGCTATGGTTGCTGGTACGGTAGTACTCGACATTTCAAACACTTCAGGCCATTTAGAGTGTGCGTCAACTACCATCAAAAACATCTTTCCTTGAAATGGACCTGCGAAGTCAATATGGATTCTGTTCCACGGTGATGTAGGCCATGTCCAAGGATGAAGTGGGGCTACTGCCGGTGCATGCTTATGGCTTTGACATGCTAGACATGACTTAGCGAGGTCCTCAATATCTTTATCAAGGCCTGGCCACCACACATAGCTTCTTGCAAGACTCTTCATTCTTGACATGCCTATGTGCTCATTGTGTAGCTCTTCTAATACATAGTTTTGAAATTTCTTTGGAATAATTACACGTATTCCCCACATTATACAATCTCCCTCCAGCGTTAATTCTTGACTTCTTGTACTGAAGGGTTTCAGTTCATGTGGAATTACTCTTGGCCATTCACCTCTAGTGTAAGTCAGAACTTTACTAAGAACTGGGTCATTCCTTGTCGCAGTTTCAATCTGCACTGCCGTGACTGGCAATGTTTGTATCTGTGATAAATTGAAAATTGTAGGTTCTCTAGAAGAGACAACAGCATCTTCTCTAGAGTCTGGTAATGGTAGTCGAGACAATCCATCTGCATTAGCATGAGTGAGTGTCGACTTGTACTCAATGTTAAACTGATAGGCTGATAAGAGAATTGCCCATCGTTGTAAACGTGCTGCTGCTAGTGGAGGTATTCCCTTTTTGGCTCCAAATATTGCCGTGAGTGGTTTGTGATCTGTGTAAAGAGTGAACTTACGCCCATAGAGGTATTGATGGAACTTTTTCACTCCATAGATAAGAGATAGAGCTTCCTTCTCTAATTGTGCATAGTTTCTCTCACTTGATGAAAGTGTCCTCGAGGCAAATGCAATTGGTCGTTCACTTCCATCTGGTAAAGTATGAGAGATGACGGCTCCAATACCGTATGCTGAAGCATCCCCTGCAAGTGAAAGAGGTAAAGTAGGGTCATAATGAACTAATACCTGGGATGTAGTTAAGGCCTTCTTTGCTTGTTGGAAAGCTTCTGAACATTCAGGCGTCCACTGCCACTTACAGTTGTGTTGTAGCAAGTTATTCAGTGGATGGATGATAGTGGCTAGATTAGGTATGAACTTTCCGTAATAGTTTAACAGTCCGAGAAAAGATCGGAGCTCTTGGATATTTCTCGGTTCTGGAGCTTGAACAATTGCTTCGAGCTTACTATTTGTAGTATGCAAACCCTCTGCATCAATCTTGTGACCCAAATATTCCACAGAATTCTGTAGAATCTCACACTTGGCCTTCTTGATGTGGATGTTGTACTTCTGTAGCTGTTTGAATACTGAAGCAAGATTGCACAAGTGGTCTTGATCGTCTTTACCAGTCACTAGAATGTCGTCAATGTAACATATGACGTTGGGTATATTTTGAAGGATAGTATCCATAAGTCTTTGAAAAATAGCTGGCGCTGATGCCACCCCAAATGGTAAGCGAGTATACTGGTAAAGTCCTTTATGTGTGTTAATAGTCACATATTTTCTTGATTCTTTGTCTAGTGTAAGTTGTTGGTAGGCTTGAGACAGATCCAATTTCGTAAATTTCTTTCCACCAGCCAATGTAGCAAATAAGTCTTCTGGTTTAGGGAGTGGATACTGGTCCACCTCCATCACTTGGTTGATTGTGACTTTATAGTCACCACAGATGCGGTACTTTCCATCTTTCTTGGGTACTGGGACTATTGGTGATGCCCAATCACTGTGGTCTACTTTAACAATTGCACCGATGGCTTCAAGTCGATCTAGTTCCTCTTCAATAGCCGTTTTAATAGCAAACGGAACTGGTCGGGGTTTGTAAAATCGTGGAGTTGCATCCTTTCTGATGCGAAGCTTTGCCTGATATGAAGTAATAGTTCCCAAGTCTTCTTTAAACAAATTGGCATAACGTTCCAGCAGGCTCTGTAGATTAGTATCTTGTACCGCTGTTACTGCAGCAATTCTTTTCCAATCTAAGCGGATACAGTTCAACCAGTTTCTTCCCAATAAACTGCGACCATTTCCTTTAACAACGATTAAAGTGAGTACTTCTTTTTGTTCACCATACTCCACATTTACTTCTATCTTCCCTAGGACTTTCATTTGTTCCTTTGTATACGTTTTTAAGGTCATGTTGGACGGTTGAACTTTCATTCTCGGTAGCAATTTCTTCATTGTTGCCTCAGATATTAGGGAGACTGCTGCACCCGTGTCAACCTCCATCGTCAGAGGCTTATTATTTATTAGCAGCTCTATGGTGATTGGTCTAGTAGACTTTTCTCCAATTGTTAACAGCTGATGATCCTCTGCATCGCTATCCTTTGAGTCCACATACTTCGTCCATGGATTACGTATATTTGCATTTGATTTAGCTGGCTTTGATCGGCAAACTGTTGCAATGTGCCCTTTCTTGCCACAGTTGTGACATTTGGCATCTAGAAATCTACATTCTTTCGCCGTGTGATTTTGCTTACCACATCGATAGCAGGCGTCTCTTCCCCCTTTATCTTTGGGTTTCTGGGAGGGCCGTATTATCTTTTGGACTATCCCGTCTCCTCCTTGTAGAGACTTCGAGTTCTTGTCAGCCGCTTCCATTCCTTGGGCGAGATCATAAGCTTTCGCAAATGTTAAATTGTCCTCTGTTAGCAATCTTTTTTGAATGCTTTCACTTCTCAGCCCACATACGAGTCTATCCCGTAGTGCGTCATTTAGCTGCTCGCCAAAGGCGCAGTGAGTAGCTAGCCGACGTAGTTCGGCTATGTACTGTGCCAGCGATTCTCCGACTGCTTGATTTCGACGATAAAAATGGAACCTTTCTGCAATGACTATCGGCTTTGGCTGAAAATGTGTCGTGAGTGCACTCACAAGGTCCTCGTAGGACTTGTCTTGTGGCCTTTCTGGTGCCGTGAGACTGCGTAGTAAAGAGTAATTCTTCGCTCCAATTACACTTAGGAATACTGCTACTTGCTTCTCTTCTGCAATAGAGTTAGCTTGGAAATAGAGACTTGCACGTTCCAAATAGGCAGCAATCGTTTCTGATTCAGATTGAAACTCCTGAAGTTGACCAAAAGTAGACCTTGCCATATCCACGAACCCTCGTCGCCAGTTGTGATATCTTGTTAACTTCACGTAGATATCAACTTAAAGTGTGAATATTTTATTATAACTTTATAATGGGAGAACAATAAAGAAGACTGTTACAACAACATAAGAGAGTAACTTAAATACAAGTAGGATAAACAGTGCTAACAAAAAGGTGTGAACACTAAAAGGTTAACAACTAATAAACCAATACATAAGTGTCAATAACACAAATTAACAAGTCTATTAAATTGTAGTTAACATACTACAGAGAAACTTTGGTTTCATTTTGTATCTCATCTCAGCCAATAAAGAGAGAGAATTTGTGTCCGTATATAATTATACATTACAATAACAGGGCCTTACCTTAATTCCACCATCCCATAACAGACTACACATTTTCATTCTCTCTTGACACAAGTTCTTTGAGCAGATGCTACTAACCATCTAGTATCAGTAGTTCCTATATGTCCCATTACTCCACCCTAGACAGTACAATCAACATAGATAAAGAAATAGAATGATAATAAAATCTAGAATGAACTCATGAAACTTAATGTTTCAGATCAGTACTCTGTCATCTAAGTTAACTATATTTTGTTATCTGTGATCTGTTTAGTGAAGTAACTATGTGTAATGAAGTCAGTTTTTACATTAGCTTTAGCTTCTAACATAAAGAACACTCTCTACTCCAATACTAAATCCAACACAAGGAACCTATTATATAATACTATAATAATATTTTTAATATTGCAATATATTAATATATTATGTAACTTGATATAATGCATACTTTTCTTCCTTTGGTATCAAACGTACCAACTAGTTCATCATAATGTCCACCTCTTGAGACAGAACCTACTGAAGGATTTTTGCTAGATTTAGAACTAACACTTGTAACATTACCTAAATGAAAGAGAGATTATATACCACAGGAAGAAAATATACCATCTGGGATTTTATAATAATTGATCTATATATTATTAAGATGCTATTAATATATGTATAGTTATAATACGCTGTTGGTTCAAAAGTATTACAGCATTGATAATTGATTTAGGTGCATGTGGTGTATGGCAGCCACAAACTGGAGTATTGTTCTATGTTGAAGATATTGATGCCTAGTTGTATATCCTTAGACCAGTTGAAGCCATTCTAGCATCAGCAGAAAGTGAAAAAAACTTAAATATTCTGTGGCTGTCAAGGCCAGACATGCCTATTTTCTGGAAGAGTAGAGTTGGGATGGAGGATGGTGCCAGTATACCTTAACATAACTTGAAATTTATTATGTTTATTGTACATAATGCATTCATTCCACTACTGGCAATACTTTTGAGTGCTTCTATTCTATCTTTTACTCACTCAACTATTGTTTGAAAATGGTAGAATGTGTTGACTCTATATATGGTTTCATTAGCAAGTATATTAAATGTATATATCTACTACAATAGATATCAATATATAGACCAAGAATTAACACATAATATGTCAATAGGTTATGATCTAATTTGTAGGACATGTTTGAACATGAACATTCCACTAACAGCTGCATAGATCTGTTCGAGTTACATAAAGAAAATGTCATTAAAATAGAGGAATGATTATAATGTATAGTTGACAATGTTTATAATAGTTCAGTTTTATATGTGTTTATTCTATTGACTGATTAAAGTTCAGTGAGTATAGAAGGTGTCCATTTTATGAAGGGAACTTGACTACTAAAATTTATTGACAAACAACTATATATCACTGTAAGTATATAAAAGAAGGAAAAGTTCAAAATGAATGATATTATTGTTTTCTTTACTGTTTTATTTTATAGTCCTCTATCAAATCAGTTTGTAAACTTCCAATAAGAATAGGAATTAATACATTATGATTTCACATTGTTAACAAAGAGACTAATGTAAGTTAACAAAGTATGTAATTGTGATCATAGCTACTGTAATATATTGTACTGTATTATATTATATATTATATTGTATTTTATTGTGTTGTATTGAGCTATTATACTATATATTATATTAGGTTGTAATAAAAAGTGATACACTTGATGGAATAGAATGGGACATGTCGGAGGAAAAACATTTATTTTGTCTTAAAACATTAAATGGTGACTTGTCAATGACCATATACACTAAACAGGCAACATATTATATTATAACACTGTGGGTGTGTCTAAAATGAGTCTATATAATGTATTAAGAGAGAATGAGAAAAGTATATATTATACCACTAAATAAAGGAGAATGATACAAATCATTTTATTGTAGCATTTCTTTAAAGTCTTAATATTAAAATTATTGATGTACTATAATACAATATTGTTCACTTTAACATTGTAATTTTAAATCTTATTTCAATTTAACTCATGTATTTTCATGTACATGATCTATAAATTTACTCTATATGATAACATTTTGTAATTATCTACTTGTTTCTCTCTTTTATTCAAAGGCTCCATTATATATTACATACTCTATCAACTTAAATGAAGAAAGAGTTAGATTCAGTAAAAATTAGTTTTACTAAACAACAATTAGAGAATAAAACATGACATTATATAAACTATTATATTAATTAACTATATATATTATTAATAATATGAGCTGTTTTTAATGTACTATTATGTTCTTGGTATTATAGTATATTGTTTATATCATATCAGTAGTAAATGATTGCTTCCGAGATGAGTGTGACTACAAATCTCCTTGACAACCACGTGTCCTCTCTTTATGACATAATCATCAGATACTTGTTGATTTAATTGGTTTTTATTTCTTGTGTATCAATTGTTTTTATAATTGTATCTACTTCAACATTATTATCTTCTTATACCTACAAGATAAATCATATGATTTACATAATATAATCCATTTATGTTATGTACATTCATCATTCTATATTCAAACTTCATATGATTACACAAACTGGTAATGTATTACTTTCCCAGCATGTGACCTATTCAAACCTCTTTTTAGGCATTATCATAGGATCAAATGAATGAATGGTAGATAGTATGTAGGCAGACAGATAGTTATTAGCAGTAATACCTGATTTTATGGAACTTACCCAAGTTGTAAATAATATTCATATACACCCTGATAGTATGTGACCACACCCTATCTAGACTAAAGTCGACCTTGCCGTTGGAAATTAGTAGTGGGTGTAAGTAACATATCATAAATTAAATACTTGTAGTGTTATTCTTATATCACATGAAATAAAACCCCACGTGTGCGTGTGTATAGAGTTGATTTTCTTTTCTTGTAAGAACAAAGTTATTAGCTACAGTAGTATAGTACTTTTCTCTTTATCTATATGATTAAACTTTTACAGTTAGATTGTATTTCTAACCGTACTGGCCAAACAGCAGCCATTTTATTGATTAACGAAATTCACGAGATCACATTCCTCGTGGTCAATGGCATCTCCTATACTTTCCTTATGGAAAGTACAAGAAAACTTATTCTTGTGGGTCCTACCATATAAAAAATGACGTCAAAAGAACCGGATGGTCGTCAGGAGACACTTGACTTTGCAATTTTGAATTTGGTCGAATTATTAGAAAAGTAAAGATATTTTTTTTACCGGCAAGGTGACGGACTGTAGTTACAAACTATGGAATTTCGTGAGATACAAGACTTGATAGAATTGTTTGCTATGTTTTAATCTATCTATTTCTCAGGTATTTCTCCTACTAAACATGAACTACTCAATTTATTAGCTGATATTAATGACAAGTTGTATGAGATTGGTGCATCACTTGATGTTCCTCAGAGTATTTTAAATGGTTTAACAAGTTGTCAGTTAAGTAATACTTACAAACTTGATCAAGTCACCGAAAGCTGGTTAACTACTACTGAGTCACATCTTGTTACCTGGGAAACAGTGATTGATGCTATTAAGAGTCCTGTTGTTAATAATATCAAGAAAGCTACTTAAATACATGAGTACTTAACTAGAGGTAATTAAAACATTGTGTTCATTATTTACTAAAATATATATATAATTAATTAATAGAGGACATTGATATACCAAGCTCAAGAGATAGAAAACAAGATGTTCAAACAATGGAATTAGAACAAAAACGTGAAAAACTTGATTTGGATATAGGTATAAATTAATGTTAGCAGTACATATGATTATAATATTAATATTTCTTATTTATTTTGAACTCTTATCCACTCCAGCTTGTCAAATGTCACAGAAACACTCTGAAAGGATCTCACCATTTACTCTTACTCGGGAGATTGTTCAGATGTTGTATACAGAGAGAGTGATCTCTAAGGAGATGTTAGATGAAGTCAATAGATTGGGAGGAATACTAGGAGATTGTCAATTGAGAGCCATACATACGACAGTGTCTAAAGATCCCAGCAAACTAAAAGTGTTTGCGAGCATCTTATTAAAATCTGAACAAACAGTACCTATTGCTAAAGAATTACTCAAGGAATATCATGGTCAATTTTTTGAATATTAATATAATAATTTTCCAATGTTATTTACAGATCACACATTTCCTCATCAAGTCAAACTACACTCTGTATATCAGTACGATTTTGATCAAATGAGAGTAACTTTTGGAGATCTTATTGAGACTATATCGCCACTCATTGAAGCTGGTGTTCCTTCTTTAAAAGAGCTCAAAAGGTATCTACGAAGATGTTTTGAAGAGCTAGAACCTCAACTGGCTAATGCTGAATCATTTGATGATGTCATAGATGTTGTTCAACATTCATGTACTATCATTAATGTTTGTTGTCTGGAGGCGATTGTTAATCGCTACAAGATCACTGAGGCTAAACAGCACATCATAGATTTCAAGACAGCTGTTGATAAATTTTGCCAAAAAATTAAAGCTGGCATATGCATTGACCAGACCTTTGCAATAGATCCAACATCTCATCATCTAATCTGTGAAACTATTGAGTTTGTTGTGGAGTGGAAGATAAATGAACGCACCCTCAGTCATATTGAAGGCCTGCTATCAAAGGCATTCAAACATATGGCAAAGTCAGTCCAAGTTAGAGCTATAAAGAAAGGCAACTCCATCATTGTGACCTGCTGCGCTCCACAATATATGATAGATATTTTACTACTAACAGCAGAGAAGAATCTTGATGTATTAAAAGAGGTGGGATTAATAAAACTCACTTTCGGATACTACACTATTTATGACAAACAACAAAGTAACAAGGTAAAAGATGAGTAGTATTAGACAACAGTTACTACATGTGTTGTTTATTGATTGATATATAGGAGGTTAGAACAATCGTAGAAGAGAACACAAAGGAGTTGAGAAGTCGACTGGAACTATCTGTTCTCCAACAAAGCGAAGGTATTTGTCCGTGTAATCAATAATCACTGTTTATTTAATAGCTGTCTATTATATGATATATCTGATTTAAAATTCAATGTTTCTATGTAGAAAGAAAACAAATGAAAGAAAAAACAATCGAAGATTTGACATCACTTTTGAAATGGTAGGAAGGTATTATTAATGCAATAGCTATCAGTAACATAGTCTGTGTTACTAATTGGTCAATTCATAATTATATTTAATAATTATTTAGTTATTAAGGAAGAGTTACTGTCAGTGTCTGCAGGAAGACAAAAAAAGTTGGAGACACTACAGGAAGTAATAATGTCAATGACATTACAATTAAGAAAGAGAAGCAAACAGTTTGAGGTATTAAGGCAGAACTTAAAAGGTAACTGGTATTAGTCTCTTCTCATTATATGATATTGTTATTAGATCTAGCATTCATATCAATGGTTAATAAACCAGAAACTGATCAAGAAACAGAGGAAACCCAAACAAAGTCTAGTCAACAAGAACCCACACCATTTATCAGTGAAACTACAGGTAGTAATTGAAATGATATAACTACTGATATAGAGCCTTCATTTATATTAGAGTTAACAGATCAATTAAAGGGTTCAGCTAATGATAAAGAAGAGAGTTCCTTACCTCATTCAAGTAGGTTATATTATAATTATAACTTAGTATTTATTAAATTAATGTTCTTCAGTATTAATATCATATGCAGAGCATATGATGAATACAGTATAATGTTTTGACAACTTAACCACATATGATGATATACTAGAAAAAGGTTGGGTCACTTATACCACATGCAATAATAACTTGTTTTTAGTAAAAATTAGTGCTCAGTAATAGTACTATTTTAATAGTAAGTCCTCATCTAAAGCATTTTAGTGTGATTTTGTTCACCACTGCACTGTTACTACTCATAATGGTTATTGATGATGTGTATTAATTCTGTTCATATACTCAAACCACAAAATGAATAATAATTAACTATTAATTTTGAAGATGTTATTATGATACATCTAAATTTGAATAGAGTCTCCATTATCAGATCATGTATTAAATGATTCTAATGATGATAATGATAAAGAGTCAAACAATAGAGATTTGTTCTAGTAACCAGTTATTATTAACCTCACTGTGCATGGGCACATATCGAGGGTTACTGTAGTATGTCCATGTGTGTGTGTGTGTGTGTGTGTGTGTGTGTGTGTGTGTGTGTGTGTGTGTGTGCGCGTGTGTGCGTGTGAACTGCTTTGACTCGTTAAACATAGCACTGGTAGCTACCGAACTATAGTGGACAGTAGCAAAACTTCTGTACTTCTTTAAAATATTGCCAAAAGGAGCGTGAAATGGAAAAAAAAGCTTTAAAAGTCTGAAGAACATTTGAAAAAAAGCACAGGTTTCAGTGAAGACTCAAAAATTCAATAAAAACCTCCTGCATATAGCTTATGACATTTTCTAACTTTTTAAAGTGAGAATTTTTGCAAAAATACTTCTTTGGAAAGTTATGACAGTTTTACTAACTTTTGGCAGTTATCTTTGTCGATACATTGAGCGCGAACTAAAAATACTAGAGTACCCAGTAGACGCACTAAAAGGCAAAGCTTTTTTCCACTTTAATTGAAGAGAAATGCTGTGTCATTAATAATCATCTTGCGCATCACGTGAGACTATGTCACTTGAGGAGATCTCTGGATAAGACCACAGCAAGGTTAAGCACTTTAGTGCATTTCATTAATAAATGTAAACAAAATTATAGTTGAGAAAATTATCTCAGTTATAATTAATGTTAATGTCACAGACATACACTGGAGTTGTCAAAATACTATATAACAAGGAATTAAACTAATATGTTAATAAACTAATATGTTAATAAATCTTTAGTCTTTATTATTATATACCAAACTTATAATAATTCCTAAACCCTTGCCCATCCATTGTTTGATCATAGGGGTTAGGAGTTTGGCCTATGACACTAACATTTTAAAAAATTTAGGAAGACATCTACAAATCATATTAAAGTAATAAATATTAGATATTATGAGAACAAATATACAAATTAAAGTTTAATAGCTAACTAGTCAATAATATTGCAACAACTTTTAAAGGTATGTATGGTTGAGCCCCAGTTATTGACTTAGTTAACTTTCCATGGCAGTGGTAATCACTAACTGTTAGATGAGTGGATTTAGAAACCTTTTTCAACATTTGTGGTCCAAAGATGGAATCTAGCCACACCCCTTATTATTATTTATAAGTTATTAAAGTATTTGTACACTGTTGTCTTCCACTTTCACTTCTTCCTAAGTCATTGTATATATATATATATATATATATGTCATTAATATATGGGTGGAGTCAGACTTAACTGTTAATAATAAAGTTATTGACATTTAAGGATGAGTTAAAAGTAATCATGAAAGACAAAATCATTAATATTACAAATATAATTATTCAATAATAATCTTCTTCAATGTTCTTTATTGTCTGATTGACTTCTTCTGGGATTCCATATTTATTTTTTCAGTATAATTTGTGTATAAATCTAGCACCACACATCACTCATTTCCAACTTATCTTGTCAAAAGTAACTTTGTTGTCATCTAACTACAGTTACATTGATATATCTGACCACAAGTGGGTTGAGTCAGACAAGCTTAGGCTTATAGAAAAAAAAGTAGAAAAAATAAACAATAACCAATTAACAATATATCTAAAGTACATTGTTTATTTCATGGATTATATTTAAAATGTTATAATGAAGTACAAACATGTTTACTTTAATCCTTGGTAAGATAATCCTTGTATCAGATTCCATTTAAACACGAGCTACCTTTTATATTTTATCATTGACTTAAATACAATAAGAACAGGATGAACAAGCCATATTCAAACAGGAAATATCTAAATAATTCATTTGCAGATCCAGTATTAGATCAGAGTAGTTTATAGTCACACTCAACTATAAAAACAATGTGGTTTGTCAGGTACAGATTAATAGTCTACCAGACATTTCCTCTAAAAAAGCAAAAGGTTGGCCTCGCCAGACTAAGTTGATATATGAATGCCAGAAATCCATAATATAGTAATATTCTGTTAGTATGATAGGATTGTTCCTCTGTAACAAGTAGAATATACCTGTCTGAAAATTTAACATTAAACCACGGAATTTGTTGCCATAGTAACTATAGTCAGTAAACAGTAATGGTTTCCTTTCTTCTTCAGTTTGTTGTCTGTGTATTGTAGTGTGTTATAGTATATATTACTATGTGTGCACTATATTATATACTAACTATGTTTTATAACAGGAGACACTGGAAGAGTTCAGTGGAATGATGTTAACAATACTATTACACTCATTAGTCCAAGTTTAGCACAGAGTGAACATGTTATAAGTAAATTAATAAAAGAACAACAGACAGGAAAAGAATGGAGTATTAATCTCTGTCATCATCTCCTGAAGGTACTGCAGTTATTATAAACAATCTTAATAAGTGTATAGTGTGGAGACTTAATATAGTGGACACTTCATTGAACAGTAAGTGTGTATCCATATTATCAGAGATAATAAAAACTAATAAAACAGTAAAGACGCTATGGCTGTCATCCTCTTCATTTACTGGTGGTATCAAACAAGTCAGTGATAGTCTCTTTAATAATAAAACACTTGAACAGTTATGGTTGTCTGATGTTACTAGTATCACAAATGAAGATATGATTTACTTATCTAATATGTTATCAAGTAATACAACTTTAAAAGAACTACATCTCTTCAACTGTAACATCACTGATAATGGAGTCCGATATATCTGTGAAGGACTTACTAAAAACGAAACATTGACTAAGTTAAACATCGGACATAATCATCAGATCACTTCAGTTAGTACCAGTACAATAGCAGATCTAATACAAACAACTACATCACTAACAAGACTATATCTCCACTATACTTCGCTAACAATGATGATATCAAGACGATATGTACATCACTTAATAAAAATACTACAATAAGGGAACTATACTTATCAGAACAACATAAAGAATATTGCAAGAAGTTAGAGAGTTATCAAGTTATTAAAGACAGACTTGTGTTCTGGTATTAGTAAGAAGATCATTGTTTATTCTTAATCTATCTTCTCGCTCACTTTTATTTTCTCTTATTAACAATTTATTTCTCTAACAAAACTACAGACAATAAAAATAGAGTTTTGCTTGACACTTCTCTAACATCGCACTATTTTGTGCCTGAGATTGTACGTGGATGTGGCCTAACTTTTAACCCTCCGATGAGCTCCCACTATTACAAAGAATGACAAACATCCTTTTTTACTAATTCAATAGTGACCTTGTCACAGCAGTCAGCATCGTAATGGCCTTCCAGAGAAAGCAGCTGAGATTGATTGACATTGAAACCATTACTGATGTCAGTTTAGTAGATAAACCTGAGACAGAGATCTAGTGATAGAATGATATTAATAGATCTTAACATATTCTATATTCTATATTCTATGAACAATATAATGTTATTATAAAGGAGACTCAAATATTGAAATAAACCTTTAACTGAATACAGTATATTGGAAGTGAGAAGATGAAAACTCAATGAAGTAAGTTAAAATGATCAAAGGTAATTATTTTATCCTCTACTATCTTTAATTTCTATATTTATATACTGTGTGTGTGAATATTTTGGTGGTAAGAGAAAATTTTATGTGAAGTCAATGGGCGGGGTTTAATCTTGTAAAGTATTTAGTGACAAAATCTATTTATCACAAAATATTCACTTATACATTATTATTATTATTATTATTATGTGGTCACTGATATTAATTGTCTTATATCTTGTCTCTCTCTTTCTCGTGTCCTCTTTATTTTCTAGTGTTCTCAAAGACATATTTCATCCAGGAAAAAACATTTGAGAGATTTTACTAATATAATGTAGGACAGGTGGAGGTTATAGTTGAGTGGAGGACAAGACATAGTGTAACTCTTCATGAGGGGATGTCTTGTATTAGTTGATTATTATTATCAGCAGCTGGTACTTTTAACAATTTTAATACTTCTGACTAAATGACATCTATTATGTTTAATTAACTATTTAAAAAGTGTTAACTACATTGTCAATAGTATCAGGTGACTTATAAACTCCACCCACCACCAATAACAAACTCAGTGCCAGTAATAAATGCAGTCTGTATTGAGAGAGAGAGAGATGTTCAATACTTGTCAATGTTGTCATATATCATATCTCACCTCATCAGTCATCACTAGCTAAATATACAACCATTGAAGCTATCTCTTCTGCAGTTGCTAGTCGACCCATTTTCTGACGTTTAATAAATTCCTGCATACACTATATTATAATGTAAATTTAACATTAACTATAACAATTAATATTAATAATTATGTAACCTTTTCAACATTACATCCTGCCATAACAGCTAACCTCTCACAAAGAGATGAAGTATCAACAGTACCTGAAAAATGAATGAATATAATAGTAAAATGATTGTATAGATAAATGAGAAAATGATCAATTAATAGTACAATAGTACAATAGATGAATAAATCAAAGACACAGATACATTGATGGACAAGAAATAGTAAAGTTTGTAAGTTGTTTTCACTTACCTGGACAGAGAGAGTTTATATGTATTCCTTTCTCAACATAATCAATAGCTATTGATTTAGTTAAACCTAATACAGCTGCTTTAGTAAATTACCAACACCATATAACATCTGTTAGGACAACCTTTAATACTGCTAGCTAAAAGAGGCCATATTAATTCTACCCTACAATGAAAGATATAATAGTCACAAAACTTCTACCAAAAATGGTATTAAGAACATGTTTTATCTTTTTCTCTTTGGCCAAGTACACACATTGCAATACTCAAACTGTATAATACCACATGTTCTGAGTAGATATCAGTCAATTTCATTATTAAAAAGCAGTGTCATCTTAATATATTTTGTGGTGCCATCTATACACTTTAACTTTGACACTGTCAGGTTGTGGTGACACCCCCTAACTGAAGTGTCAGGTGTCATAATGTCTATGCTAAAAGTGTTGCAACCACACTACTCTAGTATCAAGATGATTATACAGTGGAACCCTGCCTTACGATCACCCCTGAATAGTGGACACCTCGATAATGTGGACATCTTTCAAGAAACAGAACGCTTCTTAATTTGCTACTAATAATGTTAACCCCTAAAATACGAACTACTATTATTACATATTGTGGACAAGTATGCTCTGCCCCAAATGATATTGCTACATTGTTATCACATTTTATAAAATAGACAATTAACAAGTAATGTAAACTTGTACTATGAACCAGATTCATCATGTAATGGCTATGATGCATTCCTGGATTTATTGTATACTTGCTTTATGTGCTTGATATAGGCCTTGGGTCTATACAGGCTATCTCAAGTCCATGTCTGCTGCCTCTACTCTGGCTTCAGTAACCTCTTCAGTTCCATAGTTAAATTAGTTAAATTCCTCAAAAAATAAGACACCATGTGACCAAAATCATGAGGTACATGGCCAACGACACCACACAGTAAAATTGCATGTTGTTGCAATAACACCTTAGTGTTATCTTGGATTTTTAGTGTCATAGTAACACCAGTGTCAAGGATCTTGTTCTTATGATGACACCAAGGTGCTACCTTGGCTCTCCAAGTGTTATGATGAACCATATTAGTGTTTATAGTAAAATTGTGTTTTAGGTCTATTAAAAACATGAATGAGTTCTAGTCAAATGTTCTTGTAGCATTTTTACTTTTTAAAATAAAAATTTCTATTCAAAAAGGTTGTATTTTATCACAATAAAGTTAGTAGTCATGTAAGCATCAATATTGGGAATAGAATACTTACCATAAACATGAAAATCCTTTAGGTCTTTTGCCCATACATACATGTATCTGCTAGTTTTGCTAACAACAACAGCATGATAACGATCACTGAACCGAATTGTATGAAGTTGAGTTACTAGTAAAAGCAATTGGTTTTGAACGACAAAAATTCTTGAAATTTGTCCAAAGTGGGGTTCATCATTTTCTATTTTAAGGACAACACAAGCTTTTCTTGAAAGCGTATTCCATTGTGTTTTACCCAATTAGTCCTTCAAAATGAGATATAATATATGTTAACTCAAAGTTATGTAATTATACTTAAAGTGAATCTCTCCAATAAAATTACTCAGTGTTATTAGTTGCCACACAGGATGCTCTTGTAGGATAATGTTTTGACCTAAAGAATAAATTAGAAAACACTATAACCAAATCACATTTCATTTGGCTAGATTTAATATTTAAATGTGTAAAAAACCTGCAAATTTAGGAATACCTGGGCCAATTTCTAATTCTTCTCCTGGTAGAGTGTCAACATTCAAGTTTAGAAAGCATTGGTATAGCTGATGTCTAAGAGCCAATGAGTAGTAGATGTTAGTGAAATTTCCTAGAACATTAGCCAACTGTTTAAAGTAATGATGCTTCGCTTCAAACCTCATTGTCCAATGATTAACAAGAGGACCATACCTATATACATAAAAACTGTTATGAAGTCTAGATCTTTCAATAATATACTTACTCAAGCATTAGACAAGGTGTATGGATCAAATAGTGCATTTTAGGAGTAATAAGAAGATGTGGATACAATAGCCTGAAGTTCACATAATGGTCATTAATCAAGGATTCTAGATAACCACAATCGTCCCTTCTAAATGTCGGAGCAAAAAGAATATCCATAATCATCAGAAGCATGAGTAAGTTTTCCCAGTATTTGTTCTCAACAGGGACTTCATCACCAATAAATAATAGCAAAAAACGTCCAAGTGTCCACATTTGTGATGCTATTAATTAAAATATTAATAACAATTAATAAATGATTATAATTTTACTTCCTCACCATTTTGCTTCAGCAAACCTTCGGATGACAAACAAGATGGTTCAAGTGGAGATGGTATATTTTCATTCATATATTGTAAGTTAAGAAGTTTAAACCTGCTATTTAGCAGGTCTATGGTGAACAACTTTAAGTCACAAATTAACACCTATTTATACTTAAAGATAACTACATACTTATACACAGTACACATTACCTGCAGCATATTCTTCATTTCTAGGGGCAAAACACCTTCTAAAACATTGTGCATCATGTCTGGTATCATAGACCCTTCTGCAACAGAAAAATATGACAATGCCTCCAGTGGTGAACGACAATTTATTCCAAAAACTGTAGAATAATGATTAGCTAATTCAGTAATATTTTCTATGAGATCACAATAATGGAATATGAATGTGCTGTCCGTAACATGAAACACCTTTCAAGAAACTGAACCACTGCCATAATAAACAGTATACAAGTATTTACATGTACCTTGCACTGTATATCTGAGTCTGTAGCTAAACAATGTCTGCATAAACGAAAAGAGGAACCATGTTAGTTCTTCTACTGCTCTTACATGTTTACTTCAAACCATATAAGAACAAAGCAATATACTACCTTGACTGTTGGCTTATATTGAACATTGTTATGATGTACATAACAACTTGGTTTTTCTTTATAGAAAGTAAATATGAAACTATTGCAGTGTTTGTGTCTGTTATGGTTTTTATAGTGTTCTTTACATTCTTGGTAATATTGTTGTATCATATTCTACTGGTAACTGGCAAGATATCTTCAATAACAATAATGTTTCATTTGATGCAGCACAAGTATAAGCAGAAAATGCTTTCATACAAACCATTACTGCCAGCTAATGACTCATTGTACAATTCATGTGAATACAGAGAACCTTTATTAAGTTCTAGTTATTAATAGAAACAAATTATTTTTATATTTAACATTTGTCTTTTTAAACAATGTGTAAGTATTATTATGAAAAGTTGAAATGCTATACTAAAGTTGAACTCTAAATACACTGAAGTTTGTTTACTTTTAATACTGACATTCGGTTCAGTTTATAAAGTTTAACACTGGCTAGGATTAATGTATTATATAATATAAGCTCTTCAATTTCAAGACATTGGATCTATTAGTATATATATATTTCAACTAGGTGCGTTTATATGTGTAGTTCATATCAGTTATTAGTTAAAATCCACTGCTATTGGTTGTTTATTCATGCACTACTTAGGATTGGCATGACATATTATAATAGCAGTGATTGATATTTTTTTCTTAATATTAATGCCAAGATCCCAGCAATAAATGATTAAGGAATCTGAAACATAAACTTGTATTGTGTTATTTTTATTAAATTACATACTTTCAATGTTGTTGTAAAAACAATACCAGTTATTCAAACAGAATAATCAAAACAACTACACATATCAATACATAGAATGTTCTTTTATGTATAGTTTACTCAAACACTTTAAAAATGACTGTACTTTCAGCCATCCTGGTATTTTTTACTTCTAGCTTGCTTTTGTACAGGCAAAACACATCATGTTAACTCACCCTAAGATTTACATAGCACGTTTTGAGGTGTGTCCACAATAGTACTGAAAGACATTGTAGCAATAAGAATTCACAGAAAAAACTCAATAATGTTATTCAGATTTTAGAGGCTCTGATAATTTACTTTTATGGAATAAACTCAGTACATGACATTGATACATCACTCTTCCAATATTTTCAGATCTTTAATTCTGTTGGCTTTCATTTTGCTTTAATTTACAAAGAGAACACTTATTTACAGTATACAAACATTTATTGTGTATTGTTATGTCTGGCTATTGAAAGTGACAAGGAGTCAGTTCTTTATAATTATCAATAATTTGTAATTACTTTGCAGTGTTAAATAATTGTTACCTCTACAGTGTTTTTTAGTAGTTTGTTGATAAACATCTGTCTATCTTGCTCCACAATGGTTGGTATCTCTTATAAAAATTCAAATCTATCATTATGCTAATTTTAGACTGTTTATTGTAGAAATTAACACTTAAGTAATTTGTGTATTAACATGTTGCAGTCTTCTATATGTGATAATGTGATCAAACAGAAGTCATGTGACTTGCATGCTATTTGATAAGATTTATGTGTCTTATCGTTTAACTACTTACTTTTCATATTGCAGCCATCTGAATTATTATTATAATCATGCATGCTGTAGTTATTCTGCCTAGCCACTTCATCATATGGTCTACTAATTTATGTATATGTATATATATATATATATATATATATATATATATTATAGGCATCTGCTGAGTACCTTCCAAATCCTTACCTTTGAGCCCTTATCATGCATTGAAGCTAACCTTATTAAAACATTTACTATTGTCTTAGTTACTCATATATTTCATCAACTTTATGAGAGAGCTAGACTATACATCTTCTTGGCATGGTTACATGCTTTATAAAAGAGATTATATATTACTCAAGTTAAGTTAGACAAGAAATAAGGTAGTGTTCTCTCTGTCTGTTGTCTCTGTTTCTCTTTCTCTCTCTCACCTCTCTCTCACTCTCTCTGTTTCTGTCTGTCTGTCAGTCTGTCTCTCTCTCTCTCTCTCTCTCGCTCTTTCTCTCTCTCACACACACACACACAACTCCCTCTCATCTTCCATATCATTCACTATTACATAATAATTCAATGAAAGTAATTAAACCATTGAATGCATGGACAAATCGATGGATTCTGGTATTATATACTAGTTTGTTAATGTGTTATTGGGATCTATATTTATTCCAGAGGCTTATATCACAGCTACCAGACAATTTATTGCAGAAACTAAGTCAGGGTTGTTTGGAGAATTATATACTGTTATGTATAATGTGAAATTATTACATGTATAAGCATATTGTGTGCATCTCATGATGCAAAGTCCTAGTCTGAGCTTTTGTTAGTAGTACGTTATTCTTCTTATCACATATAATATATATACTAGTGTCTTGTATTGTGTTATTATTATCACATTATAACACACTTGGGCACAAACAATATGAGTTGTCCACAGTGTGAAAAAACCATTGCTAAAATATCAAAAAACAGTTTTGCATACATATAGAATAGTTATGAATATAGCAACTGTATGTATACAAAACTGAGACTTTTAAGACGTTTCAATAGTGGTTTGTTTACAAAATCAGGTCACAAATATTTTGAGGGAAGTGGTCCTTTTTTGCAAATCAGTTCACATATACTACTTTATACTCATGTTGCTATTTATAGTACTGGTTGTTATTACCATATAGGGTAAATTAGACATCTGTAGAGTTAGTTATTGATCTCAGAAATACAAGGAGCTAAAATTATTAATAATAAACTCTCAGTTACTGCTATCATCTTACAAAGTCACCATTAATAAGGTTATAAAATAATGATATGAGTTAAATTACTGAGATATTAAAAACATCAGTAGTAAAGGTTAGTTTACTTTTTTAAAAGATGATATCGTTATGGCGTCACATTTTAAGTCGCACTTCCAGTATATTTGAACCAGAATTGTGCTAAATTACTTTTTACACTGATTTTTAAACCTGAAGTGTGTCTTCATGTGGAGACCACTTTCATATGATGAAAAAAGTTTAATTATATTGAGTTCACATACACCTTTAATCAGTGACTCATTAATTAGAAATTAGGTAGTGAGCATAAAGTTAGGAATCTTATTAGGAAATGATATGAATTTTAAAAATTTATACCTGTTATTTATGAAGTGATTTCTTTAGTTGTTATCAAAAAATATAGTTTTAATTGTTATAAATAAGTTCAAAACTTAAAATTTTAATTGCTTTAAGTAATTGAGATTAATTAATATAATTATAGATCAATTGACAATATACAATTACAATAGTAATGTTCATTTTTTGATCTTTCACCAAACAAATCAAATTTTATTTGCCAAACTTTTCAACAGTTAGTTCAACTGTCATCATCAGTGGCTACATAATAATAAATGCATGAATGAAAAACAGTCCTATTTATACTCTAAACTAGGTTCAAAGTTTAGCGTCTTTTTTGTTGTTGGTAGGCATCCCGCAAGTTGATGTAGTTCATACCGACGTCACGTGGGTTGGGTGTGGCTCGTGCACTCTGTTTTGGAGCGTGAGGTAAAGTTGAGGTATGGGACCCTGCTCTCTATTGATGGTACCCTTATGATAGTGAATGTGTCAAGATTCCATGATGCATCTTTGCATAAGGTATGGGTGGTGGGCTAGGATGGTGGGTTTATCCCAGTTGATCTTGTGGCCCTTATGCCAAGCATGTTCTGCTAGACCATTAGTGGATATATTCTGTTGTTGTACTGCTCTTTTATGTTCTTTAATTCGTTGTTGTAAACTTCCACCTGTCTGGCCGACATAAGAAGAACTACAATCTTGGCAAAATATGTTATATACCACTCCTGTTTGTGAAAAAACAGGTGTAGGATCCTTAGCCCTTTTCGCGCATGCGCATAAAGCAAGTAATTACTGCCAACGCACGAGTATTTTCAGGGTTGGAGTGGTTGCGTTTCAGCTCTTGTATCATCTCCAAACTGTCTCCTAGAAGTTTAGCTGTTTCAAGTTTGCTTCAATATGGATACCTGGATGTTTTGTTCCTCTAATGAATTGTGTATTCGTCGTCTATAAGGTAAGCATTATGTTATAACTACGCACACATTGTAAATGACGTATAAAGCATTTTTCAAGAGTCCCCATGTTTTTTTTATTTGAAGTAGACTTAGATGATAGTAGGAATGAGTAGAATGTTTCTTATTTCTTCGTTGCAGTGTTTTTTTGTGTAGTTGTACTAGTTCTTTGAGTGGGCGTGGCCTTCTGTTTTCTTATCTTGTGGTTGTAAAATAGAGCAATTAGGCATTTTTGAGTATAGCCTAGATATCATTTTTAGAGTAGTAAGAGGCCTAAAGATTACTTGTATATCCAGAGATCTTAGGGTCCTTCTGACTGTCCTTGCACATAAGGGATGGTTACCCTGATTGGAGGGGAACTGTCAGTGATGGTGGAATTGGACAACAGTGACAGGTTAGGTCTCTTCTGTTGTACTTTCTTGTGACAATCCATGATAAATGCACTGGGATACCCATCATTACGTAGAGCCTCCACAATACGAGTCTCCTCCTCCTGGCCTTGGAGCACATTGATTACAAAAAATTTATCTTCCTTATTATTCCAACTATTGCATATACAGACTGTGCCTCATGATCTATTGAGACATATGACTCCTTCTAAACGAACGTCTCCATCAGTACAATTACTGTAAGTGGCAACACTCAGAGCTATTAAAAGATAGAGCAGATATTGATTCTGACAATTTAGCACTCAAATTTACAAAATAAATTAACATCTTTTATCAGAGATCAACAGTAATCAGAGGGATTTATATAGGACAGTCCAGTATAGTGTTCTTGTTAGCAGTACAGTTCAAATCAAGGATCTTGCGTTTGATTGTATATGAAAAGTAATGTATAAACTAAAAACGGAATTGCTTGAATTTCCTATATGGAGAATATCCTATTGTGTACAGACAACACTAGCATCATTGTTATCCCAAATGCATCAAAAAGGCAGAAAAGCACAATTGTGATGATAAATGTCAAGGAAGAGACATGATAGACCCATTTCTCTAATTAAATCTTATTCCTGGTCCATATATCTTTGTAATGCTCCTCAGTTATCAAATGTATGTTGATTATACTTTTCCTCACTCACAATTTGTATTGCTTTGCTAGTATAACAAAAAATATAAAAATAATGACAATAACTGCACTCTTCATGACATAGTAATAAATATCTTGACAAACAATATCTTCTTTACAATTAAATGGATACTTTTCATCAATATCAATAACATAACCAAGTCCATATGCTGCATACCATAACAAGAAAGTGAAATATATGAAGCCCCATTGCAAGAGAATGACCATACATTGTTAGATAATCCACATGTATCCAAACTCCAACAAAAATGGAAAGGTGTTTGGATAGTGCACAAGATGTCTTCAAATTTTACTACAGTTCATTTTAAACATGATAATGAGCAGATGCTACCATCACTTCAGTGTTAATAATTCTTACTTGCCTGATAAATGGTCTAGTTGATAAAATTACTAATACATTCCTATAGTTATCATTTAATCTTAGTCTAGCTAGAGGTCTAGATTATTATACTGGTATTGTTTTTGAGGCAGTACTTACTGGAGGTACATATACTAATGCATATTAATTATATGATCATATCTTTCTCGTTAGTTGATGTTATACAATTGCTAATTCCAAATCTAGTGACACTCCTTCAGTATGTTCTGTCTCGGAAGGTGGATGCTCTGATGAACTAGTAGGTATGTTTAAAGTTATTGAAGTATTATCAAATGTAAGAAAGGTATGTACTATATGAACATACAGGATATAATATTAATATATTTTGATGTTAAAAATGTCATTACAATACACTGTGTATTATACATAATAGGTTATTTTTGTTGGATTTAGTTTGATGTAGAGTGTTCTCTATATTAGCAGCTAAATCTAAGGTAAAAACTGATTTCATTACACACAGTTACTTTACTAAAGAAGACTAGATCACACATTACAAAATATAGTTAGTTTAGATGACAGAGCACTGATTTGAACTATGAATTGTCATTAGTTCACTACATTTTGCATGCCATTCTTTTTCTTTATCTATCTAATGTTGTTTCTATTGTCTAGACTGGATGAGACAAGTAAGAATTATTAACACTGAAGTAATGGTAGCATCTGAAAGAATGATAACATGTAATCTGTTATAGGATGCTGGGATTAAGGTCAAACCCTGTTATTAAAATATTTAATTTTGTAGTAACATTCTCTCTCTCTCACTCTAAGGCTGAGATGACAGACAAAATGAACCCAAAGCTTCTCAACCAAATACAATATTGTGAACGTGAGACTATACCTATAATGGTGGTTATTAGAGAGGAGGAGAAGACACAAGGACTAGTCAAGATAAGAGACGTTAAAACACAAGAAAGAGGTAAATTGATGTCATCTATCTTGTCAATGTTCATTATAATATTTCATTATTAGTAGATATTTGTTAAAGTGAGAATTTAGTTGAAGAATCAGGAGAAGGTTGTGTACATTAAGTGTTTAGAACTATACAATTGTGCTATAGATTCGTCTCATACATGTCTAGCTCAGGGCATTCCTTAATTAATTAGCTGAACTTAATTTGACCTGAGCAGTGGATGGCTTTATTCACTACACTAGTTTAAGCATAATTTTAAAAGTTGAATTTCTTGTTTCTGCAGAGATTTAGTGCAAGCAAAAAGAGGGATCTAATATTTCAGAGCATTTATGATTCAAAATGGTAGGGCTTTGTGAATAACTGCTTGATCCATCATTAGAGTTACTAAAGAAATTATTATAAATACAGAACAGCTCTCTTCAGTGGCAAGAATATGTAGCTAGTGATAAAACACAAATGGGAACGATTGGAAACACACACTTTTTCCGAACAATACTATTCAGCTTTACAGGTAGCTATCATGGCCCCCTGTGGTTCTGAATAGTAACTTTTTGATGCTCTTCTTTACACTCGAATGCAGCTAAGAATACCAAGTCTATCTCTTTAAAAATAGCTTTTGTCTGTTTATCTGTGTAGTTAACAACTGGTTTCGCAAAACGTTTACATTTCCAATCCTTCCCATTTGTGATCAATTCCAGTTAATGAATTAAGGAATTGCATGAGCTAGATACTTTGATGTATGAGAAGGATCTAGCAAAGGCTACAATTACTGAAATTTTAGTATTCTAATTAGAATTCATTACCAAGATTTTGCACATAACTCATTTTAAGTTCTTTTATCATTTATATCTCAATAAGACATTAGCAAAATCTTTCAATTTTGTTCCTTAGATACTATACTAGACAGTGCTCTCAATGGAGCGTTGGCTAATTAACCTTCTCATTGTTCAATTTCATCATATGTCTCTTTTGATATAATTTCCTCTGTATCTAACATTTGAACTACCTCCATTGGAAGAATAAATTTTGACAAACTTTCAGAATGTTTCTCAAGTATTTGATTGGTGAGATCATGAACTGTGTAAAGATAATAATAAACTGAAAAGTAATTTCAAAAAGTACACTTACAATAAATCTCACATTCTTTAAAAGCCTTCTTATAGTCTTCTGTAATTGTCTTTTCACCAATGGCCCTGTCCTCATTTTTTCTATAATCTCTCTTTTCATAGTAGTAGGATTAAAACTAAGCAAAAAAATTAAACATTTTAATTGCTACCATCTTCCTTGATCAATCTAATAGTGTCTAGCTTAATGATATCTAACTTGAGGAGTACACCAAATGTATCAGTCTTGGGGTCAAATACATGAGTCTTTGTATTTAGCTGTATTTAAATACTTTTTGAGCATTTGTACTTGTATTTGTATTTTGAGTTTTTGAAACAGGAAGTATTTGTATATGTATTTGTATTTCAAATAATTCATGAAATCTTCAAACATATACTCCTTTTTACATTGTTTGTTTCTTCTGCAAGATTATGTTTAAAATCTATTGACACCTATTAGTACCAACAAGAACACTATCTGTGACAAAAATTTGATGAACTTGTGTTTATTTATTAGATAAAATCAATAATTTGTAATGATTAGTTGATTACATGTAAAACCAAAATAATGAGCATGTTCTGGGATAGTACAAAGAAGTATTTGAAAAGTATTTAAATACTTTTCAAAGTATTTGTATTTGTATTTGAAGTACATTCCTGCTAGAAGAATTTGTATTTTGTATTTCATATTTCGAGACTATTTATATTTATATTTAAATACTATTCAATGTATTTGACCCCATGCCTGAAATCTATACACTTAGTTTTGACTCCTACATGCTTGCATAAGTCATCAAAAGTGGGTTTTTCGTTCAGAAAAGCCTTAAAACCAAATAACTCTCCTCCAAGTGCTATAGTGAGTAGTATTGGTCTTATGCATTCTTTGGCACATGTTCAATGACTGAAAGGTTTTGCAAAGAGGAGAAAGAGAACAAACATAGGAAAAACTACCAATGATGCCATTAGAATGATACTAACATGTCCATTACTATTAGATCTGTTCCAATACCATGTCTGTTCTGAGATGAAGAATTTGGCTGGTGTAAAAGTATTGATAATTGCACCTAATAGTCTTCCAAAAAACAGGTGTGTACAACAGAAACTAGTACTTGAATTGAGGAGTCAGCTATTTTGTTGAAAAGCTTTAGAGAAAAATGACTAAGGATAATGAGGACATCAACTATTGACATTAAATAAGAGGAAATGGTAAAATGAGACCAGATTTCCATAACTATGTCACGCCATTGTAGGAAACTAAGATTGGTAGTACATTGTAATGGAAGAAATTTTATAATCACCTATGAAATGAAGATTTAATAACTAACATTTTATTCCTGTCTGGTTTAAATTTGAAGGTTTCACAGATCCATCTATTATGATAAGAATTGTAACCTCTACTTCATTTGTACCATATCCTTTTTATCCCTCAGCATTTAGTTTAAATAAAACATTAATATTACCAACTGTTAGACCAACTGGCTTTAAAAGAATTTTATTTTAGAAAACCTTCCATAACAATAATAACATACAAAATGTTGTCCACAAATTATATTTGTAATGAAAAGTGAAGATGTTATTAAATTAAAGGAAAGAAGTTTAAACTTAATTGCCAAAAAGTTTAGGAATTGAAACTTTTAATGTAATAATGAATATTTAAGATACCGGAAATTTTTTAAATCTAAACTATGTAATATAGTAAACATTGAACTAACAATAAACAAACAGTATTGGAGTACTAATATGATAATTATGGACTTAAGAGGGGCTCACGATATTCAGAGTATTTTTCATCAAAAAATGAGGAGTTCAGTTCTTCTCTATAATGTCTTGAACGTTTCACTGGTTGTGAAAGTCTGACAAGTTGGGTGAATTTCTTTATAAAATTTTGTGCCACATTAAGGTAACCAATAAAGCGAGCTTGTTGTCTAGTAACTAATACTATGTGATGGAACACAACTACAGAGAAAGTAAAGATTAGTACATATATAAATGTGGCATCAAATACTCCTGCTGTGCAATAGTACTTTTTTCTTCCAATGAAGTACCAGTTAGTACACAGTAAAGTGCCATAGTTGATCATGACAGAAAGATCCAAGACATTTACTAACTTGTTTTTAAATGGTTTTAGATAAGCTTGAACAGTCACAAACAACATATAAACTGGAATAACAATTAAAAAACCAAATACAATTTCATTTATCCTTTTTCCTCTGTATATGGTGTAAACAATGGACACATAAATTAGCAAAAGTTGTCTAGCAGCAAACCAATATTGTTTCTTGCATTTATAAGGAGCATGAATAGCTTCATATATTGGTCGAAGATATTCTCTTATTTTGCTAGATTTCATTAATAGACGACCAGTTAGAATTACTAACATGTAAGGTATTATAAAGATACCAACTATCACTGATGTTACTATCATTAACACAAAATGTTTACCTTCTCTATATATAATGCTGCCATCATTGTACCAAACATTTATTGGTTCATTCATAGTACTATTGTATAAGTGGACAGATGTGAAGACATCAGAGAGTGATAATAATAATTTTGTGAAGGAGAGATGTACAACAGTAACCAATACTTGAACTGAGGAGTTAGCTATTCTGTTAGAAAGCTTTAGAGAAAAACGACTAAGGATAATGATGAAAACAACTATTGTGAGGAGATAGAGTGGGAATAGTAAACTGAGACCAGCTTTCCATAACTCTGTCATTCCATTGTAAAAACATAGAGGAAATCCAATATTCAGATTCATAATTGAAATTAAGAACAATCCCAATTTCATAGTATACCTTGTAAGCCAAGAACATTGACTTGCATTAATAGACAGAATATCGTATAACCCAACATTAGCAGCCTGTGTGTAGAATATAATTCCATTGATTGTACCAGTTGTTAATGTAAGTTTGAGTAAATATAACAGGTAAATGAGGAGGGGACCAGCTACTACATAGAGAACTAGTGTCAACAACCACCAATTACTACATTGTCTACATTCTGTAGAACCAAACACAACACTGTAGTTTGTAGAACAACTGCCACATGAAATACCTTCTCTGTTATGAAGACACAATGATGAAGTAATTGACAAGTCTTTAGAAAATATTTCAAATTTTTGGTCTTTATTGCTGTAACGTAAGACAGTAAGGTCAAGATCTCCATTACAGTATTCATGATGACAATACAAAGACAAGAGTAAACCTGATGTTTCATTTATGGTACCAGCCCATGAAGTAAAAGTTGGTCTGTTAAAAGTTCTAGTATTTATACTACAGTTAGGAGTATAGCCATCAATATTTATTGAAGATAAAAGATGTGAACAGATACATGATTCAGTTTGCAAGCTCAATTCAAAACCAGGTGGACAAAACTTTAAAGTGATGTCAACAACTCTTATAGTAGCAATACTGGGAACAGTGAATAGTAAGGCACCATATTTGTGCATGTCCAACGTATTGTTATCATTAGTAAAGATAGTTATATTAATAAGAGTACAGTCATCAGTTTCTCTTATAACTTGTGTACTCTGACTCTCTGACAAGTGCCAGTTGATGTCTGATGTAAATCCAGTATCAACATTCCTAACTACAGCTACAGAAACAATGGAGTAACTATAATTATCTACAGCATTAATAGCAGCCATTGAAAAATTAACTGTCTCTCCAGGATAAACATGACGTGTATCGAGTATTGTAGAATTGTTTGAGTGACATATTTTCAAATTTACTGGAATTGTTGAAAGTTGAAAAGTATTATTTGGCATAAAGCTGAAGATGGTTGTATAAATTTCTTTTGCCTTTGAGGAATAAACCCAACTATAATTGTTCATGTAACAGTTATATAATTTTGATGAATAGACAGAGTTACCAGTGACTGTTGCTATATTGTTTTCAAATAACACTGCTATATCATCATGCTGTGTAGCGTTAACTTGAAATGTACAATGTGTCTTGTCAAATGTACTGCTAAGATCATATATAGCTCCTCCACTAGACAGAGCTCTGTTATTTGTAAAGTTAACTTGAAGTCCTTGCGTGAGATAAATGACACTATTTCCTATTAACATAATGGCACCTCCTTTAATACCTGTATTGTTGTTAAAAACTACATGCCCCTCTAGAGTAATGTCAGATCGAATTGCCTCTATAACTGTACCATAGTTAAATGAAAAATCGCTAACATTTTGTAAGAATCCTTTTATTATGATACTGTTGATATCTGAAAATTTGAAAAGGCTGGCTGGTAAAAATGATGACTCAGCATTCTTTTGTGATATTCCATTGTTGTATGCTTTGATAGATTCCAATACAAAGGATATGTTATTTCTCTCTGATGGATATGAAACTGCAAATATGCAAGATCCAGAGAGTAGACCTTTGTTATTGTTAAAAGTAACATTAGAAAATGTGAAACAGATAGGAATTGTTTTAACATTCATCATGGCAATATAAACAACACCTTCTTGAATATCTTTAAAAATACTTCGATTTTTAAATGTGAAATGTACATCAATTATTTGAAGAGGTTTGTATATTTCATTAGTAGTAGATGATCTAGAAAATTTATCGAAGAATAATACAAGACCACTTCCATGACATTTTCGATCACTACCATTTGAATCAAATACGGAATTTGTAATGAGAGTCTCTGAGCGTGTGTTTGCTTCCAAATGTATTATCAACATTGCTCCAGCTACGGAACCTAGATTATTTTCAAACCTACATTGAGATATATCAACTTGAACACTGGTGGTTGTTTGAATGTAAAATATTGTAAGCGCTGCAGCATTGATGATTGGTTTATTAAAGTCTTTGTATATGTAAGAATTGTAGAGTTTTGCTACACACACATATCCTGAGTAACCTATATAGTCAAAATTATATGAAAAAATTGATCCTGTAAATATTAAATTATAATGATTTGCATAGGAAAGTGTTTTGGGTGAATCTTGATACATTAATAACACTCCACTACCAACACTGTACCCATTTTTGTGCTGTGCTGCTTTTTCAATACCTTGAGAAGCATTTATATTAATAGAATCCAAAGTACTGTTAGGTAAATTAACAGCTACAATAGCAAACCCATAGTACAGGAATATACTCACATCTCTGATAACAAGATGACTGATATCAGTAAACACTAGTACAGCAGCATGATATTGTGTGAAGTAGACAAGAGAACTGGTAGAATTGATAATGTCAAGTTGTTCTTCATCAAGTGTAGTAAGGTTAGCACCACAACCAGTAAATTTTATTCTCTGTAGTATCAGATTACTACTTCCAGTGAAGGCAAATCCAATAGTTGGATAGGTAGTGTTATCATAAATGGAAGAGTTACATTGAATAGTAGCCATTGATCGGTTACCTTGTATGGTAAGTGAGTAGTTGGTATTAATGATACACAAACTTCCATTACCACTAATATTGTAACCAGTATCCAGGAGGAGAAGAGTAGTGTCACCAGTGTAATTATAGTATTGACACAAGTATGACTGGAGATGATCTTGTGAAGTAATATTGATTACCTTATTACATTTACTACATATCAGTAGTAAGTGAAAGAGGAGTACCAATATAAGCCACTTCATGTTACTAGGATGTAGTCTACTTTATCTATGAAAAGAAACTGGATACTTTTAACTTTTATTAAGTTAGTCTGTTTACTTTCACTTGCCACACAAAATATCATTGTTTTATTGTTTAAATATGTAAAGTTTTGTAAAATATACAGTATACTGTAAATAGTTCAATGAAGTTTTAGAAAACAAAGTAATTGTGACTACAAAACTTTAAAGAAAAAGTCCAAACATGTCCATTTCACACTTACAATAAAGTATTTGTTTAGCTTCTGTTATAATACTGTAAATTCTAAGGGAATCAATTAAAAAATATATTTTGAAAACAAACTTGTGACCACAAAATTTACCCATAAAATATCTGATTACAATTGAGCTGTTATTAACACACTACTATACTGTTAATCATTAACATTAATTACATGTTTCCATAACTCAATAATATTTAATAACTAATACTTGTTGCCAGTAACTAATAGAACACATCTATGTACAGACAAAACATTAGCATACAGATAATTGTGGTAACAAATATAATTAGCTGATTGATTATATTAATTATATCTATATGCAACTATAAAACTTAGTAATTTTTTGTTCAACATTGGTACAGTCGTAGAAGCAATTCAATCTGTTATTCTACAGTCTTTAATGACAACACAGGTATTAAAAGAGCAGCTATTATGTTAATAGAAAATAGTATCATTTATCTTGTTCAAGGACTTCAAACTAACTTCACGAATAATATTGCTTTGTCTTGTGGAGGAGCTATAGATGATCTTAGCAATGCATTTGATTGGGACTTACTGCAAATTTCAAGTTAACACTACACAATATGATGATATAGTGGGGTTGTTTGAAAACAATAAAGCAACAGTCACTGTAACTTTGTCTTTTCATCAAAATTCAAATTGTGTAACCTACAGCATGGACAATCCTTGTGTAAATTCTACAGTGGTTACTGACCTTTACAAAACCATTTTGAATTAATAGCAAACAACATTTTTGAACATCCTACTACTTTAGTAAGGCTAAATATTTGTCACTCACATAATTCTGGTATATCATACACATCTGATTCATATCTAAGGGAGATAATTAATTTTGTCAATGGCTGCTATTGATGTTGTAGGGCACCATAGTTATTCCATTGTTACTATAACTGTAGTTAGCAAAACAAAGGACTCAGTATTATTACACACATCAAATGGTTGTTTTGGAGAAAGAAGATACACAAATTATGAGAGAAAATAGTAAAGCTCCATTATATTGGATACCAGCCCATCACATTATAACTATGTTTTTAACACTATATTTACATTGCCAGTGTTGCTATGGTAACAAGTAAACCCCTCTAATTACGACTACAAATTTCTGGATTTATGAGACTGATTTGGACAGTTAAGAAGTAGTTTATATAAAAATTTAATTATACTTTTACTAAATTTATGTAATTTTAGAATTCCACTCCTAACAATGGATTTTTAACTACAAGGACATCTTATTCTATGAGAATCGAATCACCTTCACCAATTAGTAATAAAAACTGGAATTTTTTATTACTCTTAAGTTCAGGACATTGTACTAGTCTTTTACTAACAGTTTAGTGACTTCTGTATTGAGGAAACATCTTTACTAAGGGCAGTGTCCAAGTTCCCACATTGTCCAATAAAAATTACTTTATATTGTTAGGACTACTAATGTAGTAATACAAAATTATTTAGAAGACTAGTTACATATGCTCTAAATAAATTGAATATACTCATAAAAAACGTATTAATATTTAAAAGACTATTTCTTGCTGTAAACAAGTTCATAATAGCCTTCCATTTCTGTAAAAGTATTATATACTACAGTTGTAGAAGGTATTGTAGTAATTAATTTTAATGATATTGATTTACTTTATTGTTAGTACTTCTAATGTAGCAATAAATTATTAGAAGACTGTTTCTTGTTACAAAAAAAGTTGATACTAGCCTTCTGTTGCTGTAAACATGTCATATGGTAATATATAAAAATGTAAGTAGTATTGGCCTTCTTTCTCATATCATGAATTCCACATAATTGCCTGATATTCTAATATGCAAAAATAGTTAAATAACTATCTAATTTTAGTAGTGCATATAGTATCACAGTATTGTACATCAAGTATGTTTAGCCAACATTCAAACAGCAATCTGGTGATAGTGGAGAGGAAATATGTTTTATTGGATTTGATAATCTTCCTGCATGGAGGACATTCTCCTTGGATTTTAGGTGATGTATTTATTAATATGTATTATATGGAGTTTGATGTTGGCAGTGACCACGTTGGATTTCCTTCTGCTGTTTATTAGGTTCACATTACAGTCACATGATATAGGCCATGCAACATATTCCTTTGATTATAATTATGTATTTCATCCAAATTTTTCTATGCACATAATCAACAATAATTTATTAAAATAAATTCAAAAGGGTTGTCAAGATAAAATTGCCCTCCCCCCTCCTGAATTTTTGTGCTAGGACAAAATAACTCAACAGTTCTTATGAAACATTTTCTCTGCTATTCTAAATTTTTGTCCAAACCAGATCAAAATGGCTAATTCTAAATGTGCTAACATAGAAGAATGTCACTTGTACTACCTACACAAATGATTGTATTGCTGGTATCATAAAATATAATGTAGACATTGATTAATGACAAGGAGTGACCCAACTATTTGTGATGTAAGAAATGAGGTAAACTTAATGGTTAACTTTGTAAGGTAACCATTAACTTCATTGACATTTAAATATTGCATATACTGTTTGTACAGGATGCTTGAAATAGGACAAATGATCAAATGTGATGCATACAAAGAGTGGTATCATATGATTTATATGTGAATGTACCAAATGTTGTATAAGATATTCTAAATGCATTTTGTCATAAAATAGTAGCACACAATCAATACAAAAAATAATCAAAAACAAATGGCACAATAACTTTTCAAAAACAACTAGGTAAGACAAAAGTGACAAACGAGTTGCAATAATAATCAACAACAACCTTTTCAAAAGATAGTCCACCAATAGATTTTTAGGTATAAATATTTACTCTGTATTGATACAGAGCTCGCAAATTAATATTATAATATTTAGTTCTGTATCCACTAATGCTGCCTGAACAATTTGCTGGTACATCAACATTTAGATACCACCACCCTGCTTGATCTGAAGCCTCTGTTTATATTCATCTCCAACTTTACATGGTTCACCTGGAAATACATTATTAATTGGCTGTCAATGAGATTGCTTCCATACCTACATACGTTACTAAGCACAAAGAAGTAGGCAATCAAGAGGAGCTTGATCATTCTTAGTATATTATATCTTAGATCGTGAAATGTTTAAACTGGTTAATAATAAATAGATTAGTAATATCAAAGTTTACAATACTCAAGAGTTTATGTATATGAAGAACAATGAACCTGAAATTGTAAGACAAACAAATACAAAGATTTAAGGAATTAACATGATGCATTGAATGCTGAGTGGGCTTATGGAAAATTTCAGTGACAGTCTCATGAGGCTTTTATTTCTAAGCAAAGAGACTGGCTTCAAGTGATTATTCTAGTGGTTCAATTTTTCCAATAAGATTCTAATGCTAAATAAAACCATTTCTGTGACCTTAAACACCACTGTTGAGTTTAGAGTATAGTCCTCTGTTTAGAAGTAACATCTATTGCTGATGAGCCTTGTAGAAATCTCTAGTTAACCAGTATGATACGCTACTGAATATCACGGAAGGGATGGGGCTATGAAGGTGTAACACTGTAGCTAGAACAGCTTTGTCATGTGTTTTATACAAAATGATAAACAAGGTTGTCCATTTTTTTGCTAATAAAAAAATGATAAGTGTTACTTTAAAACTAATAAACAAATTATGACATAAGTGCAACAAAATAGGCAGATGCAGTGTACCTGAGTGGTTAACATGGTACAAGACAATTACATACCCTGGTTTTGACAGTCATTGGTCCAAAAATCACAAACATATCTACAACTACCATGACAAAAGTGTATAAATAACTTATATATAATTGTGACATGAAAACTGAAGCTCATTTAGTTCCATAATAGTGGTTTTTTAAAACATTATATATAGATCCCAAATTCACGTTTCTCATGTAACATTGTCTCCAATAAAAGGTCACAAATAATTAATCCTCTTTATTCTAACAATACATGCTAGACTGGGAATATCTTAGCACACTGTCATTGACATACTGTGGTATTGGGTAGCTAAATTGACAGCTCCACGGCTAGATTCCTACCAACAATTGCTGCTGGTCCACCAAGATCCTCAAGAACTTTAGTAAGACAATGAAGTGTGTCTGTATTTCCTCTCAATTTCAATCCAGTTTAAAATTCATTGGCAATGTCAGCAAAATTCTCGCCTCTCATAACAGACTCAGATATCAGACTAGCAGCAAATGCTTCTTCGGTAAATTTTGTTATACGTGTTTGTAGAGTTTAACTGAGGTTGTCATATAGAGAATTAAAGGTAATAACGGCTTTCCTGTAGGTTCGAGTGAATTCATCCGCTCAAAAGGAAGTGTGGGGCTTGTAACTGTTATTATGACCTTACCCTATTTCGACAGCCTATGAATAATTGGCTGTTCAAAATAAAAGTTTAATAATTTCATTCATTAACTACAAGGAAGTATATAAAAACAAATGAAATTAAAAAGTATACATAATCATGCTTACCATACAAAACAAAATAAAAATCATTTAAAAATTGATATAAAAAATTATAGTATAGTATCAGTGATAAATCAACATCATCTGAAAATTTTATTTAAATACAAATATGCAATACCGTATTTTCAAGGTTTGTCTGCCTGGATATCTACGTGATATATGAAGAGATTCTTATTTTTTCATTTTTGTAGCAATTTGCTCTTCAATACTTATTCCTTATATAGTAACTCCTCCTATTCAATCAATATTTAAATAAAAATAGGATAACCTCAACCTTCTTTTATTTATATTCAAGTGGTCAGTTAGTTTTACTAATGGAATTAGATTATGTCATCAATTTTGAAGCATTTCTCTTAATGAGTAGGTATGACAAAACAAATTGACTTAAAATGACAATAGAAACACATTGCTATTGTTTTAGCTATAGTTAACTGTTAATGAAGTTTTAGGGAAATTTTATAAAATTTATAGGAATATTTAACTAGGATTTCTCTCTGTTATCTATTTTAGGCTCCTCATTCATGGCTTTATTAACTCATTGATTAGATTCTGAGATAATTTTATGGAACTCATTGAGTATGGTCATACATCCATAAGATGTGATATAGCCTGATGTAGAGTAAATATTATTTTTAAAATACACTAATTAAAAAGAAAGCAATCACTGCCTCTGGATTTTGTGATAAATGCAGCCTACATGCAGTCTTGTATTTAATAAATGCAATTATTATGGTTATTTTAACAGGAATCAAAAGAGACCGTTACATGTACATGTAAATCTAGAGAAAAACATGGTTCTTTATTTTATAGAAAAGTAACCTACTCCTCCTTTGTCTCTTTGTCATTCTCTTATAGCAATTATTTAATTCATTTGTGTTAGGTTGTTTATTGTTAAAGTTTTGAAGGATATTTTTCACTAGTATCAAATGTTTATATACGATTTAAACGACAAAAACATGATCAAACCTGAAGGAATAAGGCCAGCACTATTATTAGTGCATATGTAAATTAAAAGATTATAACAGTGATTGTAATTGTCAATGTATTAAGTTGTTATGATGACATTGCAGGGGTCCTGATTCTGCATGTCAACATGAAGACAGGAGCTAATGAGAATTTTCATGTTTTCAATAGCTGACATCTAGTTCTAACATTTCAATAATAGATTATTTGCATAAGCATGTATTCATACAAATCTGTACATATATATGTGGACCTTGTCTGAATCTCATTTGTATTGTAACTATATTTACATTAAACCTACTGTTAATACTATATACTATATATTCATAGTGATTGTGTGAACCAAATTCTTCCTAATTTACTGGTTGATTTGTATTTATGATATACTGTATAAAATTAATATATTATTTATTGTATGTCATTTATGTGCATTTAAATAGTAATGTGGTTTCCACCATTAGAACATATCTGATATTTCAGCTTTATTGATAATAACGCTATGATCAGGTTTAAGTTTTATAAACAATTAGTGGAAGAGTCAAGAGCTACAATCTCTTCTGATACAAACATGTATCCACATGACTCACTAGCATTGCTATTGACAAACAATACCATGTCACTATCTAATCCTTCAATTGTTCTCAATTTAAATTTGCTATTTTATCAAAAGTCAACTGACTATTATAAGCCAAGCAGTCGTATCATAATTGCCAACTTCAATTTGTTTAATATAACATTGTCAATATTTGTTAATAATGCAACTGCTTGAAATTTATTAACCTTGTTGGGTGATTATTGAAATCAACAAAACACTTCCAAAGTGGAAGCTAAATAGTGGTCTATAGTTAAAAGCATGTCATCTAATATTGTTATACTTTAGATAGCATCAAATGTACAGTCATACATTTTATTATCATACATACACTAACTGATAACTCAGACTCAACTCTTCCCTGCAGCCTCTACAAAACAATTTTCCATTACAACCAATGATCAAATACTCATTTGGGTGTTCTTTGACACGTTGAGCAGCGGTTACAGACTTTGGATCTGATTTACTTTGATTGCGGCTACGTTTTTTTCCTTTTGAGGATTGCAATTTATTGATCTTCTTTGGAAAGATCAGATAGTCTTGGAGAATGTAATGAATTTAAAATAGATCGTTGACTTACACCACTTCCCCGGTTACTCGTAGTTGTGCTGCTTGATTCATAACTACTAGTTCCAAAGTCCACTGATTCGATTTCATCAATCTCACTAGAGGAATCATCAGATTCATCAAGTTCATCATGCCTAGAGCTTTCCATTATTTAATTTCTAAAGGGGTGTCATTTAAATTTTTATTTAACCTATTATTCTCAAATAATTCTTAGTTCTCATACTTCCCTATTATTTCCAAAATTACTCCGCTTAATCTGCCCATGTATACTCCAGCCCTTCTCTGTTTGTTGTTCAATCATCTAGGAGTTGGGTCTGGTACCTAGACTAGAAGTGTATATATACAGGTATAACAGAGTGCTAATTGAGGTCTAGGCTCTTTTTGTCTGTCTCTTTAGAATGTGGGACCAGTTAAAATAACCATTTTGGGCATTTAGTTTTTGTACATGTATGCAATTTGTGAGAAGCTAACCGGCTTCAAAACATCCCGTGTACCTTCAAATTTCTTACTGAAATCTCTCAGTATCCCTTGCTGTTCTAATCATAACACAAGTTCTTCAACAGTCATCGCTTCAAAGTCAGGAGAGTCCACATCAGACTGTTAAACACTCTTACCCCACCTATGTTTTAATGAAAATGTGAAATGGTGACTCCAATGCTGTACTCCTGTCTTTTGTGTAGCTGTTCATCCCCACACTCAATTTTGTATGTCAGTCATCTAAGAGTTTCACACTCTAAAAACTTCTCTTTTAATGTTCTCTGTAGCATTGGAGGGTTCAGAGAAGTTTTTCGAATATTCTCAGCTTTTAATATCCATCCATACATACAGACACCATTGATCTGACATGGGTATAAGCAGTCTTCCAGAGAGCAGTACATGTGTTCTCTTATCACCCCATATATCAGATCCTTCTGGTTACAGTGTTGGTAGTGAGCCAATGGACAGCATGGAGTGGCAAGAACATGATACCCAGGAAGATATTGATTCCCTAACTCAAGATTGTGGTCCTACTCAGTTACCAGTGAGTATTTCCCGACAGACTAGAAGTTCTACTCACTTCAATCAGACAATGACAGCAGCTAAGATGCTTTTGCAGCTAAGGGAAGGTCATCAAGTGTCACAAGTAGCAATATCCAAGATAATTTCGATCTATAGATTACTTTGTAACTAAGCTGTAAATGCACTCAAGGGTGATGTCATTACATCACTAAATCGAAGTGGTCAGACATGTAAAGATCATGGTCTGGTGTTGAATAAAGACTATTGATCCCTTTACAAATGTGACCTGATTTGCAAAAAGGGACCACTTCTGTCAAAACATTTGTGACCTGATTTGTGATAAAAAAAACAATGTTAAAAAAATACTAAAAACAGTTTTGCATACATATAGAATAGTTATGCATATATAACAACTGTATGTATACAAAACTGTTTTATGAGATGTTTGAACAGGTGATTTTTCACAAATCATGTCACATATGTTTTGACAGAAGTGGTCCCTTTTTGCAAATCAGGTCACAAATATTGATACCAACTATCTGATATTGATGAACTAGTACCATGATAATGCTGAATTTGGAACTTATTTCATACTGTTTTATTAAAGGTTATTGTGGTTATATTTAATTAGGATATAACAATAATCATATGAGTGTATAATTTTAGCTACTTGCCATAAATTATGAACAACTATATACATAATATTTATGATCTCTATTTACATAATTATTATTACTAACATTTTAAAGGTTTCCCAAAAGTGTATATATCTTCACCATATGTATTGGAATATGAATTTCAACTTTCATTATTTATGCAAAGCAAACTAAAGTTAGATTTGTTGGCAATCATCAAATACTCAATGTTATCTTTATATAAAACTAACAGGAGTTTTCACTAAACTTTAAGCAGAACTTTTTCCTTAATTGTCTGTCAACAATGATAGTTTATTAATTAATTTATTTCTAGTGATAGAGCTAAGAAGACAGTTGATAGATGAAACATTTTAAGATTAATTAATTACTTGCATGCAAAAGAGATTTTTTAACAATACTATAAATGCTCCTCATACTCTGAGATGCTCTGACATATGGATGTGTCAAGTTAGTGCTATTAAACAATGAAGACTTTGACATGTTGACTCTTCTTTACATGCAAATAAATATTTGCTGTTAATAGTAATAACATAACTAACACCACGTGCTGCATACCATAATCCAACCATCAATCCTCTTATTTCATGTGGAGATTGAGCTATTGTAAATTGTAAGGATGTTGGAAATATCAAACCAGATGCTATTCCATAGAAACATTGAGACATTATAACAGCTTTGTATGAGGTTGTGTCAAAATGAAAATAATCTTTACAAGAAGACTTATAACAGAATATATTATTGTAAATAATGAGAAAACCAGTCCAAGTACAATTCTTTTAAGCACACTTGGAATGTCCTTGTGAAAACAAGGACATATGATTAATTGATAGAAGAGAATAAAAAGTGATGCAACTAAATGAGATAATGCATTTTTGAACATAAAGCAATCGAATGTTACATCTATACTAGCATAATCATCCAGTGAACTTCAAGTTTTCCACAGCAATATTGTGAAATACATATAAAGTTCCTCTGTATCATTTTAATAAACAAGTTAGTTTGTATTGATATATTACTATTACAAAACCAGTATTACAGTTGATCACCTGTTTTAATTGGAACAATATGTGTAGCTAGGAAGTGGTTCAGCAGTGGGTATGCATTGAAATAACAATTATGAGCACAAACAATAATTAACAATATGATGATACCATTTCTATAAACTCTACGAAGGTAATAAAATAATTTCTATAACTACAGCTGTATAACAATAATACTTATGTAAGAGATGACAGAAATAACAACATCTACTTTGAAGTCAAAATGATCACTGTCTTTGTTTACAACTGTATACCTCAAGTGAAGGGACTAGATTATATAATATTCCATCTGATGTTTTCTTTATATTTAGATACATGTTATGATTAAACTGACAAGTTTGTCAAAGTTTATGCCAGAACATAGACATATCATGCTGGATTGATCTATAGTCCAATACACTTTTTTTCTACGGTAATGAGCTTGAATAATAATATATATATAGATATTATGCATATATATGCATATATATGTATATATATGTGTATATATATATATATATATATTATATATATATATATATATATATATATATATATATATATATATATAGATATATATATGTATATATATATATATATATATATGTATATATATGTATGTATATATATATATATATATATATATATATATATATATATATATATACACACACACACACACACACACACACACACATATATATATATATAAGGAAATTAAATTAAAAGGCCTAATTATTATTTTTATCTACTATATCTCCCAAATTACCTTCCTACAATATAAACCTAATATATTTACAATAACTGCTTCACTTTCCATTATCCAAAACCTGATCTTATTTGGTCTTAATAAAGATATGTTTTTTAGTAATTGAATGCAATAACACAAACTTACTGAACATAAAAAGCAATAATTTGTCCATATAATAATATACATGGTCCTACTTATATTACCAACTTGACAAATTTTAAATAATTTAAATACAACTTTACAGCAAACAATGAAACTGATTACATTTAATTGCATACTATGAAGACCACATCTGTATATACAAGGTATGGTTTATGTATATTACCACATCAATCGTTATTGAGTTGGTAATTTACATTTGCATTGATAATCGTGATATCCTCATGAACAACTAAGATTCTATGTATATAAAACAAATTCATATTAGTATTATTGTTTAATTTGCAATTAAGCATGTTTACCATAATATTTATATATAAGTCTACAGATGAAGATAATTAAGGTTATGACCTTTAGGATTACATATATTCCATAAAGTCAATTGTATTAATTTAAATTAAAATTACTTCAAAAGTACAGGGATACATTTTCATCTTAGTAAGGTATTCTAACTTCAATTAAGTCTGTTTTTTTAAATGATTTTTTTATTATCAAAATATTCTACATGTGTGTTTAATATGTGTAAAAATAAGTCCTTCTCTGAGCGTAAACATATAATTATACAGAAAAATTATAATTGTTTTAAGAATAATATCAATATTCTCAATGTTACTAACAGATAAGCTATATTGCAATTAACTAATACTACTATTAATAAATTTGTATATTGCTTGAGTTAGTCTGGAAGTACTAAGAGAGCCTGTCTCATTTCGTCATATTCTTCATTTGATGGGATAATCACACTACCACAATCATGGCTTCTTTCTTTTCTGAACTTGCATTTGCATTTTTGCACACATTGACAAACTATAATACCGAAGAAAAGAATAGCAACAACATAGTTATATGAAGCCATTATGTAAGATAACCAGTAATACCTACCACCAAATACAATAGCTGACAGGAGTTGTATGATCAACATTGCTATACAAAATGAGTCAATGTGGTTTAATCTTGAACTTCGAAATGGTTTGATAGATGTTTGAATGAGACATAATATAATAACTGATGTTAGTTGCATAAACAACATTAAGTTAACATTGTATCCTCTAAAGAATGCCCACATCAAATAGACATATACAACAGTTATCATCCTCACTCCATACCAATAACCTTGTCCTTGTTTGTATGGACCTTGAAAAGCCTCTAGAAAAGGACGCAAGTACTTATTAACACATCTCCAGCTCATAAAATATCTACCCAAAGTAACAAATATTATGTAAGGTATAATGTATAACAACAAACTTGTCACAGCTATAGTAAACAGAGCAATATGTTGAGGATTAGAGAGATAGTTAACATTACCATCACCATACCACACTATTACTGTTCCATCTTGTGCTGTATGAACAGGAACATAAGCTATGATGTCTATACAAGTGATTAGGACTTTAGAGAAAGAGAGATGAATGAGACTAGCTAAGACTTGAACAGAGTAACTTGCTGTTTTGTTAGAAATTCGAGTTGAGTGTTGACTAAATATAATAAATCCAATTACTAAAATCCACAAATACACTGGATAAATAAATTGTACAGCAGTTTTAACAGTTGGTGTCATTCCATTGTACAAACACATTGGAAAACCTAGATTAAGGTTCACGAGGGAAACAAAGACTCTAGCACTGTACACAAACCAATTGTTACTATCCAAGTAGTCAATAGTTGAAACAGATGTGATATTCATAGTTATTATGACACCAGCTAATGGTCCTTCTGATATAGTCAGTGGTAATACAAGCATTATTACTACCAGTAGCAGACCAGATAAAGCATATGCTACTATTGTAATTAACCATAGATGAGAGCATGGTCTGCATTCTGTACTGCCAAACACAACACTCAGATTATAATGACATTGTCCACAGAGTACACCTGACTTACTGGACTCACAAATAGAGAGGAAGTCTGTCACATTGATTAGTAGAGTATCAATCTTACAATTACCAGGAGGACAAATAGAGGCAAACCCTAAATCACTCTTATTATCAGAGAATATATGACCCAACCATTGACCAGAAGATATAGAAATAGTGGTTGTAGTGATGTTACATATTGTTGTAGGTGAAATAGCTGTGATAAAACTATTACATACACACTCACCTCCAATCAACATGAACCCCATTGGACAAGGATGTACATATATTTCTGCTGACCATGATGGTGGATTGCCTGGTGTTGCAATATTCAGCACTCCATGTTTAAATTCGTCTATTTTACTTAAGACTTTGTAATTAATTTGAGTACAGTTACTGCCAGAGAGAGGTACAAGTGTTTGTCCTGGTTTCAAATATAAGATATCTTGAGACAATTTTCCCTTAAGATAATCATTTATGATGGAGGTTACAGCAGGAGAGTACACAATGTTACCGGAATCATCAGCAGCACAAAGAGATATTACTATTGCCTTACCAGGATAAGTGTTAATAATATGAGTAATATCAAATAATGTTGAACAGGTTATTGAGATTTTTTTATTTTTTGTAGGATCAAGGCCTAGGTGACAAGAACATATTTTGACTGGTTGAGAAGAGATTTGCTTTAGCTCATCGTTATTAGTAGAACTTGCTTCACCAAAGTATGTGATTAATTTCCAGTCAAAGTGGTCTGGTTTGAAGTCATTTTGTGTGCAGAGGAAAGAGCAGTTGTAAAGAGGAGTAGCATAAATACTATTACCTGCTAGTCCTGCAGTGTTCCCTTCAAATTTCAAAGTGATATTTAAATTGTGTAGATTTATTTTCTTAGTATTGATTTGTATAGCACATCTACTGTGACCTGGGATAATTACATTGTCAGCATATATAGCTCCACCATATAACAAAGCATTGTTGTTAAAGAATTTAGCAGTAAGTGGCTCCTGAAGAATGAGAAATGATGAGTAAAGAGAAATAGCTGGTCCATTACAACCAGTATTATTTGTGAACAAATGTTGTCCTGTTAGACATATATTGGTGTTGTAAGCAGCAATAACGGGGGAACTGTTGTCATGAAAATTATTACTTCCTGAAATTGTAACATTGTCCCAGTTTATAAATGTCAAACATGCAATTGTATTATACAGTGCATGACTGTGAGAAGCTAAATGGTAACTGAGCTTTGCTTCAATGTTGTCGAGGGTAAGTAAAATGTTGTTTTTGGAGTTCTTGTCCACAAAAGCATAAAGACACGATCCTGACTTGCTAGAAATACTGTGATAAAATTTAACCTTTTTGAATAAGATCATTATTACTTTTTGTAAATTGCAGTTCTCAAAAATGTTTATATAAAAACATCCTCCGTGTTTTATAGGAGAGTTGTCAAAAATAGAGCTTAGACTATCTCCACAGTACAATAACTGTAAATTTTCAAATATAAGTGGATTTAAAATTGAGGACTTATTTATGACACATTGTCCACATTTGACAGAGAATACAGCAATACCAGCACCACCTGTTTGATTGCTAGTTTTATCAAGCTCTACACTTGTTAGGTTAATGTTTTTCAGCCATAATTGAGAGTTCATCATACCATTATAAAATATCACCAGTACACCTCCTGTTACAGTTCCACTGCTGTAATTACTAGGAATTTTTCCTTGACATGTAAATCTAGCTTCAAATGACTGATTAAACAATACTGTTAACCAACCAGCACCAAGTAGAGGAAGAATACATATATCATGTCTTATGAAGGTCAATGGAGGTATGTTTGGTATAATGTTTACATTAAAATCAAATCGTGATTGTGACAACACAACTTTAACAGGTGCCATATTATGAGAAGTTTCTTTAGTGTCTTTAAACACTACAACTATACCACTACCAGCACATTCAAACATACTAGAATTGTAGCAATTTCTTGTGCCAATGCCATAATAAACTAAAGCATGATATATTAATGATGAACCAAGTGGATTTAACATCATTATAGCATATCCAATGTAATTGTTAATGGTCACTTGTTGTATTGTTATATTGTAACAATGATTAAATACGAGCACAGCTTTCTGTTTATATCCTAAATGTGGATGTGTATCATTGAAGGATGTCACAGCTGTTTTTGTTATCGTTGCCCCACATCCAGTAAAGTCTAACTTTTCTAAAGTAATAGTGGATATATTGACAAATCCAAAGCCAGTAACTGAGGAGGAATTTTCATTTTTAATACACTTAATTGAAGATTTTCCATCAGAAAATCCTGTTAATGTAATATTACTGGCATTTGCCATTAGACAAAAGGTCATATTGTAAAGTAAATAATTCCTCTGCATCAATTTAAAAACCAAGTTATTTTGTATTGGTGCAATACCACTACATAACCAGTAACACAGTTGATTGCTAGTATTAATTGGAATAATTTGTGAAGAAAGTGGTTCAATCGAAGTAAGTGTTGAAACAATAATAACAAGTGCAAGCAATACTGATTTCATTTTTAATACTGTGAACCTTGCAAAAGTTATGTCCTAAATAAGTATATAAAATATAAATATTTGTCAAAGCAATAAAATGTAGCAATGAGATATGAATGTCACTCACTTGCAAATATGATGTCAATTAATGCCAATTGCCAGTATATTTAGCTTAAGATTGCAACAAAATGTATCACATCCTAATCCTTCAATAAATCTTTTATAGATTAAATAGGTTATGTATGTTATGTAAACATGTGCCATGCATGTGTGAACAAATACTCATAAAACTAGTATGCTCCACACTGTGTAGTTAGATATGATAATCTCATTTGTATATATGCTCTACTAAATAAATAATTAATACTCCTCAAAGATTAAAATTCCATATTATTTTCACTTTCTTTAATAAAATATCTGCTTAAAAACATTGCACACATGATGAAACATTATAAATGCAAGCAGTGGTTTTGTAGCTGAACAAGATAAAGATTTTATATTCAAATTGTTAGTGATCATAATATAAACAATTAAACTAAATTATATAATGATAAAATAACATGGTAAACATTATATGGATGACTAACAAAGAAATTACATCAGTAAACATGATAATATATACATTGACAAAAACAGCAAATTATGCATACATAATTAATTATGGTAAACAAATACAATGGGTAAACATGATAGGCAATGTAAACAAGCACACTGGAGTAAACAATGCCACAATTGATCAATATTTTATAATTACTTCAAAATAAAATTAGGTTTGAACTTTGTATATAAGTCTTAAGCTGAGACATATAGTTTCCTCTTATTATACTACAGCTCATGCACACTTTGTATTGAAAATGTATTCGTTTAAAAATTAGGTCATATATATATATATATATATATATATATATATATATATATATAATAATAATATATATATATATTATTATTCTACTATATTGCATCAGTTATCTATTCATATGATGTATTCACTTACTGTAGTAAGTTTCTTTGTGAATCAATCTACTAACTGACACATTAATAAACAGATAGACATAGACTAATTGACCAGAAAACAATGAATAGAAATGTACATACAAAATAATCATAGTAAATTTTCTTTAGGGCTGCAGTTACTAAATTGCTAGTGTTGGAAATACTTTAGTATATAACATATAGTGGATGTCATTGGTAAAAACTTAATTGGTGATTTGGCATGTTTTTGCAAGCTGTGATGCTTATAGTTACTTATAAACAGCATTTTCATAAACTTTAAAAGTTTAATTTCTATTTTATTTCTTACCAATAATTCTTAATATAATTAATGACAGCTTGACGATTTTTTGCTATATTTATTTCTTATCAATATTTTTGTAACTTTATAAATTCTTAATTGCTATTTTAAGAGCAGTTCCTTTTTCTCTACCATATATAATATTCCATTTGTATATTACACATATATATATATTTGCTATACCACATCAATGTACATGAACATGATTAAAATTAAAGTATTATTATTGTAATTTTTAAGAGATTGTGTCAATGGTAAGCACAACAAATGAAATATGTGTGTTAGAGTCAAATGTTATTATTTAAAACCTGAGAAATTTAGAAGTTAACGAGACTTAAAGATGGCTAGGTATACTAACGTTAGTATTACATGTGATATATTAATGCTCTATAGTTACAGAATTCAAAAATATTTAGATAGATTACTTCATTATAGTTAATGTAAAATAGCTCATACAATGATACAATGATACAATCATAATTATATAACAATGTAACAATAACAATGTAAACAAGATATGGATGAGTAACACAGGAAATACAACAGTAAACATGACATTATATACACTGACATAAACAACAAATTATATGTACATGATTAAACATGGTGAACAATAACTACAAATATGGTACACTTATTAAGATTGTTTGCAAAAGATGATGACTGGAGATAGTTGTTGTTGTCATTGTTTTATAAATTTTCTCATAACATTTTTGCTCTGTACAACACATGGTCTAACAAAACATAAAGAATTGCAATCATCTCTCAATTGAACACTTTATGGTCTCCTGTTATATCATAGCATAGTATAGTAAACTCATAATTATATATATATATATATATATATATATATATATATATATATATATATTATAGCACACTACAATAAATGCAAACTACTGAAAGAACGTAGAGTAACTATATGGTTACTATGGAAATAAGTTATGAAAATATACAGACATAAAACAGGCATACAAAGGTATATATGAACAGAACTAAGTTTGTAGTTAACTATGATAGATGTGTACTAGAATTTTAATGCTATCCTATTAGATTAGTCTTCAATTAAAATAAACTAACTTAGTCTTGCAGAGTTAAAGTTTGAAGCAAGTAGGTTTGGACTCTGCCCTCTGTTACAATATATGATATGATGTTCTACCACCATACCTGACTTGATGGACCACAGTAAGTGATATTTACCTCTAGTTGGTTTTGTTTGAAGATATTAATAGGTATATTTCATTAAGACATAGCTGATACAAGGACAATATTATTATGTCAGGTCAAATCAGAATAAATCATTGGTTGTTATCACTATTGTTCTCTTTTCCATACTACAATAGAAAAGCAGTACATTGAAAGATATTTATGATATTAAATACTTGATATCCCAAGGAAATCAAGCTAAGATAGATAGGAACATTGGATAAGAGTAGTTGTGAATAACAATAAAATTATAAACATTTTGTCTTATATGATATATAGAATGAACCCCTCCTTATGTCCGGTTTTTTTTACAATGGTCAGATGTATCTGGCTCTACCCAGATATAGATGAAATACATATACATTAGGAAGAAGTATAAGCAGAAAGTAATGATGCACATATTATGACCAGGAATTTTACAGTTTATTGATAATTGTAATTGTTATGGCTGCATTGAATGTAAAAAAAACTGTAGAGTTTTAATCATATTATGCATAGATTTCTGCTAGGGACCATTAATGTTCGCAACCATTTGTAAATATAAATTTTCATAGCTGATTGATTCAACAGGAGCTATTGATTGTCATAAGTTAATCAACAAGTAGGGTCAGCCACACCTACCTTTCAATATTATTACAGTACATGACCAGCTACAACAGTACATAGACAGGAAACAGTGGTTATTGACAATATGTATAAGTATCTTCACTTTGTTGGATAACAGATGATAGCCACAAAGTCATCTTTTATTGATAGCTTGTTGTTATTACAGTTAAAATTTCAACTATTCTATGTTTTCTTCTACAATATTTCTAAACTCCTATATCAATAAACAACACATGTAGTAACTGTTTTCTTGTCTAATACTACTCATCTTTTATCATATCTCTTTGAATATTGAAATATTGAACTTAATGCAACAGTATCAATTACCTTGTAAAGTAAAGGGAAACTTGCTACAGGTAACTATATTTCTTATATCACCTTCACTTTATCAAAAGATTCATTAGCTGGTATAATCTCTTCTGTTTTAACTATTGATTATTTGATTAATAACAATTCGTCTTGGTACACATCTAGAGTTTGTGCATTTCTCACAAATCATAATATAGGTTTTCTAATGTCTTTGTATAATGGGATGACACCAACTGTTGAAACTGCTAATTACAAATGTTAGTAATTTGATTCATTATATTTAGTCAACACTAAACTGGAGTCTCTAACAAAACAGCAAGTTACTCTGTCCATGTCTTAACTAGTCTCGTTCACCTCTCCTCCAAATTCCTCATCATTTACAAATGTATTTGAAAAGCATGCAGCACATGCTCAGTACAGAGCAAAGTAACTAATACTATGTAAAGTATAATGTATAACAACAAACTTGTCATAGCTACGATAAACAGATGTCTAATCATAGGCTCCCTTTCCAGTAAATATGGTGATATGATATATACTAAGAACTTAGTTGGTTAAATAACGCGAAAAGTGTTGTAAGAAGTCACGTGATTGTATTGACCCTTAAGTCTGCTGAAGGACTACACGTGCTGTAGACGTTCTTAATTCGACCCTGTCTTAACTTAAAAACCTTGGATATAACCTGTTTCTGTGCTGTAAGATCTTTCTGGAATTGATATTCTCCTTTCATTAACACAACTTGCTTATGAAGTCTGTCTGAATCAGGATATAAATTTTAAAGCAATGATTGCATAGCACCAGCTGTCATTACTGGGTGAGTCAGTGTTACCAATAGTGACTTTGTGTCATCTTAACTAAAGCGTATTTATTTATTAAAAGTGATATGAAGGGATGAAGAGAAGCTTGATGCATGAATGTCACCATAATAAGTGTATTGTTCCCAGTTTTTATAGCATTTGGTACAACTGTGGTCTTTAACCAGTTGTTGGAATACTTTCTTGTCTCCCTCCGATCATATTTTCCTGTTAATATAATATTTGAATGTTTATATAAGTGTATTTGTGTATATGTCTTAATTTATTGTAACATTCACACCATTTTGTTGGCAGGTATTGGCGTTCTACCCACCCAAATAATGAATTCATACAGATACAGCTCAATGTGAGGTTTCATTTAAAGTATTGTTACATTTTAAATCATTGGTGAATGGTCCTGTTTTAACTATTTGTGAACTTGAATAAAGTCTAAAAGCTGCATCAATTATTCCTCAAGGTATATAATAATAATTCATTAATCTAATGTAATATATATGTATATAACATAAGGTGAATCAAACTTTATATGTGAGAATTTTTAAAAAATATTAAGAGGAGGTGAAATATGATGTCAATTAATGCCAATTGCCAGTATATTTAGCTTAAGATTGCAAAAAGATGTATCACATCCTAATCCTTCAATAAATCTTTTATAGATTAAATAGGTTATGTAAGTTATGTAAACATGTGCCATGCATGTGTGAACAAATATTCATAAAACTAGTATGTTCCACACTTTGCAGTTAGATATGATAATCTCATTTGTATGCTCTACTAAGTAAATAATTAATACTCCTCAAAGATTAAAGTTCCATTTTATTTTCACTTTCTTTAATAAAATATCTGCTTAAAAACATTGCACACATGATGAAACATTATAAATGCAAGCAGTGGTTTTGTAGTGGAACAAGATAAAGATTTTATATTCAAATTGTTAGTGATCATAATATAAACAATTAAACTAATTTACATAATGATAAAATAACATGGTAAACATTATATGGATGACTAACACAGAAAGCACATCAGTAAACATGATAATATATACATTGACAAAAACAGCAAATTATACATACATAATTAATTATGGTAAACAAATACAATGGGTAAACATGATAGGCAATGTAAACAAGCACACTGGAGTAAACAATGCCACCATTGATCAATATTTTATAATTACATCAAAGATAAAATTAGGTTTGAGCTTTGTATATAAGTCTTAAGCTGAGACATATAGTTTCCTCTTATTATAGAGGAAACTATATGCACACTTTGTATTGAAAATGTATTGAATTGAAAATGTATTCGTTTAAAAATTAGGTTGTCAGTTATTTATACATATGATGTATTCACTTACTGTAGTAAGTTTCTTTGTGAATCAATCTACTAACTGACACATTAATAAACAGATAGACATAGACTAATTGACCAGAAAACAATGAATAGAAATGTACATACAAAATAATCATAGTAAATTTTCTTTAGGGCTGCAGTTACTGAATTACTAGAGTTGTGAATACTTTAGTATATACTATATAGTGGATGTCATTGGTAAAAACTTAATTGGTGACTTGGCATGTTTTTGCTAGCTGTGATGCTTATAGTTACTTATAAACAGCATTTTCATAAACTTTAAAAGTATTATTTCTTACCAATAATTCTTAATAGAATTAATGCGACAGCTTGACTATTTTTTGCTATATTTATTTCTTATCAATATTTTTGTAACTTTATAAATTCTTAATTGCTATTTTAAGAGCAATTCCTTTTTCTCTATCATATATAATATTCCATTTGTATATTATATATATATTTGCTATACCACATCAATGTACATGAACATGATTAAAATTAAAGTATTATTTTTGTAATTTTTAAGAGATTGTGTCAATGGTAAGCACAACAAATGAAATATGTGTGTTAGACTCAAATGTGATTATTTAAAACCTGAGAAATTTAGAAGTTAATTAGACTTAAAGATGGCTAGGTATACTAACGTTAGTATTACATGTCATATATTAATGCTCTATAGTTACATAATTCAAAAATATTTAGATAGATTACTTCACTATAGTTAATGTAAAATAGCTCATACAATCATACAATCATAATTATATAATAACAATGTAAACAAGATAAGGATGAGTAACACAGGAAATACAACAGTAAACATGACATTATATACACTGACATAAACAACAAATTATACGTACATGATTAATCATGGTAAACAATAACTACAAATATGGTACACTTATTAAGATTGTTTTCAAAAGATGATGACTGGAGATAGTTGTTGTTGTCATTGTTTTATAAATTTTCTCATAACATTTTTGCTCTGTACAACACATGGTCTAATGAACCATAAAGAATTGCAATCATCTCTCAATTGAACACTTTATGGTCTCCTGTTATATCATAGCATAGTATAGTAAGCTAATAATTATATATATATATATATATATATATATATATATATATATATATATATATTATAGCACACTACAATAAATGCAACCTACTGAAAGAACGTAGAGTAACTATATGGTTACTATGGAAATGAGTTATGAAAATATACAGACATAAAACAGGCATACAAAGGTATATATGGACAGAACTAAGTTTGTAGTTAACTATGATAGATGTGTACTAGAATTTTAGTGCTATCCTATTAGATTAGTCTTCAATTAAAAAAAATAAACTTAGTCTTGCAGAGCTAAAGTTTGAAGCAAGTAGGTTTGGACTCTGCCTTCTGTTACAATATATGATATGATGATCTACCACCATACCTGACTTGAGGGACCACAGTAAGTGATATTTACCTCTAGTTGGTTTTGTTTAGAAGATATTAATAGGTATATTTCATTAAGACATAGCTGATACAAGGACAATATTATTATATCAGGTCAAATCAGAATAAATCATTTGTTGTTATCACTATTGTTCTCTTTTCCATACTACAATAGAAAAACAGTACATTGAAAGATATTTATGATAATAAATACTTGATATCCCAAGGAAATCAAGCTAAGATAGACATGAACATTGGATAAGAGTTGTTGTGAATAACAATAAAATTATAAACATTTTGTCTTATATGATATATAGAATGAACCCCCCTTATGTCCGGTCTTCTTTACAATGGTCAAATAAATCTGGCTCCACCCAAGGAAATACATATACATTAGGAATAAGTATAAGGAGAAAGTAATGATGCACATATTATGACCAGGAATTTTACAGTTTATTGATAATTGTAATTGGTATGGCTGCATTGAATGTAAAAAAAAAACTATAGAGTTTTAATCATATTATGCATAGATTTCTGCTAGGGACCATTAATGTTTGCAACCATTTCTAAAATTTTCATAGCTGATTGATTCAACAGGAGCTATTGATTGTCATAAGTTAACCAACAAGTAGGGTCAACCACACCTACCTTTCAATATTATTACAGTACATGAACAGCTACAACAGTACATAGACAGGAAACAGCTGTTATTGACAATATGTATAAGTATCTTCACTTTGTTGGATAACAGATGATAGCCACAAATTGATATTTTATTGATAGGTTGTTGTTATTACAGTTAAAATTTCAACTCTTTTATGTTGTCTTCTACAATATTTCTAAACTCCTATATATCAATAAACAACACATGTAGTAACTGTTGTCTTGTCTAATACTACTCATCTCTTATCATGTCTCTTTGAATATTGAAATATTAAACTTAATGCAACAGTATCAATTACCTTGTAAAGTAAAGGGAAACTTGCAATATTTTTATATCACCTTCACTTTATCAAAAAATTCATTAGCTGGTATAATTTTATCATAATATCTCTTCTGTTTTAACTATTGATTATTTGATTAATAACAATTCGTCTTGGTACACATCTAGAGTTTGTGCATTTCTCACAAATCATAATATAGGTTTTCTAATGTCTTTGTATAATGGGATGACACCAACTGTTGAAACTGCTAATTACAAATGTTAGTAATTTGATTCATTATATTTAGTCAACACTAAACTGGAGTCTCTAACAAAACGGCAAGTTACTCTGTCCACGTCTTAACTAGTCTCGTTCACCTCTCCTCCAAAGTCCTCATCATTTACAAATGTATTTGGAAAGCATGCAGCACATACTCAGCACAGACCAAAGTAACTAATACTATGTAAAGTATAATGTATAACAACAAACTTGTCATAGCTACGATAAACAGATGTCTAACCATAGGCTCCCTTTCCAGTAAATATGGTAATATGATATATACTAAGAAATTAGTTGCTTAAATTACGCGAAAAGTGTTGTAAGAAGTCACGTGATTGTATTGACCCTTAAGTCTGCTGAAGGACTACACGTTCTATAAACATTGTAAATTCGTCCCTATCTTAACTAAAAAAACTTGGATATAATCTGTTTCTGTGCTGTTTAAGATCTTTCTGGAATTGATATTCCCCTTTCATTAACACAACTTGCTTATGAAGTCTGTCTGAATAAGGATATAAATTTTAAAGCAATAATTGCATAACACCAGCTGTCATTACTGGGTGAGTCAGTGTTACCAATAGTGACTTTATTTATTAAAAGTGATATGAAGGGATGAAGAGAAGCTTGATGAATGAAAGTCACCATAATAAGTGTATTGTTCCCAGTTTTTACAGCATTTGGTATAATTGTGGTCTTTAACCAGTTGTTGGAATACTTTCTTGTCTCCCTCCGATCATATTTTCCTTTTAATATAATACTTGAATGTTTATATAAGTGTATTTGTGTATGTCTTAATTTATTGTAACATTCACACTACTTTGTTGGCAGGTATTGGCTTTCCACCCACCCAAATAATGAATTCATGCAGATACAGCTCAATGTGAGGTTTCATTTAAAGTATTGTTACATTTTAAATCATTGGTGAATGCTCCTGTTTTAACTATTTGTGAACTTGAATAAAGTCTAAAAGCTACATCAATTATTCCTCAAGGTATATAATAATAATTCATTAGTCTAAAGTAATATATATGTATATAACATAAGGCGAATTTCACTTTATATGTGATTTTTTAAAAAATAATTAAGAGGAGGTGAAATATGATGTCAATTAATGCCAATTGCCAGTATATTTAGCTTAAGATTGCAAAAAAATGTATCACATCCTAATCCTTCAATAAATCTTTTATAGATTAAATAGTTTATGTATGTTATGTAAACATGTGCCATGCATGTGTGAACAAATACTCATAAAACTAGTATGCTCCACACTTTGCAGTTAGATATGATAATCTCATTTGTATGCTCTACTAAGTAAATAATTAATACTCCTCAAAGACTAAAGTTCCATTTTATTTTCACTTTCTTTAATAAAATATCTGCTTAAAAACATTGCACACCTGATGGAACATTATAAATGCAAGCAGTGGTTTTGTAGCTGAACAAGATAAAGATTTTATATTCAAATTGTTAGTGATCATAATTATAAACAATTAAACTAATTTACATAATGATAAAATAACATGGTAAACATTATATGGATGACTAACACAGAAAATATATCAGTAAACATGATAATATATACATTGACAAAAACAACAAATTCTACATACATAATTAATCATGGTAAACAAATACAATGGGCAAACATGATAGGCAATGTAAACAAGCACACTGGAGTAAACAATGCCACCATTGATCAATATTTTATAATTACATCAAAGATAAAATTAGGTTTGCACTTTGTATATAAGTCTTAAGCTGAGACATATAGTTTCCTCTTATTATAGTATAGCTCATGCACACTTTGTATTGAAAATGTATTTGTTTAAAAATTAGGTCGTATATATAATTATATATATATATATATATATAATTATTCTACTATATTGCATCAGTTATCTATTCATATGATGTATTCACTTACTGTAGTAAGTTTCTTTGTGAATCAATCAACTAACTGACACATTAATAAGCAGATAGACATAGACTAATTGACCAGAAAACAATGAATAGAAATGTACATACAAAATAATCATAGTAAATTTTCTTTAGGGCTGCAGTTACTAAATTGCTAGAGTTGGGAATACTTTAGTATATAACATATAGTGGATGTCATTGGTAAAAACTTAATTGGTGACTTGGCATGTTTTTGCTAGTTGTGATGCTTATAGTTACTTATAAACAGCATTTTCATAAACTTTAAAAGTTTAATTTCTATTTTATTTCTTTTAATAATTCTCAATAGAATTAATGTGACAGCTTGACAATTTTGTAAATTTATAAATTTGTAATTGCTATTTTAAGAGCAGTTCCTTTTTCTCTATCATATATAATATTCCATTTGTATATTATATATATATTTGCTATACCAAATCAATGTACATGAACATGATTAAAATTAAAGTATTATTTTTGTAATTTTTAAGAGATTGTGTCAATGGTAAGCACAACAAATGAAATATGTGTTAGGGTAAAATGTGATTATTTAAAACCTGAGAAATTTAGAAGTTAACTAGACTTAAAGATGGCTAGGTATACTAACGTTAGTATTACATGTCATATATTAATGCTCTATAGTTGCAAATATTGAGATAGATTACTTCACTATAGTTGATGTAAAATAGCTCATACAATGATACAATTATAATTATATAATAACATTATAAACAATATATGGATGAGTAACACAGGAAATACAACAGTAAACATGATATTATATACACTGACATAAACAACAAATTATACGTACATGATTAATCATGGTAAACAATAACTACAAATATGGTACACTTATTAAGATTGTTTTCAAAAGATGATGACTGGAGATAGTTACTCCATTTTATTCAACTTTGTCATTGTTTTATAAATTTTCTCATAATATTATTGCTTTGTACAACACTTGGTCTAACGAATCATAAACAATTGTAATCATCTCTCACTTGAACACTATAGGGTCTCCTATAGTATTGTAAACTCATAATTATATATATATATATATATATATATATATATATATATATATATATACTATAGCACACTACAATAAATGCAAACTACTGAAAGAATGTAGAGTAACTATATGGTTACAATTGAAATAAGTTATGAAAATATACAGACATAAAACAGGCATACAAAGGTATATATGGACAGAACTAAGTTTGTAGTTAACTATGATAGATGTGTACTAGAATTTTAGTGCTATCCTACTAGATTAGTCTTCAATTAAAATAAACTAACTTAGTCTTGCAGAGTTAAAGTTTGAAGCAAGTAGGTTTGGACTCTGCCCTCTGTTACAATATATGATATGATGATCTACCACCATACCTGACTTGATGGACCACAGTAAGTGATATTTACCTCTAGTTGGTTTTGTTTGAACAGACATTAATAGGTATGTTTCATTAAGAAATAGCTGATGCAAGCACAATATTATTATTCAGGTTAAATCAAAATAAATAATTGGTTGTTATCACTATTGTTCTTTTTTCTGTATTACAATAGAAAAATAGTACATTGAATGATGTTTGTGGCATTAAATACTTGATAAGGAAATCAAGCTAAGAGAGATAGAAACAATGGATAAGTGAATTTGTAAATAACAATAATTATAAACATTTTGTCTTATATGATATATGTTTTCAAACCCTTCCTATGTCCTGTCTTCTTTACAAATGTTTAAATAAATCTGGCTCAACCCAGATATAGATGAAATACATATACATTAGGAAGAAGTATAAGGAGAAAGTAATGATGACATATTATGACCAGGAATTTTACAGTTTATTGATAATTGTAATTGGTATGGCTGCATTGAATGTAAAAAAAAAAAAACTATAGCGTTTTAATCGTTTATGCATAGAATTTTGCTAGGGACCATTAATGTTCACAACCATTTCTAAATATAAATTTTCATAGCTGATTCAACAGGAGCTATTGATTGTCATAAGTTAACCAACAAGTTGGGTCAGCCACATCTACCTTTCAATATTATTACAGTACATGAACAGCTACAACAGGTACATAGACAGCAAACAATAGTTATTGACAATATATATAAGTACCTTCACTTTGTTGGATAACAGATGATAGCCACAAAGTCATCTTTTATTGATAGCTTGTTGTTATTACAGTTAAACTTTCAACTCCTATATGTTCTCTTCTACAACATTTCTAAACTCCTACATATCAATAAACAACACATGTAGTAACTGTTGTCTTGTCTAATACTACTCATCTCTTATCATGTCTCTTTGAATATTGAAATGTTAAACTTAATGCAACAGTATCAATTACCTTGTAAAGTAAAGGGAAACTTGCAATATTTTTTATATCATCTTCCCTTTATCAAAAGATTCATTAGCTGGTATAATCTCTTCTGTTTTAACTATTGATTATTTGATTAATAACAATTCGTCTTGGTACACATCTAGAGTTTGTGCATTTCTCACAAATCATAACATAGGTTTTCTAATGTCTTTGTATAATGGGATGACACCAACTGTTGAAACTGCTAATTACAAATGTTAGTAATTTGATTCATCATATTTAGTCAACACTAAACTGGAGTCTCTAACAAAACAGCAAGTTACTCTGTCCATGTCTTAGTTAGTCTCATTCACCTGTCCTTCTCCAAAGTCCTCATCATTTACAAATGTATTTGGAAAGCATGCAGCACATACTCTGTACAGATCAAAGTAACTAATACTATGTAAAGTATAATGTATAACAACAAACTTGTCATAGCTACGATAAACAGATGTCTAACCATAGGCTCCCTTTCCAATAAATATGGTAATATGATATATACTAAGAACTTAGTTGCTTAAATTACGCGAAAAGTGTTGTAAGAAGTCACGTGATTGTATTGACCCTTAAGTCTGTTGAAGGACTACACGTTCTATAAACATTGTAAATTCGTCCCTGTCTTAAATAAAAAAACTTGGATATAATCTGTTTCTGTGCTGTTTAAGATCTTTCTGGAATTGATATTTCCCTTTCATTAACAGAACTTGCTTATGAAGTCTGTCTGAATCAGGATATCAATTTTAAAGCAATAATTGCATAACACCAGCTGTCATTACTGTGTGAGTCAGTGTTACCAATAGTGACTTTATTTATTAAAAGTGATATGAAGGGATGAAGAGAAGCTTGATGCATGAAAGTCACCATAATAAGTGTATTGTTCCCAGTTTTATAGCATTTGGTACAATTGTGGTCTTTAACCAGTTGTTGGAATACTTTCTTGTCTCCCTCCGATCATATTTTCCTTTTAATATAATACTTGAATGTTTATATAAGTGTATTTGTGTATGTCTTAATTTATTGTAACATTCACACTACTTTGTTGGCAGGTATTGGCGTTCCACCCACCCAAATAATGAATTCATGCAGATACAGCTCAATGTGAGGTTTCATTTAAAGTATTGTTACATTTTAAATCATTGGTGAATGCTCCTGTTTTAACTATTTGTGAACTTGAATAAAGTCTAAAAGCTGCATCAATTATTCCTCAAGGTATATAATAATAATTCATTAGTCTAAAGTAATATATATGTATATAACAAAAGGTGAATCAAACTTTATGTGCAAGAATATTTTTAAAAATATTAAGTCGAGGTTAACGAAGTAAATGTTTTTATGCATCCAGGAAGTTTACACTGACTTTTGTTAGAAGTCTTAAAGGTAACAAGTTTAATTTTTCAATAAGTATTAATTACAACATTAGCAAATGTAGAGTTAATAGTACATCTTGTAAGTAGAGAACCAAAGCATTCTGTTACAAATATAGATGATGTAATTCCTTTTTTATGCAATTACCTATAACAAATGGTTGTGTTTCTCATCACAGTACTGTCAGCAACTTGAAAGCACTTTTTTCAGTTCTATACTATATTTCAAAACTTTAAAATAAAATGCGTATCATAAAATCAGTAATACTCTGACAGAATCAAGCTTTGTTGAAACTCTATTAGACATTAATAGACCTTGCTGTGCTTGAGCGCATAGCAAGGGTTATTGTATTCTGCCAGTATGTCTGTGTGTCTGTTACCCAGGCAAATAGCTTTGAACTCCTTTAACTCAGCAAACAACGCACTGGTAGCCACCAAACTATAGTGAATGGTAGCAAAACTTCTAAAAATTTCTTATGAATATTTATTAGGGTTAAAAATTTAGCCACACACTATGATTGAGGTCTGTGCACCTCCTATTTCTACACTCTGGATCCGCCAGTGAAAAGTCAGTCAGATAATATATATACCAGTTAAAGAGTCTAGAACTATCTAATAGCCAGAAATTTCTGGAAGAATCTAAAATAACAACACTAAATAAAACATTATGTAAAAAGTTAATTACTGTCTTATGTAAACAGTCAAAAGTGTCATGTTCCAATAGGTGTATTCTGTATTCCATCCATAAAAAATTAAAAAATCAATTTAAGGAATCAGAAGGGTGGGTATTGAAATAATAATTATTATTATAAGTTGTATTCCTAGATTTTCATTTGATTAAAAGAAAACTTTTCAAGTCTCTATTACTGAACATAGTCAAAGTCAACCAAGTTACAAATTTTCAGAAAAAAAGAAATAGAAAATAAGACTGGCTAAAAAAAATATCTAAGTATTTTCAACATGATTTAGTGACAGTAAGATGCTGTTACCATAGTTCCCCAAGCAAGCACCCACCTCTATCTATCTAAGGGCCCTTCCCCATATTTTGTCCTTAAAGGAAAATGTCATCCCTCCCTCTTAGATTTGTGGTTATTGTGGTTATCATGTGTTGAGAAAAGAGAAATAAGTCAGGCTAGCAATTTTCTAGGTTTAGACATTATAGTTTCGTGGTCTTTTGTGCCGTTTGGAAATTGAAAATGTCAGCTTACAAGGCACTTTTAAACCACCTTGCTCAATGGAACGAAGTGAGGGAAGAGCTGTGAGAACCAAAGATTTATGAGAGAAGGCACTTGACATAGCTATACCACTTGGACTACAATCTTTCAAAGCATTGAAGAATTGGCTATGGAGATGGAAAAGTATTGGAATGTAGGATCGAGGAGAGGAACTAACTGTTCACAGAAGGTTCCCGAGGAGTATCATGACCAGCAGCTCGTATGGTAATTTTAAACAACCGACAAGGCAGCAAGTAAGAGAGTGGATATCACAAGCATATCACAAGCATGGTATGAAATTCAGAAATTTAAGAAATGTGAAATATCTAATGCATTAGACTGGACTGAAGACAGTGAGATTCGAGAGGAGATATCAACAGATTTTGAAGATGAAATTGTTGGAGAGGAAGAACATGCATGAGGATGATGACAATGAAGAGGATTTTGACCCATTTGATGATTGAACACAATAATTAATTAAAGATTATTCATATAATTAATTATTCATAAGTGGGCCCTTATTAGAAGCCTTTTTGAAAAATCCGTGTGTAAGCTCCCACCTTTTCAAGTCCCAAATGAACTGTAAGCGCCCATGGACGCTTACTCGGTGAAGTACAGTATGAAAATCTGTGCCTTACCTTCCTTGAGCATCAAGGAGATTTCAATTATGTACATTGTTATTATATTGTTGTTGGACTTAATGAGTTTATGAAAATTCTAGATAATTGATTCAGTAATGAGCAAGCTAAATCTCCTGCCAGTGAATTGGTTGCAAAGAAGATCAGAAAGGAAGGATCACCTGCTACTGTTCCACCTAACAATATACCAATATGGGCAATAAAAACTAATACTAGTGAACATAGTAATTATTATATAATCATCACTTTGTACTCTTAGGTGATAGTTTTGTTGCCAAAAATATAACTCCCAATCATTAAGGTACATCTAATTATATTTATGGTAGTCATTATATCTTACCATAGCTGTTTGTGTGAACTATATCTATAGATCTATCTCTGAAATGAATTAAGGTATATTACTTGATTCATACTTTGTGATAACTTTTACAGGTTGTTGTACAAACGTAACCTCCTATGTGATCATTTACGAAAATTATAATATCTATCATCTATTGGCAGTCATTATTTACATGTATATATATAATGTATCACTCCATACTACGTGGCAAATGTCATGAACTTCTATACTTACTAAAAAGTCTTTTATAGCTATCCAATCATAATTATGACACACTTGACAACTCTAATGTAGTTTATTTGATGTATCATAGCTGTTAATTTTCATCTCTTATATAGTTGTGCTTGAAGCTCAAATTTGCTGTTGAACTGAATGGAACTAAGCATTGCATCATAATTGATTATTGACTGGTACATAAAGTCAAATTCTTTTCAATAAAACATTGTTGCAGTATAATTTATAATGATTTTTATCTAATGTACATGAAGTTTACAAAGAAGTTAATGTTAAGTGTACATTGCATTGTACATGCTTTGTCCAAATCAGTTCATTTACTGTAGTCTACAGATGTAGAAATGCCAAGTGTCAACCATTGTAAACTATAGTGTGAACTAGAGTTTACATCACGTTTACAGTTCACAAAGTATTTTGGCCCTGTGATTAATGGAAAAAATTCACGTCGTGTTGTGCCATTGTTACTGAAGATATAACATGTATATGCCTTGTGATAGATAACACTGAATGAAATCTAATAAAGTTGGATCTGATCAAATTCTGTTTGCACAAACGTTTAATTATTGAGGAACTAAGCAGTTTTAATAAGATATTTAAACATATGTATTTAGTGGAAAATATATTGTGGCTCACATTAACTTTGAGCTTTTGATTTTTAGCTTTAATTTCCAATTAAAGGTATCAAAGTATTCTATAAGTGTTAATGCAATGTAAGTCAATAGTGAATATATTTTATACAATTCCAAACTTAGTTGTATTACCCATACTGAAGTAAGATCAACTAGAAACTTCTAAGTTTGTGCATTACAAAACAATGAAGCTATTAATATTAAATATATGCCCAAAGTTTAATATGATCCAATTTATTGCTGATAAAGTTTATTCTTTATTTTTGCAATCATGCAATTATATAATTTGTCTATTGCATTTTTTGTGAATTTTTTATTTTTTACATAAATTCCAGTAGGATATCTCTATTATACTACAAAATCAATAGCTAATTTTATGATCTATATTTTAACTATTATATTTATTTTAGCCAAAACTAAAGCACAGCATCATTTTAGAGTAGATACAGAAAGATCACTATATCACTTATATATGTATCATTACAATGATTATTCTTACCATATAAGGACAATGTGTTGTCATTGTTTTGATTGTTCATTTGATAATTAGTGTGATAGTAAAATGGCCGATGAAGTTACTCCATTAGTCTCTTTTTTCAATATTTCTAAAAATGTTGTAGCTCTATTTCATTTTACAAGGTGTCAATCATCTTGTGTCCAATCAAAAGGAGCCATTGTAGCCATTGTATGGAGTGTTCTGCTAGTAACAGCACTTGGTACTACTTTATTGCTCTCTAATCAATTCCCAACAATCTTTTTTAACTTATTTCCTGTGACATATGTGATAATGGTGGTACTATATCCTATTGTTCCAGCCCTAGGATTACTGGGTGAAAAGTGGACAAGATATAATGTTTTAATGTTGGGGTCAGTAACAATGTCCATTTCATATACTCTTGTGGTAGGACTTATAATGCTTAATCAATTTATTGATATAGGCAGTACAGTTCTACCAATTGTTCTGGTTATAGCTTTTTGTCCTTACTTTTTTGGTTTGATGTTGTTTATAGCTAATATCATTCAATTTGGCACAGATCAATTGCCATTTGTACCTTCTGAACAACTAAGAAGTTTTATTTATTGGAATTTTTGGCCTTACTATCTCACCAGTACTATAATCTTGTTTGTTCTTTCAGTTGTCACAACCTTGGTTGTCCAGAATGCTAACTTGTACATTGGTATTTTTTTGTTTGGTTCAACTTTCATTGCTATTTGTGTTGGCTTCTTGTCTGTTTGTTGTTTCAAACATCACTTGATAATTGAGCCAGCTCAATACAACAATCCAGTCAAACTTATCTGGAGAGTAGTGAGATATGCTTTAAAAAATAAAGAACCAGTGAATCCCAGTGCCTTTACATATGGAGAATCTCCTCCGTCTAGACTAGACCTAGCTAAGGAGAGATATGGAGGACCATTTACAACTGGTCAAGTGGAAGATGTAAAGAGTTTTTTGTACATATTAAGTGTTCTGCTAACATCATATGGAATTTCTTTTAATTTAAGTTTTTCGTCAAATCTGTCAAACCAATACTTGGCTGTTTTAAACCTAGGAGGTAACAGGACAGCTACTTTTACTGAAAGAATGATCCTGCAGTTTCCACTTACGATACCTTTCTTTGTTTTTTCTATGTATATTTTAACTTCTCAACTTTTAATTTTTCCTTTTTTCTCTCGCTTCATTCCAAGTATGTTGAAACGTATATGGATTGGACTAGTGGGTGTTTTATTACAGTTAGCTATCACAACTGTTATTGTTTATATAGTCAATAGAGATATTACTAGAAGTTTTGATAATGTTGTATGTCTTGAGATGACAGGGCATAATACATCTTATTATGATGCAGGAATGGAGATATTTACTTTACCTTATCTTGTCGTGATATTACCACAATTCTTATCCGGTATTAGTTCAGTTGTTGTGACTGTGACAGGTTTTGAATTCATAATGGCTCAAGGTCCTCGAAATATGCAAGGCTTATTAATTGGATTATGGCTTATTGAAGGTAATGTATTTTTTAATATTAATTCTTTCTGTTATTGGGAATATTATGCTATTATCACTATTCTTGCATTGATATCAGTCATTGTTTACACTATTGCTGCATATAAATACAAGTACAGACAACGTAATGAGCTATCTGATGTTAATGAGAGAATTATTATTACAGAATATACTGAAAGACAACTCTTTCGGAAATATAACATAGGCTTGGAAGATCAGCTACATTATGAAATTAACTCAATGATTGTGAACTAATACTTATTTTGCTTTCCATATTAATGTTATTGTCTAATCAGCATGAATATTCAATGTCTTTTGAATGTGTGATATAAAAATGCTATTGTTTACTGTACTCAAAAATATGTAAATTTAAGTTTATTATAATGAATCCTTTTTAAATTATTGTGATGTTTGCAGATTATTCAAGTGTTAGAAGGTTTTAAAAATTTGTAGTCTTGTGTAGTATGTTAACTACAATTTAATAGACTTGTTAATTTGTGTTATTGACACTTATGTATTGGTTTATTAGTTGTTAATCTTTTAGTGTTCACACCTTTTTGTTAGCACTGTTTATCCTACTTGTATTTAAGTTACTCTCTTATGTTGTTGTAACAGTCTTCTTTATTGTTCTCCCATTATAAAGTTATAATAAAATATACACACTTTAAGTTGATATCTACGTGAAGTTAACAAGATATCACAACTGGCGACGAGGGTTCGTGGATATGGCAAGGTCTACTTTTGGGCAACTTCAGGAGTTTCAACCTGAATCAGAAACGATTGCAGCCTATTTGGAACGTGCAAGTCTCTATTTCCAAGCTAACTCTATTGCAGAAGAGAAGCAAGTAGCAGTATTCCTAAGCGTAATTGGAGCGAAGAATTACTCTTTACTACGCAGTCTCACAGCACCAGAAAGGCCACAAGACAAGTCCTACGAGGACCTTGTGAGTGCACTCACGACACATTTTCAGCCAAAGCCGATAGTCATTGCAGAAAGGTTCCATTTTTATCGTCGAAATCAAGCAGTCGGAGAATCGCTGGCACAGTACATAGCCGAACTACGTCGGCTAGCTACTCACTGCGCCTTTGGCGAGCAGCTAAATGACGCACTACGGGATAGACTCGTATGTGGGCTGAGAAGTGAAAGCATTCAAAAAAGATTGCTAACAGAGGACAATTTAACATTTGCGAAAGCTTATGATCTCGCCCAAGGAATGGAAGCGGCAGACAAGAACTCGAAGTCTCTACAAGGAGGAGACGGGATAGTCCAAAAGATAACACGGCCCTCCCAGAAACCCAAAGATAAAGGGGGAAGAGAAGCCTGCTATCGATGTGGTAAGCAAAATCACACGGCGAAAGAATGTAGATTTCTAGATGCCAAATGTCACAACTGTGGCAAGAAAGGGCACATTGCAACAGTTTGCCGATCAAAGCCAGCTAAATCAAATGCAAATAGACGTAATCCATGGACGAAGTATGTGGACTCAAAGGATAGCGATGCAGAGGATCATCAGCTGTTAACAATTGGAGAAAAGTCTACTAGACCAATCACCTACAGAATTCTGTGGAATATTTGGGCCACAAGATTGATGCAGAGGGTTTGCATACTACAAATAGTAAGCTCGAAGCAATTGTTCATGCTCCAGAACCGAGAAATATCCAAGAGCTCCGATCTTTTCTCGGACTGTTAAACTATTACGGAAAGTTCATACCTAATCTAGCCACTATCATCCACCCACTGAATAACTTGCTACAACACAACTGTAAGTGGCAGTGGACGTCTGAATGTTCAGAAGCTTTCCAAGAAGCAAAGAAGGCCTTAACTACATCCCAGGTATTAGTTCATTATGACCCTACTTTACCTCTTTCACTTGCAGGGGATGCTTCAGCATACGGTATTGGAGCCGTCATCTCTCATACGTTACCAGATGGAAGTGAACGACCAATTGCATTTGCCTCGAGGACACTTTCATCAAGTGAGAGAAACTATGCACAGTTAGAGAAGGAAGCTCTATCTCTTATCTATGGAGTGAAAAAGTTCCATCAATACCTCTATGGGTGTAAGTTCACTCTTTACACAGACCACAAACCACTCACGGCAATATTTGGAGCCAAAAAGGGAATACCTCCACTAGCAGCAGCACGTTTACAACGATGGGCAATTCTCTTATCAGCCTACCAGTTTAATATTGAGTACAAGTCGACACTCACTCATGCTAATGCAGATGGATTGTCTCGACTACCATTACCAGACTCTAGAGAAGATGCTGTTGTCTCTTCTAGAGAACCTACAATTTTCAATTTATCACAGATACAAACATTGCCAGTCACGGCAGTGCAGATTGAAACTGCGACAAGGAATGACCCAGTTCTTAGTAAAGTTCTGACTTACACTAGAGGTGAATGGCCAAGAGTAATTCCACATAAACTGAAACCCTTCAGTACAAGAAGTCAAGAATTAACGCTGGAGGGAGATTGTATAATGTGGGGAATACGTGTAATTATTCCAAAGAAATTTCAAAACTATGTATTAGAAGAGCTACACAATGAGCACATAGGCATGTCAAGAATGAAGAGTCTTGCAAGAAGCTATGTGTGGTGGCCAGGCCTTGATAAAGATATTGAGGACCTCGCTAAATCATGTCTAGCATGTCAAAGCCATAAGCATGCACCGGCAGTAGCCCCACTTCATCCTTGGACATGGCCTACATCACCGTGGAACAGAATCCATATTGACTTCACAGGTCCATTTCAAGGAAAGATGTTTTTGATAGTAGTTGACGCACACTCTAAATGGCCTGAAGTGTTTGAAATGTCGAGTACTACCGTACCAGCAACCATAGCTACCTTACGAAGAATATTCTCATCGTATGGTTTACCTCAGCAACTGGTCTCAGACAATGGACCACAATTTACGTCTGAAGAATTTTGCACCTTTCTCAAAGAAAACGGTGTGAAGCATATTCGCTGCTCACCCTATCATCCGTCATCAAATGGCTTAGCAGAACGCTTTGTCCAAACTTTTAAGCAAGCTATGAAAGCTAGCACAAACAGTAACAGAAGTTTCCAGCATCGCCTGGCTAACTTTCTTTTTAGATACCGTACGACACCACACGCTACTACGAATAGAGCACTATGTATGATGTTTCTTAACAGAAGTTTACGATCTCGGTTTGATCTGCTTAAACCTAACCCTAAAGAAAGAGTTATTGAAAAACAAGCTGAACAAGCAAGACACCATGATCGCCATTCTACATCAAGAGAAATGATTGTAGGACAAAACGTAATGGCAAGAAATTTTCGTCAAGGAGAAAAATGGATACCAGGAGTTATTGTTAGGAGATTAGGGCCACTAACCTATTTAATTGAACTAAAACAAGGATTATGTTGGAAAAGACATATTGACCATCTTAGGAAATGGAATGGTAGTTACCCACCTAATAATGTTATGGATGATGCATTTATGATGTTACCATCACAGCCCAGAACAGAAGCACCTCAACTAGTTCAAGAAGAATCTCGGTATCCTATTCGTAATCGCAGACCACCTGAAAGACTTACTTATTATGATCATGTAACCCCAACAGCAGTAACTACTTAAGTTAATTGGGGAGGAATGTAGTATGTTAACTACAATTTAATAGACTTGTTAATTTGTGTTATTGACACTTATGTATTGGTTTATTAGTTGTTAATCTTTTAGTGTTCACACCTTTTTGTTAGCACTGTTTATCCTACTTGTATTTAAGTTACTCTCTTATGTTGTTGTAACAGTCTTCTTTATTGTTCTCCCATTATAAAGTTATAATAAAATATTCACACTTTAAGTTGATGTCTACGTGAAGTTAACAAGATATCACATCTTGTATGTGTTTTAAAAAAGGTTTAGAATCTGCAACACATTGTACTTCAATGATTTCCTACCTTGTTGCTTTTATGTACTCCCATTTTCAACTTTTAAGACAATCAATGCTAAGGCTATTAGTGCTAGGGATGTTTCATTATAAAGAGAACTAGCAACAAAACTTTCTGTGGCATTGTATATTTAAGATAGAAACTAGTGCAGTTGAATTAATCTTAAACAAACTTCACTGGTCCTCTCCCAGCTAAGTTGATTCCCGTCCTAGTGTACGAGCTTATTTTCTTACAAAACCATCCGTGGTACTCAATAGCCCCATTTTGGGAATCTACAAACAGCAATCATCTTTGTACATTCCTTTAAAGCATCATGTCATTGGTTCAGAGTAACAAAAATTAATATTTCAGAAGTTCAGAAAAGCTGTTATGATATTGCATGATCAAAAGTGATCCAGTGAACAACACAAAACAAGTCTCTCACACCAACAGTAGTTAGTGACACACACTACCCAATGAAGTGTGAACTATAATGAGTATATTCACCACACAAATTTTCACAACTATACTATATGGATGCTTATTTGAAGATCACACAGGATATGGGCAAGTCTCTTTACAAATAACTTTAGAGTCTCAAGTTGCTATGTTAATTGACATAAACTTTAAGATTAGCAAAGCTTAAATGTTCACATGTAGGGTGATCATTTTTCAAAACATAACAATTAGTAATGAATAAATTTTCTAAGTCTATGTCCCACAATAGCTCAAAGACAAAATCAACAGTAAATATATAATCATACTTCGGTAAGGCAGGGAAGAGGGATTGCTGAGTTGATTTTTGTTAATCTCTGACCCTGACAATAATGTCACTTAAAATTGCCAAACGGCAAGAATCTGCATTGACAAATTCCCTTTTATTGTCTTTAAACATTGCATGACTGACATCAACATCTAGAAAAGACTCAAAGATCTTGAAAGATATATAACTCAAAACAAATACAACACTCATTTTGTTAATAACTATTGTGTTCTTACCTGAATCAGAAAATAATTCATCTAACTCAATAGTCTCTGCATTATAGGCCATTCTTGATCTTATCAACCTGGTATCTCTCTTTCTTGATCCTAACTTTCACTTGATCCTAAATATGATAGTCACAAGATATAATAACACCTCAGCATAGTAACATAAAAGAGGGTAAGATAAATTAAAAGTATCAAATGTGCCTCAAATATGAACTCCTATACATACTATGTTTTGATAGCTGTTTGTTCAATGAATGTGCTTATACAAAGATACAGACAGTCCGAAATTGACTCTTATTCTCCATTACAGTTCAAATCATTGATATGAATATACCACTATAGACACATACAAAGCGAGTTTTTGTTTCGTACAAAATTGTAATCAAAATGTTATGACAACCCCACTTATAAAGCAGCACTTTGGTTCAATAGTAACTGAAAATAATTTTATTAAAAGAATAGACTATTATTATTATTATTATATAACATGTGCTGTCTGTTTAAATTTACAGTAGCTCAATCTCTACAAGAAATGAGATGATTTACGATTGGACTATCATATACTACAACAGGAATTAGTTTAGCTATTAATTATATTAGCGAATATACACGTTAGCGTGTGAAGGGAAATTTTACTGTCAAAACATTTACTTTCATCTATTCAAAAATATGATTTTTTAAATAATCGTTATTGTGTTCATGTTTCATATATCTCTCATAATGTTCCTCAGTTATTAAATGCACAAAAAAGAAATGGGACTATTAGAGTCCATACATTACAATTATAGTTAATACAGACATAGGTATGTCATGGTATTGGACACAGATATAACTTTGAATCGTCTGAACTTTAAATTTAACTAAAGTCTTTGATTATAAATATAATCATTGAATTTAGTCATATACTTTATTTTCTATGTTTTTTCTTCATAAAATGGTTGATATAGCTAAATCCTTTAACTTCAGTGACAACGTTAATGTCAAAGCTTATACTTAGTAATTGAAATGATGAATGGTATATCTATTATCAAATTAAGACATGAAGACAACTGACCATCCACAAAAATTCAATACATTCACTGAGAGCAAAATTTCTAATTCTACCTTATATTCTGACGATATATCTTTAGTTTAACAAATATATTACAAATATTTATAAGATAATAGCTTTGGGGTTGATAATTAAATTGATTGATAGTTTTAGTTTCACTATAAGTATTAACAAATGATTAAAGCTATGTAACACAACCAATAATGAATGATTGTAACAAAAATAAGCATAATATTGTTTTGATTACTGGTTTGTCTATGGAATTAATATTGATTGTTTATCAAATGCTAGAACTAATAATAATATTCCTAAAAATAAACATAATATTGATTTATTAATAATAATGTACTTATGGAATGGACTTTTTATCAAATGTTAGAATTGATAATGAAATTATGGTTGTCAATAGATAAAATCATCATTAGTTCTAACATTTGATAAGCAGTCAATTCCATAGGTACATTATTAGAAAAAAATAGTATTTTGTTTATTTTCAGTTGGTATCAAAAATGTTTGTTACATGCAACTTATATATTGAGATACAATATCAGCTTTTTATGAGGTTGTGTCCAAAGAAAATTATCTTTGCTAGCAACTATTATGACAAAATATGTTGTTGTAAATAATAACAAAACCAGCTCAACTCCAATTCTTTTAAGCATACTTGCAATATAATTGTGAAAACAAGGATATATGATTAATTGATAGAAGAGAATTAAAAATGAAACTACTAAAGTATGTAATGACATTTTAAACATAAAGGAATCCAGAAAAGTGTATCTATTTATAATTATTATTTATGGTAACTAATCAATTTAATCCTTTCAACACAAATATGTTCAATGACCTATCACAAATAAATAATGGTGCCAATGATACAACTACCATGACATTCTCTAGCGGAGATCTTTTGAGAAGGATCTGCCATATTTGTTCTTACCTAAGTCTAACCTGGAAGGTGGTTGTCCTTCCAAATACATGAAGGCACTTTGATTACTGGCATATTTATTTTCCCCATCATAGTCAAGTACTTTAGCAATTAATTTGACAGGATTGATAATATGACATATAGTATCTAGCCAATGTTTAAAGAGTAAGTTAGTGACTATGATATGATAATGGATACTGACACACCTGATAATACATGGGACTCTATAATGAATTGATTTATTAAGCACTCCCCAATTACGATAAAGAGAAAAATTGTAGGTATACTCAGAAACTAGTAATATATAATAGTACTTAGCTCATCACCTGAAACACTAATTACTTGATCAATGTTAAATTGACATATTTGATCATTGACATGAAAATCCAATCACTTATAACAAATAGGAAATACCTCTAATTATCTGAAACAACACATAATTGTGGTATTTAAGTTAAATTGAAATAATTTTAATGGATAGAATGAAAACTCTAGTACAAGTAAAAACTAAATCCTATTTATACAAAATCAATAACAATAAACAAAAGAGCTAAGTGACAAAACTATTAACACAATTAGCACCAATTTACAGTAGAGATACTAACTAAGATAATTACAAACAAAACCTAAGTGTTAAAGAGTTGAAAAGAGTTGAGAGGATATCACATTTCCTCCCCTGTTAAGTGCGACAGTCCTGGTTGATATCGTGAAGGAGGATGTCGACTTGACCTTAATGGGTAGCGACGTTCTTGAACAGGTTCTTGTTGAACGACTGGTGTAGGTGTAGGCTCAAAATGATCAGTACTTGGTGTTGGAAACAAATCAAACTCCATAGTATCATTGGTATAAGGTTGTGAAGGAGATTTGACAGTAATCACCAAACGAGATTTGATGTGATCAACATGACGGCGAATTATCCTTCCATTTTCAATCTGAATTGAATGAGACAGTGGTCCAGTAGTGTTCACTATTTTTCCAGGTATCCATTTCTTGAGAATAAAGTCCTTGACCATCACAAGTTGACCTTTTGAAAAGTGTCGCTGCTTGACATGCTTATCATGATGAGTTTTCTGGTTGCTCTGTTTTGTGTTTATGACAGATTCAATGTTAGGTTTCAATAGATCAAAACGTGTACGAAGCTTCCGTTGCAGAAATAATTCTCCAGGAGAAACATTAGTGGTAGCATGCGGTGTTGATTGATACCCAAGTAAGAACTGTGATAATCGAGTACTAAGATTCGGTTCATCTTGAGCACTAGTCTTCATGGCTCTCTTGAAAGTTTGAACAAACCTTTCCGCTAACCCGTTTGTAGAGGGGTGATATGGAGCACTACGAATATGCTTAATTCCATTAATTTCATAAACTCGGTAAATTCTTCAGAGGTGAACTGTGGTCCATTGTCTGATACTAATTGTTCTGGGAGACCGTACTTTGCAAAGACATTCCTGAGTGCTTCAATAGTTTTGAAAGAGGTTGTTGAAGGCATTTGAATTCTGGCCATTTTGAGTGTGCATCCACCACTATCAGGAACATCTTGTCCAGGAAAGGACCTGCAAAATCGATGTGAATTCTTTTCCATGGTGTGGTAGGCCAGATCCACAGGTGTAAAGGTGCAGCAGCTGGTTGTGATTTGTTTTCAAGGCAAGGAAGACATGACTTTGCTAAATTCTCAATATCCTTGTCAATTCCCAACCACCACATTTAGCTTCTAGCTATAGCTTTCATTCTAGTGATTCCTGGGTGGTTCTGGTGAAGTGTCTGTAGAATTTGATTTTGTAGTCTTTTCGGAATAATGACACGAATACCCCATAGTAGGCATCCACTTTCAATAGTAATTTCTTCTTGTTTTGATTGATATGGTCGAATGTTATCTGGTACTTGCTTTGGCCATCCCCTCCTCACATAATCAACAATCTCGCTAAGAATGGGATCACACCTAGTGGCAACCTGAACTTGATTACAGGTGACTGGTAAGGCTTGAATTTGAGAGAGATTGAAGATGGTAACTGTTTTCAATTCACCAACTCCTTCTTGGTCATGTAGTGGAAGTCTTGACAGTCCATCAGCATTGCTATGGTTTTCTGTAGGTTTAAAACTAATATTGTAATCATAACCTGACAAAAGAAGTCCCCATCGCTGTAAACGAGCAACAGCTAAAGAAGGAATTCCTTTCTTTGAGCCAAAATTGCAGTGAGGGGTTTGTGGCAAAATTGCAGTGAGGGTAAATTTTCTTCCGTAAAGATATTGGTGGAATTTACGAACTCCAAAAATCAAAGAGACTTCTTCTTTTTCAAGCTGTGAATAGTTTTTCTCTGCACTAGTTAGTGTGCATGAGGCAAAGGAAATTGGTTTATCTGATCCATCTGGCAGGACATGAGAAATTACAGCTCCTATTCCATAGGCAGAGGCATCAGCTGCAAGATTGATGGGTAGAGTGGGTTTGTAATGGGTCAATACATTAGCAGAAACAAATTGACTTTTGGCTTCTTAAAATGCTTTTGTGCATTCATCAGTCCACTTCCACTTTCGAAGCAGACCGTTGAGTAGCTGTAAAATACTTGAGAGATTTCGAATAAATTTTCCATAGTAATTGAGTAAGCCAAGAAATGACCGAAGTTCTTGGAAGTTAGTAGGTGGTGGAGCGTTGGTGATGGCTTCCACTTTGCTGGGTACTGCATGAATTCCTTCTTGATCAATTTGATGTCCAAGATACTCGACAGAGGGTATAAGGAAGTGACATTTGTTCTTCTTAAGTCTGAAATTGTGCTCTTCTAATCTGTTTAGCACAGCTGCTAAATGTCGAAGATGTTCTTCGTCATCTTTTCCTGTGATTAATATGTCATCAATATAACGAAGAGGAAAGAAACTGGTCAAGAAAACAGTTGAACAAATAGCTGGCTAGGTTTACCAAAACCAGGAAGTAAAGCAAAGTCACCTCTGGTAAGAGAAGACATAATATTGGGATGATTATTGTGTGAAAACATTAAGGAGAAACTTATTAAACTTATTCTATCACTTTATTAAGTATTGATGATGTCCAGTCTCTCTATATATACATGTACATCTATAAAAGGGTATCTCTTCAGAGTGAAAACATTGAAATGAATGCTTCTTGTTAAAATGGTTGCTACACACTCAGGGAAGCTTTATATACAAGAAGACTTACAACTATTCTGCCTGCAAATAAAATGTAAGGCAAGATGATGACTGATAGTTGAATTAATATAATCTGAATTAATTTTGTTCCTTTACAATTAGTACTACTCAGTTTATGATGAAGAGGACTCCAATTCATTCCGTTAATATTATCAATACCTCTTTAATGTGTATCCAGGTAAGGATAGTGTATGGATGGATACAAAACAATCTATACTTTTCATAATTATTAAAAAACTACTTCATTAGTAATATCAGTTTATATAGGAATTTATAGTCTTGTCAAAATCGGCTCATGGAGCGAGCAAACAAAACAAATTTTCAGACATGGAGACTTCATGTATCATAAATGCGAAGTTGTTGCTACAACGTCAGTGTTTCCTAAAGTATAGATGATCTATCAAGACAGCAGATTGATCTGAATACAGACGTTTTTTTTTTTATTACGATATTATATTCTTCATAAAAATGTTCGAAAATTTAAATTTTCAAATTTACAACCTTAATACAACAGTATAACAACATTGTATAATTTACAACCTTAATACAACAGTATAACAACATTGTATAATTTACAACGTTAATACAACAGTATAACAACGTTGTATAATTTACAACGTTAATACAACAGTATAACAACATTGTATGATTTACAATGTTAATACAACAGTATAACAACATTGTATAATTTACAACGTTAATACAACAGTATAACAACATTGTATAATTTACAACGTTAATACAACAGTATAACAACATTGTATAATTTACAACGTTAATACAACAGTATAACAACATTGTATAATTCACAACGTTAATACAACAGTATAACAACATTGTATAATTTTAAAATGTTAAATAAAAAGACATTGTAAAATCAATGTATTTTCGTTGGTAATGCGTAAACCATCATGTTAAATTTTACAACACTTTTACATCAAAAAAAACACGTAATACTACAGTTGTAATAAAGCCATCAAATATACATAATGTAAAAATACATGGTTAAATGTTCATGGAATATTTACTATTGTAAATGTAGTATAAACCATTCCATTTACATCATAAAAACAACGATTGTAAAGTGAAAATTTTCCCTGTGTTGCATAAAGATAGAATACAATCATTATCATTTTTATGTTTATCCATCCTATATATGTGACTGCAAAAAGGGACCACTTCTGTCAAAACAATTTATAGTGAACTGATTTGTAAAATAGCATATCAAAAAAGTTTTGCTTACACAAAATAGTTTTGCATATATAGCAACTGTATGTATACAAAACTGAGATATTTGAGATGTTTTAACAATGGTTTGTTAACAAATCAGATCACAATGTTTTGACAGAAGTGGTCCTTTTTTGCAAATCAGGTCACATATATATAAATGCTACTATGATAAGTGTGTGAGTTGTCCTATAACAGATTTTATTTATTTTGATTTATATTATAGACATTTTTTGATACTATATCTGTTGATTCAGCTATTATACTACAAGATTAAAACAGAGATGAACTACAAAAACTTGTGTGTTTGTTCTAAAGGAGCTCTTGTGGTACTAGCAACAAGCATATTGCTATCAACTTCTACCATAATATCAGGAGGTCTTTCCAGTTATTTCGTTGATAACTATTCATATGTCATGTTTGCTGTAATTAGACTTCAAAATCTCTTTTATCCTCTTCTTGGTTTATTAGGTGAGAAATGGATGAGATATAAAATCATGCTGGTTGGAATAATATTAATATTTGTTAGATTCTTTATCAGTATGCTTGCATTAGTGACTTTATACTTTGTACATTTAAATGGGATTGCTGTAGTTTGTATATGTTTAGTTGCAGCTTTTCCATACTTTTTTGGATATGGTCTATTTGGAGCTAATGTGATCCAATTTGGTACTGATCAACTTCAGTTTGCACCATCTCAACAGTTAAGTAGTTTTGTTTATTGGGTTTTGTACATGAATTATTCTTTGCTAGCTTTTATTTTGTTAATTGCATCAATAATAACAGCTAATCTTTATAAAAACACTATTTATTTTGTTTTCAATTTTATTTTTGGTTCTGGTGTACTGATTGTCATGATTGCAGTCTTGTCTTTTCGCTGTTTCAAACATCATTTGGTTATTGAGCCAGCTCAACACAATAGTCCTGTCAAACTAATCTGGAGAGTAATGAGGTATGCTTTAACTCACAAACAACCAGTGAGACGTAGTGCCTTTACATATGGAGAGTTTCCACCATCAAGACTAGATAGACCTAGGAAAAGAGAGATATGAAGGACCATTTACTACTGTAGAAATTGAGGTTGTCAAAAGCTTCTTATACATACTTAGTATTCTTTTAGGGACTTTCGGATATGGATTTGTTGACATTGAGTCCAAAATCTCTGATCAATACTTAATGTTGTTACAAGTGGATGATCGAAATAGTTTCATAGAAAATTTGTTCCTTTCCATCAATTTATAATAGTTCCTTTCTTCTCAAATTACATTCCTAGTATGTTGAAACGTATATATGGATTGGACTGATGGCACTGTTAGTGGAGTCTATAATGACAACTCTTATAAGCTATTTCATGAATAAACATATCAGAAATATAAGGGCATCCAGATATATATGATATTAACAACAGAGGAACAATATATCCATGTAAAAATTCGTATAAGGGCATCTAGATATATATGATATTAACAACAGAGGAACAATATATCCATGTAGAAATTGGTATAAGGGCATCCATATATATATGATATTAACAACAGAGGAACAAGCTCACATATGGAATCTTTGCCTTGATAGTTTGGCCTTTATCATACCTTCTGAAGATGGTGTTGATATGAAAGAGGTATAGAGCAAAAGGTAGGGAGCAGGTTAGCACAAGATAAAAAGGTTTAGCATTGTATTAAATAAATTTTATACAAACCATTTGTTTTTCTCCATTTTAGGCAGGAGTGTCAATTAATATGTTAGGAAAAGAACTTTTTTTAATTTTTCCCGCTGTAAATAAATATGGAAGAGAGTTAGAAAGAAAAGATAATGTGAATGACGAATTTCAAACGTTTGATAGCTATTACAAGACTACATATGAAGGGAAATCATCCATACCAAGAAAGAATATCAGTGAATAATTGAATGATTTTGGTATATGTGAGAGAAAGAAGAGAGGGAGGAAAGAGTCTAGAAAATAAAATGAAGTAGTAGAAGGTAAAGTATAGTAGTAGTAGATGATCTCTTATTATAATAATTTCAATGGACTAGTGAATTTGTTTACAGATGAAATAGTTCACACTGCTGATTGTAAATATTAATGTATATTTAATGAAATACATAACAATGAGTACTGTTTAGGAAACTTACCTATCATTAGCTAAAACTCATGCTCTACTAAAAATGACTAAGTGTATTTATCCAAATTAACATCCATTCATTCATTTATTTATCCATTCATTTATCTCTCCATGGATTTGTCCCTCCATTCTGTAGCATTCTTTATTAGCAATTACAACAACCTCTCACTAGTAAAGAGAAAGTTACATTACGTTGTAATTGTTACATCCACAATTACAACGTGATAATCCAGCAATGTTTGAAGAGTGAGACTTGTCAACTGCCAATTAACTGTGTTTTATTTGGAGAGTAAATTGAACATCTTCAAGAAGAATTAGTTAAAATGAAATCGCATGAGATGGTGAGTATGTCATCATATTAAACCTGACATTAAGACAACATTGACATCTGTTACCATTCAAACAATTAGTGAATGTTATATCAAGTTATGGACAACATTTTTCAAGGTATGAATAAATGGCTAGATGGATGCATAGATACTTGGATATATGGATGGATGGATGAAGAAATGGATGGGTTTATGGAGACAGATCGATAAATGGATTTGCTAAGTATCACATTTTTATTTTCATTTCCATGAAATTAGCAATACCTGCAGAGAGACAAATCCTCCTACTACTGCTCTGCCCACTCAAGTGATATTAGAGGAGGTATACATATTTTATATTTATTAAAATTGCAATAACTATTATTTACTTTATCTTGTTGTCTATTTTTTGTATTTTTTGTTTAGACTTTAGAAGAACCACCACAAGATGACCAGGTAAGAGCGAGTACACACATTTATTCATAGATACATATTATTATTATTTGGTATTTATGATATTTAATGACAAACACATTGGCATTTTAATGTTGTCATGTTTCTTGTAGGAAGTTCTGATATTACTAGATAATATAGAATAGAATGAAACTGGAGTACTTGAGGTTTCTATCAATCCATCTGCTCATCTATTTATCAATCTATTCATCCATTCATCAATCCATCCATAACCATCCATTAACTCTTTAGGGCCTAAATTAATTAATGTAGGCGTGTCCGTACAGGACGAAATTAATTTTTGTCTGAGAGGAAGTTAAAGTAATTCGAAAAACGCTCGCTGTTTCTTTGTTGTCGTTTATTCCGTCTTAGGTGTGACTAGAAGAAGGAGTTTGCTTTATTCACTCTCTATACACCCTTGTAAGTCTTCTAAGTTCAATATTTTTCCTTCGCTATGGATTTTTTTGCCATGTGACTTTCTGTTGGATTTAAAACAGTAAGTTCTGTGTTAGTTGATGTTTGCCTCGGTGTTTTCAATCATTTAATCTCAAGGATACTTAACATTTTTAGTTAGTTAGTTAATAATATAAAAAGAGAGAGTAGTTCATTCTTCGCTAACTGAAGTCAAACGTAATAGCCGTGAATACTGCTGCTTTTAGAATCTTGTTGTCATAGAGCGGCTTGCCGTCCTCCCATGCACGCAATTATTGAGCCTTTTAAAAGGCTTCTCGTCCTTAAAGGGTTAATTCACCCATCAGTTCACTTATCTCTATTAACTTTGTAATCTCTTCAATAGATCAACTTCCTTCTCAAACAATCAATGCACAGATTTTCATTATCCTTTGATGATTATTATTTGAGATAACAATTGAATCAGAAACTGATTTTGGAAGTAACTCTTGTTAATTACTTTGTTGTTGTGTTGTTATATTATTGTGTTATATTGTTGTTCGTTGTTGTATTGTTGTTACATATTCTTTTGTTTAATGTTTATTTGTTGTTTTCAGGTAATATCAGGTGAAATATTACAACCTATGTAATTGAGGGTGCTAGTCAACTTGTGTTTTAAATGTCCAAAACCAAATGTTCAATATATAATTTGTTGTCTGTTTTTGTACATTAGAGTGAGAGTGGTGCTAAGAAATGAGCTAGTGTTGTTCTTGATGTTGTGGCATGAATGTGTGATTGACAATTTTCATGTAGTATTACTCTCTCTCTCTCACACACACACACACACACAACTGTTGACTCTCTCTCTCTCTCTCTCAGATTGTCAACATAGTAGGTATCATATCTGTTTTGCTGCAGACATTTGCTGAACATTTTAGTACAAAGACAATTGGAATCAAATGAAAAACAATTCAAATAATGAGACATTTTAAATTTGACACACTAGATCACCTTCTTTTCCTGTGTCCCTCTTTCTAAGGCTCTTATTGAGATGTATACTGGAAATTATACACACCGGGAGGTAGCATTTAAAGGTCAAATTGTTGACTCAGCTAATATCATTCTACATTCTAGTACAGGTTTGTCTTAACAAAAGCACTGTAGTCCATGTTAGTGTATATACTACTTATTACATAGTTCTATTTTATCATCATGTCTATTTTAGCCTGAGGATATAAAGGGTTTGTGCATCAACAACTGAAGTGTTGGAAGATACACATGAACACTGGAAGGTTTAGCAGATGGTATTTCACAGGATGTTGATGCCATTTCCTTCCTGCGTATCTCTATCAGAAACCTTTGGTTCCAACAGCTGAAGGATATTGCATAACTCATCACACAGGGTTCAAATATCTTAATACTTTACAAATGTTTTTGAGAGTTACCATCACAGTGAGTAAAGTAAATGCAAGACCAGACAAAGAAAACGTTTGAGAAATTACTAAACAAATTGGAGAATGGTGAATAATATTGCTTATCTGACAAATGGGTGATCAATTTTTTATCTAGTATATTTGAAAAGTCCCTCCTCTTTAAAGGCATGAACTTTGTGCCAGCTCTCTGCATGTCCAACGTTCCTGAGATAATAGCAGAGATTGAAGGTGCTCTCAACAAATGCAAAGTTAGTAGTATGAAAGCTGATGACATCAGGACGAGAGTAGTGGGAGTTTTGAACAAATCTGTACGTACTTACGAGATTCATTCACCAGATAGTGCTAAAAAAAGTACTTAAGGAGGTATATACAATGATAAAAGCATTGTCATATTACTGGCAGATACTGGAAGATCTACAGTAGTAATAGATTTAGAGGAATATGATAAAAAGATGCTCTCCCTGGTGAATGATAAGAACACCTATAAGTACATCAAGAAAGATTTTTCTCCTGCTCTTCAATCAAGGATGATTTCTCTCCTATTAACACTAATGAAGAAGGAAGAGTTATCTCAGAACTTATACAAACATTCATGAAGATCTGATGGTATAACTTGTCAGATATATGGTCTATCAAAAATACACAAATCAGATTTTCCATATAAGACCAATAGTCTCCTATTCCTATCTTTCCTACCATCTGTCAAAATATCTTTGTAATATCCTATCCTGATTGGCAACAGCACATCACATGTAAGAAACTCCAGCGACTTTATGGCTTTTATCAGAACATATCAATTGGAAGATGAGGTTCTTGTATCATTTGATGTTGTTTCCCTTTTTAATAATTTCCAAACAAGCTAGCAATCCAAGTGGTCAGGCAAAGATTGAAAGATGACACTAACCTAAGAGATATGGTCAGCACTCTACATCGACAGTATCATTTGCTTATTAGAGTTCTGCCCGGATATCACCTACTCTTGTTGAGAGGCAGCTATTACCAATAGGTGTTTGGAACAGCAATGGGCTCTCTTGTTTCTGTCACTGTAGTAAATATGATGATGTAAAATTTGGAACAGAGAGCCTTATCCTCTTTTGATTACCAATGTATTTTCTGGAAACAATTCATTGATGACACCTTTTCAGTATTACTAGCAAGTATTGTTGATCGTTTCCATAAACATCTCAACTCTATAGAACCATCTATACAATTCACAGTAGAAATAGAAAATGGCCTCATTCCATTCTTAGATATCTTGGATCAATACCTGCAGATTTAAATTAATTACTTGTATTAATTAACATTGTTTGATAGTTATTGTTGATCTGTTAATTGATTATTATTTATGTAATTGTTACACCAATTGAGAATACTATACATGTTAGTAGACCAAACAAGAGTAGATAAAATAGAAGTAAACAAAACAGGTATAGATTATAAGACTAGGTATATTCGGCTTAAACCCCAAAACTACAGCCTTATTCACTGTGTTACTAATACTAATAAATACACTCGTTCATAGTCTTCTACTTCTTCACTAGATCACAGTCATTTTCCACGTGTACTACTGCGCCATTAGTACAGCAATGATATCGTTCTTGTTTCACAATAAACACTCAACTAACTGTTCCCGGGTCGCCCTTTTAATTATCTTTATGAGCCCCACCTCTCAAATACAAACCTATCTATCCCCTCTCAGTGACGTTGTCAAAATGATATCTACATGAAATAAAAGTAAGTGAAGTTACTAACTGTTGTTGTCAAATTACTTAGTTTAGTCCCTTGTATGGTAATATCACCTATAATATATAAAATTAAAGTAAAGTAAGTCTGATTATCAAAAGTATATGTATATCTATTTACATATCAAAATCAAACATAACTTTTAGGATATTGGTAGTTATTTTGTTATTAACACTGGTAAAATCATTTGTATTGACTCTAAACATCATTTACATATTTTAAGTTATATATATATTCATAATTCATATATAAATTAACATATTGACATTCAAACATACAATTATACTATTATAATTTATATAGTTGCTTTTGTTATTAAACCATAAATGATACTGAGGTAAATATTTACTACAAAGCTACATTTCAGACTCTGTCTGACATAATAGGGATTAGCGTTCTCAATAAATATTATCTAATAGAATAGCCAATATGTACTGGGTTAGTGGTAGACTCCTTATTACATGCACAGTAAAGACCAAATGAGTGATCTGCTATGGGTAGATCTATGTAACTGGTAACTGCCCTGTCACTTGTGTCATACATTGTATAAAATGAATATAGACACTATACTAGGTATGTTTTGAAGGATATTTACTTTACAGCCATCACAATCTATCCAGTCTATTATTTTGTCATTTTTGATGAGCTGTTGATTAGACTAGCATAACAGTTTGTCTTTATTATAATATAACAACTATGAATATTATCAATCAATATAACTGAGGAGGATACTTTCACATTATTATTACTTGTTTAATTAATTTTGTTAATCTTCACTGGAGCACTCTCTTTCATTTCATTACAAACATTATGTTTTATAGGAAATAAGCAAATTGAAATTTTGCTACCTAGTTAGTAGTCAAAGAATCATATTTTCTCTTTAGCATTTACAATGTTAAAAATTTAATATAATTAAAGTTAGTGCTAACATTGAATAAAATTTAAAATGCATTGGCATGTTTGTTGGATGTGACATAATCTAATGTACAGTATATTGTGTCCCCTCATGTACTGTATACCACACTGCTATACTGATGAGTAAATAGTATAGTAGTATGTGTCTCTTGAATAGAATTAGATTCACTGATCAGCTAATAATAAATACAACACAATTATAATTGTACAATAATTTAGTTGTATGATAAAGATTGTGAAGTATATCTGTTTGTTTAGGAACTTCTGTCATATGGTTAATATTCTAGATGGATATATAGATATTTAAACAGAAAAAAAATTATCGACTCCAATATGGTACATACTGTATATTGCTTTTGTTTATATTTTATTGCTAATCTAAAACATGTGTGGGGCCATTAATAACATAGTTTATCCATTACAAATGTGACATAAGGATTTTTTTGGTTGTAACAGTTCTTTAAGGCTATTTGTTAAGTTAAGTCAGCTGAAGTAGCAACAGAAAATAGTTCACGGTCAAATGACAAAAAGCAAGTAAATGATTACGAGAGTTGCTATTGTCTGTCACGTGGATGCAAAGATTTTAATTAGTAATATGTAACTACTGATAGTTGCTATTTGTTAACGTTAATGGAACACGTGTATAAACTCAATTGAACATGACTTGTAAAAAACAATGCTATGATTATAAAGTTGAATAAGACTACAACTAATTATAAAACGTCTAGAACACACATTATATATGGTCAAAAGACTCATCTTATTATAAATCAATGACATATCCCAGTGCACCTTTGTGTTGTGTGGTCTTTAGCATCCAGGTGCAAATTTTTAATTTTATGACTACGAATTTAAAAATAACATATTGTTTTGTTCCAATTGGGTATTTGCACTCAACTAAAAGAATTCAATTTTTGCTGTTAATTTATCAGAGGTAATATTTTAAATTTGTATCAATGAAACAAATCACTTTGATGCAAGTGGTTTTTTTAATTCAACCAGAACTGTACTCATAGCTGTAGAATGAATCATGTGCACTGAAATGTCTCATTGATTTTTTATCACATCATAATTTACTGACAAATGTTAGGATGATGTGTCATGTATCTAAATAATCATACATAGATCTATAATTATAAATATTGGCTTGACAGCTAACCAGATGATCATTCTCTCTCTATCTCTGTCTCTCTCTCTCTCTTTAATTTATGGCTATTATAGACTATATATAACCAATACCATGCATGCACTGTTATAAACTTAGATATTTTGTAATACTTCTATATTATGAACTATCTTTAATACAGTTATTGTTTATAGTGCTAAGTATAATAAATGTCTCTTTTCTTTCGTCTTTTTGTTATACTGTGTTTTATCTTTAATAGTGCAATTGAATAAAACATTTTCTAATCCTCTTAGCTATATAGATACAGAAGCCCTCTTAGACCCTTTTAGCGTAGATAACTTACATATTGAAGGAAGTGCTTCATGAAAGGTTGAATTTCAGCCAGAGGGGTAGGAATGAAGTTTAAGTTGGGGGGCTGACCTTACATTTAGTTGCGTTATATTATTAAACATCAAAAATGACCCCAAAATTTAATTTGTATGTCATTAAAGGAAGCAAACTCTTTAGTTGTTCCTAATAAGTTCAGTACAGTCCTTATGTGTATGTAACAGCATGACATGGTTTAGTCATTCTTTGGTCATAGTACTTCATAGGTAATTTTTCAGTCAGCATAAGGTTGAAAATATGCGTTCCGCTGTAACAGAAGTCATTGGTACAGCCTAATGTGTTATTGTTTACATTGTCTTGAGTGTAAATCAGGGGGGCTTAGCCCCCTGATTTGAAGTTGGGTGGGGGCTTCAGCCCCCCATGCCCCCCCTTTCCTACCCCTATGATTTTAACATTACAATGTATATGAAAACCTAGGTGTATTCTGAAACATTATTTTTCAGTTATCATAATCTTTCCCATTTGTGTGATTTTGTCAAGTTTTAAAGAGCTTTTGATTACTTTATTATATGTTAATTATAATATAGCAACTATGAATATTATTTTCATGTGATTATGTAGAGAGGATGCGACCAGTGTGGCAATTGACAATAGAGTTTAATCACAATTTCTTGTTTGTAACATTTTTTTAAGGATAATATATCCTTAGTTAATTTACTTGAAGCTCTCAGTCAAATTATAAAGAAAAAGCAAATAATCATATGATATAGTATTTGTTAAATGTTTGTGGATGCAAGGTCCTTTTAGAAAAGTAAAAGATGAAAGTTACTATAACTTCAGAACAAAATATTTCTATGAACGGGCAAACAAATTGATAAAGCAAATACTATAACCTTTGCTCACTGAGAGTTGCACGTGAGAATTGTACAAACTTACATAAATATGACTACTAAGAAACTATTAATTGAGTGTCGAGTTGACCATATTAGCAGACAAAACAATCTCATTAAAATCAATGGTATATCCCAGTGCAATGGTATATCCCAGTGCTGTGTGGTCTTTAGCACTCAAAGTGAAAAAAATCGAATCTTATTAGTAATAAGTTATTATTATGAATTTAAATTAACACATTGTTTAATTGGCAAGTGGGTTTCTAGATCGAACCTGCCACCAAACTGAGACAAATTGTATTTTAATTTAGATCAGTTCTTTATAAATTCATAGTAATAAAATTGAAGTCATGTTGGTGCAAGTAGGTTTTAAATTCAACCAGGTAGGATCACACTCATAACTTTAAGGTGAATCATGTGTACTTAGACATGGGATTGATTTTTAATCACATCATGATATACTGACAAACACTAGAATAATGTGTGTGTCATGCGTAAGTGATCATGCACAGATGTGTAAATATAAAAAAGCCTATCTTAATTATTACCTCTCTCTTTCTCTCTCTTATTGGTGGCTATTGTAGACTATACATAACCAATAGCATGCACTGTCATAAATTTAGATATTTTTGTAGTACTGTTTTATTATGAAATATCTTTAATGCAATTATTGTTTGTAGTGCTATGTATCAAGACCATACAGATAAATCTCTATTATCTTTCTCTTTTTTTTAAATTTGTTATACTGTGTTTTATATCTTTAATACTAACAAGTAAACTGAACATTTCTAATTCTCTTAGATACCAAATATAACATTAATACAATCACTTGTTAATCATATCAGTGCTACAATGTTGATATTGAGTCCTACTATTCTGTTGTACATGTAGATTACAAAGAAGAGAATTTCTTTTCATGCAGTGACTAATCATGACAGACATTTAATGGAAACAACTTGATAACAAAACCATCCTTAGTTAAAGAAACATTTGAACAAAAGTAGAAGGTGGGTGTATAATACCGCTGCTATGCAACAAAAGGCTAAGGATGCACATTAGTCAATGCTATTAAAGGATGGCCTTTTTTCATTATTGTAAGAGTATTAGTAAAAGATTTGGTTATTTAAATCATGAATCAGCAAGATCCATAAATCACTTACAAGTGATCCATAAAAAGGTGGACCTTAACATTACATTAGAAACCTAGATACATTCTGTAACATGTGTACTTTACAGTTATCATAATCTATCCTATTTGTGTAATTTTTTCAAATTTTAAGAGCTGTTGATTACTCTATATATAATCACAAGATGTGCTAATTGTAATATAACAACTATGAATATTATTATCTATGTTCCTATAAATATATAGGAACATATATGTATATATATATATATGTATAGAGAGAGAGAGAGAGAGAGACAGAGACAGAGACAGAGACAGAGACAGAGACAGAGAGGATGCTGTCTCATTATGTATTACTTGTTTACTTAAGTTTGTTGTCTTCATTTGGAGTATTTGCTTTCATTTCATTAGAAAACAGTACTTTACAGAAATTAATTAGCAGTGAAAGAGTCATAATACTTTCAGTGTAACAAGTACAATGATTCAATGATAAGCTAATAATCAATATCAATACAACACATTTTTATAATTGTCTGATACTTTAGTTCAATGATAAAGATTGTGAAGCATATCGGTTTGTTTAGGAAGTTGTATCACATCATAAATCTTTTACATGTAGAGCAAACAGATATTTAAACAGAAAGGATACTTTTTTAACTTTAATATGGTAAATACTGTATATAACTTTAGTATACATTTTATTGCTGTATAAATTACTGACTATAGCAGCAACAATTTTGTCAAGTTTATATAAAGACCAGTCGTAATTTATGCTACACTTTCAATTACATGAAAATGTGCTGAATTAAATAGGCAACAGAAGTTTTTTTAGACTGATGTAATATATTAAAAACTTTTATTAAAAAAAAATATGCAAGTTATTAATAGCAACTCTATGAGAGGTGTGGCAATTGACAATATAGTTTAACCACAATTTCTTGTTTGTAACATTTTTTATGGATATTTTTAAAGTTAATTCACTTGATACTCACATTCAAATTATAAAGAAAAAGCAAACAATCATATGATATAGTATTTGTGTGTGGATACAAGGACCTTTCAGAAAAAGGAAAAGATGAAAATTATTATAACTTCAGAACAAAATTTTTGTATGAATATACATACAGACTGATAGAGCAAGTACTATAACCTTTGCTCACTGAGAGTTGCATGTGAAGATAGTATAAACTTACATGAACGTGACTTGTAGGAAACAATTATAATGAATGTCAAGATAAAAAAAAATAATTGTACAGCTTATAGACCATATTTACATATTAGCAAACAGGACTATCTTATTAAAGATCAATGATATATCCCAGTGCATCTTTCTACCGTGTGGTCTTTAGCACCCAAAGTGAAAAAATCTAAAACCTGTATGGGGCCATTAATAACATAGTTTATCCATTACAAATGTGACATAAGGATTTTTTTGGTAGTAACAGTTCTTTAAGGCTATTTGTTAAGTTAAATCAGCTGAAGTAGCAACAGAAAATAATTCACAGTCAAATGACAAAGAGCAAGTAAATGATTACGAGAGTTGTTATTGTCCGTCAAATTCACGTGGATGCAAAGATTTAGTAATTTGTAACTACTGATGAGTTGCTATGATTATAAAGCTATGATTATAAAGTTGCTATGATTATAAAGTTGAAAAAGACTATAAATAATTGTAAAATGTCTAGAACACACATTACATATAGTCAATAGACTCATCTTATTATAAATCAATGACATATCCCAGTGCACCTTTGTGTTGTGTGGTCTTTAGCAAAAATTTTTAATTTTATGACTATGAATTTAAAAATAACATATTGTTTTGTTCCAATTGGGTATTTGCACTCAACTGAAAGAATTCAATTTTTGCTGTTAATTTAGCAGAGGTAATATTTTAAATTTGTACCAATGAAACAATTCACTTTGGTGCAAGTGGGTTTTTAATTCAACCAGAGCCATACTCATAGCTGTAGGATGAATCATGTACACTGAAACGTCTTATTGATTTTTTATCACATCATAATTTACTGACAAATGCTAGGATGATGTATCATGTATCTAAATAATTATACATAGATCTATAATTATAAATATTGGCTTGACAGCTAACCAGATGATCATTCTCTCTTTATCTCTGTCTCTCTCTCTCTCTTTAATTTATGGCTATTATAGACTATATATAACCAATGCCATGCATGCACTGTTATAAACTTAGATATTTTGTAATACTTCTATATTATGAACTATCTTTAATACAGTTATTGTTTGTAGTGCTAAGTATAATAAATATCTCTTTTCTTTCATCTTTCTATTATACTATCTTTTATCTCTAATAGTAGTGCAAGTGAATAAAACATTTTCTAATCCTCTTAGATACAGAATATAACATTAATGAAGTCATGTATTAAACATATCAGTGCTACAATGTTGATATTGAGTGCTATTGTTCCATATACAATAAACTAATTGTTTCCTCATAGTTATTTGCTGTTGCAGTGATCATTGCAATTTCATGAAAATGTGTTTAATATAATAGTCAACAGAGGTTGTTTCAAAAGTGATGTAATATCATAATATCTATTAAAATATGCAAATTATAATGGCAGCTATAACATCTGTGGGGCCATTAATAACTTTAATAACATAGTTTAGCCATTGAAGATGTGACATAAGCATTTTTTTTGGTAGTAACAGTTCTTTAAAGCTATTTGTTAAGTTAAGTCAGCTGAAGTAGCAACAGAAAATAGCTCACAGTCAAATGACAAAGAGCAAGTAAATGATTACGAGAGTCATTATTGTCTGTCAAATTCATGTGGATGCAAATATTTAGTAACTTGTAACTACTGATAGTTGCTTTTTGTTAACGTTAATGGAACACATGTATAAACTCAATTGAACATGACTTGTAAAAAAATGCTATGATTATAAAGTTGAAAAAGACTACAACTAATTGTAAAATGTCTAGAACACACATTACATATGGTCAATAGACTCATCTTATTATAAATCAATGACATATCCCAGTGCACCTTCGTGTTGTGTGGTCTTTAGCATCCAGGTGCAAATTTTTAATTTTATGACTATGAATTTAAAAATAACATATTGTTTTTTTCCAATTGGGTATTTGCACTCAACTGAAAGAATTCAATTTTTGCTGTTAATTTAGCAGAGGTAATATTTAAAATTTGTATCAATGAAACAAATCACTTTAGTGTAAGTTGGTTTTTTAATTCAGCCAGAACTATACTCATAGCTGTAGCATGAATCATGAGCACTGAAACATCTCATTGATTTTTTATCACATCATAATTTACTGACAAATGTTAGGATGATGTGTCATGTATCTAAATAATCATACATAGATCTATAATTATAAATATTGACTTGACAGCTAACCAGATGATCATTCTCTCTCTTTCTCTCTCTCTCTCTCTTTCTCTCTCTTTAATTTATGGCTATTATAGACTATATATAACCAATACCATGCATGCACTGTTATAAACTTAGATATTTTGTAATACTTCTATATTATGAACTATCTTTAATACAGTTATTGTTTGTAGTGCTAAGTATAATAAATGTCTCTTTTCTTTCGTCTTTTTGTTATAATGTCTTTTATCTTTAATAGTGCAATTGAATAAAACATTTCCTAATCCAATTAGATACAGAATATAACATTAATGAAGTCATGTATTAAACATATCAGTGCTACAATGTTGATATTGAGTGCTATTGTTCTAGCTGTTGCACAATTATGTAGTAGAGAAAAGAATTTCTCTTCATGCAGTGACTAAGCCTGACAGACATTTAATGAAACAGAAGTTAGTGAAGAGAAGACCTCAAGCTTCCTTAAAGAACTGTTTGAACAAGAATTAAAGGTGGGTGTTTAATGTCTGCTGCTAGGTAATAAAAGCTAAGGATACATTTTAGATAGTGCACTTAAGTCATGACCTATTGATTCATAGTTGTAAGAATATTAATGACAGATTTAGCTGTTTAAATCATGAATCAGCAAAGCCCCTTTTAGTGTAGATAACTTACATATAGAAGGAAGTGCTTCATAAAAGGTTGAATTTCAGCCAGAGGGGTAGGAATGAAGTTTAAGTTGGGGGGCTGACCTTACATTTAGTTGCGTTATATTATTAAACATCAAAAATAACCCCAAAATTTAATTTGTATGTCATTAAAGGAAGCAAACTCTTTAGTTGTTCCTAATAAGTTCAGTACAGTCCTTATGTGTATGTAACAGCATGACATGGTTTAGTCATTCTTTGGTCATAGTACTTCATAGGTAATTTTTCAGTCAGCATAAGGTTGAAAATATGCGTTCCGCTGTAACAGAAGTCATTGGTACAGCCTAATGTGTTATTGTTTACATTGTCTTGAGTGTAAATCAGGGGGGCTTAGCCCCCTGATTTGAAGTTGGGTGGGGGCTTCAGCCCCCCATGCCCCCCCTTTCCTACCCCTATGATTTTAACATTACAATGTATATGAAAACCTAGGTGTATTCTGAAACATTATTTTTCAGTTATCATAATCTTTCCCATTTGTGTGATTTTGTCAAGTTTTAAAGAGCTTTTGATTACTTTATTATATGTTAATTATAATATAGCAACTATGAATATTATTTTCATGTGATTATGTAGAGAGGATGCGACCAGTGTGGCAATTGACAATAGAGTTTAACCACAATTTCTTGTTTGTAACATTTCTTTAAGGATAATATATCCTTAGTTAATTTACTTGAAGCTCTCAGTCAAATTATAAAGAAAAAGCAAATAATCATATGATATAGTATTTGTTAAATGTTTGTGGATGCAAGGTCCTTTTAGAAAAGTAAAAGATGAAAGTTACTATAACTTCAGAACAAAATATTTCTATGAACGGGCAAACAGATTGATAAAGCAAATACTATAACCTTTGCTCACTGAGAGTTGCACGTGAGAATTGTACAAACTTACATAAATATGACTACTAAGAAACTATTAATTGAGTGTCGAGTTGACCATATTAGCAGACAAAACAATCTCATTAAAATCAATGGTATATCCCAGTGCATCTTTGTGCTGTGTGGTCTTTAGCACTCAAAGTGAAAAAAATCGAATCTTATTAGTAATAAGTTATTATTATGAATTTAAATTAACACATTGTTTAATTGGCAAGTGGGTTTCTAGATCGAACCTGCCACCAAACTGAGACAAATTGTATTTTAATTTAGATCAGTTCTTTATAAATTCATAGTAATAAAATTGAAGTCATGTTGGTGCAAGTAGGTTTTGAATTCAACCAGGTAGGATCACACTCATAACTTTAAGGTGAATCATGTGTACTTAGACATGGGATTGATTTTTAATCACATCATGATATACTGACAAACACTAGAATAATGTGTGTGTCATGCGTAAGTGATCATGCACAGATGTGTAAATATAAAAACGCCTATCTTAATTATTACCTCTCTCTCTCTCTCTCTTATTTGTGGCTATTGTAGACTATACATAACCAATAGCATGCACTGTCATGAATTTAGATATTTTTGTAGTACTGTTTTATTATGAAATATCTTTAATGCAATTATTGTTTGTAGTGCTATGTATCAAGACCATACAGATAAATCTCTATTATCTTTCTCTTTTTTTTAAATTTGTTATACTGTGTTTTATATCTTTAATACTAACAAGTAAACTGAACATTTCTAATTCTCTTAGATACCAAATATAACATTAATACAATCACTTGTTAATCATATCAGTGCTACAATGTTGATATTGAGTCCTACTATTCTGTTGTACATGTAGATTACAAAGAAGAGAATTTCTTTTCATGCAGTGACTAATCATGACAGACATTTAATGGAAACAACTTGATAACAAAACCATCCTTAGTTAAAGAAACATTTGAACAAAAGTAGAAGGTGGGTGTATAATACCGCTGCTATGCAACAAAAGGCTAAGGATGCACATTAGTCAATGCTATTAAAGGATGGCCTTTTTTCATAATTGTAAGAGTATTAGTAAAAGATTTGGTTATTTAAATCATGAATCAGCAAGATCCATAAATCACTTACAAGTGATCCATAAAAAGGTGGACCTTAACATTACATTAGAAACCTAGATACATTCTGTAACATGTGTACTTTACAGTTATCATAATCTATCCTATTTGTGTAATTTTTTCAAATTTTAAGAGCTGTTGATTACTCTATATATAATCACAAGATGTGCTAATTGTAATATAACAACTATGAATATTATTATCTATGTTCCTATAAATATATAGGAACATATATGTATATATATATATATGTATAGAGAGAGAGAGAGAGAGAGACAGAGACAGAGACAGAGACAGAGACAGAGACAGAGAGGATGCTGTCTCATTATGTATTACTTGTTTACTTAAGTTTGTTGTCTTCATTTGGAGTATTTGCTTTCATTTCATTAGAAAACAGTACTTTACAGAAATTAATTAGCAGTGAAAGAGTCATAATACTTTCAGTGTAACAAGTACAATGATTCAATGATAAGCTAATAATCAATATCAATACAACACATTTTTATAATTGTCTGATACTTTAGTTCAATGATAAAGATTGTGAAGCATATCGGTTTGTTTAGGAAGTTGTATCACATCATAAATCTTTTACATGTAGAGCAAACAGATATTTAAACAGAAAGGATACTTTTTTAACTTTAATATGGTAAATACTGTATATAACTTTAGTATACATTTTATTGCTGTATAAATTACTGACTATAGCAGCAACAATTTTGTCAAGTTTATATAAAGACCAGTCGTAATTTATGCTACACTTTCAATTACATGAAAATGTGCTGAATTAAATAGGCAACAGAAGTTTTTTTAGACTGATGTAATATATTAAAAACTTTTATTAAAAAAAAATATGCAAGTTATTAATAGCAACTCTATGAGAGGTGTGGCAATTGACAATATAGTTTAACCACAATTTCTTGTTTGTAACATTTTTTATGGATATTTTTAAAGTTAATTCACTTGATACTCACATTCAAATTATAAAGAAAAAGCAAACAATCATATGATATAGTATTTGTGTGTGGATACAAGGACCTTTCAGAAAAAGGAAAAGATGAAAATTATTATAACTTCAGAACAAAATTTTTGTATGAATATACATACAGACTGATAGAGCAAGTACTATAACCTTTGCTCACTGAGAGTTGCATGTGAAGATAGTATAAACTTACATGAACGTGACTTGTAGGAAACAATTATAATGAATGTCAAGATAAAAAAAAATAATTGTACAGCTTATAGACCATATTTACATATTAGCAAACAGGACTATCTTATTAAAGATCAATGATATATCCCAGTGCATCTTTCTACCGTGTGGTCTTTAGCACCCAAAGTGAAAAAATCTAAAACCTGTATGGGGCCATTAATAACATAGTTTATCCATTACAAATGTGACATAAGGATTTTTTTGGTAGTAACAGTTCTTTAAGGCTATTTGTTAAGTTAAATCAGCTGAAGTAGCAACAGAAAATAATTCACAGTCAAATGACAAAGAGCAAGTAAATGATTACGAGAGTTGTTATTGTCCGTCAAATTCACGTGGATGCAAAGATTTAGTAATTTGTAACTACTGATGAGTTGCTATGATTATAAAGCTATGATTATAAAGTTGCTATGATTATAAAGTTGAAAAAGACTATAAATAATTGTAAAATGTCTAGAACACACATTACATATAGTCAATAGACTCATCTTATTATAAATCAATGACATATCCCAGTGCACCTTTGTGTTGTGTGGTCTTTAGCAAAAATTTTTAATTTTATGACTATGAATTTAAAAATAACATATTGTTTTGTTCCAATTGGGTATTTGCACTCAACTGAAAGAATTCAATTTTTGCTGTTAATTTAGCAGAGGTAATATTTTAAATTTGTACCAATGAAACAATTCACTTTGGTGCAAGTGGGTTTTTAATTCAACCAGAGCCATACTCATAGCTGTAGGATGAATCATGTACACTGAAACGTCTTATTGATTTTTTATCACATCATAATTTACTGACAAATGCTAGGATGATGTATCATGTATCTAAATAATTATACATAGATCTATAATTATAAATATTGGCTTGACAGCTAACCAGATGATCATTCTCTCTTTATCTCTGTCTCTCTCTCTCTCTTTAATTTATGGCTATTATAGACTATATATAACCAATGCCATGCATGCACTGTTATAAACTTAGATATTTTGTAATACTTCTATATTATGAACTATCTTTAATACAGTTATTGTTTGTAGTGCTAAGTATAATAAATATCTCTTTTCTTTCATCTTTCTATTATACTATCTTTTATCTCTAATAGTAGTGCAAGTGAATAAAACATTTTCTAATCCTCTTAGATACAGAATATAACATTAATGAAGTCATGTATTAAACATATCAGTGCTACAATGTTGATATTGAGTGCTATTGTTCCATATACAATAAACTAATTGTTTCCTCATAGTTATTTGCTGTTGCAGTGATCATTGCAATTTCATGAAAATGTGTTTAATATAATAGTCAACAGAGGTTGTTTCAAAAGTGATGTAATATCATAATATCTATTAAAATATGCAAATTATAATGGCAGCTATAACATCTGTGGGGCCATTAATAACTTTAATAACATAGTTTAGCCATTGAAGATGTGACATAAGCATTTTTTTTGGTAGTAACAGTTCTTTAAAGCTATTTGTTAAGTTAAGTCAGCTGAAGTAGCAACAGAAAATAGCTCACAGTCAAATGACAAAGAGCAAGTAAATGATTACGAGAGTCATTATTGTCTGTCAAATTCATGTGGATGCAAATATTTAGTAACTTGTAACTACTGATAGTTGCTTTTTGTTAACGTTAATGGAACACATGTATAAACTCAATTGAACATGACTTGTAAAAAAATGCTATGATTATAAAGTTGAAAAAGACTACAACTAATTGTAAAATGTCTAGAACACACATTACATATGGTCAATAGACTCATCTTATTATAAATCAATGACATATCCCAGTGCACCTTCGTGTTGTGTGGTCTTTAGCATCCAGGTGCAAATTTTTAATTTTATGACTATGAATTTAAAAATAACATATTGTTTTTTTCCAATTGGGTATTTGCACTCAACTGAAAGAATTCAATTTTTGCTGTTAATTTAGCAGAGGTAATATTTAAAATTTGTATCAATGAAACAAATCACTTTAGTGTAAGTTGGTTTTTTAATTCAGCCAGAACTATACTCATAGCTGTAGCATGAATCATGAGCACTGAAACATCTCATTGATTTTTTATCACATCATAATCAGCAAGATCCATAAATCACTTACAAGTGATCCATAAAAAGGTGGACCTTAACATTACATTAGAAACCTAGATGCATTCTGTAACATGTGTACTTTACAGTTATCATAATCTATCCTATTTGTGTAATTTTTTCAAATTTTAAGAGCTGTTGATTACTCTATATATAATCACAAGATGTGCTAATTGTAATATAACAACTATGAATATTATTATCTATGTTCCTATATATATATATATATATAGGAACATATATGTATATATATATATATAGAGAGAGAGAGAGAGAGACAGAGACAGAGACAGAGACAGAGACAGAGACAGAGACAGAGATAGAGAGAGACAGAGAGAGAGAGGATGCTGTCACATTATGTATTACTTGTTCACTTAAGTTTGTTATCTTCATTTGGAGTATTTGCTTTCATTTCATTAGAAAACAGTACTTTACAGAAATTAATTAGCAATTGACAATATAGTTTAACCACAATTTCTTATTTGTAACATTTCTTTATGGATATTTTTAAAGTTAATTCACTTGATACTCACATTCAAATTATAAAGAAAAAGCAAACAATCATATGATATAGTATTTGTGTGTGGATACAAGGACCTTTCAGAAAAAGGAAAAGATGAAAATTGCTATAGCTTCAGAACAAAATTTTTGCATGAACAGACATACAGACTTATAGAGCAAGTACTATTACCTTTGCTTACTGAGAGTTGCATGTGAGGATAGTATAAACTTACATGAACGTGACTTGTAGGAAACAATTATAATGAATGTCGAGATAAAAAAAGTAAATAATTGTACAGCTTATAGACCATATATACATTTTAGCAAACAGGACCATCTTATTAATGATCAATGGTATATCCCAGTGCATCTTTCTACTGTGTGGTCTTTAGCACCCAAAGTGAAAAAATCTAATGTTAATGCAATGAATTTAAAATAACTGACTGTTTTATTGCCAAGTGGGTTGTTGATCTGACCTGAGACCAAACTGAGACTAATGCTTTTTGCAAGTCAGTTTTGAATTCAACCAGCCCAGACGACACTCATAGCTGTAGGGTGAATTATGTGCACTGAGGCATATAGCATTGTTTTATATAAACTATAGCATCACAGTATGATAGATATACTGACAAGCACTAGGATGATGTGTGTGTCTTGCTTGAGTGATCATGCATAGATTTATAAGATATAAAAAAAGCTAACTTAATTACTTCTCTCATTCTCTCTATTTCTCTCTTTCTCGCTCACTCTCTCTCTAGTATATGAAGTTTAAGATGTATTTAGCATAAGCATACATTGGAAGGTAAGTAAGCTAAATAATTGGCTGTAACAAAGTTTAAAACCAAGACCTTCTCGTGTTATTAAATGTACAACTTTTGTAGTATTAGGAAACATCTTTTCTCCCTTTCTCTCTTATTTTGATCATTTTGTTATACTGTCTCGTCTCTTAAATAATAGAAACAATAAACATGACAAGAGTGCTCAGTAAACACAACAGATGGATGTTATGAATTCCTCTATTGATGTACCAAATAATTCTTCCTTTTGAATCAATATGTTCAAAAATTTATTCTGCCAAATGATTAAATTAAGTCTTAATATTTATTTTATATAATTTTCTATTTCAATCATAAACATTATTAAACATAAATAAAGTACGTCATTCCTATATATTAGTATTAGGTAACTGTAATACTATAAACAAGGTTTACAGTATGACACATGCATTTGTGACACCTCTGTAGGGAGGGTAACAACAGATCATTTATAAATATTATGAATATATATTCACTTCTATTGTTATGTGTAAATAAAGTGTGGAAAGATCTTGTGCCGATGACGTCAGGTCAGTGGGTAGGGATTACGAGCAGCCATTTTGAGTGTCAGGATGGCCAAGTGCTGCTGCGCTGTAGGATGCTTCAATCGATTTCATAAGATCTGTGGGCTTTACTTCTATCGTTTTCCAGCTGATATTGAAAGGAAAAATATCTCGGTTGCAGCTATAGATAGGAAAAACTGGCAGCCCACGTAATACACCTGGGTATGTAGCTGTCATTTTGTCGGTGCATGAACGCAAGAGTGATGATCTAACATCTCCTGCCTACGTACCCTCCTTGTTTGACCATATAAATAGTCCTGTTAAGAGGAAAGCTGAACATCATTTGGCAAGATATGGGCGTACAACTGTGTCTAAAAAACTCCCAGTAGCTTGTCATCATTAAGTGCTGCCTTGATTGATAATCCCACTACTGAACTTGGTAATGCTAGTGTACCAGAAACTTACTCTCCCCTCACTCACTCTTGTGAACAAGCTACCACTTCTGTTCTGCAGCAAGTTTGTACTGTGCAGAAGTCAATCTTCACCAAAGGTAAAAAAAACAACTAAGTCGTGAAGTAGATAGAGCACGTCAGTTGACTCAAGTATGAATACATGTAAGTACAAGATTTTAAGAGCTACACTTCCCATTAATTTCATAATGTGTGATGCTGGTGAAGAACATATTAAGATTGTCACTATATGTAGTAATTGTTGTGAATCTCTTGTACAATTTGATTAGTACCATTAAATTTTGTTATTATGACAAACTGTGAAATAATTATATTACATTTCATGTACATGTACTTATTATTTACACATTGTCCTTTTTCTTTTGCAATTGGTAGCAGCATTTTTTCGGCAGTAAGGACATAACCATTTACCTTTAGGAACACAACTGATTTTAAGACAGTCACTGTGAAACCAATCTATCTTACAATGTCCACTTTCATCAAATAGTTGAAAATGTAGGGATACCTGACTTCTGGCCAGTTCTGCCAATCTAAACTCTCAGAGTCTTGATCTAGCCTGAGGTCCATTGTCATATAGGGGTCTGTAACCCTCCAAGCAATGCTAACTTCTCCTTATAACGAGATTTAGCAGACACTTCTAAGCTGTAATAGTAGCTTGACAACGATATTTGCTTATCCATGACAGCTGATACTAAAAACCATACACGTACACGAGTTGCCTGGACATTCAATATGGCTACGTAGATAAGTTTGCCGTGACGCGACATGACGTAACCGCACAAGGTCTATATAATTCAAGATCACACTCATTTACATCATACTATCATGTGAGGAATAATTTACCATATGCAGAATACTTTTGCAAAGACAAATGCAAGAAAGGTTCCGAATCAAACAGTGTCTTTAATCTAGTTTATGTAAGTAAATAAAGTGTTAATTGTTTGTTATTGTTAACTATGTTATTACTCAGACAAAAATATAAATTACAAAATTATGTTATACTTACGTCAATGTATCTGCAACATGCAGGTGCTTCTTATGTAATGAGCCCCTCCCCCAGTAGTAAATTCGTTGATGGTTTAGTCAGTATATAGGTCTTGTTTAAAGAAGTGCTTTGGTAGGGAATAAATGGCACATTCAACTATGTATTTGCATAACAATGACTAACTATTTTATTCATGCTGCAGCTTTTTATTCATAGGTTGAAGTAGTATATGACTTATATGCTAATGGTTGCAGACCAGAGGTGCATTAAGCTACAACTACACTAGTTCAGTGGAATAATTCGAGATTAGCATAGCTTGATCCCTAGCACATAAACTTTAATTATCAAATGTTAATGTGTATGGTCCAATGTCTCAAAGTACCAGATCCAAAGCTTGAATTATCTTGCTTGATTTCATTTACTGCTTTTAATATGTTGTGCTGATGCTTTTTACATTAAGACTGCTTACTAGCTTTAGCTAATATGTAAAGTCTATTAACATTTCTTTGCAATAAAAGAGTGGGTTGTGTTTTCAAACTATCTACAATGCACAAATGTATGGACACTTGTAATCAATTAGACATTCTGTGCAATGAGATGGCCCGAACATCAGGCCTGCATACTTTAATGCTAACAGTTAGTTTTACAGGGTAGAAATGGCAGTCTGCAGTTCACTGACTGGATCTGACCTAGCCCAAGCAGTGGTTACTATACACTTGCCATGATAATTTGTTGTACTTATCAATTATAAACCGTAAAATGCTTGAGCAAGCCATAAATATAATGTGTTTCCTTTTGAGATATTTTGTTTTGGTCTGGTTGGTGAATTAGAGACCAATATTAAAGTCCACTGTGCTCCGTTAGTAACATCTCTAAACGGAAGCATTATAATTAGCAGAAATATTTAAGGGTGGGGTTAGGAACTCGACTAGTCCATACGCGCAGTATGGCAAGCTATCAGTAACAAATCTAAGAGTTACATTCTGGCTTTAAAATACGTACATAAGGTGCTGAGCTTCCATCGTTCTGTAAGCTCTATGTTACAGTGTGCCATACAGCTTAACTCTCCCTATAATCTTCGTACAACAGGGCAATACAAAGTCTCTTATCGCCTGACGTTTCTGCATCTGGTTGATAGATCTATATTATATTGAACAAGATGTATTGCTAATGGCTCACCGTAATTTTGATTGTCTCTCTAAGCTGCAGTATGACAGGGCTATGTCACGAAAAATTTGGTCCGGGTGCAAAATTTGGACCTAGGACCAAATTTGGCAACAAAAAGTCTGCAAAATTAATTCCGCCTTGCAATATTTGGACCCAGGCGTCTCAGACTGTATAATTTGGTAAAGAGAAGTGGAATTTGACACATACAAATCGATTAGTCACTTCTTATGTTGTGTGTACTTAAATGAAGAGCTTTAGCCACTTGGTGAAGTTTTCAAAGTGTCAAAAAAGCGATATCACAGCAGAGAGAAGATTGGAACCTGACAGAGGAAGCAATAAACTACATAGAAAATGGAACTTATGGCTCAGATTGTTCTGCTAACAGGAAAAGAAGCATTAGGAAAAGGCTGGCAAACTAGCAATGAAAGAAGGAGAAGTGTACTATGAGAAGAAACCAGGACAAGTTTGTATTATTTTCTCAGTTTCTTTTTTTATTGTCTTAAAATAATTTATGATAATATTTCTGTTTTCAGTGGGTGAGGTATGTACAATCAAAGACTGAAAAGTTACGAATTGTGTGTTGTTGCCATGCTGACCAACATCTGGACATCTTGGTGAAAAAAAGACCTATAATAGAGTTATTGAGAGATTTACATGGAAGGGAGTCATAAAAGATGTGAAGCAAGTTGTAAATGGTGTGTTTTTCTTAATTATAAGTTGTACTGTGACTTATTATAGGTATCTGCATGTGATGAGTGTCAAAGAATATGGAAGAAGTTGTTGGTAAGCTTACAGTGGAATGATTATGTGTCTTTAAGAAACTCAAGGAAAATATTTGTAAAGCCCAGAGTAAGCAAAAAAGGCTTAATGACCAAAAACATGCCATTCCCATTGCATTTGAGGTATGCATTTTGTGTATGCAAACAGTGGACTATCTTTACTATTATTAGGTTGCTGCAAATGTACTTATGAAAGACTTCAGAAGAAAAATGAGGAAGAGAGGGAAGCTAGATTATAAGTGGAAAGGACCTTATGAAATAACAGATTGTCTTGGGAAAGGTTTCTATAGGCTAAAACTTGGAGGTAATAAAGATTGCCATGTTTGAACTTATTGACTTTTTTGTATTAGGTCAGGACAATGTCATTGTTAAAAGAGTGAATGGAGCTCATCTAAAGCTATATAAAATGCCAGTTGAAGGTTCATCATCAAGTCTTTCCAATTCAATTCCATCAAGTACTTCACATCAATGAAAATCACTGGGTAACTGCTAGTAATATTGGTTGTCCTGTCGCGATGTACTAGACTATCATTTAGAGCCAAGGCACAGATTGCAGCAATGCTGTTCACAGACCAACCTGAAATAACTGTGCGTTTTCAGCCAGTTCATCTACAACATGGTACAAATGATTGTGGGTTTTTTCATTGGCTTTTGCCACATCCCTTTGTGGTGGGCAAACCCCAACACAAATAACCTACATTCAACATCAATTGAGGGACCACCTTTGTCACTGTCTTGAAAATAAGACAATTACCCCTTTCCCTTGCCAGCAGCAAAAAAAGAAAGCAAAGCAATATGTTGCTAATATGAAATTCGAAGTATACTGCAAGTGTCGTCAACCAGAAGAGGGTAGAATGATTGAGTACAAATACTGCAAAGAATGGTATCATGAAGATTGTGTTGAAGTCCCAAGTGTCATTTGGCAGACCAAGAGGCACATATTATGGATATGTGACACTTAAGCTTGTATAAAAACTCTTAATTAATTGTAACATTACCTATATAATATAACCTATAATTACATAACTTGTACTGACTTTATTTAGATTAAATGCTAAATCTTATTATAATCAGATCAAATTGGACTTGGGACCAAGTCTTGCTGCCAAAAGTAGACCTAGGTCCAAATTTTGTTGCAAAAAGTGGACTTATCTCTAGAAACAAATTTTGCAGTATAGGTCCAAATTAGGCAGCAAAATTTGGTCCTAGGTCCAAATTTAACTTGCATAAATTGGACCTAGGTCCAATTTTTGCATGCAAAATTTGGTCCTAGGTCCAATTTTAACTAGGAACAAATTTGCCATGACAGCTATACTTAATCTTATGCCGCCTGACGTTTCTACATGGGTTCAAGCGTATGTCAATACTATAATAAAAGGTAGCCGACAACGGCAAATCCTTTCGCTATGCGTAGCCAATAAATTAACAAAGAAAAAAACAGAAACTGTTCCCAAACTCTAAACGTACTTTTAGTGTAGGACTAACGTTGTAAAATAAAAAAAAAGTAGAAAAAACAGAGTAATGGCTATATTAACAATGATTTTTTCCAATCACAGCAGGTCCTTACATTGTCCTATCCTGTAATGTCTTTTCAATATTAGTATTTATGGCAATCAAAGTATGTGAGTGTGTAGTGAGTATTTAACCCTTTGTCTACCTCATTTTTGAGATTCATAAGCTTAACGACGTATTCGTGCCCCACAAGCCATACGTATATAATATAATTCATGGCATGGTAAATAATCATGATAAGTGATAAAATGGTAGAGTCATCTGTGATACAAAATCTGGAATTAGTGTTTACAAGTGACGATTAAGAACTCTGGCCTTACAAAAGGCAAGATCAATTGAGTGTCACCCATATTAACATCACATGATAAGGAGCACCATATTAGGAGCTCTCTATAGAAGTAAATAAATAAAAGGTATTGTATGTAAAGATATATGCTACATTCTATGACAAATGATTGGAGAAGAGTACATCCCTTTGTATAATGAGCACATTTTCGCTAATCAGTTCTGCTCTTGTTCATAAACTACCACACTACGCAGTAGAAAGTAGGTTATTTTCTTGATACAGGAAAAAATTGCTAATCATAACAATAAAATTTAATGTTATTATCACTGTGACATGTTTGGCATCTAAATTGTCTCTAGACACCTTGGGGTGTCTAGAGACATCTGAAAAAAATGATAGTGTTTGAGGATGTGTAAACCCATGTTATATATATTTATCCTTTAACAACTCTAAATGTTACAAATAGTAGGTAGTTCATTTATTTTTTTTAATGTTTAATTATTTTTTTGAGATGATGTTATCATAATAAAAATGTATATCAGTTTATATTGGTCATAAATAAAGAAGGTACACTTTATTGTCATTGTTTTACAAAGTGTTTTATATATGTGTGTGTGTGTAAGTATGTATGTATGTACGTATGTATGCATGTATGTATGTATGCATACATATAATATATATATATATTATTATTATTATTATTATTATTATTATTATTATTATTATTATTATTATATAATACATTTGTTCGATAATAATATAACTGATATATGTATACTTATATCATATGTTCTTTTAGAGACCAAATCATTAGTACCAACACTCTCCTGGCAATGACAGCTCAAATTACAGTAAAAAACTATAATAGGGTTGTAAGTCTACCAATAAATATTACAATATACTATATGCATCTGTGTAAATAAAAAGAAACATTGTATATTATTGTTAAGTATGGTAGCACTAGCACTATATGTAGTAACAGGCACAGGAAAATGACTGTCACATTTCATCTATTACACTACTGTTAAAGTTCCCTCATAGGGTTATTTTAGAAGCTACTTGGCATTATTTATTATGTTAATCTTAGTTATTATCTAACAGTAGTAGTAGTTTCTTCAATAATGTTATAATGTATTACTAAAGAGGAAAACTGCTAAACAGTCAAATTGTTTATTATCTTGTCTTTTACATACTAGTACAATATTTTGTGGAATTTTTGACTTGTGTATGATTTAATTTTTTAAATTTAATGACTTGTTTTCCTATTATATAGGACTATGAACATAAAGAGTCTCTTGTGTTGAGGCGTTTAGACAGAAAAAAACAAATCTTTTCGAAAGGAGCAGACATCAAACAATGCTTTCTTTCTGTAAGACCCTATTATTAATTTACAATTATTTGCATTTACTAACTTAACAGTTAATTCAAAGCAATTATATAGATTTAATGAGTATTAATTTGTTTTTCCCACACCTAGACATTAATTTAAAATTAAATATTTGCATAATTTGTTAATTATTACTATAATTGTTAAAGCTGCTAATTAGTATTCATAATTAAAAACATACATGACCTTTACATGTGGTATTTTTAATATTGTCTTATAATTTAATTGAATGAAATCTATTATATTGTGTGATAGTAATGTCATAATTAATGATACATGTCAATGTAAAGTAATAACTTGTATTGTGTATACACATGTTACAGAGATGTAGTTGGATTTTCTTTATTTTACATATAGGATAATCCATTTATAATATGCGCAACACCTCATACTATAGCTTACATCTATGATCATAACACAATAGTGCAATTCTTGGAAAATGCAGGTGCTACTCCTGATTATGTAAGTATAATTATAGATGTATATAATTGAGGTCAATGTTTAGAATAACTCAAGTATATGATTAGTACATTGATATTATGTGCATGTACATATACTTATTTTCAACTGCAAGCATTTTTCGATTTTGTTGGTCACTCATAAGCACAAGATATTGTTGTGATTCTTGATTGAGTCACCTCTCAAACTCAGACACCACTATGTCAATAACTTGAAAATAAAATGCTACATGGAAATTTTCCTCATTTCCAGATACTCTGCGCAGATTGTGGTAATTTTCATTCATTCGTCGGCTAATTTTTCTTGCATGTGGATCTATAACTTCAATGTCTAGGTCTTCAGCTAACTGCATGGCTTCATCATAAAACATCTTGAATGTTGCTTCATTTCTCATAGTTTGAAGTGTTTTAACATTTATAATGTAACGCATTAAAAGTTGTGATTGTTCCTCAGAGTCTGTGTCTTTGCCACTAGAACTTGAAGGGAAGTACCTCAGAATGTCATTCATTTCTACTCGAGGATCGAGAGCATTAATTACAATAGTATTAATTTTTGAACAGGGAGCCTGTGCTCCCAAGGCCACCCTAAGTCCTCCATTCCAAGTCCATTTAATAGATAATTAATTATTTTGACGTTTACTGGCTGTGTTTCAATGTTTTGTTTTTCTCAACATTATTTTTCTTTTAATATTTGTTTCTATAGCTAGTAAATATTATTAAATAATTCATTTTAATCAGGTCATGTAACACTAAGGTACAACAGTGTTACCAATTGATTATATATATAGTTTAGAAAGAAATGTTGAGAGTTTGACTACACTTACATTTATTTGTTTACAAGTGTTAGAATTAAAAATAATTAGGCCAGTAATGCTACTAGCTTTGATGTTATGTTGGAATGAACATTTGTTACCTTAACTTAACTGGGTTAGAAGACTAAATTGAGTCACATCAACAATACTAGGAACTGTTTATACAACAAACGTAGTATTGATTTTGATGGAGAAACTGTAGCTTTGTCATTTCATTACATGTAGAATAGTAACTAAACTAAACACTTGTATATACTGTTGTATTTATTATGATGTATATTGTTGTGATTTCTTAGAGTGAAATTATGTTAGTAGCTGCCTATGAAGGACAGTTAGATAAAGTGGAAGAAGCTATAAACAAAAATGCTTATATTAATGCAAAAGATCCAGATGTAAGTTATACCTTATTATAGTAAATGACTCTTTTGTAGAAAGGTTAGCTTACCAATTTCACAATTATAATTTTATTTATAACAATATAATATTTTCATGAGAAAGACAGATATACAAGACTTAGCACTTAAAATGTAAAATCTTTTGATTTTCATATAATACTTAAAATGTAAGGAGCTACACTGTATATCTCATGACATTGTAATACAGGAATCCATATGATGATGAAAACATTAGGAAGTTTGTGTGCAGACACCAGCATCAGGTTGTTATACTCAAAACCATAGTGTAGTATAAGAATCAACAATTCAATATACAGTTTTACTATCTTTTTAAAATAGTAATAGTCATATTTCTATTTGCATTCTTTGCTGTTTTATTATCAGAATCTGTGTACAGCTTTGCATTATGCTGTATATAATGCATACATTGAGATAGTTAAGTATCTCCTACAATCAAATGCAGATCCCAATATTTGTAACAAGGTCAGTGTGTATTGTGTATAGTTTGTATTTCACTTGTTGTCTCTATTACATGTACATATATATAGTACTACCTGTCTAATAGGTCAGGATAGAGATCAAATTCTAATGTAAAAGAGGACCCTTTTCACTCTATCACAATTTCTAATGAAATCTAAATGTGTGAGATAAAAGATGCTTCTTTTAATTTCTGATGATATATGACCAATAGTTAATATGACCTGAAAAGCAAGCTTTAAGATACCCAATTATACCAAAATTATTCTTATTTGAGTAATGCTAACATTTGAAAATATTTTGATAGTCACAACCACATTTTTCAATGTTAAAACTGTTTTCTAAACTTGTTGGCATATAATTTTGGATTGTCTTATTAAATGTCTATCATCTTTTCTCTTATTATTTGTATATGAGATGTATATAAACTTTGCAACTGGAAATGTTGCATGTAGTCCTCATCAACACATATATAATACCTTGGGTTACATAGTGACTATACCACTTTTAAGAATAATTAATAGGTTAAAAGAAACATATATTATAATAAGTCTTTAATACATAAATTGGACCTAGGACCAAATTTTGCATGCAAAAATTGGACCTAGGTCCAATTTTAACTAGGAACAAATTTGCCATGACAGCTATACTTAATCTTATGCCGCCTGACGTTTCTACATGGGTTCAAGCGTATGTCAATACTATAATAAAAGGTAGCCGACAACGGCAAATCCTTTCGCTATGCGTAGCCAATAAATTAACAAAGAAAAAAACAGAAACTGTTCCCAAACTCTAAACGTACTTTTAGTGTAGGACTAACGTTGTAAAATAAAAAAAAAGTAGAAAAAACAGAGTAATGGCTATATTAACAATGATTTTTTCCAATCACAGCAGGTCCTTACATTGTCCTATCCTGTAATGTCTTTTCAATATTAGTATTTATGGCAATCAAAGTATGTGAGTGTGTAGTGAGTATTTAACCCTTTGTCTACCTCATTTTTGAGATTCATAAGCTTAACGACGTATTCGTGCCCCACAAGCCATACGTATATAATATAATTCATGGCATGGTAAATAATCATGATAAGTGATAAAATGGTAGAGTCATCTGTGATACAAAATCTGGAATTAGTGTTTACAAGTGACGATTAAGAACTCTGGCCTTACAAAAGGCAAGATCAATTGAGTGTCACCCATATTAACATCACATGATAAGGAGCACCATATTAGGAGCTCTCTATAGAAGTAAATAAATAAAAGGTATTGTATGTAAAGATATATGCTACATTCTATGACAAATGATTGGAGAAGAGTACATCCCTTTGTATAATGAGCACATTTTCGCTAATCAGTTCTGCTCTTGTTCATAAACTACCACACTACGCAGTAGAAAGTAGGTTATTTTCTTGATACAGGAAAAAATTGCTAATCATAACAATAAAATTTAATGTTATTATCACTGTGACATGTTTGGCATCTAAATTGTCTCTAGACACCTTGGGGTGTCTAGAGACATCTGAAAAAAATGATAGTGTTTGAGGATGTGTAAACCCATGTTATATATATTTATCCTTTAACAACTCTAAATGTTACAAATAGTAGGTAGTTCATTTATTTTTTTTAATGTTTAATTATTTTTTTGAGATGATGTTATCATAATAAAAATGTATATCAGTTTATATTGGTCATAAATAAAGAAGGTACACTTTATTGTCATTGTTTTACAAAGTGTTTTATATATGTGTGTGTGTGTAAGTATGTATGTATGTACGTATGTATGCATGTATGTATGTATGCATACATATAATATATATATATATTATTATTATTATTATTATTATTATTATTATTATTATTATTATTATTATATAATACATTTGTTCGATAATAATATAACTGATATATGTATACTTATATCATATGTTCTTTTAGAGACCAAATCATTAGTACCAACACTCTCCTGGCAATGACAGCTCAAATTACAGTAAAAAACTATAATAGGGTTGTAAGTCTACCAATAAATATTACAATATACTATATGCATCTGTGTAAATAAAAAGAAACATTGTATATTATTGTTAAGTATGGTAGCACTAGCACTATATGTAGTAACAGGCACAGGAAAATGACTGTCACATTTCATCTATTACACTACTGTTAAAGTTCCCTCATAGGGTTATTTTAGAAGCTACTTGGCATTATTTATTATGTTAATCTTAGTTATTATCTAACAGTAGTAGTAGTTTCTTCAATAATGTTATAATGTATTACTAAAGAGGAAAACTGCTAAACAGTCAAATTGTTTATTATCTTGTCTTTTACATACTAGTACAATATTTTGTGGAATTTTTGACTTGTGTATGATTTAATTTTTTAAATTTAATGACTTGTTTTCCTATTATATAGGACTATGAACATAAAGAGTCTCTTGTGTTGAGGCGTTTAGACAGAAAAAAACAAATCTTTTCGAAAGGAGCAGACATCAAACAATGCTTTCTTTCTGTAAGACCCTATTATTAATTTACAATTATTTGCATTTACTAACTTAACAGTTAATTCAAAGCAATTATATAGATTTAATGAGTATTAATTTGTTTTTCCCACACCTAGACATTAATTTAAAATTAAATATTTGCATAATTTGTTAATTATTACTATAATTGTTAAAGCTGCTAATTAGTATTCATAATTAAAAACATACATGACCTTTACATGTGGTATTTTTAATATTGTCTTATAATTTAATTGAATGAAATCTATTATATTGTGTGATAGTAATGTCATAATTAATGATACATGTCAATGTAAAGTAATAACTTGTATTGTGTATACACATGTTACAGAGATGTAGTTGGATTTTCTTTATTTTACATATAGGATAATCCATTTATAATATGCGCAACACCTCATACTATAGCTTACATCTATGATCATAACACAATAGTGCAATTCTTGGAAAATGCAGGTGCTACTCCTGATTATGTAAGTATAATTATAGATGTATATAATTGAGGTCAATGTTTAGAATAACTCAAGTATATGATTAGTACATTGATATTATGTGCATGTACATATACTTATTTTCAACTGCAAGCATTTTTCGATTTTGTTGGTCACTCATAAGCACAAGATATTGTTGTGATTCTTGATTGAGTCACCTCTCAAACTCAGACACCATTATGTCAATAACTTGAAAATAAAATGCTACATGGAAATTTTCCTCATTTCCAGATACTCTGCGCAGATTGTGGTAATTTTCATTCATTCGTCGGCTAATTTTTCTTGCATGTGGATCTATAACTTCAATGTCTAGGTCTTCAGCTAACTGCATGGCTTCATCATAAAACATCTTGAATGTTGCTTCATTTCTCATAGTTTGAAGTGTTTTAACATTTATAATGTAACGCATTAAAAGTTGTGATTGTTCCTCAGAGTCTGTGTCTTTGCCACTAGAACTTGAAGGGAAGTACCTCAGAATGTCATTCATTTCTACTCGAGGATCGAGAGCATTAATTACAATAGTATTAATTTTTGAACAGGGAGCCTGTGCTCCCAAGGCCACCCTAAGTCCTCCATTCCAAGTCCATTTAATAGATAATTAATTATTTTGACGTTTACTGGCTGTGTTTCAATGTTTTGTTTTTCTCAACATTATTTTTCTTTTAATATTTGTTTCTATAGCTAGTAAATATTATTAAATAATTCATTTTAATCAGGTCATGTAACACTAAGGTACAACAGTGTTACCAATTGATTATATATATAGTTTAGAAAGAAATGTTGAGAGTTTGACTACACTTACATTTATTTGTTTACAAGTGTTAGAATTAAAAATAATTAGGCCAGTAATGCTACTAGCTTTGATGTTATGTTGGAATGAACATTTGTTACCTTAACTTAACTGGGTTAGAAGACTAAATTGAGTCACATCAACAATACTAGGAACTGTTTATACAACAAACGTAGTATTGATTTTGATGGAGAAACTGTAGCTTTGTCATTTCATTACATGTAGAATAGTAACTAAACTAAACACTTGTATATACTGTTGTATTTATTATGATGTATATTGTTGTGATTTCTTAGAGTGAAATTATGTTAGTAGCTGCCTATGAAGGACAGTTAGATAAAGTGGAAGAAGCTATAAACAAAAATGCTTATATTAATGCAAAAGATCCAGATGTAAGTTATACCTTATTATAGTAAATGACTCTTTTGTAGAAAGGTTAGCTTACCAATTTCACAATTATAATTTTATTTATAACAATATAATATTTTCATGAGAAAGACAGATATACAAGACTTAGCACTTAAAATGTAAAATCTTTTGATTTTCATATAATACTTAAAATGTAAGGAGCTACACTGTATATCTCATGACATTGTAATACAGGAATCCATATGATGATGAAAACATTAGGAAGTTTGTGTGCAGACACCAGCATCAGGTTGTTATACTCAAAACCATAGTGTAGTATAAGAATCAACAATTCAATATACAGTTTTACTATCTTTTTAAAATAGTAATAGTCATATTTCTATTTGCATTCTTTGCTGTTTTATTATCAGAATCTGTGTACAGCTTTGCATTATGCTGTATATAATGCATACATTGAGATAGTTAAGTATCTCCTACAATCAAATGCAGATCCCAATATTTGTAACAAGGTCAGTGTGTATTGTGTATAGTTTGTATTTCACTTGTTGTCTCTATTACATGTACATATATATAGTACTACCTGTCTAATAGGTCAGGATAGAGATCAAATTCTAATGTAAAAGAGGACCCTTTTCACTCTATCACAATTTCTAATGAAATCTAAATGTGTGAGATAAAAGATGCTTCTTTTAATTTCTGATGATATATGACCAATAGTTAATATGACCTGAAAAGCAAGCTTTAAGATACCCAATTATACCAAAATTATTCTTATTTGAGTAATGCTAACATTTGAAAATATTTTGATAGTCACAACCACATTTTTCAATGTTAAAACTGTTTTCTAAACTTGTTGGCATATAATTTTGGATTGTCTTATTAAATGTCTATCATCTTTTCTCTTATTATTTGTATATGAGATGTATATAAACTTTGCAACTGGAAATGTTGCATGTAGTCCTCATCAACACATATATAATACCTTGGGTTACATAGTGACTATACCACTTTTAAGAATAATTAATAGGTTAAAAGAAACATATATTATAATAAGTCTTTAATACAGTACTTGTTAAAAAGTGTTAGTCTCTTTTGACAACATCATGAATTGATAATGATAATATGTTTAAGTCTACTGATGCAAATCAGGACAGTGTTATTCATTAATTGTACCAGTGGTTTGATTACTGCTTCTTGTTTGGCTTTACTACTTGACACATTTATTATTAGATGAAATGAGGTAACAATGGCAAGATGTTTGTAATTTTAAGTACTATTTATGTATGTTGCATCTTGAATCCATAATGATAAAAGGTCACTATCATTTTCTCACAACTATTTCAAACTCTAGTTTTCTATAACAGTGAAAACAACTGCAACACCAGCAAAACCAAAACTATCTTATGACAGTTTTCACAATGTTAACATTTTTGTAATTTAATATTTGATCTACTTTGTGATAGATATGTATTGTAATACTGTGATATTATACAGCAACTGTTAAAATATAATGCAGAATCCCACTTTTGTGACATATGTTATGTGTAGAGATTACTCCGTGTTATTAGATTTAAATCAGTATTTACTAGATATAATATATTATTGGTATGATTATTACAGCTTTCAATGACTACTCATTTGTTATAAAAGGATTAGCATGCATAATTAGTGGCAGTTACAAGTAGGTGTAGCCTGTTATCACAGTACATATCCCTGAAGCGTATTTGTATTCACATAGGTGCCACTCTGTTCTGATGATATAGAGAATGGTATTATCAGCATTATGTTCTACTTAAACTGTTACTAGCTATCTCCAAAACCAAACACTAAACTCCATATTATGCATAATGAGTCCAGCCTATGACTGTTATATTCAGTTGTAGTAAAGGTACTATTATATATCCTTAATCTAGTAAACTGTGTTAATAACTCTTGGACAATAGCATTCCAATTTATGATATATATATCACTGTATTATATATTAATGTTGGAGCTTCATGCTTTATTGCAGTGGCTTAACATTTAATTTTTCAGTTATATTAAGTTTGTGGATCAAAAAATTAATGTGTGTTTTTTTTGTGAGATTAGGCACTTTAGTAGAACTTTCACATTATACAATGTAGAACATAAATGAGTTCTTACATGAGAAAAACCTAATCAATACTAAGATTGTTTGGAACCATGTGTGTATGCATAATATTTCAACATATGTCTGACTTAACTATTTTTAACTATTGTTATTATTAAACAGCTCATTTCATTTTGTAGTGGGGACATAGTCCGCTTTATCTAGCATTATGGAGAAGTCAACATGACATTTTTAATCTTTTATGTTCCTTTGCAGCAAGAGATATGGAACAAGTTATAACAGTTAGTGATAAATACAATAATATATTTACTACATTGACATAGTGATTATAATATATTATAAGCATGATCTAATTATATGTTGGTACATGTCACAGTTATAATTTTTTTTATAGGATTTGTTACTTTTGATTTCAGTTGGAGATGGTGATGTAGAAAATGTAACTGTAGCACTTACACAAGGTGCTAATGTTAAAATTATTACTCCTGATCATGACAAGGTTAGTACACTGATTAATTAACAATAAATATTGTTATTTGTTAGCGTTTACTGTGAAGGTCCAGGTTATTTTATTTTGTGTTAACAATATTTACTGTGGTTAGATTTTTTTAATTAGTGTAATTATAATGTCAATGTGTTAATATGTGATAATGAGCAGTTCAATGAGTTACTTTTCTTTAATGAATTATAACCACTGCATTTCATAACAAGAACTGTTTCTAACTCCATTATCATACAATTATTTTACCAAACGAGGAGTTCTTAAACCAACATTTTTGTTTCTTATCGTCCTAGTATTGTTACTTGTCTTGGTATAGTCTTTTGTCATTTCTTACTATTTAAGACTGTCTTGTAGTGTGTATGATATAGAGTTGATTGTGTTCCTTTTCTTAAAGAAAGTTTTTTGACAAAACTTACTTGCCCGTTACATTTACCTTTTAAAGTATTATATTCTATAACAAAGGATATGAGTCACAGGCATTTAAGAGATTTAGCTTACCCACTCTTATAGATGTTATTTCATTTAAGAGGTAGCTTAATCTATTTTTTCATATTTCCATGAAACTCGTCATTTTATTCTGTTGACATTATCATGCAAATATTTTACCAAATGAGGAGTTCTTTAAACCAACATTTACTTTAATTGATATTCCTATTTGACATTTTCACAAATATTTTAGTGACCTTGCACAATTAATACAATCTTCTCCCAAAGTCAATTTTAGCAAAATGCTATATATGATGTTATTTTTGTAAACAGTTGACATGTTGTTATCTTGTATTTTGGTAAAGCATATTCATATTTTGTCATTGACAACTCATAAGTGACAGGAAGATATCTATTATTAAGTTCTGTTGACCTGAACTTTATAATTTGGAAACTAGTACTGTAGATATAATTGTTTAAGGCATCTAGTATTCATAGAGATACTACACCTGATGTAAGTCAAGTAAAAAATTGAAGTTATCTTGATGTTAGAAACAGTTCTTGTTATGAAATGCAGTGGTTATAATTCAAATACTACATTATTCATGACTTTGTTGGACTAGATGTTACTAACACTTGTACTAATACAATACTATAATGTCATATAACCAGTAATTTTAGAGAGAGAAATATTGGTAAATGATATAAAGTAGACTTTTGCAAAATTTAATTTGGCAAATGACTTATTCTGTCTACTAACCCACTGCTAATTAAAATATTGGAGGATAAAAGTTAACGAAACACAACTTGTAAAAACTGTCAATATTATCTCTGACCAAAATACCCACAATACAGTACTGTAGTCCAATACTTTCCTATCATTTTCACAAATTAATTAGTATGTCTTGTATATAAATATGACATAATAATAATAATCCTATATACTAGTTATGATCCAAAATAATGTATTATTCATCACTTTTAAACCAGGTGTTACTTGTTTAATATAATTCTGTAGTTCTAATGACTATGTAATGATGTAAATGTAATGCATACAATGAGTCAATGACCTGTGTTGTAATTAGTAATCAATGACTTTAATTTACTATTCAAACAAGCACAGCAGCCTGAGCATCACTACTCAAAGGCCAAGAATATGTTAAGCAATTTAAGTTGGAGACCTTACATATGTAGCATCTTCAGCCTTTAATAATATGACTTCCCTATCATTTTATGACAACTACTTCAAATCTCAAGCTTAAAGAATAGGGAAAATAATTACAATAAACCCAAAGTACCATACTAAAATTTTAATAATGTTTAATTTTATTATCTGCTTACTTTTGTCATAGGTATGTATTACAATATTCTTTAAATTTTTATCTTATCACAATCAACACTAAATACTTGCATCCATCCTCTAGCGAAATCCTCTACATCTAGCTTGTAAAAGAGGTGACTATGATATTGTACAGCTACTGTTAAACTCAAATTCAGATCCTAACATTTGTGATGAGGTCAGTATATACTGTGAGTATAAGAGATTACTACATGTTACTAGATTTAGATCAAGTACCTAATGGATATAGAATGTTGTGTATGTAGCTATAAGAAGTATCTCTTTCAACTTCTTTTTCAATCTTTTGTTATAAAGGATTAAATATCATAACCATTATTACCTATAAGTAGGTGTGGCTTGTTAAAATTGTAAATATTTTTGAAAGAATCATGGTATTCACACTAGTATGTCATGTCATGTCATTTATGTCAACACGTACTGATGTGACAGTGATATTGTCAACATTACTCTATACTTTTATACTATTATTATAAGACCACAAAACCAATTTTAATCTAAAGACAGCTAGGGGGCACACCATACACTAGAGGTATAAACCAAGTACAAACCTATTATTATTAAGTTATCTAATGTTAATTAGAAGTATGGTTAAAATGGTGTGACTTGTAGTGCACAGAGTAATTTACTGAGATATACGATAGATTATTCCAGACTGGTACCTCGTGTTGTGTTTCGATCATCTCGTCTCAAAATGAACTGTTTATATTATTTTGTATATCTATGTATGGTATTAGTGTTGCATCATTTAAAATAGTAAATTTGTGACCCAGACACGAGAATGTCTATCAAAGAAACCGCTGCTCATGATCCATCAAACTTAGTCGCTACCATCAGCCTCAAACTACCTCCATTTTGATCATCAGATCCTTAGATATGGTTTGCCCAGGTTGAGACGCAATTCACCACAAGAGGCATATCAGCTCAGAAGACCAAGTATGACTATATTGTCACTTCCATACCTCCTGAATTTGCTGCAGAAGCTAGAGACCTCACTCTAAAGGTACCCAACACTAATCCTTACATAAAGCTGAAGGAACAACTCATTAACTGCATAGCCGCTTCTGAGCAATGCAGGTTACAGCAGTTATTCAACGCAGAAGAACTGGGAGATCAGAAACCTACCCAGTTATTATGACGTATGGAGCAGTTACTCAGGGAAAAAGCCAACACCACAGATGGATCCTTTCTTCATCAATTGTTTCTCCAACAGAGGCTGTCCAATGTTCGTATGGTCCTAGCATCTACTGCCAACACCATCTCCAATGATGAGTTAGCCAACCTAGCTGATAAAATTATTGGAGGTTGCAACACCCACTTCATCAATACTGCTGTTAGCCAATTGCAGCTCTCTTCAGAAATGGAACAACTTTATAGTCAGATCTACGACCTTCAAAAGCTTGTCCAATGACTTTCTACATCTCAACAAGATCCCCCATCGTACTTGTTTAGTATAGTACCTCATACTGTTACTGGCTTTTTACATCAACAGACTGGACCATCCCTTCAAGCTGTTAACAAGCCTACAATAGTGACTTACGGTACTCGTTCCCTCACCCTTAATTTAGGACTACGACTAACATTTCGTTGGATATCCGTTATTGCTAATGTCAGTAAACCAATCCTTGAGTCCATTTTCTACAACATTATGAACGTATAGTGGATGTAGCTCGCAGGAAACTCACAGATGCAGTGACTCAGTTGACTGTCCAAGGTGTTGCATCTACAGAACCTTCTGTGAGCCCTTCGCTCTTACCAAGGCATATACATAATCCATATCTCATCATGTTACATGGCTTTCCTTCTCTCCTAAAGCTATACAATCAATAGGTGATTACACACGAGGTTACTCACCATATCACTACTACTGGACACCCAGTTCATTTACCCTCCCGCAGATTGTCGCCTGAACAGCTTGATGTTGCTTGAAAGGAATTTGAAGACATGCTACAATTGGGTTTCATTCGTTCGTCATCTAGTAATTCAGCCATTGGAGGACAAAGTTTCTGTTATCAGAGACTTCCCCCAGCCATCATCTCAACGCAATCTTTGGGAATTTCTGGTACTAGTGAACTTTTATCACAGATTTATTCTGAACTCCACCGCTACTCTCCATCCACTCAACGACCTCCTTTCTCCCACCAAAACCAAAACTCAAGAACAACATTGGAACACTAATGCCATCAAAGCCTTTTGAAGCGATCAAAGACACACTTGCCAATGCCACCTATTTGATGCATCCCAAACCCAATGCCCTAACATATATAATGACTGATGCTTCTGAGAAGACAGTTGGAGCTGTGCTTCAACAGCACATTGGAAATCTGTGGCAACCGATATCGTATTTCTCAAAGAAGTTGAAACCATCTGAAATCAAGTACCTTTGATCTAGAGCTTCTGGATGTCTTTTCTATCACGTATATCCAACATTTTGTTGAAGGCAGTGTGTTTCACATCTTGACAGATCATAAAACTTTGACATATTCCTTGTCATCGCATTCAAACCACTATACTCCTCGTCAAATTCATCACCTCGACTATATTTCTCAGTTCACTTCTGACATAAGATATGTTAAAGGATCCAACAACACAACAGCTGACTCACTTTCACAGCTGACTCACTTTCACAAACGTTATACTGCAAGAAACCCACCTATCTTGGATTTTAAACAGATGGCTGCTGCTCTAGAGCAAGACCCTGATATTCCAAAACTGCAGATGTCTTTGTCATCACTACTTCTCAAGGCTTGTCCTTGACCAATGGTAAAATCATTTGTGATATGTCTATTGGGGTACCTCATCCGATTGTTCCATCATCATACCGACAACAGGTTTTTGACTCCTTACACTCGCTCTCATACCCTGAACTTAGAGCCACTCAGCAGCTCATCACTTCTCAATTTGCCTGGGCAAACGTCAACTCTGATGTATGGAAGTGGGGCAGATCCTGTATTCAGTGTCAAAGATGCAAAATACATCGTCACACCATCACCCCACTCTCAACTTTTGCTACCCCCGATAATCGATTTGAGCAAGTGCACCTCGATCTTGTAGGAGCTCCATCACCATCCTAAGGCTATACTAACCTCGTTACGGCTACTTATCAATTTACTCCTTGGCTGGAAGCTTTTCCTATCCATGACAGTACTGAGCCTACAATTGCTCGAGCCTTTGTCAGCAGATGGATCTCACATTGTGGAGTGCCCCAATAGTCACCACTGATCGTGGATGTCAGTTCGAATCTACTTTGTGGAAGGAACTCATGGAATTTTAGGTACTATGCTGTTCAGAACAACTGCTTACAACCCTATTGCAAATGGTCTTGTTGAGCGATTTCATTGCCAATTAAAAGCTGCTTTGAAAACATACTAATTCCACTCACTGGGTGGATTCGCTCCCCATGGTGTTACTTGGTATTCGAACAGCCCTCAAGACTGACCTTAGTTGTTCAGCAGCATAGCTAGTTTATGGCAAAACCCTCAGAATTCTTTGTGAATATTTCATTTCAGAGCAGACAACAAAGACTAACCCCGCAGAGTTTGTCTCTCAACTAAAACTGCCATGTCCAATCTTAAAGCGGTCTCTACAGGTGGGGACTCCTCCTATCGTAAAGTTCATGTTAGTCATCACCTCAGTACTTGTACTCATGTATTTGTGAGACATGGTGCCATAAAAAAACACTTCAAGTTCCGTATGATGGACCTTATAAACTGTTAAAACTCTCTGACAAACATTTCACCCTAGAGGTCACTAAACAAAAGTTATTTCTCTGAATCGTTTAAATCCAGCACATTTAGACTGTTGTGATTATTTAACCACTCCATCCCATACCAAACCACTTCCCCCTACACCAACCCCTCAACTTTCATCTCCCACTTCAATATCATCAGCCCCTGTATGGACCACTTGCTCTGGTTTTCATGCACACTGGCCTGATCCGTTAGACTTATAATTTCTATTGTTCGTTTTACTCTCTGGTGGGGAAGTGATGTAGTACACAGAGTAATTTACTGAGATAAATGATAAATTATTCCAGACTGGTACCTCGTGTTGTGTTTTGATCATCTCGTCTCAAACTGAACTGTTTATATTATTTTGTATATCAGTGTATGGTATTAGTGTTGTATCATTTAAAATACTAAAGACTAACGAAAGGGTCAGGTTAAGCCATTTTAGCTGGAGAGCTTACATACATAGCTTCTTCAACCCTTAACAATAAAATTGCCCCTATCATTTTATCATAAGTAATTGAAATCTGCAATTTTCTATGATAAAGAAATAAGTACAACACCAGCATAGTCAAAGGATTCGTATGACAATTTTTACTATTTTAATCTTTTTGAAAATTTAATATATGGGTGCATTTTACCATTGGTACATATTATATTTTAAATGGTATTATGATGACTGAAAAACATTTACATACTTTTAGCTTCATGAAACAGCTCTACATCTAGCTACATATGGAGGTCACAGTGACATAGTACAGCTACTGTTAAACTTCAATGCAGATCCCAATATTTTTAACAGGGTCAGTGTATAATTTGTGTAGTGATTACTACATGTTACTATATTTAATTAGTATTTAATTAGGCATATGGTAATAGTGTATATGTAAGTATGGGCTGGATTGTTTATTCAATTCTATTCACAAAAACAATGAATTTATCACTTAAAACTGATCCAAATCTTTAGATTTGCACAGTACTCCTTTGTATAATAATTTCTTTACATGATAATTTAATAACCATAAAATTCAGTTTAGAGACAAAAATCACAGAGATAACATGCTAAACTACAATGGATTGCCTTGAGTGTAGGAAGCACAGACATTAGTGACCCACTTCAATTCTTATTTTGAGATTAAGTAAGTAGCAAATGCTAGTTTTTTAATAAATGCAGTACAAACTTGGGTGTGATGTGGGTGTTATCAAGTGGTATTAATAAGAGATGGTGTATAGTTACTGCATGGTAGGTATAATACATCCTCAAAGTGTTGCTCTCATTTCAGACCAGGTGTTACAACTGTTATTGTAATACTTGTATTAATAGCTAAACAAGTTGATTATTATACCTGTGGTAATTATAGTGATTATTTTTTCACCAACAAACTTTATATGCTAAGCAATCATAGCATTTTTTGTACTATGATTGTATGCAATGTAAATCTTCATTTTTGCACTATATTATATATATATATATATATATATATATAAGTATTAAAAGCAGTGAATAAAATTTAACTTCATGTAATACTACCAGTGCACTTATATAAACTAATGAATTTAGTTTCCTTTTCCTGCCATCACTTCAACCATAGCATGATTACTTAAAAGTCAAATGTTAAACAGTGTAAGATGGAAAGACAAAAGCTTACGCATGTAGCAAGTTATATGAGGTTTAAAAATTTCATAATTATTGTAGATGTGTTTCTATGAAACATGTGTGGAAGTGGGTTACAATATTGTGTGTTCTTATTTCTTTCATTACCAAAACCACAGGCAATGTAGTATATTTTATTTGTTGTCTCTACTACATGTACATATATGTAGTAGAGACATGACAGAGATCAATACCAATTTGTCAAGGGTGATTAAATTAAAACTTTATATACCATGAAATTATACAATTAAATATCTATATTTATAGTTCTTATTTGTTGTGTTGCATCTTCTAATTGATATAAGACTGTTTAACTGTTGATATGACTAGTTTAATTAAGCAATAACATTAAGTGATACCAAAATTAATCTTCTTTTAGAAAGGAAACTTAATATTTGAAAGAATTGTTCAATATGCTACAACCTATATAGCTTTATTTCATTAAACAGTTTCCACAAACTTACCAAATATCTACCAATTTTTTTTTTATTATCATTACTACATTTATTGAGCTATAATATAATCCTGTGAATACTGTTACTTGTTTGCTTACCATATTCATTATTGTATTAACTTATGTTCTCCTTTTACATGTCATTATATATAATGAGATCAAGCCTATGTGTTGTGTTCAGTTAGAGTGACCCATATATTAGTACTTTATCCTTAGTCTAATAAAAATATATTATATATATACATACATATATATATATATATATATATATATATATATATATATATATATATATATATATATATACATATATATATATATATATATATATATATGTCTATGTATATATATAATTGTATTATATGTTAATGTGTCCTTACATGAAATAAACCTTATCAGTATTATGACTGTTTTGGACCAAATCCGTATGTATATTTCTATATCTGTCTACTTTAACAACTTTAATCTATTATTATTATTAAACAATTATTTATTTCACTTTATAGAATGGACATACTCCACTCTATATAGCATACTTTAAGGGTCATCATAACATTTTAAATCTCTTGTTAAGAGCAAAAGATATGGACCAAGTTAGAAATGTAAGCAATAAATGTAATAATATATTTGCTGTGTATGATGATATGGACATAATGATCTTATATGTTATAATATATTCTAAACATGACCTAATTATATGTAAGTACAAGTCAAAGTTAAAATGTATTATTTTTTAACAGGATTACTTACTTTTGACTTCAGCTGAAAATGGTAATATTGAAAATGTTACTGTAGCACTCACATCAGGTGCTAATGTCAATATTCATCATCCTTTGAACGTTAGTGTACTAAACAAATAGTAGTAATTACTGTTGTTTGTTAATACTTAATTTACAGAGAAACATATTCTATAACAAAGGAGATCAATCACAGGCATTCAAAAGAATTAGCAACAACAACTCTTGTAGGCATTGTTTCATCTACATATATACTAACTTTTACTAAATTGTAGTGTAGCAAAAGGTTATGATTTTATTTGTAAACTAGCAGACTTAAATTTCTTGAAGTAATGATGTCTTATGGCAAATGATATTAACAGTTATTGAAAGTCAACCAACTAATGGTATCATTATTTTCTATTGTTAAAAATCTGCTGATCCAATTTTTAAAATCTCTTTCATTTGTGACCTAGTGCTGTGCAGATAATTTTCTATAGCATCTAAGTATTAACAAAGGTAACTCTCAAGAGTTCTTGTTGTAAGTGGTGTGGCCACTAATAGTTATCATTTAAACATCACACTATTACTCATCACTTTGTTAAACCATGCTTTACAATTATTATACTGATATTTGTACTCATCTAATACTGTAAAACCATATAATGGGTAATTTTAGAGTGAGAAATGTTGGAGAATCAATTTATAATAGACTTATTGGAAGTTAAATGTAGCAAATAACTACCACACCCTTAATTAAAATATTGGAGGATATAATTTGGATGAAAGAAATTCAATTTGCCAAATTTCCAATATTTACTGTACTGTAGTCCAAGTTATTTCATACTACTTTTACAAATAAATTAATATATCAGTGGTGTACTCTGTTTTCTGCTTGAATGAGCATCTGCTAATGATGAGCAAATTTCTGGTTAACAACAAGCTATAAATTACTAGCAATCTTGTTTGTAGATAAAATTTGTGAACTTGCATGGACTATTGAATGATACAAACCATTTTTCTCTAGATCATTTTTAGCCAGAGTTATATCTTGGAGTTAGTGGTCATTCTCAAAATAAACAGAAACTAATTGTTGTTATTGTTTGTCTTTTGCATGGTTTACATGATAGATCGTTATAACATTGTTTTATACTGTGTTTGTATGCAACGTTGATTCCCATTATCTAACTAATATAAATTGAAGAGCTTACAAGTGTAGCTTCTCCAGCCTTCAATAGTAAGACATCTCTATTATTCTATCATAACTACTTAAAATATCAAAATAAAAAGTTATAAATAGTAGAGAAAACAATTGCAATATGAACACAGCCAAAAGTATCTTAGGACAAATTTAAATCTTGCTTAATATTTAATGTGTTTAATTTTATCATAGGTGAGCATGAAAATATTCTTAAAATTTTAATGCTATTTTATTCAGCAATAAATACTTGTGTACTTCCTCTAGTATTTCGATACACCTCTACATCTAGCCTCAGCAAATGGTCACTGTGATATTGTACAGATACTGTTACAATACAATGCAGAACCAAATATTTGTGACAGGGTCAGTGTATTTTATGTGTTTAGATTACTACATGTTACTAGATTTAAATTATTATTTTATATATATATATATATATATATATATAGTTATGGCTATTAGAATTGTTTACGTCGACTTGTTGTTTCATGTACTTTCAACATTTGTTAGTAAAGTATTAGCAAACATAGTCAGTGTCAGCTATTAGTAGATGTGGTCTGTTATAATATTACATATCCATGAGAAGCATTATTGTATTCATAGAGGTAACAATAGTATCTTTAGCTATATGTGTCAACGTTCTGATCACTGTGGAAGTGGCATCATGATCATTATACAATAGTTTTGTAAGTCATACTGACATTTTCATTATTCTTTGGATTTGTCTTTTCTCAATTTATCCTCCTTTTAATATTGAAGGTGTTTTTAACAGTTTACAAGTTTTCTGCTGTAGCTGGTGAATGCTTGCATTAGCATTAGTTAATGACAAGCAAATGTTTCATGAATATGGGATTTCTGGTTTACATATTTCATAAAATTGCTATCAATCTTTTTTGACGATAAAATTTGTTAACTTGCATGCTTGCATTAACTATTGAGAGATATGAACCATTTCTTTCTAAATCATTTTAGCCAGAGTTATATTATGGAGTTAGTGGTCATTCTCAACATAAACAGAGCATAATTGTAGTTTTTATTTTATCTATTGCATGGTTTGCATCCTAGATAGTTATAAGATTGTTTTAGACTGTGTTTGCACTCTATGTAATGTCAATGTCCATTTACTCACCAATGTTTCATTATACTCAGCTGACTATTTAAGATCATGTGTTAAGTAATTTAAACTGAGCTTACAGATGTATCTTCTCCAGCCTTTAAGACCTTTCTATTACCTATCATAACTACTGAAAATCTCTAGTCTTAAATAATAGGGAAACAATTACAATCCCAACACAGCCAAAGTATCTTAGGACAATTTTTTAAAATTTATATATTGCTTTATTTTATCATAGGTAAGCACGAAAATATTCTTAAAATTTCACTGCTATTTAAATCAACAATAAATACTTGTGTGCTTCCTCTAGTTTGAGAGTACACCTCTACATCGAGCCTCAAGAAAAGGTCACTGTGATATTGTAAAGATACTGTTAAACTCCAAAGCAGATCCAAATATTTCTGATGGGGTCAGTGTTGTTGTGTGTAGAAAATACTTACTACATGTTACTAGACTTAAGTCATTATTTGATATATATATATATATATATATATATATATATATATATATATAATTATATATATATATATATATAATTATATATATATATATATATATATATATATATATATATTACAGGTCCATTAGAATTGTTTATGTTGGCTTGTTGTTAAAATTTTCATTAGCAAAGGACAAACAAACATACTCAATGTCAGCTACCAGTAGATGTAGTCTGTTACAATATTACATATCCTTGAAAGAATTATTGTATTCAAAGGGGTACAAATAGTATCTTTTGCTATATCTGTCAATGTTCTGATGACTGTGGAAGAAGTATCATGATCATTATACAATAGTTTTGTCATACTCAAACTTTGTTTTTTGCATTTGTCTCCTCTCATTTTCTCATACTTTTACTATTCAAGGTATTTTCAACTAATTATGAAGTTTTTTGCTGAAGCTGGAGAATGCTTGCGTGATCATTCATTAATTTTTCATGAATACGATATTTCTGGTTCAAAACTTTTATAAAATTACTAGCAATCTTTTTTATAAAATTGTGGACTTGCATGGACTATTGAATAATGCAAACCATTTCTCTTTAGCTTATTATTATTATTATTACTTTAGCCTGAGTTATATCAATATATCAATGATCATGAGTTAGTGGTCATGCTCAACATGAACAGAACATAATTATAGTAATATGTTGCTTTCTTTCTTGCATGGTTTACATGTTAGATAGTTATAAGATTGTTTTAGACTGTGTTTGTATGCAATGTCAATGATTATTTTCTCATCAATGCTTTATTATACTAAGCATGACTATTCAAGACCAAGTGTTAATCAATTTGAACTGAAGATCTTACAAAAGTAGCTTGTCCAGCCTTTAATAATAAGACTTATCTATCATTCTATCATAACTACTTCAAATCTCAAGTTTTAAATAACAAGGAAAAAATTACAATACCAACACAACCAAAAGTATGTTAGGACAATTTTAAATTAAAATCTTGTTTAATTTTTTGTGGTTCGTATTATCATACCTATGCATAAAATATTCTTAAAATTTCAATAATATTATAATCAACAATAAAGACTTGTGTACTTACTCTACTTTCAGATGGCAACACCTCTATATCTAGCCTTGGAATATGGTAACTGTGATATTGTACAGGTATTGTTAAAGTCCAATGCAGATCCAAATATTTGTCACTGGGTCAGTGTATATTACGTGTAGAGATTACTATATGTTACTAGATATAAATCATTACTTGATATATATATATATATATAATATATATATATATATATATATATATATATATATATATAATGTTATTAACAATTGTTATTAGAATTGTTTATGTAAACTTGTTCAGTCTTTCATTAGCAAAGGACGAACAAACACAGTGTCAGCTATCAGTAGATGTAGTCTGTTACAATAGTACATGTCCTTAAAAAGCAGTTTTGTAGTTTTAGAGGTACAACTAGTATCAAGTGGTATCATCATCATTATATGATAGTTTTGTGAGTCATACTGAAATGTTTCATGATTCTTTGTATTTGTCTTTATTTAATATATCATTATTGTACTATTGAAGGTGTTTTTAACAGTTATGAATTTTCTGTTGAAGCGTTTGCACGAGCATTCATTAATGACAAGCAAATTGTTCATGAATATGGGATTTCTGGTTTATACAACTTTCCTAAACTTGCTAGCAATCTTGTTTGTTTATAAAATATGTGAACTTGTATGGACTATTAAATGATTAAAAAGCATTTCTCTAGCTCATTTTTAGCCAGACTTATATCATGGAGTTATTGTTTTCTCTCAAGCATGGTTTACAATTATAAGTTTGTTTTAGACTGTGTCAAGTTTCTCACTAATGCTTCATGTGTACTTCCTCTAGTCCTTGACAATACTACTACATCTAGCCTCAGAAAAAGCTCACTATGATATTGTACAGATACTGTTAGAGTCCAATGTAGATCCAAATATTTGTGATGAGGTCAGTGTACTTTGTGTGTAGAGATTACTACATGTTACTAGATTTAAATCACTATTTGATACATAAACTTTTTATAAATATGACTATTAGAATTGCTTTTGTCGACTTGTTGTTTCAGTCTCTTGTTAAGTAAAGGATTAACAAACATAGGCAGTGTCCACTACAGTAGATGTGGTCTGTTATAATAGTACATATCCTTTGAAAGCATTTTTGTATTTATAAAGACACAGCTAGCAACTTATACTATATGTGTTAATGTTCAGATGATTGTGGAAGGGATATCATTACAATACATATAATTGTATACTGCTGCTAAATCCTACCCAAAAACCTAAACTGTAAATGCCTAAGTTTAAGACTCATAGCCAGAAGTGAGTCACTCCTATTTTTATATTGAGATAGGTAGTGCACCTTATACTAGATGTGTAAATCAGATATAAACTTGATGTATGTGGAGGTTGCTAAAACAATTGGTTAAAGTGTACAATATATTTGTGTACTTCCTCTAGTATCAGAAAACAGCCCTACATCTAGCCTCAGCAGAAGGTCACTGTAATATTGTACAGCTACTGTTAATCTACAATGCTGATCCCAATATTCCTGATTGGGTTAGTGTATATTATAATATTATGTACAGATTAATAAATGTTATTAGATTTAAATAAATATTTAATAGGTATAGAACATGATGGAAAGAAGAGTGATTATTGTATTTGTCAATGCATAAAATAGACAGTGGAATGACTTGAAATGTAGTCTTAAAGCTATATTTGACTAAGGTTATCTGATGTTTATACAGTTCATAATTATTGTTGGTGTGGTTGTTACAAAATGTAACTTGATTTTAGAAATCATAATATGATTTCTAAAATGTTTGCTTCAATATTATAGTGGTCTTTCTAAATAAATATGTGGCTGCTAACAGATATTTATAGTATATAATGTTTGAAAACTTTGGCTACAGATAGCCGCAAGAACATTTTATGAAATTCTTTAAATGCAATTTCCAATATTGAGTATTATCTATCATTAGTACATTTATTTCAAAATGACAACAGAAAGGATGGAGCATACATTGTGGATATTAAATAAGCTATGTCATCCATGAATTTTTATTCTGAGACCATAAAACTTGAATGTAGTAACATGTAAATGGAGGCTATTACATTTAAAAAACTTTTTGACATTAAGAAGATAAAGTTGTCCTTAACTCTAGTTGTTAATAGACAAATAGTAATGTGATGGAGCCATGTCCTATATGGGATTGTCAGGAACATATATGACTATTTCATGTGATTACTAATATAACTAAAACTATTCCTGTTAACATTGAACATTAACTTTGAACTTTGATGGTAATACTGGACATTAATCAGGGCTAGCACTATATTTTATACCAGTTGGTGTGGATTATAAAATACACATGTACTATAATCTCACATGTCATACATTAAAGACAAACTCTGCCTGTTCTGTTAATCAAAGAAAATTGATGTTAACAATAATCAATTGGGACTAGGAAAATTTCTTGTTACACATTTCACAAAGATATATCCATTGAGTATAATATCCACTGAGAAGTTATTCTGTACATGTTCCTAGTTTAGTATCATTTATAAATAAAGTTCCGCTACTGGGACACTCTGTTAAAGGACAATTCACTGTAAAATGTTACTGTTACTTCTGCAATAAAAAGAAATAACATTTTATATGTGGTTATAAAGTCAGATTTTAATATTTATATCATGTTAGAAAGTCATTGTTATAGAAAGACTAAAGCTACTATAAGGTTGTGGACAGTTGAGATCATATCATTACAGATCTCTATGTCTTAAATCATAATATTTATAAACCCTAAATATAGCGTTATGTAATGAGTGTTACTATCTTTAGTAAACATTTGATAGAAGATTTGGCATTGTATGTGGGTGGAGCTTATTCATTCGTGTCCCTTCTCTATTTGCTGTGTTAGTCTTTAATTAACCTTTTCATATTAATGAACAGGCAATGATATCGTAAACTCAAAATTGTTTTGTACTTAAAATATAAAAAGCATAGTCTCATGCCCATGTATTTAAGAAACATAAGGATCACCTTGTAACTATTGTTTTAAAATGAACTTAATTTACAAAATATGTTGGAAAATGGCATACTCTAGAATTCCTCCATGTAATGTTTACAGTAGAATTCCATCAACCATAGAGTTAACAATGAAATGACTTCTTATTTTCTATTACAATATCGTGTGGTGCCTTTCTATCCACCTCATCATGACTTAATCAACTTAGCAGTCTTTGACTATCTTGAGATTAATTACAATGACATCATTGATAAAAGCCCAGCCCATGCCATCTTTATTAATTCAAAGAATACTTTGCACAAATAGTAGTTACAATGGAATTCCTTGTATTTGCTAAGCTATAGCTAGTTATTAACAATGGCATTTGGTATCTCTACTTGAAGGAATTGAGGGTGTGGATATTAAAAATTTCTACATCAACTTGTTGTTTATAAAGGATAAACAAGTATAGTCACTGATAGCTGTCGTCAGGTGTGGCCTGTTATAATAGTATCTATACTTTACTAAAATAGGTTTACTAAGCTATCAATATATAGATACTACTGAACAGCATTGACATAGCATTTATAGTTGTTGCGACAATAACTATTACTATATGATAAAATATTATAAATACTTTAAAATATATCAATTATAAAAAGATGAATTATGTTTCTTTGTATGTTTAAGTGTAGAGACACAATTATTAATATTATTAGTGGTTTATCACTAGCAATAATCACAATGTGAGATATAACGCATATTGTCTGTAGTAGATAAGAGTATATATATTCTTTACACTATCAACATTTCTTTTACTAGTAACAGTCATGACAACCTGCTCTTTAACACCTTGAAAAACCTTGTGGCACATAAACAATGCAAGGAATTATTAGTAATACCTTCTATTCAACCTGTACATACAGAGTGTTATAAATAAAGTACTTTATGAGTAATAGGAACTGAGAATTGTTTTCAAACTGTTGTATATCATTTCTGTACTAACATAACATATTAAAGTACACAATGAATATAATTAATAAGCATTCAATAGGATTTCTATCCATTACCTCGTGTATACAATGTAACAATGTAAAAATTATATAATAACTAAAGTTATCAGAAAAACATAAACAGGTTATGTTAGAATAATATATCAGAACAGAGACACTACACTTGAATATTAGTCTGAAAGAGACAATGGCATAATAAAATGTGCATTTTACTATTTTACTTGTTTAATGTTGAATTGTGTCTTTTGATGTCCTAGCTTGTTTAAAGACTCAATATAATATCATAATATGACACCAGGGATTAGGCATAAAGGAATTTGTTAGTGACCTGTAGTACATTTATCTACTGTCTGTAGCTTATATTATGTGTGCTGTATATATGGTATAGTCACCATCATTGGTCAGATTTAACCTGGTAGTATAAATATCTACAGCTAGTGTGATTTTTGTAATTAAATTAATTTTCCTTTTCTGTTCCCTAGTTTAGACAAACACCAGCACATTATGCAGCAAGGAAAGGTCTTGTTAATATTCTAAAGTTATTAATTCAAGTTGGACAAGCTTATATACATACTACAGACAATGTAAGTCACATTGCAGTTACTTATGATTGTAAGTATGACATTTTAATTTGGCATTCAAAATTGATACTAACCTGTCTCATATCCAGACTGCCCATTTCTTTAAATATTTTGATAACAAGTTTTGACAAAAAATATTCCAAGAATAATAATTGAAAGTCATATATAGGCCCAATTTAAATGACAAAATACCTACCATAGCAACAGTTTAACACTGATATATCTTAATAATAGAACTTATCAATAAGAAAGGAGATATTTTTTTCATCTTCCTACATTGCATTTTTCCTTTATTGTGTCAAACATAAGCTGTTATTAATATATCAATTGATAAGAACATTCATAAATAATGAATTAATTAGTGTAGTAAATAATTAATTAAGTTCTCTAAATTTGGGAGTGACTGTGTGCCTTTTATTGACCCTCTCTTTTGCATACTCATGCATAAAAGTTGTCTACGACTTTGTGATTACCTGTCTGTGTGTGGCTTCAACAGTATTGCACCTCTTTTGTAATGTGTTCTACATTATAATTGGGCAGTAGTATTCTTTGGAACTTATATATTCTGAATAGATTACTAGCACTTTGTCATTTGCTCAAGTCATTTTTTCATATCTAGAAAAACTATGGTTCACATGATCTACAGGTCAAATAGTGATTTGGGTTATATCTTTTTTCCTGAACAAATACACTATTGTATAAAACCAGCAAATATTAAGCAACATGGACTAAACTTTCCATAGTATTAGTTCTTGTCTCCTTTATATGTCTATCAATAATATAAATGCTAAAATGAAAATATATGAATTAATAACTTAGTTCTATGTGACCATGCTTAGTCAGTGACTGTCACTCATAGATATGTTTATATTTGACAAAATTTATACATAACTAAATCTATAGTGTAGAACGTTATTGCTAAGTTATTAATAATTAAAATTTACAAATATGACAATAAAGCGTAAATCAGTGTTTAACTTTGGTTTCTTGCTGTTGCTGCTAATGTTTTTAATAAACAAACTGTTAGTAATGAATGTGATGAATTTTACTCAAGAAAATTGTATATATATATATTATTATATAATATGAGAAACAACAATTTGTCTTTTGCATGTCATCACTGCATTGTGTATAGAGAGTGTTAAAGCAACTGCTAAGTTAAGATTTCCTTGTCTCCTTTTTTTCTTTGTCTTCTGATTTATGGTAAATGTTTTATGTGAAAGACTAAGTCTTTATATAAAATTGAGTGAATATACAAAGAAGAAGGAAATTAAATAGATCTTAGAAAATGAGTAAATTTTAGTGTAGTGTCATTGTGAAATAAGTACACACAAAATATTTTAATCTACAGAGCCAGTAATATTAAATACTCTTTCTTTGTATACAGACTGAACCAAAATATAATGATTCCATACCAAATAAAACAATATTTGAAAAATGGTGTAGTTTTAAAATGGTAATGTTATTTAAAACTGTTATTATCATTATTATGAAACAATGCTTACTCATTTCATATTTAGTAAATGCAATAATAAATTTGAATTTTAAAATTTCTCCTAATAACAAACTTCAATGACAATCTATAACTGTATATGATACATTGGTAGGCTTTTATAACTATAATATAGTTAATATAGTTAAAGAGGTAGTCTTTGATGTGATCTCTAACATATTTACTTACTTTTTATTTAGAAATTGTTATGTCAATCTTTATTGTTAATAATACCAAGAAAGATTATGTAATGTACAAACCTTTTTTTAAAGACTCAATCTTTTCCTTATGACTATATATCAAAAACATTCTTGAAATTATTGTAACAATTGTGTATTTGTCATCATATATATTACACATAAAGTATATTACTTGTAATAATGCACTATTTATTTCACTATGTTCATTTCTTTAGGGGGGCAATAATATAATACATTTAGCCTGTGGAAGTGGCAATGGAGAAACATTACACTACCTTTTACATAACGTTCAGCTAAATCCAGCTCTTCAAGTAGCTCTAAATTATAATCAACAAAGGCCAATAGATTGTATTCCACCATCCAGAAGTAACAGATTTCAACTATTGAAATTATTTCAACCATTCAATCAATGTCATATAAACTACCTCACAGAATCATATGTTAAAATATTTCTCTGTGGAAAGACAGATGCTGGTAAAAGCTCATTGGCTGCTGTTATCTCTTATCGTGCTGACAAGTATTGTTTTGACCCAGAAGTATGTGTTGATGGTATTGTATCACAAACCACTGGAATTGAGTACCACAATTTTCGTAGTCGGGAAATAGGAAGCGTTCTAATTTTTGATTTGGCTGGCCATCCAGAATATTACAGTAGCCATGCTGCAGTACTGGAAACTCTATTGTTGAGGTCACCAGCTGTTTTTGCAATTTTAAGCAACCTTACAGACGATGAAGAGACAATTAAGCAGGACCTGCTTTTCTGGTTTAACTTTGTTGAAAACGCTAGCATGAAATTAACCAGCTCATGTCAAGTACTTGTCCTTGGAAGTCATGTTGATAAAGTGCCCAGTGAAAAAGACTTTGAGCCTTTTATCAATGATGTAGCAAATCTGGGTATCCGCTTTCAAAATTAAAAAGGATTTTTGACAATAGACTGTCGTCAACCAGGAGGAGAAGGTACTAAGACATTTATGAACAAGTTAAAAGAGTGCTGTAAAGGTGTTGTGGACCAACTTGATAAGATGAGCTACCATTGCCATTGTCTATATTCTTATCTTCAACAGCAGGAGGTGGATGCTATTAGCCTAGATGAACTATGTTTCAAATTAATGGAACTAAATGAGCCTTGTCTTTTGACCAGTCGATCAACAGTGTTAAACTTTTTGACCATTCTTGCAAGCAAGGGTCTTATTTTGTTTCTGGCAAATGAATGGGTGATTTTTGACCAAAAAGCTCTCTTAACTAAGGTAAATGGTGTCTTATTCAATAGAAACATTGAACGTGAGTGTAAACCAGTTGCCAGCAATACTGGCATAATGTCTGTTTCTACTTTAGCTGATCTTTTCCCTAAACATAACACAGATATGCTGATTCATTTCTTAACAAGTCTACAGTTTTGTCATCAAATGGACTCACACACTGTTTCTTGTATCACTAACAATGAACCATCTGATGACTTCCCTTTTGATAATGATAAGAAGTTTTTATTCTTTCCTGCACTAATTACAGAAGACAAACCAACTTCAATCTTTGAAACAACAGATGGATTTGGTTGGTGTTTGTGGTGTCCTGAACCACAGCAATTTCTCTCCATGCGTTTTCTGCACACTCTTCTTCACCGCTTAGCTTACACTTTCTGTCACCCTCTTCCCCTGAAATCTGGTCTTATTATTCCTAATTCGAAAGTTCAAGTGATGCATCGACTCTGTACTGTGTGGAAAAATGGCATTTATTGGAAAAATAAGGAGAATAATATTGAAGTAATGGTTGAGGTTACTGAAAGCAACCGATGTGTTACAGTTCTTGTATCTCACAGCAGTTTAATAGAAAGTTATCGATTCCGTGCATCACTCATCAAAGAAGTTCTTAATCTTAAAGCTGAATTATGTCCATGTACTTCACAACAGTTTATTATTGCACCTGGTAACATTAAAGATATTATGGATAAGGAACAAAGATATCGTATCGTCTATGGTCTTAGAGAAGTTGCTAAAGGAGTACTAGTGAAAGCATCTGCTACTTCTACTAACAATGAAAGTATTGATGTACAATTTGTTGTTGGCGAAAAAGAACCATACCTTTGTATTGCCCCTCTTGTGACGAAAGTTCTCTTTACTGATACCAACAAAGATTTACCACTAGCAGATTGCTATGTCCGACATATAGAAGAAGCATGTGGGAAAATCATGTCCCTCTATCCATTATCAGACTATACCCACCTCTCTGTAAGAGAACATCTCAACAAATTTAGTATTTTTGCTGGACGTAATCCTTTGGTAAGTTTCCATTTTCTTTCTTTTAACTGTGTCTATTAAATTTTTACATAGAGTATACCTTCTCCACAAATAAAAGATGAAATAATACAAGAATTATCAAAACATGTTCAGACAAGAACAACAAAAGGTATGTCAGTACTCTCTTGTATTGACTTAGATTTTATTACAGATTTTACTAATCCTGTCACCAAACTTGATAAACAGATGTCATCATCTTTAACATACAATATTGGAGGTAGGTCTACATGTCAAGAAAATGTCATATTCTCAATTTAGCTTATTTATTATTTGGCTTCCTTGTTTTTCTATCTATACTTTTATATTTGATTACTTTCATTAATTGTTGTATATTGTTTATTATAGGTAGTAGTCAGGGGTCAATGTTAACAAAAGATAATGAATTCTGTCAATTCCCTAAATTATGTATGTTAGGCAATCTTATATCACAGTCTTTATCTTATTGTACTTACAGCGGAAAAACCCAAAAGACATGAAGTTTTAACCCAACTAGCTTTTATCAATAGTCAATGGCGTATCATTGGTCAAGGTCTTGGAGTGACTTTCAATGACCTTGAAGGTTTAGATCAGCGCAATGATTCAGATCAAATAAGACTTGAAAAAGTTATTCAAAAGTGGTTTGACATGAATGGTCAAGGTGAAGGTGTTCCTGTCACTTGGAACGCCATATTGAATGTTGTAAAGAGACCACCTGTTCAGAAAATAGATCAAGCTATGAGGATATATGAGTATTTGAAAGCAAAAAACTCTGAAGAAGAGGACACTCAAAGTAAGTGGTCAATTTAATCTTTATTTGTTAGAATTATATAGACTGCTTGAATAATAAGTCAATGTTCACAATAATATTGGCTATATTAGAGGTCACTTTAATGATGACAATTTTGTCCTATCATTGCAATTGTTGAATAGAAGCTCTTTATTGCGTGACTATTATAATCATAAAAATTACATTATTATATATAATTTACAGGTAAATGTCATGCATCAAAAATCTTTCGGGTTCATTCTGCTGATCTTTGTGATATAATTGTTGATGCTAATCCACATCGTATGGTTAACAGACTTGTCTCTGCTGATCTGTTACCACCAGATATTGCAGAAGATGTTAAGAATACAGCTGCTGTATATGATAAAGCTGATATAATTGTGGGAAAGTTACAAAGACAGATAGATGATAATGAACAGCCAATTGAGTTGCTACAGAAGATTTGTGACTTTCTTTTAGAACAAACTGACAAGACCTTAAAGGAAATTGGTACTAAAATGATAAAGCAACTACAGAGTGTAAGTTGAAAATATTACATGAACACACATATAATGTTCAAAGTACATGAAATAATTAAATTATAATATTATTTGCTTGCATGGTTGTGTATTGAGTTAATAACTAAATAAAATGTACTAGAAATACCTGACATGTGCTTTCTCTATTAAATTAACTAATCACGATCTTGTAATGAAACTAATAATACTAGTGTATTATTTTATACAATAACACTCAAAGACACAAAGAATGTATAAATAACAAACTCTTTAATGTGTAATAATTTGTAATAACTACATGTTTTTTTTATTGTAGGTTACTGTTCTTTAGTTGTAGTCCTCCCTTCTACATTTTGTTACATTTGTTGCTTATCCAATACTTTATTTATTAGACACTATCAGTGTTTGTTACTTGAACTATTAGGTTATAATATTTTATTATGTTGTAGATTTTTCCCTCCATTTTTGTATTTTGGTTTAATGTAGGCAATGCTGCATATTACAATTCCTGATTTGAAAGACTAAATATCACACACTTCTTTAAATAAAACATTTAAAATTTTCAAAGAGCGCGTGTACTTTAAATCTATAAACACATACAGTTAATATGGAAGTTTTAATATATTAACACTGTGTTAGATCTAGATCACATGAAATACATGCTATGTATTACATATGTATTGGAACAGTTTACATACTATTGTATTCTAAAAGTATTTTCCATGTTATACACTTGTGTATTCATACTGTATAATGGTAGTAAATAATTGTATATCAGATGTATAGCCCCCTAGTGAAATACTACCACTGTATATTCTATTTTATAACTTCCTTGACTTTTAGAATTATTTTTGTAAATTATTGTATCATTATTTCACATGAAAAGATGATTGGACTCAAAAATAAATTAAAACAATATTTTATAAATAAGTGATAACAAATACATGAATGAAAATTTGTACAAATAAGTTATAATATGGATACATAAATGATAATATGTGTAATATTGTGCTGATATTTGTCACATACTGAATTAGCATATCATCCATGGTTTGATGTTTGCAGGGAAATCTGACTTCAATGGTGTGCCAATTACCCTTTTCTTCCTAGCAAATTTTGAGTTTGTAGTCCTTTCATCTAATCTATCCATGAATTTGTTAAAAACCTGTGACCTCCATTCAGGTTGTCTTCGTTTTATGGATCCATTTTCAACAGCTTACTCATCAGACATCATTGATGTTGTTACATCGCCCCAAAGGTGTCTTTTGTAACTTGTTTTGAACGTCTGTTCCAAATCTATAATACATCATTACAAATGCTACAAAACCATTAATACATCATACTCTTTGCTGTCTTGATCTATGTAGTCATTTTTCTCTTTCATCATCTTTTGGTTATCTTAGTAAAGAGTGCCTGTATATGCTTAGAATTCCTGGTTATATAATTATAACAATTATAAAATATCACAATGAAGTCCAAATTACCTTTAACTTGAGCTACAGTATAGCCACATGATTCTAGTTCCTTTGGACAAGTAACAACAACATGTTTGTTATGCTCGCTGTCAATTCTATGAAAGGTAATTAAATTGCAATTATTACATACATGTAGCATACCCTTTGTGATGTAGAGTAGACACTTGTGATTAGTATTAAGAGTATATCAGAACAACCATGACAAGAACAACAATAAGAATTATAACAACACTCAAATCTTTTAGACACATATGGCAATGAGTATTTATACAAAATCAAAAGATGAGAAGGGCTCTAGAATGTTCTAGTAACTAATTTAAGAACATGTGGTGCAGCCCTAGTACAGATAAAATGAGAGTTTACAATAATTAACAAGGGCTATAGACATGATAAATAAACATTCACATAATAAGTCTATAGTACACTACACCCTTCATGGAGATTTAATTTCTTTTCAGCTGGTAAAGTACTATGTATTGTACACACTAAACTCTAAACAACAAACATATTAACACACTGCTTGCATGCACAAAATATAATATATATTAATGTAAAATAATTACTTGTAATTCTACTGGAAACCTGCATTTTCTATCTTTTATAACACTCTCTGTAGAATACTCTCAGAAGAACTTGATGGTGAAGAAAAACTTGTTTGAAGACTATTCAAATATTTCTCTTCAAGAGAATTAACTCATTCAGTCAGGTTAGATAAAAGAGATGACAGACAATTCATCCAATTTTGATGAAACAGACGACTGCACTGATGATATTAGTTGGTATAGAATTTGCAATAGGCAAAATTTCCCCTGGTCCTCATTCATCGAGTGGTTCCTCATCAGTGTGTGCTTGTTCATGGTCACTGTGGCAGTGTTGACTCATAAATTGATTTCCGTCATTGGCCTTTCAAACAAGCTTCTCCTACATGATGGGCTATCCTACATAAAAAGAGGCTAATGTCATACATTAGCAGCTAGTTTACTAGTCCACAATTGGCTGAAAATCACTGAGTTATTTGTGACTAAGACAAGGACTACAATAACTGGCCGCCGCTGGTAAGCCCAGCACTTACCAAGTTACTCTACTTGTATATGTTCCTTGTATAGGCTACTATCAAATGACACTATGATAGATAAGCCAGTAATACATGTAGTTGACAATGAAATGTCCAAAATTGCTCAATTTATTTGTCAATTTTTTACCTTACTTCGGCTGTGTTATCATGTTTCAGATCAAGCTCTAAATTTTTTGCTTTCATTTTTTCGTACCATCCTTACTTGGATTACCTACTTCTTTTCAGATGAAAATGTGAAACGTATAATTAGGAAACTTATTGATACAATACCCAAAAATGTGTACTTTCTTCAGAAAGCGTTCTCTAAAGACAAGGCTCACGAACAGAAAAAGTACGTTGTATGCCTTGGTTGTCATTCCATTTAATCTCTTTATGATCATTCGTTAAAGTCATGAAAAGACTCTCCTTCTTGCACCTATAGACAGAAACACAAAACTTGTAAAGAATTACTGTTTATGAAAGTTAAGGTTGGTAGTAACTACAAGCTCATTCCTAAACGAATATATGTTTACATTCCCATTAAAATGAGTCTTTTAAAGCTATTAAGTAGAGAAATCTTTTTAAAGAAGTGTGAAATGTGGAGAACAACAGACCATGTACAAAACGCTTTAATGAATGTTTACAATGGTGCTTTATGGAAAGATTTTATAATAGTTGATGGCAAAATCCTTTCTTAAAGAACCTTACAATTTATCTTTCAAACTGAATATTGATTGGTTTCAACCCTTTAATCGAACTCAATATGGCATGGGAATTATATACTTAGTTATTGACAACTTACCAAGAGCTAAGCGATTCAAAGTGGAAAACGTCATTATTGTTGGATGCATACCTGGACCGACTGAACAAACTTAATATCAACTCTTACATTAAACCAATTGGTCAATGAATTACTTAAATTGTGGCATGGAGTGTGGATGAAGTCAACATCTTGTATTGGATATACATTTGTAAGGTGTGCTTTGACATGTGTTATTGCTGATCTCCCAGCACTGAGAAAAGTTTGTGGCTTTGTCAGTTATATAGCATCAATGGGATGTTCGAAAGGCATGAAGAAATTTGTGTCAGGAAATTTTGGTGATAAACTGGACTATTCTGGATATGACAGTGAAAATTGGACACTTTGTGACCATAAAACACATGAGAAATTGTTTCAGAGATTATTTGTTCAACCACCATCACTAAAGAGAGACATTTAATAAAGCAGTATGGTATAAGGTATTCGGAATTATTACGTCTTCCATACTTCGACATTGTTCATTGTCATGCTATTGATAGTATGCACAGCCTCCTACTAGTTACAGCTAAAAGCATGGTAGCCATATGGAAAGAAAAGGATATTCTAAACAATAAGAAATTTGAATTAATTCACTTCCCCATAAACAAAATGCAAGTGCCTCCTTCAATCTTTTGAATTCCAAGCAAGATATGCACCTACTTCAATAGTTTTACAGCAGATCAGTGGCGAAACTGGACATGCATTTATTCACCTTTTGCACTCTATGATGTTCTTCCTAATTCACATTATGACAGCTGGATGTTTTTTGTTAGAGCATGTCAACTCCTCCTACAGCCATGTGTAGCAAAATAAGATCTAGAAAATGATGATATGTTTTTGTAAAATTTTGTAATTCTGCTTTATGGGAAGGAGAAATGCACATCTAATATACATTTACACCTACATTTATGTAGTTCAATTATTGATCATGGACCAGTATATTCAACTTGGTGCTTCACTTTTGAACGGTACAATGGAATAGTAGAAAACTTGCCAAAAAATTGGATTTATCCAAAGATTTTACTTGTCCAAAAATTCATGAATTATCAAGGTGCCCTTTTGCATGGAAATGTTCCTACTGAATTATAGAAATGATGACACAGCAGTTTGGCCTGCGTTATAAGGAGGAGAAAAACTATCAAGATTCCTTGTCAGCTACATGTACTGCTGCTTCAGCTTTTCTTTCATTTTTAAAAAATGGTAGATGTGAGTTCAGGCATGTTGATGCAACTTGCAATTCGATAATACAGTGAAAGTCAAAAATTAATGAAAAGTTCCTTTCTCCAGATGAGGTATCATGGTTATCGGTTGTGTATAGATGTCTTTATCCAAATGAAAACTTAGATCACATTCACATTTGTTGTGAGTGTTTTCATCAAGTAGACATTTTTGGTGAATTTTTTTGTTTGTGTAAAATTAAGAAGCATGGCATCTTCCATTGTTTTCGCATATTGGGAAGGTTTTGCTGGGAGACCAGGAATCTCAAGGATGTTGGTGTACATGAGCAAAGATATGATCACATAAACTCTTTTTATTTGATTGTTCATTAACCAAAGACACTGAATGTTTTATAAAGTATTGGACTACACCTACCCTTAGGAGAGTTTCCACCATCCAGACTAGACCTAGTAAAGGAGAGATATGGAGGTCCATTTACTACTGTACAAGTAGAGGATATCAAATGATTTTTAAACATACTTAGTATTGTTTTAGGAACCTTTGGGTATTGATTCCTTGACACTAAGAGCAAAATTTCTGATCAGTACTTAATTTTTAACCAAATAGATGGTCCAAAATTTTAAATACAAAATCTGCTACTGACATATCCTCTGGCACTTCCACATCTTTTCATTGTATTTGTTGTTCCTTTCTATCAATTTATGATAGTTCCTTTCTTCTCTCACTGCATTCCTAGTATGTTGAAATGTATATGGATTGGACTAGTGGCACTGTTAGTACAGTCAATAATGACAAGTGTTGTTAGCTATTTCATGACTAAAGATATCCAAAATGCTTTAATTTTTGATGATATGCGTTTGACCTTCACTAACAACATAACCTTTCAAAATGGACTACAATCAGATATATTCACATTACTTTTCTATATTATGGCTCTTCCTCAGTGTGCTCTCAAATCAACTATTGTTTTATTCTCAATCATTTCTTATGCCATTGCTGCATATAAACACAAGTATAGACAATGTAATGAACTATCTGATGTTAATGAAAGACTTATCATTGCAGAATACACTGAAAGAGAATTATTGCAGGAATATAGTACAAATGATGCATTTTATTAAAAGGATAAATTGTAACAATGTCTGTAACTGATTTGCTAAATTATGACAATTATTAAATTATAATACTACATTAGCAATCTCCATGAAATGCTGTACACAATCAATAACTTAATAAATTTTAGATTTCTTAGTTTAGTTATTACAATTGATCCTTAACTATAAGTGCTGGTTTCATGAGTTAATTTTATGCTATCTTTGTATCCCATTTTATTTTTTAGAATGAAACATACCAGAAATTAAAATAAAATGTACATATTAAAAATTTCTATTTTTTTTCATAAAATTGTTTCATATGGATCAATCCTTTAACTTCAGTGACAATGTTAATGTCAAAGCTTATACTTAGTAAATGAAATGATGAATGGCATATCTATTATCAAGTTAGGACATATTAAGACAACTGACTGCCCATAAGAATTCAGTACATTCACTGAGAGGAGTATTTCTAATTCTATTTTATCTTCTAATAATATATCTTTAGTTTAATAAATATATTACAAGTATTTATAAGATAATAACTTTGGGGTTGAAAATTGAATTTATTGATAGTTTTAGTTTTAGTATAAGTATTAACAAATGATTAAGCTATGTAACACAATCAATATGTAATGATTTTTTAACAAAAATAAATATAATACTTTTTGATTGCTGTTGTGTCTATGGAATTGATTGTTTATCAAATACTAGAACAAGTAACAATTTTCATGAAAATAAACATAATATTAATTCTTTAATAATAATGTACCTATGGAATTGATTTTTTTCTCAAATGTTAAAATTAATAATGAATTTGTCTTAATTGATAGATAAAATCATTTTTAGTGCTAACATTTGGTAAACAGTCAATGATATAGTTACATTATTAGAAAAAACAATGATATGTTTATTTTCAGTTTACATCAAAGATGCTTCTTACATGCAAACTATATATTTAGATTCAATATCAACTTTGTCTGAAGTTGTGTCAAAAGGAAATTATCATCTTTGCTAGCAACTATTAAGACAGAATATGTTGTTATAAACAATAAGAAAAACAATCCAACTCCAATTCTTTTAAGAATAATTATAATTGTGAAAACAAGGATATATGATTATTTGGTAGATCCAAAAAACTATATTTATTAATTTTATATAATTTATGGTAACAAAACAATTTAATCTCTTCAACACAAATAAGTTCAATGACCAATAACATAACCATGACATTCTCTATCTACTCTTTTGAGTAATAATTACTTACTTGAAATACTTACAACTACATCACCACAATCAGTTGACAAGGTAAACCTACTGATTATTTTCTTGTATCAAGTATACAAACTTGATAATATTAAAACAAATGTCACTTCTTTGATTAATGCTAACTATATCCACAATGCAGGATAAAAGTAAAAAAGTCCAACAAATTAAGACAAGTTGTAGTTGCTTCATTTATGTCTCTAACAAGACAAAATTTGACTCTGCCAACATCTCTAATTGCCACTTTTCTCCTCCTCTTTACAGAATCTTTTTTTGAATTGATTGTAGACAAAACAAACAGGTATGCCCAACCTGTATAGGAGAGGAAGCCCTTACATTGTATTTAAGATGCTCGTGGAGATAATATGCTTACCCTCCTCAGTAAACATATATTAGAAAAAGGATCCTTGTTATCATTATGCACCAATAACAAACCAAATCACTAGAGATAGATTTATGGAAATGGAAAGATAATTCGACATTAGCACCATTAGGATAAACCCCTTGCAAGTGTAACTACATTGTCCATGGTTGTGTCTCTCCTATGCTCACAAGAATTGCATAATCTTTTAAAGTATATCTACTCTCAATTGCATTCATCATGCTGCTACACATTCTCTGAAAATGTTCCTTTTCACCACACTTGAGGCATTTGGCTTCTGAGGCAGGACAATGAAATTTCCCATGATGATGACCTTTCCCACATCTTGTGCAAACAGTCTCTTTAGATCTTGGTGTTGGGGTACGTCTTGGGGGGTGCTTTTGTGGTTTGTGTGGCTGTTTAGATCGATGATGGTGTCTTCCTTGAATGGCTTCGATGTTTCTGTCATGAAGGCCACCTCTTAACCCTTTATATACGAAAGACGTAAAAAACGTCATGTAATTAAGTGCACGTTAATACGGTATACGTATTTTTACGTCCAACAATTTTGCTCTCTGTTTTAACAGACATCTTATAGCTAGCTCACTAAAATTTTATAATAAACAAGTATAAGGTATAGTAGTATAAAATATACAGTCTATAGTTATTTCTTGCTAGTACCGAACCAGAATGTGCCTTTCAAATCGATTGATTTCGTACGAACGTCCAATAGATACAGATATTTTTCTCATTTTCGTACGTTCTAGCAACCTGTAAAGGGTTGTATAAGTGCTACAAGATTATATGTTAACTTAGATAATGGTCAGAATTTGTTATGCAATAATACACATAAGCATAAAGGCTGTCTTCTAACCAACATACTTACCTCGAGCGCTCGTGAACGTAGTCAGCTAGAAAAGGTTGTTCAAGTATCCATTGTATTACAAACGCCTAAATGATCTCATAGGATGATTATAAAGCTTAGCATAGCAACAGAACACTCTCTAAGACAACAAGACGCAATATTTTATGAAGTTTCCTCAGGCAATTTTTAGTTTAGTATTAACGGACACGCCCACAATAATTAATTTCGTATATAAAGAGTTAATTCTTTCTGCTGCTGTTTTAGTATATCATACCATTGTAAGTGCTCTATCTAACATAAGGCTTTCATCTAGTTGCATTCTCTCTGATAGTTTTACATCTTTTATTCCTACTACAATTTTGTCTCGAATCATGTTGTGTATAGACTCTCAAAGTTGTATTTCTCTCCCAAACTATAGACCGTTGTAATAAACGTGATGACTGAGTGAGATGTAGGTCCTCTGTTGTTTTGTAATAATTTACAGCTTATGATAGTTAAATGACGCAGTTACTGTCAAACTGAGTATTGTGTATATCAAGACTTAACTTGACATTCATTAATATCAGTTAACTGTGTGTATATAGCTTCTAAGAAATTCAAATTTTAGAATTGGGCATGGCTGTTAAATCCTGTAAAGGTGCAGACAACGCCATTTCAAGTCTTTTGAATGAAAAAATAGTGGAATAAAAAGAAAAAATATCATAATTATGAATAATTATGAATAATTTGTTATTATATATTGTCTATTGTATCCAAGAATGTACAATTGTGTACCTGTTATATGTTTCCCCAATGCATATGACCAATTTGACACAGTACTTAGGCTGAGTTGGGGATAAAACGTTTAGAAAAGGAGGTGATAATAGAAATGTTGTAAAAGCAGTCAACAAAATTAGGACAGGGTCATACAATGAAGAGGCAAGGAAAGTGAGTCATTTATTAAAAACTAGTGGAGTAGCTAAGAGAGGTGCTGATTTAGTTGAATTTTAAGCTGAATTTGGTTATGATCACTGATTTTCATTAACTGTAAGAACTTTGAGTTTGTTATGATTAAATTAACACAATGATCAAACTATAGAATAGTCTTTTGATAACCCTATGAAGGCTTTAACCATTATATCAGTGACTTCACCAGTTGTGCCAAAGCAAAGTATATCATATGTGTGATATATTTTCTATTATAATTTGTTTACATACACAGCTATAGCTACAAACGATCAAATAAGCCCCGTAATGTAAGAGTTATCAAAGTGTTAAAAAAATAAACTTCTGGATAGCCCAGGGATGTTGTTATGAGAACAGGAAATGACAGCTGACTCTGTGAAAGAATCATTTCTTAATTCAATTTATACTAGTTTGGTGAGTTGTTACTTGACAGAAGTTAGCAAATGAAATTGTAATGTTGACAGAACTGTTTAATAAGAAGAACATAAGGTATTGAGAGAGCCATGTTGTGTTACACTCCAATCAGAGGATGAGTTAACATAATATACATGTATGATTTTGTGTACTTACTATAATAGCTACTGTATAATAATAGACAGAGAGGAAGCAATATTAACATATTAATGTTCAAAGTCATTATACATAAAACACTCCATTGTAAAGCATAAATGTTTATTTATCAAGTGGTAAATAAGGATTTGTCAAGTAGAAGATGGCTATAAGGGAAAATCCCCCTCCCAGCTGCCAAGCATCCTCCCGAAAAGAGTGAGCTTTCCCCACTATAATTAATAATACCTGGGTAGCAAAGATTATTTAATATGATTTGTAATGAAAATTAGTATAAAGACTGTTAAACAACAAGTCTGCAAGTTTTCTGCTCATTCTAATGGTTCAAATAGCTTCCAATTTCTTCATCATCTATTCATTCCACACTTCCTGAAAAAGCACACAACCCTCTCTCAACCTCTTCAGCATGCCCATTGAGCCCCCTTCCCCCATGGTGGCTACCCTACCCTGACTTAACTTTCCCTCCCAAGGCCACAATCCTAGATTAACACTGATGAATATAATAGCTTTTATTATTCTACACTCAAATATATCAGAGATGGTCATTTGTTTACTTGCTTCATCAATGAAACTAAAAATTATATTAAGTACACAACTCTGTATTTACTTTGTAAAAGAGTGTCTAATTTGAATGTTAGTCTATAAAAACATGCACTTATCATAAACAATTGTACTATATTTTATTGTATGGTATGTTATTGAAGATACACATTTTGAATATTAGCCAAAATATATTCCATAGTATGAGCTTTCATTTTATGGCTTTTTAGTTGTTACGGTAACAACAACAACCTGTCTATCCTGTCACACTAGTTACTTTCATGTAAGCGTCATATAGTTGCTATAGTAAACTTTTAAAGCATTGCTATTACTGAAAAATCATTATTGGAAAAGTAGCCGCCCATGGGCGTGAATACAATTAATTTGCCCCGCCAGTCAAAGGGTTAATCAGGGGCTTCTGACAGTGTATAACTTTAATTAATATGTTTAATGGTTAAAGTAAGTTTATAAAGTAAGAATTATATTATGAGTGATATTTATATTATGTATATGTTTAAAAACACTAATCACTCTGTAATAATTATAAATGAAACACATGCCTATTAACAAAGACAACGTCATAATACTGGTTGAAAATAATCACATAAGTGGAGTAATGTAGTAAAAGTTATTAAAGTAAGAAAATGGAAGTCAACAGTAATTAATAATTATTTTTATCTACTATGACTTTCAAATATATACCTTCCTTCAATATAAACCTAATACATGTACAATAACTGCTTCGCTTTCCATTATCCAAAACCTGATCTTATTTGGTCTTAATAAAGATATGTTTTTTAATAATTGAATACAACAATACAAACTTACTGAACATAAAAAGCTATAATTTGTCCAAATAATAATAGACATGGTCCTACTTATGTTACCAACTTGAGAAGTTTAAATAATTTAAATACAATTTTACAGCAAACAATGAAACTAATTACATTTAATTGCATACGACACCTCTATATATAAGATATGGTTTATGTATAGTACCACATTAATTATTATATTGAGTTGGTAATTTACATTTGCATTGATAATCGTGATATCCTCATGAACAACTAAGATTCTATGTATATAAAACAAATTCATATTAGTATTATTGTTTAATTTGCAATTAAGCATGTTTACCATAATATTTATATATAAATCTACAGAAGAAGATAATTAAGGTTATGACCTTTAGGATTACATATATTCCATAAAGTCAATAGTATTAATTTAAATTAAAATTACTTCAAAAGTACAGGGATACATTTTCATCTTAGTAAGGTATTCTAACCTCAATTAAGTCTGTTTTTTTAAATGATTTTTTTATTATCAAAATATTCTACATGTGTGTTTAATATGTGTAAAAATAAGTCCTTCTCTGAGTCTAAACATATAATTATACAGAAAAATTATAATTGTTTTAAGAATAATATCCTTTACAAATATTCTCAATGTTACTAACAGATAAGCTATATTGCAATTAACTAATGCTACTATTAATGACTTTGTGTATTGCTTGAGTTAGTCCGAAAGTACTAAGAGAGCCTGTCTCATTTCATCACATTCTTCATTCGATGGGATAACCACACAACCATAATCATGGCTTCCTTCTTTTCTGAACTTGCATTTACATTTTTGCACACATTGACAAACTATTATACCAAAGAAAAGAATAGTAACAACATAGTTATTTGAAGCCATTACGTAAGATAACCAGTAATACCTACCACCAAATACAATAGCTGAAAGGAGTTGAATGATCAACATTACTATACAAAATGAGTCAATGTGGTTTAATCTTGAACTTCGAAATGGTTTGATAGATGTTTGAATGAGACACAATATAATAACTGATGTTAGTTGCATAAACAACATTAAGTTAACATTGTATCCTCTAAAGAATGCCCACATCAAATAGACATATACAACAGTTATCATCCTCACTCCATACCAATAACCTTGTCCTTGTTTGTATGGACCTTGAAAAGCCTCTAGAAATGGACGTAAATACTTGTTAACACATCTCCAGCTCATAAAATATCTACCCAAAGTAACAAATACTATGTAAGGTATAATGTACAACAACAAACTTGTCACAGCTATAGTAAATAGAGCAATATGTTGAGAACTAGAGAGATAGTTAACATTACCATCACCATACCACACTATTACTGTTCCATCTTGTGCTGTACGAACAGGAATATAAGCTATAATGTCTATACAAGTGATGAGGACTTTACAGAAGGAGAGATGAATAAGACTAGCTAAGACTTGAACAGAGTAACTTGCTGTTTTGTTAGAGATTCGAGTTGAGTGTTGACTAAATATGATGAATCCAATTAGTAAAATCCACAAATACACTGGATAAATAAATTGTACAGCAGTTTTAACAGCTGGTGTCATTCCATTGTACAAACACATTGGAAAACCTAGATTAAGGTTCATGAGGGATACAAAGACTCTAGCAGTGTACACAAACCAACTGTTACTATCCAAATAATCAATGGTTGAAACAGAATTGATATTCATAATTATTATGACACCAGCTAATGGTCCTTCTGATATAGTCAGTGGTAGTGCAAGCATTATTACTACCAGTAGCAGACCAGATAAAGCATATGCTACTATTGTAATTAACCACAGATGAGAGCATGGTCTGCATTCTGTACTGCCAAATACAACACTCAGATTATAATGACATTGTCCACAGAGTACACCTGATTTACTGGACTCACAAATAGAGAGGAAGTCTGTCACATTGATTAGTAGAGTATCAGTCTTACAATTACCAGGAGGACAAATAGAGGCAAAACCTAAATCACTCTTATTATCAGAGAATATATGACCCAACCATTGACCAGAAGACATAGAAATAGTGGTTGTAGTGATGTTACATATTGTTGTAGGTGAAATAGCTTTGATAAAACTATTACATACACACTCACCTCCAATCAACATGAACCCAATTGGACAAGGATGTACATATATTTCTGCTGACCATGATGGTGGATTGCCTGGTGTTGCAATATTCAGCACTCCATGTTTAAATTCGTTTATTTTACTTAAGACTTTGTAATTAATTTGAGTACAGTTACTGCCAGAGAGAGGTACAAGTGTTTGTCCTGGTTTCAAATATAAGATATCTTGAGACAATTTTCCCTTAAGATAATCATTTATGATGGAGGTTACAGCAGGAGAGTACACAATGTTACCGGAATCATCAACAGCACAAAGAGATATTACTATTGCCTTACCAGGATAAGTGTTAATAATATGAGTAATATCAAATAATGTTGAACAGGTTATTAAGATTTTTTATTTTTTGTAGGATCAAGGTGACAATAACATATTTTGACTGGTTGAGAAGAGATTTGCTTTAGTTCATCGTTATTAGTAGAACTTGGTTCACCAAAGTATGCGATTAATTTCCAGTCAAAGTGGTCTGGTTTGAAGTCATTTTGTGTGTAGAGGAAAGAGCAGTTGTAAAGAGGAGTAGCATAAATACTATTACCTGCTAGTCCTGCAGTGTTCCCTTCAAATTTCAAAGTGATATTTAAATTGTGTAGATTTGTTTTCTTAGTATAGATTTGTATAGCACATCTACTGTGTCCTGGGATAATTACATTATTAGCATATATAGCTCCACCATATAACAAAGCATTGTTGCTAAAGAATGTAGCAGTAAGTGGCTCCTGAAGAATGAGAAGTGATGAGTAAAGAGAAATAGCTGGTCCATTACAACCAGTATTATTTGTGAACAAATGTTGTCCTGTTAGACATATATTGGTGTTGTAAGCAGCAATAACGGGGGAACTGTTGTCATGAAAATTGTTACTTCCTGAAATTGTAACATTGTTCCAGTTTATAAATGTCAAACATGCAATTGTATTATACAGTGCATGACTGCGAGAAGCCATAGGGTATGTGCGCTTTGCTTCAATATTGTCGATAGTAAGTAAAATGTTGTTTTTGGAGTTGTTGTCCACAAACGCATAAAGACATGATACTGACTTACTTGCAATGCTGTAAGAAAATGTAATCTTTTTGAATAAGATCATTATTAATTCTTGTAAATTGCAGTTCTCAAAAATGTTTATATAAAAACATCCTCCATATTTTATAGGAGAGTTGTCAAAAATAGAGCTTAGACTATCTCCACAAAACAATAACTTTAAATTTTCAAATATAAGTGGATTTAAAATTGACTTATTTATGACACATTGTCCACATTTGACAGACAATACAGCAATACCAGCACCACCTGTTTGATTGCTAGTTTTATCAAGCTCTACACTTGTTAGGTTAATGTTTTTCAGCCACAATTGAGAGTTCATCATACCATTATAAAATATCACCAGTACACCTCCTGTTACAGTTCCACTGCTGTAATCACTAGGAATTTTTCCTTGACTTGTAAATCTAGCTTCAAATGACTGATTAAACAATACTGTTAACGAACCAGCTCCAAGTAGAGGAAGAATACATATATCATGTCTTATGAAGGTCAATGGAGGTATATTTGGTATAATGTTTACATTAAAATGAAATTGTGTTTGTGACAACACAACTTTAACAGGTGCCATATTATGAGATGTTTCTTTAGTGTCTTTAAACACTACAACTATACCACTACCAGCACATTCAAACATACTAGAATTGTAGCAATTTCTTGTGCCAATGCCATAATGAACTAAAGCATGATTTATTAATGATGAACCAAGTGGATTTAACATCATTATAGCATATCCAATGTAATTGTTAATGGTCACTTGTTGTATTGTTATATTGTAACAATGATTAAATACAAGCACAGCTTTCTGTTTATATCCTAAATGTGGATGTGTGTCATTGAAGGACGTCACAGCTGTTTTTGTTATCATTGCTCCACATCCAATAAAATCTAACTTTTCTAAAGTAATACCAGATATATTGACAAACCCAAAGCCAATAGTTGAGAAAGAATTTCTATTTTTAGAACAGTTAATTGAAGATTTTCCATCAGAAAGTCCTGCTAATGTAATATTACTGACATTTGCCATTAGACAAAAGGTCATATTATATAGCATATATTTCCTCTGCATCAATTTAAAAACCAAGTTATTTTGTATTGGTGCAATACCACTACATAACCAGTACCACAGTTGATTGCTAGTATTAATTGGAATAATTTGTGAAGAAAGAGGTTCAATCTGAGTAAGTGTTGAAACAATAATAACAAGTGCAAGCAATACTGATTTCATTTTTAATACTGTGAACCTTGCAAAAGTTATATGTCCTAAATAAGTATATAAAATATAAATATTTGTCAAAGCAATAATATGTAGCAATGAGATACAATGTCACTCACTTGCAAATATGATGTAAATTAATCCCAATTGCCAGTATATTTAGCTTAAGATTGCAACAAAATATATCACATCCTAATACTTCAATAAATCTTTTATGGATTAAATAGGTTATGTATGTTATGTAAACATGTGTCATGCATGTGTGAACAAATACTCATAAAACTAGTATGCTCCATACTGTGTAGTTAGATATGATAATCTCATTTGTATGCTCTACTAAGTAAATAATTAATACTCCTCAAAGATTAAAGTTCCATATTATTTTCACTTTCTTTAATAAAATATCTGCTTAAAAACATTGCACACATGATGGAACATTATAAATGCAAGCAGTGGTTTTGTAGTGGAACAAGATAAAGATTTTATATTCAAATTGTTAGTGATCATAATTATAAACAATTAAACTAATTTACATAATGATAAAATAACATGGTAAACATTATATGGATGACTAACACAGAGAGTACATCAGTAAACATGATAATGTATACATTGACAAAAACAACAAATTCTACATACATGATTAATCATGGTAAACAAATACAATGGGTAAACATGATAGGCAATGTAAACAAGCACACTGGAGTAAACAATGCCACCATTGATCAATATTTTTATAATTACATCAAAGATAAAATTAGGTTTGCACTTTGTATATAAATCTTAACCTGAGACATATAGTATCCTCTTATTATAGTATAGCTCATGCACACTTTGTGTTGAAAATGTATTCATTTAAAAATTAGGTCATATATAATATTATATATATATAATAATAATAATAATTATATATATATATATATATATATATATATATATATATAATTATTCTACTATATTGCATCAGTTATCTGATCATATGATGTATTCACTTACTGTAGTAAGTTTCTTTGTGAATCAATCAACTAACAGACACATTAATAAACAGATAGACATAGACTAATTGACCAGAAAACAATGAACAGAAATGTATGTACAAAATAATCATAGTAAATTTTCTTTAGGGCTGCAGTTACTAAATTGCTAGAGTTGTGAATACTATAGTATATAACAAATGTACATGAACATGATTAAAATTAAAGCAATCTTTGGAATTTTTAAGAGATCGTGTCAATGCTAAGCACAACAAATGAAATATGTGTGTTAGAGTCAAATGTGATTATTTAAAATCTGAGAAATTTAGAAGTTAACTAGACTTAAAGATGGCTAGCTATACTAATGTTAGTATTACATGTCATATATTAATGTTCTATAGTTACAGAATTCAAAAATATTTAGATAGATTACTTCATTATAGTTAATGTAAAATAGCTCATACAATGAATGATACAATCATAATTATACAATAACAATGTAAACAAGATATGGATGAGTAACACAGGAAATACAACAGTAAACATGACATTATATACACAGACATAAACAACAAATTATACATACATGATTAATCATGGTAAACAATAACTACAAATATGGTATACTTATTAAGATTGTTTTCAAAAGATGATGACTGGAGATAGTTACTCCATTATTTCCACTTTGTCATTGTTTTATAAATCAAAACATTTTTGGTCTGTACAACATATGATATGATGATCTACCACTATACCTGACTTGAGGGACAACAGTAAGTGACATTTAGCTCTAGTTGGTTTTGTTAAAATATAAATAGGTATATTTCATTAATACAGGACAATATTAGCTGATACAAGGACAATATTATTAGTCAGGTCAAATCAGAATAAATCATTGGTTGTTATCACTATTGTTCTCTTTTCCATACTACATTAATAGAAAAACAGTACATTGAAAGATATTTATGATATTAAATACTTGATATCCCAAGGAAATCAAGCTAAGATAGATAGGAACATTGGATAAGAGTAGTTGTGAATAACAATAAAATTATAAACATTTGTCTTATATGATATATAGAATGATATTTTCAACAACTCCCTATGTCCTGTCTTCTTTGCAATGGTCAAATAAATCTGGCTCCACCTAGATATAGATGAAATACATATACGTTAGGAAGAAGTATAAGCAGAAAGTAATGATGCACATATTATGACCAGGAATTTTACAGTTTATTGATAATTGTAATTATTGTTATGGCTGGATTGAATGTAAAAAAATATAGAGTTTTAATAATTTATGCATAGATTTCTGCTAGGGACCTGTTCGCAACCATTTTTAAATATAAATTTTCATAGCTGATTCAACAGGAGCTATTGATTGTCATAAGTTAACCAACAAGAAGGGATCAGCCACACCTACCTTTCAATATTATTACAGTACATGAACAGTACATAGACAGCAAACAGTGGTTATTGACAATATGTATAAGTACCTTCACTTTGTTGGATAACAGATGATAGCCACAAAGTCATCTTTTATTGATAGCTTGTTGTTATTACAGTTAAACTTTCAACTCCTATATGTTGTCTTCACAATATTTCTAAACTCCTATATATCAATAAACAGCACACGTAGTAACTGTTGTCTTGTCTAATACTACTCATCTTTTATCATGTCTCTTTGAATATTGAAATATTGAACTTAATGCAACAGTACTAATTACCTTGTAAAGTAAAGGGAAACTTGCTACAGGTAACAATATTTCTTATATCACCTTCACTTTATCAAAAGATTCATTAGCTGGTATAATTTTATCATAATATCTCTTCTGTTTTAACTATTGATTATTTGATTAATAACAATTGGTTTTGGTACACATCTAGAGTTTGTGCATTTCTAAAATAATACCATAATCAACCATAATATAGGTTTTCTAACGTGTTTGTATAATGGGATGACACCAACTGTTGAAACTGCTAATTACAAATGTTAGTAATTGGATTCATCATATTTAGTCAACACTAAACTGGAGTCTCTAACAAAACAGCAAGTTACTTTGTCCATGTCTTAGCTAGTCTCGTTCACCTCTCCTTCTCCAAAGTCGTCATCATTTACAAATGTATTAGGAAAGCATGCAGCACATACTCTATACAGAGCAAAGTAACTAATACTATGTAAAGTATAATGTATAACAACAAATTCGTCATAGCTACGATAAACAGATGTCTCACCAAAAGCTCCCTTTCCAGTAAATACGGTAATATGATATATACTAAGAGCTTATTGCTTAAATTACGCGAAAAGTGTTGAAAGAAGTCACGTGATTGTATTGACCCTTAAGTCTGCTGAAGGACTACACGTGCTATAAACGTTGTTAATTCGACCCTGTCTTAACTAAAAAACCTTGGATATAACCTCTTTCTGTGCTGTTTAAAATCTTTTTTTAATTGATATTGCCCTTTCATTAACACAACGTGCTTATGAAGTCTGTCTGAATCAGGATATAAATTTTAAAGCAATAATTGCATAGCACCAGCTGTCATTACTGGGTGAGTCAGTGTTACCAATAGTGACTTTGTGTCCTCTTTAGTAAAGCGTATTTATTTATTAAAAGTGATATGAAATTATGAAGAGAAGCTTGATGCATGAAATTCACCAAAATAAGTGTATTGTTCCCAGTTTTTATAGCATTTGGTACAATTGTGGTCTTTAACCAGTTGTTGGAATGCTTTCTTGTCTCCCTCCGATCATATTTTCCTGTTAATATAATACTTGAATGTTTGTATAAGTGTATTTGTGTATATGTCTTAATTTATTGCAACATTCACACTATTTTTTTGGCAGGTATTGGCTTTCCACCCACCCAAAAAATGAATTCATACAGATACAGCTCAATGTGAGGTTTCATTTAAAGTATTGTTACATTTTAAATCATTGGTGGATGGTCCTGTTTTAACTATTTGTGAACTTGAATAAAGTCTAAAAGCTACATCAATTATTCCTCAAGGTATATAATAATAATTCATTAGTCTAATGTAATATATATGTATATAACATAAGGTGAATCAAACTTTATGTGCAGGAATTTTTTAAAAATATTAAGTGGAGGTTAATGCAGTAAATGTTTTTATGCATGCATGAAGTTTACACTGACTTTTGTTAGAAGTCTTAAAGATAAGAAACTTAATTTGTCAATAAATATTAATTAGAACATTAGCAAATGTAGAGTTAATAGTACATCTTGTAAGTAGAGAAACAAATCACTCTGTTACAAATCTAGATGATGTAATTCATTTTTTATGCAATTACTTATAACCAATGGTTGGGTTTCTCATCACAGTACTGTCAGCAACTTGAAAACACTTTTTTCAGTTCTATGCTATATTTCAAAACTTTAGTAGTTACAAGTTGTTATGCAAGATGATACATAAGTGTATATGGTGATATTCCAATAAACATGCACTGATGAGGAAGGATAACTTGAGATGATTCTTTAACCACCCACTCTATGGAGAACCTAAATGATCTCACAGGAGAACTAAAATGCTTATCATAAAAACAGTAATGCTCTGACAGAATCAAGCTTTGTTGAAACTCTATTAGACATTAATTGACCTTACTGTGCGTGAGCTCATAGTGAGGGTAACTGTAATCTGCCAGTGTGTCTGTGTATCTGTTACCCAGGCAAATAGCTTTGAACTCCTTTAACTTGGCAAACATGGCACTGGTAGCCACCAAACTATAGTGGATGGTAGCAAAACTTCTGTACTTCTTAAGAACACTGCCAAAATGGTTGTCAAACTAACAAAAGCTTTAAAAGTCTGAAAAACCTTTGAAAAAAAACACAGCTATCAGTGAAGACTCGAGAATTCAATTAAAATGTCTTGCATACAGCTTATGACATTTTCCAAATTTTAAAGTGAGAATTTTTGCAAAAATACTTCTTTGGAAAGTTATGACAGTTGTACTAACTTTTGGCATTTATCTTTGTAGATACATTGAGCACGAACTAAAATACTAGCACCATAGCTGTCATTGGAGAATCACTAACTTTTACTAAGAAGTATTGGACCTTTTGCCAATTAGAATGCAAAGTACCCAGTAAAAATTACTGACTAGACGTTACTCATGTCCTACCTTTTTTCTGCTATTTTCATCCCATATAGTGTGAATGTGGAAGGCAGCAGTTAGTTTGCTTACTGCCCATGTTATTAATATATGAAGATTTTTTTCTTTCTATCAATGGATATTGTATGTAATCACAACAGTTTGGAATAATCGATCATTAATGTATTTAACAAACACTCTCTTAATCATCTTTCCAAATACCTTCCTTACACAATAACTCTTTTGTATGTCTCCCATTCTGGGAGAAATTTTTTTTTCGTAAACACTGGGCTTACTTTCTTCACAGTGTGTATCAAGCTCAGATTGTGAGTAGTGATGATAGCTTTAGCGTCTTCAACATTGCAATGATTGACAATCATCTCTAACCAACCAATGTTAATTACAGTACATTTTTCCAGCTACCTCTATGACATCATCAAATGATTCAGCTATAGACAGTTCAGTTTTTAGCTCTCGAAAGCACCTTCCATTTTTTAACTTCTCCACTGGTGATTGCACTTCTAATGATATTGCCTCTCTCATCTGATTGTAATACAAAAGACACTATCTTGTAACTTGTTTTTATTTCTTATATACTGTTTAGACAGTGTTTTCAAAGGACTATCAGCTAGCGATTCCCCTCATTGGTTCATTGATTCATGTATGTCTTTTGACAAAGCTCCCTCTGTATATAACATATTGGATTGTTAAAACAAGCTTTGGTAATGTTTAGAATGTTTCTGAAGTATTTGACTGATGATAACTGTCTAAAACAATTCAACACAAAAGTATATTTAAAAGTGCTACAATGTTCCCTCTCACTTTCTTTTAAAGATTTGTTATAGTCCTTGGCAATTGTCTTCTCATCAATAGCTTCTGTCCTCAGTGTTTCTATATTTCTCTTCTAATAGCAATGGTATTAGAACTATGCCACAATTCAAACATTTGAAAAAAACTACAAATTTCATTCATTACTCTGATACTCTCTAGTTTAGTTTTTTTTTTTTTCCTGGAGTACTATATATTATAATAACCACATGATAATAGATAGCACAGTAGAACAGTACAGTACAATACAAAACAGTGTAGAACAGTACAGTAAGTCAAACAAGAATGAAGAGAATAAGAATAAGAAAGTCAGACAATACAGCAGAAAATAAAACAAGTTAAAAGAATATCATAAGAATATGTTATGTGACCCTGCCACTCTCGGAGAGAGCAAGGTCGATATGACCAGAGTCAGCTTTGAAGGTGATTGGTCTATGATGGGATGATCTAGCTCCTCTTAGGCATACAATTGATGATCTTAATAGGAGAACCCCAGATGACATCTAATCCAATAGAGAACTCTAGAATATGGTTGATCATTCCTATCAACGATAAGGGAGGCCAAATGCTTGTAGAATGTGGTGGCTGACTGTCCCATCCCACCTGAAGAGGAAAATACTAGTGGAGTGAATGATCCCATCTCTACTACCCGGATATGCTCATCATAGCAGCGTTGTTACTCCATCTCATGTCGCCTATAAACAGAGGATAAGGGAGTACCAGAATAGGTTGGTGCAAATGGACTAAATATCGTAACATCAAAAAAGGATTGTTGAAAGGGATTCCAAAATCCATGAACTGCTATGTCCACTCTAGCGCCGTCCTCCATGTTGGCTGACCGATGATGTAGTAACTCCCCTGTCAATTCCTGTAGAGGTGGTGGAGATGTAGTAAAAAGCGACGACTTGTATTGGGAAACCGCAGTAAGGAGAGGTTTAATGATGCCAAGATCACCTAGACGTGTGGGCAGAGAGAGAACAGTTCTCACGTTCTCATTCACTGAAGTCTGACCAGTGAGTGTTGGCAGGAACTTGTGACGTATACAGTCCTCAAGATGGGCAACATGATCCTCAACAGAGGGTGTAGTTTAGTGGTATCTAACTTGAGGAGTACACCAAACTTGTACCACTCAGTGATATGCCTACATATGTGATCAATGATTAGTTATTAATTCCAAAAAAGCCTCAATCTGTTACCTTCTCTCCAAATACCACAATAAATACCAAACAGTCAAATATGGTTTTCTGATTCCTGTGCAATGACAAAAGTTAATCATAATAGTATTATAATGATGCACTAAATTTTATTTTGTAAAAAGATAGAAACATACTACACGGATATGGTATCTATGATGACAACTTTAGAGCTTATCATATCTTTGTAATTAAGCACAAGAAGTAATCCTTTTTTTTGTTTTTGTTTGTTGTTTTAAATTCATTGAAAAGTAGTAGAAGTATCTTACACACATTAAAGATTAAAAATGAAAGAGTTGATAGGCTTGAGTATTGTAGACAATTGAACTGAAAACAACATAGATAGTAGTTTGAAAATAGAAAATAGAATTGATTGACCAGTGGTCAGTAGTTCTTTAGAATGTTTTATGATACCCACGAAATGATTTTATTATTGAAAATAGCTATGACTTGATGACTCAACAAGATGTCTCTTGTTGCATAATACTATGATCACTGCACCATATTCAGTTACAATCATGTCAATTATTACTCTTACTCTTTTGACAGTCTTACAATGTTACATGAGGATCCTTAGTGAGTCAAAAGAACAAAAAATACATTTCATGTTAAGCAGCTGTTTTAGCATAGTTATTACCTGTGTATTAAATGTCAGTGACAAGTATAAAGTTAACAATAATATTAGACTTTTATTAGAGAGCCAGAATGGTAACTTTTTATATCTTTATTAGTAAGTGAAAACTTTTTTGTGTTTTCATCAATAGCATAATTACATTCTCTGGAGTTTAATATGTCACAATAATGGAGTTTCCTTCATCAATGTATATAATTAGCACTCTCTTCGCAATCTTTTCAAATAGCTTCCACAACAACTCTTTTATTTATTGAAGGTGCAATGTTTGCATGTCTTCCTTTACATGATAACTGTAATTATTTAACATTTGAGAAGCAAAGACGGACATGTCACAAAATTTTCCTTTTGGTAAACACTGTTTTTATTCACAGACTTTATCAAGTTCATATTTGTAGGTAGAAATGTAACCTTTTGCTTTAGTGATGTTGTATTGAGTGATAATGGTATCTACGTAACCAATTTTAATTAACTACAGTAGATTTCTCATCTATCTCTATTACATGATTTTACATCATCAAATGATTTAGGCATAAACAATTGAGGTTTTAGCTCTTGAGAGCATGTTCCAAAATAAAGTTTGTGCTTTTTGAGATTTGGTAAAAGTGAAAATGCTTCAAGTGTAAGAGTTTCTTGTGAATTCTAAGAATACAATACCAGATTCTCTTTTGCTTCAGGTTCATGGAAGTCTGGGAATGAGACTAATTGTTTCTAATATCATAATATATATAATCGTTTTTCCACACTTCCATATTAGTTATTGACTCTTCATAATTACAATCCTTTAATATGTCATCTAATACTGGAGACCCTATTTAAATTTAGATATATCATAATAAAAAATTAAAAATTAGTACTCATCCTATTCTTTATTTATTAATATTATCATAATCAGTTGTAGATATTACTGATAATTTGAAATCGTGCACTGGTAAACAAATTTGAAACAATCTACTTCAAAATGAGTGCTCTAATATTATAATATCACTCCTATTGAGCACTCATTTACACTAATTACCAGCACTTGGCGTGGTAGATGTGATCCCACCTGTTTAATTATAAAATGACATATCATTTAATGTATGAAACATTGCATAAGAATGTTTATACTTGTTACTATTAATATCATTTCTATTTTGTATATGCTTGTACAACAGCACATTGGGTTCAATGCTCAGTAAATTCTTTATTTTATTAAGCACTGATATATACTCACTATTATGATGCTACCTTATATCTGACACTGCTGTTAATACTATGAATTTATTAGTGAGTAACAACAGTATAGATTGATTTACACAATAATTTTTTATCTTACCCTTATTACATGCTCTACATACGAACATGTTACAAATATAATATAACATTTCTGATCAGGTAACACTACTATGCCTAGTAATCTGAAAGTATTCTGAATTATTTCTGTACACATGACAGACAATTATATGGATGTTATTGGAAAATATTCTAATTCATATATGAATATCATCTACTTTTATATATTTTACAGTAAGATTGTCTAAATAGGGATTTTGTGAAATCCCTGAAACTTTCAGGGAGTTTGTGAAATCACTATTTCACTTAGGGACTTCATATCAGCGATTTCTTCAAGTCGCTTGTCAAGGGGTGTAGAATTCAATGGAGAAGGATTGTGATGATGCTGCACTGACGGAGCCTGGGAGCTTGTAAAAGGCTGGGAGATGGCAGGAGGTGAAGGTGGCAGTTGTTCGCTGGTGGCTGGAGGTAGTTCATTGTTGTGAACAGCAGTGGTGTCAGAGTGTGGTGCCTGCTAAAGTGCCAAAAGGTCATCTATGGTGGCATAGTAGACAGGGCGATCTTCTGGTAACTTTCTCTTCTTGATAAGCTTCTCTACATCACCACACTGAAGTAACTCATACTTTTTTAGGATGTAGTACTGGTGATGTGACTTGGTAGTGGAAGCTTCAGCTGCTGTTTTCAGATCATCAATGGTCTTGTAGTACACCTCTTTAGGAATGAGATATTTTGCACATTGAGAATATTTCTTGAACAAAGCCTCTTCGAATTTTGTCTCAAAATTATGCTGCTCCATTTTGCTTCAAATGCAGGAATAAAGTGCATGAGCATTGTGTAGCTGCCTCTTATATAGTGAAGGCTAAAGGTAAATTGCAATTACAACACATTAAAGGAAGTTTTAACTGCTCTGAACTATGATAAATTATCAGAGTAGTCATCAAAGCTATGATGTGATTACATAGATTTCTTTGACACCTCTCCCTGTGTAAGACTACATTAAAGGAAGTATAAACTGCTCTGAACTACAATAAATCCTCAGAGTAGTCATCAAAGCTATGGTATTAATTCCAGCTGAATTACTGTTTCATCAAAGATCTCTCATTGTGGTGATTGTCCATGAAAATCTGCAATAAAGAATTGTTTACAGATATTAAAACTAATCGTATATTTATGAATAAACTTCCTTACAACATTTAAACAATGCTGAATTTCTACCAATATATCACATTCAGTGATTTTGTGAAATAACAAGAGCCTCATTTCACTGATTTCATGAAATCACTAGAATTTTTAGTGAATTTATGAAGTCCCTAAGTGAAATAGTGATTTCACAAACTCCCTGAAAGTTTCAGGGATTTCACAAAATCCCTATTTAGACAATCTTACTGTAACATATACACCAATGTATATAAACGTTATCTTAAATGATTGGAAAATCCTCTAAAATGCTTCTGAATGTGAAATTGTATATAATATATACCATTGGCTAATAATAATGTGAAAAAGTATGAAATGTGAACAACAAAAAATTGCTATAAGTGTCAAGTTAATGTGTCAATGAAACTCTAGGTATTTTCTGCTAGGATTCTTTTGTCTTTATCACTGACTTGACCTTTTTGAAAAAAGGTCTTTTGAGAAGGTTCCACAAATTTATCCTCCAGATGGTTCATTTTTGGAAAGCCTTTTCCATATAAGTACATCTCCTTTCTAAACAATGAAATGACTGCACTGACCTCTTTAACTGGCTGTACTTACTACCTCCAACTGGTCAAAGGTGGACTTCTTTTGACCAGTAGCTAAACAAACAGGAGTTGGAAGTTAACTAGGGAATTTGCTCCGTAAGATGGCAATCAAGCTTGATATTTGCACATATCTATAAAGAACACACAGTGTGAAGAACAATTACAATAGCTTTACCATCACTAGTGGACATGTAAGTACTAGTAGCCAGTTTTGTCATTTTTGTATGAAATTAAGACTGATTGCCTATGTTAGAATACTTACATGTTAATGAAAGACCATTATTTTAACGTACCCTTCTTTAATATCAAAAGCACTCAGACATTAATGAAGGATGATTTAAATCTTAAAAGTGGCAATGAAATATGTGAAAGTACTTAAGATGATTGTTTTGGATTAGGTCTTCTATATCTAAACATATAAAAATTATCGAGTACTTTTATGACTAAATTACAACCACATTTCTTACCACCGTATACCAAAAGATAATACTCAAATTCATTCCATTAATAGACTTAAGTTGAGTATTATACTGTCAAACACACACACACATAAACAATATATTATGTACGTTATGCACTTATAATGGTATATCTGTATCAATAGATACAGATATCATTTTGATATCTGATGTGTATTCTTTCTCTCAAAAGCAGGTAAGCCAATAAATAATTGGCTAAAATGATGATGAAAACATACCTTACTTTGAGATATCTTCTCTTCACTTGAATCAGTTAAGTCATCATCACCTGATCTTTTTGTACAATCCTTTGAACATAGTTTAAACTCATTTAATAAGACAGTAAAGAAACTTTACTTCAGTTTTAGATATCTCTTCTTCAGTGGAACCATCTCTGCTGATAATGCCTCTGTTCCTCCCCTGAAAGTAATGTTCAGTAATTTAAAAATGCAAATTACAATTTGGTAGTGTTGTATTACCTGTTGAGATGTTTCTCTTTCTCTGGAACATGCATGTGTATCTATGGTCAATTACTATGATTAACAAACTTACTTTAAAATGTGATGTTTTTTCTTCCACAGAATTATTAAAGCTATCATCACAACTTAGTCTTTCATCCTTCTTCTATCCTAAGAAATATCTTTAAAAAGTAAATGACTGCAAAATAATGTTACATTTAATGACATTACCTTTCCTTACTCAATCCTTGGATCAGGTTTTAAGTTAATTCAATAAGAAATTCAAGAAAGTTATTTTAATTTGGTTTTAATCTCATATTCAGTTGAGTCACTGCTGTTACAACTGGTGTCATCTATATATATCTTCTTTGTTTCCTTTCACAAAAGTTAAAAAGCTTATAAATTTAACAATCATTATTATACATGGTGGATATAACTAAGTTAAGACAAAGAAATCATTAAACTTACCTTAGTTTGAGAGCTTTCTTAACTCTATCAACATTTTCGTCTCACAGCTTTTACTTTGTTCCTATAAAGTATGTATTGCCTATACTAAGTTGGTGGTTGTCACCTGAACTTTTTTCTTCCTACTCTTTTCTATAGTAAATATCATTTAATACTACAAGAAATATGCTTTACCTAAATTCTTGGTCTTGTACTGCTTTTCTTAGATTTCTTTAAAACATAAAAGAAAAATAAAAGAGTGTCTATTTTAACAATACCTCACACTTGAATTGATTTGATTTGATTAGATTTCCTTTCTTCTGTAAACACATAAACATAATATTATACAAAATTGACATTAACTTTATTCCTATTTTTGTCATTGTACTATACTGAGTAAAATAAAAAGTAAGACTTATCTGGAATCTCTTCTTAGGTGAGGAAGTTTCTTGCTTTTTGATAGATACAAATCTGCTGGTCTTTGCATGGCTTTCCATCTCTTTTGGAGCATCACCTAAAGGTAGAAGCAGTGGTTGCTCAGAATCCTGAGGCATAGCAACAAGTGTAGTCATAAATTGTCTGTTGATGGAGTAGAGACAATTCAAAGCCAACAAAGGATTTTAGATATTGTACAAGAGCCATTGGAGTATCTTGAAAACACTGGACAGACTATTCCTGATAAAGAAAGTACAGTATTTAAACTCTCGCACAGCTATTTTCTTAAGTTCTTGCCTTCTTTAAAATTTAAAGTTATTCTTTCATTCAGAATCTTTTCACATATTTGATGTACATCACATGATATAGTAAGATCTATTTCATATCTAGCCTCTTTCATATTTTATAAGTACACTTAATTCAGAGGCTTTCAGCTATATCTAACTTAGTAATATTGCTTTTATACATGATTCAGAAAAAATGCTGGCATAGTGTAAGGAAATCTCGTTTGTATCACTAACCAAACCCTTAAGTTAACACTCAACTTCAATTTAAATGAAGGCTCTGTATAAGTAGTTAATAGTATATATATATATTAATGATATAAGTTCACTTTAAGTTGAGTGGGTTCTTGTTGAATATATTTTGTGTTGGTTTCCTCTAGTCCTTGATCAGTTAATAGTTTCTGAGTTTTTTTGTATGAATGCTAGACCTAATACATTAATGTCATATAATAATATTATAATAAACTTAATATTTTATGGATTGTTGTAACAATACCTGACAAGGTAGCCATATTGTGATTGTGTTTAATTTGATTCAAAGAATGTAGTTAAGCATCCATAACTCAGTGGACAGTGTGCTTACAACCAATTGAACACAGGACACTGCTAAATGATCTCAACACAATAATATTTTATACTCATTAGCACAACAAACGTTCAGTTTAGAAATTAATTAACTTTTTATGACATGCTATTTCATCTTGTATGTTCCAAGTAAATTGGGCATTCAACCTCTTATATCTTTAACCTTTAGACTACATTATTCTTGTAGGATTATGGAAGAGATATTATGTTGTAATGACTGTTTTCAACCACAATCAACCTAACCATGTGAAATCAATTCATTTTCTATGTTGTCTGGATTTCCTAAACTATTATTTATGCCAGACAAATGTGACCAGATATGGAGAAAGGGACCACTTGAATTATTTTATTGTTTCGACTTCTCACACTATTTTGAAGCATTAATGGCGGTGGATTTTGTTAATACCTTCAATAAACTCATGCATTGCTAAAGTAACATCCTATTAACAAAAGCGTTGGCTACTACAAAAAGTTAATTTTGCAAAAAATAGATTTACTGTTTCCATCCAGGCATGCCATATACAACTCAATATCCGAGAATCACGTGATCCAATTGAAGCACATTTTTATTGCTAGGAAAATCCTCTACCATCCTGCTGTTTATAATGATTTCAAACTTAATATTGAGTTTACAATGGTGAAGCAACTGCTGTAATGTTCTACAACCAGTTAATGGAAAGAAAGAGAAAATTGTAATGTTGATGAGTTTATTCTATTGTTAATGTACGTGAAAGTGTATGAATTTCAAAGTTTTATTGTGTTATTATGACTATAACTGCTTGTATTACCGCCACCTGAATTATGTCTTATCTCGCGACATATACAGCATTTTTTGTTTTGGTGATGGTATAGTTTAAGTAGTATGACAGAAAGGAACGTTGTTATAAGTAACTATTGACCATGGTACAGTTTGAAGAAAGCATACAGCGTTCTTACACAATTTTTTTAGACAATGTTTCTTAATACTAGCATAATACCACTGTCTTTTTGAACTGAAGCCTTTGCCATAATTATAGTTGCTAGATTGTCTCAAGATGGAGTGAATACATGACATTAGCCAGAAAAAGTTAGTCAAGATATTTAACCCCTTATTCACCTAGCTTGTGCATTTACGTGAACTACACATGTGTTACTTATTATTAACCACACATTACGTTGGATAGGTAAGAATAATGGAAAGACATTCCTTGTATAATTTTGAGGCATTATTTCCTCCTACGATGATTAATACAGCAAATAACTGCTATGCAAGCAATGTGATCTCTGTGTCTTCTGAATCATCCTGTTATTCAGTCAATATTAGGAGAAATAATTGAAGAACACAGGATATGTGAACAATATAGGAAGTAAGGTAAAACAACATATATTATAATAACAACATCAGTACATTAAAGTATATAAATTGAATGCATTCAGCAAAGTCTTTAATATTTTAACTATACTTAGACTTATTTTACTTAGATATTTTCATTCATTTTAAATTAGCTTTTCTTTGATTGCAAACAAAAATTACAGAAGACCCTTTATTTTATAGTACTTGCTTAAAGGAGAAATGACAACAATCATCCCCAATCTTGAGATCAGCTGGAATCAGTGCAACATACTTTACTGTACTGATGTTGTTATTATAATATATGTTGTTTTACCTTACTTCCTATATTGTTCACATATCCTGTGTTCTTCAATTATTTCTCCTAATATTGACTGAATAACAGGATGATTCAGAGGACATAGGATCACATTGCTTGCATAGCAGTTATTTGCTGTATTAATCGTCTAATATTGATGTATTTGTTATGAACTGTACCAAAATTTTAACATGCCTGACAATTATATATGTCACTTTTGTGAACAAACCCTATTAGGAAATTCCTAGTTTCACAATTTTACTGTAACATACACATAATGTATCACTCCATACTACGAGGTAAATGTCATGAACTTTTATACTTACTAAAAAGTCTTTTATAGCTACACAATGATAATTATGATACACTTGACAACTCTAATGTAGTTTATTATATGTATCATAGCTGTTAATTTTCATCTCTTATATAGTTGTGCTTGAGGCTCAAATTTGCTGTTGAACTGAATGGAACGAAGTATTACATCATAATTGATTATTGATTGTATACATAAACTCAAATTCTTTTCAATAAAACATTGTTGCAGTTTATTTTATAATGTTCTTTATCTAATGTACATAAAGTTTACAAAGAAGTTAATGTCAAGTGTACATTGCATTGTACATGCTTTGTCCTAATCAGTTCATTTACTGTAGTGTACAGATGTAGAAATATCAAGTGTCAATCATTGTAAACTATAGTGTAAACTAGAGTTTACATTATTCTTCACAAAGTATTTTTGCCCTGTGATTAATTGAAAAAATTAATGTCGTGTTGTGCCATTGTTACTGAAGATGTAACATGGATATGCCTTGTGATAACTCCGAATGAAATCTAATAAAGTTGGATCTGATCAACTTCTGTTTGCACAAACTTTTAATTATTGAGGAACTAAGCAGTTTTAATAAGATATTTAAACATATGTATTTAGTGGAAAATATATTGTGGCTCACATTAACTTTGAGCTTTTGATTTTTAGCTTTAATTTCCAATTAAAGGCATCAAAGTATTCTATAAGTGTTAATGCAATGTAAGTCAATAGTGAATATATTTTATACAATTCCAAGCATAGTTGTATTACCCATAGTGAAGTAAGATCAAATAGAAACTTCTAAGTTTGTGCATTAGAAAACGATGAAGCTATTAATATTAAATATAAGCCCAAACATATTTTAATATGATTCAGTTTACTACTGATAAATTTATTCTTTATTTTTGCAATCACGCAATTATATAATTTATCTATTGCATTTTTGTGAATTTTCTATATAAATTCCAGTAGGATATCTCTATTATACTACAAAATCAATAGCTAATTTTATGATCTACATTTTAACTATTACATTTATTTTAGCCAAACTAAAGCACATTATCATTTTAGAGTAGATACAGAAAGATCGCTATCTCACTTATATATGTATCATTACAATGATTATTCTTACCATATAAGGACAATGTGATGTCATTGTTTTGATTGTTTATTTGATAATAAGTGTGATAGTAAAATGGCTGATGAAGTTACTCCATTAATCTCTTTTTTCAATGCTTCTAAAAATGTTGTAGCTCTATCTCATTTTACAAGGTGTCGATCATCTTGTGTCCAATCAAAAGGAGCCATTGTAGCCATTGTATGGAGTGTTCTGCTAGTAGCAGCACTTGGTACCACTGTAATCCTCTCTAATCAATTCCCAACAATCTTTAATTTACCTCCTGTGACATATGTGATAATGGTGGTACTATATCTTATTGTTCCAGCCCTAGGATTACTAGGTGAAAAGTGGACAAGATATAATGTTTTAATGTTTGGGTCAGTAACTATGTCCATTTCGTATACTCTTGTGTTAGGACTTATAATGCTTAATCAATTTATTGATATAGGTAGTACAATTCTACCAATTGTTCTAGTTATAGCTTTTTGTCCTTACTTTTTTGGTTTGATGTTGTTTATAGCTAACATTATTCAATTTGGTACAGATCAATTGCCATTTGGATCTTCTGAACAACTAAGAAGTTTTATTTATTGTAACGTTTGGCCTTACTACCTCACCTCTACTATAATCTTGTTTATTCTTTCAGTTGTCACAACCTTGGTTGTCCAGAATGTTAACTTATACATTACTAGTTTTTTGTTTGGTTCAACTCTCATTGCTATTGGTGTTGGCTTCTTGTCTGTTTGTTGTTTTAAACATCACTTGATAATTGAGCCAGCTCAACACAACAATCCAGTCAAACTTATCTGGAGAGTAGTGAGATATGCTTTAAAAAATAAAGAACCAGTGAAGCCCAGTGCCTTTACATATGGAGAATCTCCTCCCTCTAGACTAGACCTAGCTAAGGAGAGATATGGAGGACCATTTACCACTGGTCAAGTGGAAGATGTAAAGAGTTTTTTGTACATATTAAGTGTTCTGCTAACATCATATGGAATCTCTTTTATAAATATTTCGTCAAATCTGTCAAACCAATACTTGACTGTTTTAAACCTAGGAGGTAATAGGACAGCTACTTTTACTGAAAGAATGATCCTGCAGTTTCCACTTACAATACCTTTCTTTGTTTTTGCTATGTATATTTTAACTTCTCAACTTTTAATTTTTCCTTTTTTCTCTCGCTTCATTCCAAGAATGTTGAAACGTATATGGATTGGACTAGTGGGTATTTTATTACAGTTAGCTATCACAACTGTTATTGCTTATATACTCAATAAAGATATTACTAGAAGTTTTGATAATGTTGTATGTCTTGAGATGACAGGGCATAATACATCTTATTATGATGCAGGAATGGAGATATTTACTTTACCTTATCTTGTCATGATATTACCACAGTTCTTATCAGGTATTAGCTCAATTGTTGTGACTGTGACAGGCTTTGAATTCATATTGGCTCAAGGTCCTCGAAATATGCAAGGCTTATTAATTGGATTATGGCTTGTGGAAGGTAATGTATTTTTTTATATTAATACTTCTTTCTGTTATTGGGAATATTATGCTGTTATTACTAGTCTTGCATTGATATCAGTCATTGTTTACACTATTGCTGCATATAAATACAAGTACAGACAACGTAATGAGCTATCTGATGTTAATGAGAGAATCATTATTACAGAATATACTGAAAGACAACTCCTTCAGAAATATAACGTACGCTTGGAAGATCAGCAATATTATGAAGTTGACTCAATGATCATGAACTAATAGTTATTTTGCTTTCCATATTAATGTTATTGTCTAATCAGGATGAATATTCAATGTCTTTTGAATGTGTGATATAAAAATGCTATTGTTTACTGTACTCAAAAATATGTAAATTTAATTTCATTATTATAAAATCTTTTTAATTATTGTGATGTTTGCAGATTATTCAAGTGTTAGAAGGTTTTAAAAATTTGTAGTTTTTTATTTGTTTTCAAAAAAGGTTTGGAATCTGCAACGCAATGTACTCCAATGATTTCCTACCTTGTTTTTCTTAATGTAGGGTAAACGGCGTTTAAACGGACGGGTCCTTTTTTCGGACGCTATATCTTCAGACCTGAAGATGCTATTGATATGGAACCAACTGTATCTGAAAGAGAAAAGCTGCTTTTGCATTTCAATGTTTCTATGGAATAGCATTTGCTTTAATTTTCCCAACATCCTTAGCATTTACAATAGCTCAATCTCCACATAAAATGAGAGGATTAATGGTTGGATTATGGTATGCAGCACATGGTGTTGGTTATGTTATTAATATTAACAGCAAATATCTATTTGCATGTGAAGAAAAGGCAATGTGCCAAAGTGTTTACTATTTCATACTTAAGAGTGTTGTTATTCTTATTATACTGATAGTGTTTCTGGTACTTGCTAAGCATTACAAATTACGTGTGAGAGAGAATGAAGTCAACATACATTTAATAACTGAAGAACATTATGATAGATATATGTACCAGGAAGAAGAATATAATAATGAGATGGGACATTCACTTGAGTGCACTAACTGATATATTACTACACTTATGTGTATATACAGCTATATAAACTTTATACATAACTTTTGCATAATATTAGAATTTATTTTATTTTTACGTAAACTGGATCAATGAACATTAAAGGTATACGGTTAGATGGTTGATATAATTGCTGAATATACTACTTTGTTTTTCAATTTAAAATTGCAGTCATAGATTCTCTTTTATCTCAAATTGGTCTAAGTTATGTTAGTGAACAAGCATGTACATAATATTCATTATAATATCATAATAGTAAAATCAAATCAGTCTATATAATGGTATAGATAGTTATTTTAATGACAAATATTATTGCTATGCTTACACTGTAAAAACTAAGTACTGATGGCCACTCACTACCTTTGTGGTGAACATTACAAAGTTTTGTCACTACATAGTAGTGAAGCATTGTAGTGAAAATTTCACTACTCACGTAGTGACGTTCACCAAACATGTAGTGAACATCATCAATACATCCGATCACAACATAGTGGTGACTTAGTTTTTACTACAAAGTTGTGATTAATCTTTATCCATTAAATAAATGCATAGGCCAATACTATTAATAATGATATTTTGGACAAATGTGACCTGATTTGCAAAAGGGGACCACTTCTGCCAAAACATTTGTGACCTACTTGTGAAAAATCAACTCTTAAAACATCTCAAAAGACAGTTGTTATATATGCATAACTATTCTATATGTATGCAAAACTATTTTTTTAACATTTTTTAAAATCACAAATCAGATCACAAATGTTTTAACAGAAGTGGTCCCTTTTTGCAAATCAAGTCACAAATGTATGTTCTTCCTGACAAATGACAAAAGTGTAGTGGGTGATAATCAAGAAGCTCGGTATACTTTAAAACCTTAATAACATTTGTTAAACACACCTCAAAAGAATGGAAATGTACATTCTGGCATATGTTATTTAGCAGTCTAGGAATAAACACTGTTTCTTCTGCTGGAGTAACGATAAATTCTATTATTTTTTATTATGTTGATTGTTATCTCTAATGTGTATTGACTGTTTTTTTTTCTTATGTCAATGGCTTTTCAGTGTGTTATTGTTTGATAACTTATAATTTGTTTAAGATACTTACATGATTTTTCTTATATATCTGGTTTTTTTTTCTATGTTATAAACTGATTCTTTTTCTTTATTTCAATGGTTTGATCATAGTTTTTGTAGACCACCTACTCTGATGCTAAATATCGACTCGAAGCCACTCCCAAATAAATAAGTGGGGAGTGGCTGTGTGTCTAATAATTGATTACACATGGACTAGTCAGTTTATGACTTGTGTGCAAGTAAAGAATTTTGTCGAATCTTCAAATTCTGGCTATAAATATAGGGATATTAGATGACTATTGTTTGATGCTTCTGGAATGATTCGGCTTTCCTTTTTCGAATCGTCACTAAGGGTCCAAAATTTGGAAAGTTTGTCCGAATACTGCGTTTTTCAGACCCTTGATTATATTGCATTGTAGCGACTACAGATAACATGCAAAAACGACGATTGTTTTACTACAAGAAGACATAGACAGTAGGTAGATTTTAGTGCAAACTAGAAGTTCATATCTTAATCGGTTTAAGAGCAACAACTGTCCGAAAATTGGTTTGTCCGGATATTGATTGCTTACTCTAGTTCATTGGGTAGTGTGTGTGTGACTAACTACAGTTGGTGTGAGAGACAGTTTTGTGTTGTTCACTGGATCATTTTTGATCATGCAAATATCATAACACTCTTTCCGAACTTCTGAAATGTTAAATTTTTTACTCTGAACCAATGACAGGAATGTACAAGGATGATTGTTGTTTGTAGATTCCCAAAATGGGGCTATTGAGTACCACTGATGGTTTCGTAACAAATTAAGCTCATACACTAGGACGGGAATCAACTTAGCTGGGAGATGACCAAGTGAAGATAATTTATTTAAGATTAATTCAACTGCACTAGTTTCTATCTCTAGTATATACAATGCCACAGAAAGTTTTGTTGCTAGTTCTCTTTATCATGAAACATCCCTAGCACTAATAGCCTTAGCATTGATTGTCTTAAAAGTTTAAAATGGCAGTAAGGTAAACGGCAATTAAACTGACGGGTCCTTATTTCGGACGCTATATCTTCAGACCTGAAGATGCTATTGATATGGAACCAACTGTTTCTGAAAGAGAAGGCTTTTAAATCTTGGAGTTGCAAAAATTAACTAGATCACAAGTATAGCCTTGATGTTGGAGGCAGGAGAAAAGGAAGTCTTGGTAAATGTTTACTTGAACGGGTGGTACCATTGAACGGAAAGCACTTAACACTCGAGACAGAACAAACCAATTGTTTCAAATCTAACAAATGTATTTTGTTCACATATCGATTTACACCTGTAATAAATTTCAGCTAAAGCTGACCACGATGTGACTAACTATGGTAGATGAGAAAATATTCAGCACGCGGGCCATTAATCAGACATATGTAACAAAAGGGTGTGGCTTCATCATGTTAAAATATTAATTTTATTGTAGCAATAGTGTATGTAGGCCTAATTAATTATTACATGAATACAAAAATTATTGACTTTTGTCACATTACATGAATACAAATATTATTGAAATTTGTCACAGAAGAAGTTGACTATTTTTCATCTTTAGTTTCAATCTAACACAAACTTGATGAAACCATCCTCCACAGTACTCACATTCTACCCACTTATAAGCTTTGGGATGCTCACACTTCTTATCTTCGCAATTTGTAATAACTTGTCCAGTGTCTGCTAGATACAAAATATTATTTGTAAAGTTAATTATAATTACCTCTCATTAACATAACTGCGTGTAGATCTAGTAACTTGTCCAGTAAATCCATTAGGAACAATATCTGTATCAATAAATACAACATACTCTAGTTAACTATAAAAGAACTATTACCTCTCTCATTAGTAAATTGAGTGCATCCAGATCTAGTACCTTGTCCAGTAGGAACAACATCTATATCATTAATTACATTATATTCTAGTTAACTATAAAAGAACTATTACCTCTCTCTTTAGTAAGTTGAGTGCATGTAGATCTAGAACCTTGTCCAGATGATTTTTCACAAGTAGGTCACAAATGTTTTGGCAGAAGTGGTTCTTTTTTGCAAATCAGGTCACATTTGTCCAAAATATCATTATTAATAGTATCGGTCTATGCATTTATTTCATGGATAAAGGGTTAATTACAACTTTGTAGTAAAAACTAAGTCACCACTATGTTGTGATCGGATGTATTGGTGATGTTCACTACATGTTTGGTGAACGTCACTACGTGAGTAGTAAAATTTTCACTACAATGTTTCACTAGTATGTAGTGACAGAACTTTGTGGTGATGTTCACCACAAAGGTAGTGAGTGGCCATCAGTACTTAGTTTTTACAGTGTAAGCATAGCAATAACATTTGTCATTAAAATAACTATCTATACCATTATATAGACTGACTTGATTTTACTATTATGATATTATAATGAATATTATGTACATGCTTGTTCACTAACATAACTTAAACCATTTTGAGATGAAAGAGAATCTATGACTGGGATTTTAAATTGAAAAACAAAGTAGTATATTCAGCAATTATATCAACAATCTAACAGTATACCTTTAATGTTCATTGATCCAATTTACGTATAAATAAAATAAATTCTAATGTTACGCAAAAGTTATGTATAAAGTTTATATAGCTGTATATACACATAAGTGTAGTAATATGTCAGTTAGTGCACTCAAGTGAAGGTCCCATCTCATTATTATATTCTTCTTCCTGGTCCATATATCTATCATAATGTTCTTCAGCTATTAGATGTATGTTGACTTCATTCTCTCTCACACGTAATTTGTAACACTTAGCAAGTACCAGAAACACTATCAGTATAATAAGAATAACAACACTCTTAAGTATGAAATAGTAAACACTTTGGCATATTGCCTTTTCTTCACATGCAAATAGATATTTGCTGTTAATATTAATAACATAACCAACACCACGTGCTGCATACCATAATCCAACCATCAATCCTCTCATTTCATGTGGAGATTGAGCTATTGTAAATGCTAAGGATGTTGGGAAAATTAAAGCAAATGCTATTCCAAAGAAACATTGAGATACAATAGCAGCTTTGTATGAGGTTGTGTTTAAAAGAAAATGATCCTTGCAAGCAAGAATTATGACAAAATATATTGTAGTAAATAATGAGAAAACCAGTCCAAGTCTAATTCTTTTAAGCATACTTGGAATGTACTTGTAAAAACAGGAATATATGATTAATTGATAGATGAAAATTAAAAGTGAAGCTATTAAATGAGATAATGTATTTGTGAACTTAAAGCAATCGAAAAACTCTTCATTTGATTTATAGTGACTGATCAAGTTAATCTCCTCAGCACAAAAGAGACCAATAATGCAGATAAATAATGGTGCCAATCTCATAACTACTATGACATTCTCTACCTCTTCCTCTGTGAATGGTCCGCCATATTTTTCCTTTCCTAGTTCTAATCTGGAAGGGTAGTTCTCTTCCCAATAGGTCAAAGCACTACGATTCCTAGGATACTTGTTTTTCCTGGCATAGTTGAGTACTTTAACAATCAATTTGACAGGATTAACAATGTGAGATGTAGTATCCAGCCAACGTTTAAAGAGAGAGTTAGTGACAATGATAATAGACACAGCCACACCTGATAGCACGTATGACGCAACAAAGAACTGATTTATCAAACATTGCACAATCATGACAATACAAAAAATTGCAGGCAAACTCAGTGAGTGCCAATATATAATAGCACTTAGCTTGTCACCTGAAGCACCAATTGCTTGATCAATGTTAAATTGGACAATATTAGATCGTAGACATGAGTATCCAATGACTTGTAGCAAATATCCAACACCAATTATTATAAGAAATACCATATTATAATGTAAAAAATTCTTGATGTTATAACACAAACCAACAACCAGCCATGAAAAAAATGTAAGATATACACCAGTAATGATAGATGCATACCTACCTACTTTTACATCAGCTAGCAGACCAAAGAATGGAAATAAAAGAAAAAAAAGACAGTATCCAATATCAAAGACAATGTAATGAGCATGGCTATCACCGTCATAGAGATTTACCGCAAAAGATTGAATCAAAGTTAAATGAACATACATAGAGACATCCCAAAAGATAACAAGCAGTACTGATCGAGAGTTGACTAAAAACCTCAACATAGTCCACAAATGTAGAGTTAGATAAGTAGTTGAATTAAAGATAGTGATAATCAGATGAATCAATTGTGACCTGATTTGCAAAATGGGATCACTTCTGTCAAAGCATTTGGGACCTGATTTTGAAAAAACACTGTTAAACATATAAAAAACAGTTTTGGTTTCATATAGAATAGTTATGCATATACAAAACTGATATGTTTGATATCTTTAATGGGAATTGTTCACAAATCATGTCACAAACATTTTGACAGAAGTGGTCCCATAACATAAAAGGGTGAGATAAAAGTATCAAATGTGCCTCAAATATGAACTCCTATACATATTATGTTTTGATAGCTGTTTGTTCAATGAATGTGCTTATACAAAGATTCAGACAGTCCGAAATTGACTCTTACTCTCCATTAGAGTTCAAATCATTGATATGAAAATGCCACTATAGACACATACAAAGAAAGTTTTTGTGTTATACAAAATTATAATCAAAATGTTATGACAACCAACTATTCTCACTTTTAAAGCAGCACTTTGGTTCAATAGTAACTGAAAATAATTTTATATAAAGAAAAGACTATTGTTATTATAATAATATAGCATGTTCTGTCTGTCAACAAGTATAGACAAATACAACTATGTAGTACATTCTATAATATATAATAGAGGTATACATACAATATTTTTAGTTAGGAATGATGACAATACAGTATCATATCAAACAAATAATACCAATGTTTTAGTTGTCAATCAGTAGTACTTTTATGCTCATGTCTACTTACTATTGCAATGACCACTACTGATATTCATTCTGGACATAAACTAGCTGATTATAATCACATTTTCTTTTATCTCCAATATTGCCTAATATTAATTTTCTTTCATTCCCACTATTTGGTCTGCTAGCTGATATAAAGACAGGTAGATAGATATATGACTATTATCACTGGTGTATATTTCTCATTTATGTCTTGGATATTCAGTAGATTAACATTAATTGCTGATTTATATTTTCATTTAAAACCCCTATATTTATCATTACTATCATTATCTTCATTTTTACAATTCATTGGACACTGAAGTATTCACTCCAATCTCGTCCAATACAATATTGATCAATCAGTGGGAGAATCAGCTGATGAATTAAGTGCTATCATAATGATATTGGCACTTTATCAGTAGATTATTAATTAATGTTTTTATTGGAGTTGGACAGTGTCTGATTAAAGACGAAGTTTTTGATAGTGACCCATATACTATCAGGTATAGATGTGTCTGCAGTCAATGTTAATAATTTTATCTTCAAACACTGGCTGGATACTACATATTACAATATTAATCCTGTTAAAGTAATTGCTAAAGTACTAAACTATGCTAGAAAGAACAAATATCCATGAAATCGTAGTGCCTTGACTTACTGGGAGGAAAACATTCCTTCATGGCTAGATTTGGGTAAATAGAAATATGGAGGACCTTTCTATGAGGAGCAAGTAGAAAATGTCAAGACTCTTCTACGACTGATACCATTGCTCATTCATGTAGTAGGAGGTCATTTATTTGACAATCTTAAATGGACAAGCTCCTTTTCTCATGTTGCAACTGAAAGATAGTCACCATTTTTCGTGTGCTATATCAAAAAATATAGTGACTAATTTAGTCACTGCAGTTTTCCTATTTTTTTATCAGCTTGTCATTTATTTATGCTCTTGTAAGTACTTTCCTAGTATGCTAAAAAGAGTTTGTTTAGGATTAGCATTTGCAGTATATATATCAACTTCAATTTTCGATCTCGTTCACTGAATTGCTAAAAATTATTTCAATACCTATAATGTTTATAGTATATCATCCCACAATTTTGAAGTGCAATTACTTACATTTAATTGTTCCTACATCTTTTAAATTTACAGAAATGAGAGGATTTATGAGTGGACTATCATACTGCAACAGGACTTAGTTTAACTATTAATTATATTTGCGAATATACGCATTCTTAGCATGTGAAGGGAAATTTTACTGTCAAAACATTTACTTTCATCTATTCAAAAGTATGATATTTTCATAATCTTTATTGTGTTCCTGTTTCATATATCTCTCATAATGTTCCTCAGTTATTAAATGTATATTGACTTTATTTTCTCTCACATGCGATTTGTAATGTTTAGCTAGTATTAGGAGGAAGAGTACAAGAAAGAAATGGGATTATTCGAGTCCATACATTACAATTATAATTAATACAGACATAGTTATGTCATGGTATTGGACACAGATATAACTTTGAATTGTCTGAACTTCAAATTTAACTAAAGTCTTTGATTATAAATATAATCATTGAATTTAGTCATATACTTTATTTTCTATGTTATTTTTTCTTCATAAAATTGTTGATATAGCTAAATCCTTTAACTTTAGTGACAATGTTAATGTCAAAGCTTATACTTAGTAAATGAAATGATGAATGGTATATCTATTATCAAATTAAGACTTGAAGACAACTGACCATCCACAAGAATTCAGTACATTCACTGAGAGCAGTATTTCTAATTCTACCTTATGCTCTGACGATATATCTTTAGTTTAACAAATATATTACAAATATTTATAAGATAATAGCTTTGGGGTTGATAACTAAATTAATTGATAGTTTTAGTTTCACTATAAGTATTAACAAATAATTAAAGCTATGTAACACAACCAATAATGAATGATTGTAACAAAAATAAGCATAATATTGTTTTGATTACTGGTTTGTCTATGGAATTAATATTGATTGTTTATCAAATGCTAGAACTAATAATAATATTCCCAAAAATAAACATAATATTGATTTATTAATAATAATATACCTATGGAATGGACTTTTTATCAAATGTTAGAATTGATAATGAAATTATGGTTGTTGATAGATAAAATCATCATTAGTTCTAATATTTGATAAGCAGTCAATTCCATAGGTACATTATTAGAAAAAAATATTATTTTGTTTTTTTTTCAGTTGGTATCAAAAATGTTTGTTACATGCAACTTATATATTGAGATGCAATATCAGCTTTAATGAGGTTGTGTGAAAAATAAATGATCTTTGCTGCAACTATTATGACAAAATATGTTGTTGTAAATAATATCAAAACCAGTCCAACTCCAATTCTTTTAATCATACTTGCAATATAATTGTGAAAACAAGGATATATGATTAATTGATAGAAGAGAATTAAAAATGAATCTACTATATAATATCTAGCCAATGTTTAAAGAGAAAGTTAGTGTCTATGATAATGGATACTGACACACATGATAATACGTAGGTCACTATAATGAATTGAGCACTCCCCAATTATGATAAAGAGTATAATTGTAGGTATACTCAGTAACTAGTAATATATAATAGTACTTAGCTCATCACCTGAAACATCAATTACTTGATCAATGTTAAATTGACAATATTTGATCGACATGAAAATCCAATCACTTGTAACGAATAAGAAATACCACTAATTATCTGAAACAATAATGACGTAATGAAGTTTCTATTATAAACCCCAAGCCAAAAATTGTCCATGATAAAATGAAATGATCGATGTATCCTTACCTACCTTTATGTCAGCAAGTAAACCAAATAAAAGAAATAAAAAGAGCATAAGACAATATCTAATATCAAAGATAAGGTTATGAGTATCATCATTAACTTTAGCATAGTTGTTGCTTCTAAATTTCTAATAAAACTACAAGAGCATACATAGACACACCTCAGAGAAACATTAGCAGAGCTGATTGAGGCATAATCAAAAATTTTGACATTTTCCAAAAAAAATGTTTAGAAAAGTATTTCATACATCTATAGCTACAACAATGAATGACTAGTCGGACTCAAAGTAGTTGAATAAATGAAGTCTTGCTTTCATTATAAAAATATTGAAGTTACACAAACGCTATTGCAAATATATATTCATATTAGTGCAAGTATATTACATTAAGATTATATTTTTGATATGTTTGTTATTCACAATAAATGTAAATAGTAAACACATCTTATTTCTTTCTAAGATATGTTTCACTGTTCTATGGTAATGTCTCTATTCATTATCAACATCTAGATTATATTAAATATATTATATGCTATATGATATGTCAATGTACATAATTATTGATAGTACCAATTTAATCGAAATCGATCTTAAAAGATTTCAGGATAATGAAAACTACATGCATATGTATGTATACTATAGATACAATATAAATACCATTATTGATTTATAATAACAATCATTAAACTTTGGGTCTATGAACATTACAATATTGTAATGGATAATTTTTAAAATGTTATTTTGTGCATACTGATATTATTTTCTAATATCATTGTTTTAAGACTTTATATAAGTTAGGACTTTCTTCGTTATTAAAATATCATCATAAAAGCGAAGGAAAAAATTTATTGTTACAACTACATGGAATTAGAGTAATAATTATATACAAATGCAGAGATATAAGCATAATTATGTCAGATAGTCTCATTTCTCTCCTGTACCTCACTTCTTGTTTCATATATCTCTCATAATTATATCAATTATGTAAAACTTAAGAAACTTTCATCACATTATGTACAAACTTACTTTCTAACATAAGTTAGACTAATCTAAGACAATAAGACAATGAAAAGAAAGTGGTATATTAATTGATAATATCAACAGTGTAAAGACATTAATACAATATGTAAAAAATAAATACCATGTATATTTTATATACTGTTTACATAAACATAGATGTCCAAAAACGTAGAAGAAATATGTCAGCTATTACACTCAAGTGAATGTCTCATCTTTTTATTATACTCTTCCTCCTGATCCACATATCTCTCATAATGTTCTTCAGCTACATTCACTTCATTTTCTCTCATAGGTAACTTGTAACATTTAGCTATATAGTATTACAAGCACTATAGGTATAATAAGAACAAGCACACTCATTGTTATGAAATAATACAGGATGTTCAATCAATATTTCATGTTAGCAGTACTAGTATAACTAATACCAGATGCTGCATACCTCAGTCCCACCATTAAACCTCTCATTTCATATGGACTGGTCTTCTCACTATTTACAACAATATCTTCTGTCATAATTCTTATACCATTTTCTTATTGACACATTCTCATATAAATTTTTTATTGTATCTCAAGTTTTGTATGGACTATCATTTGCTTTAATTTCCCCAATATCCTTAGAGTTTGAAATAGCTCAGTCTCCAGACTCCAATTCTTTTAAGCATACTTGTAATGTAATTGTGAAAACAAGAATGTATAATTAATTGATAGAAGAAAATTAAAAGTGAAACTACTAGAGGAGATAATGCATTTTTGAACATAATGCAATCAAAAAAAGACAAGTTTTCATCTGATTTATAGTAACTAATCCATATAATATCATTAGCACAAACAAGACCAACAAGACAGATTAGTCATGGTGTCAAACATATAACTACCTTGACATTCTCTAACTGTTCATCTGTGAATGGTCCACCATATTTTTTTTTCTTTACCTAAGTCCAACCTGATAGGGTAACTCTCTTCCCAATAGGTCAAGGCACTGCAATTCCTGGGATATTTGTTTTTCCTAGCATAGTTTAGTACTTTAACAATCAATGTAACAGGATTAATATTGTGAGGTGTAGTATTCAGCCAATGTTTAAAGAGAAAGATAGTGATAAGAACTGTAGAGACAGCCACACCTGATAATACATTACACAATGATAATCTGATTTATTAAGCATTGCAAAATTAATGCAATATAAAAATTGCAGGTACACTCAGTGAGTGCCAATATATAATAGCACTTAGTTCATCACCTGAAGCACCAATTATTTGATCAATATTAATTGATATGTTTGTATGTATATATTGATATCAATGTTAAGTGATATTCTCATAATATAAGACATATTTCATGCACTCTTATATGGAAATGTCACTGTTCATTGTGAATATATGTTTTGCCTTCTCTTATTACGTTTATTTAACATCTTATTATGGTAGTAGCATCCTTTTAACCCAAAAAATATTTACAAGAATATAGGATAATGAAATGTCGTTTTAAAATGCTAATGCTTAGATTATTATTTTAAGAAATTTGTTTTTGATTTTTGGGTAAGCATTAGTATTAATATAATGTAACATACATTAATTTTGTTTCTGCTTATACTGAAAGCAAAACTAAATAATTATTTAATAATATAAAGATAAGTAGTTGATACATTTATAATTAAATAATAAGTTATACTCAAAGGAATTATTAATAGTTTTGGTTTCAGTATAAGCAGTAACAAAATTAATGATTAAGTTACACAACTCAACCCATATGAAATACAAACACAAATTATCTTATAAAATCATGATGTTTTATTTCACAAAAAGGGTGTTCAATACACATTTTCTTCCTATTAAATATGTTTAGCTGGTCTATGGTAATATATCACTTCATATTTTATTTCACCCACTCACACTAAGGTAAAACTAGTCAAAGTGTACTTTTGATTGTGTTCTAGGTAGTCAGGTCACAATACTCCTATATTATATTGAACAATTGTAAGTCCCTTTTCAAGTATGTGCTCATAAATTGTGGAGGAAAGGTGGGATACTAACCTGCATAAACCAGTTTTGAAAGGGATATCAATTGTTTTCTAATAAGTAACAATACAATTAATCAACAATAAAGGGTATCCCTGCATGCATAAGCATTGCTATGGTGTTACTGATAATGATGAACTAGTCCTATGATAATGGTGAATTTGGAACTGATTTCATGCTTTTTTTGTAGTTATTGTGGTTATATTTAATTTGGATATTCCATATTTCATATGTATAGTATAAATTAGCTATTTCCTAATATTGACTAACATCTATATACTCAACATTTATGACTCTATGTACATTATTATTACTAATAATTTAAAGGTTCTCTAAAAGTATATTTTATGAATATATTGGAATATAAATTTCAACTGACTTTCATTATTTTGGGAAAGCAAGCTAAAGTTCAATTTGTTGGCAAATATTCAAATATTCAATGTTATATTTATATGAAAGTAGTTGATTGCACATAAATAATTATTACAGTTTCTAATATATTTCCAAGGATAGAGATAAGAAGACAGTGTTAAGATGCAACATTTCAAGATCAACTAATTGCTTACATGTCAAAAAGAATACTGAATATAACTATAAATACTTATCATACTCTGGGATGATCTGACATATGCATATGTCAACTTTTGGCTATTACGTACTTTGTTCTGTACACTGTAATAACTTAGTGGTGATGTTCACTTCAAAATGATAGTGTAAATCTTGCCACAGGAGTCACTACAAGGAGGTATTGAGAGTCACTATCATTCTGTCACTACTTCAACATTAGTGAGGATCACCTATTATTAATGGTGAATATCACTACCACTACACTATTCATTACATACTTATCTTGTACCTGATCAACATTAATTAACAGTTTTGTTTAAAAATTGAAACATGAAGATGCATAATAGATTTTCATGTAGTTAGTGGTCTTGTTCCAGATATAATGCACAATATCTTTGAAGGTATGTTGTTGGTATCTTGTCTATGTGTTAGATTGTATGCTTTTTTTAATTATAGGCACTTTGAAATTATGCATTCGACTCCTAATCATTCAGTATATTTTAATTGAAATACAATTTACATTACAAAAGCTCAAAACTCGTATTGATTCATTCTTTTATGGTCCAGACATTGCCAACAAGCCATCTCCAATTAATGCAATGCATTTGACGAATGGACATCTGAAGCAATTTGGTATGTTTGTAAACTGTTCAAAATTTAATAATATAAATTTGCACTTTAAACTACAATTACCCAGTCAGATGTGGTGCCTTGGAAAATATCTTCCACTGTTGATTGGTGATTTAGTTAAAGAAGAAAATCATTATTGGGAAAATTACTTGGCACATGCTGACATTGTAGACGAAGTTTTTGTGCCTGTTACGAGTGTAGACAGAACTGAATACACAGCAATGAATATTGAAGACTTTTTCCATAACTTTAAGGAACTCTACCCAAACAACCACTCACACCAAAAATGCGCGCTACTTTTACATTTGCCAGTTTGGATGAGATGGTCAGACAGAATAATTATTATAAGTATGATTTTAGTATATCAACAACATTCTGTAATTTTGTACTTCACTTTTGAATAGGTGTGGCCATTAATCAGAATGTGATCCATGAGGTATGAGGCAAAGCATGGTATTGAAGATGAGGAGCCGTTATTTGGGAAAATAATACAATTTATCGTTACTCCAGCAGAAGAAACATTGTTTATTCCTAGACTCTTAAATAACATATGCCAGAATGTACATTTCCATTCTTTTGAGGAGTGTTTAACAAATGTTATTAAGGTTTTAAAGTATACTGAGCCTCTAGATTATCACCCACCACACTTGTGTCATTTGTCAAGAAGAACATACATTTGTGACCTGATTTTCAAAAAAGTTCCACTTCTGTTAAAACATTTGTGATCTGATTTGTAATTTTAAAAAAAGTTAAAAAAATAGTTTTGCATACATATAGAATAGTTATGCATATATAACAACTGTCTTTTGAGATGTTTTAAGAGTTGATTTTTCACAAGTAAGTCACAAATGTTTTGGCAGAAGTGGTCCCTTTTTGCAAATCAGGTCACATTTGTCCAAATAATTATTATTAGTAGTTCGGCCTATGCATTTATTTCATGGATAAAGGTTAATCACAACTTTGTAGTGAAAACTAAGTCACCACTATGTTGTGATTGGATGTATTGATGATGTTCACTGCATGTTTGGTGAACGTCACTACATGAGTAGTGAAATTTTCACTTCAATGTTTCACTACTATGTAGTGACAGAACCTTGCTGTTAATATTAATAACATAACCAACACCACATGCTGCATACCATAATCCAACCATCAATCCTCTCATTTCATGTGGAGATTGAGCTATTGTAAATGCTAAGGATGTTGGGAAAATTAAAGCAAATGCTATTCCATAGAAACATTGAGATACAATAGCAGCTTTGTATGAGATTGTGTTAAAAAGAATATAATCCTTGCAAGCAAGAATTATGACAAAATATATTGTAGTAAATAATGAGGAAACCAGTCCAAGTCCAATTCTTTTAAGCATACTTGGAATGTACTTGTGAAAACAAGGATATATGATTAATTGATAGAATATAATTAAAAGTGAAGCTAAATAGAATATAATTAAAAATGAAAATTACAATTTGGTAGTGTTGTATTACCTGTTGAGATGTTCCTCTTTCTCTGGAACATGCATGTGTATCTAAGGTCAATTACTATGATTAACAAACTTACTTTAAAATAAGATGTTTCTTCTTCCACTGAATTATTAGAGCTATCGTCACTACTTAGTCTTTCTTTCTTCTTCTATTCTAAGAAATATCTTTAAATAGTAAATGACTGCAAAATAATGTTACATTACCTGTCATTACCTTTCCTTACTCAATCCTTGGATCAGGTTTTAAGTTGACTCAATAAGAAATTCAAGAAAGTTACTTTAATTTGGTTTCAATCTCATCTTCAGTTGAGTCACTGCTGTCACAACTGGTGTTATCTATATATATCTTCTTTGTTTCCTTTCACAAAAGTTAAAAAGCTTATAAATTTAACATGCATTATTATACATGGTGGATATAACTAAGTTAAGACAAAGAAATCATGAAACTTACCTTAGTTTGAGAGCATTCTTAACTCTATCAACATTTTCTTCTCTCAGCTTTTACTTTGTTCCTATAAAGTATGTATTGCCTATACTAAGTTGGTGGTTGTCACCTGAACTTTTTTCTTCCTACTCTCTTCTATAGTAAATATCATTTAATACTACAAGAAACATGCTTTACCTAAATTCTTGGTCTTATACTGCTTTTCTTAGATTTCTTTAAAACATAAAAGAAAAATAAAAAAGTGTCTACTTAACAATACCTCACACTTGACTTGATTGATTTGATTAGATTTCCTTTCTTCTGTAAACACATAAACATGATATTATACAAAATTGACATTAACTTTATTCTTATTTTTGTCATTGTACTATACTGAGTAAAATAAAAAGTAAGACTTATCTGGAATCTCTTCTTAGGTGAGGAAGTTTTTTGCTTTTTGATAGATACAAATCTGCTTGTCTTTGCATGGCATTCCATCTCATTTTGGAGCATCACCTAAAGGCAGAAGCAGTGATTGCTCAGAATCCTGAGGCATAGCAACAAGTGTAGTCATAAATTGTCTGGTGATAGAGTAGAGGCAATTCAAAGCCAATAAAGGATTTTAAATACTGCGCAAGAGCCATTGGAGTATCTTGAAAACACTGGACAGACTATTTCCTGATAAAAAGAGTATGATATTTAAACTCTTGCACAGCTATTTTCTTAAGTTTCCGCCTTCTTTAAAATATAAAGTTATTCTTTCATTCAGAATCTTTTCACATATTTGATGTACATCACATGACATAGTAAGATCTATTTCATATCTAGCCTCTTTCATATTTTATAAATGCACTTAATTCAGAGGTTTTCAGCTATATCTGATTTATTCATATTGCTTTTATACATGATTCAGAAAAAATGCTGGCATAGTGTAAGGAAATCTCGTTTGTATCACTAACCAAACCCTTAAGTTAACACTCAACTTCACTTTAAATGAAGGCTCTATATAAGTAGTTAATTGTATTTGTATTAATGATATAAGTTCACTTTAAGTTGAGTGGGTTCTTGTTGAATATATTTTGTGTTGGTTTCCTCTAGTCCTTGATCAGTTAATAGTTTCTGAGTTTTTGTATGAATGCTAGACCTAATACAATAATGTCATATAATAATATTATAATAAACTTAATATTTTATGGATTGTTGTAACAATACCTGACAAGGTAGCCATATTGTGATTGTGTTTGATTTGATTCAAAGAATGTAGTTAAGCATCCATAACTCAGTGGACAGTGTGCTCACAACCATTTGAACACAGAGGACACTGCTAAATGAAGCTCACTTCTCAACACAATAATATTCTATACTCATTAGCGCAGCAAACATTCAGTTTAGAAATTAATTAACTTTTTATTGTATTTCATCTTGTAAGCTCCAAGTAAATTGGGCATTCAACTTCTTATATCTTTAACCTTTAGACTACATTATCCTTGTAGAATTATGGAAGAGATATTATGTTGTAATGACTGTATTATGTTATAATGACTGTTTTCAACCACAATCAACCTAACCATGTGAAATTAATTCATTTTCTATGTTGTCTGGATTTCCTAAACTATTATTGATGCCAGACAAATGTGACCAGATATGGAGAAAGGGAGCACTTGAATTATTTTTATCATTTCGACTTCTCACACTATTTTGAAGCATTAATGGAGGTGGATTTTGTTGATACCTTCAATAAACTCAAGCATTGCTAAAGTAACATCCTATTAACAAAAGCATTGGCTACTACAAAAAGTTAATTTTGCAAAAAAATGGATTTACTGTTTCCACCCAGGCATACCATATACAACTCAATATCCAAGAATCACATGATCCAGTTGAAGCACGTTTTTATTGCTAGGAAAATCCTCTGCCATCCATCCTGCTGTTTATAATTATTTTAAACTTAATATTGATTTCACAATGGTGAAGCAACTGCGTAATGTTCTACAACCAGTTAAAGGAAAGAAAGAGAAAATTGTAATGTTGATGAGTTTATTCTATTGTTAATGTACATGAAAGTGTATGAATTTCAAAGTTTTATTGTGTTATTATGATTTACTACTTGTATTACAGCCACCTGAATTATGTCTTATCTCGCGACATATACAGCATTTTTTGTTTTGGTGATAGTATAGTTTAAGTAGCATGACAGAAAGGAACGTTGTTATAACTGTTGACCATGGTACAGTTTGAAGAAAGCATACAGCGTTCTTACACAATTTGTTTAGACAATGTTTCTTAATACTAGCATAATACCACTGTCTTTTTGAACTGAAGCCTTTGCCATAATTATAGTTGCTAGATTGTCTCAAGATGGAGTGATTACATGACATTAGCCAGAAAAAGTTAGGCAAGATATTTAACCCCTTATTCACCTGGCTTGTGCACTTACATGAACTACACATGTGTTACTTATTATTAACCACACATTACCTTGGATAGGTAAGAATAATGGAAAGCCATTCCTTGTATAATTTTGAGGCATTATTTTCTCCTGGGATGATTAATATAGCAAATAACTGCTATGCAAGCAATGTATTCCTATATCTTCTGAATCATCCTGTTATTCAGTCAATATTAGGAGAAATAATTGAAGAACACAGGATATGTGAACAATATAGGAAGTATAGTAAAACAACATATATTATAATAACAACATCAGTACAGTAAAGTATATAAATTGAATGCATTCAGCAAAGTCTTTAATATTTCAACTATACTTAGACTTATTTTACTCAGATATTTTCATTCATTTTAAAGTAGCTTTTCTTTGACTGCAAATTAAAATTACAGAAGAGCCTCTATTTTATAGTACTTGCTTTTGGAGAAATGACAACAATCATCCCCAATCTTGAGATGACTGGGATCAGTGCAACATATTGTCTATATTGATGTATTTGTTATGAACTATACCAAAATTTAACACACCTGACAATTATATACGTCACTTTTGTGAACAAGAAACAGCTATGAACTACAAATACATCATGTTACACCACTATATATAGTAGTGAACCAATTTATTTGTGATTAGAGAATTGTCACTTATTATATTTTCATGAAATTAATTTATGCCAGTGTGAACAGTAGTTATATTGAAGACAATTACTAATACAAATATGCTAACCTATACCACTGGAATTCAATAAGTCCCCTGAGAATTATTTCTTAAGCAAACATGTGTAGGATATCTGATGTGATCACGTGAGCATAATATTTAATCTACACATAAAGAGGTTAATATTTATGACTTTCTGTTTAATGGCTAGTGTGTGATTTATGTGTACTAATGTGACAATGCTTATTTTTCTCTTTCTAGGAATTTTTCAAAAGTATGAGGTGAATAAAGTTGACCATTGATACATCTTCACAATCATCTCTCTTCCTTGGTATTCACTAACTGGTCATAATTGACCTTAGCTGATTGCTTAACAAGATGATGAATGTCATTTAAAAAATTTTCTTCTTCTATATTATTGTTCAAGTAGTCCAAAGAACCAATGTGAGGATAATGGTACTGTAGACTAACAAGAACTCTCCACAAAAAGTTTTTAATTTATGAATCTTACTGTTTGTTTGAAAGTTGCTTATTATAGTATTGGATTTAATGTGTTGTTTTTATTTTGCACAACACAATAGTCATCATGTAAATGGCATTGTGTTTTTGCAAGATGATGTGCCTCAAAGAAGTGGTGGAACATGCTGAGGACTTCATTAACACCCTCTTCTGTGACTGTCAACTCATCAATTAGGTAATTTATCTGCATTGGAATATCTGACAGTATACACCAAATATAATCTTCATGAAAAGAGAGTCATCTATAAGTATAATAATTGATGATATCTTTATCCTAGTGACATAAATAGAGCAAATTAGGGAACTGGGTTGGCCTTGTGAGTGTTATAAATTATCAAAATAGGTGATAATAACTTGTAGGTTTCTATAGAAACTAATTGGAAACTCTTATTTACAATGCAAAACATGCAACATCTGGATCTCTTAAATCTACAATTCACAAATATATGAATGGTATTAAATGCAGATTGTAAGTAGAATGTCATATGACTCTTCTAGTCCAAATTCCTAAGTAAAACAGTCATTTCACAAATTTACTGAAAGTTTAGGGATTTTACGCAATCCCTAGTTTCACAATCTTACTGTAACATATATATAATGTATCACTCCATACTACAAGGTAAATGTCATGAACTTTTATACTTACTAAAAAGTCTTTTATAGCTACACAAAGATAATTATGATACTCTTGACAACTCTAATGTAGTTTATTAGATGTATCATAGCTGTTAATTTTAGTCTCTTATATGTTTGTGCTTGATGCTCAAATTTGCTGTTGAACTGAATGGAACGAAGTATTACATCATAATTGATTATTGATTGTATACATAAGCTCAAATTCTTTTCAATAAAACATTGTTGCAGTTTATTTTATAATGTTCTTTATCTAATGTACACAAAGTTTACAAAGAAGTTAATGTCAAGTGTACATTGCATTGTGCATGCTTTGTCCTAATCAGTTCATTTACTGTAGTGTACAGATGTAGAAATATCAAGTGTCAATCATTGTAAACTATAGTGTAAACTAGAGTTTACATTATTATTCACAAAGAATTTTGGCCCTGTGATTAATTGAAAAAATTAATGTCGTGTTGTGCCATTGTTACTGAAGATATAACATGGATATGCCCTTGTGATAACACTGAATGAAATCTAATAAAGTTAGATCTGATCAACTTCTGTTTGCACAAACTTTTAATTATTGAGGAACTAAGCAGCTTTAATAAGATATTTAAACATATGTATTTAGTGGAAAATATATTGTGGCTCACATTAACTTTGAGATTTTGATTTTTAGCTTTAATTTCCAATTAAAGGTATCAAAGTATTCTATTAGTGTTAATGTGATGTAAGTCAATAGTGAATATATTTTATACAATTCCAAGCATAGTTATATTACCCATAGTGAAGTAACATCAAATAGAAACTTCTAAGTTTGTGCATTACAAAACGATGAAGCTATTAATATTAAATATAAGCCCAAACATATTTTAATATGATTCAGTTTACTACTGATAAATTTATTCTTTATTTTTGCAATCACGCAATTATATAATTTGTCTATTGCATTTTTTGTGAATTGTTTGTTTTCTACATAAATTCCAGTAAGATATCTCTATTATACTACAAAATCAATAGCTAATTTTATGATCTACATTTTAACTATTACATTTATTTTAGCCAAACTAAAGCACATTATCATTTTAGAGTAGATACAGAAAGATCACTATCTCACTTATATATGTATCATTACAATGATTATTCTTACCATATAAGGACAATGTGATGTCATGGTTTTGATTGTTTATTTGATAATTAGTGTGATAGTAAAATGGCTGATGAAGTTACTCCATTAGTCTCTTTTTTCAATGCTTCTAAAAATATTGTAGCTCTATCTCATTTTACAAGGTGTCGATCATCTTGTGTCCAATCAAAAGGAGCCATTGTAGCCATTGTATGGAGTGTTCTGCTAGTAACAGCACTTGGTACCACTGTAATGCTCTCTAATCAATTCCCAACAATCTTTTTTAACTTATTTCCTGTGACATATGTGATAATGGTGGTACTATATCTTGTCATGATATTACCACAGTTCTTATCAGGTATTAGCTCAATTGTTGTGACTGTGACAGGCTTTGAATTCATATTGGCTCAAGGTCCTCGAAATATGCAAGGCTTATTAATTGGATTATGGATTTGTGGAAGGTAATGTATTCTTTTATATTAATACTTCTTTCTGTTATTGGGAATATTATGCTATTATCACTATTCTTGCATTGATATCAGTCATTGTTTACACTATTGCTGCATATAAATACAAGTACAGACAACGTAATGATGAGCTATCTGATGTTAATGAGAGAATTATTATTACAGAATATACTGAAAGACAACTCCTTTAGAAATATATTGTACGCTTGAAAGATCAGCAATATTATGAAGTTGACTCTATGATCGTAAACTGATACTTATTTTGCTTTCCATATTACTGTTATTGTCTAATCAGGATGAATATTCAATATCTTTTGAATTTGTGATATAAAATACTATTGTTTACTATACTCAAAAATATCTAAATTTAAGTTTGTTATAATAAAACCTTTTTAATTATTGTGATGTTTGCAAATTATTCAAGTGTTAGAAGGTTTTAAAAATTTAAAGCCTTGTATTTGTTTTAAAAAAAGGTTTGGAATCTACAACGCATTGTACTCCAATGATTTCCTACCTTGTTGTTTTTATATACTGCAATTTTAAACTTTTAAGACAATCAATGCTAAGGCTATTAGTGCTAGGGATGTTTCATGATAAAGAGAACTAGTAACAAACTTTCTGTGGTATTGTATATTAGAGATAGAAATTAGTGCAGTTGAATTAATCTTAAATAAATTATCTTCACTTGGTCATCTCCCAGCTAAGTTGATTCCCGTCCTAGTGTACGAGCTTATTTTGTTATGAAACCATCGGTGGTACTCAATAGCCCCATTTTGGGAATCTACAAACAACAATCATCCTTGTACACTCCTTTAAAACATCATGTCATTGGTTCAGAGTAAGAAATTTAATATTTCAGAAGTTCGGAAAGGCTGTTATGATATTTGCATGATCAAAAGTGATCAAGTGAACAACACAAAACTGTCTCTCACACCAACAGTAGTTAGTGACACATACTACCCAATGAAGTGTGAACTATAATGAGTATATTCACCACACAAATTCTCTCTCACACTGACAATTAGTGTGTTAAGCACACCATTCTATGAAGTGTGAGCAATATTTAGTGTGTCATTCACACTTTCATTTTACAGTGAATAAGCAACAGAAGGAAATGTCGTAAACCATGTTGCTGGTTTATTTCTAATTGTTTGTTAGCAATAATATGTATCCTTTATCTACTTTATATAGCTTTCTCAAAAAATACTCTGTTTTTGTTCGTGTATCAATCAGCTTGACAATTTGTGTTTTTTCATTATTGTTATGACTTTCATTATTACGCAACTATATTCATATGGATGTTTATTTGAAGATCACACAGGATATTATGGGCAGGTCTCTTAACAAATAACTTTAGAGTCTCGAGTTGGTATGTTAATTGACCTAAATTTAAGATTGGCAAAACTTAACTGTTCACATGTAGGGTGATCAATTTTCAAAACATAACAATTAGTAATGAATAAATGTTCTAAGTCTATGTCCCACAATAGCTCAAAGACAAAATCAACAGTAAATGTGACCTGATTTGCAAAAAGGGACCACTTCTGTCAAAACATTTGTGACCTGACTTTTGAACAAACTACTGTTAAAACATATCAAACATCTCAGTTTTGTATACATACAGTTGGTACATATGTATAACTATTCAACATGTATGCAAAGCTGTTTATTGTTATGTTTTAACAGTGTTTTTTTTTACAAATCAGGTCACATATGTTGTGACAGAAGTGGTCCTTTTTTGCAAACCAGGTCACAAATATATAATCACACTTCAGGGAAGTGTGATTATGATAGGTGTGGCCATTAATCGGAATGTGGTGCATGAGGTATGAGGCAAAGCATGGTATTGAAGATGAGGAGCCGTTATTTGGGAAAATAATACAATTTATCATTACTCCAGCAGAAGAAACAGTGTTTATTCCTAGATTGTTAAATAACATATGCCAAAATGTACATTTCCATTCTTTTGAGGTGTGTTTAACAAATGTTATCAAGGTTTTAAAGTATACCGAGCTTCTTGATTATCACCCACTACACTTGTGCCATTTGTCAGGAAGAACATACATTTGTGACCTGATTTGCAAAAAGGGATCACTTCTGTTAAATCATTTGTCATCTGATTTGTGATTTTAAAAAATGTTAAAAAAATAGTTTTGCATATATACAAATAGAATAGTTATGCATATATCACAACTGTCTTTTGAGATGTTTTAAGAGTTAATTTTTCACAAGTAGGTCACAAATGTTTTGGCAGAAGTGGTCCTATTTTGCAAATCAGGTCACATTTGTCCAAAATATCGTTATTAATAGTATCGGCCTATGCATTTATTGCATGGATAAAGGGTTAATCACAACTTTGTAGTGAAAACTAAGTCACCACTATGTTGTGATCGGATATATTGGTGATGTTTACTACATGTTTGGTGAACATCACTACGTGAGTAGTGAAATTTTCACTACAATGCTTTACTACTATGTAGTGACAGAACTTTGTGGTGATATTCACCACAAAGGTAGTGAGTGGCCATCAGTACTTAGTTTGTACAAGGTAAGCATAGCAATAATATTTGTCATTAAAATAACTATCTATACCATTATATAGACTGACTTGATTTTACTATTATGTTATTATAATGAATATTATGTACATGCTTGTTTACTAACATAACTTAGACCAATTTGAGATGATAGAGAATCTATGACTGTAATTTTAAATTGAAAAACAAAGTAGTATATTCAGCAATTATATCGACAATCTAACTGTATACCTTTAATGTTCAATGATCCAGTTTACGTAAAAAATAAAATAAATTCTAATGTTACGCAAAAGTTATGTATAAAGTTTATATAGCTGTATATACACATAAGTGTAGTAATATGTCAGTTAGTGCACACAAGTGAATGTCCCGTCTCATTATTATATTCTTCTTCCTGGTACATATATCTATCATAATGTTATTCAGCTATTAGATGTATGTTGACTTCATTCTCTCTCACACGTAATTTGTACCGCTTAGCAAGTACCAGAAACACTATCAGTATAATAAGAATAACAACACTCTTAAGTATGAAATAGTAAACACTTTGGCATATTGCCTTTTCTTCACATGCCAATAAATATTTGCTGTTAATAGTAATAACATAACCAACACCACGTGCTGCATACCATAATCCAACCATCAATCCTCTCATTTCATGTGGAGATAGAGCTATTGTAAATGCTAAGGATGTTGGGAAAATTAAAGCAAATGCTATTCCATAGAAACATTGAGATACAATAGCAGCTTTGTATGTGGTTGTGTCAAAAAGAATATGATCCTTGCAAGCAAGAATTATGACTGAATATGTTGTAGTAAATAATGAGAAAACCAGTCCAAGTCCAATTCTTTTAAGCATACTTGGAATGTATTTGTGAAAACAAGGATATATGATTAATTGATAGAAGAGAATTAAAAGTGAAGCTACTAAATGAGATAATGCATTTGTGAACATAAAGCAATGGAAAAATGACAACTCTTCATTTGATTTATAGTAACTGATCAACTTAATCTCCTCAGCACAAGCAAGACCAACAATACAGATAAATAATGGTGTCAATCTCATAACTACTATGACATTCTCTACCTGTTCCTCTGTGAATGGTCCACCGTATTTTTCCTTTCCTAGTTCTAACCTGGAAGGGTACTTCTCCTCCCAATAGGTTAAAGCACTACGATTCCTGGGATACTTGTTTTTCCTGGCATATTTAAGTACTTTAGCAATCAATATGACAGGATTGAATATATGAGATGTAGTATCCAGCCAATGTTTAAAGAGAGAGTTAGTGACAATGACAATAGACACAGCCACACCTGATAGCACATATGACACAACAAAGAACTGATTTATCAAACATTGCACAATTATAACAATACAAAAAATTGCAGGCAAACTCAGTGAGTGCCAATATATAATAGCACTTAATTTGTCACCTGAAGCACCAATTGCTTGATCAATGTTAAATTGGACAATATTAGATCATAGACATGAGTATCCAATGACTTGTAGCAAATATCCAACACCACGTATTATAAGAAATACCACATTATAATGTAAAAAATTCTTGATGTTATAACACAAACCAGCAACCAGCCATGAACAAAATGTTAGATAGTTGAGTTGTGATTTTTGAGCATTCTTTTTTTACTTTAGTGCTAATTGGGATTGATTATATGGAACTTTATATCAAACACCATGTGTATTGTTAATAGAGAAAAGGGAAGATGAACTAGTCTTTGGAGAGCACATTTACATTCTATGCTTTGATAATGCTATTTTGTTTCACATTGAAGAACTAGAATATGTACTTTATAGTGATCATTTTCATGCACACGTAGTTTCAACAGAACATCGTGGAATTAGATATTTAATCCCCCCGGATTACTTTCTAGATTATTTACCATATGGGTTTTACTTACCTCCCTCAATGTCATGTGATTATATAAAATTTATATTTTTAAAAGAAATTTTAATTAATTAAGCATGCATGAACTTCTGTCTTGTGGATCTTCCAACAACTATGAATTTGTGTTTATGTAAGGCCTAGGTGTTCTAATGACTCATTCATTTTACATAGACACTTCTTGGGTCATGATAGCACCACTCAGTTGACATGAACACATGTGTGAGGGTGACATCATAAAATTAGACCCCTTGGTGCTACCACCACAGTTTTGTTTTTATAGTGTACAAGTCAAAAAGTTTACTATTTTAAATATTTTGCAAACTTTAGTTTAACTTTTGTTGTGTTTATTCTTAGTAAGAAGATGACATACAAAGATATACAAATTAGATTTACTCTGAGAATTAGAGCTTGCTGTTAAGACTCAATTTATTAGGTAATTTCTTTCCATAAGTTATTGAAAAATTTGAATCAATTGTGTATACTATTATTATGGATATTGTTATTGTATTATTATTATAATTTAGTTGTCTTACATCATTATGTAAATCAGTTATGTACATGTCATTATTCATCCTATTAGGAACTATATCAGTTGAGCTATATTCCTGCAGTATTTGTCATTCAGTGTATTCTGTAATGATAACTCTTCCATTGACATCATATAGTTCATTACACTTTCTATACTTGTATTTATATGCTATAATAGTGAAAGAAGTATACTGCATGAAATTAAAATAGCACTTGATATAACAGCATAACACTCCAAGTAACAACTGAACCAACAGCTAGATAAGGTTAATGCTAAACAGTAAATGCTAAAGTGCATGAACTGTATTCCCATTAACAATTCTTGCATAGTACGAGTACCTTGAGCTAAAATAAAATCAATACTAGTTTTATGCAACTGTTATTAATATATCACATTTTAACAATCAACTTTGCAGTGTAAAAACGTTAATTATTATGGAATCTAGAATTCATCTAAATTACTCTTTGCATAATTTTGTGGTATGGCTATTTCCAAAAGTTTGAAATATATTCTGGAAATGAAGGTACTTGAGAAGTCACCACATTTTCTTTGACAGCATTTTGTGAGTCTGAACCTTGAAGAGATAGGTATATTGACATAGAACAGCTTGTAAACATTGCATAGAATTTCCACATGAATTGAAGTCAATGAACACATTATCAGGTATAGTACATTTAAATAGGATTTCCACCTACATTGAAGTCTATTTATAATCACTAACAGGTATAATACATTCAATTTAATAGCAGAATTTTTTTTTAATTTTGCTTCCAATGTCAGTACAGTTATATTGACCTCAAACAATAGTGGTATCATTGTTGAAATACAATAGAGTACACGACATTACTAGGGTATTGACAGTGCCTATGACTCTATAACACCTCTGCTATGGTCTGGCTAGATAGGTCGTGAACATGATGTCACCAAATACAGTACATTGCAATATTGTGTAATTTAATTTAGAGAAGTCTCCTAGTGGAAGGGTTTCCTTGTGTTATTGATTAATACTAAAACTTATAATATTAGTCAAACCAAACCATTTAGTGACAAGTTACAAACTGCTAGCACTAAACTTTAAATGATCATTTATGTTTGTACAGAAAAATTAAAAGAACCATTGACATCATCCTTCCCATTTCTATGTTGGTTATCAACTTCTCAGTTTACCTGAAGTTTTGATACATCCTTATGGTTTGACTTTGAAGTCAATATTTTACCAACATATTAATTTGATCAGGAAGCTAAGATGTCTTAGTGCAACCATTGATCACTTTTGGATACACAGTGCTATTATTATAGGAGATATTGTATTAGTCAGGACAATTAGTTAAAATGATGATTTAAGTAGGGTTTTAGATGGTCATGCATGAAGAGCCATTTTTTGAGTTATTTTCAAGATATATAAATTATAGTAAGTTAATATGAGCAATCAGTGAAAATAAATTAACTTTAATAACATCAATAATTTTCATCTCTATTTTAGCGTATCCTTGATCACTGCTATTACTCAACTGGATGGGGTAGTGTTGTTGACTCTATTATTTGTGTAGATTGTTGCTATTTAAGAATTTGCAATATTGGATTATGAATGAGTAAGTGTATGATCATAGCACAACTAGTATTATTAGTTGATAGAAAAGTGACAATAACTGCATGTACTCTGTTCAAACCTGGATATGAGTCAGTTTCAATAACAGTACTAACAAAATGCAAAACTGTAGAAAATATATGCGACTTATTAATATGAATAATTTACATTAATCAGTTAATTCTTCTTGAGTTGATTGACTATATAGTGTTAAGAAAATGCTACCTTAATTATGAAGAAATTCAAGTTAAAGGAAACCTTTGTTGTATTCTAAGAATGATTTATCTTTGGTCCTAAAACAATTGTGAAGGCTTTGCTCATATAGTCTTCATAATTATTTAAAAATACATTAAAAATTATTTATTTGACTGTTGACCATATTTACAACGTTAATATAGAATAAACTAATCTATACTTTATAGAATATGTTAGATCTAATTATATAGTTTTTGCACTCATTATTTTTAGTCATTTAATGCAAATCTTTCAAACACAACTATTCGTTCCTCAGTTCATGTATTGTTAACTGTTGTACTTTTCTCATTTTCAAAACTATTGCTAGCAATTTTCGATATGTTTACCTCAATTAAGCAAAATTCATGACAAAGAAACTCTCCAATCATTCTGTGTACATTGTTATGAAGGTCCATTTTGTGATAGTTGTAGTAGGCTTAATGAAGGTCAATACCTAAGTGTGGTATTTGGTTCAACAGAATGTAAATAATGAAGTAATTTGTGGTTGTTGACATTAGTTTTCTATGTAATGGCTAGTCCTCTCCTAATTTACCTGTTATATACTCTCAAACTTACATTGACAACTGGTACACTCAATGGAATTATATTTTTGCTCATCTTGCAAATTGTGACGTCATACTTTTTTATAATTAATCTTCGTCAAGAGCCATATTCAAAGTTTGTTTTATTTTATTTTATCTTATTTGTCTTATTCTTGCTCTGATAAACACAACAATAATTGCTATTTATAATTTTGAGAATGATAGATGTACAACAGTAACCAGTACTTGAACTTGGTAGTTAAGCTAATCTGTTAGAAAGCTTGAGAGACAAGTGACTGAGAATAATTAGGACAACAACTGTTGTCAATAAATAAAATAGAAATAATAAACTGAGACCAATTTTCTATAACTCTGTCATTCCATCATAAAAACATAGAGGAAAACCAAGATTTAGATTCAATGTTGACAAAAAAACAAGACAAACTTTGTGTATGGCTCTTGACAAAGATTAATTATAAAAACTATGACATCATAATTTGCGAGATGAACATAGAATATAATTCCATTGAGTGTTCCAATTGTCAATGTAAGTCTAAGAGTATATAACAGGTAAATTAGGGAGGACTATATTTGCTTAACTACCCAGTTCAAGTACTGGTTGCTGTTTTACATCTCATATTCTCAAAATTATTAATAGCAATTATTGTTGTGTTTATCAGAGCAAGAATCTATTATGATTCAGAGAGTAGTTACAAATTAAAGTTTGGTATTGAAATAGATCAATAGAATAATTATAGTGGTGAATCACTTCTCATACATTGCTAAATCTGTTTTAAGTTATTCCCAACAGTCTAACAATGATTGATTTTAGAAAATCTGAAAGATCAACTTGGATTTGTGCAATTATTAAATTATATCTACCTTTACTTTCAATATAATTTATTGCAAAAGATAACAAAAGCAACTACAACATCAATACTTAAGGAGTTAGTTCATATGTTATTTTGTTCAATCAAACTCATTTTAAAATGCTCTTTTTCAATTTTCAATATGTTTACCTCAATTAGCAAGACTAGTGACAAATCTCTAATCACTCTGTACATTGTTCTGAAGGTCCATTTTGTGATAGTTGTAATAAATAGGCTTAATGAAGGTCAAAACCGAAGTGTGGTATTTGTTTCAACAGAATGTAAACTATGAAGTAATTGGTGGTTGACATTAGTCCTGTATGCAATTGCAGGTCCCCTCCTCTTTACCTGTTATATACTCTTAGACTTACATATATTCTATGCTCATCTTGCAAATTATGATGTCATAGTTTCTTATCATTAATCTTTATCAAGACCATACTCAAAGTTTGTCTTATTTTTTTGTCAGCATTGAATCTGAATCTTGGTTTTCCTCAATGTTTTTATGATGGAAATGTTAGTTATGGAAAGTTGGTCTCAGTTTATTAGTTCCAATTTATATGTTGACAATAGTTGTCATCCTTATTATTTTCAGTCTCTTGTCTCTCAGGCTTTCTAACTGATTAGCTTAACCACCCAGTTCAAGTACTGGTTACTGTTGTACATCTCTCATTCTCAATACTATTAGTGGCAATTACTGACATATTTACCTCAGCAAGAATCTATTATTATTCAGATAGTAGTTACAAAGTTTGCTATTGGGATGGGTCAATAGAATATGATGGTGAATCACTTCTCATGCATTTAAGTTATTCCCAACAGTCTAACAATGATTGGCTTTGGAAAATCTGAAAGATTAACTTGCATTTGTGCAATTATTAAATTATATCTACATTTACTTTCAATATAATTTATTGCAAAAGATAACAAAAGCAACTACAACATCAATACTTAAGGAGTTAGTTAATATGTTATTTAGTTCAATCAAACTCATTTTAAAATGCTCTTTTTCAATTTTCAACATGTTTACCTCAATTAGCAAGACTAGTGACAAATCTTTAATCACTTTGTGTACATTGTTCTGAAGGTCCATTTTGTGATAGTTGTAGTAAATAGGCTTAATGAAGGTCAAAACCTAAGTGTGGTATTTGTTTCAACAGAATGTAAACCATGAAGTAATTGGTGGTTGACATTAGTCCTGTATACAATAGCTGGTCCCCTCCTCTTTACTTGTTATATACTCTTAGACTTATGTATATTCTATGCTCATCTTGCAAATTGTGACGTCATAGTTTCTTATCATTAATCTTTATCAAGACCATACTCAAAGTTTGTCTTATTTTTTTGTCAACATAGCATCTGAATCTGGTTTTCCTCTATATTTTTTTATGATGAGAATGATAGTTATGGAAGTTGGTCTCAGTTTATTAGTCCCAATTTATATGTTGACGATGGGTCAATAAAATATAGTGGTGAATCAATTCTCATGCATTTAAGTTATTCCCAACAGTCTAACAGTGATTGGTTTTGGAAAATCTGAAAGATTAATTTGCATTAGTGCAATTATTAAATTATATCTACATTTACTTTCAATATAATTTATTGCAAAAGATAACAAAAACAACGACAACCTCAATACTTAAGGAGTTAGTTCATATGTTATTTAGTTCAATCAAACTCATTTTAAAATGCTCTTACTGTCAGCTATCTCGATATTTCTTTTTCTAGTAAATTGTTTTGAAACATATCATGTTAACTCATCATCAGATTTAGAGAAGTACCTGTGTGATATAACATGGTCCTCTCAACACCTTGTTTTATCATTAAACAGCTCTGTTAATTTTACTCTCTTGCATGGTATCTTTTGTCAAGTGACAAGTAACCAAACTAGTAAGATTGACATACACAGTGATTCTCACACAAAATGGGCAACTATAACATGTCTTCATAATGATACATCGGAGATTCCTTCACAGTCTAGAAGAGGTCTGGTATTCTTTAACACTATAGTGACTCTGCAGCGATTGATATTTAAGGATTGTGGTACATATCTCTCTACTATAGAAGATGCTACAATCACTGACTACCTCAATAGTTCATCTCTATATTACACTTCATCTCATGCTGCTGCCTTAGTCTTTGTTCATTGTCAGGTAAATATAACACGAGTTAAAATCTACTACTCATATGGGTTTGCTATGATTGGTGTAAATCTGAATGATTCTTCTCTCAGTGAAGTTAATATATCATATTCAACCCTTAGTACTAACCTATATCATCATACTGAAGACAAAAGAAGGACAATTGGTTGTGGTGCTCTTCTACATTTTCTTGATCATCAACTAATGATGTATCCTACATATATTAATGTCAACTATGTATATCTTAAAAATAACTTTGATTTGCACGAAGGGTATCCCTATATCACTGAGTTCTCTAATAATTACTCGAATATTGTTAATGCTGCTGGTCTGACTGTACTTTATACTCAAAAAACATATTTTGCCAGTGTTACTATTAATAATACAGAATTTACATCTAATGTGGGAAGTTATAATTCACCAGGTGGTCTGCTGGTTCTTCATTACAACAGTTCTCTTAACACAAGCACAATTGTTAATAACTCTCTTTTTTCTGATAATGCTAATGGTCCTAAGTCATTTTTACATGGAGCAGCTCTTGCTTTATATTGGACTAAAGTAACATATTTATCCATGACACAACCCCAATTATTGTTAATTCAAAATACAAACTTTTATAATCACACAGGACATGGTCATAATTGTTCATCTACTGGTGCAATATATGTTGGTGTAGCCGAATTTGACAAGACTGTTAAAATAGATATTCTTTTTAAAAATTGCAGCTTTCAAAATAACTCAGTAGAGAAAACTGGAGCTTGTCTTTTTACGTCTGTCTTTGATAATGCTAAGAAGTTTGCAACCATGTCCGTTGTTCTTGAAAACATATATGCAAGGAATAACTCTCAAACTTTAGCATTTAAGCCTGTATCAACTGCAGGAATCTTCTCATTTAGTAGCGTAGCAAACGTGTCTATTACTGGAACGTCAAACTTCACTAACAACTATGGATCTGTGATTGATGCTTTCAGCTCCAATGTTTATCTGTCAAAACATGCCAATGTGACTTTTAGCAACAATGTTGGATCCAGTGGTGCTGCTATTAGATTACTAGGTAATGGATATCTTTATTTTATTGGAGGAACTGTAGTTAACTTTATTAATAATCAAGCTCAGGAATTTGGTGGAGCAATATATGCAAATTCTGGTATAAGAAATAGCTTATTACTAACAGAACAATGTATCATAAAAGTAATTAATATTGCTAAAGAAAAGAAAATTTATTTTACAAAAAATATAGCTACCTATGCTGGTAATTCAATATACGCCTATCCACTCTTTTCCTGCCGATTCCAGCCAAAAATTTCAAATAATACAGCATTGCTAGAATTTTACGAGAACCACTTTCATTTCATTGGAAACAAGAAAGTGAATAAATTGCACACTATATCAACTTCAGCTTCAAAACTAACTTTGTGTTATCCTAATGGTACACACAGAAATTCCATTAAATCATTTAATACCTATTCAGGTCAGAGGATTAAGTTCTATATGGCATCTATTGATGCTGTAAAGAGAACTGTCTACTCAGCTGTTAAAATCACTGTTACTAAAAATAGAAAGATTTTAGAACTGCATAACAACCAAGAACAAATACTTAATGAAGGTAATAGTTGTACCTCATTTGAACTTAAAATATATAGCAAAGTTTCTAACACCACTGAAGGAAAGTTAGTATTTTCTATACCCAGTTTCCCAGCTGCTCTAATTGTCAATGTTACAGTACAACGTTGTCCTTTAGGTTTTGTTTGGTACAATAAAAGACAACAATGTGTTTGCTCATCAGCTTTTTATAACGAAGACTTTTATTTGTTTTATGATTATAAGGCCGATTGTGACATTGATTACCTGTCAATGGAAAGACCAGGTTTTTCTGCTATTACCTGGGCTGGTTATATGAATACATCTGCACGTTTTGGTGTCTCAATGCCATGTCCAATTGGTTATTGTAATCCTAATGGAGATTTTTTTTGCAGTTCTTCAACCAACAATATTACAATATCAACTAGTAAGACTTGTGACAAAGGAACTCTCCAATCACTCTGTTTACATCATCGTGAAGGTCCATTGTGTGGTAGTTGTAGTAGGCTTAAAGAAGGTCAAAAACTAAGTGTGGTGTTTGGTTCTACAGAATGTAAACAATGTAGTAATTGGTGGTTGTTGACATTAGTCCTCTATGTAATAGCTGGTCCCCTCCTCATTTACTTGTTATATACTCTCAAACTTACATTGGCAACTGGTACACTCAACGGAATTATATTTTATGCTCATATAGCTAATTGTGGCATCACAGATCTATTATTATTTAATGTTCATCAAAAGGCATACTCAAAGTTTAGTCTTATTTTTTTGTCTACGTTGAATCTGAATCTTGGTTTTTCTCTGTGTTTTTATGATGGGATGACAGAGTTATGGAAAGCTGGTCTCAGTTTATTATTTCCACTTTATATGCTAGCAATAGTTGTTGTCCTTATTATCCTCAGTCATTTTTCTCTCAAGCTTTCTAACAGAATAGCTCATTCTTCAGTTCAAGTACTGGTTACTGTTATACATCTCTCATTCTCAAAACTATTACTAGCAATTATTGATGTGTTTATCTCAGCAAGAATCTACTATGATTCAAATAGTAGTTACAAAGTTTGGTATTGGGATGGGTCAATAGAATATGGTAGTGGATCACATCTTATTCTAATGATCATTACATTTGCAATTGTCACGTCTTTCTTGTTACCTTATGTCCTTGTTCTCCTATTTGCTAGAAAAATACGACGCACTAGCATAAACAAATACATTCGGCCTCTGCAAGAAGCTATCCATGCTCCATATAAGGAAGGGAAAGAGTGCTGGTTTGTGGCTCGACTGGTTTTCTTCATTGGAATATGTGCCATATATGTATCAATGAGAACTAGCTCCATTTTTAAAATATATGTTATATCAACTCCCTTGTTAGTTTTTCTACTGCTCTTACATGTTTACTTCAAACCATATAAGAATAAAGTGATATACTACCTTGACTGTTGGCTTATATTTAACATTGTTATAATATACACAACAACTTGGTTTTTCCTTATGGAACAAAAATATCAAGCTATTGCAAAGTTTGTGTCTGTTATGGTCTTTTTAGTGTTCCTTACATTCTTAGCAACATTGTTGTATCATATTCTACTGGTAACTGGCAAGATGTATTCAATAACAGTAATATTTCAATTGATGCAACACAAGTATAAGCAGAAAATGCTTTCACACAAACCATTAAAGACAGCTGTTGGCTCATTTTACAATTCATGTGAATACAGAGAACCTTTATTAAGTTCTAGTAACTAATGCAAACAAACAATTTTATTATTAAGTATTTGTTATTTAAAACAAATAAATGTATCATTATTAAAAATTAATTTGATATACTAAAATTGTACTGTAAATACACTGAAGTTTCTTTATTTTTAATTCTCTTTTGATTGAGGTCAGGCTCTGTTAAATAAAATTTAATGTTTTTTCTATTATTGGCATGATAACGTCCAATGCTAACCACATCAAACAATTAATGATGTGATCGTGTGATCGGTTGTTATAACCACATATTAACTCTTAACATTATTTGTTGACTGGGAATATATAGCATTGATAATCGAGGACATATAATAATGAATTGTATAGCTTAGATTTCATTTAAACTGTAACAAAGATAACAAAAACTTCAGGCAAGCTTCCCTACAATTGACTAGATCAGTTAAATAATTATATAATTTTTGTACCAACAAAATAATTGTTTTAGCACTATTTAGAAATAATATATTATATGATACACTTCTTCTATTCAAGACATTAGAAGTTCTTAACCATATCACTATAAATTTTAACTGGCTGCATTTATATGTGTAGTTCATATCAGTTATGAACTACACATACATATTCAGGTCCTAGAGATTGATGGAAAGTCATATTTGGTCCTCTTATTAATGCAAAGAATGATTTAGGAAATAATTGAAGAAGAATTGAATTACTATTATTCAGTTTTATCATTTGGACTTCTTATGCTCCAGAAAAAAAATATAATTATTCTTGGAAGCACAAAAAACTTCACACACTAATAATGATGGGAAGCTAACAATTACCTTCCATACTATCTCTGGTATTATGTCTGTTGATTCAACTATTAAACTATAAGATAAACTACAAAAATTTTGTACTAAAGTGGTACTGGCAACAAGCATGTCACTAACAACAATCATAATTTCAACAAATTTCATTGAAAACTATTAATATGTCTTATTTGTTGTAATTAGACTTCATTATTTCTCCTATCTTCTTCGTATATTAGGTGCAAATTGGACGAGATATAAATCATACTTGTTGGATTCTTTATTGCAATGATTACGTTATAAATTTTATACTTTGTACATTTAAATGGATTGCTGTAGTTTGTATTCTTCAGTTGCAGCTTTTCTATTCTTTTTTAGATATGGTCTTCTTGGAGCTACTGTGATCTAATTTGTTACTGATCAATTTAAATTTACAACATCTCAAGAGTTAAATAGTTTTGTTTATTTTTTTGGTATGAACTCTTATATCTTTGGTTCTGTTGTACTTATTGTCATGATTGTAGTCTTGTCTTTTGTTCCTTCGATAATCAATTGGTTATTGAGCCAGTACAGTACAACAATCTTATCAAACTAATCTGGAGAGCAATGAGGAATGTTGTAACTCACAAACAAGGAATGAGACCAAGTGCCTTTACATATGGAAAGGTTCCACCATCCAGACTAGACCTAGATAAAAAAGTTATGGAGCATTTGGCACTGTAAAAGTAGAGGATACCAAAAAATTTTTATAATATACTTAGTATTGTTTTAGGGACCTTTGGATATGAATTTCCTGACACTAATCCAAAATTTCTAACAAATACTTATTTTATGGAAAAAAGATGGTCCAAATATTTTTATAGGAAATCTGCTGCTGACAATCCACTGGCAGTTCGGTATCTTTTTATTGTATTTGCTCTTCCTTTCTATCAATTTACAATATTTCTTTTCTACTTTCACTGAATGCTCATCATGTTGAGAATTATATGGATCATAAAAGTGGCACTGCTAATGAAGTCAATAATGACAAGTTTGATTATGAAATTAAATTAGATTACATAAATGGATTTTACTAAATTAAGAACACTTCATTCACTATCTTCAATACTACACCAAATGATGACATTACATTAGTAAATATGACATTAGTAAATATAACCACACCCACCCTGACTTTATTCTAGAGGTCAGCACAAATATTACTTTATGTATTATTCAAGAAGTGATATTTTTCATGTTCACTGCCTTTATGTCTTCCACTTGCAATACCCAAGATCTGTGAAGCATACTTCATTTTTATTCAAGATTATGTTTTCTCATACCCTGACTCACTAAGAAGACCTTAGGCTATCGCAACAAAGATTAAGCACAATTGAGCATTCTGAAGCAACATCAGCTACATCATCATTCATCTATAAGAATAAAATTTCAGTAAGCATCATAAAGAACAATACTTTTAAATAATTCAAATTTACAAACTTACCTTTTGTTCCTCATAAAAATACGAAATATTGTTAATCACACCTTTTTTAGGAAACAAATGGCAAAATAGTGCTATGGCAGTTTTAGCATTACAATCTATATCACCCTTAAATTAAAAGTAATATAATTCAATTAACAGTCACTTACTACCTTGATATTCAGCCTCAACTCTTTTTAAAAATCCTATAGCTTTACCTTTCAACAAATTTCCATATACTATTATAGCAGGAACCCTTTTTATTGATCCAATTTTGCAAACTAGTTTTAAACACATCTATTTTGTCAAGAATAAGGTCCATCTTATTTATAATCTAGAAATGTAAAAAAAAATGTAAAAGTGAAAACAATGTCAACTAACCACATAGAGAATTTTCAATTCTGGAAATTTCTCAATCAGAGCAGAAGCAGTAATTTCCACAGATTCGTTTAAAAATTTCTCCACGTGTATACATAAATGTTTGTTTGCATAAAGAAATAATTATTTCTTTTTGTGGTTTTTCCATTTCTACCTCTTTATATAGAGCAGATTTATTACAAGATAATATAATACTCCATTTACACTACACATTAACCCTATGCTAATTTTAGCCTGGGCTTAAGTTAGCACCTATTGGGCACTGTTTACACTTGATTAAAGTTAACCATTCCAAGCATGATGCACGTATGTATGTGGGGGTGTGACTAGAGGTGTGGTAAACTTTATAGCAGATGGAAATGAAATGTATTGGGCTACTTATATTTATGAAATTTATAAGAAGATAATATGTTATAAGAAAGAAATTACTACCAGGAAGGTACAATGCAATGCTGTAAAGCTTTTTCGTGCCAGGCAGAGCAGGTAAAAGATGTTGCTGTTTGTTTTTGGTAGTAAGCTGTCTGGTTACATCTATGAGTATAAAATGAGCTATTTGGATTAAAAAGAGAAACTCTTACTTTTGGGATTATATTGTTAATCGAACATTCTCTGACAGAGACTGGTATGAAAACTTTCGAGTGAGTAAACAAACTTTTAATTATCTTTGTTGCAAGTTAAAACCATTTATTGAATGAAAAAATACACAACTGAGTTGTGCTATTGCTATTGGTGTTAAGAGTTGCTGTTACTTTGTTGTGTCTAGCAACATCAACAGATTATAGAACACTGCCTGGGTCACTTTTTTGGAATTTCAAAAGCATCAGTTTGCCTATTAGTATGGGAAGTATGTAGAGCTAATGTTGACAACTTAATGAAGGACTATATCAAGATTCCAAGTGGCAATGAATTACAAGCAATGATATCATGTTAAAGAAACGTAGTAAAGCATTGGATGGCTCACACATACCTATGTCTCCTCCAGTAGAACATCACACAGATTACTATAACAGAAATGGTTTTATTCTTTTGTACCACAAGGTTTAGTTGATCATCGCTACTGTTTTATTGATGTACACACAGGGTAGCCAGGCAGTGTGCATGATGCTATGATATTTTCTTAATCGTCATTGTACAAGGAAGGAACAGCTGGCACATTATATCCGAATTGGACAACTGCCATTCCTGGTGAATTAGTACCAATCGTTACTTTAGGTGACTCTGCCTATCCATTGTTAAACTGGTTTATGAAACTATTCTCACACAAAGAAGCACTTACTAATAGACAGAAGTTTAATTACCATTTAAGTATGGCAAGAGTTGTTTCTGAGAATTCAGTTGCTTGGCTTAAAGGGCAATGGGAATGCCTTTCAAAACGCATTGACATGGCACCAGAACGTATTCCTGTACTGATAATTCCTTGTTGTATTTTACACAATATGTGTGATATACATGGTGATGAATTTGATTCTAACTGGTTCGTTGAAAATGCTACTGTGTTTGATGATGATGAACCCAGGCCTACCAGTACTACTGCCCAAGCATTACCTTCAGCAACAAACACACGTGATGCATTGGTGAAATATTTTGAACAATTGTAATCATAAATTTAAAGTTCACCATGGCTTTAAGCCATTTTAAGCTGACTAATAATCATGTGTGTTATGTGAATTGGTAACAGTGCTATGTCTGCCCATAAATGGTGGTGACGGTGTATCTCCTTGCATGTTATTATAAGGGTTGTAATATCCTTGAGGATGAGGACTTGTCATTTGCACCATCATACGCCACATTTCCAGTTCATGTTGCTGCTCATACTCTCTTCTCTTTCATCTCAATCCTCTTTTTTCATTTTCTGCATCTAGCTTTTTTTTTTCTTAAAAATTAAAATATTGTTCTTCCAAGTCCTTTTGAACTTCAGAAACTTGTCAACAGTAAACTTTAATGTTTTTTGTACTTGTGTAGCCTTATGCTTCCTGGCCTTCTTATATTTATCTTTCATATCAAAACCAGGGGTAGACTCTTTGGTACATGCATCACTAGTAGTAGACTCGTTATCAACCTATATATTATATTATTAAAAATGGTACCATTATCAAAAAAATTAATTTTGACACACATACCTCAAGTGTACTAGAATCTGGTGTATTACACACTGGTGACAAATGTACACAATCATCATCACTGTCCTCTAAATCTATACTATCACCAACTATGCCACTATTTGATCTAACAATCAAGTTTGGCTTAGTGGCAGGTTTGCATCCCAATATGCTGTCCATTTCTTCATAATACTTAATTTTTTTGTCCACAACCAGTTTCATCATGATGATCCGCAACATCTTTGTACTGCTTGCACAACTTCTTCATCTTTTCTTTACACTGCTCCAATGTCCAATCATGCCACTTCTCTTTCAACAATTGTCTTTTCGTCTTCTGTTTCGATAATGTAATATGATCATCAATAAGACCTTTCATAGGAGGATACCTATCCTCCAAATTCTGCTTCTTCAGCCTACCCCTCTTTGTTTTGGGTGTTTCTTCGATGTCAGGTTCCAGAAGTCGCTTACAAGAAGCAACTTTCATATTGTGAACATGCTCAATTTATTTTTTTCTCCCATGATCCCTATAAATGTTGGATTAGTATATAAGAAGTCAAATATGACAACTAACTTACAAAACCACTGACTTTGTTCCCAAGATCCTCCAAACATTTGTACTCGATACAAGCATTTTGGCTGCTGATGGCAATTGTAATGTTCACAAGGTGTTACTTAATCAAAAGAGGAAGTGTTTCAAAGATTACATGCTAACCCTCCTGATACGAATGATTTAGAAGAGCTCTTCGATGATTTTCTTCTGCTTTTTGAGAATGTCCAAACACAATATAAATTAAACAAATTTTGTGTTGATGACTTTAACCTGGTTGTATGTTGGACTTACTATAAACATAATTATGATCTTATTTTAATATTGGCATGTTATTATAGATAGTACAGGTATTTACTAAGTATTATTTCTGATCATAATAATTTGAGTTAATTAAAGTACTATACATTTGTAATTTAAATTGTATGTATACATGTACATGTACCTTATGATCTTTTCTTATTTGTGTAGGAACCTAGAGAATTTAAATATGTCAGTCAGTCATACTGGACAAAGTGATTTTCTGGTATTAAATGGGAGAAGGTTAGTTGAATAGATATGTTTTACTATGTACCATTTTTCGAGACTCTAAAAAATCTTTTACCATTGGAAGATTTTCAGTCAGGAATTTTAAACCCTCACGAAAATTGTTTTGATGAAAAATTATATGATTTCTGTGACGGAACAATTTTTAAATCACATCTAATGTTTTCAGTTGTTTCGAATATGTTACAAATAGTAGCCTACTATGATAAGTTGAAGGTTGTCAATCCAATTGGCTCCTATATTAACTCTTTCATGGACTGCTGTGGAACTTTGCACAGGTGTGGCTTCCTTTGTGTTGGCAGGTTTACAAGTTTGCTCAGCATATGTCAAATTATTGTCAAAATCCTTTTTTATAAAAGAAAGTGAGATTATCACCTGTAGAATATATCTCTTGCCCTCAGACCCTGATTTCCTCTTAAATTACTATGAAGAAATGCCTAGTGATGGTGAATCTGATGTCGACTTTGATGACTACATCACAAAGATGAGGAAGACGAAGAATCCAGCTGCACTGCAATCTCCAGCTCCACCCTCACCTCTTGCAAAGAGCGAACTTCTGGCTCTAGCTTTAGTTCAACTTGTACTAGTGAGGTATTTTCTAGTTCTTATCAGTCTCCATGTAACGATGTTATGCTACACTTACATCAATTTTTTTGATAAATAATATATGAAAAGATGCATATAAAATTTTCACATATTATTTATCATAAACTCAGATCTGTCTTGCCTTCACCAAGTAGCTTCTCTATTTTCTCACATTCCAAATATCCATCAAATTCATTGTTGCTGTCATCAGACTCATCCATTTCATTTTTGCATGCCATCTCAATTACATCATCAACACCTAATTTTGCCTTTTCTGCTGTAAAATACAATGAAAAGTTTAGTAATTTTTTTAGCTTGTATATATGTATATGTGTGTGTGTTTGTATATATATATACATACATGTAATAAAGTGCATGGTTTAATGCTTCAGGTAGTGTCTCCAGAACCAAAGTCTCACTGTGAAGTAGTTTTTTTAAAAAGTGATTTAGTACAATATGTAGTAAAAGCAGCAAGGTAAACAGTAGATTATCAATTGGCAACACGTTTTCATTTAAGGAACGATATCTTTTCCAAGTTGTCGATAAATTTTCATCCCTTCATTCTACAAAATGTGCAATAACTTTTTTAAAATTTGAATGTATTCAGCATGTGAGGGTGTTTCTTTGTATTAAAACATTCATGTATGAATGGCTGCCACAACTTCTGATCTAAGGATACAATAAAATGAATTATTATTATTGTTATATCTAAGAGGCATAATAATTATGATCTACCTAACACTTGATTATGTGGTTTAACTTTCACCATTTACAAAATCTATTGTACGACAGAAAATCTTGTTGGAACTTTGAAACTTGACACCCATACCCCAAGTCTGTGGTGGAAACACTTTTACAAAGTTGTGAATTGTAAAATGAATATGGTATTTTTAGAGCAAGTGTGTTTACCATGGTCAATTCTTAATGTTATCAATAATTTCTAACAATCTTTATCATTTTTCTCGTTAACAATATATATTATCTTTCTTGTTTGATATTATATCCTAACCACCATTTTTGTCAGCATACTTGAGCACCTTTGAACAGAGCTTACAATGCACATGTGTTCTTTTTATCTGGTTCAGCTTACACAAAAGCAAATAATTGAGATTTTGTATTAACAGGCGATTACGTCTTGAAGAGAGAACATTCCCAGCTAAAGAGAACAATTCTAACTGTACATTTGTAGCTGGTGTGCACCACAGCATTCTCACAAATTTTTACATAGTAGGATATTGGTTTTGTGCAGTCTCTTAGAATCATATTCTAAGAAGTCTTCTTCAGCATACCATCCTATTTCTGACTTGACAATATCCTCTGCAATAGTTTACCTAGTACCCTTCACCTGAGTGAAATCTGAAAAAAGAAATGATGCCAGCTTTCTTTTCTTAGAAGGATTAGGAGATGGCGACAAATGAGTCGAGTCTTTTTCATTCTCACAGTATTTACGAATACAAATTCAAGCATGTCAATGATGTCAAGTATTACAGATTCGATGACATCACATCGTTCAACCTCAGAAACAAAAGGATCCAGGTCTTTGAATCTAGGATCTAGGTAGGCAAACTTTTTGCAGTGTTTCGTCTTGGTTTTGACACTTCAAGTCTTCACTAATAGCTCCTTTGACTTTCCTCATTGTTGGACTGTCGTCGTTAGTCATATAAAGAGTGTTTTGAAGCAACTTGTACAACAAAAGGCTTATAATCCCAACAGTTGGATATTTAGATCCTTTCATTAAGGTTGTTGCTTGTACAAATGGCTTAAGAACGGTTAGTAGTTCTTCTAACACATTATATTCTCTTCCTTCAGGCAACTAACAATGGTGATCTCTTTCTGAACTGTCCAACAACATAGCACATAATGGTGGCTGTCGACAATGCTCATGGGCAACATAATTATCCTTGCAGACAAATCTGAGCAGTGAATCTTCACATTGTTACATATGATGAGAGTGTTGTTTGACCACTTGATCCACTAGCAACAGAAGGAGTAGGACAGATTGCGTTATATTTTTTATGACAGATACGAATGTGATAAAGTAAGTTCATAGTATTGGCACAGCAATAAAGACAGCCCATACAAATATGACATATAACTTGTTTGTTGTCCATTTTTCTGCCGTTTTCATCAATTTTGAACCCAAAGTGCTTCCATGCTTTACTTTTTCTCCCAGAAAAAGGAACCAAAGAATGTGTAGTAGAAGTAGCTGCAATTTTACTAAGCCACAAAAACTATAGTGTTTCGAACGAAGTGCACATGTGCAAGAATGTCAACCCAAGTTATTTCAATTAAATTGTTTGCAATAGACATTTTGAATCGATATTATCGTTATATTGATATTATTACACGACCTGACATTTAACATTCACAGTATCACAAAAACACCTTAAGGTGCTCTTGACACCAATAAGTCTGTTTGACATCATTGCATTTGACACCCACTGAGCTGAATTAATACTTCCATTTTAATAGCATAGGATATCAACTTGTCCCAAATTCCCAATCTCTTTGTCCCCTTCCATGATTTTCTTCTATTATTGTTTGAGTGTTCCATTGAGACTCTCCTTAAAGTATTACAATTCTCTCAGTCATTTTGATTGTCTTATATTAACACCTTTCTGTATTTCATCTATATAGTACTACTATTTCTGACAAGAACCCAAAAATTAAAATATTTTTATTGTTTGTTTTCCCCATAAGTTTTTGGTTCACCTTTACTTACCAAAGGGAAAACATAATCATAATTAATAAATTAATATAGGTATGTTTTCGACTAAAACTAAAAAGACACAGGTTAGTTATACTCAAAGGAATTAATAGTTTTGTTTTCAGTATAAGCTATAAATACAAAAACAAGTTATCTTACAAGATCATGATGTGTTATTTTACAAAAAGGATGTTTAATACACATTTTCTTTCTATTAAAAATTTTTAGCTGGTCTATAGTAATATCTCATTTCATATTTTATTTTGCCCACTCACACTAAGGCAGAATCAGTTGAATTGTACTTTTGATTGTGTTTTAGCTTGTCAGGTTTCAATACTCCTATATTATATTAAACAATTGCAAGTCCTCTTCAAGTATATGTTCATAAATTGTGGAGGAAAGTGGGGATATTAAGCTGCATAAACCAATTTTAAATAGAATATCAATTTTGTTCTAATAAGTAACAATACAATTGATCAAGAATACAGGCTATCTCTTCATAAGCATTGCTATGGTGTTGCTGATAATGATGAACTAGTACTATGATAATGATGAATTTGGAACTTATTTCATGCTGTTTTATTAAAAGTAATTGTGGTTATATTTAATTTGTATATTACATGTAACATATGTAGACTTGTAGGGTATAATTTTAGCTATTTTCTATAATTTATGAACATCTATATACTCAACATTTATGATCTCTATGTACATAGTTATTATTACTAATAAATTAAAGGTTCTCCAAAGTCTATCTTTATCAATATATTGGAATATGTATTTCAACTGACTTCATTATCTATCCAAAGCAAACTGAAGTTCAATTTGTTGGCAATCATCAAATATTCAAATATTCATTATTGTATTTATATAAAGCTAGTTTGAGTTTCCATCAAACTTTAAGTTGAAACTTTTGTTAAATTGTCTGTCAATAATTATGATAGTTTCTTAATTTATTTCTAGTGATAGAGCTAAGAAGACAGTTGATAGATGCAACATTTCAAGATCAAACTTGTAAAAAAGATTTTTCAATATAACTATAAATGCTCATGATACTCTGGGATGTTCTGACATGTGCATGTGTCAAGTTAGTGCTGTTACTTACTTTGATTCTGTAAGCATAGCAATAATATTTGTTATTAATATAATAACTATCTATACCATTATATAGATTGACTTAATTTTACTATTATGATATCAGTGAATATTATATACAAGCTTGTTTACTGACATAACTTAGACTAATTTGAGATGATAGAGAATCTATGACTGTAATTTTAAATTAAAAAGCAATATAGTATATTCAGCAATTATATAAACAATCTAACCATATATATGTTAAATTCAAAGATTTAAAAAATATAATAAATCCTAATGTTATGCAAAAGTTATGTATATAGTAGATATAACTGTATACACATAGATGTAATAATATGTCAGTTAGTGCACTCAAGTGAATGTCCCATCTCATTATCATATTCTTCTTCCTGGTCCATATATCTATCATAATGTTCTTCAGCTATTATATGTATATTGACTACATTCTCTCTCACACGTAACTTGTAACGCTTAGCTAGTATCAGAAACACTATCAGTATAATAAGAATAATCATACTCTTAGCTATGAAATAGTAAACACTTTGGCATATTGCCTTTTCTTCACATGCAAATAGATATTTTGCTGTTAATATTAATAACATAACCAACACCACGTGCTGCATACCATAATCCAACCATCAATCCTCTCATTTCATGTGGAGATTGAGCTATTGTAAATGCTAAGGATGTTGGGAAAATTAAAGCAAATGCTATTCCATAGAAACATTGAGATACAATAGCAGCTTTGTATGAGATTGTGTTAAAAAGAATATAATCCTTGCAAGCAAGAATTATGACAAAATATATTGTAGTAAATAATGAGAAAACCAGTCCAAGTCCAATTCTTTTAAGCATACTTGGAATGTACTTGTAAAAACAAGGATATATGATTAATTGATAGAAGAGAATTAAAAGTGAAGCTACTAAATGAGATAATGCATTTTTGAACATAAAGCAATGGAAAAATGACAACTCTTCATTTGATTTATAGTAACTGATCAACTTAATCTCCTCAGCACAAGCAAGACCAACAATACAGATAAATAATGGTGTCAATCTCATAACTACTATGACATTCTCTACCTGTTCCTCTGTGAATGGTCCACCATATTTATTTTTCCTAGTTCTAACCTGGAAGGGTACTTCTCCTCCCAATAGGTCAAAGCACTACGATTCCTGGGATACTTGTTTTTCCTGGCATATTTAAGTACTTTAGCAATCAATATGACAGGATTGAATATATGAGATGTAGTATCCAGCCAATGTTTAAAGAGAGAGTTAGTGACAATGACATTAGACACAGCCACACCTGATAGCACATATGACACAACAAAGAACTGATTTATCAAACATTGCAAATTATAACAATATAAAAAATTGCAGGCAAACTCAGTGAGTGCCAATATATAATAGCACTTAATTTGTCACCTGAAGCACCAATTGCTTGATCAATGTTAAATTGGACAATATTAGATCATAGACATGAGTATCCAATGACTTGTAGCAAATATCCAACACCACGTATTATAAGAAATACCACATTATAATATAAAAAATTCTTGATGTTATTACACAAACCAGCAATCAGCCATGAACAAAATGTTAGATATGATAGATGCATACCTACCTACCTTTACATCAGCTAGCAGACCAAAGAATGGAAATAAATGAAAAAAGACAATATCCAATATCAAAGACAATGTGATGAGCATGACTATTACCATCATAAAGATTTGCCGCAAAAGATTGAATCAAACTTAAATGAACATTCATAGAGACATCCCAAAAGATAACTAGCAGTATTGATCGAGTGTTGACTAAAAACCTGAACACAGTCCATAAATGTAGAGTTAGTTAAGTAGTAGAACTGATAATCAAATTAATAAATCAATTTTCTTTACTTTCAGTATAAGCATTAGAAATGTAACATATTACTGTAGTATAGGAATGTCAACCTTAATGAATGATTGTCAACAAGTTACTCAATATGTAAACATTAGTGACCTTATTTGCAAAAAGGGACATCTGTCAAAACATTTGTGACCTAAAAGAACATTGTTAAGACATATCAAAAACAGTTTTGCATACATATAGAATACTTATGCATATATAACAACTGTATGCAGTGGCAGAGAAACCTATGGGGCATCAGGGGCACATGCCAAAAAAAAAAACATTTTACACTGAAGTTTGCAATATGTAGAGAACAATGAAAAACAATCATTGTAATGATAACATAATTGTGGCAATTGGGTACCAAAATTGATGTGTATTTAAGGATTAAAAGCAAAAACACTCCTTAGCTTCTAGGGAGCTGTGCCCCCCAGACCCCCTAATTTGGTGCCCCACAAATTCAAGTATGTTCCTCCACCCCTGACTGTATGTATACAAAACTGTTTTTGAGATGTTTTAACAGTTGATTTTTCACAAATCAGGTCACAAATGTTTTGACAGAAGTGTTCTTTTTTGCAAATCAGGTCACATTTTTCTTGTTAATTTTATCTTTCAAATCACACATGACAGATAAAGAACTAATCTTATTTTCTGAGAACAATATCAGTTCAATACCTGAATGCTATACGAAAAGAAATTGATTGTTTTACTTTCGATATGAGCATTAGTATGTGTCTGTTTTATATAAATGTTAGTAAATGATTGAAACTTGAGAGAACACAAAGTATACAAAATATAAATATATAATTTAATTAGTACAAGATATGTTTATCTTTATACAAGTTATGTCAAATATAAGCACTTTTTTGTTTATCTTATATAACACAGATGAAAGATAAACAATCCTGTTATTGTAGAATGTCTTTAACTTGAATATGATAATTTCTCTGTTCATCATCAACTTCTGTAGTGACAAAAAATTTGTTCATTAAGAGAGTGATGATAAGAATGATGATGAACCAAGGTAATAAATAGTAATTCATGAAATAAATTTGTGACTTTAAGACAGTCATGATGATATAATTAACTAACATGACAAGTTTAATCTCACAAATGGTGATCTTGGGTAAATGATTGTAAAGAGTAACATAAGCATTTACTTCTATTTTTATAAATAGTTACTCACGTGATAACTCTGGACCCATTGCTTCTACCATGCCACAACTATAACAAGGTTTATTTGACGGGCTAAGTTACACATCATAAGAAAATAAAGAAATGCATTAATTCCTCACCCACCAAAAAAATTATCATTGGGGTAACAAGATCATTTTTACTATTGAATTCATCTTTTTTGTAAGTGACATGGAAAAAAGTAATAATTATTTATTTGAAATACTTACAACTAAATCATCACAATCAGTTGACTAGCTAAACCTACAGATTACTTTCTTGACTCAATTACACAAATTAGGCAATACTAAAACAAATGTCACTTCTTTGATTAATGATAAACATATCCACAGCTCAGGAAAAAGAGAAACGGCCCAATGAAGTAAGACCAGTTGTAATTACTCCATTTTAATGCACCAACCTATATAGACAACCTATATGGTACCTCTCTCTTCCTACTATTTGTTACTCAGGCAAGAAGTCAACTCAATATAAAGAAGTAGATTAATGATAAACAAATGTGTGTCTGACTTACGCATAAATATGCATAAGAACAATCCTCGTTGTTACTCCACTGCACTGACATCATTACAGTTTGAAATGAAAGTTAGAAACTAGTTATAGCTTTATTTGAACAGGTTCAAACACTTCCAAGTGTCTTAGACAGGCAGTGTGCTTATGTCTTGAGGGTAAATTTAATTATGTCATCGCGTGCTTTATTTCGTTAAAAACGGTTAAGAAAATAATGCATGATATCTGGAACTTGTTCAATGCATTAGAGGTTTATTATGGAGAGATTCATGGAAGCAAACTTAGGCAAGGGCCCACATAAGCTCACCAAAGAGCTGCAAACTCTTTAAAATGAGTGGATTGAGAGGGGATATAATGTCGGGAAACTTGAAGCAGAAACCAAGGAAGTAAAAGTTCAAAGAAGACATAAATCTAGCATGAAATCAGAGGATTGATGGTTGGATTATGGTATGGAGCATGTGCTGTTGGTTATATTCTCACTATCAACAGCAAATATCTATTTGCATATGAAGAAGAGATGACGTCCCATTTTCTTTACTGTTCCATAGCTATGAGTGTGATTATTCCTATTATACTGATAGAATTCTTGTACTAGTGGTGACTGAGCTATTGTAAATGCTAAAGATGTTGGGATAATTAAATTAGTTGCTATTCCATAAGAAACTTGATATACAATAACAATTTTATATGAATTCCTGTCCCATATCAATGGTCTACATGATAGAGTTAAGTTCACCATGGAGATTGAGAACAACAACTCCATTGCCTTCTTAGATGTACTTGTTTCTAAAAACAATTGTAGACTGACTACAACTGTTCACAGGAAACCTACACATACTGATAGATACCTGAATTACAGATCCAACCACCATCCACTCATCAAATTAGGTATTATCAAATGCCTCAGGAATAGGGCCCTCAATGTTTGCTCAGAAGGAAACCTCCCCTCTGAGCTAAATAGATTATACAATGTCTTCAGAGCAAATGGGTATCCATCAAGTCGAATAAACAACAGCCTTAAACCATCAAGGCTCAAAAGGAATGAAGATGTTTCCACCCCTCCCTGCGACCTTTTAACAAAGACAGACAGGAAGAGAACCTTAGTTTTCCCTTATGTCATAAGCCTCAGTGAGGACATTAGGAAAGCCTGTCGCCCCCTAAACATCATAACAGCTTTTACCTCAAAAAATACTCTCAGAAGGTCCTTATCAAGGGTCAAGACCCCCACTCCACAGGAAGAAAAGATTGGAGTCATCTATAGGATCCCCTGTGAATGTGGAGCTGTTTACATCGGGGAAACAGGCTGAACATTGAAGACTAGGATGGCTGAACATAAAAGAGCTGTCATGAACAGATATACCAAGAATGCTCTTGCATGCCACTACATTGACACAGGACACAGGATTTTATGGGCTGAAAGCAGAATATTAGAACAAGAAATCAACTGGTGGAAGAGGAGAAGTAAAGAAGCCATCTACATCAAAACCACTAGCAACACCATCAACTCTGATCCAGGCTTAATCATTAATCCTACCTGGACTTCTCTATTCTGCAGTAAACGATATTCTTAATAACTTATAGCCACTCCCCTATAATTAATTAACCAGTCCTCGTTCGTTTCGTGCTTCGTAGTACAACTCTGTACTCGTGATCTCTAACATGGCACAAGTTAGCGTCTTTTTTTATCTTCCTAGGACAACTTCTGGCCTACATAATAACTGTAAACTTGCATTTGCAATATAAGTGACTGTTTTCTTGCCACTGTTTCTTAACAGCTGATGAAGGCCTTTGTTCGAAACATTCTGCTAACTTTTTTCAGAATACTATCACGTTCATATAGCTCAATTAATTTCTATATTTAAAATATGAATAACGTGATAAACAAAATTCCTACTTCAATTTTATATGAAGTTGTTGTATCGAAAAGAAAAAATCTTAAATGCAAGCTTTATGACAGAATATGATATCATAAATAATAAAAAAAACAGTCCAACAACAACTTTTTTAAGCATACTTGGAATGTAAACTATAATATCAAAGAAAAACTATAATACCAAAGAAAAGAATACCAACAACATAGTTATATGAAGCCATTATGTAAGCTAACCAGTAATACCTACCACCAAATACAATAGCTGATAGGAGTTGAATGATTAACATTGGTATGCAAAATGAGTCAATGTGGTTTAATCTTGAATTTCAAAATGGTTTGATAGATGTTTGAATGAGACACAATATAATAACTGATGTTAGTTGCATAAACAACATTAAGTTAACATTGTATCCTCTCAAGACTGCCCACATCAAATAGACATATACAACAGTTATCATCCTCACTCCATACCAATAACATTGTTCTTGTTTGTATGGACCTTGAAAAGCCTCTAGAAAAGGACGTAAGTACTTATTAACACATCTCTATCTCATACAATATCTACCCAGAGTAACAAATATTATATAAGGTATAATGTATAATAAGAACCTTGTCACAGCTATAGTAAACAGAGCAATATGTTGAGGACTAGATAGATAGTTAACATTACCATCACCATATCATAAGTGACAGTTAGCTCTAGCTGGTTTTAGACATTAATAGGTATATTTCATTAATAAATAGCTGATACAAACACAATATTATTATGTCAGGTCAAATTAAAATAAATCATTGTTTGTTATCACTATTGTTCTTGTTTCTGTACTACAACAGAATAACAGTACATTGAAAGACAATTGTGGTATTAAATACTTGATATTCCAATAAAATCAAGCTAAGATGAGTGAAAGGTATTACCAACAAGCACTACTAAGATAATGATGTAGATGGAATACAAAAACTTAATTAAAGAATACAGTGGTCAATGTGCTGCTTACACAATTTTTTGCTGTTACTGTAGGAAGCCTTTCATGGATAATGAATATTAATTCCCCATGGCTGGCCAAATTCACATGGTTACCCACATTTTAGTCGAGGCAAACTTTGCATAACTTTTTGTCTTTCTGATAGCTCTATGTTCTATATAAGACAGGTCAATAGTTGTATTATTATTCTTGTGTCACTCTTAGAGTGTAAAGTTTGTGTGAAAATTTTACATGAAAAAAGTTTTGTTGGACTAATTTCATTTGCAGTCACTTACCTAGATTTGTAACAGTTTTTAAATGTTTAGTATTTGTGCTGAATTAGTTTTTATATCTTTAGAAGTCATTAAGCAAGCAAAACACAATAGAATTGTAGGCTAAATCCTTTGTTTCCTCCTCTTCATCTGTGATGTAGCCACCAATGTCATTATCAAATTCACAGCATTTTCTCATGATAACTTAATAAAAACATCTAGTAAGTGAGTAGACACGGTTTTTGTGAGCCATAATTTCACTTCTTTAACTAAATGATTTTAATAATAATTATGACATTTGCTGAGCAAATTGCTTATCCGCCTACATGGGAGAAAGCCATGCTTTCGCTAAAATTGAACAGCAATCCTTGAAAGAGTTAACCAACACTTTTATTACAAAACCTATAGCTGACCTTTGCACCACTGGCCAAAAAACAGCTCTCATCAATAATTCCTTTAGATTCAGGAGATCTGAAATTAAAGGAAACAGAGGTAAATCAAGTTATTACAAAAGATAAGTGCATAAAATACATTACATTACAGTTACATATCTACTTAACTTTTAACATTTTATTGAAGTGTGAGGCATATCTAAAGTTGGTCAAAACATAGGGAGACTACTTACGTCTTATCACAAAGGAGGCCCACTTTATTTCAGTGGAGCATACTTCACTCACTATTACTCACCTCTATAGCCAAGTCTATACAGTCAACACCAATGCGAGTATCCATTACAGATTTGACTTTTATGAACAGGTTCTATAAAATGAAGACTAATTTTGATTTCCAGGCATACTTTCCAAGGGACCTATGGCTGCTTGAGCCAATCTTTTTCAAAACACAATGTAAGTATGGTATCAGTGGTGCACTGTTAGAGTGTTCCAATGGAAACAAAATGCTAATCTTACTGTGAACTCCACCTTGAGACAATCTACCATTATAATCATGCCAAAAGTGTTAGATCCTAAGAGACAGTGGTACTTTTGTGATAATGTTAGGGAACATTATGCACACCAATAGTACAACAATGCTGGGTACTATCTTCCAACTGTACCACAGTTGGCTATAAACAATAACTATAACATTTTTTTCTCTCCATCTACAAAAAAATAGTCAAATGGGAGATGTAGGATATGTTTTAATACAGGACATGAATCATGTAACTGTAAAAACAATTAATTACTCAAGTTAATAAAAGAAACTTTTTAAATTCATACACTTTTAAGCACATTAACAGAAGGTAAAACACTCATCAACATCGAGTCTTTCCCCTCTTCTCTTGGAATGGTTGTGGTACACTAAAGTAGTTGCTTCACTAATTTAATATTAAACTAAACTTGATATCATGAAAACAGCATGATGGTAGAGGATATATCATATATGGTTCTGATGTAGTACACTGCTGAGACTGCTGAGACTCAGTACTGTTCAGATTACTATTCTGACTGTCTCCAACACTACATCCCTTGAACAAAATGTGTATAGTTTCTCAGAGCTAGAACCAGAAATTACAATTGGTTTCAATACAGTACCAGTACTGACCACTTTGTCCGCAATGCTGAGACACAGGTATATCATATCTGATGGTTTAATTGTTGATCATCTTGTTTTGATACCAGTTACAATGATCTTGATGTCTTATTGTGGTTGTAGGCTTATCTACTGTCAGTGCATGCTTGTGTTTATGATCAAACTCCAGTTCAACAATACTTGATATGCTTCAGAGTAATGATTATATATATATAATATACATATAATTATATATAATATATATAATTATATATACTCATATTTTTATTATGCCTTATTAAGATGCTTACAATCCACAAAAGTCCATTTCCAGGTCATTTATACCATTTCTTAATTGTTTATAGATCAAATGACAGCATCCTCCAATTATATTATAATATCACAAACGAGAAGCTTTTTGGCACAATTGAAGTCATTGTTTAACTTTTGAGATTATTATGTGAGCACCTACAACAGTGATTTTTTTTTAATATACAAGGTAGTGTAGTAGTGGGAGAACTTTAATACTTAAAACTGCTTTATTATTGTAATTTGTAAAAGCTAATCACATTCATATATACCATGAGCTATTAGAATTTATTTACAGTTTAAAAACAACTTGAGTGCTATGAACACATTCACATGACACAACAAATATAGGATCATCAGTCATACTAGTTAATTATGTTAATTATTTGAATGAATTGATTTTTCACTTATTATGTTCATGCTCAAAATACTAACCGCCTACATTATTGACAGAAACATTATTGATATATTTGGCTATTAAATGCATTATGTAAAATGTAATTTGCCAAAAATTCCATTAAGGAGATCAAATGTAGTGCAGTAATAATGATAACTTATTTTGACTAAGAACAACATGTGAGTCTCTTCAGTTGACAATGTTATTACTTTTTAAATTAAGAAATAACTAAAGCTATGGTCTATATATTATGACAGCTCCATTGTATTATATGCTAAAGTTGTGTTAACTAGTAGAAGGTGATAATGTGGAAACTTATCTTTAACATTTGGTTCTGTCTTTACATCATCATCAGTAACATTTCTTTTTGACACAAAAAGTATAATATTATATAGTGTAAAAAGTATGTAGTGTATTTACTTCATCTTGGTTACATTTTATTTTAATGGAGCATAATACCACTAATTTCTAATGCTCTTGGAAAACTACTTTTTTGTTGTTATTAATGATTTTATTATTGTTCAATCTCCTCAACAAATGAAAGGGTTTTGATTTGGAATTATATATTTATTCATTTGATGGCATGGCTACACTCATTGAATATAACCTTCATTATCCTTTCCAGTTACTTCCTCAATCCATTCATATAAGTTGTGGTTTATATTATTTCCTCACTCAGACCATCCTTCTCTCTTACTTGTGTTTAATATTTTCCTCATTCTATCTAAGCATTACAAACTGAGAGTGAGAGAAAAATCCAGTTAATATTCACATGATAGTTGAACTACATATCACTGCTTATATCAAGCAGGAAGAAGAACATAGTTTAGAAAAAGGACAAGAGAGTGACTCCACTACATAAAAGTGATTTAGAGGATATTTATTACTACTTGGATACAAATTTTAATTCATTGTAGTAACAAACAACTTATAGCACTGTATCCACTTTACAAATACTTCATTATCAATTTTAATTGGAACATTTTAAATTTACAACCAATGAATGATACCATGGAGTATATGTTGATTTGTCATGTGTCTTCAATGTTATTGGCACTAAAACAGTTTCAGTAATGTTGATTGCAATCCTGGTTGCCATAGCGGTGTCTTTCTACTTGATTGGCAAAAATAAAGATCTTTATTAAAACTATGAAAAAAAATGACAAAGCATCTGGGACACATTACATTGATGATGATAACATAATTAAGTACTTTGAGATGGATCCTTACATATTTAGTTAACCCAAAATATGGACATTTACTATCCCTGCAAATGACTAGCTGACCCAGCAGTAAAGATTAAATTCAACAGTGCATTAGAAGTTATGGGAGGGGCTAACTACACAATACTGAAGTAACCTGATATTGTCAGTATATATTTGATACAATAGTGACAGCTCATGTACAGTCCTAAAACTAATGTACAAAACTAAAAACTACCTTCTATTAATGGTGCAGACTGTTACTGAACCTAAAACATGGTTTTAAGACTAAAACTAAAACTAAAACTAGAAATATCTTCAGTAAAACATAAAAACTACAACTAAAACTAATTTGCCATTTCAATAACACACAAAAAACTCTAACTATAAACTTAAAGCTTTATGACTTACTAGAACAACACTAATTAAGTATGTAGTATTGAAAGTGTGAAATCCATTTTGTTCATTTGTCTGTTATGTATAAGTTGTTGTGACTAAAAATTTTAACTTTCAACTATGTGATCAAACACACTACTGTAGTAGATACTCTACTATTACTAAGATAATACGTATAGACATTACAAATATCTTGTATACTGCAAAGGCACCAAGGACACTATACAAACACAATGGTTATAATTTGTATAACATAATATTTAAACTGAATGGTTATGCTATCATTAATGTTACTCTCATAAACACAAAGTGGTCATCCACTCCATATAAAACACTGCTGTCAGTGAACCAAGCACTCTGTGGTTTATTCATAGTACTGTTGTAATTAGACAGGTGTGAAGACATCAACAATTACTAGTAGTATTTTTGAAAAGGACAGGTTTACAACAGTAACCAATGCTTGATCTGAGGCATCTTCACAACTTAAACTAAACTAGTCTGTTTTTATAATCAATTAAGAATATTTATACAAAGACAGTGTACTTAAAATTAATATCAAAATAGCCTAACTATTGTAGGAACATTGTTAGTGTAATTGGACTAATGTAAGAACATCAGAAATTGCTCTCAATATTTTGCAAATGAAAGTTGTTCAACAGGTTGATTGTATGAGTAATGAGCTCTTCTGTTAAAACATATTAATGAAAATATTGAAGGATAACAGCTATTATTAGTATATAAATTGAAAAGCTAAACTAAGACAAGCTTCCAACTAACTCTCATCCCACTATAAAAACATGGAGGAAAACCTAGATTCAGATTCATAATGGAAAGAGTTCTATTTTCATACCACACATTGTAGTAAAGAACATTGACTAGGATTAATAGACAGAATTGCATGTAATCCAGGATTAACAAACTGGATATAAATGAATTGAGTGTACCAGTCTTTAATGTTAGTCTGAGAGCACATAACAGATGTAAAGGAAGAGACCAGCTACTTCATTAAGGACTAGTGTCCAAAATTATCATTCATTACTACATTGTTTACATACTGGACAAACAGTTCCTAACTATATGGTATAATGAAGTAATTGTTTTAAACCTAAACCATCATTACAACAATAAAAAATGAATAACATAACTCCTTGGCATATTACAAAGTATATAAACAAATCTACCAAAGCTTTCTAAGAGCTAAACAGCATTGACTGTACTTCAATTTTGACTAATTATAGAGCATGAATTAGATGTATACATAGATGTGGAATCACAGGTTTAGTATTACTCACAAAAAGAATTTTTAAAAAAATCAGAAACAATAATTACAAATTTGTTTGCACTCAAATTAAAGTAGTCTAATTATTATATTTGTAATTTACACACAATGTTAACTAAAGTAAATAAAAGAGACGTTACTTGCTAGGACTCAACATTGGCTCTCTATAGTTATGACATGAATCATAGAAAGAGTCATTAGCATCTTGTAATGGTAAACGATGAGGTCTTTGAAAACTATAGTCATGCTTAAATCCTGACAAACACCAACTAATTTTTGTACAGATATCATTGACTTTTCTGTCTGTTTTCTTTAATTGTCCTGAAATAAACAGGATATGATAGACAAGCACAACAAAGAAGGTCACAAAGAACAGGAGGATAGCTACTATACTATAAATTGTTACCTCCATATTTCCCAGGTACCACATTGTGATATATATAAAGGCAAGGTTGAATAGAAGCCAACAGTCTAACAGATTAGTGAAGTTATTTTTGTATGGTCTGAACATAGCCTGACCAATTATGAAGAAAAACAATATTGAGGCAATGGCCATGTAAATGTTATGTTGATAAGGTTCAATACTGTACAATATGTACATCGTAATGAGAAGTAAGAGGCGAGCTAGAAACCAGTACTGCTTATTATCCTTATATGGAGCATGGATAGCTTCAAGTATTGGTCTTGTGTATTCATTGGCACATTTCCAATATCTGAGAGGTTTTGCAAAGAAGAGGAGGAGAATATAGAGTGAGAGGAGAAGAAAAACAACCAATGATGTGGCTACCATGAGAGCAATATGTCCTTCACTACCATATTCAACAGACCCATCCCAATACCATACATGATATGCATAACTCTGGTTTGAACTGAAGACTTTAGCTGGTGTAAAGGCATTAATAACTGCACCTAATAGTCTTGCAAAGGAGAGGTGTACAACAGTAACCAATACTCGAACTGAGGAGTGAGCTATTCTGTTAGAAAGTCTTAGAGAAAAACGACTAAGGATAATGATCAAAACAACTATTGTGAGGAGATAAAGTGGGAATAGTAAACTGAGACCAGCTTTCCATAACTCTGTCATTTCATTGTAAAAACATAGAGGGAATCCAAGTCCAAGATTTAGAACTGAAAGGAAAACAATTGATAAATTTCCCATTTTTCCATTATAAGCACTCAACATATCTAATATCCCCACATTAGCAGCCTGAGCATAGAATATAATTCCATTAAATGTTCCAATCGTTAATGTAAGTATAAGGACATATAACAGGTAAATAAGGAGGGGACCAGCTACTACATAGAGGACTAGTGTCCACAACCACCAGTTAATACATTGTCTACATTCTGTAGAACCAAACACCATACTGTGTTTAATACCATTAACAGTAGAACATTTGCTGCATAAAATTCCTTCTCTGTCCTTATTACATAATGATGAAATCACAGAAAAGTCTTTAGTTGTTAGTACAAATGAATTAATGTTGAAAAGAAAAACATTGAAAATATTATCAATGTTACAGTATCCATGTGGGCAGTGTAATGAAAAGAGAAAAACTAATGACTTATTACTATTAACTCCAACCCATGAATTAAGTGGTCTATTAAATGTTCTAGTATTGATATTACAGTTAGGAATGTAGCCATCAAAATTTAATGAAGTTAAAAGATGTGAACAGATGCAAGAGCCAGTTTGCAAACTCAATTCAAAACCAGGTGGACAAGATTTTAAAGTTATGTAAATAACTGTTAATTAGTAATACTGGGTACAGTGAATAGTAAGGCACCATACTTGGGTATGTCTAATGTATTGTTGTCATTGGTATGTATAGTTACATTAATGAGAGTACAGTCATCAGCTTCTCTTATAACTTGGGTACTCTGTCTCTCTGACAAGTGCCAGTTAATTTCTGATGTAAACCCAGTATCAGTATTCCTAACTACAGCTACAGAAACAATGGTGTAACTGTAATGACCTACAGCATTAATAGCAGCCATTGAAAAATTAACTGTCTCTCCAGGATAAACATCATATGTATTGAGTATTGTAGAATTGTTTGAGTGACATATTGTCAACTTTACTGGAGTAGTAGAAAGTTGAAAAGTATTATTTGGTATAAAGGTGAAGATGGTTTTATAAATTTCTTTTGCCTTTGTCGAATTAACCCAACTATAATTGTTCATGTAACAGTTATATAATTTTGATGAAAAGACAGAGTTACCAGTGACTGTTGCTATATTGTTTTCAAATAACACTGCTATATCATCATACTGTGTAGTGTTAACTTGAAATGTACAACGTGTCTTGTCAAATGTACTGCTAATATCATATATAGCTCCTCCACTAGACAGAGCTCTGTTATTTGTAAAGTTAGCTTGAAGTCCTTGAGTGAGATGAATAAGACTACCTCCTATTAACATAATAGTACCTCCATTAATACCTGTATTGTTGTTAAAGACTATATGTCCCTCTAGAGTTATGTCAGATTGAATTGCCTCTATAACTGTACCAATGTTGAACGAAAAAATGCTTGCTTTTTTAACGAATCCTTTTATTATGATTCTATTGATATCTAAAAATTTGAAGAGGCTGACTGGTAAAAATGATGATGCAACAATCTTTTTTGATATTCCATTGTTGTATGCTTTAATAGATTCCAATACAAAAGATATGTTATTTCTTTCTGATGGATATGAAACTGCAAATATGCAAGATCCAGAAAGTAGAGCTTTGTTATTGTTAAAAGTAACATTAGAAAATATGAAACAGAGAGGAATCTTATTAACATCAATGGTGGCAATATAAACAACACCCTCTTGCTTATCTGTAAAAATACTTCCAACAAGAAAAGTAAAATTCACATCAACAACTTGTAGAGGTTGATATATTTCACTTGTTAAAGATGATCTGGAAAGTTTATCAAAAAATAATACAAGACCACTTCCATGACATTTTTGATCACTGCCATTTGAATCAAATGTTGTATTTTTAATGTGGGTCTCTAATTGAGTGGTTGTTTCCAAGTGTAACATCAACATTGCTCCAGCTACAGAACCTAGATTATTTTTGAAACTACATTGAGATATATCAATTTGAACACTGGTGTTTGCTCCAATGTAAAATATTGTAAGTGCTGCAGCATTGATGACTGGTTTTTTAGACTGTTTATATATGAAAGAATTGTAAAGTTTTGTAACACACACATATCCTGAGTAAGCTACATGGTCAAAATTATATAGAAAAGTTGATCATGTAAGTATTAAATTATAATGATTTGCATAGGAAAGTGTTTTGGGTGAATCTTGATATATTAGCAACACTCCACTACCAACACTGTACCCACTTTTGTCCTGTAGTTCTTTTTCAATGCCTTGAGAAGTATTTATATTAATAGAATCCAAAGTACTGTTATGCAAATTAACAGCTACAATAGCAAACCCATAGTACAGGAATATACTCACATCTCTGATAATAAGATGACTGGTCTCAGTAAACACTAGTACAGCAGCATGATGCTGTGTGAAGTAGACAAGAGAACTGGTAGAATTGATAATGTCAAGTTGTTCTTCATCAAGTGTAGTAAGGGTTAGCACCACAACCAGTAAATTGTACTCTCTGTAGAGTCAGATTACTACTTCCAGTGAAGGCAAATCCAATAGTTGGATGAGTAGTGTTATAATAAATGAAAGAGTTACATGGAATAGTAGCCATTGATTGGTTACCTTGTATGGTAAGTGAGTAGTTGGTATTAATGATACACAAACTTCCATTACCACTAATATTGTAGACAGTATCCAGGAGGAGAAGAATAGTGTCACCAGTATAATTATAGTGATGACACAAGTACTGGAGGAGATGATCTTGTGAAGTAATCTTGATTACCTTATTACATTTACTACATATCAGTAGTAAGTGAAAAAGGAAAACTAATATAAGCCACTTCATGTTGCTAGGATGTAGTCTACTTTAACTATGAAAAGAAACTTGATACTTTTAACTTTTATTAAGTTAGTCTGTTTACTTTCACTTGCCACACAAAATATCATTGCTGTATTGTTTAAATATGTAAGTTTTGTAAAATATACAGTTCACTAGAAATGTTGAAATGAAGTTTTAGAAAACAAAGTAATACTGAATACAAAACTTAAAGAAAAAATGCCAACATGTTAATTTCACTCACACTTAGAATAAAGTGTCTGTGGAGATTCTTTTATAATATTGTAAATTCTAATGGAAGCAATTAGAATTTTTTTTAAAAACAAACTTGGGACTACAAAATTTACCCACTTCAATAAAGTATCTGATTACAATTGAGCTGTTGTTAACACACTACTATATTGATTAGAAGCATTAATTACAAGTTTCCATAACCCAATAATATTTAATAACTAATCCTGTTGTCCAGTACACTGTTAAAACAAGGGTGTACATTTACACCAAAATAGGTGTGCACGATACACTTTAAAAACTCTACCCCTAGGGTGTAAATCTAAGACTGATATTTACAACATATTTGTGTATATCACAACTCTTTCAAGTGTAAATTGGAAAATTATTTTAAAATTGAAATCTGTAACATTATTTTATTATTATATAAAGCACTCAATATAACACATACCTGTTATAATAAATAAACTATAATAAACTAATAAAATATACATTATATAAATAAACTATAATAAAACTAAACTATAATAAACTAATAAACTATACATTATCTGATTATAAAGTATACTGTCCATCTTCTTTAGAGATGTAACAATCTCAATAACTGCAGGGGTATCTTATTGTGAGTCTTCTAGTCCAAATACATAGTGCTGGATCATTAATAAAAGCGACTGGACAGGCTTTGGGTATGCTATATCATAAAGGAAGTAAGAGCCAACCAGGTGGATCAAGGCACTCTCAAAAGAACTGAGTTCACATGTGACTTCTTCTTCTACCATGATATGGAAAGTGGTCTCTTCAGCAGAATGGCATACGATCATGTATGGAGCACTGAACTGAACTGTTGCAGAAAAGACTGACAAGTCATCTGAATTCTAAAGTGAAATTAAAGAACTTTTATGAATATTAAAAAAAAATTAGAGGAAAACTCTGAGTCAAATTGTTAAATCACAACCAAAAACATAACAATTACCTAAAGTTAACATTACCTTCACAAATTGTACCAGCCTCTCATGGCGGCTTTTAGGAATCAACAATTCAGATAATAATTGAAAGGCTACTAAACCTATTTCAAAAAATCATGTTATTGTATTCACTTGAATTATAGTGAAGCACTTTTATCCACAAGTCCTTCACTTTGCTCATCAAGAGTGGTGAGAAGCTGTTTCAGTTTTGGCCTATGCTTGAATTCCAATCGAGAATAAGCAATTATCCTTTTTTCCCATGTTGGCCAACTTTCCATGAGTGAATGGATGCTAGTCTTTTCATCCAAGCCAATAATAGTTTTGAATTCCATCCTAAACTGGAATAGAGAGGCAATTTACACGTGTAAAATAATTACTATGTTAAATTGTTTTAAGAGATAACTTACTACTTTCCGAATCTTCAATGATGGGTATTGCTCGAGGATTTCTACAACTGGAGGTTGAACATCTGTTATCCATTTCCGTCTACTAATAAATGTGCTGCTGGTCAAAGATTGTATTGTAGCAAGGGAACGGTCCTTTTTTCGTTTAGAACACTCGTGCTGTAATTCAGCCAATTTTGTTGTCAGCATAACATCATACTTGTGTCACTTCCAAGACGTTTTGAGGTCTTCTGACGTTTTGGAGATGGCTCAATACTAACAGAATCTGTTTTATAAGTAGATGGACAACGAAGAAACTTGAATCGGTCCCGTAGCTTTTTTTTCCAAGAACCCTAAGAAATGAACAATTTCTTAGTCATAACAAGTTCACAATAAAAAAATTACCACACACTTACATAGCCAGTAGAGTCAATTTCATCTTTAAGTATTGGATAGGTTTCAATCAGTTTACGACACACAGTGTTGTACTGATCACTTGAAGGGGTTCTTGTATGTATCATCATCGACATTGAGAGAGCTTGGATGATCTCTGTTCTCACTCTTCTAGTGATCTGACCAGTGGCTAAGGCTTCCTCTGTCCGGAGAAAGAAAGCAGAGGGTATCACAAATGTGTGATGCCAATTTTGAGATGGGACATTTAAAGTTGAGGAACAATAACTGCCATTTACGTCAAGACTTCTGTTTTCCTAGCAATGATAATTGTTATGATAATTTGCTTTAGAGAAAAACTTTATATCAAGCACAGATGGGCAACAGTCAACACTAGATAACATAGTGACAAAATATATCACTGACCTTTTTAGCAGATATTGTACTGTCTATAATCTTTTTCAACTTGACCCTATCAGGTATTTTCTCAGCAACTTCCTTGAGATGTCCATCGCTCATAGAAAGAAACGTTTCTCCGTCAATGGAATAGCTTTGAAAGTTGTCCAAAACTTTCTGAGGGATTCCTTTGGATGACAGGAACAGAGACAGTTCATCAGCAGACAAATCTTCCAATACAACACAACTCGCCACTGAAAAGTAGAGAGACTGAGTGCAGCTGTTAAGGCAGGTGCTAAAACTGGTTGAAGTTTTGCGCATGCGCAACACCATGCTGTTTAGAAAAATAGAAGGCAGGTGGCAGTTATCATAAACCGTCCTCAACAGATAACTCATGGATCCCGGAAATATCAAAGTTTGCCCACTATGTTCATTTATGGTACCAAGCCTCATGTACTTGCTTAAACATGTTCGAGAAGTCCATGCACACAGACCTGGATTTTGTATCACCTGTTGTCTCGGTGGTTGTCGAAAACAATTTAGAAAATTCGAAGTTTACAGAAATCATGTGTATGATTTTCATACGGATTCTGAGCCTCTTATTCAATGTTCTACCTTTCAAGATCAGGATGACCCTGATCGTTGGTTGAATTGTGAAACTGACTCATTCCATGACCCAGAGATGATCTCATCCATTCTGTATTCAAAGAAAAGGGCTGCTGCTACATGGATTTTAAAAGTCCAAGAGATGTACAAACTACCTCAGTCCACAATGGAACAAATTCTTAAGGATGTAACTGGTTTTTTTCAAAATATACTCATGGACCTGCATGATGAATTGAAATCGATCTTGTCAAATTCTGGTATTGACCACACACGGCTTCAGGGATTTGACCAGTTATTTAGTGCTAACTCCTTCTATACTAATCCATTTTTGGGATTAGAAACTCAGCATGCACAGCTGAAATATTACAAAGAGTCGTTGAATTTTGTGGTAAGAAGTATTATAATAAGATATTTGTATTGGTCAGTACTATCTTTATGTTCATGTTATTTACAAGGAGCAAGAGCCAATTCTTCTTGGCACTGAAAGACAGTGGACAGGGAGTGGGAAAAAGAGAAGACATGCTGAAGTGTGAGAAGAAATGATGTATATTCCTTTATCGAAAACCATTAAGTCCCTCTTTTATAATCTTGATGTTGTGAGAATGGTATGTTCATAAGTAAATATGTACACTTTTAGAAAACACATTATTAAATATTTTATCTTTAGGTTGAGATGGGCCATAATTCAGATGATGGAATTATTAGAGACTATTGTGATGCCACTATGTTTTCAAAACATCCCCTCCTAGCATTAGACTCAAACTTTCTTCAGATATTTTTATATTATGATGATTTAGAGGTACGTAACCCACTAGGTTCAAAACGTATTATCCACAAGCTGGGTAAGTTATTTATTCATCCTTGTGATTTAATTTACAGTCTATCTCCACCTCTATGCAATATAGCTGTATTTTTTTTGTCCTTGGAAACCTTCCTCCTTTATTCCGCTCAAAGGTGAACCGGATTCAACTAGTAGCTATTGTAAAGAGTGAACTTTTGAAGAAGTATGGTGCTAACAAAATTTTGAAGCCTATTATAGAAGACATAAAGAAATTGGTGAGCAATCACATCTACTGTATCTTGTTAATTTCTTGTTGACTCTTTTATAGGAAACAGGATATATGTTTCAGATCAGAGGACAGCCTCAAATGAAATGGGGAACTCTATGTTTGGTTCCTGCTGACAACTTGGCAAGCAATATATTAGGCGGCTTTAAAGGTTCCACTGCCCATAGAGGTTGTCGTCACTGCCTTGCTCTACCATCTGACATTCAGTCAATATTCACTGAATCCAAACTTATATTACGTAACCCTGATGAACACAAAGCTAACTGTGATGAACTTGACAAAGCAACTAGTCAACGAGACTGAGACAAACTATTTGGGATCAACCAGAGGTCAATTTTGGATGAGTTACTGTACTTCAAAGTTTGTTCAGGAGCCCTTGTACAGGATGTCATGCATGATGTCCTTGAAGGTACAAAAGCATACTTGCTTATTCATTTAATTAAAATCTTCTATATGTATTCTTGAGTATGAAACAAAAGAACTCCTTCAGTAACACATAGACAAAGATGGTTACTACTCTTTAGAGTATCTAAACCAACAAATAACTGGCTTTGAATTAGGATTGATGGAGATGAAGAATCGACCATCAACTATTGCTTTATCTACTCTACGAAGTAATGATCACAAACTGAAGCAAGAAGGTAACAAAAGTTTCAACATCATGTTTATTTTTTTGACTTTACTACTTTGTAGCTGCACAAATGTGGTTGCTAGGAAGGGTTCTACCATTGATGGTTGGGGACAAGGTTCCTAGTGATGATGAATTTTGGATCAATTATTTGGACTTATTGGAGATTGTTGATATCCTAATGGCCCCAGAGCTCACTGAAGATGATGTAGCTAATCTAGCAACATTAATTTCTGACCACTGTCAACAGTTCAAGCTACTGTATCCTAATGCCTCCATCACTCCTAAAATACACTATGTTGTGCATATGCCAAGGTTGATTCTTGAGTGAGTTTATGCAAATAACAAGTTCAGACAGACATATACATGTATGCAAATTTTATATTTTTAACAGACTTGGACCACTAAGACAACACAGGACAATGCGTTTTGAATCAAAACATTCCTATTTCAAAAAAAATCACTCAAAGTGTTGGTAACTTCATCAATCTACCATACACTCTGGCCATGCGTCATCAGAAACTTCAGTGCTACCATAGGATGAATAATTTTGAGTATCATTCTGGAACATTGGATGTTGGTCCAGCTGAATACATAATTTGTCATTTGCTATCATTTTCACCCCATTCATCTAGGTGACATTGTGTCTGCTTTGGTTGCTCCACCAGAGTTAGTTGAGTGCTCAGGAGATATTACAAGGTTATTATGATTACACTGTTTGAATCTCCTACCTATGTGTACTAAAGTCCCTCCCTTCCTAACAAGTGACTTGGCTATGAGACTAGCTATATATGTTGTTGTAAATTTAGAATTGCCTTGATTTGGCATCAAGTACTTATAAGGTTATTTTGTGATTCTTTATTACAAGGTTGTATGGGTGTCCATTGACGGCACATTGTACAAGAAGTTTTGTGCCTTGGTGGTGAAGATGGACACAGATTATCCTGTGTTTGGGAAGCTGCTCAATATATTTGTCATTGATTTTAATGAAGTTTATTTTGAAGTGCAAGTTTTAAACACATTAGAATTCAATTATCACTATCATTGTTTTCTTATTCAAATGTCCTCAGTTAAATCCACAGTCAAATACAATGACCTTTTTTCATTCCAACCACATCATATTAGAACAATGCCTGTTTGTCATTCAGTCATACACTGTATAGTTCCTAAATATTATTTCACATCATGATTTTAATAAATTAATAATAATTAATTTTAATAAATGAATTAATAATAAATTATTAATAATAATTTATGATAATTAAGATTTATGAGTTAGAAAAGTAAAAGGCAGAGTAAATCATATCATCATTGACCAATTGTTATGGTGAATGCATGTGTTTTACACCTAACTGCTTTACTTTACAACCTAAGGTAGATTTACACCCCTAAATCAAGAATAAGTTACACTCTGGTATACGATATTTACACCCCATTTTTAACAGTGTAACTAACACTATTTGATAGAACACATCTATGTACAGACAAAACATTAGCATGTATATAATTGTAATATTAAATATAATTAGTTGATATCTATAATGATTAAGTAATAACTTAATTATTATAGATATCAGCTAATTATATTTAATCAGAACACATGCAGTTGATTACCATAGTTAATCATGTTGTAAAGATCCATCATGTTTATGACTTTCTTTACAGTTTCTACCTTTCTGCAAGTTTAAAAGATATGTTGTGTCAATGAAGACAAAATCAACTTGACCTACAAAAGGAATTTGAAACTCTAATCTTCTATTTGACTTCTATTTGTTTATTTTATTTGACACACAAAATATTGTTTTATTTATATTAATTATTATTGAGTGTTATAAAATATAAGATATGTTTACACAAACAAAAAAAAAAGAGAAATTATTAGAAAAAGATTTAAAGATAAGAAAACAAGTAACTTTGGCTGCAAAACATGCCATTTCACATCTTTAGTAAACATCTCATTATATTTAGAGATGTTATTAAGATACTACAACACTGTAATAATTAATAGCTGTACATAATTATACTTGAAATCCTTAACCACTAAGACATTGAAGGAAACCAAGCATCACTATCTGGATATTATGTCTATGTAGTTTCATATCCATCAACAAGAAAAATAAAATAATTATGTTTTTAATTGGAATCTGTCAACATATACAAATAAGGAATTATAAATATAGATGTTGTATCCCCCTCTTTTTTACACCAGCCTCTTTACATTTTAAATATCAACTGAATCACAATAAATGGATCAGCAGTAAAAACTAGTAATCTTTGTTCAGTATATAGTGGAAATTTCATGTGATATTATATTCTAGTGGGTCATGCAGTCTTTAACAACAACACAGGTATTTAAAAAGCAACTATTATGTGAACAGAAAATAGTATCATTTATCTCACACAAGGATTTCAAGGTAACCTTACAAAAAACATTGTTCCGTCTAGTGGAGAAGCTAAAAATGATCCTAGTAATGTATTTGATATATACCTTCTGCACATTTAAAGTTAATACTAGACAGTATATATGATGATATACTAAGGTTGTTTGAAAATAGTAAAGCATTAGTCACTGGTAACTTTGTCTTTTTATCAATATTCAAATTGTATAACTGCAGCATGGACAATCCTTATGTAAACTCTAAATGGTTGCTGACATTTACAAAACCATTTTAAATTAATAGCAATCAACATTTTTGAACTTCCTGCTACAAATACTCCAGTAATCCTAAATATATGTCACTGACATAATTCTGGTATGTTGTATACATCTGGTTCATTTCCAGGGCATACAGTTAATTTTCAATGGCTTCTATTAATGTTTTAGGTCACCATAGTTAATAGTATTGGTACAATTGTCTTCACAGCCGTTATTGCTGTAAGATCACTTTAATAAAAAAGTTTAAAATCTCATCAAATTTACTAAGTATTTTAATTGACCCTGCAGGTGTAATTATCATACAAAGTTCAGTGTAACAAGTACAACAATAGCCTCCAATAATATTAGTACAGATCTGATTACAACTGGATAGTCCTTCTGAACATTCATCAATTTTTAAATAGAAGTATAATAGTATCATTACAACTTATATAACTTACCATCACATGTTCTACCATTACTAGCCAGTCTATACCTGACTTATGAGTATAATAGAAAGAACTATTAAAATGTTGACAAATATGGTCACAGACATTTGGATTGGCAGCACAATCATTAGCAATACCTGTATATGCACATCTATAATTTTTTAATGTCAGTTACTGACTGGAATGTCAATGTCCATCTCTATCAAGTTTACATTAATTGTTACATTGACAGTATTAAGATACTTAATTAATACACTCTTGATCACAACCACCACTGTTATTATCACAATCATTAATACCAGAACATTTGAGTCCATTGTATAACTGATAACCTGGTCCACAATCACAGACATAACTTCCATATTAGTGTTATAACCAGCAGTGTTAACAAAGATGAGTACCATTTGTACATTTATTGATATCTAAAGAAATGCTTGATATCTAAAGCATAATAGTTCCATTTCTTTGTTACTTTATTGACATCACCATTAGAACAATTAGTACACACAGTTGTGTTAGCTAATAAAACAAAAAAAAATCTTAGTTTAAAAAGTTTATAAAATAACATTAGCAGACTCATGCATGCAAAATGTAGAAGCATTATCATATAGGCCACAGCTATGTCCTCCAAATAAATAAACATTAAAATGCCTCTCATATCCATAAACATACAATTAAAATATATTTATCCATTTCTTATCATACCTTAAATACATAGATAACTAATAGCCTATATTAGTCAGTATAATCTTGCATTTTACTACCCCAGTTTTGACACAAGAGACATAGCATCATATTCTGTTAATTCAAAGGAATGCTTCAAACAAGACCAACAAGACAGATTAGTAATGGTATATCAAACATATAACTATACCTTGACATTCTCTACCTGTTCCTCTGTGAATGGTCCGCCATATTTTTCTTTACCTAAGTCCAATCTGGAAGGGTAATTTCTTTCCCAATAGGTCAAGGCACTGCGATTACTAAGATATTTGTTTTTCCTAACATATTTTAGCACTTTGATAATCAATTTAACAGGATTAATATTGTGAGATGTAGTATCCAGCCAATGTTTAAAGAGAAAGTTAGTAATAATGACTGTAGAGACAGCCACACCTGATAATATAATGAAACAACGATAACCTAATTTATTAAGCATTGCAAAATTAATGCAATAAAAAATTGCAGTGAGTGCCAATATATAATAGCACTTAGTTCATCACCTGAAGCACCAATTGTTTGATCAATGTAAAATTGGATAATATTTGATCATATGCATAAGTATCCAATCACTTATAACGAATAGGTAACACCATTCAATATATGAAACAGCACATTATAATGTGACAAAGTCATTATAATAAAAGCCAAGCCAGCAATCATCCAAGATAAAAATGACAGATACACTTCAGTAATGATAGATGTATACCTACTTTTATGTCAGCAAGCAGACCAAATAAGGGAAATAAAAAAATAAATAAAACAATATCCAATATCAAAGACAAGGTTATGAACATCATCATTAATTTCAAAATTTAGAGTTGCTAAATAGCTTCTAATAAAAGCAATATGAGCATACATACAGAAATCCCAGAGAATAATTAGCAGTATTGATCGAGACTTAATAAAAAAATTGACATTGTCCAAAAAATATTAGATGACTAGTAAATATATTTAGAGCTACAACTATGATGAAAGATTAGTTATATACTCAAAGGAATTGAAACTTTATATAACACAACTAATATGCAAATATGCATTCTTATTAGTGCAACTGTGTTATATATTTAAAAAATCTTTGTTTTTCATACACTAATCATACATTAAAAATGTGAAAGATAAACCATGGCAGTTTAACCTGAGCATCAATGAATATATAATAATGCCTAAATTATAACTAATAAAATTCATTAATAATTAATTAAAACTTTATAACATTTTATAAAATGATTGTTATCATAATATGACAATTTTTAATATCAAAATTAAGTGATTTATTAACTTGTATTGATCATTATATCCTTTTTGTGCTTTCATGCAATGCTATCTTCTTGTTGTAATATCATAAAAAATTCAAATATCAAGATATTTTTTGTAAATAGGATATTTTCAATGCTGTGAATCTATTGCCATATATGCTATATTTCTGATATATAAAATATTATACTATTCTGTATATGAGAATCAATTGTCACAATAGAAGATAATATTGCATATTTTATTTCACCCCCACACACTAAGGTAGAACCAGTCAAACTTTACTTTTGATTGTGTTCTAGCTAGTCAAGTCTCAATACTCCTACATTATATTGAACAACTGCAAGTCCCTTTTCAAGTATGTGTTCATAGATTGTGGAGGAAAGTGGGGATATTAAGCTGCATAAACCAGTCTTGAGTAAGATGTCAATTGTTTTCTAATAAGTTAAAATACAATTAATCAACAATATAGGCTATCCCAGCATGCATAAGCTTTGCTATGATATTACTGATAATGATGAACTAGTACCATGATAACGGTGAATTTGGAACTTATTTCATGCTGTTTTATTAAAAGTTATTGTGGTTATATTAATTTGGATATTACAATAATCATATGAGTGCATAATTTTAGCTACTTGCTATAAATTATGAACATCTATATACATAATATTTATGATCTCTATCTACATAATTATTATTACTAATAATTTAAAGGTTCCCCAAAGTGTATATATCTTTACTATATGTATTGGAATATGAATTTCAACTGACTTTCATTATGCAAAGCAATCTAAAGTTAGATTTGTTGGCAATCATCAAATACTCAATATTATCTTTATATAAAAACTAACTGGAGTTTCCACTAAATTTTAAGCAGAAAATTTTCCTTAATTGTCTGTCAACAATGATAGTTTTTTAATTAATTTATTTCTAGTGATAGAGCTAAGAAGACAGTTGATAGATGAAACATTTTAAGATCAACTAATTGCTTACATGCAAAAGAAATTTTTCAACATAACTATAAATGCTCATCATACTCTGGGATGCTCTGACATCTGGATGTGTCTACTTAGTGCTATTACTTACTTTGATTCTGTAAGCATAGCAATAATATTTGTCATTAAAATAACTATCCATTATATAGACTGACTTGATTTTGCTATTACATTAAAAGTAGTATATTCAGCAATTATATTAACAATCTAACAGTATACCTTTAATGTTCAAAGATCCAGTTTACATAAAAAATATAATAAATTCTAATGCTATGTAAAAGTTATGTATAAAGTAGATATAGTTGTATATACACTTAGATGCAGTAATATGTCAGTTAATGCACTCAAGTGAATGTCCCATCTCATTATTATATTCTTCTTCCTGGTCCATATATCTATCATAATCCTCTTCAGCTATTAAATATATGTTGACTTCATTTTCTCTTACCTGTAACTTATACCACTTAGCTAGTACCAGAAACACTATCAGTATGATAAGAATAATCACACTCTTAACTATGAAATAGTAAACACTTTGGCATGTTCTCTCTTCTTCACATGCAAATAGATATTTGCTCTTAATAATAATAACATAACCAACACCATGTGCTGCATACCATAATCCAACCATCAATCCTCTCATTTCATGTGGAGATTGAGCTATTGTAAATGCTAAGGATGTTGGAAAGATCAAACCAGATGCTATTCCATAGAAACATTGAGACACAATAACAGCTTTGTATGAGGTTGTGTCAAAATGAAAATAATCTCCAAGCAAGAATTATAACAGAATATATTGTAGTTAATAATGAGAAAACCAGTCCAAGTTCAATTCTTTTAAGCATACTTGCAATATACTTGTGAAACAAGGATATATGATTAATTGATAGAAGAGAATATAAAGTGATGCAACCAATGCATTTTTGAACATAAAGTAATCGAATGTTACATCTATACTAGCATAACCATCCAGTGAACTCCAAGTTTTCCACAGCAATATTGTGAAATACATATAAAGTTCCTCTGTATCATTTTAATAAACAAGTTAGTATGTTCTGTATCATTTTAATAAACATGTTAGTATGTATTGATATATTACTACTACACAACCAGTATTACAGTTGATCACTTGTGTTAATTGGAATGTAGGAAGTGGTTCAGCAGTGGGTATGCATTGAAATAACAATTATGAGATATACTAACGTTAGTATTACTTGTCATATATTAATGTTCTATGGCTACAGATTTCAAAAATAGTTAGATAGATTACTTCACTATAGTTAATGTAAAATAGTTCATACAATGATACAATTATAATTATACAATAGCAATGTAAACAAGATATGGATGAGTAACACAGGAAAAATAAATATACAGACATAAAACAGACATACAAAGGTATATATGAACAGAACTAAGTTTGTAGTTAACTATGATAGATGTGTACTAGAATTTTAGAGCTATGCTATTAAATTAGTTTTGAATTAAAATAAATTAACTTAGTCTTGCAGAGCTTAAGTTTAAGTTTGAAGCAAGTAGGTTTGGACTCTGCCCTCTGTTATGATATGATGATCTACCACCATACCTGACTTGAGGGACGACAGTAAGTGACATTTAGCTCTAGTTGGTTTTGTTTGAAGATATAAATAGGTATATATCATTAAGACATAGCTGATACAAGGACAATATTATTATGTCAGGTCAAATCAGAATAAATCATTGGTTGTTATCACTATTGTTCTCTTTTCCATACTACAATAGAAAAGCAGTACATTGAAAGATATTTATGATATTAAATACTTGATATCCCAAGAAAATCAAGCTAAGATAGATAGCAACATTGCATAAGAGTAGTTGTGAATAACAATAAAATTATAAACATTTTGTCTTATATGATATATAGAATGATATTTTCAACCCTTCCTTATGTCCGGTCTTCTTTACAATGGTCAAATAAATCTGGCTCCACCCAGATATAGATGAAATACATATACATTAGGAAGAAGTATAAGCAGAAAGTAATGATGCACATATTATGACCAGGAATTTACAGTTTATTGATAATTGTAATTATTGTTATGGCTCCATTGAATGTAAAAAAAACTATAGAGTTTAAATCATTTATACATAGATTTCTGCTAGGGACCATTAATGTTCGCAACCATTTCTAAATATAAATTTTCATAGCTGATTAAACAGGAGCTATTGATTGTCATAAGTTAACCAACAAGTAGGGTCAGCCACACCTACCTTTCAATATTATTGTAGTACATGAACAGCTACAACAGTACATAGACAGCAAACAGTGGTTATTGACAATATGTATAAGTACCTTCACTTTGTTGGATAACAGATGATAGCCACAAAGTCATCTTTTATTGATAGCTTGTTGTTATTACAGTTAAAATTTCACTCCTACATGATCTCTTCTTCAATATTTCTAAACTCCTACATATCAATAAACAACACATGTAGTAACTGTTGTCTTGTCTAATACTACTCATCTCTTATCATGTCTCTTTGAATATTGAAATATTGAACTTAATGTAACAGTATCAATTACCTTGTAAAGTAAAGGGAAACTTGCTACAGGTAACAATATTTCTTATATCACCTTCACTTTATCAAAAGATTCATTAGCTTGTATAATTTTATCATAATATCTCTTCTGTTTTAACTATTGATTATTTGATTAATAACAATTGGTCTTGGTACACATCTAGAGTTTGTGCATTTCTCATTAATTATAATATAGTTATTCTAACATGTTTGTATAATGGGATGACATCAACTGTTGAAACTGCTAAATACAAATGTTAGTAATTTGATTCATCATATTTAGTCAACACTAAACAGGAGTCACTAACAGAACAGCAAGTTACTCTGTCCGTGTCTTAGCTAGTCTCATTCACCTCTCCTTCTTCAAAGTCCTCATCATTTTACAAATGTATTTGGAAAACATGCAGCACATACTCTGTATAGAGCAAAGTAACTAATACTATGTAAAGTATAATGTATAACAACAAACTTGTCATAGCTACGATAAACAGATGTCTAACCAAAAGCTCTCTTTCCAGTAAATATCGTAATATGATATATACTAAGAGCTTAGTTGCTTAAATTACGCAAAAAGTAAGTCACGTGATTGTATTGACCTTAAGTCTGGTGAAGGACTACACGTGCTATAAACGTTGTTAATTCGTCCCTGTCTTAACTAAAAAACCTTGGATATAATCTGTTTCTGTGCTGCTTAAGATCTTTCTAAAATTGATATTCTCCTTTCATTAACACAACTTGCTTATGAAGTCTGTCTGAATCAGGATATAAATTTTAAAGCAATAATTGCATAGCACCAGCTGTCGGTGAGTCAGTGTTACCAATAGTGACTTTGTGTCCTCTTTAGTAAAGCGTATTTATTTATTAAAAGTGATATGAAGGGATGAAGAGAAGCTTGATGCATGAAATTCACCATAATAAGTGTATTGTTCCCAGTTTTTATAGCATTTGGTACAATTGTGGTCTTTAACCAGTTGTTGGAATACTTTTTTGTCTCCCTCCGATCATATTTTCCTGTTAATATAATACTTGAATGTTTGTATAAGTGTATTTGTGTATGTCTTAATTTATTGTAATATTCACACTATTTTGTTGGCAGGTATTGGCTTTCCACCACCCAATTAATGAACTCATACAGATACAGCTCAATGTGAGGTTTCATTTAAAGTATTGTTACATTTTAAATCATTGGTGAATGCTCCTGTTTTAACTATTTGTGAACTTGAATAAAGTCTAAAAGCTACATCAATTATTCCTCAAGGTATATAATAATAATTCATTAGTCTAAAGTAATATATATGTATATAACATAAGGTGAATCAAACTTTATATGCAAGAATTTTTTAAAAATATTAAGTGGAGGTTAATGCAGTAAATGTTTTTATGCATTCATGAAGTTTACACTGACTTTTGTTAGAAGTCTTAAAGGTAACAAGCTTAATTTTTCAATAAGTATTAATTAGAACATTAGCAAATGTAGAGTTAATAGTACATCTTGTAAGTAGAGAACCAAAGCACTCTGTTACAAATCTAGATGATGTAATTCATTTTTTATGCAATTACATGCACTGATTAGGAAGGATAACTTGAGATGATTCTTTAACCACCCACTCTTTATGGAGAACATAAATGATCTCACAGGAGAAGTAAAATGCTTATCATAAAAACAGTAATATTCTGACAGAATCAAGCTTTGTTGAAACTCCATTAGACATTAATTTGACCTTGCTGTGCATGAGCGCATAGTGAGGGTTACTGTAGTCTGCCAGTATGTCTGTGTGTGTGTTACCCAGGCAAATAGCTTTGAACTCCTTTAACTTGGCAAACACGGCACTGATAGCCACCAAATTATAGTGAATGGTAGCAAAACTTCTGTACTTCTTAAGAACACTGCCAAAAGGATTGTCAAACAAACAAAAGCTTTAAAAGTCTGAAAAACCTTTGAAAAAAAGCACAGCTTTCAGTGAAGTCTCAAGAACTCAATTGAAATCTCCTGCATACAGCTTATGACATTTTCCAACTTTTTAAAGTGAGAATTTTTGCAAAAATACTTCTTTGGAAAGTTATGACAGTTTTACTAACTTTTGACATTTATCTTTGTAGATACATTGAGCGCAAACTAAAATACTAGCACCATAGCTGTCATTGGAGAATCACTAACTTTTACTAAGAAGTTGGAAAGTATTGGACCTTTTGTTGCAAAAGATTGAATCAAACTTAAATGAACATACATAGAGACATCCCAAAAGATAACAAGCAGTACTGATCGAGAGTTGACTAAAAACCTGAACATAGTCCATAAATGTAGAGTTAGATAAGTAGTTAAACAAAAGATAGCGATAATCAAATGAATCAATTGTGACCTGATTTGCAAAAAGGGACCAATTCTGTCAAAACATTTGGGACCTGATTTTGAAAAAAACACTGTTAAAACATATAAAAAACAGTTTTGGTTTCATATAGAATAGTTATGCATATACTAACTGTATGTACACAAACTGATATGTTTGATATGTTTTAATGGGAATTGTTCACAAATCAGGTCACAAACGTTTTGACAGAAGTGGTCCCTTTTTGCAAATCATGTCACAATTATCTTTACTTTGGTATAAACATTAGAAATGTAACATATTACTGTATTATAGGAATGTCAACCTTGATGAATGATCATCAACAACTTACTTTATATGTAAACAAGTATTTTTTATCTTTCACATATGACAAATAAACAACAACTCATCTTATTTTATGAGAACAATATAAGCTCAATGCTTGAATTCTATATGAAAAGAAATTGATTGTTATCCTTTCGGTTTGAGCATTAGTAATGTGTCTGTCTTATATAAATGATAGTAAATGATTGAAACTTGAGAGAACAGAAAATATACAGAGTATAAACATATAATTTAATTAGCACAAGATATGTTTATACAAGTTATGTCAAATGTAAGTACTATTATCTTATATAACATAGATGAAAGATAAACAATCCTGTTATTGTAGAATGTCTTTAACTTGAATATGATAATTTCTCTTTTCATCATCAACTTCTGTAGTGACGAAGTATTTGGTCTTTAAGAGAATGATGAGAAGAATGATGTTGAACCAAGGTAATAAATAGTAATTATTCATGAATAAATTTGTGACTTGAAAACTGGCATGATCATAATATTATCGAACACGACACGACAAGTTTAATCTCACAAACAGTGATCTTGGGTACATGAAAGTAAAGACAACATAATCATTTACTTTTATAATTAACTGCTCTCATGATGACTCTGGACCCACCATACCACAACTATTACAAGGTTTATTTGATGGACAAATTTATACATAAGAAAATAAACTAGATTATTCTCTTGATTGAAGTATACAAATTAAATAATACTAAAACAAATGTCCTTCTTTGATTTGTGCTAACTATATCCACAGTTCAGGAAAAAAGTAAAATAGTCCAGCAAACTAAGACCAGTTGTAGTTATGGCTCTAACTAGACCAAATTTGACCCTGACAACATCTCCAGTTGCCACTTTTCTCCTCTTCTTTACAGAATCTTTTTTTGAAATGATTTTAGATGAAACAAACAGGTATGCCCAACCTGTATGGGAGAGGAAGCAATACATTGTATATAAAATACTCATGGGGATAATATACTTACCCTCCTCTGTAAACATATATTAGAAAAAGGATCCTCGCTATCATTATGCACCAATAACAAATCAAATCTCTAAAGATTGATTTATGGAAAGATACCTACATTTTGTAGACAATTTGACATTAGCACCACCAGGATAGATGAATATGACCCCTTGGCAATGTGGGACCAGTGTTAGAATACCTATTTGTGTGATTCACTGCTCTCTATAGTCCTAACAGAGACTGTAGTATTGATGAGGCAGTGGTGACATTTAAGGGATGGTCAAATATGAAGCAGTACATACTGAAAAACCTGTAAAGTGAGGAAGAGCTCTGATACTAAAAAATGGCTTTATATTAGAATTCCAGAAGAGAGGATCTGAAAGTCAACTAGCTGTAAAAGTTCTTCATAGAAACATAGTAGGAAAAACATCACAGCTATTGTAACAGATTTTTCAACAGTGTTTCACTGTCCTGAGATCTGCTAGATGACTAAATCTATGCCAGTTGAACAATACGGTCTGACAGGATATTTTTACCAGAGCAGTTAAAACCACATTTAAAGAAAGTTTCAAAAAGAGAGGAGAGTACAGAGTGGAAACTTAGTAATTGCAGTTTGGCAAGACACAAATATCTTTACAACTATTTTAACAAATTCTCAACGAAATGAAATAGTTCAGGTTAAAAAGCCTAGGAAGTAGAAAAATAGTGATAGACAGCTCTTTCAATGTCCAGACCTTAGAGCTAATTACAATGAAAATATAGGTAGTGTTGATCGAAATGATCAACTGAGACAGTACTACAGCATTTATGTTCGTGGGCAGGAATGCCAAGTATATATTTCATACTTTAGCATTAGTATAAGAAATGCTTACATTTTACACTGTCTTCTTTTTAACCATCATTTCACAACGTGAAAGATTTTTGTCTCGATCTTTAAATTCAACTCATCTGCTCATGCAATAGTCGAAAACATGATGGCCATACATCTATATTATAAGCAAAAATGTTTTGCCAGAGTCACTTCCCGCAGAAACCAAATAAGAAATGCTACCATTGTCACTACTGCTACACCTATAAGATGAGAAAAAACCCTCAATGGTATTATCAAGAATACAGTATACACTTCTCCATGCTGGGAAGAATAATAACTTTTTCTCACAGTATCACACCATATATATATATTTCTAGATACTTACTGCATTCTTCAACAGTTCAATAACCAAATGTATTACATATATAATCATTCGTATTCATATTGGAATATATAGACAAGAAGTTTGAAGGTAAGAGAAGACATAAACCTAGTTAGTACCAGAACACTATCAGTATAATAAGAATAATCACACACTTAGCTATGAAACAGTAATGAAAATGGGACGTCATCTCTTCTTCACATGCAAATAAGTATTTGCCGATGATAGTGAGAATATAACCAACACAACATGATCCATACCAGAGTCCAGCCATCAATCCTCTCATTTTATATGATGACTGAGCTATTGTAAATGTTAAAGGATGTTAAGATAATTAAAGCAGTTGCTATTTCATACAAAACTTGAAATACAATAACGATTTTATATAAATTTGTATCAAAAAGAAAAACAATGTTGAATCCAATTATTATGACAGTGCATGTTAATGTAAATATTGAAAAAAGCCACTCCAACTGCAATTCTTTTAAGCATAATTGGAATGTAATTGTCAAAACAAGACTTTCTAATTAATTGATAGAAGAGAATTTAAAATGAAGCTATTAAAATTTATAGTAACTATTCCATTTAATATCCTCAGCTGATAAAAGACAAATAAACTGATTAATAATGGAGCCAAATGTATGAGTACTTTGACATTCTCTACCTGTTCCTCTATGATTGGTCCACTGTATCTGTCTTTACCCAAGTCTAACCTGATGGAAGGATAATTATCCTCTCAATAGGTGAAGTCACTATACTTCCTATGATACTTGTTTTCCTGGTATAGTTGAGTACATTAACAATTAATTTGACAGGATTAACAATGTGAGCTGTAGTATCCAGTCAATGTTTAAAGAGAACTTAGTGACGATTATTGTAGAAACAACCATACATGATAGCACATATGGCATAATACAAAATATTGCAGGTAAAATGAATGCCAATATATAATAGTACTTAGCTAATCACCTAAAGTACCAATTACTTTATCAATGTTAAATTGAAGAATATTTGGTATACATGAATATCCAATCACTTATAGCAAAAAGGAAATACCACTTATTATAAGAAACAGCACATTATATTGTGATGATGTCTGTATTATGAAAGCTAATCCAGCAATCATCCATGATAAAAATGACAGATATACGCCAGTGATAATAAATAACCAAAAAAGGGAAATATAATTAAGAACAGAGAGCAATTTCTGATAGTTATAAGCATCATCATTATCTTCAGCATAGATAATTGATGCAAATCTTGTAATCAAAGTTATATGAGCATACATAGAGACATCCTAAAGAAGATTATTAGCATTGAGTGACACCTGATCAAAAATCTTAACATTGTGAAGAATATACATTCTTTGCTAAATAGTTGAACTAAAGATTTATAGTTAAATGAATAGTTGAAGACTATATACAAAGGAAACAAGGTTTTTGCTTTTGGTATAAACATTAGTAATGTAACATTTTACTATACAATAGGAATGTCAACCTTAACAAATGATTGACATACCATAACCTACTTAAAATGAAAAAGGACATCCTTCTAGATTTATTCAGCAAACATTAAACATAAACAAGGAGTCTTTTTCTAATCACATCAATTATCTGATGATATGATATATATTCATTTGCTCTAGTATTATAATAAGTCTCTTTGTGAATCAATCAACTAAGAATGAGTATAACAATAATCAGAGTCGATGTTCTTAAAGGCTGCACTTATTACATTTATTCCTGTTCAGAATGCTGGTACATATCATCAATCTTGGGGTTGATGTCATTGAGTGGATCTTTTTAGTTAGAACAGGACCTAGAGGTTAATGATAAGTCATAGATAAATACAAAGTGCAATTTATGAGATGATTATCATGATGTTGAATTATTATTGAGCTCTATTATTGAGACTTGTTACACTAAAGAAAACATATTAAATATTTTGTTTATGGAAGCACAAAAAAATCTTCACATACTAATAAAGATGACAGTAGTCAAGCTAAAATTAATGTTGCCTTCCATACTATATGGGATGAACATAGCAGAGATAAGGTATAATATGAGTACTGTGCTAGACAGTAATTTGTGCTTTGATATGTGTAGGAGGTGAGAGGTCTGATGGAGAAATGAAAGTTTTGAAGAGAAGGTTATACTACTCAAAGAGGAGTTACTCCATAATAGCAAACTTGTGAGATCAAAAATATCAAATGAAGTTATGATGTATGCACACACATGTAAATAATCCTTATGTATTATTTTAGTTGCTTCAAAAGGAGAGTTATAGTAAACTAAGTTAGTCTTTACTGTCCAAGAAAATGAAAGTGAGAAGCAGAGAAAAGTTATTAATATACAGTCTAACATTTTGTGGACACATTAAACACAATTTAATTAAGGGAATGATCTATTTTGTAAAGATAAAAATTACAGGAGGTTAGGCTATAATTTTAACCTATATCAGCAGAAATTAAAAGATCCACTAACCAATCTTCTATTTAATTAATAGACCTTCAAACTGTTCCTTGTATTTACAGCTTAATATACTAAAGTATTACTATTAGACTATCCTTATTTGAGATTATACCTTATGTTATAGGTTCTATTGTACTATGTGTTACTGCACTCACTGACTTGTCTTATCTAAATAGTGAACCTCTCCTCTCAGGTTGAACTCTCTAAAAACACACAAATATCAAGAATTACAGATAATATAGAAGAGAAATAGTGCTTTAGAAATAAAACTAAAGTAAGAGGATATATTTTAACAGAGATCAAATATGTTGTTTATTGAGAACTAAAAGAATTTCATTTTAAACAGACTCAAGAGACAAACTTTAGGTTAGGTGATTTGGAAAGATTGTTATCACAACAGGAGGTAAACCCCTGACCTAACAAGTAAAAAGCTAATTAAAGTATTAATATACTTAATTAATGTAGGATCTTAGTATTATGAACGATATGGTTAAGAGTGTTGAAAGAAGTGGGAGGGGCTGTCCACTATATAATGTGTCACATCTTGACAAAAGGGAAACAGCGCTGCAGATCAACATCAAATAACCTAAGTTTACTTTTACTATTCTAGTGTAGGTATCCTAGGTTATCATAATAAGTTGTTTTGTAATAATTTACTGCTTGTGATAGTAAAATGACACAGTTACTGTCAACTGAGTATTATATATATATATCAAGACTTTTAACTTGACATTCATTAATATCAGTTAATTCCGTGTACTAATTAAATTAAGAAATTAAAATTTTGAATTGGGCGTGGTTGTTAAATGCTGCAATGGTGCAGACAACGCCATCTCAAGTCTTTTGAAGGAAAGAAATAGTGGAATAAAAGGAAGAAATATCATAATTATGAATAATTTGTTATTATATATTGTCTATTGTATTCAAGACTAGTTGTACAATTGTGTACCTGTTATATGTTTCCCCAATGCTTATGGCCAATTTGATGCAGCACTTATGCTGTAATCACAAAGTTTAGGGATAAAACTTTAGAAAAGGAAGTGACAATGGAAAATATTGTAAATACAGTCAATAAAATTAGGACAGGTTTATACAATTAACAGGCAAGGAAGGTGAGTTGTTTATTAAAAGCTGGTGGAGGAGCCAAGAGAGGTGCTGATTTAGTTGAATTTTAAGCTGAATTTGGTTATGATCACTGATTTTCATTAACTGTAAAAACTTTGAGTTTGTTATGATTAAATTAACATAGTGATCAAACTATAGAATACTCTTTTGATAATTCTATGAATTATCAGCGACTTCACCAGTTGTACCATACCAAAGTATATCATCTATGTGATATATTTTCTATTATAATTGGTTTACATACACAGTCATAGTTAGAAATGATCAAATAAGGCCAGTAATGTAAGAGTTATTACAGTGTTAAAAAAATAAACTTCTGGATAGCCCAGGGATGTTGTTATGAGAACAGGAAATAACAGCTGAATCTGTGAATATTAGTAAAATGACGATTTAAGTAGGTTTTTAGATGGTCATGTATGAAGAGCCATTTTTTGAGTTATTTTCAAGATACATAAATTATAATAAGTTAATATGAGTGATCAGTGAAAATAAATTACCTGTAATGTCTAGATGAAGCAAAAAGAATGTCCAGTATAATGGCATGATCTTTGTAGACAAATAACACTCACTCATTAATAGCTGATGATAATTGCAGACCCATATTCTTGTCGGTATTGGTAATACGCAGTTTGTAATGTCCACACATTCAAGCAAACAGCATGAAATCCTGGATGGTCAGTAATACATAGGAGTTCAGGTATCTAGCTTCTTCCATTTTCTCATTCATTTTTATAATTTCTTGGCAGCAAATCCATTCCTTTGAAGTACTCATGATTACACAGTGGTTACATGCACACCTATAATCAACATATAATACATATTACAAACGTTATTCCTCATTTATGTTCATACCAACTAAGTTTAAAAAATGCTTGGCTATCACTTGGTTCATATAAATAAGACAAAACAATACCAGCAAAAGAATCTTCATCTTCACTATAATCATCCAGCATTGGACTTGAATATGGTTCAGATCCACTAGTTTTTCGTTAGCAAGCTTAAGTACATCCATCTCTATAACAGGTGCGAAACTATCGATTTGCATGTGTTCATCTTGTGATGTTATAATACTTTTCGCCGATTTTGCTGCTTAAACAGGAAGAAGATGGCTGACTTACGATTGAGCAAGGTTTTACTTCGTTTTATTTCAAAAGAAAGATCCATGTCAAGAAAAGGAGTAAGGTTACCATGTTATCATATTATTATTTAACGAATAAACAAATTTGAAAAATTTCTAAATACGCATTTTAGTTACCATTTAATTATAAAAAATATGACGTCATAATTTGCGAGATAAACATAGAATATAATTCCATTGAGTGCACCAATCATCAATGTAAGTCTAAGAGTATATAACAGGTAAATTTGGAGAGGACTATATTAGCTTAACTACCCAGTTCAAGTACTGGTTACTGTTGTATATCTCTCATTCTCAAGCTTATTAATAGCAATTATTGTTGTGTTTATCAGAGCAAGAATCTATTATGACTCAGATAGTAGTTACTAAGTTTGATATTGAAATGGATCAATAGAATATAGTGGTGAATCTCTTCTCGTACATTGGTAAATGTCTTTTAAGTTATTCCCAACAGTCTAACATTGATTGATTTTGGAAAATCTAACTTGTATTAGTGCAATTATTAAATTATATCTACATTTACTTTCAATATAATTTAGTGCAAAAGATAACAACGACAACATCAATACTTAAGTAGTTAGTTCATATGTTATTTAGCTCAATCAAACTCATTTTAAAATGCTCTTTTTCAATTTTCAATATGTTACCTCAATTAGCAAGACTTGTGACAAAGAAACTCTCTAATCACTCTGTGTACATTGTTATGAAGGTCCATTATGTGATAGTTGTAGTAAATAGGCTTAATGAATGTAAAACCTAAGTGTGGTATTTGGTTCAACAGAATGTAAAGTATGAAGTACTTGGTGGTTGACATTAGTCCTGTATGTAATAGCTGGTCCCCTCCTCTTTACCTATTATATACTGTTAGACTTACATATATTCTATGCTCATCTTGCAAATTATGATGTCATAGTTTCTTATCATTAATCTTTATCAAGACCATACTCAAAGTTTGTCTTATTTTTTTGTCAGCATTGAATCTGAATCTTGGTTTTCCTCAATGTTTTTATGATGGAAATGATAGTTATGGAAAGTTGGTCTCAGTTTATTAGTTACAATTTATATATTGACAATAGTTGTCATCCTTATTATTCTCAGTCACTTGTCTCTCAAGCTTTCTAACAGATTAGTGTAACTACCCAGTTCAGGTACTGGTTACTGTTGTACATCTCTCATTCTCAAAACTATTAGTAGCAATTATTGACATATTTACCTCAACAAGAATCTATTATTATTTAGATAGTAGTTAGATAGTAGTTGGTATTGGGATGGGTCAATAGAATATGATGGTGAATCACTTCTTATGCATTTAAGTTATTCCCAACAGTCTAACAGTGATTGATTTTAGAAAATCTGAAAGATTAACTTGCATTAGTGCAATTATTAAATTATATGTACCTTTACTTTCAATATAATTTATTGCAAAAGATAACAAAAATAACTACAACATCAATACTTAAGGAGTTAGTTCATATGTTACTTAGTTCAATTAAACTCATTTTAAAATTCTCTTTTTCAATTTTCAATATGTTTATCCCAATTAGCAAGACTAGTGATAAAGACTCTCTCCAGTCACTCTGTGTACATTGTTATGAAGGTCCATTTTGTGATTGTTGCAGTAGGCTTAATGAAGATCAAAACCTAAGTGTGGTATTTGATTCAATAGAATGTAAAGTATGTAGTAATTGGTGGTTGACATTAGTCCTGTATGTAATAGCTGGTCCCCTCCTCTTTACCTGTTATATACTCCTAGACTTACATATATTCTATGCTCATCTTGCAAATTATGATGTCATAGTTTCTTATCATTAATCTTTATCAAGACCATACTCAAAGTTTGTCTTATTTTTTTGTCAGCATTGAATCTGAATCTTGGTTTTCCTCAATGTTTTTATGATGGAAATGATAGTTATGGAAAGTTGGTCTCAGTTTATTAGTTACAATTTATATATTGACAATAGTTGTCATCCTTATTATTCTCAGTCACTTGTCTCTCAAGCTTTCTAACAGATTGGCTTAACTACCCAGTTCAAGCACTGGTTACTGTTGTACATCTCTCATTCTCAAAACTATTAGCAGCAATTATTTACATATTTACCTCAACAAGAGTCTATTATTATTCAAAAAGTAGTTAGATAGTAGTTGGTATTGGGATGGGTCAATAGAATATGATGGTGAATCACTTCTCATGCATTTAAGTTATTCCCAACAGTCTAACAATGTTTGGTTTTGGAAAATCTGAAAGATTAACTTGCATTTGTGCAATTATTAAATTATATCTACCTTTACTTTCAATATAATTTATTGCAAAAGATAACAAAAACAACTACAACATCAATACTTAAGGAGTTAGTTCATGCTGTTTAGTTCAATCAAACTCTTTTTAAAATGCTCTTACTGTCAGCTATCTTGATATTTCATTTTCTAGTAAATTGTTTTGAAACATATCATGTTAACTCAGCATCAGATTTAGAAAAGTACCTGTGTGATACAACGTGGTCCTCTCAACACCTTGTTTTATCATTAAACAGCTCTGTTAATTTTACTCTCTTGCATGGTATCTTTTGTCAAGTGACAAGCAACCAAACTAGTAAGATTGACATACACAGTGATTCTCAAACAGAATGGGCAACTATAATATGTCTTCAAAATGATACATCAGAGATTCCTCCACAGCACAGAAGAGGTCTTGTATTCTTTAACACTATAGTGACTCTGCAGCGATTGATATTTAAGGATTGTGGTACATATCTCTCTACTATACAAGATGCTGCAATTACTCACTACCTCAATAGTTCATCTCTAAATTACACTTCATCTCATGCCGCTGCCTTAGTCTTTGTTCATTGTCAGGTGAATATAACTCGAGTTAAAATCTACTACTCATATGGGTTTGCTATGATTGGTGTAAATCTGAATGATTCTAGTATCAGTGAAGTTAATATATCATATTCAACCCTTAGTACTAACCTATATCGTCATACTAAAGACAAAAGAAGGACAATTGGTTGTGGTGCTCTTCTACATTTTCTTGATCATCAACTAATGATGTATCCTACAAATGTTAATGTCAACTATGTATATCTTAAAAATAACTTTGATTTGCACAAAGGGTATTCCTATATCACTGAGTTCTCTAATAATTACTTGAATATTGTTAATGCTGCTGGTCTGACTGTAATTTATACTCAAAAAAAATATTTTGCCAGTGTTACTATTAACAATACAGAATTTATATCTAATGTGGGAAGCTTTAATTCACCAGGTGGTCTGCTTGTTCTTCATTACAACAGTTCTCTTAACACAAGCACAATTGTTAATAACTCTCTGTTTTCTGATAATGCTAATGGTCCTAAGTCATTTTTACATGGAGCAGCTCTTGCTTTATATTGGATTAAAGTAACATATTTGTCCATGACACAACCCCAATTATTGTTAATTCAAAATACAAACTTTTATAATCACACAGGACATTGTCATAATTGTTCATCTACTGGTGCTATATATGTTGGTGTAGCTGAATTTGACAAGACTGTTAAAATAGATATTATTTTTAAAAATTGCAGTTTTCAAAATAACTCAGTAGACAAAACTGGAGCTTGTCTTTTTATGTCTGTCTATGATAATGCTATGAAGTTTGCAAACATGTCCGTTGTTCTTGAAGATATATACGCAAGGAATAACTCTCAAACTCTAGCATTTAAGCCTGTTTCGACTGCAGGAATCTTCTCATTTAGTAGCGTAGCAAATGTGTCTATTACTGGAACGTCAAACTTCACTAACAACTATGGATCTGTGATTGATGCTTTCAGCTCTAATGTTTATCTGTCAAAATATGCCAATGTGACTTTTAGCAACAATGTTGGATCCAGTGGTGCTGCTATTAGATTACTAGGTAATGGATATCTTTATATTAGTGGAGGAGCTGTAGTTAACTTTATTTATAATCAGGCTCAGGAATTTGGTGGAGCAATATATGCAAATTCTGGTATAAGAAATAGCTTATTACTAAAAGAACAATGTATCATAAAAGTAATTGATATCACAAAGGAAAGAAATATTTTTTTCACAGAAAATGAGGCTATCTATGCTGGTAATTCAATATTCGCCTATCCACTCTTTTCCTGCCGATTCGAGCCAAAAATTTCAAATAATTCAGCATTGCTAGAATTTTATAGGAAACACTTTCATTTCATTGAAAACAAGAAAGTGAATAAACTGCACACTGTATCAACTTCAGCTTCAAAATTAACTTTGTGTTATCCTAATGGTACACACAGAAATTCCAACAAATCATTTAACACCTATCCAGGTCAGAAGATCAAGATCTACATGGCATCTGTTGATGCTGTAAAGCGAGCTGTCTCCTCAACTGTTAAAATCACTGTTACTAAAAATAGAAAGATTTTAGAACTACATAACAACCAAGAACAAATACTTAATGAAGGTAATGATTGTACCTCATTTGAACTTAAAATATATAGCAAAGTCTCTAACACCACTGAAGGAAAGTTAGTATTTTCTATACCCAACTTCCCAGCTGCTCTAATTGTCAATGTTACAGTACAACGTTGTCCTTTAGGTTTTGTTTGGTACAATAAAACACAACAATGTGTTTGCTCATCAGCTTTTTATAACGAAGACTTTTATTTGTTTTATGATTATAAGGCTGATTGTGACATTGATTACCTGTCAATGGAAAGACCAGGTTTTTCTGCTATTACCTGGGCTGGTTATATGAATACATCTGCACGTTTTGGTGTCTCAATGCCATGTCCAATTGGTTATTGTAATCCTAATGGAGATTTTTTTTGCAGTTCTTCAACCAACAATATTACAATATCAACTAGCAAGACTTGTGACAAAGGAACTCTCCAATTACTCTGTTTACATCATCGCGAAGGTCCATTGTGTGGTAGTTGTGGTAGGCTTAAAGAAGGTCATAAACTAAGTGTGGTGTTTGGTTCTACAGAATGTAAACAATGTAGTAATTGGTGGTTGTTGACATTAGTCCTCTATGCAATAGCTGGTCCCCTCCTCATTTACCTGTTATATGCTCTCAAACTTACATTGACAACTGGTACACTCAACGGAATTATATTTTATGCTCATATAGCTAATTGTGGCATCATAGATCTATTATTATTAAATGTTCATCAAAAGGCATACTCAAAGTTTAGTCTTATTTTTTTGTCTACATTGAATCTGAATCTTGGTTTTTCTCTATGTTTTTATGATGGGATGACAGAGTTATGGAAAGCTGGTCTCAGTTTATTATTTCCACTTTATATGCTAGCAATAGTTGTTGTCCTTATTATCCTCAGTCATTTTTCTCTCAAGCTTTCTAACAGAATAGCTCATTCTTCAGTTCAAGTACTGGTTACTGTTATACATCTCTCATTCTCAAAACTATTACTAGCAATTATTGATGTGTTTATCTCAGCAAGAATCTACTATGATTCAAATAGTAGTTACAAAGTTTGGTATTGCGATGGGTCAATAGAATATGGTAGTGGATCACATCTTATTCTAATGATCATTACATTTGCAATTGTCACGTCTTTCTTGTTACCTTATGTCCTTGTTCTCCTATTTGCTAGAAAAATACGACGTACTAGCATAAACAAATACATTCGACCTCTGCAAGAAGCTATCCATGCTCCATATAAGGAAGGTAAAGAGTGCTGGTTTGTGGCTCGACTGGTTTTCTTCATTGGAATATGTGCAATATATGTATCAATGAGAACTAGCTCCGTTTTTAAAATATATGTTATATCAACTCCCTTGTTAGTTTTTCTACTGCTCTTACATGTTTACTTCAAACCATATAAGAACAAAGTGATATACTACCTTGACTGTTGGCTTATATTTAACATTGTTATAATATACACAACAACTTGGTTTTTCTTTATGGAACAAAAATATCAAGCTATTGCAAAGTTTGTGTCTGTTATGGTCTTTTTAGTGTTCCTTACATTCTTGGCAACATTGTTGTATCATATTCTACTGGTAACTGGCAAGATGTATTCAATAACAGTAATATTTCAATTGATGCAACACAAGTATAAGCAGAAAATGCTCTCACACAAACCATTAAAGACAGCTGTTGGCTCATTTTACAATTCATGTGAATACAGAGAACCTTTATTAAGTTCTAGTAACTAATGCAAACAAACAATTTTATTATTAATTATTTGTTATTTAAAACAAATAAATGTATCATTAATAAAAATTAATTTGATATACTAAATTGTACTGTAAATACACTGAAGTTTCTTTATTTTTAATTCTTTTTTGATTGAGGTCAGGCTCTGTTAAATAAAATTTAATGTTTTTCTATTATTGGCATGATAACGTCTGATGCTAACCACATCAAACAATTAATGATGTGATCGTGTGATCGGTTGTTATAACCACATATTAATTCTTAACATTATTTGTTGACTGGAAATATATAGCATTGATAATCGAGGACATATAATAATGAATTGTATAGCTTAGATTTCATTTAAACTGTAACAAAGATAACAAAAACTTCAGGCAATTGACTAGATCAGTTAAATAATTATATAATTTTTGATATCTACCAACAAAATAATTGGTTTAGCACTCTTTAGAAATAATATATTATATGATACAGTTCTTCAATTCAAGACATTAGAAGTTCTTAACCATATCACTATAAATTTTAACTGGCTGCATTTATATGTGTAGTTCATGTCAGTTATGAACTACACATACATATTCAGGTCCTAGAGATTGATGGAAAGTCATATTTGGTCCTCTTATTAATGCAAAGAATGATTTAGGAAATAATTGAAGAAGCATTGAATTACTATTATTCAGTTTTATCATTTGGACTTCTTATGCTCCAGAAAAAAAATATAATTATTCTTGGAGGCACAAAAAACTTCACACACTAATAATGACGGGAAGCTAACAATTACCTTCCATACTATCTCTGGTATTATGTCTGTTGATTCAACTATTAAACTATAAGATAAACTACAAAAATTTTGTACTAAAGTGGTACTGGCAACAAGCATGTCACTAACAACAATCATAATTTCAACAAATTTCATTGAAAACTATTAATATGTCTTATTTGTTGTAATTAGACTTCATTATTTCTCCTTTCTTATTCTTCGTATATTAGGTGCAAATTGGACGAGATATAAATCATACTGCTTTGAATAATAAAAATTAATAATTGTTGGATTCTTTATTGCAATGATTACGTTATAAATTTTATACTTTGTACATTTAAATGGATTGCTGTAGTTTGTATTATTCAGTTGCAGCTTTTCTATTTTAGATATGGTCTTTTTGGAGCTATTGTGATCTAATTTGTTACTGATCAATTTAATTTTACATCATCTCAAGATTTAAATAGTTTGGTTTATTTTTTTTTTGTATGAACTCTTATATCTTTGGTTCTGTTGTACCTATTGTCATGATTGTAGTCTTGTCTTTTGTTCCTTCAACAATCAATTGGTTATTGAGCCAGTTCAGTACAAAAATCTTATCAAACTAATCTGGAGTGCAATGAAGAATGTTGTAACTCACAAACAAGGAAATGAGACCAAGTTAGTTTACATATGGAAAGGTTTCACCATCCAGACTAGACCTAGATAAAAAAGTTATGAAGCATTTGGCACTGTCAAAGTAGAGGATACCAAAAAATTTTATATATACTTAGTATTGTTTTAGGGACCTTTGGATATGAATTTCCTGACACTAATCCAAAATTTCTCACAAATACTTATTTTATGGAAAAAAGATGGTCCAAATATTTTTATAGGAAATCTGCTGCTGACAATCCTCTGGCAGTTCTGTATCTTTTTATTGTATTTGCTCTTCCTTTCTATCAATTTACAATATTTCTTTTCTACTTTCACTGAATGCTAATCATGTTGAGAATTATATTGATCAGAAAAGTGGCACTGCTAATGAAGTCAATAATGACAAGTTTGATTATGAAATTAAATTAGATTACATAAATGGATTTTACTAAATTAAGAACACTTCATTCACTATTTTCAATACTACACCAAATGATGACATTACATTAGTAAATATGACATTAGTAAATAATGCCCACCCTGACTTTATTCTAGAGGTCAGCACAAATATTACTTTATGTATTATTCAAGAAGTGATATTTTTCATGTTCACTGCCTTTATGTCTTCCACTTGCAATACCCAAGATCTGTGAAGCATACTTCATTTTTATTCAAGATTATGTTTTCTCATACCCTGACTCACTAAGAAGACCTTAGGCTATCGCAACAAAGATTAAGCACAATTGAGCATTCTGAAGCAACATCAGCTACATCATCATTCATCTATAAGAATAAAATTTCAGTAAGCATCATAAAGAACAATATATTTAAATAATTAGAATTTACAAACATACCTTTTGTTCATCATAAATATACAAAATATTATTAATCACACCTTTTTTAGGAACAAATGGCAAAATAGTGCTATGGCAGTTTTAGCATTACAATCTATATCACCTGTAAATTAAAAGTAATAGAATTCAATTAACAATCACTTACACCTTGATATTCAGCCTCAGCTCTTTTTAAAAATTCTATAGCTTTACCTTTCAACAAATTTCCATATACTATATATTATATATTATAGCAGGAAACCTTTTTTATTGATCCAATTTTGCAAACTAGTTTTAAACATATCTTTTTTGTCAAGAATAAGGTCCATCTCATTTATAATCTAGAAATGTAAAAAAATGTAAAGTGAAAACAATGTCAACTAACCACATAGAGAATTTTCAATTCTGGAAATTTCTCAATCGGAGCAGAAGCAGTAATTTCCAAAGATTCGTTTAAAAATTTCTCCACATGTATATATAAATGTTTGTTTGCATAAAGAAATAATTATTTTTTTGTGGTTTTTCCATTTCTACCTCTTTATATAGAGCAGATATATTATAAGATAATATAATACTCCATTTACACTACACATTAACCCTAGGCTAATTTTAGCCTGGGCTTAAGTTAGCACCTATTGGGCACTGTTTACACTTGATTAAAGTTAACCATTCCAAGCATGCTACACATATGTATGTTGGGGTGTGACTAAAGGTGTGGTAAACTTTATAGCAGATGGAAATGAAATGTATTGGGCTACTTATATTTATGAAATTTATAAGAAGATAATCTGTTATAAGAAAGAAATTACTACCAGGAAGGTACAATGCAATGCTGTAAAGCTTTTTCGTGCCAGGCAGAGCAGGGAAAAGATGGTGCTGTTTGTTTTTGGTAGCAAACTGTCTGGTTACATCTGTGAGTATAAAATGAGCTGTTGGGATTAAACAGAGAAACTCTTACTTTTGGGATTATATTGTTAATCGAACATTCTCTGACAGAGACTGGTATGAAAACTTTCGAGTGAGTAAACAAACATTTAATTATCTTTGTCGCAAGTTAAAACCAGTTATTGAATAAAAAAATACACAACTGAGTTGTGCTATTGCTATTGGTGTTAAGAGTTGCTGTTACTTAGTTGTGTCTGGCAACATCAACAGATTATAGAACACTGCCTGGGTCACTTTTTTGGAATTTCAAAAGCATCAGTTTGCCTAATAGTATGGGACGTATGTAGAGCTACTGTTGATAACTTAATGAAGGAATATATCAAGATTCCAAGTGGCAATGAATTGCGAGCAATGATATCATGTTTTAAAGAAAATTATAGTTGTAGTAAAGCATTTGATGGCTCACATATACCTATATCTTCTCCAGTAGAACATCACACAATTACTATAACAGAAAAGGGTTTTATTCTTTTGTACCACAAGGTTTAGTTGATCATCACTACTGTTTTATTGATGTATACACAGGGTGGCCAGGCAGTATGCATAATGCTATGATATTCTTTTAATCATCATTGTACAAGATAGAACAGCTGGCACATTATATTTGAATTGGACAGCTCCCATTCCTGGTGAATCAGTACTAATAGTTATTTTAGGTGACTCTGTCTATCCATTGTTAAAGTGGTTGATGAAACTATTCTCACAAAAAGAAGCACTTACTAATAGACAGAAGTTTAATTACCATTTAAGTATGGCAAGAGTTGTTTCTGAGAATTCAGTTGCTTGGCTTGAAGGGCAATGGGGATGCCTTTCAAAACGCATTGACATGGCACCAGAATGTATTCCTGTACTGATAGTTGCTTGTTGTATTTTACACAATATGTGTGAAATACATGGTTATGAATTTGATTTTAACTGGTTCATTAAAAATGCTACTGTCTTTGATGATGATGAACCTAGGCCTACCAGTGCTACTGCCCAAGCATTACCTTCAGCAACAAACACACGTTATGCATTGGTGAAATATTTTGAACAATTGTAATCATAAATTTAAAGTTTACCATGGCTTCAAGCCATTTTAAGCTGTCTAATAATCATGTGTGTTATGTGAATTGGTAACAGTGCTATGTCTGCCCATAAATGATGGTGACGGTGTATCTCCTTGCATGTTATTATAAGGGTTGTAAAATCCTTAAGGATGAGGACTTGTCATTTGCACCATCATACGCCACATTTCCAGTTCATGTTGCTGCTCATACTCTCTTCTCTTTCATCTCAATCCTCTTTCATTCATTTTCTGCATCTATCTTCATTCAGGGGTGTAGCCAGAATTTTGGATAGGGGGTGGGTGCTTGCCTGTATTCACTAGCCACGGATTTTTCTCCACACAAACATATTATACACATCACACTATGCACTGCGCTGTGTTACTGTGTATCTATGATCAAAACAATTATTAATCTGCTAAAATATTACAAAGCCTAAGACGACGAGGATGTCTTCGACTGAATTCATCTATGATGGCCTCCACATCACAGTTGGTATCACGATGGACATGCAGTAATGAGAGGGCTGTGAGTCTCTCATTTGTCATTATAGAGCGATAGGGTACTTTTATCCTTTTCAGTGCACTGTGGGAACCCTTCGATGAGCAGGTTGTTACCAGTAATGTGCACAATATCTGTAATAAGACCTTGATCGCAGTTGCATTTCTTAAAGATTGAGAAAGTGTTTTGGGCAAACACTGTTTTCCATGCTCCTTATTGTGCTCTTTCCATTTAAGATACCAGCAGAGTATCTCTCCATCAATTCCATTTCTGATGATGGTGAACTACATTGCAGTCACTACTTTTGAGATGATTTTTTGTTGGATAGAGTCACCTATTATTGAAAGCAACTGGTTTTGTATGTCTGCTGAGGTATAGGTGGCATTTCTTGCTGCTTTTTCAAGGCGATTTGCTAAAACATGATCTCCAGACCCAACTTTAAAATTTAGTAATGCCCAAAAGTTCCCATGATCACTTGAACCATCCTGATCCCATTCAATATCAGTAAGACCGTCACAATGACCCCTTAGAGGAATATTCTGACCGCCGCATAATACCAAAGTCTCAATGATTGACTTCAATATTTGGCAATTAATTGCAATTGTTTCAGCAACAGATTTATTCAAATGTTTGGCAATGCTGGGCTGGTGGCCTTGCATTACACGGAGAAATTCATCACATTTTGTGATTGCCATTAGATGATATTGCTTTTCTTTATGTTTGCCAAGTATTTCCAATGCCTTGGTGAGAATAAGTAGAGGCCGAGTAACCAAAACTCCAGGATCAACACCTTTGATTTAACTGGCAAACAATGCCCATGGTAAACAAAACCCACCCTTCGCCACTTCACTATATACAAGCCAAAGTGTAAACTGATGCAACCATTTGTGTTGAAATCTGTGCCCTGTAGCAAATCGAGGAAAACAATACGTGGGACCTGGCTTGAAATGGTTTTTAAGCAGGTGAAACTTGACACTATCGGATATATTTCTCACTTTCATATAACTTCCAACATCACAGCTATCAATCTCACATGATGATGTACCCATACTTGCTTGTGAATGGAATTCACTACGCTCTACTCACGGCAACTTCGATTGTGATGCAATATCTATACACAGAGAGAAAACCTAGCTAGATTTGGTATCAACTATAGATATCCATTAACTTCAGAATCACTATCAGAACTTTGAATGTCTTCGCTTTCAAGTGGAACCTCGTCGCTAGGAGAGGAGAGTGGTGATGCAGGACCTTTTTAAGGGACATCTTGCTAGTACCTGGAGTGATACAACTAGTGCATGCACATTTAATCGCTAATGATCGCCGCGTCGCACCAGCCCCGTCCTCTCTAGCTTTCACAATATTGGCGCATTCACTATATAGCGGCTCACACCCTCGCCATTCAACAAGCACAAAGGCTTGACGATGGACGAGGGGGGTGCTTTAGCACACTCAGCCCCCCTGGCTACACACTTGTTCATTCTTTTTTCTTGCAAAATTAAATATTGTTCTCCAAACATTTGTACTTGATACAAGCATTTTGGCTGCTTGGGTGCAAACTGGATGGCAAACTCTAATTTTTTTTGTACTTGTGTAGCCTTATGCTTCCTGGCCTTCTTATATTTATCTTTCATATCAAAACCAGGGGTAGACTCTTTGGTACATGCATCACTAGTAGTAGACTTGTTATCAACCTATATAATATATTATTAATAATGCTACCATTATCAAAAAAATTAATTTTGACACGCATACCTCAAGTATACTAGAATCTTGTGTATTACACACTGATGACAATTGTACACAATCATTATCACTGTCCTCTAAATCTATACTATCACCTACTATACCACTATTTGATTTAACAATCAAGTTTGGCTTAGTGGCAGGTTTGCATCCCAATACGCTGTCCATTTCTTCATAATACTTAATTTTTTTTGTCAACAGCCAGTTTCATCATGATGATCCACAACATCTTTGTACTGCTTGCACAACTTCTTCATCTTTTCTTTACAGTGCTCTAATGTCCAATCATGCCACTTCTCTTTCAACAATTGTCTCTTCGTCTTCTGTTTCGATAATGTAATATGATCATCTATAAGACATTTCATAGGAGGATACCTATCCTCCAAATTTAGCTTCTTCAGCCTACCCCTCTTTGTTTTGGGTGTTCCTTTGACGTCAGGTTCCAGAAGTCGCTTACAAGAAGCAACTTTCATATTGCAAACATGCTCAATTTATTTTTTCTCCCATGATCACCATAAATGTTGGATTAGTATATAAGAAGTCAAATATGACAACTAACTTACAAAACCACTGACTTTGTTCCCAAGGTCCTCCAAACATTTGTACTTGATACAAGCATTTTGGCTGCTTGGGTGCAAACTGGATGGCATTTGTAATGTTCACAAGGTGTTACGTACTTAAAAGAGGAAGTGTTTCAAAGATTACATGCTAACCCTCCTGATATGAATGATTTAGAAGAGCTCTTCGATGCTTTTCCTCTTCTTTTTGAGAATGTCTAAACACAATATAAATTAAACAAATTTTGTGTTGATGACTTTAACCTTGTGGTATGTTGGACTTACTATAAACATTATTATGATCTTATTGTAATATTGGCATGTTATTATAGATAGTACAGGTATCTACTAAACATTATTTCTGCTCATAATAATTTGAGTCAATTAAAGTACTATACATTTGTAATTTAATTGTATGTATACATGTACATGTACCTTATGATCTTTCTTATTTGTGTAGGAACCTAGAGAATTTAAATATGTCAGTCAGTCATACTGGACAAAGTGATTTTCTGGTATTAAATGGGAGAAGGTTAGTCGAACAGATATTTTTTACTATGTACCATTTTTCGAGACTCTAAAAATCTTTTACTAATGGAAGATTTTCAGTCAGGAATTTTAAACCCTCACGACATTTGTTTTGATGGAAAATTATATGATTTCTGTGACGGAACAATTTTTAAATCACATCTAATGTTTTCAGTAGTTTCGAATACGTTACAAATAGTAGCCTACTATGATAAGTTGGAGGTTGTCAATCCAATTGGCTCCTATATTAACTCTTTCGGACTGCTGTGGAATTTTGCACAGGCGTGGCTTCCTCTGTGTTGGCAGGTGTACAAGTTTGCTCAGCATATGTCAAATTATTGTTAAAATCCTTTTTTATAAAAGAAAGTGAGATTATCGCCTGTTGAATATATCTCTTGCCCTCAGACCCTAATTTCCTCTTAAATTACTTTGAAGAAATGCCTAGTGATGGTGAATCTGATGTCGACTTTGATGACTACATCACAAAGATGAGGAAGACGAAGAATCCAGCTGCACTGCAATCTCCAGCTCCACCCTCACCTCTTGCAAAGAGCGAACTTCTGGCTCTAGCTTTTGTTCAACTTGTACTAGTGAGGTATTTTCTAGCTCTTATCAGTCTCCATGTAACGATGTTATGCTACACTTACATCAATTTTTTTGATAAATAATATATGAAAAGATGCATATAAAATTTTCACATATTATTTATCATAAACTCAGATCTGTCTTGCCTTCACCAAGTAGCTTCTCTATTTTCTCACATTCCAAATATCCATCAAATTCATCATCACTGTTGTCAAACTCATCCATTTCATTTTTGCATGCCATCTCAATCACATCGTCAACACCTAATTTTGCTTTTTCTGCTTTAAAATACAATGAAAAGTTTAGTAATTTTTTTAGCTTGTATATATGTATATGTGTGTGTGTTTGTATATATATATATACATACATGTAATAAAGTGCATGGTTTAATGCTACAGGTAGTGTCTCCAGAACCAAAGTCTCACTGTGAAGTAGTTTTTTTAAAAAGTGATTTAGTACAATATGCAGTAAAAGCAGCAAGGTAAACAGTAGATTATCAATTAGGAACAAATTTTTATTCAAGGAACGATGTCTTTTCCAAGTTGTTGATAAATCTTCATCCTTTCATTCTACAAAATGTGCAATAACTTTTTTAAAAATTTGAATGTATTCAGCATGTGAGGGTGTTTCTTTGTATTAAAACATTCATGTATGAATGGCTGCCACAACTTCTGATCTAAAGATACATTAAAATGAATTATTATTATTGTTATATCTAAGAGGCATAATAATTATGATCTATCTAACACTTGATTATGTGGTTTAACTTTCACCATTTACAAATTCTATTTTATGACAGAAAATCATGTTGGAACTTTGAAACTGGACACCCATACCCCAAGTCTTTGGTGGGAAACACTTTTACAAAGTTGTCAATTGTAAAATGAATATGGTATTTTTAGAGCAAGTGTGTTTATCATGGTCAATTCTAAATGTTATCAATAATTTCTAACAATCTTTATCATTTTTCTCGTTAACAATATATATTATCTTTCTTGTTTGATGTTATATCCTAATCACCATTTTTTATCAGCATACTTGAGCACCTTTGAACAGAGCTTACAATGCACATGTGTCTTTTAATCTGGTTCAGCTTACACAAAAGCAAATAATTGAGATTTTGTGTTAACAGGCGATTATGAGAGAACATTCCCAGCTAAAGAGAAAAATTCTGACTGTACACTTGTAGCTACTGTATACCACAGCATTCTCACGAATTTTGACATAGTAGGATATTGGTTTTGTGCAGTCTCTTAGAATTATATTTTTCTTAAAAGGATTAGGAGATAGCGACAAGTGAGTTGAGTCTTTGTCATTCTCTCTGTTATTTACGAATACAAACTCAAGCATGTCAATGATGTCAAGTTTTACAGATTTGATGACATCACATCGTTCAACCTCAGCAACAAAAGGATCCAGGTCTTTGAATCTAGAATCTAGGTAGGCACATTTTTTGCAGTGTTTCGTCTTTGTATCGACACTTCAAGTCTTCACTAATAGCTCTCTGCAGTAGTTTCTTCAAATGGCTCCAACACTTCAACAGATTCTCATAAAATGACTTTCTTGTAGCTTGTTGGATACAGTTCCTGCTTTTTAACCACTTTGTCAATGTCAATTTCAACAATTCGTTGCACCATTTTGAGCTGAGAATTCCATCTTCTTGCATTCTTGGCAATAAGGGTTTTTCCATACAAAGTTTCCACTTTTTTTCTGTTGCAATTGTTGACTTTCAGACATGATTCACAATTCCAGAAGCCTTAGGTACAATTGATGTGATTTGCTTACATGACTTCAATCCATCATTGATGGCAAGCTGTTAAGTATGTGCAAAGCATGATATTCTCTGTGGAATGTCAATTTCATCGTACGTTATCATCATCTTGAGATGACTGTTCATTCTGATCGTACCGTCAGACAGAACCTACAAATGTTGACAAATATTGTATTGCTTGCTTGTTGAAATGAAAAGCCATTAATTCTCTTTTGTGTTCACTAAGTAACATTAACTCAGTTACTATTCATTTTCTTGGTATATTGTGTAGGCACTTCTGACCCATCAGAAATATTTCTGGATTATTTTGCTGATATCTGTGAAGCCATTGAAGTTAAACCCTTTCTCATTGTTAATCGCCTCCTTACAGCTCGATTGATATCACCAACTTTCAAAGAAGATGTAAAAAGTATGAGTGGTGATAATTATGAGAAAGCAGACAAAATAGTTAATGAACTACAACAACAAGTTAATGAAATAGGAATTGATTTTTTAAAGGCTATCCGTGACTTCCTTTTGAACCAGAACCATACATTAAAAGACATTGGCATAAGAATGAAACGTCAACTAGAAAGTAAGAGATTATATTACGTTCTTCATTGTTGGACTGTCATCATTAGTCATTGAAAGAGTGTTTTGAAGCAACTTGTACAGCAAAAGGCTTATAATCCCAACAGTTGGATATTTAGATCCTTTCAATAAGGTTGTTGCTTGTACAAATAGCTTAAGAACGGTTAGTACTTTTTCTAACACATTATATTCTCTTCCTTCAGGCAACTAACAATGTGATATCTTTCTGAACTATCCAACAACATAGCACATAATGGTGGCTGTCCACAATGCTCATTGGCAACATATCCTTGCAGACAAATCTGAGCAGTGAATCTTCACATTGTTACATATGATGAGAGAGTTGTTTGACCACTTGATCCACTAGCAACAGAAGGACTAGGACAGATTGCGTTATATTCTTTATGACAGGTACGAACGTGATAAAGTAAGTTCGTAGTATTGCCACATCAAGGAAGACAGCCCATACAAATACGACATATAACTTGTTTGTTGTCCATTTTTCTGCCATTTTCATCAATTTTGAACCCAAAGTGCTTCCATGCTTTACTTTTTCTCCAGAAAAAGGAACCAAAGTACATGTAGTAGAAGTAGCTGTAATTTTACCAAGCCACAAAAATTATAAAGTGTTTCAAACGAAGTGGACATGCGCAAGAATGTCAACCCAAGTTATTTCAATTAAATTAATTACGATAGACATTTTGAATTGATATTATGGTTATATTGATATTATTACAAGACCTGGCATTCACACTCACAGTATCACAAAAGCACCCTTAAAGGTGCTCTTGACACCAGTAACTCTGTTTGACATCATTGCATTTGACACCCACTGAGCTGAATTAATACTTCCATTTTAACAGCATAGGATATCAACTTGTCCCAATCACTTTGTCCCCTTCTATGATTTTCTTTTATTATTGTTTGAGTGTGATAATTTGACTGGGAATAATTACGATTGAATAGGATTATAACAGAATGACAAAGAAGAGAATACAACAATCACAATCCAAAAGTTAACATGTGTCTGAGCCAACTGCTACTGAGCATGCTCATAATATAATTACATCAAATAACACAATAATGACAAATAAACATACATTAAATGCATAATTCAATACACTACATTTCTCCCCACTTAAATTAAGGGAGTCTAAAAGTACCTGTCAGGAGGCCTTCAATTACGTGTAGGATAACGTGAATTGAATAAAAATGATGGAGGAGTATCGGATGCTGTAGAAGTTGAGTTGGTTTCTGAATTGGAAGTTAGAGCAGTAACACCAGTATTGGTTGATGTAACAGAATCTTTAGCAGGTGGTAAAATTTCAATTGCGTCATCATCATTCACCTCATTCATCAGAGGTTGTATCACCAACCACAGCACTGGGCTGAGTATTCGTACTAGTCTCTATTGGAACTTCCCATCTAAGAATTTGATCAATATGGCACCTTCGCTGAGAACCACTATGGAGATTTACAATATACGACATGGAGCCAAGTTTTTCCACAACAGTACCAGGTTGCCAAGTGACACAATTGTGACGATGAATCTTGACCATAACATCATCACCAATCATAAAGTTTCTCTCATGACTGTGCCCATCATAAGCCTGTTTTTTGAGACTCTGTTTTTCCAATACTTGCCTTCCATAGTCTGGTTTTAGCAAATCTAGCACAGTCTTGATATGACGATTAAGAAATAGGGTACTTGGTGGCACCCCTGTAACAGCATGAGGTGTTGAGCGATACCTTAGAAGAAAGCTAGACAACTTATGCTGATCAGACCTTTTATCTCTCCTTCCTGCCATGATTGATTTCTTCAAGGTTTGTACAAATCGCTCTGCTGCACCATTTGTTGCTGGACGATACGGAGCTGTTCGACAATGTTTTATCCCATTGCATTTAAGAAATAGTTGGAACTCTTCAGAGCTAAACTGAGGACCATTGTCTGAGACTAATTGATCAGCCATATGCTGCAAACACTTGTCTTAGTATGTTGATTGTCTTTGAAGTTGTGGTTGAGGTCATTTCAAAGACTTCTGGCCATTTGGAATGGGCATCAACTATAATAAAATAAGTTTTACCATACAGTGGGCCAGCAAAGTCCACATGGATTCTAACCCAAGGCTTAGCAGGCCACAACCATGGATTTAGTGGTGCTTTAGGAGGAGATGGCTTGACAGATAAACAAGGCTCACATGATTTTACTAAGGTGTCTATATCAGAATCTACTCCTGGCCACCATACATGGCTTCTCGCAATAGCTTTCATCCGGCTAATACCTGGATGATCTTGGTGCAATTCATTTAACACTTTACTCCTGTATTTGAGTGGTACAAGTACACGAATACCCCACATAACACAGTTTCCTTCAATAGTCAGTTCATGTCTACGATTAAAGTAAGGTTTAAGCTCATGAGGTACACTACTAGGCCAACCGGTTTGGGTATATCTGAGCACCTTAGACAAAATACTGTCAGTAGAAGTGGCTAAAGCCAGTTGTTTAGCAGTCAAAGGTAAGGCTTCTAATTGACTCAAATTAAAAATACTATCAAAACAGACACCCCCAATTTTCTCATTAATGGACAAAGGTAATCTTAACAAGGCATCTGCATTAGCATGTAATTTAGTAGGCCTATAGGAGATATCATAAGTGTAGGCCGAAAGAAGTAAGGCCCAACGCTGCATTCTAGCTGCAGCTAAGGATGGGATACCCTTATTAGGACTCAAAATAATAGACAAGGGTTTATGGTCTGTTATAAGGGAGAATTTACGTCCATACAAATATTGGTGGAATTTTTTTACACCAAAAACTAGAGATAAGGCCTCTTTCTCAATTTGGGGATAATTTTTTTCAGCAGAGGTGAGAGTGCGTGATGCAAAGGCAATTGGTTTTTCAGAACCATCAGGGAATGAATGTGAAATAACTGCACCCACACCATAGGCAGAGGCATCAGTAGCTAAACTTAGGGGAAGTTGACTGTCATAATGTACAAGTAATCGATTAGATACCAACTTTTTCTTGACAGTGGTTAGAGCTTGGTCGCATGCAATAGTCCACTTCCATTTAGTATCTAGTCTTAACAATTGATTAAGTGGGTGTAGAACTGAAGCCAAATTAGACACAAATTTACCTTAATAGTTGACTAATCCCAACAGGGATCGCAACTGTTGTGTATTTTGGGGTACTGAGGCATTGAGAATAGCTTGAAGCTTATTATCTGAGGAATGCAACCCTTTTTCATCTATTACATAACCCAAATACTCTACTCGATTAGTTAAAAATTCACACTTACTGTATTTCACTGTAATTCCTTCACTGGCCAGTCTCTTTAGCACTTCTTCCAGACTCTTCATGTGCTGTGTTAAGGTAGATTCTGTCACCAAGATATTGTCGATATAACAGAGCACATTAGGAATTCCTTGCAGTAAGGTATCCATAACAAGTTGAAATAATGCTGGGGCTGAGGCAACCCCAAAGGGAAGCCTATTGTATTGATACAACCCACAATGAGTATTGATTGTTACTAAGTGTCTACTATCTTCATGTAGTGTCAACTGTTGATATGCTTGTGATAAATCAATTTTTGAGAAAATTTTACCACCAGAGAGTGTAGCAAACAGATCATCTGGCTTAGGTAAAGGATGCTTATCAATCTCAAGAGAGGGGTTTATAGTCACTTTGTAGTCACTGTAAATTCTTAGTTTCCCATCTTTTTTTGGAACAGCAACAATCGGTGCTGCCCAACTACTATAGCTAACTTTGGTTATGATGCTGGTATCTTCCAATCGCTGTAACTCTTGTTCAATATTTTCCCTCAGGGCAAAAGGCACGGGCCTTGGCCTGAAAAATTTGGGCTTCGAGCCAGGTTTGAGATCCAGTTTAGCAGAGAAAGTCTTCATAGTACCTAACTTTTATCAAAAACTGAAGGATACTTACTAATTAATAAATCTAGCTCTATTTGATTATTAGAAGTGCGTGTAAGTTTAATAGAACTCCAATTAAAATGAAGATGTGACATCAAAATTCCGTCCAATCAGACTGGGTTCCGACCCTTTTATCACAAGGAGACTAAGCTTACATTTCTGACCTTCATAGATGACATCAACATCAAATTGTCCCAACACTATAATCGCTTGAGATGTATATGTTCGTAGTACAATGTCCGAAGGGTGTAGTTTGACATTTGAAAATAATTTGTCATATGTAGACTGAGAAATCAATGACATAGCAGCTCCAGTATCGAGTTCCATTACTAAATTCTTCCCATTTAATTGTAGCTCAATAAGAACTGGAGGACTGGACTGACTAGAGACGTTACATAATAATAGTTCAGAGTCATCTATTTCATTAGTTTGTAGCCATTTCGTATCTCTCTTAGGTTTCACACCACTGTGTCCCGAGGGTCTCCCCCAAGATCCTTCCTTCCGTCTCATGCAAGCAGGAGCAATGTAACCTACTTTGTTACATGAATGACAAGTGGCATGTTTAAATCTACAATGACTGGGAGCATGCCCTTTTTTGCAGCATCGGTAACACGGCTGTTGTGAAGGAGGCCTTCAGCACTCCAACTCTACCATCAGACAATTTGCCAGGATGCATGGCCTGGGACATTTCATCTGCACTTTGCAGGCTCAGGGACAAGTCAACAGCCTTGGACAAGGTGAGATCCTTCTCAAGTAATAGCCTCTTTTGTATTGCTTCATTATTAAGACCACAAACGAAGAGGTCACGTAGAGCGTGGGCCAAGTGGGCTCCAAATTTACAATTAGTAGCAAGGCGTCTCAACTCAGCCACAAAATCAGCAATAGTTTCCCCAGACTTTTGATCACGCTTGTAAAACTGAAAGCGTTCAGCAATAATGATGGGAACGGGCTCAAAATGATCTTCCATTGTCTTAATTAAGTCTTCTAGACTCTGGTCTCGAGGTTTCCTTGTGAATAATAGTCGCTAAGGAGAGCATAATTCTTTGCTCCTATAACAGTGAGGAAAACAGGCACCTTCTTCTCTTCAGTGACGCTGTTCGCATGGAAATATAATTTTAGTCTCTCCACATAAGTAGAGAATCGCTCAGTCTCTGGCCTGAACTCCTGGATTTTTCCTACAATAGACATTTTGGTTATCCTTGTCGCCAATTGTGATAATTTGACTGGGAATAATTACGATTGAATAGGATTATAACAGAATGACAAAGAAGAGAATACAACAATCACAATCAAAAAGTTAACATGTGTCTGAGCCAACTGCTACTGAGCATGCTCATAATATAATTACATCAAATAACACAATAATGACAAATTAACATACATTAAATGCATAATTCAATACACTACAGAGTGATCCATTGTAACTCTCCTTAAAGTATTACAATTCTCTCAGTCATTTTGATTGTCTTATATTAACACCGTTTTGTATTTCATCTATATAGTACTACTATTTCTGACAAGATCCCAAAAAGTAAAATATTTTTCATTGTTTGCTTTCTTCATAAGTTTTTGGTTCACCTTTACTTACCAAGGGAAAACATAATCATAATTAATAAGTTAATATAGGTATGTTTTTGACTAAAACTATAAAGATACAGGTCCTTAATTTTTGCAATAAATACATTATTAGTGTTCAATTTTTATATAATTTTGGCCAACCATTACAATTACTGTTTTGTTACTTCTAGGTCTTTCATTGCTGGTATAACTCAACTTGTCCTTAATCTAATGTATAAATCAATTAATTTTAAAGATCTCATTCAGTTCTTTTCTAGAATCTATATGTAGTACATCATTAGTTTGAAAACAATTAGTTTGAAGCATTAGTTTGAAACATCTTATGTACTTTGATAAATCCTTGGTTATTTGCTACCACAATATATTGAGCCCTACAACAAAATGCAGAGATTTACATACAAAACATAGCTATTTTTTGAAAATGAAGAAAATCAGGTGATTTATTGTTACTGGTACACTTTGGAGCAATTGGGACACCATTCTCCTTGAAAAATCATATATATACGCTGATATACTTACATATACCTGTATTAATAAATACCAATTTTTTAATACCTTTAATAGCAGGCTCTAACAGTCAATCAATGCCAAATTCAGTTACTGTGGTGCTTTTTTGCCAACACTAGAAGTTGAATAGTGTTAATATTTGATCTCAAGGAAGGCCTTAGGTTTCCTAGCATGTAGTAAAATGCACCTTAATAGAGGCATAAACAAAATAAAGTATGTAAAGCTTCATTAATTGATCATATCAATCTAACCAAGTTTGTGAATTTTATGACGAGATCCCAAAGGATTACAAATATCTAATTCGTCCTAGTATAGTTTCAGTAGTACCTCACACAGACTAGAATGGAACAGTGCGAACTACTATTTTTGGCTTCTACAAAATTAACACACATATAACTTATGATTCACTTATATGCATTTATTTTACTCATACCACAAAATCAAAATGCTTTCAGCAGTACTGTAGCTGCTGATGAAATGATATGACACCATCAAACAGTTTGGTCACGGGACTATCAAACACATCATCAATTGGGGTGGATATTGTATCTTCATCCATGTTCTTTGACACAAGGGCTTGATGAAGACGTGATTTTAAGGATGCTGTAATCAAATCTACCAAGTCCTGAACATCTTCTATAATACCATCAGTTGTTGCTCTTCAGAAGCTTCTGGTTTCCCGTGTTTTTAATATCCACCTTACTGCATATGATTGCATGTCATCTGTGCCAAGTAACAATTCACTGTTATTGGAAGAACCAAGGGTCATCTGCCTGCTGAAAGCCTAAAACTTGATCGTCAACTTGATCATCGTTTTAATCATCAACAAAAGTTGGCTGATTCTCAGGCTGATTATGCTGATTATGCTTCAACGTATAGTTCTGGTATTTTCTGAAATTCTTGAAGGTTCTGGAACATCCGTTAACTGTACACTGAATGCTAAATCCATGGTTTAACAAAAGATATTCAGATGGAGCAGTAAAGTCTTCCACACAATAATGACAGAGAAAGGTGGCCATGGCAAATATTAATCTCCCCCCTAGACCCGCTCTGTGCATGCCTATTACCATCACGTGATGAAAGAAAAAGCGCAAAAGCACTGAAAGTGGAAGAATAGAAAGTTACAAGCTGGATCTCTAGTTCTAAAATGGCGAAGCAGTTTGACAGTTTTTCATCAGTTGAAGTTTGTGATTACTTACGAAGACATGCTCCATCATTGGACAACTCTGTTTTTGAAAAGATAAATTTTCTGTACATGGGATATTCATGTGAATATGATATTTTTAGCCACTCTACTTGTCCCTTTGGGGCCACTGTGATATTCTCATAAGATAAGACATATTTCATGCATCCTTATATGGTAATCTCACTATTCATGATCAATGTATGCTTTGCCTTCTCTTGTTATGTTTATTTTACATCTTATTATGGTAGTAGCATTCTTTTAACCAAAACATTATTTAGAAGAATACAGGATAATGAAGTCTTTTTTAAAAGTGCTGATACTTACAATATATATTTTAAGAAATTGTTTTTTTTTGATTATGATGTAAGCATTAGTATTGTCACATATTATTCAATTATATCAAGATAAGTAGTTGATGCATTTATAACTAAATGATTAGTTATACTAAAAGAATTAATAATTTTGCTTTCAGCATAAGCTGTAAATACAAACACAAGTTAACTTACAAAATCATGATGTGTTATTTTACAAAAAGGATGTTTAGTACACATTTTCTTTCTATTAAATATTTTTAGCTGATCTATAGTAATATCTCATTTCATATTTTACTTTGACCACTCACACTAAGGCAGAATCAGTTGAATTGTACTTTTGATTGTGTTTTAGCTAGTCAGGTTTCAATACTCCTATATTATATTAAACAATTGCAAGTCCTCTAAGGTAGAACCAGTCAAACTGTACTTTTGATTATGTTCTAGCTAGTCAAGTCTCAATACTCCTACATTATATTGAACAACTGCAAGTCCCTTATCAAGTGTGTGTTACTAAATTGTGGAGGAAAGTGGGGATATTAAGCTGCATAAACCAATTTTAAGTAGAATATCAAATTTGTTCTAAAAAGTAACAATACAATTAATCAAGAATACAGGCTATCCCTTCGTAAGCATTGCTATGGTGTTGCTGATAATGATGAACTAGTACTATGATAATGATGAATTTGGAACTTATTACAAGCTGTTTTATTTAAAGTTATTGTGGTTATATTTAATTTGTATATTACATGTAACATATGTAGACTTGTAGAGTATAATTTTAGCTATTTCCTATAATTTATGAACATCTATATACTCAACATTTTTGATGTCTACGTACATAATTATTATTACAAATAATTTAAAGGTTCTCCAAAGTCTATCTTTATCAATATATTGGAATATGTATTTCAACTGACTTCATTATCTATCCAAAGCAAACTGAAGTTCAATTTGCTGGCAATCATCAAATATTCAAATATTCATTATTGTATTTATATAAAGGCTAGTTTGAGTTTCCATCAAACTTTAAGCGGAAACTTTTGTTAAATTGTCTGTCAATAATTATGATAGTTTCTTAATTTATTTCTAGTGATAGAGCTAAGAAGACAGTTGATAGATGCAACATTTCAAGATCAACTATTTACTTACTTGTAAAAAAGATTTTTCAATATAACTATAAATGCTCATCATACTCTGGGATGCTCTGACATGTGCACGTGTCAAGTTAGTGCTGTTACTTACTTTGATTCTGTAAGCATAGCAATAATATTTGTCATTAATAAAATAACTATCTATACCATTATATAGACTGACTTGATTTTACTATTATGATATCAGTGAATATTATGTACAAGCTTGTTTACTGACATAACCTAGAATAATTTGAGATGATAAAGAATCTATGACTGTAATTTTAAATTAAAAAGCAATATAGTATATTCAGCAATTATATCAACAATCTAATCATATATATGTTAAATTCAAAGATCTAAAAAATAAAATAAATTCTAATGTTATGCAAAAGTTATGTATATAGTAGATATAACTGTATACACATAGATGTAATAATATGTCAGTTAGTGCACTCAAGTGAATGTCCCATCTCATTATTATATTCTTCTTCCTGGTCCATATATCTATCATAATGTTCTTCAGCTATTATATGTATGTTGACTTCATTCTCTCTCACACGTAACTTGTAATGCCTAGCTAGTATCAGAAACACTATCAGTATAATAAGAATAATCACACTCTTAGCTATGAAATAGTAAACACTTTGGCATGTTCTCTCTTCTTCACATGCAAATAAATATTTGCTGTTAATAGTAATAACATAACCAACACCACGTGCTGCATACCATAATCCAACCATCAATCCTCTCATTTCATGTGGAGATTGAGCTATTGTAAATGCTAAGGATGTTGGGAAAATTAAAGCAAATCCTATTCCATATAAACATTGAGAAACAATAGCAGCTTTGTATGAGGTTGTATCAAAAAGAATATGATCCTTGCAAGCAAGAATTATGACAGAATATGTTGTAGTAAATAATGAGAAAACTAGTCCAAGTCCAATTCTTTTAAGCATACTTGGAATGTATTTGTGAAAACAAGGATATATGATTAATTGATAGAAGAGAATTAAAAGTGAAGCTACTAAATGAGATAATGCATTTTTGAACATAAAGCAATCAAAAAATGACAACTCTTCATTGGATTTATAGTAACTGATCCACTTAATCTCCTCAGCACAAACAAGACCAATAATGCAGATAAATAATGGTGCCAATCGAATAACTACTATGACATTCTCTACCTCTTCCTCTGTGAATGGTCCGCCATATTTTTCTTTTCCTAGTTCTAATCTGGAAGGATAGTTCTCCTCCCAATAGGTTAAAGCACTACGATTCCTGGGATACTTGTTTTTCCTGGCATAGTTGAGTACTTTAACAATCAATTTGACAGGATTAACAATGTGAGATGTAGTATCCAGCCAATGTTTAAAGACAAAGTTAGTGACAATGACAATAGACACAGCCACACCTGATAGCACATATGACACAACAAAGAAGTGATTTATCAAACATTGCACAATTATAACAATACAAAAAATTGCAGGCAAACTCAGTGAGTGCCAATATATAATAGCACTTAATTTGTCACCTGAAGCACCAATTGCTTGATCAATGTTAAATTGGACAATATTAGATCGTAGACATGAGTATCCAATGACTTGTAGCAAATATCCAACACCACTTATTATAAGAAATACCATATTATAATGTAAAAAATTCTTGATGTTATAACACAAACCAGCAGCCAGCCATGAAAAAAATGTAAGATACACACCAGTAATGATAGATGCATACCTACCTACTTTTACATCAGCTAGCAGACCAAAGAAGGGAAATAAAAGGAAAAAAAGACAGTATCCAATATCAAAGACTATGTGATGAGCATGGCTATTACCATCATAAAGATTTGCTGCAAAAGATTGAATCAAACTTAAATGAACGTTCATAGACACATCCCAAAAGATAACAAGCAGTACTGATCGAGAGTTGACTAAAAACCTGAGCATTGTCCATAAATGTAGAGCTAGATAAGTAGTTGAACTAAAGATATGATAATCAAATTAAAAAATCAATTTTCTTTACTTTCAGTATAAACATTAGAAATGTAACATATTACTGTAGTATAGGAATGTCAACCTTAATGAATGATTGTCAACAACTTACTCAATATGTAAACATTAATGACCTTATTTGCAAAAAAGGGACATCTTCTGTCAAAACATTTGTGACCTAAAAAAACATCATTAAGACGTATCAAAAACAGTTTTGCATACATACAGAATACTTATGCATATATATATGACAACTGTATGCAGTGGCAGAGGAACCTATGGGGCATCAGGGGCACATGCCCCCCCCCCCCAAAAAAAAAAATTTACACTGAAGTATGCAATATGTAAAGAACAATGAAAAACAGTCATTGTAATTATAACAGAATTATGCAAATTGGGTACCAAAATTGATGTGTATTTAAGGGATTAAAAGCAAAAACACTCCTTAGCTTCTAGGGGTTGTGCCCCCCAGACCCCCTCCTTTGGTGCCCACAAATTCAAATATGTTCCTCCACCCATGACTGTATGCATACAAAACTGTTTTTGAGATGTTTTAACAGTTGAATTTTCACAAATCAGGTCACAAATGCTTTAACAGAAGTGTCCCTTTTTGCAAATCAGGTCATATTTTTCTTGTTAATTTTATCTTTCAAATCACATATGACAGATAAACAACTAATCTTATTTTCTGAGAACAATATCAGTTCAATACCTGAATACTATTCAAAAAGAAATTGATCGTTTTACTTTCGGTACAAGCATTAGTATGTGTCTTTTTTATATAAATGTTAGTAAATGATTGAAACTTGAGAGAACACAAAGTATACAAAATATAAATATATAATTTAATTAGTACAAGATATGTTTATCTTTATACAAGTTATGTCAAATATAAGCACTTTTTCGTTTATCTTATATAACACAGATGAAACATAAACAATCCTGTTATTGTAGAATGTCTTTAACTTGAATATGATAATTTCTCTGTTCATCATCAACTTCTGCAGTGACGAAAAATTTGGTCGTTAAGAGAATGATGATGAACCAAGGTAATAAATAGTAATTTATGAAATAAATTTGTGACTTTAAGACAGGCATGATGATATAATTAACTAACATGACAAGTTTAATCTCACAAACGGTGATCTTGGGTAAATGATAGTAAAGAGTAACATAAGCATTTACTTCTATTTTTATAAATAGCTACTCTACATGATAACTCTGGACCCATTGCTTCTACCATGCCACAACTATTACAAGGTTTATTTGATGGGCTAAATTACACATCATAAGAAAATAAAGAAATGCATTAATTCCCCACTCCCCCCCCCCCTCTTCCCCCCCAAAAATAATTATCATTGGAGTAACAAGATCATTTCTACTATTGAATTCATCTTTTTTGTAAGTGACATGGATAAAAGTAATAATTATTTATTTGAAATACTTACAACTAAATCATCACAATCAGTTGACTAGCTAAACCTACAGATTACTTTCTTGACTCAATTACACAAATTATAGGCAATATTAAAACAAATGTCACTTCTTTGATCTTATCCACAGCTCAGGAAAAAGGGAAACGGTCCAATGATGTAAGACCATTTGTAGTTACTCCATTTTAATGCACCAACCTATATAGTACCTCTCTCTTCCTACTACTGATGACTCATGCAAGAAGTCAACTCAATATAAAGAAGTAGATTAATGATAAACAAATGTGTGTCTGACTTACGCATAACTATGCATAAGAACAGTCCTCGTTGTTACTCCACTGCACTGACATCCGTACCATAGAAAATGAAAGTTAGAAACTAGTTATAGCTTTATTTGAACAGGTTCAAACATTTCCAAGTGTCTTAGACAGGCAGTGTGCTTATGTCTTGAGGGAAAATTTAATTATGTCATCGCGTGCTTTATTTCGTTAAAAACGGTTAAGAAAAGAATGCATGATGTCTGGGACTTGTTCAATGTATTAGAGGTTTATTATGGAGAGATTCATGGAAGCAAACTTAGGCAAGGGCCAACATAAGCTCACCAAAAAGCTGCAAACTCTTAAAAATGAGTGGATTGAGAGGGGATATAAAGTCCGGAAACTTGAAGCAGAAACCAAGGAGGTAGAAGTTCAAAGAAGACATAAATCTAGCATGAAATCAGAGGATTGATGATTGGATTATGGTATGGAACATGTGCTGTTGGTTATATTCTCACTATCAACAGCAAATATCTTGATTATTGATTTTTAGTATTGGTTGTACAGACTAACATAAAGTCTGAAATGTTCTATCATATCTATTACCTCTCCACTTATGCCTTTTCAACAACTATTGGTGAAAAGCTACGTAGCTATATACGCATAGGCGTGGCTACCTCTGGCTACCATCGACGTGCTGTCATGGTTAATAATTTCAACAGTGGGACGCTCTATCTCACTAGCTTCATGGAGGGTGAAAAATATCTAGGACTTTGTATGTCTGCCGTGTCTGCTGATGAGATCTCCGGTTAGAAGATCGAAACAACCTTGCTCATTTCAACCAATTATCATCTGTCGAGGACTCTATTCCAGCTATTTCATTGGCTGTTGCTATGGACTCATTAGATGTATTTTGATTGGTTGTTGTGTTGTATATATAGCTTGGTTTTTTTATTGATTTTTAGTATTGGTTGTACAGACTAACATAAAGTCTGAAATGTTCTATCATATCTATTACCTCTCCACTTATGCCTTTTCAAGATATATATATATATATATATATATATATATATATATATATATATGCATACATATATTGATTAGTACAAGGTTCATCTGAATATGTCAAATCAATTATGAGAGTTATAACACAAGTAAATAAAACATTTTGTGAAAAAAGAAGTAAATGTAGATATTGTTCCAAATCAGTCCAATATAAAGAATGTATACAGGAGAGTAGGTATCGAGATGGCAGTTGCATCATCACTAAACGGACACAGAATGTAATTATATATTTCACTAACATTATATTTATATCTACATTTTTGTAGTTGGCAAGCATCTTTTAATTGTTTGTGCCATTTGTGTTAGTATGTGGGGATAATGCAACTGCCATGCAATCTTTACAGTTTTCGTTATTTTAGAAATATTTTTACTCATTTGTTTGCTTAACATTTTAAATACAAGTATTAAATAGGTAATATAGAGACTTGTAGCATGCTGGTAGGCAATGAGGGTCTATGTTCAACAAGCTCACAAAGAATATGAAAGCTGATATCACATTTGCAGTTTAATTCAGTGAATTGTAGACTTACAGTCATCACCTTATTATTGTTACAGTAATAATTTTTTTAATCTTTTAAAATTAACATCAACAAAATAGGCTATACTTGATATGTGATGCTTAGAACCTTGTTGTAACCAAAAATGAGTGATAATGAAGAAAATATAATTGAAAAAAATACTCCAAACTATTATATTGTTTTTTAAGTGAGATGCTCATTGCTGTTTGCCAATATACCTCAATTGCCATTCTTACATTGGCACTGCTACCATGTCCCCGATTACTAACTGTTTGTTCCTTAAACTTTGTACTTCCCTACACAATAAATAATAAATTCTAGTTATTTAGTAAGACATTATGAATAAAATTATCTACACATTTTGGCTTCACAATTTTCTTATTAGAACAATATTGAATGTTTGAGGTAACTGATGAACTACAAGAACTCCGTCTACTTTCATTACCAGAACAATTGGTTCTTGTATAAATGAAGGGGTAGTTTTCACCTGTGCTGCCTGTCTCATAAGTTTTATCTGTTGACATAAGAACATCATTTATGATGATAATGTCTAAAATATAAGAATGGCCTAGAAAAATGGTGCCACATGCAGTTTAATGTATGCATAATGTCAACAATTGTAACTTAAAGCTCTTTAAAAGCATAATAATAAAGATCACAAATAATAAGATAGGATACCATATGCAGTATAGCCAAGTTCATGACAAGCCACATTAGCATCATTATTACTCCAATCATAATTTAAACACACAGTACCACAAGCTCTATTAGTACACATATGAAGTATTCCCTCATTTTGAATTGAACCACCATACAGTCTGATCTCTCCTTCAGTACAATCAACTGGAGCTTCAATGGTAGCTACAAATGAAATGGGAATTCCAAAATTTATATTAATGAATTCATACTTTTTAGGCAAAATACTGCAACAGCACCCTAATAGCAACAGGATGATTATGATGATGATATCTCATATTGACAACTTGTAAAGTTTGTTTCATTTCCATGACATTGTGCATTAATGATTTTAAAGGGATAGATGTAGTCATTCCATACATTATAGGAACTTTTAGCACCTAACACAATGAAATAAATAACAATATATTATATTATCAATTTACCATATGGTGAATATCCAGTACAGAACAAATTACACTAGCAAGATTATCATCAACTACAGATTTGCTGCGTCCGCAAACTTTACTCCAAGTACCATTGAAACAGAAACGTACATTACCATAATGATTGGAGACACCAGAGTATAGACTCATCTCATTATCATTACATGAAGCTATGATTAAAATTAAAATGAACTAAGTTGTCATTAACGTACGTTCACGTTTAACTCCAGCCTCATGATAATTGTTACAATGAGAATAGGAATATGGGAACTGATTTGTATAAAAGTTGAAGAGATTATTTTGATAACTTGAACAGTATATAGAGTAAATACGAATAGGATGAGTACTAATACCAAATGAGAATTGACAAAATATTCACCACCTATAGGTATAATGTAAATGACAACATTTTAAACGCTTATATAACTTGTTACTACATTGGTATCCTAACTGATGACAGACAGCATACGCTCCTCTAGAATCCCAACTACTATCACAGACTGTTCCCCGTACTCCATTTATACACATTTCTACTCTTCCTTCATATTGTGTTGTTCCATCTGTTAGTCTGATCTCACCAGTAGTACAATTAGAAAATGATACATGAAGCACTTTAAAAAATACTGTTATATTTGACTTGTCATTACTGTTATATTTGACTTGTCATTATTGTATATTCTTAAAACGATTGATGCATTAAATTAGATCACTTATTTATTTAACCCTTTGAGCGTGAAGGGTGTGTATATGTGTGTGTGTGTGTGTGTGTGTATGGGGGGTTTCAAACATATGTCCAGCCCACGTGCTCATATTTGTTGATTGCTATGTGAAAACACAATATTTACACTAAATCCACAGTATTTCATTACATTGACATATTACTGAAGCGTCTTGATGATGATTACAAGAATACACACTTAATCTATTTTGAGGACAGTCCCAAATAGAATCTTCCTCTCCATTACAGTTTAAATCATTACTACTACTACTACTACTACTACTACCACTACCACTACTACTAAACTAATAGTATTACCATTGCTGATAATAATAATACTTAATAATAATAAAAATAATAATGATAATATAAATAATGATAATAGTAATAGCCATCATAATAATACTAATGATAATAGTAATAATAAAAACAATAATACTAATAGTAATAATAAAAACAACAACACTAACAATGACAATAATAAGAATATATTTTTTAAAATTGGACCAGCCATAGCAGAGACATAATGCATCCCGAAATTATAATAATAACAACAACTATAATAATAATAATAATAATAATAATAATAATAATAATGATCATTATATCTCAGTTAGTTATTAACATATGCCTTGAAGGTCTATCAAAGACTCATTAATTGGATTCAATTTAGAGGAACTTCTGCCCCTTATGCAGAGGATAGAGGAATGTAATGGAGCAAATTCAGTTTGCATCTAATCAGTTCAATGGTCCTATTATAGGATGTCTCACTTTTGTCACTTAGCAGAGATGCTATAGAATGATGTTGCACATTTGCTTATCCCTCCAGAAGTTGACAAAATCAGTGGGACAATGGTAGAATGTTCTATCTCAAGTACCCATTGGTCATATTGTCGCATCCTCATGTCAACAATACACAGTTATGAGTGGAGTGAGACATTATGAGGGGGCAAAAGGATTAAACACCTGTACATCAAAAAAATATCTCTCAAACAGGCCACCCACACCACATTTGCTGCAATGTCAAGGTAGCATAAGGGGTGGTATTTGCTGTGTTGTAATCTAGCTGTTCTCCCAATACTTGTTGCCGACTTGGCTCTATTGACACATATTGTGGCACACTTCAGAAAAGAAGGAGGCAGTAATGTCGCATATTTCGTTCTGTCTTATAGAGGGAACCTCCCATTGAACAAGACAGCAAATTGTCTGTTGTAAAGGGTTGGCCACAGATATAATGTGAAGGAGAATTCTCAAAGGACCACCCATAGCAGAGACATAATGCATCCTGAAAAGTTGTCTTATGTAGTGTGAATCCATGAGATTTGATTGGTAAAACTGAGAGCCAGATGGACACACTATTTTCACTAGAAAATATCCATAGCTTCTGAAGGTCAGGGCCTCGTTTGTAATAAAAGGAAGCTGCCTGTTATACTTCCTCTTTTCTCCTTGAATGGACGTTTTGATGCAGAGTTGTTTCCAGCTACAGTCCACTGGGTTTGCAGATGTTGATTGGTTGTTAACGAGTTTAATGAAGGGGCCATAAATCGAATTTGAAAAACAAAATTGTGCTGATGCAAAAGTAGCTGGTTTCTGTAATCCAATACCTACCAGGTGAGTTGGTAAGGCCAAAAGGTCTCGTTCCAATTCCCCAGGTGGTTTCTGCCAGTTAGGGAGGAAATAAATATCAATCGTAGTGTCTCTTCCAAAGGTTGGAGAGTTTCTGACAGAAAAGTTGCCAATAAATCTGTAATCCGAAAGAAATATGTCATATGTCACATTACTAGTGAGTGAAGGGTGCATAAGCAGCATGAGGATGGAACTTAGCAATGAAGTTCAGGGAGTTAAGCTGTTCACACAAAAGACTGATCTTATTTTCAGTAATTTGTCTTATGAAGTTGTGAGATCCAATAGCACCTCCAAGATATTCAAACCCATCTGAACTAATCTGTATCCCAGAACCAGCAGAGACCCTCTTTACCTCAGAGTTGAAGTCAGGTTTTACAAGTAATTGAGTCTTCAGATTATTGGGAAGTAACCATAGTTTTGGGCCTAGTGTATTTGCCTGATCCCTCTACAAATTCAAATTCTGAAGACTAACCCCACCAGCTGAATTGTCAGCATACCAGACCTGCTCAACCGATGTGTTTTTCCTAAGGTGATCAATCAATGACAATGTGCCTATCCCATACGTGGCTATAGCCAGGGTATCCCCTCTTGAGATGGTATATCACAACCATTGCCATAGAATGTGGAGGAGAGATAATAACAATAATAATAATAATAACCATAATCGTAATAATAATCTGATGATTTTAACATATCACAAATGAGAACAAAGTAAATAGTATCTCGAAAATATCACCTTAGCATGTACCTTCATATAAAAAGAAGAGAATCATTCTGTTCATCGCCGCGCCTAAATGTGACGCCTACGTCATCCCCACCTTAATTCTGAAATGGAAGGATTATCGAGTATCGATACTTAGAAGAATTTCTAATTGTACCTGTAGAATTGTGAATTCGTGAATTGCAATAATTGTGAATTTACAGTAAAATCATGATTTGCTAAATGTGAAAATTACGAATTTCTGGTAAAATCGTGAATTTGAATGTCAATAATCGTGAATTTGGCGCTTATTTTTGTCGTAGTTCGTATTCCATAGGTCTTGGCCTTTCACTTATCTATTAATAATTTATTACTCAGTATGAGAAATCTTATCAATTAATTGCTGATGTCAGTGAGTGTTATTATCTATCTGATTTATATCATTGGAGTTATAACTTTTAAAGTTGGAATGTAAGAATTATTGAGCATGCAGAATGTCTAGTTATTTTAACATTATAGTATTAAAATTATTATCATCATAACGAAAATTTGTATTGTTATCAATGTAACAACCATAAAGAATATTCATTATCTTGTACCTTTGTATAATAATACTTTTTGCTTTTCCAGATCTTGTAGTTTCTACATTGATTTAAAAAACTTGTGAATAAAGTAGCAGGTATTTTGTATCTTTACATAACTAAACTTCAATTTTTTAAATTACAATTTTGGTTGACTTAAGCACAACGTTGTCACAAACCATGTCTTAGAATAGGACACATTGATTAGTTCATTATATGTTATAGTGTTTACATACATGTCATTGATTATAATGTTTTCAAACTTTCATGTAATACTTTAGATAGTAATGTAGGTTAGAGGTAGGTTTATATGCCTTCAAATATATGAGAGTCACTACACATCATGCACTAGTGACAGTAGTAGTCAAATCATATATATCACTAACTCTACTTGTACTCATGCATGTGTTTGGGACTACAGAGGTCTCCATATAACTAAAATATTGATGTATATACACTGTAATCAACAAAAATAACAAAAATTGACCTTTTATTGTTTGGAATGCATACAAATTTGTTCAGCAGGAAAGTTGTGTGCTGTACATACAGATAACGATATCAGTAAAATAGTAACACCAGTTTTATAATTTGTGAACCTGCTAAAAGTTGATATGCCTTTACTTTTACAACAATCAAATACTTTTTTAGTATTGTAAACTAAATAAAAGTTTAATTTTTGACATAAATTTGTTTTTAATCTTTTAATTTTTTAAATATTTTTATATCTTTAATATCAATGATATTGTAGAATGATTATTTTTGTCTTAACAAAACATTTAAATAACTTTAAGAAATGGCATTATATTCGTTATAGTATATTTGATTTTTTGACACAACTAGTAAACTTTTTTATTTTTTTGTAATTCTGTTGTTAACATCAAACAATATCAATGATATTGTAGAATAATTACTTTTGTTTTAACAAAACATTTAAATGACTTTTAGACATGGTATTGTATGAGTTAGAGTATATTCGACTATTCGACATTCTGCCATATTCTTGTTCCAATTGTCTCTCTGTATATTCTGTAATAATAACTCTCTCATTGACATCAGATAATTCATTACGTTGTCTATACTTGTATTTATATGCAGCAATAGTGTAACCAATGATAGAAATCAAAACCACACCTGTCTTAACAGCATAATACTCCCAGTGACAACCTAATGGTGAGTTTGTCAGAGTTAGATGTAGAAGATTAACACTATTATGAACAAACAATATTCCTATTAACAATCCTTGCATTATACGAGGACCTTGAGCTAGAATAAACTCAATACCTGTGAATTGAACCAAGAAAATACTAACACCAGAAAAAAAATAAGGAATGACCATGACAAAAAAAGGTAATGTTAGTTCATCTGATTGTAGTTTGTATTGAGAGGTTATGTTGTTATTGAGATTCAGTTGGCAGATTGACATCTCACTAATTGTGGAAGCATTTCTGATATTTCTTGACATTATGTAACTCATAACACTTATTATTATAGACTCTACTAACAGTGCCATCAGTCCAATCCATATACGTCTCAACATACTAGGAATGTAATGAGAGAAGAAAGTAACTATTATTAATTGATAAAAAGGCACAACAAATACAATGACCAAAAATGGAACTGTAAGAGGATATATCAGCAAAAGGCTTTCCAAGAAACTATTTGGACCCTCAGTTTGCATAAGAGTTAAATATTGATTCGAAAGTTTTGATGAAGTGTCAAGGAATCCATATCCAAATGTTCCTAATACAATACTAAGTATATATAAAAAGCTTTTGACATCCTCTACTTCTACAGTAGTAAATGGTCCTCCATATCTCTCTTTACCAAGGTCTAACCTAGAAGGATGAGGCTCTCCATAAGTGAAGGCACTACGTCTTTGTGGTATTTTGTGTTTCCAAGCATACATTATAACTCTCCAAATTAGTTTGACAGGATTATTTTGCTGTGCTGGTTCAATAACTAAATGTTTCTTGAAACAACAAAATGACAAGATTGCAATGATGATAATAACCACACCGGAACCAAATATTACAGTGAAAGTATAATAGATGATGTTTTTATAAATGAAACTTGTTATAATTGATGCTGCTAGCAGTAGTATAGCAAGTGGAAAATAGTACATGTATAAAGCCCAATACACAAAACTACTTAACTCTTGAGATGATACAAACTGAAGTTGATCAGTACCAAATTGAATCGCATTAGCTGCATATAGACCATATCCAAAGAAGTAAAAAGCACTTAAAACTAAAGAAATACAAACAACTACAGTTTTATTGAGATTTATGAAGTGTATTGTCAGTAATGTAACCAAAATTATAAGGAATCCTACAAATGTTAATATTATTCCAACAAGTATAACTTTATACCTCATCCATTTCTCACCTACCAAACCAAGAAGGGGATAAAAGAGATAGTGAAGTCCAACAGCAACAAAGATGACATATGAATAGTTCTCAATAAATTGTGTTGAAAGACCTCCTGTTATTATAGTAGTAGTTGTTAACAAGATACTTGTTGCCAGTACCACAAGAGCTCCTTTAGAATGAACACAAACATTTTTGTACTTCATGTTACAATAAACTGTTGAGTCTTCTATAAAGAAAATATATGTTATCTGCTACAATATTTGAAATGAAATTGCTTATTACTATAATGTATTTACTATTTGAACTATTTATTTGTATAATTTATTTACTATTTGAACACTTGTTATGATTACTGATTTTTATAGAATAAGTTTCAATTTAAATCCCAATAGCAAACAGTTTGGCATTGATGATTTTTATAGTATATAATTATAGCACTCATGTTGTTGAATAATTGGTCTTCTGTTACTAGCCTAGTTTTAATATCATTATATGTTCATCTACTTTCATGTCTTTTGTTAACAGGTTCTTACAACTGAAAATACATTTTTCAATGGCAAAAACTGTAGCCATCACATTTATCATCAAAATCATAATATATCTATATTGTATAATATTTTGAAAATATTTTACTAATAATCAGGATTAAATTTTTGTGCTATTATTTGTACTGTCTCATGTGTGTGCCAACCTTCTGTTATAATACTATATTTACATTGCCTATCATGTTTGTCTATCATATTGGTTTACCATGATTAATTATGTATGTATAATTTGTTATTTTTGTCAATGTATATATTATCATGTTTACTGATGTGCTTTCAGTGTTAGTCATCCATATAATGTTTACCATGTTATTTTATCATTATGTAAATTAGTTTAATTGTTTATATTATGATCACTAACAATTTGAATATAAAATCTTTATCTTGTTCAGCTACAAAACCACTGCTTGCATTTATAATGTTCCATCATGTGTGGAATGTTTTTAAGCAAATATTTTATTAAAGAAAGTGAAAATAAAATGGAACTTTAATCTTTGAGGAGTATTAATTAATTACTTAGTAGAGCATACAAATGAGATTATCATATCTAACTACAAAGTGTGGAGCATACTAGTTTTATGAATATTTGTTCACACATGCATGGCATATGTTTACATAACATACATAAAAAATCTATTTATTGAAGGATTAGGATGTGATACATTTTGTTGCAATCTTATGCTAAATATACTGGCAATTGGCATTAATTGACATCATATTTGGAAGTGAGCGACACTGTATCTGATTGCTACATGTTATTGCCTTGACAAATAGTTATATTTTATGTACTTATTTAGGACCTACAACCTTTGCAAGGTTCACAGTACTAAAAATGAAATCAGTATTGCTTGCACTTGTTATTGTTTTTCAACACTTACTCTTATTGAACCACTTTTTTCACAAATTATTCATATTAATACATTTTGTACTTCATGTTACAACAAAAGTCAAGCTTTCCATAAAGAAATATAAGTTATCTGCTACGACATTTGAAAATGTAATTCCTCATTATTATGTATAGTTTATTTAGTATTTGAATCCTTGTTATAACAACTGTTATTGATAGAACAAAAACATTTTTGTATACATATAACTGCTATATATACACAACTATTCATGGAACTTCATCTGTATACAAAACTGATTTTTCAGGTGTTTTAACAGTGTTCCATTTCATAAATCAATCACAAATGTTACAGAAGTTGCTCCTTATTGCAAATCAGGTCACATATAAGTCAAATACACAAGCCCTAATTAATTGTAGCATTGTATTATAAAAATGAATAATTGAAGCATTGGAATAAACTGCTTTTTTCCTGTTTCCAGATCTGCCATAGAATGTGCTCTGAATATCTAATTAATTATTAAAACTCAATACCATATTTAGTCATGAGCAATGGAATAATTACATTTTGAAAGCATGGTAATTCTAGTGTCAAAATAATAATATAATTGTCTTATAAGAATCTAGAATAGCTTGTTTTACAATTTGTTTTATATAAAGTGTAGATATTTTTTATTAATCAATAAGAAACAACAATAAGAATAGATGGTTATGCTTATATTAACCTTTATATAAGAATAATCATAATCCAAACTAGCTGTACAATGGTCTTTATCATTGTATATAGATGTACATGTGCTAAACTATACCATTTATAGTATTCAGTTGAAGATGAAGTCTTCAAACAGCCTCTTATATCAACAGAGATTTTGTGTGTAGATATCACTGCTATTTATTCACAAGTAGGAAGATTTTAAGAGACAAGACTTCGCAAAGTTACAAATCAATATATACATTATTGTTATTACATAGAGAATGTATATTGAGTTCACAAACAAACAGAATCGTGACATCACTTCCTAGGAATTTTGTACATTTCTTCTGTAGAATATAATGTATACATTACAGTAGTATAATTAGTGAACGTGAACAAGCTGACAAAACAGGACAAGAACTACAAAGACATTTAAAAGGACCAATTTATGTATTTTCATTTGAGTTATCAAGGGCAAGACAAACTAGTGAATACTGACTAACAACTTGACACAAGACATTATAATAACATACAAAAATATATTACAAGAAGTTGAGACTCATTTAGGATTGATACATCACTAACAAGGGACGAAGACCAATTTTTAGTAAGTTACACAGATTCATGTACTAATATTGGTGTTGTCATTGCTTACAATTGCAAGTAAGAAACACTACCAATAAGCCAAGGAGGCTTACAATTTTTTAACACTTAACAGAGACCATGTCCAATTCTTGACAGACATAACTGCATGAATTGTCTATATTTCATGACAATATAATTTAGCACTTGATTTATGGTATATTGTTGTTTTTATTCATAACCCACTTCAATATTCCTTTTATACGTAGATAACTAGGTATATTTTTTTGGATATAAGAACATTGTATGAACAATATAAACAATGTGGTGTTTCTTACTTTCAAATTCAATCAGACAATATACAACATGTAAAGCTTTATTATAATTCCATATATTATTGAAAATATCTTATTCATTGACATTATATGTAGTCATGTGATAACTAAAACATATGCATAATATAAACTATAAGGATGGTATTTCAACATAAATAAAGTCTGCTTCTTCTGGGTCTATAACAAGATGGTGTGATGGATATATCTGATGGAATATAACATCACCTTACAAAAATTACTAAAATGCTTTTGGATCATTTTTGGTTTACCAGTCTAAGGATCCATGCCAACTAGTCATCTTTGAGTCAGCAAAATAATGGCCATCTACAAAACGTAATATTTATTGTCAATTGGTCCATACAATATGAAATGTATAATTCGCATCACTCACTCTTTTTGTCATTTTTGGTTTTGCCATTTGTACAGCACTATTTTCCTTCTAATGGCAAGCCACTATGCATTCAACTTAAGATAATGTCCAAAAGTAGCTAATTTGTTGACATTTCTTCAAGAAAAAGAGATTATAGTTTGTCAGCCCAACTAAGCAATTTTTAGTATATATGAAAATTACAAATATGTTAAATTAGCTATTCATTTTATTGAGAATGACAAAGCACTATTTTTAACATCCATATAGGTTTGTTACTAATATTATTAGTGTGAAATAATTGAATTGTTTGTTAATAAAAACTACTGCTTAAAGTAGAATGTGAGCAGGAGTGTCTTAGCCATCATCAAAATCACTTGAAAGGTAAGCATCTTGCAATTGTAAACTATTTTAATCCTATTAATATGAGATTTGGACAAAGTTGCATATCACCCCTCTTCATAAGTAGACTTCTTTTTGCTTTTCCTTTTGATCCACAAGTCTACTAAAATAACATATGCTTTCTTCAAATAAATGCTTTTTTTTGTCAAATATACTAACAAGACTTGTCTGAAAACATCTAAAGAACTTTGTTGAAAAAGCATAAAAGTTCTGTCAATTCAAAAATATATAATATGATGTTGTAAAATATGTTTTGTCAAATTGACATATAAAGTGTTACTTCAATTAATAACCATTACTAATATTATTTGTTAGGTCAACAAATACCTTTTGCAGTGTGAGGTTGAGAAATGAATTTGTTATTGTAAAACAGTTTGATAGCCTAAGATCACTGTCAGCATCATTCAACAATTTTTGAACAGAGTTTCCATTCCTTTAGGAGATTACTTTAATTATATCATTGACTGAGTCAAGTCAGTGATATAATGAATCAGTCAGACTCTTTTTTCAATGTACTATTGTTTAATTTAAAAGGTGATTAATATACCAGATCCCTTTCCAATGCCTGTGTTTCGTCTGAAAGAAACCTTTTAAAATAAGCAAATCCTTGACACAGACTGAACATACATTTATCAAGTGTTAGATACAATGCTCATGACACATGACCAGTGGCATTCTCTTAGCACTTGTCTGATTATGACTTGTAGCAAAGTATGAATTCCTTCAAGACAATGATGGGACTGCAGTTGTGATATTTTTTTAGTATTATTTTTAGTAGTTTTTAATATGATTACATACACAGTAAAATAAATCTCTTCATGTTATATATTGACAAAAGCAAACTTCATGGAAATATTTCATTTATAATAGAACTTGAAATTTAAACAGACCTGAGCCAGTTCTATGAATTAAGACCAGCCTAGCTCTTCCAAAAAGTGAAAATGTACTAGTCAAAAGAACCATGCATATCCTCCACTTCCTCCTTTATCTGAAAATCATGAATCTTTCATTTGGAACCAGAAGCTCCTGATGATTGAAATAGCAAAGCCAAAAGAATTTAACCTGATAATGCAGATTGACAATTTATACAGCAGTTTATTTGAAGACCTGGAAAAGATACTCTCATGTATGCATGCGCAGTTATAGGTTATGCTCAAGCTAGTCTAGCTTCATCTAATGATCTAAAACAAGCCCTCCAGTCTTTACACAATGATGAAAGAATTGATGATAAAGGTAGAAACTCTGCCTTATTCATATATTTCTTCAGATGCCCTAATTATTTCTGATCTAAGGTGTTTGGGATATTTCCTATCAACTAAAACAAAGAAAAAAGAAACCTTCAGTTCAAAAGTTGACATTCCATTTCTTCTTGTGGAAGATTCTGTGAGTATAACACATAATTATTGCACTTTATTAAAATATATTTTATAGCGTGGAGCTCCTGCAACTGAGGCTATAGATGAAGAAATAGTCATCCTCACATAATTCAATTCGCGGACCCTGATTTGGAGTTATTACCACAAATTTTTATTGCAATAGAACAAGAGATTGTACTTGAATGTAAAGATATGTGTGGGGCTATTTTTGCTTTATTGGCTTGTCACCATATCTTCAATATTGTGTATTTTCCAAGAATAAAGGATGTTTTGTACTTCATTCAAGATAAGATTTTTGGATTTGGTGACTCTTCAAAGCAATCATCAATATATACCAACACAACTACTGCTCTGGACTATTATATTTAACAGGTAGTCAGGTATGAACACTGTTGATTTGAGTTTGCATTTTTGATATTTTTCTCTCAATTTTTTTAAACAATTAAATAGTTAGAAATTGATCAAACATTGAAATCTAAAATTCATAATATATGATATTTGCAAACATCCACAAAACAAGCTGGTGACCTTGAGTACTGCTTTGGGGTTATTTTAACCTGTATGGAAAAATTGTTATAACAACAATTATTTCAACATGTTTGCAATTGTATGTGTAACAAATGATTACGTGTTAGCACAACAAAGTGTGCTGCTGGATTAACAACAGATGTCATGTGTATATATAACACCATGTGTTTAATGTTAAAACAACACATGCTCTTATGTTGCTACAGATGCATCAATATAACATATTTTTGTTATTTTAACATTAACATTTCTGTAGTTAATCACAAGAGTTTGACCATATCACAGGTCTTTTAACTCAACGTACAAGTTTGTTGTTGACTGGCAAAGTACTTGGATGAAACTAATTATTATTGTTTCCAAAGAAGAGGGTTTGTTGTCATTAACTAATAACACTGCAGATGATGGTATACTTGTGTGGCATGGTTTTACAGTATTCATTTTTAGATTACATGTCTCTGGAGATGTTCAAACTTCTCATTAAGTTGACAACTTTAAAGAGAAATAAGGATATTTGTCTCATATATTACTCTCAGTGAAAGTAAGGCTCTTTTCTGATACAATACTGCTAACTCTATTATTTCAGTCCTGTCCACTACATGATGAAATTGTTGGCAACAGTAACCAACCAATGATAGTTTCATTATACGATTCAGAGGATCCAAGTAGGAATCACTATTACATTATGGTTGAGCAAGTGCTGCTACAAGACATTTGAAATTTTAAATAAGCAAATCTTCCTTCTTGTTACAGTTCATTATGTTTTCAATTTGGAACATAATAAAACTGTTCTTGAGCCTTTGTTTTTTTACAGGAATTTGTTCTAAATTTAAAAGAAAAAGGATGATGATCTGCTGTATACACTGCTATCACAAGTTGAATGTCTAGGGCTACTGTGAAAGTATGAACACATTTAACAGTTACTTGAAAGTAATATCTTATATAGTTTAATGTTCATTATGTACCTTTCATTACGTCAATGTTGATTGTAACAACCATTGTAATGTCAAAAGAACCATTAATTTAGATGAAACATTAATTTAGACAAGATGTTTCTATTTGTTAGTCTAATCTATCTGTCCTTCTTTGTCTGTACGTGTGTGTTCGGAGGTCTATATGTATTGTTATAGCTAACCTTCCAATGAGTTACAAGAGATGGTGATAGGTGTAAAATTGCAAATTATTTTATCATTCATTATAATAAACATTGCTTTTCTCTATAATCAATGAGAATTTAACTTTTGTTATAGCCTTATGTTACTGAAGTTGTTAGATTAGTTTCAATGATGTTTGTATGGTTAAACAGATTGTATTTAGATTACAGTAATTGTCGATTGTTTATATAATATAAATATATTATTATGATGACGACATTACTATATTTGTAATTTCCTGTATCTGTACATTTGTATTTAAGTGACTAGTTCTTGTACAATTTGTTCATTAGTACCATACTTGTCTTTTCAGTTCCTTATGAAAGTATTCAGTGGTTCAGATGAGCATGAAGTGCAAAAATGTCTGTGTTCATTCTAAAGGAGCTCTTGTGGTACTGACAACAAGCATCTTGCTCTCAACTACTACTATAATGGGAGGTCTTTTAACAAAACTTATCGAAAATTTTTCTTATGTCATCGTTGCTGCTGTTGGACTATACTATATCTCTTATCCTCTTCTGGGTTTGTTAGGTGAGAAATGGATAAGATATAAAGTTTTACTGATTGGAATAATATTACTGTCTGTTGGGTTCTTCATCAGCATGGCTACTTTAGTGACTCTATACTTTGTACATCTAAATAGCATTGCTGTAGTTGGTATATGTTTAGTTGTAAGTTTTCCATACTTCTTTGGATATGGTATTTTTCAAGCTAATGTGATCCAATTTGGTACTGACCAACTTCAGTTTGCACCATCTCAAGAGTTAAGTAGTTTTGTGTATTGGGTCTTATATATTGACTTTTTTTTACTTGCTTTAACACTATTGTCAGCCTCAATGATGAAAAGTTTCTTTTATAAACACTCATTTTATTTCATTTTTTCTGGTATTTTTGGTTATGGTGTGCTTATCGTCATTATTGCAGTCTTGTCTTTTTGTTGTTTCAAACGTCACTTGGTTATTGAACGAGCTCAACACAATAATCCTATCAAATTAATCTGGAAAGTCTTAAGATATGCTTGGACTCACAAACAACCTGTGAGACGTAGTGCATTCACTTATGGAGAGGCCCCTCCCTCAAGACTTGACCTATGTAAAGAGAGATATGGAGGACCATTTACTACTGTACAAGTGGAAGACGTCAAAAGCTTTTTGCATATACTTAGTATTGTTTTAACGATCTTTGGATATGGATTTCTTGACACTAAATCAAAAATATCTGAGCATTATTTAATTATTAATCAACATGATGCTCAAAATAGTTTAATGGAAAGTTTGCTATTGACATATCCTCTAGCAGTTCATTCTCTTGTCATTGTGTTTGCCGTTCCTTTATATCAATTTGTAATTATTCCTTTCTTCTCTCACTGTATTCCTAGTATGTTGAAACGTATATGGATTGGACTAGTGGCACTGTTAGTAGAGTCTATAATGACAACTCTTATAAGCTATTTCATGACAAAAGATATCAGAAATGCTTTAATTATCAATAATTTGTGTTTGAACTATACCAACAACATAACCTTTCAAAATGAACTACAATCAGATGAACTCACACTACCTTTCTATATCATGGCTATTCCTCAGTTTTTTTCTGGTGTTAGTGCTTTGCTAGTTCACTTCACAAGCTTTGAGTTTATTTTAGCTCAAGGTCCTCGTACTATGCAAGGACTGTTAATTGGAATATGGTACATAAATAATAGTATTTTTACTATACATCTAACAGTGTCCAACTCATCACTAGGTTGTGAATGGGAATATTATGCTTTTAAGACAACTGTTGTTTTCATCTCAGTCATTGTTTACACTATTGCTGCATATAAATACAAGTATAGACAACGTAATGAACTATCTGATGTCAATGAGAGAGTTATCATTGCAGAATATACTGAAAGACAATTAGTGCACGAATATGGCATAGATGATGATGATGACAGTGACAGTGACACAATTACAAATGTTATTTCTACTTAAAGCATTTACAGTTTTTTCATGCACAATAACTTATTTAATATAAATTTCATATAATAATATTATGAATAATTTTGTATTTGCAATTGATTGGAATTATTATATAATAATTACCAAAATAACTACCTTCTGTATACTTTGTCTATCTATGTTTATTGATAGAGTTAGCTTTGTTTATGTATATATATATTATATATATATATATATATATATGTATGTATGTATGTATGTATGTGTGTATGTTAGTCTTTCATTTTAAATTTAAAAGCTAAGCAAAAAATTAATAATCATATCAAGAACTAATAAATGAAGTTTACAACATGGCAACGTGTTTTCAATACACTTCAAATTTACATAATATTATAATTTACCTTGTTTAGCTGTTTGAAGCCAATAGCAACATCATTTGCAAACCTCACTACTAGTCACTTAATAATGTGAAGGTTGTCTCAAAGCAATATTAATAGTATTATACTTTTAATATGGACATTGTTAATTATGTCCATATATGGTGTACCAATATGGAAAGAAAAGCATTAATTTGTACAATGAAAATGCTTGTAACTCAAATGTTTGCAAAATTAATAAAAAGACAAAATCTTGAAAAAGTTTTTTTAGAATATTGGAAATAATTTAACTGTATAACTACAAACATAGTGTTTGTACAATATGTTTAGTAAGTACTAACTGTTGATTTTGAATATTACTTAGAAAGCATGTTAATAAGTACATGAGGATATTTAACTTAGTTTTCCATATACAATTAATTGCATCTGGTTTGTGTATAAAACAGAATAAGGTGCTGGTATAAGGTTTGTTAAATATAAAGATAAATAAAAATATGATATATAGGATGATATTCAGGATTAGAATACATTTTGTTTATATAAATATATAAATAGTTTAAGATTTTTTATTATTATTATAAGAGTTTATTAGGAGTGTTGAATGTGCCATCAATAAATGAACACTCATAATACTATTTTTGTACTGTCCTAGACCCCACCCCTAACTTTCTACATACTACTGCTCAATTTTTGCTCTATAACCTCTCACACAATGCTATATGAGAATTTGTTTTGAATATACTTTTAAGCAGATACAATTATAATGTACCTTATATGGCTTTTGAAATCAATAATATCATAATCATTTAGTGGAAACTTCACCAGTAGATTATATTAATTTTCAACTACAAATGTTTTCTTTTTTATTATTATTAGATTGCATATATTATATAATTTTGTCAACACTATCTGTTTATTTTGATTATTACTTAAACAAAGACCAATATTTAACACAATCTTTTGTAAATAAAAAGATAGAATAATAATATTATATTGATGTTCCTTATCTATTTATATCCTTTTATTAAATTATGTTATTGAAATGATATCTAATATAGTGTTTCAAGTTGTTTGTATATGCCTGTCTTTTCCCTTATGAGTCCATTGTAAAGATATTTACTCTGATTCTATTGGAATATATCATACCTATTGAATATCTATAACCATTTGTATATGCAACACACTCATTGAAATTTCATGATCACAAGACCCTGCATGGTGATGATGTATTGTGCATGCTCATATTGCTAATAGTTATTATTATTATAATTCAAATTTATTTGAAGAAATATATCCTAAGCATATATCCAACAGGCCAGCACTAGAAAGTCAGTAAAGAAGTGATAGATTATGGAAAAATAATGCTTAGGTGGTTTATGGTGGACTTATATATTTTATATCCACAAATAATGACAACAACTATTGGTTATATAAAGGCAAGTTTCAATTTAATTGCATTTTAAAACAGTGAAAACAATAATAGATATTAAAGATGTGTACCTGCAGGACTGTCTATAAGTCCTTTTGTTTAATTAACTGTCATCATACTATCCACCCATGTATTTTATGTTCAGACAGACAATGGACTAGCTAAATATATCTTTTTTTGATTGTTTGTCTATACAAGTGTAATGTTACCACTGTTGATAACATTATCATTATTTTTAATTTTTTTCTTTAGTTATACCTTTATATAAAAGAGGTATTTTAGTATTGTTACCAGTATAATAGCCTTGAATTGTATAAAATTAATGCTAATAGATTGGGCTATATTTGTCCTGTTGACTAATTATTAGAATATAATATATAAGAGATGATTAATGAAACTGCTTGCATTGCTTTTAAAGAAGTTCTTGACATTGCAACCCATTGTAGCAACAAATGTTTTACTAATAATTACTAGTATACTAACTGAGGATCACTCAATAAAATTCCTTGTTAATTATTCATATCTCATTATGCTGCAATTGGACTCCACTATATATTTTTGTTCTCTTCTTTGTTTGTTAATCCAAGTTGGTACTGCTGTTTAACTTCAGTTTGGACCATCTCACGAGTTAAAATGTTTTGTGTATTGTATACGACACAATCATATTATACTCTTTAATCACAATCTGTCCAAGTTCAACAATTACATAAACCATTGGAATACACACTGAGTGCCAATAAATAATGGCACTGAGTTCATCAGTGGAAGACTCTACTGATTGATCAATACTAAATTGTACAATATTGGACCAAACACTCAGTACTCAATTATTTGAAGAAGATAACAAAAAGCTACTAAAAATAAATGAAGTAGGTAGAAAGAAAAATATACACTAACAATGATCCAGGCAACATATAGTATATAGGTCCCAGTAATAATAGTCTTATTTCGACCTATCTTTATGTCAGCAAGTAGGGCAAAGAGAGGGAATGAAAAATAATACAATATATTATCCCAAAGAGAATATAATATTTTCTGTTATAGTCTGCAGAACTTTTAAAGGAACTGGACATTATAGTACTTGCAAGTAGTAGCACATGACCATACATCAAAATATCCCAAAGAATAATTAACATTACAGACGTTGAAGGGAAACAATGAACTTTTCTCTTGCAACAACCGAACATATTTTAGCTGTCTTCTCAATTCACTCTGACAGTTACCACTGCTTGTTTTGCTGATTATTATTACAATTTATTATTTGGCTTTACTTTCAGTGTTATTATTATTACATATTATAGTTACCATAGATTTATTTATTTACAATACTCTCTTTCTATTTTACACGTCTTTTATTATGCGGTTATATTTTACTCAGTGAGTGTATATACAGTTAATAATTGTGTGTTGCAAACGTATTTATTTTGTTATGTCTTCTCTATCACTATTGACTGCATTGATTAATCTTGCAACATTTACTCATAGTTTAATGATAAACTGGCAATGTGTTTCAAAAAAAATAAAGTATGGTTAGCAGTATAAACATATTATATATGTACACAGTGTATAAACACTTCCTCTAATAAAACACTAGAGTTTGTTATTATTTTGCTGGCTATATATGCGAGAAAAGTTTTTATAACCATGTTTAGTTTATTTTGATATATATATATATATGACTAATTCTCCTCATGAACACACGCTACTGTAGTGACATGAACTCGTGTAGTAAACGTGACTGTGTTGAAATGAAAACAGTAAGTATAAGCAACTGTCAATATCTATCATATGACTAAAGTAATACAAGGAAGTGCATACATACACACACAACTCGAAGCATTCATCATATATAATTCCAACATTAAAGGTCAATATAAAGAACAATAATATCTTCTGACATTTCTAACTGAAAAAAAGTATTATTTTTATTTATTAGTGATTTTGTATACTAGAAGAAACTATGTAATGTTAATAGCATTTGCACAATTTTTTTTCATTTTTAATTGAGAGCTTTATTCCTTTTAGATCTCATTAGTCAGAATAACTAGTTAATAAGATGTTTCATTTTGAAGATAAACACATCATCTTTACTTACGTTGGACAACATCTGAGTCATGTTGTTCATGAAGAAAATTGGCACCTCTTTTATGTTCACCTATCTCAGTTGTCTTTTCATACAAGGAATGAAATCAACAAGAACTAAAATAAAACAGTATTTGTGTAAGTGAGGACGCATATGTTTCTAGTTACAATTAACCTCACCAAAAGCTATATGTCCAAGTCCAATGGAAATGGTTCACTAATGACAGGGCAATCATACAAGTGTTAGCGTTTTGAAATTTTGTCAGTAACAACCTCAATAACTAAATAACCATGACAGCTATTATAACATTATTGATACCACTCTTACAATCCTCAAACTATTTTGACAGAATTGGCACAACATGGAAAGCTATATCTTAGTTTGTTGTTGAATTGATGGAGACTATCATTTAACGCAATAAATATTTTGGCATTCATTTCTCTCACTCATGTCTTATATTTATTTATTTTAATTAAAAGATATTATCTGGTAAACTTAGTAAGTCATTATAATAAAATGTCCTCATAGAAGATATAGTGTCTTAGTAAGTGATTTGAATTAATATATACACATTGGACCAAAATATTTAAATATATAATTATACTTGTGATCTATTGAATTATTGTATCTAATATTATTTATTACAGCCACTTGTATTAAAAGTGTAGCGAGTTCAAGCTTTAGTTAAAGCATAGCAACTTTATTGAAACAGTTTGAATAACATATGGTGCAGTGTTCGTTCTGACTTCTATGATAACAATGATGCAAGTGTGATCAATAAACAGCTGTGATTTCCTTATAAAAAATTTTGAGAGTATTTTTTCATTTCACACTTTTATGTAATCTATTTATTTGAGGTGAAGTCAGGTGAAGTCAGAACTCCTATATTTTATTTACTCTCATCAACTATTAGATATAAAAAACTTAATTTAAACTGTACCAGTAATGAGAACACTATACTAGACTGTCCCACAATGTGCTCTCTTACTGCTCTCGTTCTTTCAATAGAGTTGCTAAAATAAATTTATGAACGAGAATGTGTATTAGTTAATATCAATGACTAATCTATAACATTAATGACTAATTATTAGCTTTGAATATTGGAAATTATAACAATTGTAATGATGGAAATAGTCGACACTAGAATGTATGTCAAAGCATCAAGGAAGAGTTGAAGTATGTCATAATAGAGAGAAAAAGCAGTGTAAAAGTGAAAAATATTATAGCCTTGTTAAATCTAACATGCATTATAATTATGCTGTTACTATTATAGAGATGAAAATGGACAGAACAGTACAAAATAGAAAGAGAAAGTTCTACAGAATACACACAAAATTGTGAGTACAATACACAATGTGATATATTATAAGCATTTTCATAAAATCAGGTGAAATTCTTTGCTTCATAAAGTATAAATAAACAGACTGTGATAACTATTTGTCTTTATTATGTGTGTCTGTGTGTGCACTGGGTTAGCTACTGCATATTGGATCATAATTATCAATACATGTTATATATATCATCATCTGTTAATAAAATATTGAACTTATTCCCAAGTAGGATATGGTTCACAGTTTTGTTCAAAACTATGCCAACCTGCGATATCATCATAGATCTTTATTTGATGGTATGGGTCATCATCGTATAGTTTATTGCATATTCGACATGGAAATTCTTTAGGATCTTTGTCAATTGGATGTATGAACCAGTTGTCTTTCCATTTAAAAAATTCATTATATAGGCTTGGTTGACTTCCAACATTTTTTAAGAAATCAGCTAGATATTTAGCTGTTTTGAATTTACGAGCATTAATAAATGAATTTGGTGGAATTAAAGCAGGATTAGATAAATTTGCTCCAGACAATATGACTGGTACTGCTCCATACATAAGAGCATTTACTTTTGCTTTTTCAGTAAGTAAATCCCGACATATTGAGTTTTCAAAAGCCAGATAAAACTTATATTGTGATATATAGGAATAACAAATTTTGGGGGGTTTGCAAGGCATGCCACACTTTCCATATACATCTATATCAATGAATTTCTTTAATGTTTTTATTAACTTCATGCGATCTTCACGACAATTACTAATTAAAGTTATAACTGTTTTGTTTTTGCCCTTGAGGTAATTGATCGCTGCATCATAACCACCTAAATACTTTCTACCTTTTACAAAATCAGCTCCATTAGTATATATTATATCAGAATCTAGCTTGTATGTCATTGTCCAATTGAATAAGAAATTCCACGGCTCTATGACTTCACGTTCTGGAGAAGTTGTAGGAGGTTCCCTGTTGTAGTAAACCCAGCGTTGTCCTGGCGGTCGATTCATTGAAAGGACAAGAGAGCGATCAGAATTCAAGTTATGACCCCTAGCATCAAAGATTACAGCACTACTATTAGGAAATTGTTTTCTGTCTTCTGTAACAAAACATTTACGCTGATGTAGTCCACATTTGACTTCACCACTAGCCATTCCATATTTTCTGATACAACTCATTCCAGTACAATCTGTCCAAAATAAAATCGTTTTTATCGTTTCAATTTTTACAGGATAGATATGTTCAATTGTCAAAGAGTTGCTTTCTCTAAATATAGCTGCATTGAAATTCGGCTTGATTGGAGAAGTAGTAAAATAAACGAGTAGCATTAGTAATGCTACGGATGTAGCATAGACTAACAATCTTTTCTTTTTAATGTTTGTTTTCATAACTCTGCCAAGTACTGGTCTGTCTATTATATATATGATGATCTAAACTTAAATAATAGTTTTTTTCTAGATGATTTAAAAATTTCTGTTTTAAGTAATATAATATAAATCTTTATTTATTACAGATTTTTTTGAATACACACATTCATACACACATACATACATACATACATACATACATACATACATACATACATACAGACATACATACATACATACATACATACATACATACATACATACATACATACACACATACATTCATACATACATACATACATACATACATACATACATACATACATATTATTATTAATCTTGCATGAGAGAAAGCTTGAATGGCAAAAAATAGATTTTCTTCGTTTTGGCTGAATATAATTTTATTATACTGAAAAAAGTATTTTGTCATTTTAACAGAAATCTTCGTTACCACAGTTTGATTAATACGATATAAGTCCAATTCTAAGCCAACTATTATAGTTGCATTTATAACCACAATGCTTTTATGGCCACTTTGCTATAGTAATTGAATCATGGCTTCAATTGAAGCCATAAGCAAATACTATTTTAAGCTTTTTTAATCCAGTTAGTTAAGTTGAGGTCATGCAAGGGCGTGGCTCAACGAGTAAAAATAAGAAGGCCGCCGCCATCTTTGAGGGCAAGTCAATACTATGATGAACGGTGAGCACTTGTGTTGTTGTGGGTTGTACGAATTGAGGCAGTAAAGGCTTTGGTATTTCTTTTTATTCCATCCCTGCTGTATTAGGAAATCATGGAGTGAAAACCAAAAGAGTATCAGATAGTAGGAGGCAAGCCTGGTTATTAAAAATCAATAGAAAAGACTGAGTTCCAGCCATCTCATCTAACTCAGACCACTTTTTGTCTGGTAAGAAATATTTAAATACTAGCTATTTGAATCGAAGCATTGAGTTAGCCAAATAGCCAGTAATTCAGTCAATCATTAAGTGAATACATTACAGTAATATGGTATTCCAGATTAGAACACTGAAGTAAGAGGAGACTTGATGATACTGTTGCAGATACATGTACTGTACACGTGGATGATACCATACAAGCTATTAACGTTGATACAGGTGGAAAAATGGTATATGGTGCTAGTGTAAGTCATTGATGATGACACAGGTATTGCTTGTCAGGCAAGTGTCAGTACTATGGAGGCCATGTGTCAGACAGATGACATTACAAGTAGAGAGCTAGACAAGGTGCAGGAAAATCATAAAGATCTTCAAAAAAGATATGACAAAATATGAAAAAAAAAATTAACTGAAGATTCTTTTAAAGAATCATGTCTTGCTTGAGGATTGGCCTCTAGTTGCTTCCTCAACATATTTGTTTGGGCAGATGTCACCTGAATGATTTTAATTAATATGATCATTCTACTTTAAATCTTGCAACCTTTATTTTACTAAACACTTGTTTACTAAACACCCTAAAGTTTCAAGGTTATATAACTCTGTAATAGGCTCTGGGAAGGTCAACAAACTCAATTGAGGAACAAAAAACTCTGCATATGGCTGTGATCTTCAAAATTACAGGTTTACTCTTTGTCTCATTAATTGCTTTGTAAAAAGTGTCTACTTCTACATCAGAAGGCAGGCAAGCTCGGTCGCTTGGATGCACTGACTTCCTTTGCAGTATTATGCTCTGTAGTTCTGGTGCAATGGTTCAATCATCTGGTATATCACGTATAGATACAGGGGCAGCCTATACATATGATGTATAAAAATAGGTATATAAGCTGATGATTTAATAATTAAGTTCTATTATACTCATTTATACAAATACTTGCTTTGCATGCTGGTGGAAGCCAAATACACTGCTTTGAAGTGCATGCATCTTGACCAGACTTTTTTTGCTGTTCATTATTTTGCTCTTACTACACAAGTTAGAATTGCAGCTACATGCCAACAAGCCTCTCTAAGCCTATATACACATGTTAGATACTAAAATGAATGTACTATAACTTAACATACCCAGCCATGCATGCTAATAACCACCCATGGTACAAGTGGGGCTGCAAAAATCTGTTGTGATTGCTAGACCTAAACTCCCAGATGTAGGATGAACTTTTTAGTTTTTACTTCATTATAATTTCACCTTCCCAATAATGACAAATCTTGTGTTTGTGCTGAACTGATGCAGCCTCACACCATGCACCCCTGAACCCATAGGCGGCTGCAGAACTGTAACTCATCCGGGCAGGAAAAGGGGTGTGATCAATGTTAGGGTGTGGTCACGTTTATTAATGTCAAATACGCGAAAAACGCAATCTCTCTACTGAATACTCGATCCAAGGAAATATTTGATACCAGCTTGACTTGAAGGACTGTTCAGGGCATTATTTACAATTGCTTGGTCGGGTCATTCCCCATGTATGCCCGGCAGAAAGTTATCACCGTCCAGCATCCCTTTCCAAGCCTGTAATAGGCTCTACGATTACCTATGTTAAACTTAACTTACCTTGATAGTCCCTCTGGTATGTGGACTGGGTGTAGACACCATATACAATGTCAAGTCATAGGGGTATGAGGGTAAAAATTATTGGGGGTGCTCATCAACACTGAAGTACAGTAATCGCAAGCTCCTTGGGGGGGTCTGGGGGCATTCCCCAGGAAAATTGTGAAATTTGAAGCTTTCAGAGTGTGGTTATTATCTATTTTTAGGACAATTTGAGGTTCCATAATGATAACCTTTACTTACCTAATTAATTGCATCTTGCTTTATTTCTCAGTGTAAGCAATGTGACTGCTGTAAAGCAACTATAATTATAATGCTTATATTTTACTAATTAAACAATTATGTGCATACAGAAAACATTTAAACATAAACAATAATAGGTAAATGTATAATACTTGTGTAGGACAGGTGTAAATGAATGTGGTTTGTTAAAATGTTCCAAAATGAGCTCTACGTTCTTCGCTAGTAGCTATAAACTCTTTAGCAATGCTCTTTATATCAAGAGAGTCAGTTATATCATCAGATTCATCATCACAAAGTTCCCCACTCACAGGCAATTCCTCCAGCAAAGCACTTGGCTCGATCTCATCAGTTGCACGCTTCATGGCAAGAGTTTCAAAAAGATTTGCTTGTCTAAGTCTTTTTGCCATTGCTTTTGCAGCTGCTGGTGACTAAGCTAAGGAGTTAACTGAAACTGAGCACTGGCAGCTGATTCACACTACTTACAATATATTTGTAGTTGAATTTTACAAGCATCTTGTAAACCACAGAACATTTACATGTATAGGTGTACATTGTTACAATGCAAAGCTGTTAACTTGGTGCTTTGGCAACGTGAATTCACCTGAAGAATAATTATATTGGGGGTGCTCTGCACCCCTCACCAAATTATTGGGGGTGCCTGAGCACCTCCAGCCCCCACCCTCCTACGCCTATGCAAGTCACTTCAGTGCAGGTCAGGTATGGTCTCAGTTGCCTCAGTCCAGCTGTCTTCTGGTATCGCATATGGATGATCCAGGAGCATGTAACCCAGAACTTTGCTCTCATATCTCTCGATAGAGGAAGCAGATAGGTCCAGATAATACTCAGACTTGCGATTAATATTCATAACTTAAACTTGGCCATCTACTAGTCATGTTGAATGATTTGCCCTCAAAGATAGCAGCCTAACAACTGTCAGAAATAAAGCTATAGTATCCACCTGGACATAACTACAAAGAATACTGTTGGCTTTTATATGGTTTTGTACATATATTGGCTTTATGTGGTTTTGTACATATTTTGGCTTTTATATGGTTTTGTACATATTTTGGCTTTTATATGGTTTTGTACGTATTTTGGCTTTTATATGGTTTTGTTCATATTAAGTGTAACTCAATACTGGGCTTGCCTATATTGATATATTCTGGTAACAAAGACAATAGTTGAAATGACAAAATGCTATTTGAAGTGTACATACGTAAAACTATAAAAAAGAACTTTTAAAACCAGCAATGCAATAACCTTGAAGAAAGGAAAAAGCAGAATTTCAAACAATTAAAAGATTGTTTATAGATTCTTAGAACAGTGTGAAGGTGAATAGAATGAAAGATATAAATGTGCTTAATTTTATTTCCTGTGTTAACAGAAGTACACGGAACATAAAAAATCAATGTTATTTGGATTTTCTTGACTAATTATTCCTTGAGATGCTATCCTTGTAACTCATATAAATCAACTATATCAGGATCCAGATTTTGACGTGACAAATGCCAATATGAAGTAGAAGGACTACTATATCCCTTTGATGATATTCAAAGCTTAACTTTTTTCTATATCATTTCTATGTCTTTTTTTGTTTAATACCATCCTTTCAATACTACATTATATCAATGGTCTTCAACTTTGATAAAAAATTTAAAACAATTGCACGTATCAATCAAGAGTAACACTGTACAGAACAGAGGTACATTTTTCAAAAAACTTTTATGAGTAGACATTAGAAACTTACCTTGCTATTACAGTTATATGAGATCTATCCTATGAAAGCTTTTTTTGAATTACTGCTATACTTTCTGAGATACACTAATCAGAGTCAAATCTTTAAGAGCCTTTGGAAAAACGAATGCCATTTTTAAAAATTAGTTTCATGGGATTATTCATACACATACATGGTTGTTCAATATTTCTTACCTGTGCGTTGTATTATAGCTGAGACAAATGTACCTTAGTACAACAGTTTGTACTTGCTCCTTAACTTAGCTACGCGATCACTGGAATGTCAAGAGGAACAACACCCATGTGGGTGTGGTTCCACTTGACATAGGGTGAAACCTTTTGGCAATTTGGGTAATAGGGTGAAATCTTTTGGCAATTTGGTGGCTCTGAAAAGAACATAAGCGGCTAAAGACAAGAAATTTCTGTAGGAATCGGGAATGGGTACGTTATATATTCATAGCAACTAAATAAACAATGAGAGGAATAACAATTATGACTAAATAAAGAATAAGCGGAGTAACTCTAAAGTAAGTGATTAGATCTAATGTAGTCATTCTTCTATTTTAATTGACTTTATCTTAATTCACTGGTTCATGTTGTGTTAGTGGAAATGCTGGTTTCGTCTGCTCTAAATGACATTTTATTTGTTGTATTGTGGTACTTACACAAGATACCTTCCACAACAACATACTTTGAAATGTTTCATTAACTGTTTGTGTTAGTATGTGAATTGTAAAAATTAATATGTTATCAACTAATTTGTACCTTACATGCAGTAGGTTACTACAGAATCTCAGAATTCAAGTACATCACTCACTATATAATTTGTTGCTTATGTAAAAGTACAACAAATTATATAGTGAGTAATTCACAACAATTCTATATTCCATAGTAATCTATTTAGTATTTATGTAAAGTACAAAATAAATGTTAAAATGACTTATTATTTTTACAGTGTCAATATATAGAATGGATTGATGGATAAGCCAATTTAAAGATATACAGTCACTAAAATATTGATCAGTAATCAGTTAAATAATAAATACAGGATTTTCAAATTATTCCTAAAGTTAATAATGACATTTGATCGTAGAGGTTGTTACTAAGGTTGTCACTATCATTATTGAATGGCTATGACTCTTTTTTTTAATTATATACGCTTGTTCTTTTGTTTGATACTCTATTATTATAATTAGCTATAGTTTGATAGTGATTTTATGTTAAGTCATGTATTATCTCAAAATTTTGGTTAATGAGATGAACAACAATGATTATGATTATATAGTATCTGATGGTCCAGTTGTACCTATGTTAGAATACATACATGAATTTGGAATACAAGTAATGTTATGGTTTTTTTTACAACAATACCTTTTCAAACCTTAATATTTAATACCTCAACCTTATCCAATTATTCTTAGTCCATTTACTGATATCATGTCATTCTCTGATTGGTTTCTAAGTGGTCTTATATTTAATCTATTTGAAAGAGCTGCTTTTCTTGTTGGTTGGGTTTTTATCAAGAATAGAGAAAAGTCAACATTTTTTTTGATTACAGTGCATCTTTACTAATGCAATCTGTCCCTATAAATACAATGTTTGGAGTTGATTGGCCTAAAAGTTTACTTCCTCTACAACACTATGTTGGTCCTATGTTACTTTAATCATTACCTCCTCTTGACTCTAGTCTTGTCGAATGGTTATCAAACCAATCCCCTGACTTTACGATCATATACATTGTATGGATACAACTGGTGAAATCACTGATGTAACTGCTAAAGCCTTCATAGAGCTATTAAAGGACTTTTCCATAGTTAGGTTATTACATGAATCAAATTGTAACATACTCAAAGATCTTGCAATTAATGAAAATTGGGTCTACATTTCATCTTGGATATCACAGTTAGCATTTTTTTAGTCTTGTTATAATGCATTGTGGAAGCTCACAAGCTCCTATTCCCACTAACTCATTAGAGCCTGAATTATGTACTAACGTATGGTATAAAGAAACTAGTGATAAAATCAAAAGAAATTGAAAATTTACAACAACATTTACTTTATTAATTTGATCCATTTAAGTAACAGAACTCATATATATATATATATATATATATATATATATATATATATATATATATATATATATATATATATATATATATATATATATATATATATATATATATGTATGTATGTATGTATGTATGTATATACTGGTATGTTTGTTTTTGAGACCAGCAAATGATTGTAGCCAGCATACACTAACTGTTAATACGCATAGAAAACAATGAATATTATTACTTTTACTGTAAGCACTATGACCTATCAAATCCCAATTTTGTTAACAAGTATTTTAATACCAGATTATCAAGTTGTAAGAACAAAAGGACCACAATGGAAAGTAAACATACTTGTTGGGGTAAGATTGATATCACTATGACATCACTACATTCAATCAATGTATACTGGTGAATTAAATAGTAATATATATCTAATTAATAATGTTGTATAATTATTATTAAATGACATTGTAAAATCACTTATAAAGCATATTCCAAATTTGTGATATAGGATTTGTTTTATTCTCATACTTTATTTGGTTGCCAATGACACAATTGTTTACAAACATACAAGATAGTAACCGTAAAACCTTTGTTTTCTTGTTTCTATTGTAGTTATATAGATTGGTTGACATATGAAGGATAAAGAACTGTTTATTAATAGGACGAGATCCTAATGAACTTGATACTGATGACAGGTCTCCCATTTCTAATACATAGTAATTGACTTCCTTCACTTTCCTGGTGTGATCGTTTATTCATTCATTCATCATATAATGATATGATGAACTTAATGCTGCTAAATCAAACATTGAAGATTACCTGGCTTATATTGAAATTCAGTAATGATATCATCAATTTTAAAAATTGTTCACTTAGAAACAGCACACTTAGTAACAGGAAGTGGTCATCTTAATATTGTTGTACAACATTCTATAATTAATCCCATAAAATTTTGATCGGATTACCTTTACTAAATTTTTGTATGTCATATATTCCTCCTTTTTATAAACTAACTGGCGGAGGAGGGTCTAGATGTATGGAATGTAGGCCAGTATATACATCAATCTTTATATGGTGCTTATTAATTGTTGTTGCAATTGCAACGAAGTTGATTAACTTATCATTTTCCTATGTTAGTGAACTTCCTTACTCCATCTTTTTAATAAAAAGAGTCAAAGGACAACAAGACAAGGTAAGACTATTCAATCACTGAAAAAAACTTGACTGGTTGATTTAACCAATATATGGTTATATGGATTGCATTTCAAATGTACTATATATCAGATCGACTAAACTGTCATTCTGATAGTATCCTAGGAATGTTAATTTAGTCAATTATATTGGTAAGGAAAACAGTATAACAGTACAACAATATAACAATTTATCAGAGAAAAGTGTAGTGAGGAAGAATTGCTTGATTCTCCTAGTCATTTTTGTGGCCAGTTTGGAAAGGCATTGGGGAAGATTTCCAGTTTCATTACTGCTCTTTGATTTGATGTTCTCAGAAAAGGAATCTAACATCTTCCAGGCTCTAACTAAAATAGAAGTTCATACTTATACATGTACAGGTATTATTGGTAAACTGAAATTTCCCAGTACTTAAAATATTAGACGACAAAGTGGTAGAGGTAGCTATACAAAATGTATGTAAGACTTTAGAATTTAATTTTTCAGTTCACAGACCTTGCATGGCAAAATATAATGTGTTGTGGTGTACCTTTTGTTACATTCCTCGTTGTTCTCTTTAATTTTAACCTTTTTTCCTCTCCTTATTTCCAAAGCTTCCATTATTTGCTTGAACTATTAGAAAGTGCTAAGTTCTAATAATTAAGGGATGTAATTAAGTCACAGCTTCACTGTATGTATATAGTGTTTTGTCCAGCCATTTTGACACACCAATCTGCTCACAGGTATCTTAAAATCAATATGTATTAAAAAAGACAATCGGTAATTAAAATGGAATTACTTTTAAGAACATTATTTAACTACCACATGTAGTGATGTAACACTACTGGGAATAGTGATTAATACTTTTAACATCTTTACATAACTATATGTCATTGTATGTGTGGACACATAATATCATGATTAAAACATTTTAGATTAATGGCACCTCAATTTCCATCTCAGTAAGTGCTGTCAACATTGTTGCTTTATAAAGCACTCTACAAAATTATTATGATACTTTACCAACTACTATGTAGTTCATAATGATAGATATTGAATCCAATATTCAATAGAACTTAATCTGTGATTTGCTGTTTGTAATACTATATCATATCAACTAATCATGCAGATAGTAATTCACATTAATATGGGATTTCATGGGACTCCACATATATATATATACTACAAATTAGTTAGTTAGAGTAATCTATTAACTTTTATAATGTTGCCAACACAATCAGTGATTATTTATATAAGCATAATGAACTTTGCCTTCTTGCAGTGATCCTAAAATTGTTAATTTTTCTTTAAACATGAAAGTCTTTAGTATCACAGTACTTTTAGCAATACTGATCACACTCTCTGCAAGTCAAAGGTAAGATGAATATAAACTTCATGATTTCATCTTATTTTTTGTACAGTTGCTACCAACTGGAGTATATTATATTAGCAATTCATACACTGTCACAGTCTACTCTTCTCAACGGTATTCATATGGATGTGGCTTGTTAGGGTGGAGTCGTTGTAATGCATACAGGTTTGTTACTAGTTTTTTTTTGTTTTTTTTTTTTTTTTACAGAAAGACCTATGTCATATACATTGTATAGGCAAATAAGTTCACAGAGTTGGGCTTATACACAAGTAGCTGTCTACTATCAGCAATCAATATGCTGCATGTCCACTATATAATGGAACATATCCTAATTGTATTGGTATGACAATTTATGACATAAAATGTTAATAATTATTATATTGTTATGTTAAATTTAGCAACATGCTCTCAAGGATGTGTACATGGAAGTTGTGGACCACCAAATACTTGCATTTGTGAAAGTGGATGGACTGGAAATAGTTGTGACACAGGTTAGCATAATAATAGTAGCATTATATATCAATTAATGTAATAATGGAGAAGAAAATAACTGTCGTGAAAATACCATCCATATCATTGAAAAGGATTTGTCATTTAACTAAATTTTATTACCATAGTTTCATCAATATGGTGTAAACCCAATTTTGAGTTACTACTAGACCAAAACTAGTCAAACTCCATATACATAAAGCCAACTAGTATCATGTACAACCACATTGTTTATACATCCATTTTACTGTTATATAATCAAATCATGACTTTAGTTGATCATAAAGCTATAAGCAGATACTATTTCAACTGAAATAACCCATTAAGAGAAGTTGAAATAGTACCTCTTTGTTACTATATTTGTTACTATATTTGCTTTTTGTTAGACGTAGACTATTCCAAGACTACAGGTGTCTGTTTCGAGTGTTACAGTTACTGGGAGAACTGATTCACTTCTCTTTTCTGAGTTGGGCTACTTATGACAAAAGGTAAGTCAAGTAAAAACTGTTTAGCAATTAGTACGCAGAACGAATTTTATAATGTGTCTACCAAGCATTGTAGAAGAAAACCACTTTTCCTGCTTTGATGTTGTAGCTTCTAAACAATGAATAGTAGAATGTAGGTGGTGATGTGTGTTATACTTCTTAAAAAGAAACACCTTTGTTGGAGTCATATCCTCTTTCATCCTTCCTGTAATATTAAGAAGTGTTCCGTGTTAGCGAGTGGGCATCTGGGAAGGAAAGTTAAGGTTAGGTAACAAAAGGTAAATAATTGACTCCATGTTTGCAACTTGTTCGATTCAAAGAGAAGTATGTTCATGCAGGTTGGGGACATAGATGTATAACATAAAGACTGATATGAGCTATTTCCTGTGACATCACTTCTCATGAAAATGTGCTTTTACCAGAGAGAGTGATTACATATATTGAGTAAAAGGTTGATTTACATTTGTTTCAATCAAATCCAAGAATCATTCATGTTATATTTTGGTTGTCTTGCTTGAGGGAAATGCAAGAGAAAACATTTTACCATTCTTGAATGTGTGTAGCTTTGATATAGTAATGCCCTATTATTTCTTATAAAGCAATAAAGTCCATAATAACTGCTTTAAAAAATGAACCTCCAACATATCTACTCATTTAAGCTTAACTATCAAAGTTACTGAGTGCATTGGTTAATAAGAAATTACATTCGGCACTTATTTGTGCTTATGTTTTATAGATATACTTAAGTAGTAGACATGTCTGTACTTTGATGTACTAAGCTGTATTAGGTCAAAAAGTGTTGGCAAACTCTGAAAAAAATGCTTTTTTGAAATCCTACAAGTGACTAAAACCAAAAACCACCTAATCACCTGTTTGTTTGTCCTTCATACACATCCTGGCCATTTAGAGATTTAAGGAATTTTTATTTCTTACTTGAAGCAAAAATTAAGTTTATTTCTGCCTTTGATTAATAGTCATTAGTTGGAACTGATTTTCTTTAGCACCTACAATATCAATCCATGCTCATTTTCCACATGTGGCAAAGCTGTGTAAACTTGTTGATGTATTAATTTTATTATAACATTAAGGCATTAAAATTCTGTAACCTTTGGAGGAATTGCATGATGTTGCTGGAGTTGATAATAGTTTTGGGTAAAGACCATGGAATTCCTTTCATGAGGTAACTCTATTGTACAGTTACCACAAGATGTCAGATAAATACTAATGTTGCACTATGAGTTACTTAATACAATTAATAGTTATGCAAATTGATCACAATTAATTCATTGCATATATAAACATCTAATATTATATTGTCAAAATATTTCAGTTTAGTGGTATCCAATCTTAGTGAGATCTGTTAACATTGATGTTTGATAAAAAGGATTGAAACAAATAGTTAAATAAAGATTACAAATGTATGCAAAATAAATTAGCTGAACATTTGCCACTAAATTATGTGAACTGAGTTTGTAGAACTAACCAAGCTGTCTACTACAGTACAATTATTCACAAAATTCTATTATAATTTAAGAGCAATTCCTCCAAATTTTGAATGTTTTATATTATAGTATATTACAAAATATAACTTTTCATTGAAAGATATCAATGAATGTAATAATATAGAAGACAATAACTGTCATCAAAATGCTATCTGTACAAACACATATGGTAGCTTTATATGTCAATGTCAAAATTGATATACAGGAAATGGAACAACATGCATGTAATGGTAAGTGGCAATACAATGGATGATTGTCTAATTCCACTTATATATAGTCATTATTTACTATTGTTAATTTACAATTAATGTCTTTCATAGACATTAATGAATGTGCAATGGAAGATATTCAATGTGATTCTGATACTGTCTGTGTTAATGAAATTGGAAATTATAATTGTGAAGGTAAAGGATTTTGTGGTAATATTTAAATAGCAATACAACTACAATATAGGTCCAACTCTTTATTTACCATTTTTGGATTTGGGTTCATCTAATAGTCATTGAGTGAATGATAGCTCTCAATTTGTCGTACTCTCTTCACCTCTACAATTTGGAAATATAACTTATACTGCAGTATATGTAAGTATTATATAAACATACATTTGATATAATAGTATCACACATTATTTTAATATGTTTAGGTTAATAAGAATGGGCTAATAAGTTTTGAACAAAACTACACCTATCATATGCCGCAAGCATTCCCAATATCTGCTAAAGTAATTGCTCCATATTGGAACATAAACACTGCAGGTGAACTTATCTACACTATCATCAAAAGTGATATCAGTGAACAAACTAAAACTGTTAATCTAGTTAATAACTATTTAGCTTATAACTTCAGTATCAATTTTAATGCAGACTTGATAGTAGTAGCTCAATGGATTAATATAAGCACAAGCAATAAAGTATGTGTACCTGATACATTATAATTATTTTAATAATTGTTGGTTTATATGGTAACAGACTAATAGCAGTGCCTTTCAAGCTGTATTGGCATCTCAAGGAAACAAGACATATGTTATTTTTACATACAAATGTGGTCTATTTGATTGGAATGGAACTGATGGTATTATAGGGTTTAGTGCTAGTAACACTGTTTTGCAAACTTTCCATTATCAAGACTGGTTCAGGCAAATATTAACTGCCTTAATTCACCAACTTCAAATTGGAGCAACATTCTGTATAATATAGGTAGAGTATGGTTGCATTAGTTTATAACTGATCTTACTCCTCTGTAGGCTGTCACTACCTTAGTAGTAATTGTGTACCTGGAGAAGAGCTAAACATTGATTGCAATGGTTGCATTTTAACTAATATCTGTTTAAGAGACCATCCTTGTAGAAATGGAGGAAGATGCATTATAGGATCTGTTCCCAATAAATTCACTTGTGATTGTAGTAACACTGGATATACTGGGAAAATATGTGATTTTCTAAGTCATGGAGTGTTTCCTACCATGACAAATTACAGCACAATATTGCAACAACATCATCCATCACTATATGAACAGTACTGCTGTAATGTCTATAATCTTCAAAAAATATTCTCAATAATACAGAATGGAAGAAAGAAAATTGTCATTTGTCCATCAGTACTTCTTATTGCTTGTCAAAGTAAGTGTTCAGTTTTGCTTTTCTGAAACAATACTTTCTTAATAGAATACAGGGATCAAATTTGTAAGACCTGGTATGAGTCAGGTTATACTATCAGTGGTGTATATCTTATTAATCCTGATGAAGGGACTCCATTTGAGGTACTTCTTTATTTAGATAGACAAATGGATAACTAGCTAGATACAGATTAATACACAGGCTATGAATGAATAAAAAAATTGATGAAAATGGTAATTTTTAATCATTATTTATAGGTCTATTGTGACATGGAGACTGATGGTGGTGGATGTTTCAAAGTCTTCTAGATTGACTTGTAAACTGTTTATTCTATTGTGAGTAAGTCGATACATTTTATTCAATCCTAGCCAAAATTCTCCTGAAAGGTTGCCAAAACCTTCATTATAATCTGTCCAGTTACGATAAAAGTCAATGGAGCAATCCATTCTTCGTTGAATAACAGTCACAATAAAATCTATGCTTTGTATTCTGCATTCAATATTGGAGACAGTACTATAAAATATACTCTTTTTTTAGGTAAATATAATGGGACAGCTGGTGATAACTTAATGGTTCATAATGGATGCAAATTCACCACTAAAGATAGTGACAATGATAGAGCTGGATCTGGCAATTGTGCAATACATTCAACGGAGGATGGTAGTATAATGCATGCTATGACTCAAATCTTAATGGACTTTACATTGGAAAAGATAGTAACAATCATAAAGGAATTATTTGGAAACAGTGGAAAGAGTCTACTACTTTAAAATTCTCTGAGATGAAGTTTCGCCACTCTTAATTCAATGTGAATTTGCCATGTACTATGCTACATAACTTGTATTTATTTAATACATATTTTGTTATAATTGTTATTGCCAAAATCAAATATACATTTACATACATAAATTTTAACTGATCTTACACATTTATTATGACTAAGTCATTATCAAATACTCCCCACTTTGATATACTTCCCGTATAAAAAAGGATGTGGAAATCAATGTGTGTAGAGATTTAGTAAAATAGATTATTTGTCATAGAATGTGCAACATTGCATTGTCACAATATTTATACAAAATTAATATATCCATCAGTATATCAGATATAACAAGTGTCCAAGACACAGAGGGATTGGTAGCTCTTATAGCTCTTATTAAACACAAATGAAAACAACTCAGTACTAGCACAGAACTGAACTAAGGACAACTATACAGTTGCTATGTATCCAATATACAGTATCCAATGAATACTTAAGTACAAGTCCAAAATACACAATTGGTGTAATAGTCCAAAGTACATAATCAATACAGTTTATTACAGTAGCTATCTTGTTAACCAGAGTAGGAGGAGAGGGAGTGAATACTGGAGATGAGAAGATTACACAAGACATTACATAACTACATGGTTAAATGAGCACCAAATGTTTATTTTTAAATTAAACTAACAAAATTTACTAATAAAACTTTAGTACTTATTATCCACTGCCCATAATCATAAATGGTTTAACTATATACACCAAACAGATAACAGGTTTTACCTATCACATTACTACTTCATTAAAGTGATAAATAGTGTACTCTATCTCATATATGATCTTGGCATTATCTACAGGGTATAACTAGGTACAGTCCATGAGATGTAGAGTATACATTAAACTGAATATTGTGATGAATTGAACTATAAGAGACAATGCTTTGTAAAAGAATTATAATAGTTCATACCAGTTCCAATATTTTCTTCAACAGGATCACTGAAGAGACCTCCTCCAATAGAATAGACACCAGCGACACAAATGTTGTATACATTACAAAATATTGCATTATTCACAATGACATATCTCTCAGTAATGTTGAGGTTGTATGTGATACTATTATTACTAATGATCACAATATACTCAATGATTCTATAGAGGACAATCAATGTCTTCCCATGTGATTTTGTTTGATGTGATGAAACTATAATCAACTTTGGTGATCCTGTAGGTTCTAAAGTTATATTAAATTTTAATAAAACATTAAAAGAGTTGTTTACCTCTTTGATCTGTTTCACCTTATATCAACACTGATATATTTATATATATATATATATATATATATATATATATATTACCAGCTTCCTTTGGGATCAAATATTTCATTCCAATGGACAAATTTGTTAATGTATAATTGAATGCTGTAGTTGTCTGATGAAGACCAGTGTCATATTAACTGATAAAAACTCAAGACAAGACACATATTTTATGGAATATTATAGTATGTTATGTAGTTACCATCTTCACTACTGAAATGTGTCCAGTTCACTCAAATAGTGATGGTAGAGACATATCAGATATCCAGAACCCAGCAAGTTCAAGTATAACTAATTACAGTGAGTGGTTTATCAGATGCTACTTCTGTAGCATCTGATAAACCACTCATTGTAATTAGTGATCATGAATGTGGCGATGTTCCAGATAATGTATTAGATTGTGACCATCTGATTATATATATTTGTTTTCTTTTGTTTTATAAGTATAATTATTAATTAAGTATAATGATTAATGTTATCTGGTCTTTATGTTTCCATATAGTTGAATAGAATTATTAAACTTCAATTTTAACATTTTTGATACTTTAGTTTTTGTTGCTAATTAAACACAGAATTATTCATAGCTGTCAAATAGGGTGGGGTATATCAATATTTATAAGCCTCACCTTTCTTTGTGATAAACAATGGATGACTCACTCGAAACTTACAGGAAAGCCGCTATCGATACCTTTAATTCTCAATATGCCAACCTCAGTTCTGTTCTACAAGGATGTATGACAAAATTTAGCGAGGAAGCATTTGCCGCTAGTCTGATATCTGAGTCTGTTATGAAAAGCGAGAATTTTACTGACATAGCTATCGAATTTAAAACTGGATTGAAGTTGAGGAAGACTATACAAGAAATACAGACACATTTTCATTTTCTTGTTAGAATTCTTGAGGATCTTGGTGGACCAGCAGCAACTGTTGGAAGGAATGTTGCAGCAGAGCTGTCAACATTAGCTGCACAGTATGGTATGTAATGTTAGAGAGGATTGATTAAATGCGACCTTTAATTAGAGACCATACTTAGGAATTAGGAAGTTATACCAAAGTCCAAAAACTCCACTATTGTTGAACTAAATGAGCTTCAGTTATAATGTCACAGTTAACACTAGTATCATATAGTCATGCCACAAACTGTCACACACCCTGAAAGAAAGGTAGTCTGGTGTATTTGCTTCAAATCTTGGTTTTAGTATCATTGGTGTGATATCAGTGATCATACGTCTTTATGGAAAAATCTGTATTTGTTTAAACTTGATGCCTCTCAGGAAAGGCTAATGTAGCAAGTATTTTGTGCATTTTTTGTGGAAAGTATATTTCCTGTACCAGTAATACAAGGATAGTTATAATTATGTTATAATTTGTAGTTGATCATCACATGGTTTTATCTTATCATTTCAAACACAGACTTTATAATTATAACAAAAACTTCATGGTGCATGGCAGTCTGGGGACGAGACTAATACTATTTTAAACTATCAGTAAATTAAATACCTTGATGAAGTATTCTTGTAAATGTAGTTGTTGTGTGACCTTGTGATCTATAGCTTTATATTATATATTTATCTCCTGATAATAGTGAAATTTACAGCTATTAATAGTGTTCATACATTGTATAAACTATATTGGACATATTGCTGGTAGGCAGGGCCATTTAGCAATGATTGCATAATACAAGTCTGCTGCAAACTATAAAAATTAAATGTTATTTTAACAACCAGTTTGTATTTACATAAGTAGTTACTATGGAATCCATAATTAATTTAAATTACTCATTATATAATTTGTTGTTATATTATTACAATACAACTAGTTAAAGTAATATATTAATTATTAGAGTGTACATGAACTTGACTTTTGCATTTAAATTGTCATTATTGACAATAGTCATGCAAACAGTTAAACAATTATCATATTATGAGACATTGATCAGTTCTAGTATCATTATAAATCAATAATAGGTACGTCCCTTTTTTGTAATAACAATAAACAAACATGTGATACTTTTGTTTTATAAAATAAAATCTGTTTCCTTTTTGTTCTACATTCTATCACATTCTAAAACTCTGCAACAAATACTTATAATATGATAAATGTGATAACTACTAATACACAAATCTCTTTCATACAACTACTAGTATGCCACATTTTGTATGGAAAAGTTTATCAATAAAATTTCATAGGTAAAGACAAACCATAAACTTTTAAGTCATGAATAGTGATTATATTAATATTTATAGCACTAATTTTCAAGATTTGCAGAATATAATATAATATATTAACATATTAAAGTATGATTACTTTCACTGATAGCTATTAATTATCAGCACTGTATTATAATATGTGCATGTTTTATTATTACTAGGACACAGTATGGACAGAGAAGAAGCACAAGATCAATCATCAACTGACACTTTATCAGGTACATGTACATTAATTGAGATATAACTATGTACCTAATGTAAAAAGGGAAGCCAAAATCATCAGAGAAAATGAGTAAGGCGAAGACCTTAGAGGTAGAGAACATAGTATATACAATATATGGTTATGTTTAATAGCTACTAGTAAAGTATTTGTAGAGAAACAAGAGATTGAGGCATTCAACTGAAAATCAAATCAATTAAATGTACAAATAATGAAGAGAGAAGAATGTTATGACATGTATCTACAAAATTACTTTTGCTCTACAGAATTAAATTAACATTATAATTATCATAAATATAAATTATTGTAGATCAGAGAATTATTGAACCAAAGTTGAAAAAGACAATGTCGTTAGAAGTTACTCAATTAAAGTCTACACAGGAAGGTGAGGACTTAGTAGACATTATTACTAGAAGGATGTAATGAAAAAGAGTATGAAACTTCCACATCATTGAATGAAATGACAAATGGAGCTTCAAAGTGCAATCCAGGTAGAGAGAACTCTAGTTTGAAGTAATTCCTTATAGATTGTGATGTGTAGCAAAGACTTTCTCATAACAAAACAAGACTAATGGCATGACAAAGTGCAGAAAGATTCTCATGAAGGTCTCATATGCATACATAACTGAAATATATATTAAGTTATTGATCTAAATATAGTAACAATAATCATAGAGCTCTGATCTACCTTGGATTTAATAAACTGCATGAGATTTCATGCTGCTTCCATTGCTTGTATTTTCTGATTATGTGTTCTATCGTTACTTTATAATATACATGTCCTGTACATGTACCTTGTATTCTACAGAATTACAGAAGGAGCTACAATCATTACAAGAGATAGTAATATCTCTTACTTTACAACTAAGAGAGAAAGAGGAAAGAAATGTTCATTTAACAGAAAACATAAAGGGTATATTAACAACATGTATAGTTCTTTACTTTATCTATTGTAGATCTGACATCTCAGATATCAGAAATGAGAGATCTCCTTAAAACTAGTCATCCACTTCTAAATCAAAAGCTTGAGGAACCACATGATAGGAAACAAGAAGGTACACATGTTTCTTTATATAACTTTATTTGTCATTCACTTGTTTCTTCAGACACAGAAGCATATAAGCTGGTTGACAAGATGAAAACACTAGAGGACCTCACATCTACTGTCCAAGAAAGAGAAGGTATTATATAACTATTCAAAATGTACAACATGTTATATTGTGTATTGTGTAGCTACTGACAGACAACAAGAGATTACAATATTACAGGAGATGATTAGTTCACTAACTCTTCAATTGACAGAGAAAGATAAAATCATCACTCAGTTAATGGCAAAAGATACAGATGAGGAGGATAGTCAACTGGAATCATCAGATGATGAAGAACTACCAAGTAAGCTGCCATTATAACTATAGTAATGTTTAAAACATATCATTAAACTGCAATGTATGTATGGTACAGTATGTACTGGCTTGTAGCACACTCTTACAACATACAATAACTCATTGATTTTACATACAACAATTGTATGTGAAATTTATTACATGAAGACACAAGTTTATTTCATTAGTTGCTTTCATCACCAAGGATGGAGGAATTGAGTATATAATTTGAAGACTATATTGCAAACTCATACTAAGTTGTTATTGTGTCTCAAGTATTGTATGGAATAGCATTTGCTTTAATTTTGCCATTATCTTTAGAGTTCACGATAGCTTAGTCTCCACAGGAAACGAGAGGTTTGATGGTTGGACTGTGGTATGCATCACATGGTATCGGTTATGTTATCAATGTTAATAGCAAATATCTGTTTGGATGTTAAGAAGAGGCAACATGTCAAAGTCTGGAATTTTATTGTTTACATAAACTGCAGATGATTAAAACATAATATGTTGACTTTTGACTATTTTGTTTATTCTTTTTTTGAAAACACTGTCCTAGATTGTTTATTGTCTTAATTTGTTCTCTAAGATATTACATGACAATAACTATTGATTTTCATTGCAATGTGGAAACTAAAAACTGTGTACAGAAAATACTTTTACAATAAATAGGATATTAATAAGCATATTGAGAGTTGATTTGATATTGGTGGTAAGTATATCCAGAGACGTTAAAGTTTAAATTCATTTATAAAACAAGATTGAGAAGACTGTCTATTAACAAATATTGGTTGTATTGCTTCAGTTATTTGTTAATATTCATACCGAAACCAAAACGATCATTCTATAGATAAGTATTCCCTCAAGTATATATATCATTGATGTGTCACTACTCACTCACATTATTTCACAATGTTAAGATTTTTGGTCAAGTCTCAATCAGTACTGCTAATTCTTATCTGGAATTACTCTATGTATGCTCATTTAAGTTTTATTAGGAATTTTGCAGCAACTAACTATGTTGAAGTTAATAATGATGCTCATCATATTATCTTTGATATTGGATATTGTCTTGTGTTCTTTTTATTTCCCTTTTTTGGTCTACTTGCTGATGTAAAAGTAGGTAGGTATACATCTATCATTACTGGTATGTATTTGACTGTAGACACGGCAACACCAGATATTGCATAGGACACAATCATATACTCTTTAATCACAATCTGTCCAAGTTCAACAATTACATAAACCATAGGAATGCACACTGAGTGCCAATAAATAATGGCACTGAGTTCATCAGTGGAAGACTCTACTGATTGATCAATACTAAATTGTACAATATTGGACCGAACACTGCAGTACTCAATTATTTGAAGAAGATAACAAAAAGCTACTAAAAATAAATGAAGTGGGTAAAAAGAAAGATATACACTAACAATAATAATCAAACCTCCAATTATCCAGGCAACAAATAGTATATAGGTCCCAGTAATAATAGTTTTATATCGACCTATCTTTATGTCAGCAAGTAGGGCAAAGAGAGGGAATGAAAGAAAAGTTAAGCAATATGTTATGTAAAAGAAAATATAAATTTTTCTGCTATAGTCAACAAAACTGTTAAAGTAACTGGATATTATAGCACTTTGAAGTAGTAGCACATTAGCATACATCAAAATATCCCAAAGAAAAATTAACATTACAGACTTTGATGGGATACATTTAACTTTTCTCTTGCAGCAGCTGAACATATTTCTGTTCAAATGTCTTCTCGATTTCCTCTGACAGTCAGCACTGCTTGTTATTGCTACTTTTGTTTACAATAATGAAAACAGTAAGTACAAGCAACTGTAAATATCTATCACACGACTAAAGTAATACAAGTAAGTGCATACATACACACACAACTCAAAGCATTCATCATATATAATTCCAACATTAAAGGTCAACGTAAAGAACAATAATATCTTCTGTCATTTCCAACTGAAGAAAAGTATTATCCTTATTTATTATATAGTGATTTTGTATACTAGAAGAAACTATGTAATGTTAATAGCATTTGTACAATTTTTTTTCATTTTTAATTGAGAACTTTATTCCTTTTAGATCTCTTTAGTCAGAAGAGCTAGTTAACCAAAATTTTGAGATAATACATGACTTAACATAAAATCACTATCAAACTATAGCTAATCATAATAATAGAGTATCAAACAAAAGAACAAACATATATAATTAAAAGGAGTCATAGTCATTCAATAATGATAGTAACAACCTTAGTAAAAACCTGTTATAATATTACTTAATAACTCTATGAATTATGTTACGAAGACATATCGATCAGTTCAAATCTCGTTATTCAGTGGAAGTAGAAGGTGCTAAATCGAATGATAGTGAAGATTGGCCATTACCACAAACAGCACCAATGGTTGAAAATACTGATACTCCAGTTAATATTTCTGTAAGTGATTCTATGGACCCTCCAAGATTGGATGGACAACCAAGTCCTCAACATACTCCTACTGTGCCTACAGTTCAGAGACCACCACTCCCAATAGCACCAATTCGTCGATCACAACGATCTCATCGACCAATTGATTTTGGACCCTCTGTCACTTCTTAGTGAAGGAGGAATGTTATAATATTACTTAATAACTGGTATGAAATTGTTAATATCCTGTATGAATATTGTTAATAGTGGTATATAATGTTCTGTTTTTTGTATTTGAGTCAGTCTTCCAGTGTATTGTAATTGTTATCATTTTTTAATGCTCTTGATTTATTGTTGTTATTCAAATATAATACTAAATTTCTAACGGCTCGTAGTACAGATACAACACAACCTCTACGATCAAATGTCATTATTAACTTTAGGAATAATTTGAAAATTCTGTATTTATTACTTAACTGATTGCTGATCAATATTTTAGTGACTGCATATATTTCCATTGGCTTATCCATCCATCCATTCTATATATTGACACTGTAAAAATAATATGTCATTTTAACATTTATTTGTACTTTATATAATAGATACTAAATAGATTACTATGGAATATAGAATTGTTGTGAATTACTCACTATAAATTTGTTGTACTTTTACATAGTAACAAATTATATAGTGAATGCTTTACTTTAATTCTGAGATTCCGTAGTAATCCACAGCATGTAAGGTATAAATTAGTTGATAACATTAATTTTTACAATTCACATACTAACACAAACAATTAATTGACAAGTCAATAGGTTCTAAATATAGTTCCTTTTACTTATTAACAATACAGTGTAAAAATTGATTAGTTAATTTAACCAATAGATGGTTATGTGGGTTGCATATGTAAAATGTAACCTTAATACTACTTTGATTACTAATGTACTATGAAGTTATTGGTTTTGTAGCTACATAAACAGTAGGACATTAGTAATGAAAACAGTATTATGCTTACTTTTCTAGCTAAAATAAGTTTGTAATTGCAACCTGTATAACCAAATAATGGTTAAATCAACCAATCAGTGTACTCACATTGTCTGCTAGAATAAGTCATTCCTGTCTTTAGCTGCTTATGTTCTTTTCAGAGCCATCAAATTGCCAAAAGATTTCACCCTATTATTCACATGGGTGTGGTTCCTCTTGACATTCCAGTGATCGCGTAGCTAAGTTAAGGAGCAAGTACAAACTGTTGTAGTAAGGTACATTTGTCTTAGCTATAATACTACGCACAGGTAAGAAATATTGAACAACCATGCATGTGTATGAATAATCCTATGAAACTAATTTTTTAAAATGGCATTCGTTTTTCCAAAGGCTCTCAAAGATTTGACTCTGATTAGTGTATCTCACAAAATATAGCAGTAATTCAAAAAAAGCTTTCATAGGATAGATCTCATATAACTGTAATAGCAAGGTAAGTCTCTAATGTCTACCTATAAGTTTTTAGAAAAATGTACCTTTGTTCTGTACAGTGTTACTCTTGATTGATATATGCAATTGTTTTAAATTTTTTATCAAAGTTGAAGACCATTGATATAATGTAATATTGAAAGGATGGTATTAAACAAGAAAAGATATAGAAATTATATAGAAAAAAGTTAAGCTTTGAATATCATCAACGGGATATAGTAGTCCTTCTTCTGCATATTGGCATTTGTCGTGTCAAAATCTGGATCCTGATATAGTTGATTTATATGAGTTACAAGGATAGCATCTCAAGGAATAATTAGTCGAGAAAATCCAAATAACATTGATTTTTTATGTTCCGTGTACTTCTGTTAACACAGGAAATAAAATTAAGCACATTTATATCTTTCATTCTATTCACCTTCACACTGTTCTAAGAATCTATAAACAATCTTTTAATTGTTTGAAATTCTGCTTTTTCCTTTCTTCAAGGTTATTGCATTGCTGGTTCTTTTTTACAGTTTTAACGTATGTACACTTAAAATAGCATTTTGTCATTTCAACTATTGTCTTTGTTACCAGAATATATCAAATATAGGCAAGCCCAGTATTGAGTTATACTCAATATGTACAAAACCATATAAATGCCAAAAGTATTCTTTGTAGTTATGTCCAAGTGGATACTATAGCTTTATTTCTGACAGTTGATAGGCTGCTATCTTTGAGGGCAAATCATTCCACGTGACTAGTAGATGGGCCAAGTTTGAGTTATGAATATTAATCGCAAGTCTGAGTATTATCTGAACCTATCAGCTTCCTCTATCGAGAGATATTAGAGCAAAGTTCTGGGTTGCATGCTCCTGGATCATTCATACGTGATACTAGAAGACAGCTGGACCGAGGCAACTGAGACCATACCTGACCTGCACTGAAGTGACTTGACATTGTATATGGTCTCTACACCCAGTCGACATACCAGGGGGACTATCAAGGTAAGTTAAGTTTAACATAGGTAATCGTAGAGCCTATTACAGGCTTGGAAAGGGTTGCTGGACAGTGATAACTTTCTGAAGGCAGGGTGCAGGCATAGGCTGCTGCAGGCCCGGGCAAACACGGGCAATGACTGGGTTGACTTGACCAAGCAATTCTAAATAATGTCCTGAACAGTCCTTCTAATCAAGTTGGTATCAAATATTTCCTTGGATCGAGTATTCAGTAGAGAGATTGCGTTTTTCGCGTATTTGACATTAATAAACGTGACCACACCCTAATACATTAATAAAATTTTTTGAAGATCTTTATGATTTTCCTGCACCTTGTCTAGGTCTCTACTTGTAATGTCATCTGTCTGACACATGGCCTCCATAGTACTGACACTTGCCTGACAGGCAATACCTGTGTCATCATCAGTGACTTACACTAGCACCATATATCATTTTCCCACCTGTATTAATGTTAATAGCTTGTATGGTATCATCCACGTGTACAGTACATGTATCTGCAACAGTATCCTCAAGTCTCCTCCTCTTACTTCGGTGTTCTAATCTGGAATACCGTGCCTGGTTTGGAATAGTAGTAGCAAGAATATATATATATATATATATATATATATATATATATATATATATATATAGCCCATTTTTTGATTGGGCACCCAGTCTGGGTTTGATGTATCATAGAGGGCACAAGGTTCCCTAGAGGCAATAATTGCTATTACTGTAATGTATTCACTTAATGATTGACTGAATTACTGGCTATTTGGCTAACTCAATGCTTCAATTCAAATAGCTAGTATTTAACTATTTCTTACCAGACAAAAAGTGGTCTGAGTTAGATGAGATGGCTGGAACCCAGTCTTTTCTATTGATTTTTAATAACCAGGCTTGCTTCCTTCTATCTGATACTCTTTTGTTTTCTCTCCATAATTTCCTAATACAGCAGGGATGGAATAAAAAGAAATACCAGAGCCTTTACTGCCTCAATTCGTACAACCCACAACAACACAAGTGTTCACCGTTAATCATAGTATTGACTTGCCCTCAAAGATGGCGGTGGCTTCCTATTTTACTCGTTCACCCACTCCGCTGTATGACCTCAACTTAACTAACCAGAATAAAAAAGCTTGAAATAGTATTTGCTTATGGCTTCAATTGAAGCCATGATTCAATTACTATAGCAAAGTGGCCATAAAAGCATTGTGGTTGTAAATGCAACTATAATAGTTGGCTTAGAATTGGACTTATATCGTATTAATCAAACTGTGGATTTCTGTTAAAATGACAAAATACTTTTTTCAGTATAATAAAATTATATTCAGCCAAAATGTAGAAAATCTATTTTTTGCCATTCAAGCTTTCTCTCATGCAAGATTAATAATAATATGTATGTATGTATGTATGTATGTATGTATGTATGTATGAATGTATGTATGTATGAATGTATGAATGTGTGTATTCAAAAAAATCTATAATGAATAAAGATTTATATTATATTACTTAAAACAGAAATTTTTAAATCATCTAGAAAAGAACTATTATTTAATTTTAGATCATCATATATATGATAGACAGACCAGTACTTGCAGAGTTATGAAAACAAACATTAAAAAGAAAAGATTGTTAGTCTATGCTACATCCGTAGCATTACTAATGCTACTCGTTTATTTTACTACTTTTGCAATCAAGCCGAATTTCAATGCAGCTGTATTTAGAGAAAGCAACTCTTTGACAATTGAACATATCTATCCTGTAAAATTTGAAACGATAAAAACGATTTTATTTTGGACATATTGTACTGGAATTAGTTGTATTAGAAAATATGGAATGGCTAGTGGTGAAGTCAAATGTGGACTACATCAGCGTAAATGTTTTGTTACAGAAGACAGAAAACAATTTCCTAATAGTAGTGCTATAATCTTTGATGCCAGAGGTCATAACTTGAATTCTGATCGCTCTCTGGTCCTTTCAATGAATCGACCGCCAGGACAACGCTGGGTTTACTACAACAGGGAACCTCCTACAACTTCTCCAAGACGTGACGTCATAGAGCCGTGGAATTTCTTATTCAATTGGACAATGACATACAAGCTAGATTCTGATATAATATATACTAATGGAGCTGATTTTGTAAAAGGTAGAAAGTATTTAGGTGGTTATGATCCAGCGATCAATTACCTCAAGGGCAAAAACAAAACAGTTATAACTTTAATTAGTAATTGTCGTGAAGATCGCATGAAGTTAATAAAAACATTAAAGAAATTCATTGATATAGATGTATTTGGAAAGTGTGGCATACCTTGCAAACCTCCAAAAATTTGTTATTCCTATATATCACAATATAAGTTTTATCTGGCTTTTGAAAACTCAATATGTCGGGATTTACTTACTGAAAAAGCAAAAGTAAATGCTCTTATGTATGGAACAATACCAGTCATAATGTCTGGAGCAAATTTATCCAATCCTGCTTTTATTCCACCAAATTCATTTATTAATGCTCGTAAATTTAAAACAGCTAAAGATCTAGCTGATTTCTTAAAAAATGTTGGAAGTCGACCAAACCTATATAATGAATTTTTTAAATGGAAAGACAACTGGTTCATACATCCAATTGACAAAGATCCTAAGGAATTTCCATGTCGAATATGCAATAAACTATACGATGATGACCCATACCATCAAATAAAGATCTATGCTGATATCGCAGGTTGGCATAGTTTTGAACAAAACTGTGAACCATATCCTACTTGGGAATAGGTTCAATTTTTTTATTAACAGATGATGATATATATAACATGTATTGATAATTATGATCCAACATGTAATAGCTAACCCAGTGCACACACAGACACACATAATAAAGACAAATAGTTATCACAGTCTGTTTATTTATACTTTATGAAGCAAAGAATTTCACCTGATTTTATGAAAATGCTTATAATATATCACATTGTGTATTGTACTCACAATTTTGTGTGTATTCTGTAGAACTTTCTCTCTCTATTTTGTACTGGTCTGTCCATTTTCATCTCTATAATAGTAACAGCATAATTATAATGCATGTTAGATTTAACAAGGCTATAATATTTTACACTTTTACACTGCTTTTTCTCTCTATTATGACATACTTCAACTCTTCCTTGATACTTTGACATACATTCTAGTGACAACCATTTCCATCATTACAATTGTTATAATTTCCAATATTCAAAGCTAATGATTAGTCATTAATGTCATAGATTAGTCATTGATATTAACTAATACACATTCTCGTTCATAAATTTATTTTAGCAACTCTATTGAAAGAATGAGAGCAGTAAGAGAGCACATTGTAGGACAGTCTAGTATAGTGTTCTCATTACTGGTACAGTTTAAATTAAGTTTGTTATATCTAATAGTTGATGACAGTAAATAGAATATAGGAGTTCTGACTTCACCTCAAATAAATAGATTACATAAAAGTGTGAAATGAAAAAATACTCTCAAAATTTTTTATAAGGAAATCACAGCTGTTTATTGATAACACTTGCATCATTGTTATCCTAGAAGTCAGAACAAACACTGCACCATATGTTATTCCAGCAGATCTCAACAGCTCCATAATATCAAAATGCCAACTAGAAAGTGGGCATTATCCACAAATGCTTTATGCCATTCTCATAAACTAACGTGATGAGCTGACCCATCTGTAAATGTTTGAGAAACTACTGTATCACACAAATGTAGAGATAAGAAGAAACAAAACTCTGAAAAAGAACGCAGACAGCATTGTGTTACTTGTTTAAATATGATGGAGATGTTTATTATACCAAACCACAAATTATGTGACTTACTGTATAAACAATTTCAAGGTTGTCTAACTAACTGGACAACAATAACAAAAAAAGAGTGTAAAATCTGAAGATATCTTAAGAATGACTGCTAACCCAGTAATAATCCACGATAAAAATGAGAAATGTACTCCAGTAATGATTGTGTTATATCTACCTACCTTTAGATCAGCAAGTAGACCAAAGAAAGGGAAGGAGAGATATATCAGACAAGCTTCAATATCCTAGAAAAAGTTAGTGTTGTTTTAGTTAACTATAACTATAACTAAAACTATTTTAGTAAGCACTTTTGTGATTTAGTTAACTAACTATAACTGTAACTAGAATTATTTCAGGTAAGCACACTATAACTAAGCTATAACTAAAATTTTTGACAATTTTAGTGAACATAGAGGTGTTATAGCCATATCTATACCCATGCTTCATTTCACTTACCACACCTATATTCACTTCACTACCACACCTATATTCATTTCACCTACCACACCTATAGGTTGCTAACTACTACAGGAAGAGATTAGTGATACATAATAGGTGTGGTAAGTGATAATGAGTTCACAAGTTTACATAGTTGTCAATTATTGTAGATAGTAACACAGTAACTATAGAAGGAAATGTTCTGCACATGACCAAGCACATTGCCAGTTGAGACAGTAGAAGAAAACTTTAACTAAAACTAAAATAGACCTAATTTTAACTATAACTAATTTGTGTTTAATTTTAGTAACTTTACTAAAACTAAAACTAAAACTCCTACCAGTAGGCTAACTTTACTATAACTATAACTAATATGAAAATATGTAAGTAAAACAACACTAGACAAAGTCATATCTCAATTGGTGTTGTGTATGACTATGTAGGTCACTGATTGCTACGAAAGGTTGAATTAAATGAGCAAACATTAAGAAATCCCATATGATGATAAATTTTACAGAACGAGAACTGAGATACTGGATCCTTCTTCTCCAAGTTGTCAACTGCTTCATTATTTAAACTTCTTAGACTATGTCATAATATGATGTTAGTATTCCAATTAGTTACTTTTTTGTTAGTTTACTGATATACTACAGCTTGTATACTAGATTAAAGCTAACATTGCTGTTCATTAATTTGCTTTCAATTCTGGCATAATGTTTGTTTTACAATATTGTCAAACTGTTCTATAATATAACTGTATTATAGAGCAGTGTTGTAAACTAAACACTCTCAAAAAGAGACCAATATAACAAGTTTAGAATGTTAACGTTTCTCTACTAGTTACATAATGTTATAGTAATGCTATCTATATCTCTCTAACTAAAACAAAAGTACATTAAATGAATTGTGCTGTCATTGTAATATACACCAATTATATAGTATCTGGCATTAATAATATTTTTTTATGCGTATTGTGTATGTTCAAGACTTGAAAACTCTAACAATAAATAGAATATTTACAAAGGATATTCACAATTACAGTACAGAATAAAAGTATATATCATTAAGTGTTATATAAGGAATATAATGATCTATAAGATACATATAACATTACTAAGTAGATTTGTGAGAATGACAGCTACAGTGAGACTAATTATAAGGAGTTTGGTTACTGTGGTACATCTTTGAACATCAAGTATATTACAGTTGTGAAGAAATTATAATCTTTGGATAAAGTTATACAACAATCATCAAAGACATTTAAAATAATTATAAACATTAATGACTATATGTATATATTTTTTATATTAATTGTTAATTGATTCTTCACACTTGCTCCTTCTTATAAACAGCTGTTTCAATAAAGTTGCTATGCTTTAACTAAAGCTTGAACTCCCTACACTTTTAATACAAGTGGCTGTAATAAATAATATCAAAGTGCAGAAAGATTCTTCATGAAGGTCTCATACGCATACATAACTGAAATATATATTAATTTTAACAAGTTATTGATCTAAATATAGTAACAGTGATAATAGAGCTCTGATCTACCTGGGATTTAATAAACTTTCATGCTGTTTCCATTGCTTGTCTTTTCTGATTATGTGTTCTATCATTATTATATACTATACATGTCCTGTACATGTAACTTGTATTCTACAGAATTACAGAAGGAGCTACGATCATTACAAGAGATAGTAACATCTCTTACTTTACAACTAAGAGAGAAAGAGGAAAGAAATGCTCATTTAACAGAAAACATAAAGGGTATATTAACAACATGTATAGTTCTTTACTTTATCTATTGTAGATCTGACATCTCAGATATTAGAGATGAGAGATCTCCTTAAAACTAGTTATCCACTTCTGAATCAAAAACTTGAGGAACCACTTGATAGGAAACAAGAAGGTACACATGTTTCTTTATATAACTTTATTTGGTCATTCACTTGTTTCTTCAGACACAGAATCATATAAACTGGTCGACAAAATGAAAACACTAGAGGACCTCACATCTACTGTCCAAGAAAGAGAAGGTATTATATAACTATTCAAAATGTACAAACATGTTATATTGTGTATTGTGTAGGTACTGACAGACAACAAGAGATTACAAAATTACAGGAGATGATTAGTTCATTAACTCTTCAATTGACAGAGAAAGATAAAATCATCACTCAGTTAATGGCAAAAGATACAGATGAGGAGGATAGTCAACTGGAATCATCAGATGATGAAGAACTACCAAGTAAGCTGCCTTTATAACTATAGTAATATTTAAAACATGTCATTAAACTGCAATGTATGTATGGTACAGTATGTACTGACTTGTAGCACACTCTTACAACATACAATAACTCATTTATTTTACATACAACAATTGTATGTGAAATTTATTACACAAAGACATGCACAAGTCTATTTCATTTATTGCTTTCATCACCACATCTGTTGTCAATATTGAGTAAGATCAAGTAATGGATTCATCACTGATAACTCAGTAATAAATAAAATATTTCTCAATTGATTAGTGATGTTTATAGATTATCTAATATAGTAAATTATTAGTATAACACTCAGTAAATTTACGTTCGTTTGTAAAATTCGTTCATCTCCGTATATTGTTATAGTAATCTAACACTAGTAATAGCATCATCTTCTTGACATTCATATTTGAGCATGCTAGAGTGTGCATATTTATTGTTATGTGTGTAAAATATTATATAGTAACTATGTTTTATTATAGGAGACACTGGAGGTGTCAAGTGGACTAGTTATAATGTTACACTTACTTCATCTACTGTGGCAGAATGTAAAGAAGTGATACATCAATTAAAGAGACGACGACACACAACATGGTGGATTGAACTCAAGTCATTATCTCCTCAAAGTTTACTAACAGTATTAACTGATATTAATGAATGTCAAGTGGGGGCACTTTATATATATAACACTCATTTTAATAGTAACTGTGTCAGTCAACTATCACAAGTATTAACTTATAACAATACAATAGAGTACCTATATCTTTCCTCCTCTCCTCTCTTACCAAATACTTACCGCTTACTAACAACAGCTGTAACTGATAATAAAATAATCAAGGGGTTATACATGTATAATGACAATAACATTACTAATAAAGATATACCATATCTCTCTGATCTCATCACTAACACTAAAGTTTTGCAAGAACTAGATCTCTCTAAATGTCCTAAAATTACTAAATTTGGTATACAACAATTACAAAATGTTGTTGTTAAAAATAATAGTTTGAATTATTTGTGGATTAATAGTAGTCATCTCTGTTAATTATTAGTTATTTTTGTACTATTGTTGTTGTATTTTTTACTAAAAATAAATTATTTTAAATTCCAATAAGTCAATTATTTGTTAAATACTTTAGTTTCCAGTTCTTTGTTTTCTAACATAGGTAACAACTGATGTACAAAGTGGACAATCTATCTTTCTGTATTTTAGACCATTTTAACAGACACATTTGCTGATTTACAGATTTAGAGATTTGTAGATTTGGCGAAGTGCAGATTTTCAGATTTACAAATTTACAAATTTTCATAATTTCGGATTTATAGTATTTTCGATTTGCTGAATTGTAGAGTTTTTAAATTTATAGATTCACAGATATACAAAATCAACACATTCGCAGATTTACAAAAATGCATATTTGCATATTCACAATTCAATAATTGTAGTTTTGCGAGAATGTGTTCAATTGTTTTTTAAAATGTATTTTTCTTAATTGAATAATTTATACTTTTATTACAGTAACTTTATTTTCAAGTTTTTAATAAAAATTGAGTAAATAGATGAAAGCATGGTTAGAAAATGAATAAAAGATGGTCATTTTTATGATTCTATTAGTGAAATGCTTAAGTCGTCAAAATACTTAGTAATTCCTATCCTATCCTACAGTTAGGAGTCCCAAATGGCATCCCCAAAGTACACTAGCAGACTAGCACCTACCCTTAATTCACAGTTTATCCTATCCAACTGTACGATGTGACAGGAACTCTTTATTCCATTACACTATGGGATGGTCTCCTTCCTACTACAACCAGTATTATCCCACTGTCCATTCATTCCAGTGTACTGTGGGACAAGTCAGCAGTGCAAAGGGAGTCATTTAACAAACTGAGAACAAACATGGTGGTAAAAAAATTATAAACTTTGTAATAATCATGTTTTCTAGTTTACACACGCTTGAAAAGGAAAAGAAGACTATCTAAAACACAAAGAAGTAGACAATGTGACAGTGTCTGTACAATGTTGAGCAATGAACAAGACAGAGATCAAGATCAAGATCACAATCATTGTACGTGTTGATCAAACAAAACAAAATATTTATATGACCTCTCTACCTCATTTCATTGTTAAATTAAGGTACCATCTTAATTTGTGTATAGATGTCATGTGTGTGTGTGTGTATTTTCATGTGTCATTATCTTTCCAATCAACAGAGTCCATTACAACCAGTTTATCAGCCGAGGTGACTCTCCAATTATCAAATCAAAGCTTTTCTCTTACCTAGTTATCTTCCTATGAGAGTAGCAGAGAAGATCAGTTACTATTTATTGTGTACATATGCTAACTACTATGTCATATCTAGATATTGTTAATAGGATGAATAACTACAGAGATGGACAAACTTTCTGATTGATATTCCATTATTTTGTGATGATGTGTTGACAAAAAAAATCTGAAAGACCTGATGAGATTCTCTCCTATAAATATTGTCTAGGTGTGACATAGTTGAGAGTTGTTGTAGTCATTCATTTATTAATACATACAGCATTCATCTATTCATCCTTATACAGTCATTCATTAATTGATCTATCCAGTCATACATCCATTAACCATTATTTGATTTGAGAGCATTTGAAAGTTGTTGCAGTCAAATACGAGCTCAACTATCTCTTCAACATACTTGGTGTTTACAGATGTCTAAACTAGTCTCGAGTACCCAGCCCCTCCCTCTTTCAGGATGAGGGTGAGGCTGGCTACGCGCAAAAAGCAACTGGGTTGCTATTGCAACTGAGAGTTGATATGGCTTTTTGATTGATAATCTTCAGTACTATGTTCAAGTAAGTTCATCAGACTAGTACTTACCACAGTGATCTACAATAGCTACCATTAGTAAGCTTTAGACTAGTAAACATCAGTAAGGTAGGCGTGGTGAATTTCGGACACTTTCGTACACTCCACCGACTTTTGTGTATTCGTTGTAAGGAAGGAAGACTTCTGGTCCCAAAGAGCTACTATAAGTAAATGGTCTAGTATGCTTTTCCAATATGACTCTATACTACATTGTCTGCCTTTTCTTTAAACAATATGGTACAAAACGTAAAAAACGGTGGTGCTGAGGTTCTTCAAAACCTTCAATATCCAATTCTAAGGATACCAAGACTTCTCACAGGAAGGATTCAGAGCTTACAACTTATACTGGACAATCATACAAACACTGAGTACTATTTGTGATCTTCATAACTATAATTTTTAAATTTTAATATTTTTTATTAATTAATAAATTAAAATTATTCAAAACCATAGAAATATGTGACAACAATTTTAGAAAATTTAAAACAAAAACCGGGAGAATATAGACATAATACACAAAACTAGACTTTCTAGATGCAGTCAAAGAGGTAAAAATGGCAATAGTGTTAGATCAATTGCTAAAAAGTATCGCATACCTCACTCAACTCTAGATGATCATTTTTCTGGGGCACACACTAAACTGGTGCTCCAATTTTTCTACCAGAAGCCTTTGAGAAGGAGATAGTCCTGACTAGCTAAATATTAGCTGAAAAAGGTTTTGCTTTCTCAAGAGATTTGGTTGAAGTTGTAGTCAGATAATATGTAAACAAAACTGGCATGACTACTAATAACATTCCTGGCAGTGATTGGTAGGAGAGTTTTTAAAACTCTGGTAAGAAGTAGCAGAGTAAAAACCACAACATCTAAGTAAGAGGAGAGCTACAGCAGCCAATATCAATACAATCACCTCTTTCTTTGAAAGATTAAAAACAGAGATTGAGGCTACTGGACTTAATCCAGAGAGTGAAGATATAGCTATCTGAATTGTGATGAGACAGCATTTTGCACAGATGTCACCTCAAAAAAAGTCTTGTGCAAAAGAGGTATGAAATTTCTTCATGAGGTTGTTGAAGGATTGGGTCGCGAATAAATTACTTTTCGTGTCTGTACTTGTGCAAATGGCGAACGATTCCTACCATTTATTCTGTACAAAGGCAAAAATATGTACAGAAGATGGATGGGTAGAGCTCCTACTGGTAGTCTCTTTGGTATTTCTGAATTTGGCTGGATGGATGCAGAGAATTTTATATTGTGGTTTAAATGCTCTTTGTTCCAGCTTTTCAACATCTGACAGCTATATCACCAGTCTTTCTTCTTTTTGATGGTACTGGCTTGTAGCACACTCTTACAACATACAATAACTCATTGATTTTACATACAACAATTGTATGTGAAATTTATTACATGAAGACACAAGTTTATTTCATTAGTTGCTTTCATCACCAAGGATGGAGGAATTGAGTATATAATTTGAAGACTATATTGTGTCACCTTGTCATTCATACATGTACTGACATGAATGAATATAGTGGAAATATTGGAGAGAATAAAATTTAAAGTTTACAATGTATTATGTTAAAAAAAGTGTAGCATCAAAATTTATCAAGTTTTAAACAATGATTAAAACTGCCAAATTAATCCCTCACCAATTTTATATTGTGGTTTAAATGCTCTTTGTTCCAGCCTTTCAACATCTGACAGCTATAGCACCAGTCTTTCTTCTTTTTGATGGTCATCATTCACATATTAGTCTCAACCTCATTTACACAGCCAAAGAAAGCAATATCATTCTATTTTGTCTTCCTCCAAATTGTACTCATGTTCTCCATGAGAAAGTCACATATCAAAAGATTCCTTTCCAGGGTTAATATCAAAGCTATTGGATGAGGCTATGAAACCATCACATGTCATTGGAGGATTCAAAGGAAGTGGAATCTTTCCTCTCAGCAAACGTAAGGTTCTTTGCCATCTTGAACCATCAACTCTATTTATAGAGGGAGTAGATAAACCTACGTTACCTTCAGTCATTTGCTCCAAATGTGGAGAAAAAAGTTCTGCCAGTCCCTTTGTCTGAGCACATCTGAAGGTTCATTTGACAGGTCTTTTGCAGATTAAACAATGTCCAAAATGTTGTAGTAAATTTTGAGTCAGAATTGAAGAAGAGGCAATAACATCTGATGAATTTATTCGAATTCTCAAAGAACAATCATCCAAGTAAAAAAACAGATCAACAGAAATCTATAAAAGATGAAAGACATCTAGATGATAACATGGAGGTTGAAACAGACAATGAGGTGGATGAAAGTGATTTAGAAGGTGACAATAACATATATTATATTCATGACTGCCAAATACTGACCCTGGTCTGACAGGAAGGTCTTTAGACTTATAGTGTGCTTATATTTCACAAGCACATGACATGTAGATAATGAAAACTCTTCAGAGTGTGGAGTGAACTATTAGGAAAATGATGAGCAACAACAAAAGACATGGATAGGGTGTGACAGAGATGGATGTAGAAGATGGTATCACTATTGTTGTGCAGGCTTCAAAAGAACGCCTAGTAAAAAATCATATTTTTGAAAGTATTGTAAATAGAGATCAAGTTATTTGCTTCTTTGTATGTTTATATGCCATTATACTATGTTATATTTTATATTAAGGCATCAAGCAAAATCCCCATTTCTTTGCATATTTTATTAACCATTTTAAACTTGTGATCTTATATCTCAAGTTCTAAACATATAAAGTAAATTCCCAATGTATTTTTAATTCATGATATTCAACAATGATATAATGACAAGAAACTCACTTAAGGGTTTTACACTCAGAAGTCACCAACAATGTTTTGCTTTCCATGAGAGAGCCAAGAATAGATCTTTAATTCTAAATAGCTTGCTCTATCTACCTACATCACGTGTGCACGAAATTGCCACCCACTACTCAAATTACCGAATATTAGATTTTTGGCATCCACTGTTTTCAATATTAGCCAACGTTGAGACCTGTAAAATCTACTAAAGAATCTACAGTAATTGGTCTTTCGAATGGTATCTTGGTTGCATTATTCGCAACTATAAGGTAAGTTATCCGAGGTCCAAAAGATTCCCTGATCGAAAGTTTGTCCGAAATTCACCACGCCTACCATATAGACCAGATGATAACCTTTCTTCTCTATAAAGTGATTACATTGGGGAAATAAAGTTAAGTGACGACTCTCTGGGTCTTAACGATGTTGACAACGACCTATCTAACAAAGAAAATATGACTCATGTGAGTGATTGTCGTGACGACACATCTTGCTTCTCAGCCAAACACAACTTTTTCTCCTTTCATTACCAGTGACCAAACAGCAATTATTCCTTGTCCTCATCACGTTTTGCAAAACTTGCTAATATCAACATTGTGTCAATACTACAGCAACAGCGAGATTTCTTTAAATATATAATCAACCAGCAGAAAGCTTTTAAAAACAACATGAAACTGATAATAAATTACAAGACATCTCTTCATAATAAGAAAGTTACTGCTGTATATATAGTGAAGAAGAAATTAAATGTAGAATTAATTTGATCAAATAAATTATTACAAGAACAATTGTTTTTAAATTTCAGTTGCTGTTAAAAGAAAGTATCAAAGCCTCAGAAGATAGTTTCATGTTGAAGAAAATAGTGATTGTGAAAATATGTTTGTAGAAACTGCTAAAAAGAAGAAATACAGATCAAGGATTCATAGAGCATGAAGTAATAATTAATTTTAGAACAACTCCAAAGTATAAAAATAGATTGGAATCTGTTAAGAAAAGTGAAATAAAATATTGGAAAGATGTTACATTAAATTTTAAGTGAAAAAAGAAGTGATGATCCAACAAATACATAAATTTTGATTGTACACAAGCTACAATGGAGATCAGAAAGTAAATCACAAGTTAACATTTATTATTATTATTATATTTTAGAATTGAATGCATTTATAAAAAATGCTGGATGAGCAGTATTCTAGTAGCACTAGGAGGAAAGTTGGTGTTATTCTAAGAAAAGTTAGAAAAAAAATGGAACTCCATCATCATTACCTCCACCACTCAATGCAGCATCATGGACTGTGAATAAGACTGTTGATTCTGAAGGAACTGAGTGCTGATGAGTTGTGTCTGATTAATCCTTGAATTCATTTGTAATTTGTAATTGAAACTTAAGAAGTAGCAATAAATTTGAAATTTCAGAAAGTAGCAATGAGTTTCATAATTATCTGTTTTAAGTATTCTAAAGTATCCACTAATATTAGCAGGATAAAATCACAAAGGTATAGAAACATAAATATTCTCAGTATCCAACTTATTATACTGTTGTGCATATTAAAGTACATATTCATTTTTGTGCATGAATAGTATACAATTATGGAAATTACTTGGATACTTAAGAATACCAAGCAGTATATATAGAAGTTGTCTACTTAACATGATATGATTTGTAAAGCTAAATATAAATTGTTTGTTTGAAGATATAAGTCCTGCATTTAATGATACTTCACTTTATATCATTTATTCAATACATAGAGATACAATATTACCTTTAATGTCTATACAATTAAGCCATACATAATTGCTTTGATGTAGCTAGTGTTTACCAATACATATGTAGTTAATAGTAAAGAAAGCATATAAAGTATAACACAATCATGAACAATAACAAAATAGTGCACCAGCAAAAAAAGTTAAAACTATATAGCAGTATATATATATATAAGGTATAGCAATTCTACAGGCTACAAAGACAATAAAAATATCAAAATTAGTATCACATTTTTTGTTCATAATGATGTTCATCTTCTGCATTGTTTTCAAAGTATAGTGGATTCTTTTTAGCAATAATATCTTCAGAAAAATCTTTTTGCTTTTTCTTATATCTTCGTTTGATAGCAAGAAATAATATAATCGCAACAATCACACAAATAACTATAAAAGACAAAAATTATTATCCACTGTCTTTAGCAATTTAGTAAAGTCATATGTTAACAATACCTGCAATGACTATAACCGTTATAGGCATAGAAATACTAATACTTTTTCTTGTATCTGAGATCTATATGTTATTATAATAAATATAATACATTAACTTACTTTTTGATTGTCTAGAGTAGTTTCTGTTGGTGCATTTGATATATATATATATATTATAATATATAGATTATACTTCATAAAATAACTATCTATGCACTGACCTAAGCAGGTATGATTATCACTGTCTAAGTAATATCCAGTTACACAGGTACACAAATAGCTACCAGCAGTATTAACACAACCTTGAGTACATCCAGAGATACCTTGTAAACACTCATCAATATCTAAAAAAGCACATATTATTTTAATGATAATTCAATAATGTAGAGCCATCTTAACCTGAACAAAATATGTCACCACTATATCCAGAATAGCAGGAACACTGATAACTTCCATTAGTATTAGTACAGACATGCTCACAAACTCCATTATTATGTATACACTCATTGATATCTTTAATGGCTGATAATTACAATGTCTCTATCAAAATTATTTACCTGTACAGTTCATTCCATTGTTTTCTGAATTAAATCCAACATCACACTGACATTGATAACTTCCTGGTTGATTGATACAATTATGAGCACAACCACCATTGTCATTATCACATTCATTAATATCTATATATGTTAGATAGCATTAGTCAGTTGATGATGAGTACTTGATACTGACCAGTACAGTTATTTCCATCTATATCTAGGAAATATCCAGAGTTACAGGAGCAGATATGAGAGCCTGGAGTGTTTATACAGTTTTGACTACAACCTCCATTGTATAAAGTGCACTCATTGATATCTTTTATGACTCAAAATTTTGTATTTCCAAAATAAATATTTACCTGTGCAGTTACTTCCATTATTTTCAGAATTAAATCCAACATCACACTGACATTGATAGCTTCCTAGCTTATTGATACAATGATGACCACAACCACCATTGTTAATATCACACTCATTAATATCTTAGATATAGAAATCATAAAAGGAATTCTATAAGAGAAACTTTTTACTAACCAACACAACTACGTCCATCTATCTTCAGAAAAAATCCAGATAAACAAGAGCACATGTAAGAGCCAGGAGTGTTAATACATGTCTGACTACAACCTCCATTAAATGTAATATTACACTCATTGATATCTGAAATCATTAATGAAAACAGTGAATTATTGTTAGTCAGTCTCGTTCAAACCTGTACAGTTGTAACCATTACTGTCAATTAAGTATCCAGTCAGACAAGAACAAGAATAACTACCAATAGTGTTTTGACAATTCTGTTCACATCCTCCATTATGATTTGCACATTCATTGATATCTGTACCATCATTATAACAAATGTCAATCAGGAGTAATGCATTGATGAAATTACCAAGACAAGTGTGGTTATCACTGTCAACTTGGTACCCATTCTGACAATTACAGCTATAGCTTCCAATGGTATTATGACACAGATGAGAACAGCCAGAAATATCTTCACTACACTCATCTATGTCTGGATGTAGCAATAATAATGTAGAAATCAGAAACCTTTATACTATATTACCTGAACAGAATTTATCATTAACTAATCTGAAGCCAGACTGACAAGAACAATTGAAGAATGGTACTGTATTAATACAGATTTGTTCACAGCCACCATTATCAGTGTAACACTCATTGATATCTATAATGTAATATAAAAAATGTGACTAGTCAGTTGTGTTCTTACCAGAGCAGTTCTTGCCATTGCTATTTAAAGAGTATCCACTTTCACATAAACAACTGTAACTTCCTTCACTGTTAATACAACTGTGTTCACAACCACCATTATTATTAATACACTCATTGACATCTGAGGTGTAATAAATTACAGCTTATGTCAATGCTAATGTCAGTACCTGTACAATTATGTCCATCTAAATCTAAATTATAACCACTCCCACAGTTACAACGATAACTACCAGGTGTATTAGTACAAGACTGTGAACACCCACCATTATCATTAGAGCATTCATTAATATCTATGATGATATAAAAATCAGAAAAATCATTAAATTAGAGTCACTAACCTGAACAGTTGTGTTTATCATTATCTAGTGAGTAACCAACTGCCCGACAAGAACACTTGTAGCTACCCATAATATCAGTACAAGTGTCTTCACAGCCTCCATTGTTATTAGAACACTCATTTATATCTAGTGAAATGTATCATCTTTCATATTTACTAACTATTTTAACTTACCCTGACATGTATGGTTATCATACAAAAGTTCAAATCCATTGTAACAAGTACAATAATAGCCTCCAATAATATTAGTACAGATCTGATTACAACTGGATAGTCCTTCTGAACACTCATCAATTTCTAAACAAAAGTATACTAGTATCATCACAACCTATAGAACTTACCATCACATGTTCTACCATTACTAGCCAGTCTATAGCCAGATTTACAAGTACAGTAGAAAGAACTGTTGGAGTCATGACACATGTGTTCACAGACATTTGGATTGACAGCGCAACCAGTACCATTAGCTGTAAAGATATATTTGTATATAATTATATGAAATTGTATTAGTAACAGTTACTGACAGGAACATCCATGTCCATCTTCATCAAGTGTGTATCCAGTGTTACATTGACAGTAGTAAGATCCAACTTGATTAATACACTCTTGATTGCAACCACCATTGTTAGTATCACATTCATTGATATCAGAGCAAGTAAGTCCATTAGACAACTGGTAACCTGGTTGACAGTCACAGACATAACTTCCATTAGTGTTATAACAGTTGTGTTCACAAAGATGAGTACCATTTGTACATTCATTGATATCTAAACAAACATATAAATATACTGTTACCATTTTTATGTTACTTTACCATCACAACTGTGTCTATCAGTGGTGTTCAATAAGAATCCAGTATTGCAGGAACATTCATAGCTTCCCTGTGTGTTACTACATATTTGACTACAACCTCCGTTAGCTAATAGACACTCATTGGTATCTACAATTTATGTACTGCCAATTATAAATATTATATATGAACTAACCAACACAAGTTTCCTGATTACTCATAAGATGGTATCCAGCAAAGCAGGAACAAAGATAGGAGCCTTCTGTATTGACACAATTCTGATTACATCCACTAATATCAAGACTACATTCATCCACATCTAATAATTAAATATACTTAATTATACTTACAAATATTAGTGACATTACCTGTGCAGTTATGATTGTTAAGTTCTAATGTATACCCAGTATTACAGGTACAGTTGTAACCTCCAGCAGTGTTGTAGCAGTTTTGTTCACAGCCTCCATTGTTAGTATTACACTCATTAATATCTAACCATTAATCCAATAATATAATATATAATTTTAATCATAATCTAACCAGAACAGAACTTTTCAGATGATAGAGTATATCCAGAATAACAAGAACACATAAAACTCCCGGCAGTGTTAGTACACACTTGTTCACAACTTCCATTATTATAAGTACACTCATTGATGTCTTTTGGCTAGTAATATTTAGGTCACTATCAAAATTAATTACCTGTACAGTTCATTCCATTGTTTTCTGAATTAAATCCAACATCACACTGACATTGATAACTTCCTGGTTGATTGATACAATTATGAGCACAACCACCATTGTTATTATCACATTCATTAATATCTACAAACACATATACATTAATTATAATTTTAAGTTGTAAAAGGAAAACTTGTTACTAACCAGTACAATTATGTCCATCTGATTCAATGACATATCCAGAGCCACAGGAACATATGTAAGAGCCAGGAGTGTTAATACAAGTTTGACTACAATCTCCATTATATGAAGCACACTCATTGATATCTATACATGTATTAAGTAAAATCTTTTCCAAACAAATGTCTACTCATTACACAAACCTGTACAATTGTAACCATTACTGTCAATTAAGTATCCAGTCAGACAAGAACAAGAATAACTACCAATAGTGTTTTGACAATTCTGTTCACATCCTCCATTTTTACTTGAACATTCATTGATATCTATGCCATCATAAGCAATATCCATCATAATTAATTAAATGATGATTTTACCAAGACAAGTGTGGTTATCACTGCCAAGTTGGTACCCATTCTGACACGTACATCTATAGCTTCCAAGAGTATTACTGCACAGTTGAGAACACCCAGAAACACATTCACTACACTCATCAATATCTGTGTGTAGAATTATGTGGATATCAAGCATCTTATAGTAATATTACCTGAGCAAAATTTATCATTAACTAATCTGAAGCCAGACTGGCAAGAACAATTGAATAATGGGATTGTATTAATACAGATTTGTTCACAACCACCATTATCAGTGTCACACTCATTGATATCTGGAATGTAATGTAATCACTATCACAAGAATCATATAACAGATGTCACTTACCAGAGCAGTTGTGTTTATCATTATCTAGTGAGTAACCAATTGTCTGACAAAAACACTTGTAACTACCCATAGTATTATTGCAAGTGTCTTCACAGCCTCCATTGTTATGAGAACACTCATTTATATCTAGTGAAATGTATCATCTTTCATATTTACTAACTATTTTAACTTACCCTGACATGTATGGTTATCATGCAAAAGTTCAAATCCATTGTAACAAGTACAATAATAGCCTCCAATAATATTAGTACAGATCTGATTACAACTGGATAGTCCTTCTGAACACTCATCAATTTCTAAATAGAAGTATAATACTATCATCACAACTTATAGCACTTACCATCACATGTTCTACCATTACTAGCCAGTCTATAGCCAGACTTACAAGTACAATAATAGGAATTGTTGGAGTTATGACAAGTATGTTCACAGACATTTGGATTGAAAGCACAACCAGTACCATTAGCTATAAAAATATATGTACATCTATAATTGTATCAATGTCTGTTACTGACCAGAACAACTATGTCCATTTTCATCAAGTGTATATCCACTATTGCAGGAACACTTATAGCTTCCTAGTGTGTTACTACATATTTGACTACAACCTCCATTAGTTAATAAGCACTCATTGGTATCTGTTAATTTTGTGTACTCCCAATTATAAATATTATATACGAACTAACCAACACAAGTTTTCTGATTACTCATAAGATGATATCCATCATTGCAGGAACAAAGATAGGAGCCTTCTGTATTGCTACAATTCTGATTACACTCAGTAATACCAAGAGTACATTCATCCGCATCTAACATAAAATTATACTAGGAAGTAATAGTGTCAATAATCTTACCATCACAATGATGGTTGTCAGAGTTAATGATATAGCCAGTATTACATGAGCAATAGTAACTGCCAATTGTATTATGACAAGTATGCTCACATCCTCCATTATTGTTGATACACTCATTAATATCTGTAAAAAATAATTATTCAATACATACCATCCAAAGCAATAGCAACTTAAAATAAGCTTAAATCCAATTAATCATATAATACTTAAATTGGTTTCTTACCTACACAATGAACACCAGCTATTTCATAGCTTCCACAGTATAACAAACTACTATAAGAAGATCTTGCACATGACAATAATGACTGTTCAGATCCAGAACAATAGAATCTTCCATACAAATATGGAGGACTGTTTGAAACTCCAAAATAATTGTAATAATAGTACTGAGATCCTTAATTTAATGAAGAATGTAAACATTCCAGTATATATAATTATATACCATATGATTGAAATCCAAGCTGTCGACATACTACGTTAGAATCAGAACTTCCCCAGGAGTCATCACATACTGAACCCCAGGCATTGTAGTAACATATCTGTACATTGCCTTCATTGTCTGCACTACCTCCTACAAGTCTGACATCACCATTAGAACAATTACTATACACAGTTGTGTTAGCTAATAACAGGAGGAATACAATTTAGTTTAAATAATAACATTTTAGAACTTACGCATGCAAAATACTGAAGCATCATCATAATGACCACAGATTTGTCCTCCATTAGATGTGTTATACACACACTCCCAAATGTTAGTCTCATTACCGGAACATCTAAGTTCATACAGACCAATAGACCACTCATAGTTATAGAATAAATTTTTGGTTGCCACTGAACCTAAAGACAAATTTAAAAATTATAATGTATATATGACCTATAGTTTATACCATATGGTGAGTATCCTAGATGAGAACAGACTACACTAGCTTCTTGTTGTGTCCAGTGATGATCACAGATTGTACCCCATGTACCATTAATACAAACCTCTACTCTTCCCCTTAACACTGCATCATCTCCTAGTCTAATATCACCATTAGTACAAGGAACTATAATGCATATATTAATGAGAAGTTATTACAATTAAGGCTTACGTTCACAGATCACTCCAGCATCATTACTATGTGTACAGCTGGTAGCATAACAAGATTGTTGACTACATTCTAATAATGATGACTCAGTACCAGAACAATAAAGATTAGATAAAAGAATAGGACCAGTTCCTGAGCCAAAGTAGGCATTAGTTTTAGCTTTACTTCCTACAAATGTAATGCATATTATCAATTATGTCACCAAAACTAGATATACATGATATTATTATTACTATCATAATATCAAACCTATTGATGTATATCCCAATTGCCTACAGACAACTTTAGCATCAAAAGAACTCCAACTGTTAGAACATATTGCTCCCCAAGCCTCATTGACACAGACTTCAACTGTTCCCTCATGAGGACCACTACCACCAACAAGTCTGACTTCACCATTAGTACAATTAGCTTTTTTAACAGACACTGCAATGTTATAAGTTCATCATTTTACATCTAACTAATATATACCTTGACAAACAACTCCAGCATCATCATGAGAGTTACAATTATATAATACAGCATTACTATGTGAACAGTTGACAAGATGTTCTTCAGAACCAGTACAATTGATATCAGTGATACCAAATGATAGTTGACCTTCAGTATAACAGTTATATGCTGGAACAGCACCTATACAAAAAATAGTTTAATTACAAACGTGTAGTTGCATTTGTTATACCATAAGATGAATATCCTAATTCTCTACAGACTACTTGAGCATCTCTTAAGTCCCATCTCTCATCACAAAGTGAAGTCCATATTTTCTCTACACAAATTTCAACTCGCCCAGCATTTTCCACAGAAGATCCACTTAATCTCACAGTATTATCAATACAAGGTTCTACATGTGAATGAATAAAATATGAAATCTTAAATTAATAGTGTATTACCAACACAAACTACACTTGCTACAGCACTATCTCCACAATACATTGCAGCATCTAAAGTATTATAAGAGCATTGTAAGAGAGAGTTATAACTCCCGTAGGAGTAACATCCAACATAAGTGAGAATGTGAGGTGACTGATCATGACCAAAATAACTGTATCGCAATGCTGTTGCACCTTTAATTAATATAAAAAACTGTTAAGTAATAGTTGCTTTATAAAGTATCTACCTGTAGGTTGATATCCAAGCTGTTTACATACTACATTAGCATCGTAAGTGCTCCATGAATTATGACATACAGTTCCCCAGAACTTATTATAACATATCTCCACTCTACCTTCTAGTTCATTGATACCACCAACTAAACGTACATCACCATTATTACAAGATGTGTCCACAGTATAATTGGTATCTAATGAAGTAAATGATAACACAATTTTGCATGTAATTTTATTATTACATTGACAAATAACTGCTGCATCTTGATAGTACCTGCAATAATGGTAGCTATCATCATAATGACAATCTAATATGCTATTTTCCATGCCAGTACAGTTCAAATCATATATATAGGTAGAACGATAATAGTCATAGTAATAGTGGTTTCTACCGGACAGTGAAATTGCACCTATCAACATTATTTAATGCAATCATTTTATCTACAATACTCACCATAAGGAGTATATCCTAACTGTTTACACACAACACTAGCATCTTTATCATCAAAACTGTTGCTGCAAACAGTACCCCAAGTTCCATTGCGACACACTTCTAATCTGCCTATAGTACTATAACTTGAACCAGCAAGACGTATATCACCACGTTTACATTTTACTACTACAAAATATACAAATATAAATTTAAAAATCAAAATTACTATTACCTTGACAAGTAACTCCTCCATAGACATATCTGTAGTAGTAATGCAAACTATAGCAATTAATAGGATACTTGTTACAATCTAATAGAGACTGTTTAGTATCACTGCATCTGAACTCATATGGTATTAATGGTAGAGCAGGTAAGTCCAAAAATGAACTGGAATATCCAGTAGCATCTACAATAACTTTATGCATAAAATTAAAAAAAAGGTCGAGTTAATACCTTGATTTGAGTATCCCAGAACTTCACAAATTGTATTTGGTTTATTGTAGCTGTTATAATTATCAGCACATATTCCAAACCACACATTATTATAACATATCTCTGTTCGTCCTTTCATTAAAGATGATCGACCAGACAGTCTCATTTCACCATTAGTACAGTTAGCATATTGAACTTCATAGTCTGTAATACATCATATAAATTTAATAAAGACAGTACAGCATTACCATTAAAACAAGCTATTGCTGCATCATGCCATGAATAGCATGAGTAGTGAGTTAGCCCATTGTGGGGACAATCTGTAAGCTTTGATTCATTTCCAGTACAATTAATATCAATAAAGTGATGTGGAAAAACATAGTCATCACGGATGTTTCCCATTGACACAGATCCTATTATAGACATTGTATTTATTAGTCATATAATACTCTCTTTTACCTAAGTGAGAATATCCCAGTTGTCTACATGCAACTTTGGCATCATTATCATCAAAAAAGTCACTACAAACAGTACCCCATGTTCCATTGACACAAACTTCAACACGACCCATTTGTTTACTGTAACTGTTATAAGGAATGATCTGAATGTCTCCATCTGTACAATCTATACAAAATATATATAGATAGATAAAAATATAAATAAAATATTATGATATCAAAAATACACCCACTATAACATTTGATAGCAGCAATATTTGTAGCATCACAATAAGATGTCTTAGTAAAATGCCTAAAGGTACACTCAGACAGAGTAGTAGCAGTTTTAGAACAAGTAATACCAGTAACCAGTAGTATATCATTAGCAGCATTAGGAAACTGACCAGTATAGGGTATACCTCCTAATTATGAGTACACAATCATTATATAGTCAATTGTGTATCAAACCTCTTTGATATCCCAGTTCAAGACATATAACTCCAGCATCATTATAGTCAATACGACTATTACAAAGTGTTCCCCAGACTCTGTTGATGCATATTAGAACTCTTCCTTCATTAAGACTGGGTCCATCTACTAGTTGAACATCATAATCAGTACAGTTTGATTGAGGAACATTTAAGTCTATAGGATGTTGAGTCTGATTAGTAATAATAATTGTAATATATTATGTTAATAACCTTGACAAATAACACTAGCATCTTCATAGCTATAACAGTTTGATCCAACACCAACTACTTCACTATACACACAATCAAACAATGTAGTTTCATTTCCTATGCAACTCATATTAAACATAGTATGTGGAAGAATAGACTCTGTATAAAATGAAGTCTTGGCAATGGCACCTGCAAATACATTTATAGTTCATTTTAAGGTCAATCAGTTGGAAGTAATTTACCATAAGGTGAAAATCCCAGTTGTCTACACACTACACTGGCATCATTGTTATTCCAGTAGTCATCACAAATAGTACCCCATGTACCATTAATACAAACCTCAATTCGACCAAAGTCATTATACTTTCTATCACCTTTTAAACGAACATCTCCATGTGTACAGGGAGCTGAATTGTATATGATTTAACGCACTTCAAAGTAAAGTGTTACTATTACCTTCACATTCAACACCAGCATGATATGAATAATCACACCATGAATAAGTGTAATAGGTACAATTCAGTAGATAGTTTTCACTACCAGAGCAATAGAAATATGAAAAGTGAATAGGTCCAACTCCCTTTCCAAATGTGGTAACTGGAGCAGCTCCTAAAAACAATTCCTTTAAAACTACAGAAATATCCTTACATGTCTAACTAACCAATACTAATGTATCGTAGTTGTTTACATACAACTTTAGCATCATTACTGTCCCATGAACTAGGACACACAGAACCCCAGACACCACCAAAACACACCTCGACTCTGCCTTCATACTTTGTGTCTCCACCCATTAATTTGATTTCACCATTAGTACAATTATCCTTTGAGTTTGGAGCTGTATCAATAAAATATCTCTATTATATTAATCAAATTACATAAATACCTGGACACTGAACATAAGCATCTTCATAATAATAACAACTATGTCTTTGTATGTTATTATAAGAACAATTAAATATATTATTTTCAGTTCCATCACAGTTCAGGTCAATGATATGAAAAGATTTAAAACTCTCCCAGTCCCAGAATAAATACGAATTCCAATAAAGAGCATTTGCACCTAAAAATCAATATAATTATTAAATTTCTGCAAAAACAAACAATACTAACCTTCTCCTGGAAATCCCAGTTGTCTACATACTACACTGGCATCATTGTTATCCCAGTAATCATCACATATAGTACCCCATGTGTTATTGACACATACTTCAACTAGTCCTATCAGTGGATTACTACTGGCTTCTAATCTGATATCACCATGTTGACAAAATGCTGAAATGAATGACATGTTACTTGCTATATTCTAAAATGTCACTTAACTCACGTTGACATCTTACTCCTGCATCATCATTGTGATCACTATAAGCATAATAAAAATAATAATTATAATTATTAAGATTGCAGTCCAGTAGTGAAAGTTTTGGAGTTGAACAATAAACATAATAGAGAAGAATTGGACCAGTTCCTTCACTAAAGTAAGCAGAATATAAACTTTGAGCACCTGTAAGTTAATATAAATGATATTTAATGCTTCAATACATTCCTACTTTCATACCTAGGGCAGTGTATCCTAATGCATTACAAACAGTTTGAGCTTCTTGGTATCCCCATCTATACCAACCTGATATAGTACCCCAAGCATGATTGATACAAATCTCTACAGTGCCTTCATAATCTGTGGAGCCTCCAAATAGTCTGACTTGTCCATCAGTACAGTTAGAATAGATAGAACCATGAACTAAGTTTAATATAGACATGGACATATGTATGGTCATTACTAACCAGGACATATGACATTAGCATCATTCCAAGTATAACAAGCTGGAGCACTGGAATTAATAGCACAGTTAAACAAGTGATCCTCAGATCCATTACAATTCAACCCAGTAAAGAATGTAGGATCATAATAATTATTATAATAAGTTGATTGAATGGCAAGTGACCCTAAAAAATTTATATATCAAGTTAAATGATGCATATTATAATACAATACCATAGGGAGAAAATCCCAACTGTTTACAGACCACACTGGCATCATTGTTATCCCAAAAGCTATCTCTACAGACTGAACCCCATAATCCATCCATACAAACTTGAACTGCACCATAGTAATAATTACCACCATACAGACGAATATCTCCAGTAGTGCAAGGTTCTAATAGAGAATATAAAAATATTGATTCATTAATTAGAACTTGTTAGATAAACTACTTGTTTGTTTTATAATTGTTTGCAATAAGTATTTTAATAAACTTGTATATAATTTTAGAGTAGATTAACTTAATTATATTCTACAGACTGACATTGAAAATAAGATTGAACACTGCAATAATTTGTATGTAACTTTATAAATTATTTTCAGCTAGTATTATATACAAAATTTCAAACAATACTGACCATTACATGTTAATTTCACAATTTTTGCATTAGAGCAGTATTGAATGTTTGAGTCAAAAGATGAACTACAAGAACTCAATCTAGTTTCAGTACCAGAACAATCAAATCTAGAAAAAATGAAGGGATACTTCTCTTCTGTCCAACCATTCTGATATGTATTGTCTGTAGAAATATATTAATGAAATGAAATAATTTTATAAATAACTTTACAATTAAACAAACCATTTGCAGAATAGCCAAGTTCATGACAAGCCACGTTAACATCAAAATTTCTCCAATAGGAATTTAAACAAACTGTACCCCAAGCTCCATTAGTACACATATGAAGTATTCCCTCATTTGGTTTTAAGCCACCATAGAGTCTGATCTCTCCTTCAGTACAATTAACTGGAGCTTCAATGGTAGCTATAAAATATAATACAGTAACTGCAACTAGTGTGTTCAGTCACACTTACTCTTTTGGCAAAATACAGCAACAGCACCATAATAATAATAATAATAATAATAATAATAATAATAATAACAATATGAAGAGGATGATATCTCATAATGACAGTCAGTAAACTTCGTTTCATTTCCATAACATTGGACATTAGTGATTTTATAAGAATAGGTATTGTCATTCCATATATTATAGGAACTTTTAGCACCTAGCAAAATAAGATGTAAACTATAGAAAGACCCTTGTATTATCAATTTACCATAAGTTGAATATCCAAGTTCAGAACAAATAACACTAGCAAGATTATCATCAACTACAGAATTGCCATACCCACAGATTTTACTCCAAGTACCATTGACACAGAATCGTACATTACCATAACGACTGGAGACACCAGAGTATAGACTAATATCACCATCAGTACATGGAGCTAGATTTGATACATCATGTCATATATTAATGATATTGAACAACTCACGTTCACATTTAACTCCAGATTCTTGATAATTGTTACATCGAGAATATGAATATGGGAATTGATATACATTGCATTTGAAAAGATTATTTTGATAACTTGAACAATATGTATAGTAGATAAGAATAGGATTAGTGCTGATACCAAAATGAGAATTAACAAAATATCCAGCACCTATAGGTAAAATATACATGTTAACAACATTTATAAAATTTTCATATTATTTTTTGATACCTTCGTATCCCAATTGATGACAGACAGCATATGCTTCTCTAGCATTCCAACCATTATCGCAGACTGTTCCCCAGACTCCATTTATACACACTTCTACTCTTCCTTCATATTGTGTTGTTCCATCTGTTAGTCTGATCTCACCAGTAGTACAGTTAGAAAATGACACATGAGTCACTGTATGAAACAGAACATTATGTTTAAAAACTATTAATTAATATGTCAAAATTTTGTAATATATCATTTAATGTTTGTTTTGCATCTTGGTGTTGGGTGAAATACAACACTAACACAACATCAATGTCACCTTCACTTACATTGACATATTACTGAAGCATCTTGATAGTGATAACAAGAATACCCACTCAATCCATTTTGTGGACAGTCCCAAATTGACTCTTCCTCTCCAGTACAATTCAAATCATTGATATGAACATGCCAGGTTCCCTCAGTGTATGCATTAGTCTGTGCTGATGCTCCTGAAGTAATTTTTTATGAATTAAAATACAATATTCTTATGCTATACTTACCATGAGGTGAGTATCCTAACATTCTACAGACTACACTGGCATCTTTGTCATCCCAGAAGTCATCACATACTGTACCCCAGACTTTGTAAACACAAACTTGTACTCGGCCATATCTTCTAAAGTAACTACCAGACTCACTAATCAGACGTACTGTACCATTTTCACAGGGAGCTAAAATCAACAAAATCAATCAGTTTCCACTGTAGTGTAGCTTACCTTCACATTTCACTCCAACATCATAAGAATGAGAACATGTTGAATAAGGAAGTGGATTATAAGAACAGTCAAGGAGGTTAGATTCCTGTCCAGAACATTCTACTACAGACATTAGCATTGGACCTGTTCCTTGTCCAAACTGTGTAGCAGTTGTATAAGTAACTGAGCCTGTTATTCAATATTATTTAAATATGTACACAATATAAAAATAACTGTACCTAATTCCATATGTCCAAGTTGTCTGCATACCACATTACTATCTGATGTTCCCCAGTAATATCTATAGGACCACCACCACCAATAACGTTTGTATCTAGAGCTACACACAGTACCCCAAACTCGATTAATACACACTTCAACTCTTCCTTCATATTGTGTATTGCTTCCAGCTAATCTAACATCACCATCCTTGCAGTCAGACTTAATAATACTTACATCTAATGAAAATAATTCATAATATATATATGCCAGTTTAAGAGAAGCAGTTGGTAATAACTAATCATTAAATCAATTGGAATGTGGAGCATTTTGCTTTTACAACTTGCAAGCAAAACATGCAGACTGTTTAGGCCAGGAATTGTTACAGTATATATCAATATGTCTATATTAAAACATTGCTACTTTAAAAATGCATTATCACTGAACTCAATTATTCAATTCATCAATTTTGTGTACTATTTTTTGTTCATTATTAGCAATGGCTATATTACCATAATATCAATTCATGAGCACCAGCATACAATCTTAGAATAGTTCTGCATGTAACAAATTAACAAAAAAAATTATGAACTGCACAGATTGCCATTCATCAATACAACAAACTTAACATGCAGACAATGTATATCATAGGAAAAATGATTGGTTAATTAAGAGTCTTTTAGGGTGTATATATGTAGTAATCATCACACAGCATGGCGGATGGCAGTCATGTAGTTAATTCCCAGAGCTATATCACAATAAAATTACTCATCAATTCTTAACTAACAAAGTTGGGTTACTATGGAAACTATATAGAATTCATGTGGACAAATGACTCTCTGATTTCTTGGTATTCTATACCATTATAAAGCAATAAATTCTATAACGAGTAATTCACACAAGTTGTGGATTACAATGCATTCCATCCAAATAAGCTACAAATTATTAGTAAGTAATATATTCAATTTTTACAGTTTAATTCTCTTTAAGAATTCATTAGTTAGACAAAAGAATTTTCATGGATTCTTGTCCTATGTGTGAGGGTTATTACTATCGAATTATAACAGGAGAGTGCTACACATCACAAACATATCTTACAGAAAAATCATTTGTTAAAATACATGAAACCACAATTCCATAGCAATTAACAATGAAAATATTGTATGTTGTCAACACTTCAATGTATTTTATAGGCACATATGAACATAAATGACCACAAATTGATTAAGACAACCAATCTATTTTAACAGTATTTATAAAAGAGCCAATTAATTTTATTGTAATCAAGATGATGAATATGATTGATTATATTTTTTATCAATTATGATAGTCTTTTAGGTTACATACGTAGTAAGCATCACACTTTTTGGCACTTGCCAGTCAAAAAACTATTCAGTTATTTTAGCAACCAATTCTTAGCTTACATGTTTGAATTAATATTAAAAATAAAAATCATGTGAACCATTCACTCTCTAATGTATTAGTATGCTATACCATTATAAAATGGCAAATTATTTAATGAGTAATTCAATTAATCAATTCATTGATTTTGTGTATTGTATATTTATTCACTATTAGTGATGATTATATAGCTATAATATCTAATACATGACCACTATCAAACAATCTCAGGATAATTTTGAATGAAAAAATTATTTATAAACTGCACAGATTGCCATTCATCAATACAGCAAACTTAACATCCATATATGCATTGTCCAACGTTTCTGGGAAACTGAAGACAATATAATATCACTCAAAGAGTTATTAGAAAGTCTTTTGGTTGCATATATGTAGACTGCATGGCAGATGGCAGTTATGTCATTAATTCTCAAGAGTTATTCCACTGTAAAACAACCAGTTATTTTAACAACCAATTGTGGTGAACTTTGTATGTAACTAATATGAATATTGTGATATCAACCCATATAACATTATTGAATTTAAATAGCTGTTTGAGTCTGTTTATTCAGTCTTAGTCTTATCTATGACCTCAGTAAACAATGTCAGTTGCTGTAGATTTAGTATACAAATGTGTTAGCTGTGTTAATTTACTACAACAACTTTTAGCTTATAAGGTTCAATTACTATGGAAACTAGAATTCATGTTAACTACTCACTGTCTAATTTGTTGGTATGCTATATATTTGCAAACTGTCATTTCACATGAGGTTTGGATTCAATAGTAGCCATCTAAATAACTTAGACAAGAGAATTTTCATGGATCCTGGGCTTACGTGTGAGGGCTGTCACTATGGAATTTATAACATGACAGTCGTATATACCATAAACATATCTTTTCTGAGAAGTCATTTGTTGAAATACATGGAAAATCAATTCCATAGTAATTAACAATCAAAACATTATATGTTGTCACATTTCAATGTATTTTATAGGCATGTACAAACCTAAACGACCAAAATTGATTAAAGCAACCAATCTAATTTAACAATATATATAGATCAGCCAATAATTTAACTGTAAGCATTATGGTAACGAATGTGACTGATAAGAGGTATTTTGTTTTATATCTCTAATATCTATAGAAGTTTTTTGTTTATCATCTAAGGCTCTGCATTCTAGTATTACTTAACAGTTCTACAATCCTCCTATTTCTAAAACTCTGTTGTATTTTCAAACAATTTATAACACCATTCATCTGAATTATGATCTTGTTTCTGTTCAGACAGTGCAGCCATAAATTAATATGGTTACCTTGACATTGAACTGAGGCATCATGACTAGAAGGACAGTTGTACTCCAGCAGTCCATTTTGTGAACAGTTCCATATACTGTCCTCCTCTCCTGTACAGTTCACATCAATAATATGGAAAGACCGGGTGTAATCAGTGTAGTAACCAGAGGCAGCAATAGCTCCTGAAATAAAATATGCAATCACTAGCTATTGTTTATAAAATATAGAGATAAATTTAGGGTTTCATTTATAATATACTAGCAACTCTTAATAGATATGTAATCATACATATAAATAGGTATTTCAATTAATGTTATATACACAACTAATGGGGACAAAAAAATCTATTTATATTTTTTACCATCATTTTGATAGAAATATTATGTGTGCAATGTTATCCTGGTAAACCTCATGCAAAATGTATGATTCTGTATTATAAACTGTGCAGTTAACAACACAGATTTACAGGATGAGTGTAAAAAATTATTAGTAATCATTATAATTATTTTCACATATCAACCATTCACAAGTAAGAAGACAATTAGTAAACGATGATATCTGTGAAACTGCTTTTTAGTTCAAATTCCATTAGCAAACATATTTAATTGATTTAAAATGTAATAATCAATGTTCATTACTATGTACACAGAGACAAACAATAACAAAGAGATCAAGTACAAGCCATGAATCAAGCATTTCGATCAATGATAACTTAAATACAACTAAGAACAACATCAGAGACAATAGTATGGCTCAATTCTACACATAACATACCATATCGAGAATATCCAAGTTGTGTACAGACTACACTAGCATCAGCATTGTCCCAAAAGTCACTACAAACAGTACCCCATGTGCCATTAACACACACTTCAACACGACCTTGAGTTTGAGTACCACCTTGTAATCGTATAGAACCATTTTGACAAAAGGCTAAAAAACAAGTAGTCATATAACACAACCAAATATATAAATTAATAATGTTATTACTATTAACCAATTTATACCTTAATCACACTGGTGAATTACTAAATGGAATTTGCATGAAATTGTCAAAGTTACACATGGTATGAATGATTGGTTTATATAAACGTATAACATATAAACTAATAATGAATTTTAATTTCATTGTATGAAATTTACAAAATTTGCTGGTTGAAATAACTTATTAATTACTTACGTTCACATTTTAGTCCTAAATCATAATAATGATTAGAACAAGAAGAGGAAATAACACTGAACACACTCCTACTACAATCAAATAGAGACTCTTCATTTCCACTACAGTACATATAACCAAACATTACTGGACCACTTCCTTGTCCATAGGTACTACTACCATATGTGATTCCACCTATTAATGATACATAAAATATATAATACTTTAACAAACTCTAGATTGTGATGGCATACCAATTTCTTGATGTCCAAGTTGTCTACAGGCTACTTTTGTGTCAGTACTACCCCAGCTAAGTCTACACACTGTACCCCAAACTTGATTTACACACACTTCAAGTCTTCCTTCATAGTTTTTTGTTCCACCAACTAAACGAATATCTCCTGTCTTACAATTAACAGGCTGAGTAGTGTTATCTATTATAGAAAAAAATTGACGCTTAGGAAATGAAAAATCTACCTTGGCAAATGACAGAGGCATCATGACTTGAAGGACATGAATAAAAGTCAGATGTTCCATTATATGGACAATTCCATATAGTGCTCTCATTGCCAGTACAGTTCAAATCAATAATACCAAAAGGCCAATTGTAGTCAGTATAAGAACCTGATGCTGCAATGGCACCTTTATATAAGAAGGCACATTATTAATACACAAAAGACAACAACATTGAAAACAAACCATAGGAAGAACGTCCAATTTCATTACAAACAACACTGGCATCTTCATAATCCCAAAAGTCACTACATATTGTTCCCCAAATATTATTTACGCATACTTCCACACGACCATAATATGTTCCACCTCCACTGAGTCTAACAGTGCCATTCTCACAGGGAGCTATAAATTAATGATATAATGACATATATATATATATATATATATATATATATATATAATATTAAGCATAAGTCAGAGGATAATAAAATTACAATATTTATTACTTTCACATATAACAGCTCCATCATAATAATGATTTTGACATCCAGAATGAACATGAGTATACTGATAGTTTTGGTTACACTTCACCAAATTAGTTTCTGTTCCACTACAATACAAATATCCAAGTAGAATGGGTCCAGTGCCTTGTGAGAATCCTAAATTTCCAACACGGCCATATGAGTAACTATTACCTATAATACTTTAAAGTCAACATAACGTGTGGTACTTTGAAACTACCTATTATCAATGCACCAATCTGAGTACAAATAATTTTAGCTTCCTGACTACCCCAACTACTGTATGCACAGACTGTGCCCCATGCTCTGTTGAGACACACTTCAACTCTTCCTTGATATTTAGACACACCTCCTATTAAACGAACATCTCCATCAGTACAATTGCTATAAGTGGCAACAGTAAGAGCTATAAAATAACAAATTAATCATTTATACTTATTTAAACAGACACTCACATTCACAAAATATATTAGCATCATTACTCAGAGAACAATAGTAGTCAGAGAGACCATTATAAGGACAGTCCAGTATAGTATTCTCATTACCAGTACAGTTTAAATCAAGAATGTTGTGTTTGGTAGCTGATGAAGAGTAATAGACTACAGAAGATCCTATTGCACCTAGAATGAGTTTATGTATATAGAATTGAAGTAAGACAATGTCCATAATATTTACCATAAGGAGAGTATCCCAGTTGTTTACAGACCACACTGGCATCATTGTTATCCCAGAAATCAGTGCAAATACTACCCCATATATTATTCAAGCAGACTTCAACAGCTCCATAATACAAATAAGAAGACTAGAAAATAAGCACTATGATTTTTTTGTCATTTTAACCAAATCATATTTTAATCAATATGATGTAAGTCCATTACTGAGTACCATAAAGCCAGCCTAATCTGAAGTTGATAGGTAATCTTTATAGTTTATACTTAAAATAATAGTTAAAATCATACTATTCAACTAAACTAAGCTCTATATTTGGTAGTTCAGCTAAAACAGCAGTCATCTCTTGTGAATGCAGTTGCTACAAAAATTGCATTTTGGTTTCAATTTAGTAGGTTATGTTAGACTAATTTGGCTTTATGATAACTCATGCAGTATTTAGCTTACATTGTATTGTAGTAATAAAAGCTTTAGTTGAAATGACAAAGTGGAATTATCTTATGTTTGTGGCATTGATAACTTACAACACGAACTGAGCCTTGTGTACATGTTTGAGCAACCACAGTATTTCTCAACTGGAGTGATAAGAAGAACCAAAGCTTTATCAACAGAACAAACAGCATTGTACTATCTGTTCAAATATGATGATTGTTGTGAAGGAATGAGCCATTTTTATAGTTGGTACCGATTTTAGTGCACCGAACCATGAAGACCGTATATCACTTTTTGGTTAATTTTTTTTTTATTAGAGTAATTTTTTGGTGTTGGTATTCCTTACGTCAGGGACGGGACAGTCTCGGTGACTAAACACGGGACCGTCTATGCAAAGAGAACGAGAAGTGTCTTGCATAATAAGCTGTCACTTAATCTCATCATCTTTGTACGAGTGTTGTAAGCATTAAACAATAATAATGTACGTCCATTTGGTTAATTTTTTTATTAGAGTAATTTTTTAGTGGTTGGTATTCCATACGTCCGGGACGGGACAGTTTCGGTGACTAAACACGGGACCGTCTATGCAAAGAGAACGAGAAGTGTCTTGCATAATAAGCTGTCACTCAATCTCATCATCTTTGTACGAGTGTTGTAAGCATTAAACAATAATAATGTACGTGTATTTGATTAATTTTAACTTGATTCTTCCTTAATTATAGCAATCACTCATCTATAATTAATACACATACAATGTGACCAATAATAATGTATATACACTATACATAATATGTAATTATGTATATGTATAATTATATTGATGATGACCTTTAAACTATTTTTTACGATAATCATAATTGCATCCTCCATATCTAGTTAACGAGCCTCTATTTGTCAAAGATAGCTAAAATTTTAGAAATATGCAGTCAGAATTAAGCTGGTGAGATTACTGACCAATATTTTTCTATTCAAAATGTAGATGAAGTTTTTCTCTACTAGCTAATTAAAAGATAGCTCAAGTAAAAATAAAAGATTGGAGGTGTGATCAATATCACTGGACAAATGGTAGTGTCACTGAGTTCCTGTCTGTAGACAAAATGCTCTTCAATAAAATAACATTCTATTATATCCTTAAGTGATTTTAATTCTAAAAATGGTTATTCCAAACACTTTCATCATTATGCCAACCAAATAATTGAGAGTGACTCAGTAATATTAATTCTCTGTGCTAACTGGAATTATCAACCTTGAAAATATGATATCCTTCTTCCATACATGCTCCTATTTTTACTTAAATGAATTTAAGAGTTTTTTTGCATATTCTTTGACCAAGGGTAAAATTACATTTCTTGATTAACTATTTCATCATGCATGCCACAAAATAAATTAATTGGTTAATTAAAACAATATAGAGTAAGTTTTGATAAATATAAGACACCGACAAATAATAGACATCATGATGTTTACATAACTAGTATATGCCTCATTAGTAGTTAGACAAGAATTTTCATGGATGGTGAGCCTATGTGTGAGGGCTGTCACTATGGACTTAATAATGAAAAAGCTGTGCATATCATTTCCAAGTAGTCATTTGTTAAACTACATGAAATGCAATCCCATAGTACTGGCATGTGTGAGGGCTGTTACTTTGAACTCTATAATGAAAAATATCTTTTCTAAGTGGTCATTTGTTAAACTACATGAACATTAATTCCATAGTAATGGCCTATGTTTTGAGGGCTGTCACTGGGGACTTTATAATGAAAAAGTTCTGCATATCATAAGTGTCCATTTGTGAAGCCACACACAGACACAAATCTAGGGCTAACTGTTAGCACAGCACACGCTCACCAACCTTCAGAGGCCACACCAACTCTCTTGGGTGTGTGTTACTTTGACTATACTTAATGCCCTTGATCAGCCCAAAATATAAACATGCAGCTTTAGTAGATACACCTGGTTGTGGCTTATTTGACCACACCTTGTGGCTTATTTTGACCACACCTCATATTTTAATGCTCCTGGTCAGCTCAGATAACCTTGGTAGATATGGGGGTCTAAACAAGACTGCTAATTAGTTGCTTATGACTTCCTCAGCCCTCTCCTGGATTGTATACTCACCTTTGTCCCTTTCTTTAGAGGATCTAATTGTATAGTACTTTAATTATAAGTACATAGTACCAAATTTACAATTGTCAAATGTACCACGCTCAAATGATATACTGCCAACAACTACACTTTACAACCATATTTAAAGTACAAGTGAACTTACATCCACAGTGTAGAGAGAGATGAGTGTCTTGAGGCAGCAACTCTCCACCTAAAGATCTATAGAAAAAAGTTGAAAAAATAAAAAAATATAAAATAGTATATAATAAAATTATTAACATAAAGCATACATTATTGTTACAGCCAATTTACAGTCACACCTACATCCTGGACTCCAACAATGTTATAACAAAGAAGTAATAATATGGTATAAACTCATAAGTTAACATAATGTACATTACCAACTTACACCTTCAAATGGAGAGATGAAGTAGTGTCTAAAGGCTGTTGCCCTGGTGGTTCATGGTGTAACTTCACTTTGATGGCATCATCATTAGATAACACCTAGTAACGTCATCATATATGATGATATCATCTAAACCCTAAACCAAACCCCATATGATACATGGTGATGTCATCATCATAGTACAAATTAAATCATCATAGATGTTACACCAAAAAGGACCCAGCAACCCAAACCTAAAGATCTGTAGAAAAAAAGTTGAGAAAAAAGAAAAATATGATATAGTATATAATAAAATTAAAAAATCAAGCAAACATTATTGTTACCTCCAATTTACAGGCACACCTAGATCCTTGACTCCAATGATGCTAATATATATAAAACAAAAAGAACAATAATTTAAAATATGAACTCATAAATATAGAAGCTGAAAGGCGAATATCCAATTCTACTTTGTAATTTCAAATTATACTTTGAAAATATTCCATTTCCAATTCTATTTTCTATCCTTTGTTGTAATATTTAACAAATAAAATCCTATTTATCTCAATGAAGTGAAGAGTGATCACCATGAGGTGTCTCTTAGGATGGAGTGAAGCGACATGTTTCCAGTTAAGGTGGGAGTATAATAGGATTTAGTTGTCAAATATTCCATTGAAGGATAGAAAATAGAATTGGAATTGGGAAAACTCCAAAGTAGAATTGGAATATTTTGGGAAAACTTCGAAGTAGAATATGACATTACAAAGTAGAAATGGATGGCTGCCCTTGGCTTCTGTACATAAGTTAACATAATGAACATTACCAACATACACTTTCAGATGAAGAGATGAAATAGAAGTAATATCATCACTGACCATAATTGATTTGTTACTGCATTATGTTACCACATTATATATGCTAGTAGTACCCATAACATGAAACACTTTAGAAATGAACTGGTGTCTATTGTTTTGTATAAAGCTGTTTATAACTAATCTACGTTTAATAAACATTCATTGTTATCAAGGAGATAGAACTAGTATATAATCCCATGAAAAAAGAGAGAACAGAACAAGAGTGAGCTGACAAGAAGCTTACTTGCAAATCCTTCTTTTTTTAAAAATAAAGCTGTCTTACTATTAATAGCACTTAAATCCTTTTTGATTAATCTGCAAATTAATATACAATTTATACATGTACCTTATATTAAAGTAATAGGAGACATAGTTATGTCATAAAGTATTGCTATTAACCATAAGCCAATTCTTAGTGACAAATAAAGACTAAACATGATAATTGACTAACCTCATATTTGTAGTCTTAATGTAGTGTGAGAATGTATATTGACAAAGAATTAAACAAAGTTAAATAGAAAGTATTCTTACAAATAACATAAGGTTGTTCCAACTGACATAGACATTTGGCTAACCAGTTTATAATCTCTGTATAAAGCTGTGATAGACAGTGAGAGAAGACAAAATTAAGTATACTACAATCTTGCATATTCTTTATTATTATCCAAGTGTTAGGACATAAATCTGACTATAAATTCTACTCCCATAATGCCTGTGAACAATAAACAAATCCATCTTTTAAGATAGAATGAGAGACCTTCAATACTTCAATTTTGCAGCAGCAATTTCAATATTTTCATATATTGCGCCAAACTGTACATTTTCACGTGATTTGAAGTATACTAACTCAGTATACTACAGGTCAGAGTTGTAGTATACTGAGCAAGTACATTATATCAAATTCATTTATATAGAATCCTAGCTTGTCAAGCAAAGACATAAGGATGAAACAATTGTGGTAGACTTCAGAGGTCATCTACTTGAAAAAGGGGACAAGTGACTTGCAGTAGGTATGAGCAAACTGTGAGAACACTAGTACAGGCCAAAGTTAATGGAAATATAGTGTTGCTCAAGAATTATTTTGAGAGTGTAAGGTGTGGCTGCTGTTTTTGCATCTGGTTAAACAAGGTGTCTACAACAATGTTTATTACTGGCATTTTCCAAATAATAATTTATATTTATATTACCAAATCAAAAGGGATAAATGTTGACGAGAAACATCTCTGTTCTCATAATAAATGATAATGTCTCTTCTATGAGACCAAGGACAATTGAACCTACTTTACATAAACCATAACCTCTTGTTCCAATCTTTGTTCACACAGTGAAGTATCAATCAAGCTTTTCTTTTGACAACAGCAAGTCTATTCCCAATTGATTAATTAATGTGATATGTCACTTTCCAGAATATATGGTGTTGATAATGTATGATTAAATACTTTCCATTTACATGTTTGGTCAATATAAGTACATGTACAGGATCATGTCTTGACATCACTTGAAAAGCTGCATAATGAAGATATATCTCAGTGATATTAGAAGGACAACCATACATTTAATCAATAGAAAACATGTAGTAGAATTGATCAATTTTGTAGTTAGATCATGTTGCAAACAATATACTATATTTAAACAACTGTAAACTAGTATTTCTCAATTAATTGAGGATGAAAACATTCCACTGGTAATGATAACTACCTATAGGTAATTGATAATGAGTTTCTCTCAGTAGAAACAGACATCATTTAAAGTTTTGATGTAATATTCCTTTGTCTTTTCATTCTTATTTCTTTTATTTAATAGAATATTCATTAATTAAGATATAGTCTTACTAGTCTAAATAATCAATGCATACACAGATGAAAATAACAGTTAATTAAGCAATGAAATAGGTAGGCATATCTTTCTTTTATTCAATGACATTTCAATTTTACTAGTACTTTTAAGGTATATAGACATGTCTGTTTTGGTAGGGACCATTTCCTTTAGGTAGCAATGGCAAAATGGTTGTAAGGACATAGGGACAGATAGTAATATGTAATAAAACTAGTAGTTACTCATTTTTTAAATATATATGTGACCGTAAATATGAAAATGGTACCTAACGCGCAATTTGAAGAATTTGAGATAGTCACACGACATGGTTAAGCTTGTTTTTGGCTACAAAATGTTAAAATTAATAGGTATAAAATTAATATATATATTATATATATTAATTTTATACCTATAATTTCTAATAAAGACCTAAACTAAGAATGGAAAAGTAATATATCATGATGAATAGTATTTATTTCATTCATTATTTAACAATAATATTTTTAACCTGATGTCTCCTGACTGTTCATTGTATTTAACTCCTAACATGGTATCAGCTAAAACTCCCTCCCCCCAATCATTACTGGAGTCCTTTGGTGTATCAAGATGATGTAAGAGAATAAACATTCTAATTGTTTAATTATTGTAAGGTTAAAGGAATTATTTGTTATTATTTATAATTAAACTAAAATAAGTATTTATTAATTGTCCCTAGACCAACAGATTTATAAATTACGTTTATCTGGATTGCATGTTTCTATACCACAAAAGCTAGATTGGAATTATAGGTTTTCTTTGTGGAAATACGTATGGAGAAACTGAGCAATATTTTCAATATAATATCGGTTATCTGACTTATTTTTAAATACAATGTCCAAAGTGATTTTATAACATCATAGTTATTATTTTTATATCCTACATTAGTATTTAAGATGGATTATCTGGCAGTATGTTTAGAATAACAGCACTAGCATTTTCATTTTGAATGCACTATGGTATTTATTTTCTGATAATATATATTAGGTATAAAGACAGTAAATATGATGCTTATTTTCAGTTCTCATATTGTCAATCCTGTCAAATTGATTGTTAAAGTAATCAACTATGCCAGAAAATACAGGTATCCCAGGAATCATAGTGCTTTGACTTATTGGGAGGAGAATTACCCTTCTAGGTTAGACTTAGGTATGTAGAAATATAGCGGACCATTTTCAGAGGAACAGGTAGAGAATGTCAAAAGTAGTCATGTGATTGACATTATTGTTTATTGTATTGTTCGTCTTGTATGTGCTGAGGATATTGAATGGATTAGTTACTATAAATCAGATGAAACTTTGTCTTTTTGGCTTGATTTATGCTAAAAAATTCATTATATACGTTGCTAGCTTTACTTTTTATTAATCATATATCCTTGTTTTCACAAGTACATTCCAAGTATGCTTAAAGAATTGGACTTGGACTGGTTTTCTCATTATTTATTACAACATATTCTGTCGTAATTCTTTCTTGTAAAGATCGTTTTCTTTTTGACAAAGCCTCATATAAAGATGATATTTTATGTCTATGTTTCTATGGAATAGAAGTTGCTTTGATTTTCCCAACATCATTAGCATTTACAATAGCTCAATCTCTACACGAAATGAGAGGATTGATGGTTGGATTATGGTATGCAGCACGTGGAGTTGGTTATGTTATTACTATTAACAGCAAATATTTATTTGCTGTGAAGAAAAGGCAATATGTCAAAGTCTTCATTGTTTCATTGTTAAGAGTGTGATTATTTTATTATACTGATAGTGTTTTGGTACTAGCTAGGCATTACAAATTACATGTGAGAGAAAATGAAGTCAACATAACTGAACAACATTATGAGAGATATATAGGTCAGGATGTAAAATGCAAAAATGAATTGGGACTCTCATTTGAGAGTATTGACTGATATATTTTTATAAATAATGATTATTAATAATATATTATATTTGTGTTTTTGAACTTGTGCATACACGTGTCCTCTATTGTTTTTATTAATAATTTATGGGTTTCATATGTAATGTCATTGTTTATATACCTAAACATGATGTTTTGGCTCTTTAATATTGATTTCATCATTTTGCTGATTTTTTCTCATTTTGATAACAGTGTCAGTATGGTATCACCGATGTTATATATAACAGGAACTCTAATGTCCAGGTAGTAATTATTGTATAAATTATATAATCAACATTGTATGTGTACATTCTTTATATTGAGCTATTTCGACACAGTTAAGTATAATTATAATACATTGCATAACTTGTGCAATGTATTATATATATTAAATAATGAAATTAGTTATTATTTATACACAAATTATACTTTTCAAAACAATAAGTATTATATGTTTACAGAGAAGGGTAAGCATATTATCCTCACGAGTATCTTAAATACAATGTAGGGCTTCCTCTCCCATACATGTTGGGCATACCTGTTTGTTTCGTCTACAAACATTTCAAAAAAAGATTCTGTAATGAAGTGGAGAAAAGTGGCAATTGGAGATGTTGGCAGAGTCAAATTTGGTCTAGTTAGAGCCGTAATGGAGCAACTACGACTGGTCTTAATTTGTTGGACTATTTTACTTTTTTCCTGAATTGTGGATATAGTTAGCATTAATCAAAGAAGTGACATTTGTTTTAGCATTACCTAATTCGTATACTTGAGTCAAGAGAATAATCTGTAGGTTTACCAGTCAACTGATTGTGGTGATTTAGTTGTAAGTATTTCAAATAAATAATTATTGCTTTTTTTCATGTTGCTTACAAAAAAGGTGAATTCGGTAGAAGAAATGATCTTGTTAACCCATTGATAATAATTTTTTTTAGGAAAAAATGAATGCATTTGTTTATTATGTGTAAATTGGCCCATCATAATAAACCTTGCAATAGTTGTGGTATGGTGGAAGCAGTGGGTCCAGAGTCATCATGAGAGCAGCTAATTATAAAAGTAAAAGTAAATGCTTATGTTGTCTTTACTTTCATTTACCCAAGACATCGTTTGTGAGATTAAACCTGTCGTGTTCGCTAATATTATGATCATGAAGTCACAAATTTATTAATGAATAATTAATTTTATTACCTAGGTTCATCATCTTTCTTCTCATCATTCTCTTGAAGACCAAATTCTTCGTCACTACAGAAGTTGACGATGAAAAGAGAAATTATCATATTCAAGTTAAAGACATTCTACAATAACAGGAATTGTTTATCTTTCATCTATGTTATATAAGATAAACGAAATAGTACTTACATTTGACATAACTTGTATAAAGATAAACATATCTTGTGCTAATTAAATTATACGTATATATTTTGTATACTTTGTGGTCTCTCAAGTTTCAATCATTTACTAAAATTTATATAAAATAGACACATTACTAATATCAGTCAGCTTTATAATTTTGGCTTTTTTTTGCTGTTTTTTCTACCGTATTTTGAATTAAAAGAAAAGGTACCCTTAATACAAGCAATCTCCGATTCTTTTACTATATATATAGAGAAAAGGCCAGTTGTTAATGAACAATAATGTTCTCAAAAGCAGTGATTCTTTCTATGGTTCAAGTCAGAAAAAAGAGTCATTTCATAATTCTTTTTCTTAAGGCAACAAGAGGGAAAGCAGTAATTTTCATAAATGTTAGAATTATTAGCTCTTAGATTGTTAACTTGTTTATTTCATTATGTATATTTGTAACTAGTTTTGTTGATGTCAAGGGAGTTATATTAAATATATGTTTTTGCTTGGTAATTTTTTGGTAGACAATACTGTTTTGAGTTTTACAGGTTTAATTTTTATAATGACAATAGACATCATACTAATTTAACACTTACAACCTGGATAGCATAATACATATAAGTACTAAAATGTAGATTTTTATGTCCATATACAACGATTGACTCTGTTTTATGTAGCAAAACTGATCCATGTCCAGTCATTATATTATTATTTATTGATGTTTTACATGTACACATTAATTTTGTCTATTACAGATGCAGAATATCTGTTATTGATGGACAGTATATGTTTTCATAACTTTAATTTCAATTTACATTCATTTTCATTGTTTATTGTAACTTTTATGTATGATATACAGTAGTCATGTAGTGTGTGTATTGTTATATGTTACTATTGAAAGTAACATATAAATAGACTCACTTATTTTAATTTTTATTTATTTATGTATATTTCAACATTTTTTTTATCAGAAGTACTGTATCATAGGAGATCTCAACAACAATGACTAATAAAACCTTGCATAACTTGTGCAATGTATTATATATATTAAATAATGAAATTAGTTATTATTTATACACAAATTATACTTTTCAAAACAATAAGTATTATATTAACAAGTCAATGTTTTTATAATGATTGTTTGTTGAGATGTATTAAAAGCATGTGATTATATATTGTGTAATATAAAAAAAATGTCAGTAAATTGTTTAACTTATTATGACAAAATAACATTCATATAATTGTTACTAACAAAGTACTACTGATGATTTAATGATTAAGTAATCAAAGTTCAATCTGTGTACTCAATGGATAGACCCATGTCTCTCCTGCATTCTTTTTCTTGTTCCATATGCCTTTCATAATAAAGTGTGTCAGTTTCTTCAGCTACCAAAGGTTTGTAAAATTCATTCTTTCTTCTTCGCAGTTTATAACGTTTAGCCAGTACCAGAAAACATATCAATATGACAAGTACTATTGCACTTATTAATACATAGTAGTAAGGACTTTGACATATATCATTTCCTGTACATTTAAAAAGATATTTGCCATTGATACTAATGACATAGCCAATTCCAATTGCTCCATACCATAGACCAAGTATAAACCCTCTCATTTTATTTGGGGATTGAGCTAAGAAGAATTCTAATGATGTTGGCAAAATTAAGGCAAATGCTATTCCAAATAAAATTTGAGGGACAATAACAGCTTTGTACAAAGTAATGTGCAAGTGTAGATGATCTTGGCAAGCAAAAAGGATAACATAATACAGTGCAGAGAGAAAAGCAAAAATTAGTCCCAGACCAATTCTCTTAAGCATACTAGGAATGCATTTAAAGAAACACGGATATATCACGAATACATGAAGTAGAATAAGAATTGATGAAAAAAGAGAACTTAATGTACTGCTATAAAATATTGAAGAAATGATTTGGGAATTTTGACCTTTAGAATAAAATGTATTCCATGATATTTCTGTTATGCAACATAAACCAATTACACAAATTAATAATGGTGTTAATTTTAGCACTGTTTTTACATCCTCTATCTCATCCTCAGAGAAAGGTCCACCATACTTTTCCTTACCTAAGTCCAATCGTGAAGGGTTGTCCTCTTCCCAGTTAGTCAAGGCGCTACGATTTCGAGGGTACTTGTTCTTCCTAGCATAGTTGAGTACTTTAACAATTAGTTTGACTGGATTGAAAATGTGAGGTGTAGTGTCTAACCAATGATTGAAGAGAAAGTTACTAATAATGACTGTAGACACGGCCACTCCAGATAATGTATAGGACACAATCATATACTCTTTAATCACAATCTGTCCAAGTTCAACAATTACATAAACCATTGGAATGCATACTGAATGCCAATAAATAATGGCACTGAGTTCATCAGTGGAAGACTCTACTGATTGATCAATACTAAATTGTACAATATTGGACCGAACACTGCAGTACCCAATTATTTGAAGAAGATAACAAAAAGCTACTAAAAATAAATGAAGTGGGTAGAAAGAAAGATATACACTGACAATGATAATCAAACCTCCAATTATCCAGGCAACAAATAGTATATAAGTGCCAGTAATAATAGTCTTATATCGACCTATCTTTATGTCAGCAAGTAGGGCAAAGAGAGGGAATGAAAGAAAAATTAAGCAATATATTATGCCCAAGACAATATAAATTTTTCTGCTATAGTCAATAAAACTGTTAAAGAAACTGGATGTTATAGTACTTCGAATTAGTAGCACATTAGCATACATTAAAATATCCCAAAGAATAATTAACATTACAGACTTTGAAGGGATACATTGAATTTTTCTCTTGCAGCAACTGAACATATTTTAGCTGTCTTCTCAATTTTCCTCTGATTGTCAGTAGTTCTTGTTTTGTTAGTTTGGTTTACAATAGATAATTTGGCTTTACTTTCTGTGTTGTTATTACATTTTTAAAATAATATAGATAACATAGATTGATTTACAATCATCTCTTTTCATTTTACGCATCTTTTTTTTTATGCAGTTATATTTTACTCAGTGTGTGTATATACAGTTAATAATTGTGTGTTGCAAACGTATTTATTTTGTTATGTCTTCACTATCACCACTGACTGCATTGATTGATATTACTACATTTACTCATAGTTTGTTTTTAAATAGCTAGTTTTGTTTACAATTGATAATTTGGCTTTATTTTCAGTGTTATTATCACATTTTTAATATGATATATTTACCATAAATTTATTTATTTTCAATACTCTATCTTTTCATTTTACACGTCTTTTGTATGCAGTTATATTTAACTCAGTGTGTGTATATACAGTTAATAATTGTGTGTTGCAAACGTATTTACTTTGTTATGTCTTCTCTATCACTACTGACTGCATTGATTGATCTTGCAACATTTACTCATAGTTTAATAATAAACTGACAACATGTTTCAGTAACAGTACAGTATGGTTAGCAGTACAAACATATTATAATTTTATATTTACTCGATTTCCTCTGACTGTCAGCACTGCTTGTTGTTGCTACTTTTGTTTACAATAATAATTTGGATTTACTTTCAGTGTTATTATTATCGCAATTGTCATGTATATTTACCATAAATTGATTTATTTACAATAATCAATATTTTCATAATATACGTCTTTTATTAATGATGCTGTTAAATTTTACTGAGTAGTGTAGTGTTAATTATTGCGTGTTACAAACTAATTTATTTTGTTATGTCTTTCAATTACCATTGACATCACTGTTTGATATTGCTACATTTACTAATAGTTTGATAAACTGGTAATTAATGTGTTTCAATAACAATACAGTATGGTTAGCAGTACAAAGATATTACGTATACTCAGTGTATAATAATGTATAAACACTTCCTCTAATAAGACACTAGAGTTTGTTTATATTTTGCTGGCTATATACACTAAACAAATGAAGATTTTATAACAGTGTTTAGTTTATATATATATATGTGACAAATTCTATTTGTGAACATATGCTAATGTGGTGACATGAACTCATGAAGTAAACACGACTGTGTTAAAACAAAAACAAAAGTGCAAGCAACTGTGAATATTTATAACATGACTAAAGTACAACAAAAAAGTGCATGCATACAGAGTATTGATATTCTCTTTGAAATATATAGCACTTTTACACCATATCATAAGAGCATTTATTTGTTGATATAATCTGTAGTCCATATGGTAATTTTCATATTTTGCCTCAGGTAATATGTTGAATGTGAATGGCTGGTCTTTATTGAAATACAAAATTCTCTAACATCAGTGGAAAACACAACAGCAGTCCTTCTGTAATAGGTAAAGTCTTCTCTAGCTAATATATAATTACGTAAAATTATTGTGAAAGAGAGAAACATACTTGTAGCATCTTGTCCAGCTGTGTATGGTACATATTGTCTTGTACTGATGTCCAATTTAATATTATCAATAGATTACTCACACTGTATTAAGAAAACTTGCATTATTCCTTCAATTCCATGAACTGTGACATTTCCAGTCTCAAATCTGACAATGACAGCTGTTGTTAAGATATTAATAAATCTGACGTGTAAACAATACTTACGTTCACAGTCTCTTCTTGTGAGGTAGGATGGACAGCAACATTATTATTTGTAAGAAAACTTTCATTGCCAGAAATTTGTTGAATTTCTGCAATTCTTGATTTGGCCTAATTATAATTATTCCAAATATGGTAATATTTTTTATTTTCACAAGTATCTTTTGAGATTGATTTTTAGGATATGCTTCTCCATCAGTTACAAAAATAATTATATATGTCTAGTGTCTCAGGTCATCCAGTTTCAATTTCTTGAAGATCTAATTTCAAAGCATTTAAAATGATGTGTGAAAGTGCCTCTATTTCTGTAAAAGTTAATTTTGTCAATAGCATCTTTGTCTAAGAATTCACAGAGTCCAATGTCAACTTGAATTTTGTTTATATTACTAAATTGTCTCATTCTGATGTTTTTTAGTTGTTTCAGTGATGGTTAGTTATTTCCTGAAGAAATTTAAAGGAGAAAATTCAAGCATATATGTTCTTGAAAGATAAGATTAAATTTACTGTCAGTTTTATTTGAACCAGCTTGAAGTAATACTCTTGGACTAAACATTATAGGAATACCTACACCTATGCCTGTAGTATTACCAACTACTTGGGCACACACAGTAACTTCACCAAACTTTTCAAATACAGTAACATTATCTTTAAAGACTAATAGGTATAATCTCTGTGAGAATAATTGATGTACCCACACTAGTAACTCCAATAAATAATGTACTCCAGAAGCAATGTCAATTTCTATAAAGAAAGATTACATGTATAGTCTGAGATGATAATATTTTGAAGAGATAGCCACTTTAACATTCCCATTCTAACGTCTTTATACATTAGAATGAGGTCATTATATGTATTTTGAATGTTAGTACATTATGTCACACGTTTATCACATGACATTATATATCATATAATATCAGTATTTACAAAGATTGTATGCAGTATTAAGCATTTATCATAATTATACTTTTCATCATAATACACTTTGGACATCTACTGAATTAGATCGATCCAAACGTACTATCAGCTGTCCAGATACTCCCTGACCAATTAATTATGGATTTATATGTGTGTATCTTGTGCTTGGTTAATACTAATAGTTTATCTATTTGGAACTATTGTATTGATTAAAACAATTTACTATGATATTTAGTGTATTTCTGTACCAAAGCATTCACTGTTCATACAAATGTTTCGTTATTATATTAGTGGATTTATAAATTTAGTAATAATTCCTGTAATTCCTCTGAGTTGTTACATCTAATGTTATAATTTCTCATTCCAGACAGTTTTTGAAGAGTTAAATTTCATTAGTTGTTTACATAAGCAAGTTAAAATCATAATCAAATGTTCCTGTTATATGGCATTCTCCAGAGTAAAAATTCTCATTAATACTGATATCATTAAAGCTTATAACAATTGTAAAAAAGAATTGCATCAGTGAATGACACAAAGTGATAGTAGTTACCAGTTTGACTCAGCTGCATTCAACCTCATGTTGCATCAACTATATTATAGCATGAATCAGTGATTTCTAGATTTTACACTCAGGACAGACCAATGTACAAGTTAATAGAATTATCTAGGCTCAAACATGTTGAAAGAAGCATGTTTAAAGTCCATTTATTTCAATCCTTTCATCTTCATGTACTTAAATAATGCTTTGTCATATAACTTTGCAGTTGAAATCATTGATATAAATATACCACTATAGACACATACAAAGAGAGTTTTTGTGTCATACAAAATTGTAATTAAAATGTTATGACAACCAACTTTTCCCACTTATAAAGTAGCATTAAATTTTCAAGAATATGCTTTAAATTAGTTAAGAGTATTTCATGTTGTCATGTTTAGTGTATGACTGACAAGACAACCTGTATTAATGACTGACAAGACAATCTGTATTTAAGTGTATGTACCAATTAACCTATTGTCATAGCTGTATGAAAGAATTATACTCAAAAACTATTGATCAGTGATAACACAGAAAGATAATGTTAAAACAAAACCAAAACGATCTTAGTAATTGTACCCAATATTAACAGTTAATAAACAACTACATGACAAGTTGCCTAATATTGAGTATGAGACACAAGTAGTCAACAATAATGTACCACTGATTACAGAGATAAATTAAGTTAACAATAGATAGTCTTGATTAATTGGAACTAAACATATTACACTTATATGTAATATGGCTCACTAATATGTATGCATATTTTCTTAATTCAAAGCTATACATAAAAAAGAAATTAGCAATAAATTGAACAATTTTTATTTCTAAAAAGTAATTATTACATAAGTGAAAGTATAATTGAGTCTGAAAACTTTTCTTAATTAGAGAGGTTGTTCCTGTTGTATGTCAGTCATTGATGAATTACATTATTATTATTATTATATCTAACTATTATATTCAAAAATATTGAAGTAACTTACACAAACATAACAATTGGCATGAACTTGGCTTAAGCAAGAAGAAAGCTTTCTATTTAAAAATATGAAAGTCTATAACACTATTAATAGAGTGTACTATTTGATCAAGCAAAGAAATAACAAACATTCTCATCATTGATGTGACAATGTATACATAGTTAGTGACAACCTCTATGATCAAGTGTCATTATTAACTTTGAGAATAATTTGAAAATCTTGTATTTATTACTTGACTACTAGCTGATAAATATTCTAATGACTGTATATCTTTCCATTGGCTCATCCCTCCATCTATTCTTCTATATCCACACAGTAAAAATTATTAAGTCATTTTAACATTTAATTTGCACTTTACACAAATAGATTACTATGGAATATAGAATTTTGTGAATTACTCACTATATAATTTGTTAGTATGTTGTACTTTTACATAGTAACAAATGTGAGTAATTCACATGAATTCTGAGATTCCATAGTAATCTACACATGTAAGGTACAAATTAGTTAACATACTAATTTTTACAATTCACATACTAACAGTTAATGAAACATTGCTTTCAAAGTATGTTGTTGTGGAAGGTATCTTGTGTAGGTCAATAGGTTCTAAATATAGTTCCTTTTACTTATTAACAATCTTTAATACTCACATTGTCTGCTATAATAAGTCACTACTATTATAAGCAATGACATATATTATATCTTGCTAGATAATCTCTAAATTAAACAGTATGAGTATTTAGACGACTGTATTATAATTAAATTATTTTTCCGTAAATATTCTTTTATACATATTTCAATGGCTCAGCCTATGCACTATATACACTACTTGTCTATATAGGTTATCATAATAGTCCTACCCAATAATATTATCTTTTCATACGTGTTCTCATTAATTGGAACTAAATATATGAAATTTGTATGTGGTATGGTTCACTAATATCAATGCATGTTTTATTAAGTGTTGTTATAACATAGGAATTAATCGTAAATTGCACAATTTTCATCTTTCAAAAACTAATTATATTTTATGCAAATATTAAAATTTAGGCAACTTTTTAAAAATATGCAAACTTGGCTAAAGTTAGAAGAAAAAGCAAGTCTCTATGGTTATTGGTATTTGCTGCTACAGTTATTGACGAGGAGGGTTGACACTCACTGACATCAATAAACCATTTAATAGATGCAATGGTTACATCTCCTTTTTCAAGAGATACGTGCTTGGGCTCATATTCAGAGTAGCCAGTAATAATCTCATAAAGCACAGATAGACAGGAACAACAGTTATAGATTATTTCAAATAACTTTAACAGTCTGCTCAACATCATCTCATTTGGATTAAAAATGTTGATGTAAACGTTTATAAAATACCCAAGACGATTTTTTGTTATAAAACAGGTTGATTGGAGAAGGAGTCAGTTGACTCTGATTCCTTGTAGATACCTTTACACGTATTTCTTTAGTAAGGCAAACAAGATAGAGGGTCACTCCATCTTGGATAGCAGGGTAATTGGCTAAAAGGAATGGTCTACCTTCTACATCCCAATCTTCAAGGACTATGTCACCCACTGTTAATCTCTGTTGATAAGTTGGTATAGCATATTGATTCATGAACTTTAACTGGAGTTAAAGATGATGTTTTAAAATACAAGATTCTCTTTGAACCATGAAGTTGTTGACTATAAACTGTCCATTTACCTTTCCAATCACAGTTCAATCTTTGATAGCTAACTTTACTCATAAATTCTTGAGAACTTAAAGCTGGAACATAAAATGACCTTTTTATTGACATCTTATCATCATGATGTGGTCTTTCAGTATCTTTTTAAAAAAGTAACTGTCATTGTACATCCATCACTAATTGCAGAACATTCATTTAACTTAAGCTCAGACATATCAGTTTTGATAATAGTTCCATCAACAGCCAAAATATGGTCGTAATCTTCTTGAAAACCTACTTTGCTACAAATATACTTGCGTAATATAGAAATGGTCCAACTATTTAGTTCACTCTTAGGAATCTCCACATATACATTCACTTTACTATCAGGTCGGTATACATTAATTATAAAAGGCTTTCTTACAAGACATAATGCCATGCCATTATCCATTCCTTGGCATTCAATAAGTAGTTTACCTTCTGGTAGTGGTATTTCTTGACAGTAAAGCGTCTGCTCACTAACAGGTATGTTCGTTTTCTTCTCCACTTCTTGTTTGAGTTGAGTAACAGTAGATTTGTAGGGGAAAGAAAGTAGGAAAGGCTCTTCGATATCACCACAAATTATTATATTCCAACAAATATCTGGAGTCAGCGAGGCAACGGATTGGACAGCCATGGATACACTCCATTAACACTCTAGCCTCACTTGGAATGTTATTAAAGTGGTTATCTTAGAAATGCGAGGCTAACTTCACAATGCCTCCATTAAGGTATCAGATAACCCCACGCCTTATTAAAGTTATTTGTGGTTTCAATAGGGTGGAGCTAGAGTTGCATACCAAGGTATACTAAAACAACATTGAGTGTTAGACAGAACATTCAGTCGTTTAGCTGATATATTAAAAATAATAGCCAGTTCATTTCAAAAAAACTTGTTTATAAAGTTAATTGATTGCTTTTCATCCTTTCTTAAAAAAACATGTTGAACCTTGAAATTAGAGTCATACTTTATGTTTTTCCAGAACTAAAAACACTACAGAAATATTAAATTTTTAGTAACAGTATATCATACAAGAAGACAAAACAAAAAACATTTTAGCAAATATTAAAAAGTAAAAGTTGATAGTTACTATGCTCTGTTTCCCTTCTTCCCAGTTTAGCAGAATACAGATGCTCTAGTAAATAACTATGGTAATGTATGCAGCAAGAATGATACCAAAAGCCACAATCCAAGTCACCATAGCACCAATGTTGAAATGAAGGGCAATACGACCATGTGATAGAGCAGTCTTAACATCACCTCTTTTATAGGCATCATGGGACTATAAAAAATCAAACTTCAAAAGCTTATATAATAACAAGTCAGGCAGATGTTACATTATGCATTATAAATCAGCATACCACATGTATGTAGAATGTGATTGTGTTTGTGTTTATCGAAGTAAAAAGCCTCCAGCAACTCTAGTGAACACAACTCCAGTCCTTTCTTAATAGAGAAAATCTTCTCCAGCTAATGTATATGTGTATGGTACATATTGTCTTGTACTGATGTCCAATTTAATATTAGGAAGTGACTACTGATCCGGCAGCCGGACCGATTTTTCCGGCACTACAGCTCCGGCAGTGCAATATCTTGACGTGAACTGACTGCAGCAAAGTAGGCGTGGTCGACATCATTGAATATCGAATAATAATGAATGGTCAAGTTGTGAGAACAACACTGAGATGAAGCGACAATAATTATAGTGAGATTTTTTGGAAATACTTATTATTTCATTTTCTAACAATATGAACAGAACCACATTTTCAACAGAAAGGAACAAACAGAATCAATTATTATGGATACCGCTTTTAGTGTCTCTGTGAGTTGTTCAATTGTATTATAATTATTACCTTATGGTAGTGTGGTGCGACTACTACAATTCCAAAGAAAACAGTTCTTTCTTAGCATCAAAACTTTAGAAAGGTGAAATCCGTTATTGAGAAACTTCCTTCACTTGCATCAGAAGTAGGAATGGATGAGTTTTTGGAACGAATGAGTGTTTTGGATCAGCTATGGGAGATATGGACAAGAGGAGGAAAAGCAATTGTCACTGAGTAATTATGTGAACATGAAAGTGGTATGTGTAAAATGTGAAATTTGTGGTTGTCTCATGATCATGGATATTGAAAACAATGAAGGTGAGGTTGTGATTTACATTTCAATTTTCAAGTGATATGTACATGTACATACATGTATGTAGTAGAATGCCTGGATGTTTTGGTACTCTTACTGAATAAAGATGATTGCTTGGATAAGGATACTAACAATGAACAGGTAGTTCAGTAGAGTAAAGATGATCAAAGCAAGGATTTTCAAGCTATAGGTGAGGTACATGTATTCTGTTTAGCTGTATTATACCTCCCAATGTTTATAGTCCCTACTTTTGTGTCAGATAAAGAAAACATTCATGTACCTACATGTACTACTACTACTACTGCTACTTCTAGAGATCAGATGGATGGTATGTGATTTCTACTAGCATTGCATGATAGGGTTTAGCTACATTGTGCTTACTGCATGTATAGCAGGAAATTTTGGAGGGAGATAAATTTGGCGAATTTGGCAAATGACTATCCATTTGCCAAAATAAAACTCACCAATTAATGAATTGTAGGCGTGAACATTGAAATGGGTGAGGCATGTTGCCAATATCCAATTTTGATGAATTCGCCAAAATTTTGTCCTTCCAGAATTACCCGCTATATGGTATTATAAAGCTGGGTACTATTAAGTTGCCACCAAAGATTAAGAAACGAGGACGAACAAAAGGTGCTGAAATGACCGTAATTGGACTAACGAAGAGAAGAAAGAAACATGATAAGACATTGCCGTTTCTAAAGAAACTTCCACAGGAGCGAGAGAAAAGTATGCAAATGACAATTATGTGACAAGTGCCTACTAATACCTTTGTAATTATATTGAAGTGGTTTGTGGATGTTGCTGTGGCTGAGTCAGCTATTTGTCATAAAACAATTATTGAAGAGGATTAAGTAGAAATAAAGCCAGAGAAAGTTACCCCTACGTGTTTGGAACCTCAAGTGTGTCTTGATCTTTGCAAGAAATACTTTACTAAAGATGCATGGCTAGTAGTTCAAGATGTCATTTCTACTATACAAAGGGATCCAGTATGGTATTGCGGGAGATGTACTATACAAATCAATGATGACACTGACTCCTCCATTCAATGTGACAGTTGCTTAATGTGGTTCCACTTCACATGTATTGGTATCCATACACAGCCCAAATGTAAAATGTGGTTCTGTTCATATTGTTAGAAAATGAAATAATAAGTATTTCCAAAAAATGTCACTATAATTATTGTCGCTTCATCTCAATGTTGCAATTCTTTTGTCCTCACAACTTATCCATTCATTATTATTCGATATTCAATGATGTCGACCACGCCTACTTTGCTGCAGTCCGTTCACGTCAGGATATTACACTGCCGGAGCTGTAGTGCCGAAAAGTAGGTCCGGCTGCCCGATCAGTAGTCACTTCCTTAATATTATCAATAGATTGCTCACATGTTAATAAGGAAACTTGTATTATTCCTTCACTTCCGTGAACAGAGACATTTCCAGTCTCAAATTTGACAATGACATCTGTTGTAAAGATAATAATAAATCTGACGTGTAGACAATACTAACATTCACAGTCATTTCTTGTGAGGTCAGGAAGATCTGCAGTATCATAAATTATAAGAAAAGTTTCATTGCCAGAAATTTGTTAAATTTCTACAATTCTTGTAGGATTTGGAATTCCAAATATGGAAATTTTATATTTTCAACAAGCATCTTTTGAAATAGTAAGAAAAGATTGATTTTTAGGATATATTTTACTTTTCCATCAGTTACAAAAGTAATTATGTCTCGTGTGTCAAGTCATCCAGATTCAATTTCTTGAAGAGCTAATTTCAAAGCATTTAAATGATATGTGAAGCTACCTTTATTTCTGTGAAAGTTCATTTGTCAACAGCATCTTTGTCTAAGAATTCACAGGGTCAAATATCAGCTTCAATAATATTTGCATTACTAAATCGCATCATTTAGATGTTTGTAGCTGTTTCACTGATGTTTGGATACTGCCTTACGAAATTGAAAGCAAACAATCAGTAGGACGAATACTGATTAAAAGGACATTCAGTAGAACAATCAGCAAGATGAGGTGTTGAGTGAACTCTGTTACATAATTATGGATACCATTTATGTTATATATTGAGAAGTAGGACTTAAAGCATGGGGAAAATTATTTTGTACAATGCAAAATTAGTAGTACAAAAAGACAAATATGTACAGATTAATATATCCTTTTTCTTATTTAAAAAAACTGCATAAATTACTGTGAAGATATAGTAAAACATTTTAAAGTAATTGAAAGATAGCCATAAACCAGCAACATCAGTCATTACTTTGATTGCCTTCAGATATAGAGGGAATTGACAATCCTATTTCATTCCTGTACTCAACTTCCTGCTCCATATACCTCTCATAGTGTTCTTCAGTTATCCAGTGTATATTGACCTCATTTTCTCTCACACGTAATTTGTAACATTTAGCTAGTACTGCAAATACAATAAATATGATGAAAACAACAACACTCTTAAAAATGTAATAGTAAAGATTTTGGCAGATAAAAACAATTCTACAATTAAATGGATATTTCCCAAAGTTGTAAATAACATAACCAAGTCCAAATGCTGCATACCACATACCAACCATAAATCCTCTCATTTTATGTGGAGACTGAGCTATAGTGAACTCTAAGGATGTAGGAAAAATCAACCCATACGATATTCCAAACAAAACATGTGGAGCGACAAGTGTTTTGTATGAAGTTGGGTTAATATCAAAATACTCTTTACAAGCTAAGATGATGACGTAGTCATTATTGTGGATAATGCAAATCCCAGCCCCAGACCAATTCTTCTCAACATATTTGGAATGAATTTATAGACACATAGATGTGCAATCTTTAAATGAAGAAGTATAATACTTATAGTGACTGCATGTCTAACTAAAGAACCTGAGAAAAAGCAATCAATGAGTTTGAAATCATTGTCTCTACTATTCAATGAACTAAATTGAGTACTGTACATACCCACAATACTAATAAAAAGTGGTATAATTCTAAATACTGTTTTCACGTCCTCTACCTCCTCCTCTGAGAAAGGTCCGCCATATTTCTCTTTACCTAAATCTATTCGTGAAGGGTAGTCATCCTCCCAGTAAGTCAAGGCACTACGATTATTTGGATGCTTATTCTTTCTTGCATAATTGAGTACCTCAGCAATCACTTTGATAGGATTGGTAATTTGTGGTATAGTATCCAGCCAGTGTTTAAAAAGAAAGTTTGTGATAATGACTATTGACACAGCGACACCTGATAATACATAGCACACTATTAGAAATTGTTTTTCTTCAATTAAACATTGTACAATTTCACTAACAAGGATCACTGTTGGTATATTCATAGAGTTCCGATAAACAATAGCACTTAGTTCTTCAGCTGAAGCTCCGATTGATTGATCAATATTGAACTGAATAATGTTGGACCGAAAACTACAGTATCCAATAAGTTGTATAAAGTAACCTATTCCTAAAAGAATCCAAAAAAGTAACTCCAAATTAAAGAACATCTTAAGAGTAATAATCAGGCCTGCTATTATCCACGATACAAATGAGAAGTAAACACCAGTAATAATTGTCTTATATCTACCTGTCTTTGCATCAGCAAGTAGACCAAAGAGAGAAAATAATAAATAGAACAAACTATATCCAGTGTCAATAAAAATATCATGATTGCCTTGATAATGCCCTTTTGTAAAACTGATTAAGCCAACTTTTTGTAATAAGTGTAGTTGAGCATACATCAAGGCATCCCAGAGAATCAGCATTGCAGAACGATAACTGACATGTTGAAACTTTATCTTCGACAAAAAAGTAGTGAACATCTTTTCACTTAATTGGTCAAATACTAATTACTTGATTGATTGCACGTACACAACAAATAAATTGTGACCTGATTTGCAAAAAGGAACCACTTCTGTCATAACATTTGTGATCTTATCTGTGAAAAAAAACATTGTTAATAGATACCCAAAAACAATTTTGTATACATATAGAATAGTTATGCATATATAACAACTGTATGTATACAAAACTGTTTTTTGAGATGTTTTAAAAGTTGACTTTTCACAAATCAGGTCACAATTGTTTTGACTGAAGTGGTCCCTTTTTGTAAACCAGGTCACAATTAATTGGGGAGGAGTTTGTTATTTACCTTGCTAACTCTATATGGGTTATTAATATCCTCTATATTTGTCTTAGAGCTTATAATAAATATAAGTAAGCTTCATCTTGCATAACAATAAAATACTAGTCTACATTCATATATATTGTGCATATAATGTTTTGATTGCCTTTGTTTCAATGTTACACTTTATTATGTATCCTTTACCTCTAAGTGTATTAATACCATAGATATTATTATCAGATTCCAACTGTGTATATGCAAAATATTATATGTTCAATGTGTACAATCCAATTTAAGCTGTCTGTCATTATAGTGTACGTACATGAGGATACTCAAAATTCCACACTTGCTAATTACTGAATATTGATATTTAGTGGAAGGTATTGTATAATATACCTCTGAAATTTTGCAGTTTGTATAATGTAACAGGATTTCATAATGTGTAAAATGAGGTTATGTATATTGTAGTATAAGGAATATTAAAGAGTTAGCCTAGATTTGGCATTACAACAATGATCATCTCTCAAACAGTAAATTATTTTGTTTTTATGACCTTGCAATTATTTTGTTTTTATGACCTTTTTGTTACAAAATAATACAGTATCTACATGTATTCATGTTAGCGTTGAAATAATAATATCCTGTGTTTGTTTAAGGTATGACCTAAAATAAACTTTCAGTTCCATAGAAGTATACAAATCTAAAATAATCAAATGATATATACTTAAGGTGAGATATAGTAATGAACAAGCTTGTAACTATAAAACTACCTTTTTTAATTGCATTGGGTATGTGTAAGTATGAGATTAGAACATTAGACCTTTTTTAAACACTAGTTTTTATTGTCAGATGCACCACAATCTGAACCTGGCCAGATGACTATTCTCATTAGTGAATAGATAAACATATATTTATTATACATATATTGAAATGCTGAACAAAAGATATGGTCAATAAAATCTTAAAAACATATAATGGTTGTAGACTGGTATTGCTTCCCATTGCTTATATGACTCCAGACTATATATTGGTTTTGCGCAGCCTATTTATCTAAACTAATTTAACATTGATCAAGCAATTGGTGCTTCAGGTGATGACTAAATGCTATTATATATTGGCACTCATTGAGTGTACTGTGATTGTTTTCATTGTCATTATTGGAGGATGTTTGTTAAGTGCATTTATCATAGTGTCAACATACATTTAATAGCTGAAGAACATTATGAGAGATATATGGATCGATCAGGAAATAGAATACAACAATGAGTTGGGACTTTTATTTGATAGTAATTAGTGACATATTTTTATAAATATCTATTTTTCTAGCTTATATTGTATTTGTATTATTTTGAACTCAGGCATATTAATATACATAAATTCTCTTTTGTATATTTAATTTTGTTTATCTAAACTGCAGATGTTTAAAATGTAAAGTTTGAAAACAGTGTTCTAGATTGTTTGTTGTCTTAATTTGGTCTATAAAATATTACATGATAATAACTATTGATTTTCATTGCAATGTGGTAATGAAAACAAACTATATTTCTTATAAGAACAAGTGTAAAGGGAGGTCTATGTTATTATAGCAGTAGATGACAGTCATAGAAGAAGACTATAACTCTTTAACATCATGACCCTTTTGACTTAGCATATCTGACACATCAAATATTTGTTTTTAATAGATAATAATGAGTAGTGTATACTCTATAATCAATTGTGAATGCTTGAATACTCAGTCCATAATGGTGTATAAATATTAATTTTATCATGCATTCATAATAACTACATCTAATGGGTGTTGAAATTTGACTAAATTGGTCTAAATTATGTTTGTTAGTTTATATTGATAATGAAATTGACATCAATGATATTATATTATAGTATGACTTGTTTACCTCCAGGAGGTGTTTTAATGTCTTTAAAATGATGCATGTATAGTTGCCCAATTTTCATTTTTATGTAACAGATTGTCTCTCTATAAAAAACAAAACGTATTATTATAACTAAGTATTCATTAGTTTGGGAATTTAATAGGTAATCATTTTTCTAATACAACTTGTCTAATATAAACAGAAGTTGTAATTCAATATGATCCTTAAATAAACATTAAATGTTTTGAATTGTTTATCTTATCATAACGTTATAGTAGTAGGTCATGTTAATCAGTTTGGTAGTTATAATATAATGACTGTATGTGTATAGTAAAAATGAGTCATGGATTTTTAAATGAAATTGGCTATATAATTATGGTTAACTGATGTAATTAAACTTTAAATATTTTGTCAATTAGTTATGAGACAAGTGGTTATGAACACACAACTAAAAAAAATTCAAGTTGAGTATCCAAAGTAACAATAAATAATCAAAATCAAAATTTTGTTTATCATAACTATAATAGTTTGCATTTAAACAACTCTGATCAATTGATTATATTGTGTATTTGTCATGATTAAACTCAATGTTATAAAATGACATCAGGTACTTTATTTGTATTGACTATTTGTATTTTACTTGCATTAATAACTATCAGTGCTTGATACTTACATCTATTATATGATTAATAAGATTTAATAGCAATTATTGTTATTGAATCTTATTAATATAACAACTGTGAACCAACTTCATCTAGCTAGTATATACCTCGTCCTAATTTTGTCATCTCTAAGTAATATAATATGATTGACAGATAAACACTTTCATAATTATGTTGGCAAGCAGGCTATCATAATATGAACAAACTCATAGGCTATATGACCATTTCCACCTGACATTGTCCAAAAGTTTAATTGTGTTGGATAAATTATTATAACTAAAAAAAAATATGTTATTAAAATGTTATCAATTTAGAGATTACTTTAATGATCATAAAGTTGAAGGAACTATTTGCTGTTATTTATATTTATATAAACCAACAGATTTATAGATTACGTTTATCTGAATTGGATGTTTTTATACTAAGAAAATCTAGACTGGAATCATAGTTTTTCTTAGTGGAAATACATATTTAAGAACAGTGCAATGTTTTCAATATTGATTAATAGTAAAGAGGCTACTTTACTTTTTTGACTTAATTTTTAATACAGTGTCCAAAATGGTGTAATACAAAATGAAAAAGAACATCAAGTTATTGTTTTTATATCCTAGATTATTATATCAGATGGATTATCTAGCAGTATATTTAGAATAGCAACAATAGAATTTTCATTTTGAATGCACTATGGGATTTATTTTCTGATAATAAATATATTAGGTATGAAGACAGTAGAGATAATGTTTATTTTCAGTCTGCATCAAATAATTTACTATAAACATGCAACCTTATTATATTAGTTAAATCAGGCAATCAATTTTGCAATCACTCTAATAATCATTACTCTCATTTTTTGTGCAGGATGCTGAGCTATTGCAGAGGCTAACTATGCTGAATTTTTTTTTAATTTGACAAATGTGCAGAATCCTGCACATGGAGGGATGGCTTGCTACCATCTAGGTAAAGGTGTTAGGTAATTTTAATTAATATGCTAGGAATGTAGTTACTTCTTTTTGTTTGTGAAATTGGAGGATGTGACAGCATTTAATTAAGATGTCATTGTTTGGAAGTTCAGTTCATATAAAATACTGCCCCTTATTCCTATATTGTCTCAATGTAACAAAGTGTATATTGACAGCTTGGTCAATACTTTAATGTGTATAGTTAGTTTAAGGTTTACGAGGTGTGGATCAGTTTAATAAACATCAGTTTAGTATACTTTCATTAATGGCTTCCCACCAGATAACTAAAAACTGTGTACAGAAAATACTGTTACAATAATTAGGATTATAATAAGTATATTGACAGTTAATTTGATATTAGTGGTAAGTATGTGCAGAGACATTACTGTTTAATTTTTAACTCATTTTATGAAATAAGATTCAGAAGACTAACTACCTATTAAAAAATATTGGTTGTATTGCTTCTGTAATTTATTAATATTCATACTGAAACTAACATAATCATTCAATTGATAAGTATTCCCTAGAGCATATTATTCATGTGTCAACTCCACAATCATATTATTTGACAATGTAAAATTTTTTTGTCAAGTCTCGGTCAGTACTGGTAATTCTTATCTGCGATTACTCTATGTATGCTCATTTAAGTTTTATTTGGAATTTTGCTGCAACTGACTATACTGAAGTTAATAATGATGCTCATCACACTTTCGTTGATGTTGGATTTTGTCTTCTCTTTTTATTTTCCTTTTTGGTCTACTTGCTGATGCAAAAGTAGGTAGGTATACATCTATCATTACTGGTGTGTATCTGTCATTTTTAGCTTGGATGCTTGCTGGCTTGGTGTAATATATTGTAATTGTATATTACTTAGCACTTACTTATTGTGTATAATTGTATCTTTTGTTATGTTTGATTTACTGTGTATTTGTTAATAGGTGCTTACTATGTTTCTTTTGTTATAGGTGACAATGTTAGTTGTGTTAATACTCTTTCTTTTATGCTATGTGTTACTTTTTAGTTACACCTTTCTTTGTTGAGTTTTCTATATAAACTTGCTTGATGTTGTTATTGAATATAGAGAGATAGAAAGATTTATTTCTAAATCATATTTTGTGAATTCAGTGGTTTAAGTTACCACATATTTGGCGACGAGGGTCTCAATGGCTGCTACACATGGTCACCTGGGAGAGTTCGACAGTACTCAGGAAGAATGGGAGACGTACACTGAGCGTCTAGAGCAATACTTCACAGCAAATGATGTCCAAGATGCGGAAAAGCAAAGGGCAATCCTTCTTAGCTGCTGTGGTGCATCAACTTATCGACTCATCAAAAATGTACTGGCCCCTAATAGGCCTACAGACGTCCCTTTTGATGACATTGTCACACAAATGAGGACACATTTTCACCCGACTCCTTCTGAGACAGTACAACGATACCTGTTTTACTCCAGGACCCGAAGAGCAGGCGAATCAGTCTCGATGTATGTAGCTGAGCTGAAAAAGCTGGCTGAGTTCTGTAATTTTGGAGATACGCTCGAACCGATGCTCCGTGATCGTATTGTTTGCGGAATAGGCAACGAACGCTGGCAGCGTCGTCTACTCGGTGAGGAAGATCTCACGTACAAGAGTGCTATGAAAATCGTTCTAGCACTAGAATCAACAGACAGCCAAGTGAAAGAACTTCAAGGTGCTACAAAGATACACCATGTCCGCAAGCCTTGGCAATCCCAGAGACCCAAGAGACAAGACACACTTCCACAGATTGTACCGTGTTTTCGTTGTGGCGGAAAGCACGAGCCCAAGGAGTGCCGATTTAAGGACTCGGAGTGTCACTTTTGTCACAAGAAAGGACACATATCCAAAGTTTGCCGTAAGAAGACATGGAGTCAACAAGGTAAACGTACGTGCAACTCCACATGGTACAAACAGTGTTGCTGAACCCGATGAAGTGGAGTATCCCTTGCATGCTCTCACTACAGGCAAAAACCACCCACTTACAGTGAAAGTGAAGATAAATAACGCCGATTTACAAATGGAAGTCGACACAGGAGCTACTCTATCTATAATCAGCAAAAAGACATACGAGAGGCTATGGCCCACACAAAAGCTGGCTCCGTTGTTAAAGTTCTCTCACGCTACGTTAAAAACGTATACTGGTGAACAGATTAAGGTATTAGGGTCTATTGATGTCAATGTGACCTACCAGACTCAAAAGAGACGGTTACCGCTGTTAGTAGTTGCAGGAGATGGCCCATCACTGTTAGGTCGTGACTGGCTACAGCAGATGAAACTAGACTGGTCGGGGCTATATGCTTTTAGTGTGGCAGGACCAAAGAGCCAGTGGCAAGATGTCATTGATCGTCATCCAGATGCCTTTAAAGACGAGCTGGGAAGAGTTCAAGGAACTACAGCTAAATTTTATCTCAATCTGGTATAAAACCGAAATTTCTACGAGCTCGTCCAGTCCCCTATGCCTTACGAGAGAAGGTCGAACGCGAGCTTGATCGTCTACAAGCAAATGGCGTTATCGAACCAGTGCAATTCTCTGATTGGGCTGCACCAATTGTTCCTGCCGTGAAAAAGGATGGATCAGTTCGTATTTGCGGAGATTATAAACTAACTATCAATCAAGCTGCTAAAACAGATACATACCTACTCCCGAGAATTCATGATCTGTTTGCCTCTTTATCTGGAGGAACAACATTCTCCAAACTTGATCTTGCTCATGCATATCAACAAATCCCCTTGGAAGAAGACTCTAAGCAGTATGTGACAGTCAATACACACAAAGGACTTTATCGCTACAATCGTCTACCGTTTGGAGTTGCATCAGCTCCCTCGATTTTTCAACGAACGATGGAAAATATTCTACAGGGTTTACCTGGCGTCACAGTTTACATCGACGATATTTTGGTCACAGGAAAATCTACGGATGAACACCTCTATAATCTGGAAACTGTACTACAACGTCTAGAACAAGCTGGACTTCGTCTAAAAAGAGAGAAGTGCTCTTTCATGTTAACATCTGTGGAGTACTTAGGGTACAAGATATCAGAGAAGGGTCTTCAACCCACCAATGAAAAGATCACCGCTATAAAGAATGCACCAGTACCCAAACATGTCTCACAACTCAAATCATTTCTCGGACTCATTAACTATTATAGTACATTTTTACCTAATCTATCTCATGTTCTTTCCCCTCTCTACAGGTTGCTACAGAAAACAACACCATGGTCTTGGGGATCAGAACAACAGAAGTGTTTTGAAAAGGCCCGATCTATGCTCACCTCTAACCATGTTCTCGTTCACTTTGATCCAGAAAAGGAACTGATTTTAGCCTGTGATGCCTCACCATATGGAATCGGAGCCGTTCTATCTCATCGCATGCCAGATGGTCTGGACAAACCCATCGCATTCGCCTCCAGATCGTTAGCACCAGCTGAACGCAAGTACTCGCAAATCGAGAAAGAAGGACTTGCTATTGTGTTTGGAGTGAAGAAATTTCATCAGTACCTATTTGGTCGTCACTTCACTATACTATCTGATCACAAGCCCCTTCAACATTTATTCAGTGAAACTAAAGGAACTCCTACAATGGCATCTGCTAGAATCCAAAGATGGGCAATGGTCCTTGGTGCGTATGATTACTCCATATCATACAAGCCTGGAGAACAGCATGCTAATGCTGACCTACTGAGTCGTCTTCCACTTCCGGACTTCCCTACTAATGTTCCAACCCCTGGTGAAACTGTCTTATTGATGAGTGCTCTGCAATCTTCTCCAATTACTGCCAATGAAATTCGACAATGGACAGCTCGTGATCCATTGTTAGCTAAAGTCAAAGATTTTATCCTCCATGGTTGGAGAGACACCTCTGACAATTCTCTAAAACCATTCCAACAGCGTAAAAACGAACTTAGCATCGAGAGTGGTTGTATTCTTTGGGGTAATCGAGTCGTTGTACCACCGCGTGGACGACAACAAGTCATCGACGAACTTCATGAAGGTCATCCAGGTATCTCGCGGATGAAGAGCCTCGCTCGAAGTTTTGTATGGTGGCCTGGCATGGATAATGACTTAGAGAAAAAGGTGAAAGAATGTTTCAATTGCCAGAGTACTAGACATCATCCACCACCAGCTCCTCTACACCCGTGGGAATAGCCAGAACGTCCATGGTCACGGTTGCACGCAGACTATGCAGGTCCATTTTTAGGTAAGATGTTTCTCACCTCGTAGATGCTTACTCGAAATGGCTAGAAGTTATACCTGTGAGTTCTGCTACATCTCTCTCAACAATTGAACAGTTCAGATCTATATTCTCCATACACGGTTTACCTGAAGTGCTAGTTACTGACAATGGGCACTGCATTTACAAGTACTGAATTTGCGGAATTCATGAAGAGAAATGGAGTACGTCACGTTAAGTCTGCTCCATATCACCCAGCATCTAATGGGCTGGCAGAGAGAGCTGTTCAGACATTTAAAGAAAGCATGAGGAAACAGTCAAAAGACTCTCTCAATACTCGTATAGCTCGTTTTCTCTTTAGCTACCGTATTACTCCTCATACAACAACTGGCACTAGCCCAGCTGAACTCTTATTCAGTAGACTTCCACGTTCTCATTTGGACTTACTGAAGCCAACTTTAGCGGGAAGAGTGCTTTAGAAAGCAAGAAAAGCAGAAAGAAAACCATGATGTTCGTTCTAAAGAGAGAACATTTCAGGTTGGTGATTTTGTATTTATTTGTGATTTTCCAGATCGTAAACATTGGCTCTCTGGAAAAATTATATCTACTAAAGGTCCATGTTCCTATTTAGTGGAACTTGAGGATGGACGAATTGTTCGACGACATGTTGACCATATTCAAGCATGTACATCTAATTCATGTTCACCTCCTACTGATGTACCAGCTCCGTTAAATGGTTCTGATGATGACTTAGCTGATATCTCTATCCCGACACCTCCTTTACATGAAGATTCATCACCTGTTTCAGTTGAAGCACCCCAACCTACATTACGTCGTTCAACAAGAATTTCTCGACCTCCTGATCGATATTTTTAATAACTCAATTAGTTCAATTTAAAAAGGGAGGAATGTAATATATTGTAATTGTATATTACTTAGCACTTACTTATTGTGTATAATTGTATCTTTTGTTATGTTTGATTTACTGTGTATTTGTTAATAGGTGCTTACTATGTTTCTTTTGTTATAGGTGACAATGTTAGTTGTGTTAATACTCTTTCTTTTATGCTATGTGTTACTTTTTAGTTACACCTTTCTTTGTTGAGTTTTCTATATAAACTTGCTTGATGTTGTTATTGAATATAGAGAGATAGAAAGATTTATTTCTAAATCATATTTTGTGAATTCAATGGTTTAAGTTACCACACTTGGGATTTACTATTAAACCTTTTTAACATTATAATGTGCTGTATTATATAATAAGTGTTGTTACCTATTTGCTATAAGTGATTGGATACTCATTTGTACGATCAAATATTGTTCAATCAAATATTGTTCAATTTAACATTGATCAAGCAATTGGTGCTTCAGGTGATGAACTAAGTGCTATTATATATTGGCACTCACTGAATGTACCAGCAATTTTTATTCGTTATCATTATTGGAGAGTGCTTAATAAATCAGTTTATCATAATGTCCTATATATTATCAGATGTGGCTGTCTCTATAGTTATTATCACTAACTTTCTCTTTAAAATTTGGCTGGATACTATATCTCATGCATATTGTCAATCCTGTCAAATTGATTATTAACATACTCAACTATGCTAGAAAAAATAAGTATCCCAGGAATTGTAGTGCCTTGACCTATTGGGAGGAGAATTACCTATTCAGGTTAGACTTAGTTATGGACAAATATGGTGGACCATTTTCAGGTAGAGAATGTTAAAGTAGTAATGCAATTAACACCATTATTTATCTATATTATTTGTCATGTTTGTGCTGAGGATATTGAATGGATTACACACTGTAAAACAGAATGATGAAATCCAGTCCTTTTTGGCTTGCTTTTCGAACAGCAATTCTTTACATATTTCAGTAGTTTATTTTTGATTCTTTTGAATCAGTCAATTATAAATCCTTGCTTTCATAATGAAATGCACTATTGGGTACTTTGCACTCTAATTGACAAAAGGTCCAATGCTTTCCAACTTCATAATAAAAGTTAGTCATTCCCCAATGATAGCTATGGTGGTAGTATTTTTAGCTCATGCTCAATGTATTGACAAAGATAATTGCCAAAAGTTAGTAAAACTGTCATAACTTTAGCTTAAGTATTTTAGCAAAAATTCTTACTTTAAAAAGTTAGAAAATGTCATAGGCTGTATGCAGGAGATTTTTATTGAATTTTTGTGTCTTCACTGAAAGCTATGCTTTTTTCAAAGTTTTTTCTGATGATTTCTGTTCGTCTGACGCTCCTGTAGTATTTGACGAAGTATATCTTTTAACAACTATCACAATTATATTTTATATATCAAATCACAAAATCAGTAACTTAAATAGTAAAGTATACATTCCACAGATATAACACATTAGTACTGTCCTATAACACATTTACACATAAGTTAACACATTTATAACAATGCTTTACAGTTATGCCACATCTCCCTTTCTTTGGTGGTCAATAGTAACTGATTACATTGCCGAATCTTTCCGGAGGATGAATGACTGTCCCAGTTCTTGATCTTGTCATTATAGGCCTTGGTAATGGTTCTTCTACAATGTCACTGTCTCCAGAGGTTGGTGCTTGATCAGTGTTGTCATCATGAGTTACTGAGTTCCTTAACTCCAGGCCGGGTGATGGGTTCAGGTGACGACGATTCCTTCGAAGCAAACCTGATAGTGTCTTGATGATATAAGAGCGCGGAGTGCCATGTTGCTTCATAACTCATCCGGGTATAATGGTCGTCCCAGTATTAACCCACACTGGTGAGTCATTTGGTATTGGTGGTAATGGTCTTGCTTTGTGTCGGCGGTCGTATTCTTGTTGTTGTTTCTTCTTGAAAGCTTCATTTAATCGGGAGAAATTCCCAATGTATGACCATTGGGGTTTTAACTGATCTATTGTCTGAGGAAGGTTTGCTCTCAGTTTTCGACCCATACATAACTCAGCAGGACTTAATCCACACCATGACATAGGGGTGCTTCTATAGACTAGTAGTGACATAAATGGGTCATCTGTCTTGTGTAATATATTCTTCAATGTCTGGACTGTTCTTTCTGCTTGTCCATTGCTTTGTGAAAAGATGGGACTACTGGTAATGTGGTCAAATCCATATAGCTTTGCAAACTCGGCAAATTCCAAGGAGCTATATTGAGGTCCGTTGTCACTTCTTACACGCTCTGGTATACCATGACGAGCAAATACCTTCTTGAGGGCCATAATTATCCCCTGTGATGTAGTTGATGTTAAGCGGGTGATTTCCGGATATCTTGAGAAGTAATCAACTACTACCAAATAAATGCTGTTCTTAAAAGTGAATAAGTCAGTCCCAACTTCCTGCCATGGGTATTCTGGTAGTTTGGTAGGGATTAGCGGTTCATGCTTCAGTGTGAATCGTTTTGTACATTCTTGGCAACTTTTCACTAGCTCAACAATTTCTTTGGAAAGTCCTGGCCACCATACTGCCATCCTGGCTCTTGCTCGACATCTTTCAATTCCTTGATGTCCTCGGTGGATTTTGTCCAATGTTTCTTTCCGGAGACTTTTTGGAACTACTATGCGAGTATTATACAGAAGTAATCCATCACCAATTGTGAAGTGAGCTTGATGTTCCTGATATTGTTGCATTTCCATGTTCAATTGAGATTTCCGAGGCCACCCCTGCTGGCAATACTTGATAACAGCTTGACAAATTTGATCAGCCCTTTGTGCCATTCGGTAGTGATGAAGTCGTTGCTTACTGGCAGGTAAGTCGGAAATCACTACTTCCATTAATGACTCAGTTCTATCTTGTGAGTTCTTGTCTGTTTCTTCCCACTGTGGTGCTCTTGAAAGGGTGTCTGCTGTGTATAAGAGTTTGCCCGGTACATGTTGAATTGCATAATTGAAGCGAGTGAGTCGTATCCTGAACCTAAGTATCCTGGGAGGAAGGTTGTCTAATTGTTTTGTTCCCAGTAATGAAATCAATGGTTTGTGGTCTGTTTCAATCAGAAATTGCATACCTAACAGATATGTCGAAAACCTTTCGCATGCCCAGGTGATGGCCAATGCCTCCTTCTCCACTTGAGCATATCTCTTTTCAGTTTCAGAGAGTGAGCGAGAGGCATAAGCAACTGGTCTCCACGATTGTTGTTGTTTCTGCAGTAGAACTGCTCCTACCCCATATGAGGAAGAATCTGCACTGACCTTTGTTTCTGCTTCCATGTTGTATGGTACTAGTGTTGTGAGCTTTGATAGTTCTTCCTTAATTTGGGAAAATGCTACGTTCTGTGGTGACTCCCATCTCCAGAGGTTCCTTTTTCCTAGAAGTTCTCTCAGTGGGTGGGTGAGTTCAGCTAATCGAGGTGTAAATTTTCCTAATTGATTCACCATGCCTAGGAACCTTCTCAACTCTGTGACGTCCTTTGGGGGTTTCATGTTGCTAATTGCATCAGTTTTCTGAGGGTCTGGGTGTACCCCATGTTTGTCAACTACATGACCTAGAAAAGTTAAACTACTTTTACTAAACTCACATTTTTCAGGATTGAGTGTGACTCCTGACTTCTGAATCCTCTTGAGCACTGCTTCGAGACGGATATCATGTTCTTCCTGTGTTTTAGCGTACACCAAGATGTCATCAATAAGGCATAATGCTCCCTCTAGTCCTGCCAAGACTTTTGACATCTGCTTCTGGAAATGTTCCGGAGCACTTGTGATCCCGAAAGGTAGCTTGTTAAAACAATATCTGCCCATTGGCGTTATAAAGGTAGTTAATAGTCTTGACTCCTTTTCCAACGGTATCTGCCAGAACCCACTGTTAGCATCTAGTTTACTAAAAACAGTGGCACCTGATAATTGAGCTAGAAGATCGTCAATTTTTGGAAGTGGGTGAACTTCCCTGATGACGCTTTCATTCAGTGGTCGTAAGTCGACACATATACGGATCGAGCCATTCTTTTTGGGTACTGCAACCATACCAGCACACCATGGTGTTGGTTCGTCCACTTTTGATATAACTCCCAGAGACTCCATGCGTTCCAATTCTTGTTGGATTTTACTACGATATTGTAGTGGGACTTGTCTTGGAGTGAACAAGGCATGTGGTTTGGCATCATCTTTTAATTTGATGGAGTACTCCTCTCCAAATGATCCCAATCCAGTAAACACTGATGGATATTTCTCAAATAGTTGAGTCTTTTGGTCGATAACAGCATCAGTTCTTGCAGCTATCTTGAGTGCCATGATTGCTGGTAACCCCAATAAATTGGTCTTCAGCCCCCTAACAACAAAAATGAGTTGCTCAGATTGTTTCTCACCATATTTGACTTTTCCCCTAAATTGACCTATAGTTTTAAGTGTGTGATGTGACGGTCCATACAGGATCTTAGATGTTGGTTGTAGGTTCACCTTTCTTAGTCCCTGATAATCTTTTTCTGACATTGCTGTCACCTCTGCTCCAGTGTCTACCTTGAACTGCAGCTTGGTGCCATTGACTTCTATTCTGGCTTTCCAATATTCATTGGCATCTGATATTAGTGTGTCCAAAAATACCGTGTCTAATTCCATTTCATTAGGACTCGAGTGAGTATTAACTTCTCCCACAACCTTAGAGTAACAGCATGAACTATAATGTCCTTTCTTGTTACACCGATGACATGTTGCCTCCTTTGCTGGGCACTTGTGTTTTTGATGTCCTTTACCACAGCGAGAACACTCTGCATTACGTGACTTCGCCTTTTCTCTTCCACTGCGTGGTTCTTTTATTTTACTGAATCTCTTCCCTCCTCTGACTTGGTCTACAGCTACATGAGCGCCTGCACCTTGTTCGTCTTTGTTTAGTGTTTGCTGCTGCTCCTTGACAGCTTCTCGTTGACGTACACCAGCCTGTCGCGTATCATCTCCTCTTTCATCGCCCCATACTCACAGTCTTCTGCTAGCTTGTACAGCTCCATAATGTATCGCTCGGAGGTTTCCCCCGGCGCTTGATTACGCCGATTAAAGCGAGCTCTCTCGAAGATAACATTTTTCCTTACTTTGAAGAAGGATTCGAAAGTTTCGATGATTCCATCGTAGGAAGTCATAGCCTCCTCGCTTGGTACTCCTGTCGAGTCCAGTATGGCTTGTGATTCTTCTCCAAGGCAATACAGAAGAGTGCTGACTTGCCGTTTCTCGTCTTCTTGCGCAAGCCCAGAGGCGATACGGAATTGCTCAAAGCGACGTTTCCACTTTGGCCATTCTTCAGGATTCCTGAAGTTGAAAGGGTCAGGAGGAGAGAGATGTAGTTGGGCCATCGCTGCCACCATGTAGTATTTGACGAAGTTTATCTTTTAACAACTATCACAATTATATTTTATATATCAAATCACAAAATCAGTAACTTAAATAGTAAAGTATACACTCCACAGATATAGCACATTAGTACTGTCCTATAACACATTTACACATAAGTTAACACATTTGTAACAATGCTTTACAGTTATGCCACAGCTCCTTTTGGCAGTATTCTTAAGAAGTGCGGAAGTTTTGCTACCCTCCACTATAGTTTGGTGGCTACCACTGCCGTATTTGCCGAGTTAAAGCAGACACACACACACACGCACACAGACACAGACACACACACAGACACACACACACACACACACACACACACACACACACACACACACACACATACACACACACGGACAGACTACAGTAACCCTCGCTATGCGCCCACACACAGCGAGGTTAACTACATTCCCAGCATGCTTAAAAGAATTGGAATTGGACTAGTTTTCTCATTATTTACAACAATATATTCTGTTATAATTCTTGCTTGTAAGGATCATTTTCCTTTTGACACAACCTCATACAAATTTGTTATTATATCTCAAGTATTGTATGGAATAGCTATTGCTTTAATTTTGCGCATATCTTCAGACTTCAGGATAGCTCAGTCTCCACATGAAACGAGAGGTTTGATGGTTGGACTGTGGTATGCAGCACGTTATGGAATACAAACTACGACAAAATAGGCGTCCAATTCACGATTATTGTATATTCAATTCACGATTATTGTATATTCAATTCACTATTATTGCATATAAAAATTCACGATTTTACCGGTAATTCAAGATATCGCATATTCAAAATTCAAGATTTTACCGAGAAATTGGCGACTATCATTAAGAATTGCAAATTTCTTATAAATTCTATGAATTCTATGAATTCGTGAATTGCAATAATCGAGGATTCTCGGTAAAATCGTGATTCGAGACGTGGAATAATCGCTAATTTACAGTAAAATCATGAATTGTGAGATATGATAATCGCGAAATTCTGGTAAAAACGTGTATTTTGAATATATAATATCGTGAATTGGACGCCTATTATTGTCGTAGACTCGTACTTCGTATTTCAAAATACACAAATATACATTTCAAAACATATTATTATTTTGACAAGTCAGTGTATTAATAATGACTGTTTGTTGAGATGCATTAAGAGCATATGATTATATATTGTGCAATATAAAAAAACGTAAGTTATTATCAAATAAAATCATATCATAATATGATATGATTTTATGACATTATTATTATCATAAAATAGCGTTCGTATAATTGTTGCTAACAAAGTAGTGATTATTGAATGATTAAGTAATTAAAGTTCAATCTGTGTACTCAATGGATAGACCCATGTCTCTCCTGTATTCTTTTTCTTGTTCCATATACCTCTCATGATAAAGTGTGTCAGTTTCTTCAGCTATCAAAGGTTTGTAAACTTCATTCCTTCTTCTTCGCAGTTTATAACGTTTAGCCAGTATCAGAAAACATATCAGTATGACAAGTACTATTGCACTTATTAATACATAGTAGTAAGGACGTTGACATATATCATTTCCTATACATTTAAAAGGATACTTGCCATTGATATTAATGACATAGCCGATTCCAAATGCTCCATACCATAGACCAAGTATAAATCCTCTCATTTTATTTGGGGATTGAGCTAAGAAGAATTCTAATGATGTTGGTAAAATTAAGGCAAATGCTGTTCCAAGTAAAATTTGAGGGACAATAACAGCTTTGTATAAAGTAATGTGCAAGTGTAGATGATCTTGGCAAGCAAAAAGGATAACATAATACAGTGCAGAGAGGAAACCAAACATTAGTCCCAGACCAATTCTCTTGAGCATACTAGGAATGCATTTAAAGAAACACGGATATATCACGAATACATGAAGTAGAATAAGAATTGATGAAAAAAGAGAACTTAATATATTGCTATAAAATATTGAAGAAATGATTTGGGAATTCTGACCTTTAGAATTAAATGTATTCCATGAGATTTCTGTTATGCAACATAAACCAATTACACAAATTAGTAATGGTGTTAATTTTAGCACTGTTTTTACATCCTCTATCTCATCCTCAGAGAAAGGTCCACCATACTTTTCCTTACCTAAGTCCAATCGTGAAGGGTTGTCCTCTTCCCAGTTAATGAAGGCGCTGCGATTTCGGGGGTACTTATTCTTCCAAGCATAGTTGAGTACTCTAACAATTAGTTTGACTGGATTGAAAATGTGAGGTGTAGTGTCTAACCAATGATTGAAGAGAAAGTTACTAATAATGACTGTAGACACGGCCACACCAGATATTGCATAGGACACAATCATATACTCTTTAATCACAATCTGTCCAAGTTCAACAATTACATAAACCATAGGAATGCACACTGAATGCCAATAAATAATAGCACTGAGTTCATCAGTGGAAGACTCTACTGATTGATCAATACTAAATTGTACAATATTGGACCGAATACTGCAGTACCCAATTATTAGAAGAAGATAACAAAAAGCTACTAAAAATAAATGAAGTGGATAGAAAGAAAGATATACACTAACAATGATAATCAAACCTCCAATTATCCAGGCAACAAATAGTATATAGGTCCCAGTAATAATAGTTTTATATCGACCTATCTTTATGTCAGCAAGTAGGGCAAAGAAAGGGAATGAAAGAAAAGTTAAGCAATATGTTATGTCAAAGAAAATATAAATTTTTCTGTTATAGTCAACAGAACTGTTAAAGTAACTGGATTGTATAGCACTTCGAAGTAGTAGCACATGACCATACATCAAAATATCCCAAAGAATAATTAACATTACAGACTTTGAAGGGATACATTGAACTTTTCTCTTGCAACAACTCAACATTTTTCTGTTCAAATGTCTTCTTGATTTCCTCTGACTGTTAGCACTGCTTGTTATTGCTATTTTTGTTTACAATAATACTTTGGCTTTACTTTCAGTGTTATCATTATTATTTCAATTGTCAGTTACCATAAATTGATTTATTTACAATAATCAATAATTTGATAATAACTGTTTGATATATTGCTACATTTACTTGTAGTTTGATAAACTGGTAATGTGTTTCAATAGCAATACAGTATGGTTAGCAGTACAAAGATATTACGTATACTCTGTGTATAATATTGTATAAACACTTCCTTTAATAAAATACTAGAGTTTGTTTATATTTTGCAACGCGACTGTGTTGAAACAAAAACAAAAGTGCAAGCAACTGTGAATATTTATGACATGACTAAATTACAACAAAAAAGTGCATACATACAGAGCATGATATTCTCTTTAAAATATATACCACTTTTACATCATATGATAAGAGCATTTATTTGTTGATGTAATCTGTAGTCCATATGACACAAACTAATTTTCATATTTTGCCTCAGGTAATATGTTGAATGTGAATGGTTGGTGTTTATTGAAATACAAAAACTCTCCAACATCTCTAGAAAACACAACAGCAGTCCTTCTGTAATAGGTAAAGTCGCTAATATGTAATTATGTAAAATTATTGTGAAAGAGAGAAACATACTTGTAGCATCTTGTCCAGCTGTGTATGGTACATATTGTCTTGTACTGATGTCCAATTTAATATTATCAATAGATTGCTCACACTTTATTAAGGAAACTTGCATTATTCCTTCACTTCCATTAACAGTGACATTTCCAGTCTCAAATTTGACAATGACAGCTGTTGTAAAGATATTAATAAATCTGACGTGTAAACAATACTTACGTTCACAAGCTCTTCTTGTGAGGTAAGATGGACAGCAACATTATTAATTGTAGGAAAAGTTTCATTGCCAGAAATTTGTCGAATTTCTGCAATTCTTTTTTTGGCCAAATTATAATTCCAAATATCGTAATATTTATTTATTTTCACAAGTATCTTTTGAGATTGATTTTTAGGATATGCTTCTCCATCAGTTACAAAAGAAATTATGTCTAGTGTTTCAGGTCATCCAGTTTCAATTTCTTGAAGAGCTAATTTCAAAACATTTAAATGATGTGTGAAAGTGCCTCTATTTCTGCGAAAGTTAATTCTGTCAATAGCATCTTTGTCTAACAATTCACAGAGTCCAATATCAACTTGAATTTTGTTTATATTACTAAATTGTCTCATTCTGATGTTTTTAGTTGTTTCACTGATGGTTAGTTATTTCCTTAAAAAAATTGAAAGAAAAAAATTCAAGCATATATGTTCTTGAAAGGTATAAGATTAAATTTACTGTCAAGTTTTATTTGAACCAGCTTGAAGTAATACTCTTGGACTAAACATTATAGGAATACCTACACCTATGCCTGTAGTATTACCAACTACTTGGGCACACACAGTAACTTCACCAATATTTTCAAATACAGTAACATTATCTTTAAAGACTAGTAGGTATAATCTCTGTGAGGATAATTGGTGTACCCACACTAGTAACTCCAATAAATAATGTACTCTAGAAGCAATGTCCAATTCTATAAAGAAAGATTACATGTATAGTCCGAGATGATAATATTTTGAAGAGATAGCCACTTTAACTTTCCCATTCTAATGTCTTTATACATTAGAATGATGTCATTATATGTATTTTGAATGTTAGTACATTATGTCACATGTTTATCACATGACATTATATATCATATAATATTAGTATTTACAAAGATTGTATGCAGTATTAAGCATTTTATCATAATTATACTTTTCATCATAACACACTTTGAACATCTACTGAATTAGATTGACCCAAACGTACTATCAGCTGGCCAGTTACTCCCCGACCAATTAATTATGGATTTCCTTATTATATATGTGTGTATCTTGCGCTTGGTTAATACTAATAGTTTATCTACTTGGAACTATTGTATTGATTAAAACAATTTACTATGATATTTAGTGTAATTCTGTAAATTACTCACTATATAATGTGTTGGTATGTTGTACTTTTACATAGTAACAAATGTGAGTAATTCAAATGAATTCTGAGATTCCATAGTAATCTACAATTAGTTGATAACATATTTTTACAATTCATGTACTGACAGACAGTTTACGAAACATTACTTTCAAAGTATGTGTTGTGAAAGGTATCTTGTGTAAGCCTGTAGATCAGAATGTAGTTCATTTTACTTATTAACAATTGTTAATACTCAAATTGGCTGCTATAATAAGTCACTACTAAGCAATAATCCTACCCCAATAATATCATCTTTTCATATGTGGTTTTCATTAATTGGAACTAAATATATGATACTTGTATGTGGTGTGGTTCACTAATATGTATGTATGTTTTAATAAGTGTTGGGGCAATGTTATAACATAGAAATTAATTGTAAATTGCACAATTTCATCTTTTAAAAATTAATTATATTTTTTGCAAAATTAATATTAAAATTTTGGCAACTTTTTAAAAATATGCAAACTTGACTAAAGATAAAACAAAAAGCAAGTCTCTATGGTTATTGGTATTTACTGCTAGAGTTATCAACGAGAGGGGTTGACACTTACTGTACATCCATTGATAATCCATTTAATAGATGCAATGGTTACATCTCCTTTTTCAAGAGATACTTGCTTGGGTTCATATTCAGAGTAGCCAGCAATAATCTCATAAAGCACAGATAGACGGAAAAAACTGTTAGAGATTATTTCCAATAACTTTAATAGTCTGCTCAACATCATCTCGTTTGGATTAAAAATATTGATGTAAGCATTAGGAAATAGCCAGGGAGATTTTTTGTTATAAAACAGGTTGATTGGAGAAGGAGTCAGTTCACTCTGATTCCTTGTAGATACCTTTACATGTATTCCTTTAGTAAGACAAACAAGATAGAGGGTCACTCCATCATGGATAGCAGGGTAATTGGCTAAAAGGAATGGTCTACCTTCTACATTCCAATCTTCAAGGACTATGTCACCCACTGTTAATCTCTGTTGATAAGTTGGTATAGTATGAGTATCGTATATTGATTCACGAACTTTATAAACTGGAGTTAAAGATGATGTTTTAAAATTCAAGGTTCTCTTTGAACCATCAAGTTGTTGAATATAAACTGTCCATGCACCTTTCCAATCACAGTTCAATCTTTGATAGCAAACTTTACTCATAAATTCTTGAGAACTTAAAGCTGGAACATAAAATGATCTTTCTATTGATATCATATCATTACGATGTGGTATTTCAAAGCTGACTTTTTTTAAAAAGGTAACTGTCATCGTACATCCATCAATAATTGCAGAACATTCTTTTAACTTAAGCTCAGACATATCAGTTTTGATAATAGTTCCATCAACAGCCAAAATATGATCGTAATCTTCTTGAAAACCTACTTTTCTACTAATATACTTGCGTAATATAGAAATGGTCCAACTATTTAGTTCACTCTTACGAATCTTCACACGTACATTCACTTTACTATCAGGTCGGTATACATTAATTATAAAAGGCTTTCTTACAAGACATAATGCCACACCATTATCCATTCCTTGGCATTCAACAAGTAGTTTACCTTCTGGTAGTGGTATTTCTTGACAATAAAGCGTCTGCTCACTAACAGGTATGTTTGTTTTCTTCTCCACTTCTTGTTTGAGTTGAGTAACAGTAGATTTGTAGGGGAAAGAAAGTAAGAAAGGCTCTTTGATATCATCACAAATTATTATATTCCAATAAATATCAGGAGTCAGCGAGGCAACGGATTGGACAGCCATGGATACACTCCATTAACACTCTAGCCTCACTTGGAATGTTATTAAAGTGGTTATCTTAGGAATGCGAGGCTGACTTCAACTATGCCACTATTAAGGTATCAGATAGCCACACCTTATTAAAGTTATTTGTGGAGGGCGGAGCTGCAGTTGCATACACAAGGGTGTAGGACAAAACATTCTATCGTTTAGCTGATATGCTAAAAATGATAGCCAATTCATTTCAAAAAACTTGTTTTATAAATGTAATTGATTGCTTTTCATCCTTTCTTAAAAAAGCATGTTGAAGCTTGAAATTAGAATCATACTTTGTGTTTTTCAAAGATTGTTATTATAGAATAATATATTGTAGTATTAAATCTTTCCTATAAGGAAGTCATATATTATGTTGAATGATATTTATTGAGCTGCTCTAAGAAGTTTGTTTTAGTTCAGTTAATAATAATGGACGGCTGACGTAGTAAAATTGTTTGAGATATTTTTTCATCTAAAACAATGTTTTGCATAATATAAGTATATGAATGAATCAATTTTGCTTTATGTAGTTTTATATCTCTGGTAGGTATAATGGTTGCTGAGACTTGTAAGTTCAAATACATTTATCTGTAAATAAAATCATAAATACACAAGGTCCTTGTAAATCACTTTTTATTATGTATAAGTTGTATATGTTAGTTTTTAGTGTTGATGCAATTTGTCATATTACATATACTCCATCATATGTTGATAATGCTACTATTAAAACAGGAGCACCACTAACATTGCAGAAGAAATGATAAAGGCCAAGTAATGGCACCTCAACCTATGGTACTTCTGTTTCAAGAGGCAATATACACTTCTGGAGTTTTTAGACCATTGCCAGCATCTTTCCTAAATGATCAAGGACACTACCTCAGACTGTATTCTTGAGAGGAGAAACCTATACCTATCTTCTCTAGAATTTCTCTATTGGAATATAGAAAGGAATCGAAACAAGTATTCATACTGAATATAATTAATCACCTCAATAATACAAACACCATATTTGTGTAGGGTGTTGTTTTACTATTCTTCTATGGAACTGTTGTGATACCTACTGGGTGCTTTCTGTTTGAATGATAAATTTCTGAAGGTTCCAATCTGGGTAGAATGTGAACTGAAGTAAGTGCTCTGAGCAAAATATCATTAAATGTATTTCAAAATGTCTATGGTGTTGTTAACTTTACAATTATATTTTAAGCTGACAAATATAATTGTTAATGTTTACTAGTCAAGTAGTATGTTAATTGTTACAGAACAATATTTTAATAAAATTTAAAGATTTGATAAATAAATGTACTAATAAAATAAATTTTTGAATAAATATGATTATGTGAGCTGTTTTTAATATTGGTCATGTATAAAATGTGTTATCAGTCCAGACTATAACGTTCATAAATATACATTTTTATCTTTAATGGTATGTTTGTCCTTTTCATAATCAAGTTACCTTAAAATTCTATTGCTTAGAAGCTTTAAATTTAAGGGTATTACATAAGTAAGGAAAGTATCAGCAATTCATTTAAAAGGCTAGCAAATGCAGACAGTATTCCATTCGGTATTTAAGTCTTTAATATATTGAATTTAACTTGACAGGAAGTATCTCTATTGATAGACTTACAACATAGATTATTCTATATCATATTTAAATTGTAAGACCTTTGTGTACATCCTGGATGCCTTTAATTATTACTCTACAAAATTGATAAAAATGAAAAAAAATTTCTAGATCTTGGATAGCTAGATATAAAATTATAACCACATTATAATACTATATATACGAATAAATAATAATTGCACAGAGTACTGACTATTTGTATTTTGTACCTTCACTGGTAAATCTGGCATTAACATGAGTATCAGTAACTTTTTTACTGCATTTTTTACACAGACACTGACATATATATATATATATATATATATATATGCCACTAGTTTTTTGGTAAAAGATTCATTTTTAAAAAAAAAATAAAAACACTACAGAATTATTTATATTTTAGCAAATATTGAAAGTAAAAGTTGATAGTTACTATGCTATGTTTCCCTTCTTTCCCAGTTTAGCAGAACACAGACGCTCTAGTAAATAACTATGGTAATGTATGCAGCGAGAATGATGCCAAAAGACACAATTCAAGTCACCATAGCACCAACGTTGAAACTAAGGGCAATACGACCATATGATAGAGCTGTCTTAACATCACCTCTTTTATAGGCATCATGGGACTATAAAAAAAATCAAACTTTAATAGCTTAATAACAAGTCTGGTAGATGTTACATTATGCATTATAAATCAGCATACCACAATTGAAAAGATAGGGGCAGGAACTGTACAAATAAGACCATATGTTCCAAATAGTATACTTAGTACTGTGAGTGCAATAGACATTGCACTCACTCACAGTACTATTTATCTAAAATAATCATCTATTCAATACTCAAACAAAATTTCATAGAATCTTCTATTTAAATTGTATCCAAAGCATATGTACAGTTTCTTATATAAAGCGTTTATATTATATACTGGAGTTTATAGTGTAGTCTCACGAGCCAGAAGCAATCCCCATGGTTGAATAAAGGACAGTCTATCATTAATCATAGGATCTAAGTTAGATATGTATCGTATTAGTGAATTAAATCATATGGAAATTTTATATGTAACATTTCCTTCCATTAAAGCTGCTGTGAGGATAAGAAGACGCAAGGTTAGTCTCAGCTTTGGTATGGATTAAATTTATGCAAACGACTGACTATTATACTATGACCTAATTTCCAAATAAAGCCCTCTTAGGTTTCCCCTATTACAACATACTAGTCATTCCTTTACATGAAAATTTGTTGTAATATAAATAGTCATACAATATTTAAATTTGTTTAATTTAATTAATTGTGAGTATCCCACACCAATTTTTATAGTACTAAGCAATTGAATAAAACATTTAAGTTACCATCAAATGTTGCTGTTTTTAATAATATGTGCTATCTTTAAACAGCTGCTTCATGATTATTATTGAAAATAAGCTTGCAACTGAGCTAAAAGCTTTTAACATTTGTAATCAAACAATCATTTCATTTATTGATATTACATATAAGGCAGCCAGCTGCAAAAATTTCAAGAAAATAATGTATACATAATTAAGTTTAAAATATATAGACTTCTGATATGTATAGATAGACTGCTGATCTCAATTATGTTGCTTCTTATTATTCTCAGCAATATTTGTTTATCACAATCATTACAACGGAATATAAATGAATAAATAAATTATTTAACAACCAACTATAGTAAGTGATCTTAACTACTGTATTATATTTAATACACTCTTCGATATGAATGTATGCATAAATTATATATACAATAAAAAGTATTTTTTGTTTAATATTAATATGTCTACAAGAAAAAATCATTCAAGTCTTTAAACAATGAGTGTTACAAATCAACCTAGGTAGGCAGAACAGAAAGGTCTGTTAAAGTTAACATTACTACCATATTGCTACTTTTAATTGTCATCATGAAATCCAATTTGATTTATTTCTGATGTGGTGCTAATGGTTGTCCCTTCAGAAGTGAAAATAGAAGCAAGTTCATGGCAGGGATACAAAGATCAGAGATAGAAAGATCAGAGAGATACAAGCGAGAGAAGATGAAGACCTTACATGTTGGTGTAATCCTCTTCTAATGAGAATAAAGAATACAAATGTAAAAGTTGAATGAAAAATAAAGATATGTGCAGAAGGACATTAACCACTTCATTTTTTTGGTGCTAGTTCAAACACATTTATTGTTTTAAAGATGCATTGCAATATAATGTTACCAAACATGATGGTATCAACTATTCTATTATATTTCAAAGGCAGGTCTAATCTTGACATGTTGAGTATACTACATATATAGTCTGAAGCATCTACAAACAATAGTTGACATTATTATATTACTATGTATGGTAACTTATTGATTTTTATACTACTAACCTCACCAATTCTGTTTCTAAAGAATGCTTCTTATGCTTGTTGTGCTTATGACAAAGTCTTAACTTTATTCTCATAATGCACTTTTGTCCAGACCTCTTCAAAATATTTTGAGTTGTTGTGAGTCAGATGCCTTATTTGCATTACAGAGCTTGTGGAGGTATGTGGTTGCTCTAATTTTACAGGGGTAAGTGAATTGTGACAATGATCATGACTCTGTTGACCTCAATCAACCCGTTCACTAGGTATACTTGCAATTCTTGCACTTTCAGTCATGCATGCAGGTTGTTGGATCAAAAGACTTAGATGAGGTGCTGACACTAGATTCGATGAAGCACAACTGTTAGTTTTTTTCTAAATCTTAAAAGTTAGAAGGGGAAAACATCAAAATGCAATATTTGTATGCATAATTCTGACAACTTTTGATGCTGCTTTTGGTTCAGAAATAAAACAACCACTCCAATAATATTTATTACCTGGCTCTATAATCCTAGTTTATTTATTTATTCTATTTTATTACTTTTGTACACAAGCCAAATTTGGGATACAGCTATATTTAAAAAAAAACAACTGTTAAGATATTGTATATACAAGTTAATACTGTTAAAATGAGAAACCATGAAAACAACTTCATTTTGAACAGAATGTATTAGGATAAGTTGTATCACAATGTATGGAATGACTATCTTGACAACAAACAAGTAAAAATTAACATATAATGTTTGAAATTTATAGAACTGTTTGTTAGTGATATGAAATGTTGTGAATTGTTTCTTTGCTTTTTCTATTTATTACGTAGCTAATTCTGAAACAGAAATAAATATTTTTAAGAAAAAGTAATGATTAAAAAATATTATCCATTACCTTTATATTTTGACATTATTTTGTCAGCTAGGTCTTGTCGATTTAAACTATCATCTCTCAAAATATCCAAGAAAACTATGAAGGCACTAACATTGTGTTTGACATGATCCTTAAGATCATCAAGAAGTAGGTCAAGACGATCTGCACTTGTATCTCCTGTTTTCTTGTCTTTTATAATTTTGTAAACATCCTCAGAAATAATTTCTTCTGAAACTAGTCTTCTTGCTAGAACAATGGGTTCAATAGTTGATTCAACAATAGCACTGGTACATTTAACTAAAGCTCGTCTAGCAGCATCAGAGCTCAGAGTATCATCTATATAGTGCAAAGACATAACATGTTATTATTATTAATACATTAGAAAGATCACCTATAAGTCAATATTTATTATAATTATCTTCTAGTCAGATGAATTAACAGTCTTGGTAATAATAGTATTACTATTACTATTATTATTATAGTGATGACAAATCTAATACTACATATATCACTTGAAATGTAAATACTCTGAGACATTAGCTTCACTGTTAAAAAAAAAGAAAGTAATATTTTATTACTACAAATATCCTTTCATTATAGTTAAAGAAAATATTTATATAAATAAAGGATATTAAGTAAAACTATTAAACAACTCCTCATAAGCAAAATTGATTGTTCCATCAATAATTTCACAGACCTGATGTTAAATGTGGACCTCCAACTAGATCATCTTCATCAATACTAGATGAACCTGAAATATAAAGTAATACTATGAAATAACAACAGAATAAAGATGTTCAATAAATCTCTTCATATAGTTTAAAGGTATTAACAATAAAAATTCATGTATTCTATAAACTTACATTAATGTGTATTATCATGTACTAGTGATCTATTGACTAGAATATTAGGTTGACTATTAGCTGATGTTTTACTTTCATCATCAGATACTTAAACACCCTCAATAATTAATGGATATTGAAGACTTAGAAATTTAGAAAAATGAAATGTCCAAATACTTAATGTAGCTAATTTTTATTAATGTTGTACCACAAAGAGAGTCATACTGTAGTGTAATAATTACAAGGACAAAACTATAGGCCAAGTAAGTGAATATATTAAGTCAATCAATTACTACGTTATTAATTAAAGACATATATTATAAATATCAAACAACAATATTCACTTTTAGCATTTTCTGTTCCACTTGCAGACTGTCTTGTAACAGCAGCTACATGTACTACAATTAAGATTATAATAAAATAATAATTATATGTGTATCAGTTATTACCAAGTGATCGTACTATATAAATTTTTTGAATGAAATCTCCTTCGTTACTAATACCTCTCAAACTAATACCATATTGAAGTACTGGGACTGTAGTATTACTAGGAATAGCAGATATTGTGATTAAGCAAGATGGAAACTGCGGAGGGGTACATGCTCCATAAGTGTCTACAGCTCTTCGATGTATCTACAAATGGAGTCATATATAATACACAAACATAATATACTGTCTAGTCTACTTTAGTGGGATAGGAATGAGGATATACACTCCATCCTTGACAGGATCGTTCTTGCTCTTCTCCAAAAACTAACTCAATATATCCATTTTCCTTTAAAAATTTGAAGAATACTGTGACATCTTTCTTAGCGGTTGGTAATGAAGTCTCTATGTACTGTTAAGTAATGTCAAATCAGTCATTTTATAGCAACAATGTACCTTTAAAAGAGCATCTAGATGTTGAGATACAAGAAATGTCATTAGCCATTCAGTTTGAGATTCTACCTCATACACAACCTGACCTACATATAAGTTGACTGGAGAATGTCCTAAAGACACATCTACCATAATATATGAAAAAAATGTTGCAATTATGTATACCTTGTTGGGCTTCCAAATCTGTGTGAGCCTCAACAAAATTAATATTATTGTCATCAAAATGATGTATCTCTATCATATTATAATAATAATAAAATTATAATACATTTACTCTAGATAGAATAAAGTGAATTTTTACCTCTTGAAGCATGTGTTTCTAAACTTGTTTGAGTGTCCACAAATTGTGCCTCATCATCAGATGACGATGACAATATTTCTTGTTGGTCAACATCACCCTATCCAAAGAGCCATCTTATTGGTGTCATAAGAGCTTTAATAATTCCTTTGATAGAGAACTTGGTAAGATTAATACTGCCATATTGGTTACCAGGATAGAATTGTCCTCCTTCTTCTAATTGCATTTTATAAGGGAGATTAGTTTGATACAGATCAGCTGTAACAAAACTCAAATAACCAGTGTGTTCTTGTGTCTCTATTGACACACAGTGTTGAATAGATAACTGGACTGGTTTAAGGAGTGCTTTGGAAACAGAAATAGCATAAACTGCACTCACTAACATTGTACCAGAGGGACACTCAAACTCTCCTCCTACAATTGCTGCAATAGAAACCTCACAAGTTTCTCCAGGAAGTATAGTTCCAAGACATACATTAATTCTCAGTCCATACTCCTCCCAATTTAATAGGGAACTATGTTCTCCTTGGATTAAGAAAAGCTTTTTATCAGCTATATGAACACCAGTACCTTCAAGATACTCCAACTTGTCTAAAAAAATAATATCAATACATGACAATAATTATACTAGTGACATACCAAAAGAAGGGATGAGATAGTTAAATTGACATTCAACATCTTTGGTTACCACTTCAAGTTGAACATTTGAATCTTCATCATGGACTATTTTCTTTGTTTCAGTAAGTTCATTTAGTCCTTTATATTTGGAAACAAAAAATGGCAACATAAAATTAACACAAACTTGGCAATATATAGTATTGACTTAACTACCAATTAGTCTTGTAAGTGAATACAATTACAAAATTGAATTTATGAATAAACAAAAACCAATAATTTATTTTGGAAGACACAAGTTTACAGTGAAACACTGACTGAGGCTACAAAGATTGTATAATTAGCAGTATGTCTGTGAAAAATTATAAAATGCTAGAAGTATAAGTTAATAGACACGGAAACAAGCTGGTGAGAATATTTGTTTAATGGTCAATTAATTAATTATTTAATTATAATTATAATTATTAATTATAACTAATAATATGTAGTTAAGGTTAATGAAATATGTTGATTAGTATATGCTTTGGCAGTTAAAGGTGTGATTTAATTTTATTCATTGCTTTCAATTGTTGAACACAATAGTAAAATGACATGAAGTGACACACATATTATATCTTACACACATATTATGATATGTACATATATATATATGACATATAATGTGTGCTATAAAATGATTTTATGACTACCTAGTATATTGTATAAGGTAGGTTGTAAAAAAAGTAACTTTAGGTTCAATGTTATAAAAAAGAGGTCAGCATGATTTAATATCTCATGGTTGAAACATCCAAAATATGTAATGATTAATTTTTATTCACCAACATTATTTAGTGAATTCACATATTAATGGAAGTAATTAAATTAGCCTATGTATACATTGCAGCATACAATACTATAACAACATTTTTGTGGTAAGTACAATGTATTATAACATACCAGAAATGACATCTTTCTTGCCAATATGAAGCAGAGCATCTTCAAGTTGTGTCAATGTACCTCCTTTTATAAACCACTCCCCTAACAAGCATTTCATTTGTTCAGTAGAATCTCCTTTATTTCTGATATCAGTTAGTACAGACTGATCTATATTAAGTTGATGACCCAGTAGTTCCCAATTCTCTTGTACTGGTTGTAGAACAACTGCCAGTTTGTGAAGATAACTAACAACATCTGTGATATACGATAAATAAAGTAATGAACTGTTATATTTACAATAATAACAAACCTGTAGTCTTTTGAGGAATCATAGGTAAGTTATGCTGTTTATATTCTTCTAGTTGTATTTGGAGTGTTGTTATGATCTCCTCTTTCTCTTTAGTAACAATGCTTAGTTTACGAGTGAGTTGAGCTATATAGCTATCTTTCTGATATAGTATATCAAGATGACTCACTATAGTAGGTACCACATAATACATAATAGATATCTCATTATCTGTCACTCTATGTCTTATTATGTGTCAATTTATTGAACAATTTGTCCTTTTATTTGTCCATTCTTTTAGGCATCCCCCAACTATTAAACTATCTGTCCATCAATTGATACACACATTTATTTCTCTATCTCTTAATGTATATATGAATATATTTTAATATTCTATTAATCCATCCATCCATTCATACTTCCATTGGTCCACTCATTTAATATTCCATCTGATTCCATTAATCAACATGTCTATTATGCATTCATCTTTTGTCTTTTAATATCTATCCATTCATCTTTCCAATGGATAAATAACAAAATGTTATACAGACAGATGGACATGGATAAATGTGGAATAATAAATGGTCAAATAGACAAAGGGATAGAATGATAGTGAATGAATGGATGGATGAATAAACAGAAGAATGGACAGATAGGGACACAGCAATATCCACTCCTTTGACCTTATAATGGATGGATGGATGGACTGTCATAAAAAGACATCAAACATAAAGAAGGTGTGTCCACTATATACCTATTATCCACACATCTACTTTACTAAATAATTACCTACATCAAAATAGTTAGGTTACCTTGTTGTCTATCTTGTTGAGATTCTAGTTCTAGTAGTCTTTCTTGAAGACTTTGCATGTTTTGTTGAGCAAATAAAAGATCATCTTGATAGTTAGTTTGAAGACCTATCTCCTTAGTTGACAAGTTGTCTTCAGTTGGTTTTGTTTGTTGTTGTTCTATCCATTCTCTCCTTACTTCTGTGAGTTGTTTTAGTACCCTTTGTTGGTAGTTATAAGTTGAGATCAGTTCATTAGAGTCTAGCACAAATCCTACTGACCAATGATTATCATTGAGGACTATATGAGAAAACACAAGAGTACAAGCATCAGTAGAAAATGTTGTAGTCTACTATTAGTACATCATGTATGGAAGTAATAATACTATAGTAAATTATAGTACTTAATGAACACTACAAAGAGTTATAGTGCTTATAATACATAGAGTATTATCTCTTATGATGAATATGTGGGTGCCAGTAGTACATCAAACCAATTAACTAGTATATCTAATTATGTCTACTATGTATACGACATCTCCTAATACATATAAAAAATATACAGAAGTACTGTGACATCAATTGTGTATTTCTCTCATGAAATTAATGTGGTTTGTACATGTAATAACTTACTTACCTAGTTCTATTAACATTGTTATGTTGGGATCTGTGACACGAGCACCATCAAAACTTATTGCACCTCCTACTATAACTAACCATACACAGTGTGGTCCCATCATGTAGGTTGATAGAAAGTGGGCACATCTCTCAGTGACAGAGTCAGGTAGATTAATCTGTGGTATGTAGAAATATAAATATTATTACATTATTAAGTTTTAATATTAAACACAAGAGATATTACAGTATAGTATCTTTAATGTTATCAAATTATAAATATAATGTTATAAGTATACAAATTATCAAAATGGTATAATATAATAAAACATTGTGTAATTATTACTAACTCTCATTGTTAAGATACTGTATGAGACATGTCATTTATAATTAACACTTCTACTCAACTGATACAAATTATAATAGAACTGATATACCTTTGTCCACAACTTATTGTTAATATCCAATATCCAGCAATCTTTTAGTGTTTTGTTATCATTATCTAATCCACCTATCACCACTAATATAGTTGGTATTGATCTAGTAATAATACTGGCAGCATGAAGGTATCTTTCTTCTGGCCATTGCACTATTAGGTCAGGTTTATGGATAGTTTGCCAGTGCTAGATATAGACAAATGAACTCAACTAACACTCTTTACAACATGTTATCAGTCAGGGTATAAATGATAATATAACATACCAATGTCTGGTTGATGATGTCCACTATATATACAGTATTGCTTGTAGTGTCATCAACTATACCAATACCACCAAAGATGACTGCTCTGGTATTATGTATCATTTCCATAACAAAGTTATTATTTGGTGGCATACACTGTCCACTGATATCAGGTATTGTCCATTCATCTGAAAGTAAAACAAACAAAGCATTCATCATCATATTGCATCATAGTAGTAATTTTAGTCATGATCAGTGAAACGACAGTCTGTTAGTACAACAATATTATTAATATCAACATTAGCTGATCATTATGGTTATTACTGTAAATACTCTACTAAAATAACTTCATAAGCAATGTAGGTAACAGGTATATACAATATATAAGTAGTTATATAGTGATTAATTTGTTAGTTTCTCAAGAAACTTTGGCCACATGACTACTGCTAGTCAATTACTTTCATATAACCATTCATCATACAATAATTATAAGTAATATAAAGTTCTGCTGTAGTGTTTATTACTTTTATTAAGTTAGAAAGCGCAAAAAGTTATAGAATGAATAGGTGGAGTAGTGTGTAGTAATATTTACAGATATCAAAACAACAGGTGAAATATTTAGATGCCACAACACAATAGCAGTACTCTATGATAGTGATATGGTGTCCAATAGTATGATACAATATATTAATGTACTTACTTGTGGATATGTTATATAGGTTCTGTTCATTAGTACGAACTATACTACTGGTTAACTGAATATACTGAGCTTGTGGTAGTTTTATAGAGGGTGGAGATCCTGCACCTCCCACAACTAGAAGATAATGTACTCCTTCCTGCGCAGAAAACATCATACAACAATAGGCTCTCCTCATTACTGGTCTCCTATCATCTGTTGGTGATATCTGTGTCCAGGTTAGACTGGAAGTATCTAGTTCATTCAGACTATTATGGTAACAGTTGTCATGACGACACCATCCTCCAAAATAATAGATCTTGTTGTTCAATGTAGTACTAGAATACCTGTGCACTCCTAGAGGTGGATTACCTCTAGTTGGTTTAGTGTCCCATTTACCAGAGGTAATATTGAAGACTTGTACTTGAGATGTGAGTCTCCTTTTCTCATCATTGTTGTGTAGTTTAGGTAAGTTTGGTTGATCCCCACCCCACAAATATAGACTGTCACCAATCACTTGAGTGTGATGAAAAGCTCTTACTTCAAGTTTGTATTGTCCTGTAGAGAATGATATTTATTATATGTTACGATGAGATATAATTATATGGTAATATACGACTATATAACAAGTGTAGATATTGCACTAACCTGAAGATATGTCAGAGGCCATCTAACTAAGAGTAGTCTGGAACACAAAGCTAGGTTCAGCAAGTCTGTCTCTAAGAATGTTGAGCCACTCCCACATATTTGGGTGGAGCTCAGAGAGTCAGCTGATATCTTTTAGAAATGGATGCATGAGTTGTAATAAATGGATGCTAAGTCAAGAATTACTAATACAGACCTCAGATTTCAAAAAAATTGAAACGTCTGCTTTGTTTCCAATTGGGTTGGGTTCCTGTCGTATAGTGTCTATCACACACGGAACCAAGGACGGACATTGCTTTCCGTATTGTTAGAATGAACGAAGATTCGAACTCCGTATAAGCCAGTTTAATTTGAAATTGGAATTGGAATGCCCGTCTGCGGCTTCCGTACTTTCCGTACATATCATATGTGATTTCTTGTTTGCGACTTCCTGGCGCTCTAGTCTTTTGAACAATTTCTCTCTACTTCATTCCCACATAGAATTATATCAATAAATTAGTGGTCATTCTCAAGTTGATGAACAAGGTACACAAACTATGACCTAATTTGTTCCTCAACAATTGGTTTACAATAACATTTCCTTTAAATATGTAATAATCTTGGTAGTAGGAGATATACTTTGTTGTTTATAGCTAATGCTTTTATTTACATTGATGATCGACTAGTACTAAACACTAATAATGCTTTTACAAGATGAAGCTGTGTTGTTGTAACAATGTATGTTCTAAGGGAATGCCAGAAGTCACACTGCTGATGTGTACCTGTACCTAGGCCTGACAAGATTTAAAGCTATGTTTTTTGGCACATACATACAACTAATATGAACAATATTAATACTTCCAATAACTGTTGTTTTTATAATAAACAAATCTCTCGCTAGTCATTGGTACTTATGATTGGTCATTGTAGAAAAATATGGTCTCATTCAGTTAGGTTTATCTCTCTCTGCAGCAAATGACTTCAATTTGGAAATGATCAAATGTCTGAAGTTTCTTCTAGTCAGCTCAGTGCTTTTGTACATTGCCATTTTTTGCTATAATTATTGGATAACCATTTTTTGTCTTAAAAAATCTGGTTACAAGACCGCAGGTAAATTAACATAAATGCAGGGATGGGTAATATCAGTCTACTACATTCCATCCCTTTCCTACATAGGCATTGTGACAATGTACTTGATTGATAATATTGCCAAAACTTTCCTTTTTGGCTCAGACACTGGTCTAAACAATGTATAATACTATTTGCACTTAAGGCAAAACATTGATATCTAGCACAGATAACTATGACTGTACTTTTGGAGCAGGTATGAAATTCTTCCAGATCAACACTCCAAATAAATTCTAGATAATCAAGGAAACACCACCCTCAAGAATCTCCATACTAATATCTTCTAACTTATAACAACACACCTGGGTATAGGAGAACACAGGTAGAGAAGGGAACAGTAGAATATGACTGTAGTGTATCATAGCATGAGCTATGAGCGCAATGTTTGGTACAGTGTCTGAACATATGACATAGGCAGTACAACTATTGTGGTTAGTGATGTTAATGATTTCTCCTTTATGTGAAGAAGGATAACAAAACACTTCATACTTAATAAATTATCTTTGACTATTTCTACCACAGTCAGCCATAAAAGGATTCCTCCGAAGAACAGCATATTAGGAAAACAAGAAGATAAATGATCAACCTAGAGAAAGAATGTAGTAGTGACAGAACAAAAAAACAATAACAATGACCACTTCCCATTATAAAAATTATTATGTTATTTTAACAATCAATCTAGTAGCTTACTTAAGTGGATTACTAAGGAATCTAGAATCCATGCAAATTACTTATTATATGATTTGTTGGTATGGTATACTATAACAATACAACAAATCATGTGTAACTATTCAGAAGGTAATGTGAAACATACCATTACACTGTCATAAAGCTTTCATGCACATTTTAATAATGCATTACAAGGTAAGTTAGGAAATCATTAGCTGATTGTATGCAAAAGAACAATAACGTTTACCACTTTCAAGAAAAAATTTGGAAACGTGATCATGGAAAATGTGTCAGTCAAGATTACAGTTAAAACATCGCATCTAGTGACTATTTTTATGTAATATAATGGGCTTGAACAGTTTTGGTATACACGTAAACTACATTAAATTTCATGAAGTGAAAATTAACAAATTATTTACTTGTTCAAAGTTACTTCCAAGATATGAAAGAAAACATAACAGCACTCTATAAAGACTGTTCATACTAATGTGTTTCTTAATATAACATATTCTTCGACATGTTAAGAAAAGGCTATACTCTTCATGAAATATGAAAGAAAATGCCATATTTTCTTACAGCTGGTCAGCTAATACCATGTAATGGGAAAACTATTCAAGTATAAATCTTCATTATTCTGAGTGCAATGACAATAGATCAAGCTTGAAAACTGTTGCAACATTAATAATATTTTTGCTTTGTGAATTATCAATTACTATAATTTTATAAAAAAACATCCAATATCATTATTGTACAAAATCTGTTTCCTTAGTCAATAAACAACTTTTAAAACAATATTTTGAGAAGCATGAACTAATTAATTATATAAAGGAAAATAATTCAGCAGTAAATAAGACAAATTATATAGATATTGAGTATTTATAATTAGAAGTTATAACACATATTATACAACAATAATAGCATGTGTAGTTATTAGAATTTAACTAGTCTATTGTTACCACGATCAGCTACCCACACTGATCCATCGGATGCTACTGCTACTCCCATTGGATTGTTAAACCCACCTATTGAGTGGATATAATTGCCATGGGGATCGAATATCGAAAGAGAATTTTGTCGTCTGTTTACTACAAATGAATGACCAGCTGAATCAATAGCTATACCATATGGCATATTAGGAAAAGACTGATCATACTGACGAATAAATTGACCTTCTGGAGTAAAGACACAAACTGTCTCTAACATAGCATCAGTAACATGAAGCAAGCCAGAGCAATCAAAAGAAAGGCCAGCTGGATATTTAAACATTCTTGATAAATGACAATTAATAGTATGAGAGAAGGAATCATCACTATGAAATACCTGGACGCGATGATTATTCCATTCAGCAACATATACCCTACCATCAGGACCAATACAGATATCCCAGGGCTCACGAAATTGCCCTTCAGCAGACCCTCTACTTCCAAAAGTTCCCAAAAACTCTCCTCCCAAAGTTAATTTGTGAATTCTACTTCCTGCATTCTCTGCCACATATATTACATCTCCGCTAATACCTATTCCTAAAAGACAATGAAACTGTAGAGGACCAGTTCCATAGGAACCAATAGTAGTCTTTTGTCTTCCACTGCTGTCATACACATAAATACAGTGGTCATGACTACATGTAACAAATATGTCATTGTTATCCGAAAATGCCACGAAACATGGGTCATTTACTCCAGTAATAGTCTGTACTGGATTCTTGAGGGTAGTGTAATCTCGACTAGTAACTATGGAAATATTGAAAGGACTTCTCAGAATAGACTGACCTTTGATAGTAAGAGAGAGCTTGTGCTGACCTAACTGCCGTGGTGTCAAGGAAACGAGGTAAGTACCATTGCCATAATCTATGGTCTTAGCTTCAGTTGGTATCCCTTTCTCCATAACTGGAACAAGCTTACCACTCACTATGGCACCTCCTTTAGATAACTCATTCCCTTTATCATCTTTTGAAATTACAATAATTTTTAATTCCTTACTTGTATGACTATGAGGTACTTCTGCAGTGGTATGATACGGAGATATCTCATTAAAAGTTGTATCCAGATTTGCTATCTTTGTGGTTAGCTCATCTGTATTAATATCTACTGATATAGTTGGTGACTCACATACTTCAAGAGATGCCTCAGAGAACTCTTGCTGTAGTTGCTTTGCTCTAGTTTGTAGCGTGTGAGCAACTGACAGTAATTCAACATCGTTGTTCTCTCCTATAGCACTAGTTACAAGACTCTGACAGCAAGTCATTTTTTCCAAGAGATGTCGTATCCCCTCCAGTTGAAGAGAGAGATGAGCCTCTTTAGCATTAGCTACATCAGTATTCTGAGCTAACAAAGCCTCCTCACGTTTATGTAAAAGTTGTTGAAGAGTAGCAAAAGTCTGATGTATGTTTGTATCTATTTCATTTTTACGAGCTTTTATCTTCTTCGTTATCTCTTCTCCTGATATCAGGACTTTCTTAAGTTGCTGCTGTGCTTCATGGAAACCTTGTATGCTCTTATAAACTATTTCCTTACTGCTGTCTATTTGTTTATTTACTTCAGTAATAGGATGGTCTTTGTGGTTAAGGATGGTACATTCAATGCACACTGGAATAATACATTGTTGGCAATAGTACTTTAGTTGCTGGTCAGTGTGATCTTGACAGGTATGGGTAAAAGATTGAATTAGTTTAGTAAGATTGTCTTGGGACATAGTGGAAGCTTCTTCTAGAGTGAAAGAAGAGTGTGTACGAGAAGACCGAACCCTCTGATGAGCATCCCAACATTGCTGACATAGGAGATCTCTACATTCTGTACAATATGCTACTGAAGCGTCTTCACTACATGAATCACATGGTGGATGAAGGTTAGAAGTAATCTTGTTAAGAATGTCACCCTGTTTATTGACAAGACGAAGGTTACGTGGAAGAGAAATAACTCCACCACTTGGTACTTGTGTGGTCTGGTGACAGAAAGGACAAGTGAGGGAGTTAGTCCCAGCACCTTCAGTTACAAGAGACTTGATACATTGAGTACAGAAGGAGTGACAACAAGACAACATACGAGGGTCATGATAAGGTTGACTACACTTTAGACAACAAGTAGAACTCAAATTACCCTAAGTGTGGAGAGAGTTATATCAAATCCTATTAATAATGTATAATATTACTTACATGTTTAAGAGGTCCACTAGCAGCACTATCTGTAGTACAAGACATTATTGAAATACTAATTTATGTTGACAAGTTGACAACCAAATAACTAGTCAAAGTAGAAACAAAAAATTAATTCACAGATTGGAAATCAGATCATGTGACAGTTATGATAATGACGTCATAGTGATTATAACTTATAACTTAGTAGCTTGTATTAATAATACTTAAAATAATTAATTTGTCTATACTATCATGTAAAGATAATGTGGACACTGATTTGCATTGTATAGTATATTGGACTTGAATTGAATGGTATAAAATTGTAAATGTATTCTTAATTTTCATATGTGCACTTATGCTGACTACATTCATTTGTCAGTTTTGAAAGTCACAATCAACTAATTATATTATTGCAAGCAACATCTCCAGACAGTCCCATCAATTATAATTAATTGAGCTTTAAAACAACAGAAACATACGGTTAATATAGTCAGAGTTAAATAAAACATAACACTGCTTCAAGTCTACAAAGTATAGTTTTATAGAGTATATAAATTATAATGATAATATGTGTGCGTATATGTGTGTTATCTGATGTAAAATTCAACAAGGTCAAGAGGAGTAGCATGAACATAAAAAATGATAGTGATAATAACCACAATCATGTAACCAACTCAATATCATCAATAACTCTCTCATCTAGCATCTTAACAAACCATGGCAACCTAGGTGATATACAACAGGTAGACTCAATACCAGGATAGTCTTGAACATCGTATAAGGGACTTTTGGGATGTAAGACAAGGCCCTGATTAATGTTAATTCTAGATACACCGTATTGATTGTTACCAACAAATGATGTATTGTCATTCATGCATGACTACCATTATTACAAAGATAACACTAGTGATTTCTTCCTTGTTCACAATATCACCTCCATCATTGGTCCCAATATGTTTATATTACTTAAAATTTGTTTATTTGAGGGTTAAAGCACCTAGAGCTGGTAAGAACACAATAAAAAGCATAAAGAAGTCTATACTGATATCCTTTTACATGACCACACACTTTAATTGTCATCATGTTTATAATAAGACATTTTTACATCATAAACACATGTCATTTATCTAAGTACAGAAACTATGCTATTCCAGAATAATTAGTAGTAAAATATTATATAGTTTGAATTCATTTTTTGTGGTGCAGACAGCCATAGTGACTAATGAATGATTCAGTTAAAACAAACAACCTATTCTTACAGTGACATATTAAATACACAGTTCAGACACTAGATATCAAGGAATTATATGGTAGCAACTGCTGTCTACCAATACTTACTGTACTAGTTACTTTTTATCTTTGTAACATTAATTTTTACATATTTTATTAAATAAAATAAACACTACAATAATTGTACATAATAGTTTATTAAAATAATATTAACGACACTTGTAAAATCAATGCACACACTAAATATATGCAAATCATGATAATAAAATAAATCACTGGTGTATAAAATGTTAATTACTTCAATATGTTACACTTTTTTTATGAGCTGTTTTATATACACTTTTAGTTGTATGAGCTGTTTTATAAAACAGTTCATACAACTAAAAGTGTTATTATTCAAATGTTATTCAAATCTTAATTAAGATTTGAACAATATTTGGAGGACGATGCATTTTGACGATCTCGTTTAAGTCACCTTTGTATTTGAGAGGACATAGAAGACTATGACACTCTACTAGTTTCTCTCCATAACTGACATAGTAAGTGGACAATGTATGATCATCTCCATTAAAGGAACAGAGTAACTGTGTACATCCATTGCCGTTACATGATCATCTGGATAATGTGACTCTGGTGCAGCATAGGCTGGCATAAATGTCTTTGCCTGTTGTTACAGGTTAGCTGTTCATAATCAGTTACTTTAGTTTTGAAGCTCTCCCCTACAGATAGTTCTAACAGGACATTAGGACTACTAATATCCCTATGTATAATAGGGCTGGGATTTCATAGGTGGAAGTAGTTTAGAGTTGAAACAACATCTTGACTGATACTAAGTATATGAGTTTGTGTCTCTGTGAGGATAATTGGTGTACTCACACTAGTGACTCCAATAAATTAGACAAGATTAGGATAATGTACTCCAGAAGCAATGTTCATTTTTCTAAAGAAAGATCACATGTATAGTCTGAGGTGATAAAGCCATGAAGAGACTTAGCAGCTACTCTTAGCCACTTTACTTTTACCATATGACCTATCACCTAAGATTTCCTGTGTATAGTTGTAAACAGTAATGAATTATTTTACGATAAAATCACAATACGTCACTGTAAACCTAGTGAACATACTTGAAAAAGAATGTCTGATAGTACATTTATAGGTAATTATCATCATCTTAACTGATAAATGAAATGACACATTATAGTTACATTATAATTATTGTTATTTTATTACATTATCATATTACACAGCATATCAAGAACCAAATAAACAATCTGAGCTATTACCTCCTGGATGGGAAAGTAGAGTTTCACTTGATGGACGTATCTATTATGCTGATCATAACACTTGTACTACTACATGGGAGAACCTCCTGTAGAAGCTATTGTCCATGTCTCTTATGTCAAAACAGATGATGGTCAATTGAAATTAATAATTTGAGATGTTATCAAAATGTTGTTAATGTATGCATGCAGAGACTTCCATCCATTTATATCTGCTGAACAATTCCATTTTTACAGGTTGATGAGTGGTACATGGAAACCCTTAATGGAGTCCTTGGAATGTTTCCCAAGAGTAATTAAACCATCTCTAGCCTCTCTTTCTAACCTACAAAAATCCTCTTAATTGTAACATCATTATTGTTGATAGTCTATTGGAGATGTTTGTCAGTTGCCATGATAGTAATGCATATAATTGAAGAGGATAATATAAGGAAATTCATAACGATTTATTGATAAGGCACCTCCCTTTTAAACAACTTAATGCAGAGTAATGTATTATATATAAAGACATTAAAATGATGTCAGTATATGTATTTTGAATGTTAATGCATTATGTTACATGTTCATCACATGACATTATATATTATATAAGATCAGTATTTACAAAGATTGTATGCAGTATTAAGCATTTTTTTCATATACTGTTCACCATAATACACTTTGGACATCTACTGAAGTAGATCGACCCAAACATACTATCAGCTAGCCAGATACTCCCAGACAAATTAATTATGGATTTCCTTATATATTTTATGCTTGGTTAATATTAATAGTTTATCTACTAGGAACTATTGTATTAATTAAAACAATTTAGTGTTATTTAGTGTAATTCAGTACCAAAGTATTTACTGTTCATACAATGTTTCATTTTTGACATAACAACAGTTATTATATTAGTAGATTTATAAATTTAGTAATAATTCCTGTAATTCTTCTAGTCGTTGCATCTAATGTTTTAATTTCTTATCCCAGACAGTTTTTGAAGGGTTAAATTTCGTTAGTTGTTTACATAATCAAGTTAAAATCATAATCAAATGTTCCTGTTATATGGTATTCTCCAGAGTAAAAATTCATATTAATACTGATATCATTAAAGCTTATAACAATTGCAAAATGAATTGCATCAGTGAATCACACAAAGTGATAGTTGTTATCAGTTTGACTCAGCTGCATTAAACCTCATGTCGCATCAACTATATTATAGCATGAATCAGTGATTTCTAGATTTTACACTCAGGACAGACCAATGTACTAGCTAATAGAATTATCTAGATTCAAACACGTTGAAAGAAGCATGTATAAAATCCATTTATTTCAATCATTTCATTTTCATGTACTTAAATAATGCTTTGTCATATAACCATGCAATTCACATTATTGATATATTTTCTATTCACATACAAAGAGAGTTTTGTGTCATACAAAAATATAATTAAAATGTTATGACAACCAACTATTCTCACTTATAAAGCAGCACTTTGGTTCAATAGTAACTGAAAATAATTTTATCTTAAGAATAGACTATCAGTATTATATATAACATGTGCTGTTTGTCAACAAGTATAGACAGTTACAACTATGTAGCACACTCTGAAATATATAATAGAGGTATACATACAACATTTATTAGTTAAGAATGATGAAAATACCAAGTAGCATATCAAAGAGAAGATACCACTGTCTTAATTGTCCATCAGTAGCACTTGTAATTTTCTGGAGTGCCTTAATGAATGCTCATGTCTACTTACTATTGTCAATGAACACTACTGATATCAATTCTGGACATAAACTAGCTGACTATAATCACATTTTCTTTTATCTCCAATATTGCCTAATATTTCTTTCATTCCCATTTTTTGGTCTGCTAGCTGATGTAAAGACAGGTAGATATATGACTATTATCACTGGTGTATATTTCTCATTTATGTCTTGGATAATCAGTGGATTAACATTAATTGCTGATTTACATTTTCATTTAAAACCCCTATATTTATCATTACTATCATTATCTTCATTTTTACAATTCATTGGATACTGTAGTGTTCACTCAAATATTGTCCAATACAATATTGATCAATCAGTGGGTGCTTCAGCTGATGAATTAAGTGCTATCATATATTGGCACTTTATCAGTAAACCATTAATTAATTTTTTTATAGGAGTTGGACAGTGTCTGATTAAAGATATAAAGTTTTTAATAGGAACATACATACTATCAGGTATTGCTGTGTCTGGAGTCATCGTCAGTAATTTTTTCCTCAAACACTGGCTGGATACTACACATTACAATATTAATCCTGTCAAAGTAATTGCTAAGGTACTAAACTATGCTAGAAAGAATAGGTACCCAATAAATCGTAGTGCTTTGACTTACTGGGAGGAAAACTATCCTTCACGGCTAGACTTAGGTAAAGAGAAATATGGAGGACCTTTCTATGAGGAGGAAGTAGAAAATGTCAAGACTGTTCTACGACTGATACCATTGCTCATTTGTATAGTAGGAGGTCATTTACTTGATGATATTAAATGGACAAGTTACTTTACTCATATTTCAAATGAAAGTGATTTACCTTTTTTTTCATGTGCTATATCTAAAAATATGGTGACTAATTTAGTCACTGCAGTTTTCCTATTTCTTTATCAACTTGTCATTTATCGATGCTCTTGTAAGTACATTCCTAGTATGTTAAAAAGAATTGGTATTGGACTAGCATTTGCATTATCAACTCCAATTTTCTATCTCGTTCTTTTAATCGCTAAAAATCATTTCAATACCTATAATGTTCAATATATCATCCCACAATTTTGGAGTGCAATTGCTTATATTTTAATTGTTCCTACATCTTTTGAATTCACAGTAGCTCAGTCTCCACAAGAAATGAGAGGATTTATGATTGGACTATCATATACTGCAACAGGACTTGGTTTAGCTGTTAACTATATTGGCGAATACACACTCTCATCGTGTGGAGGGAAATACTATTGTCAAAACATTTACTTTCATTTATTCAAAAGTCTGATTGTTTTAATAATCTTTATTGTGTTCATAATACTAGCTAAGCGTTACAAGTTACGTGTGAGAGAAAATGAAGTCAACATACATTTGATAACTGAGGAACATTATGAAAGATATATGGAACAGGAGGAAAAGTACAAGAAAGAAATGGGACTGTTAAAGTGAACAGATTATAATTATAATTAATATACATGTTGTTATTTCATAGTATTGGACAAAGATGTAACTTTGACCTGTCTGAATTTAAAATTAACTAAAGTCTTTGACTATAAATATAATCACTCAATGTACTCATATATTTTCTTTATATGCTGTTTTTCATAATACTGTTTGATATAGCTCAATCATTCAATTCTAGTGAAAATGTTATTGTCAATTCTTATACTTAGTAATTAGAATGATTACTGGTATACCTATTATGAAATTAGAACAAATGAAGACTAGTAATTACACATAACAATTCAATACATTCACATATAACTGCATTTCTATTTATACTTTATCTTTTGATGATATATACTTTGTTTACCAAACAAACTTTAAAACTTTACAAGGTAATAGCTTTTGGGGTGATAATTGAATTGATTGATAGTTTTAGTTTCAGTATAAGTGTTAACAAATGATTGAAACTATGCAACACAACCAATATGTAATGATTTTAATAATAAAAGGATAATAATTATGCTTTTATTGCTATTGTTTCTATGGAATTGACTGTCTATGAAATGCTAGAACTAATAATAACATTCATGAATAACCATAATATTGTTTCATTAAAAATAATATACCTATGGAATTGACTTTTTACCAAATGCTCGAATTAATAATAAATTTATCTTTATTGATAGATAAAATTATTATTAGTTCTAGCATTTGATAAACAGTCAATAACATAGGTACATTACTAGTAAAAAAATAGTATTATGTATATTTTCAGCTTGCTTTGTTACATGGAACCTACATACTGAAATAAAATATCAACTTTGTCTGAGATTCTGTCAAAAAGAAAATGATCCAAAAAGAAAATGATCCTTACAAGCAAGCAGTAAGACAGAATATATTGTAGTGAATTATGAGATAATCAGTCAAACTCCAGTTCTTTTAAGCATACTTGGAATGTAATTATGAAAGCAAGGATATTTAAATATATAGAAGAAAATTAAAAGCGAAGCTACTAAAGTAAATTATGAAATTTTAAGGATAAATTAATACAAAAAATTACATCTATTTATATAATTTATGGTAACTAATCAATTTATCTCTTCAATATAAATGAATTCAGTCACTAAAAACACAAATAAAAAATGGTGCCAATGACAAGACTATAATGACATTCTCTATTGGCTTTTTTGCAAAGGATCTGCCATATTTGATCTTACCATGGAAGGTAGTTCTCCTACCAAATATGTTAAGGCACTTTGATTCCTGGGATATTTGTTTTTCCTATCATAGCTGAGCACTAATTAGCAATCGATTTGACATGATTGACAATGTGACATATAGTATCTAGCAAATGTTTAATGAGAAAATTAGTGACTATGATAATGGATACTACCACACATGATAGTACATAGGACACAATTAATTTATTAACCACTCCCAATTATGGTAATAAAAATTGTAGCAATACTCAATAAGTACCAATATATAATAGTACTTAGCTCATCACCTGAAACACTAATGAATTGATCAATATTAAATTTAACAATATTTGATCATTAACATGAAATTCAGTCACTTGCAGCAAACAGGAAATACCTTTACTAATAATCTAAAACAACAACAACATAATAAAGCTTCCATGATAAACCCAAGCCAACAATCATCCATGACAAAAGGAAATGATAGATGCATACTTATCTACTTTTATGTCGGCAAGTAGGCCAAATAAAGGAAATAAAGGAACATAAGACAGTATCCAATATCAAAGACAAAGTTATGAGCATCATCATTAACTTTGGTATTTTTAGTTGTTTTATATTTTCTTATAAAATTATAAAAGCATACATAGACACATTCCAGAACAAAATTAGGAGTGCTGATTGAGATGTGATAAAAAATTTAGACATTTTCTGAAAAAATGTTTAGAAAAGTACTTAATACCTTTATAACTATGACAATTTATAATTAGTTAGACTCAAAATAATTGAATGAATGAGGTCTTGCTTTCAATATAAACATCAAGAAAGTAATGAAGCTACCAATTGTAAACATCATATTAATGCAAGTATATTACATTAAAATTAATTTTTGTTTTCAATACGGTTGTCGTTCACAATAAATGTGAAATGTAAACACATCTTATTTTATTCTTCTAAGATATGTTTCTCTGTCATACGGTAATGTCCCTATTCATTACAAACATCTGTTTTGCCTTCTCTAAATTTATCATGTCATTATGATAGCACTATCCTCTTAATCTGATTCATTGACAAAATTTAGAAAAAAGGGATTTGTAGTTTGTAATTATAATAGCACCATCACATCCATTATTTTAAATATATTATACTTTATATGATATGTCAATGTACATAATTATTGTGTTAGCAACAATTAATCAAAATTTATCTTAAAGAATTCATGAGGACTGCATACATATGTGACCTGATTTGCAAAAAGGGACCACTTCTGTCAAAACATTTGTGACCTTATTTGTGAAAAAAACATTGTTAAAAGATACCAAAATACAGTTTTGCATACATATAGAATAGTTATGCATATATAACAACTGCATGTGTACAAAACTGCTTTTTGAGATGGTTTAACAGTTGATTTTTCACAAATCAGGTCACAAATGTTTTGACAGAAGTGCTCCCTTTTTGCAAATCAGGTCACATATTATAAATATATACACAATACAAATGTCATTAATGATTTTAAAAAACAATCATTAAAACTTGGGTTATATGAACAGTACAATATTATTGTAATGGATAATACATTTGGTTTTGTGTATATTAGTATTAGTTTCTAATATACACAAAGTCTATTGTTTTAAGAGTTTAAAGTTTATTTCCAATTCTATTTTCTATCCTTCGATGGAATATTTAACAACTAAAATCCTATGCTCTTACCCTAACTGGAATAGGCCATATCAAGTCAAAATAAATTTTTTATCAAGTGTTTTGATTCCTGTTACTGCATGCTACATTCCTATTACTCTAAAACTACATTTCTTTGTCTAAATTGCTATTTACATGGTTAGCATGGATTACATGGTTCTAAAAATTTTGAGAGTGATAGCTGATATACGGAGAAGTACATGAGATTTTAGGACAGAAGGCCTATCCATATATGCTCAATCTTATCACAATCAACTTTAAATGAACATGTTCATAGTATTCCCAACACTATATTACACTAGCAGGTGATGTTTCTAGTCATGCTTCACAAACTTATGAACTTATTGTTATATATTTGAGTGATCAACAGTGAGTTCAATTTAAAAATATCTGGTTATAAACTCAAAGTAAGACAATACACTATTGACATGTGGTTTTTTCCACACATGCGCATACACAACTAATAATACAATGAATAATAAATTACAATACATACATTAATACATAACACTTATGTTCCTGTTATTTTGTGTACAAAAATATTAAATAAAATAATGTCAACTAAGATATGAATTTATTCGATGACTGCTCAATTTCTCTCCTATATTCTTCTTCCTGTTTAATGTATCTTTCATAGTGTTCCTCAGCAATTAAATGTAGATTAACTTCATTCTCTCTCACCCGTAATCGGTAACGTTTAGCAAGGACTAAAAACACAACTATTATGAAGGCAATAGTTAGACTTATAAAGACAAAATAGTAAATACTTTGACAGATAATATCATTTTCACATTTTAATGGATATCTGCCATTAATGGCAATAATATACCCAATTCCAAGTGCTGCATACCACAGGCCAACCATTAATCCTCTCATTTCATGTGGTGACTGAGCTATCGTGAACTCTAAGGATGTTGGAAAAATTAAAAATCCTGATATTCCATACAATATTTGGGGAACAATGAGTGTTTGATATGATGTTGTGCTTAAATGGAAATATTCTCTGCAAGCAAATAAGATGACATAATAAAGTGAAGTTGACAAAGCAAAGAACAACCCAAGACCGACTCTTTTAAGCATACTTGGAATATATTTGTAGAAAAGTGGATACAACACCAGTAAATAAAGTAAAAGAAGAATTGAAGCAACCAAGAAATGTATTATGTTATTAAATATAAGGCAAGGTAAAAATTGTGGTTCTTGGTTGAAATCAGACATACTACTCCATCTTATTTCAGCTGCACAACATAAACCAACTACACAAACAAATAGGGGTGTCAATCGTAGTACTGTTTTCACATTCTCCACCTGCTCTTCGGTAAATGGTCCTCCATATTTCTCTTTACCTAAGTCAATTCGTGTAGGATAGTTAGCCTCCCAGTAGGTCAAGGCACTACGATTCTGGGGAACTTTGTTTTTTCTGGCATAGTTAATTACTTTAGCAATCAGTTTGACAGGGTTTATTACATGAGGTGTAGTATCTAGCCAGTTATTGAAGAATATGTTGCTTATTATGACAGTGGACACAGCCAGACCTGATACAACATAGGACACTATCATAAATTGTTTTATTAAACACTGTGCAGTTTCAATTACCAGATGAATTAATGGTATATTTATCGACTCCCAATAGATTATTACACTAAGTTCATGAGCTGAAGCACCCACTAATTGATCAATACTAAATTGGATAACATTTGATCTAAAACTACTGTATCCAATTGCTTGCAAAATGTAAGAAACACCAAATAGTATTAAAAACAACACATTAAAATCAGAGTATGATTTAACAATGGCAGACAAGCCACCAAATATCCAAGACATAAATGAAAAGTGAACACCAGTAATGATTGCCTTATATCTTCCAGGCTTTACATCAGCCAGTAGACGAAAAAGTGGCCAAAAGAAAAATGCTAAACAGAATCCAATATCAAAGAAAATGGAGTGACCTTTTTCCTTGTCAACATGGTTGTCAATGTATACAGTTGTACCAAAATAACGCAATAAATTTAAATGTGCATACATTAATGTATCCCAAACAATGATGAGCAAAACAGATTGAGAACTTACACAAGAATTTCTTCGTTTGTAATTGAGAAGCAGTTGCTTCATCTTAGATTGCTGAAACTATTAATTGTCTTCAAGCATTTGAAATAGAGGATATATGGATATTATTTATAATATGAGCAACTGTAAAAACATACATGAGTTAAAATCATTTGTGTTTCCCCTTTCATTGTATGACATGATGTTTATTTGAGCCAAAAAATTACCACGAGAGAATTATATATATATATTTAACTTTAATCACAAACATGTTGCCAGTCATTTGAAATATATCTAACTAGCATATATAAAATATCATAAAATTGATACAGTATAGCAAAGATTTATGCATATATGTACTAATAGTGAGACTTGGAGATATAATATATATACAATGCTGTATTATAATGAATGCATGCATGTATTGACACGAACAAGTAAACTTGTTTTCATATTATTGTATCTTTTTATATCCTATTATTTTGCTATCTGTATACTAGATTATATATTAACATTATTTAATTACTGTATATAGTCCTAGAAATGTGTAGATACACAGGTTTGTCTAAACAGAAAAAGTTTCAATCAAAATGGTATTGAATTAATTATATACCATGTACATACTGTGTATACCATGTTTATTGTGTCTAACATATTTATTGTGTATACCATACTAATTGTACATTAAATACTGTGTACTATTACAGATTATTTGAAAATATGTATATCATGTCATAACAAAAGTTTCACTCAAAATGGTATTGGTTTATTTACCATGCATATGATGTGTATACCTTGTGTAATATATATATTATGTATACTTTATTAAATTCTAATTGTACATTAAATATTCTGCACTACTATAGACTATTTGAAAATGCATATATCATGTCATATAAAGAATATGGCATGATATTGTTTGAGCAAATTTTTTTTTATTTCTTGTCAGAGTTCCAATTGAGTTTGTAAGTGTATAAAACAATAAAGAGATTGTGTGTCATGCTTCCCAATATCATGTATTCATGAATAATAATTATTAGTATAGTGAAATATGTGCATAATTAACTATTTATACTTTTGTATAGATACTACTGCACAACATGTCTAGTATTATGATATATGTTTATTGACATGTTACTATGTTGTGCACAGCATATGTCTATCTTAGCTACACCAACAAAACAGCAGTAATTAAATAAGAACTTTGGGAAAAGTGTGGATAATTACAAAACATCACTATAGCAATATAACTAAAATTTAATGTCATGTATTAGTACAAATTGCTAGGAAACATCTATGTTTGTACTATTACGTTAAAAAAACAATCCAATATGAGTCCTATGTATGCTTGTCCCAAGATCTTTTTTCTAATTAAAGGGAAGGCGACGCCAGACTATACAAACGAGATTAGATGAACTGGTCTGTAACCATGAAATAAAATATACCTTGTTCACTGTTCTGGTAATTAAGAGCACTATCACGATGACTTCCAACTCTGTTGTCAACTTTCAAAATTTCTGAGCTAGATAACGTAATTTTCTAGTAAAAGTGATTTCTTTCCATAGGGGGTATTAATCGCATTCTATATAGTAAGATTGCTACGTTGTCAAGGATACTGACAAAGTTGGTTTATGTTTATGAGATGGTTGCTATGAAACATACTTTAGCAGTGACATTGTATGTACAAATCTGACCAAATAATACCTACAACAAAGAGATAGTAACATGATGAACTAGCATATTAACAATGCTAGACAATTTGAAAGAACAAGTCATCCAAAAATCTTTAGACAATGGTTGGGTATTAGTATTATTATAACTCGTTGCTTATCAACAGTTTATAATGCTGGTTTTATCATAGTTATCAGTCATGGAAAAGTTGTAAAAACATTCGCAAGTTATAGTCAGTGGTGGATGTGCAGGTGCAAGTTGAGAAGTCAAATGAACAATTAATCAAAGAACCATTTTTCATAATTACATATTATTGATAGGTTCTAAAGAGAATTGTGATAGATGCTGCCATGTTGGTCTCCTGGTATGAACTTTCCTCCTATTGTGGTATAAAGAACAAGACACATTCCACTGGGATCATTCTTTGATTTTTTTTTTTTAGCAATGCTGTTTTTTATCTGGTTTCATCAACTCTTAAATGATAAATAGGAGGTAAGTGTGATGAAATATAGTGTAAATTCTAAGTGTATTTAAATCCAACGTGTTCCTTTTTATTTACTCTATTGCTTTTCTTTTTATATATATGATAATGTTATTACTTGTGATCTGAACATGTCCTTTACAAAATAACAGTTTGTAAGTATGATGAAATATAGTATAAATTCTAAGTGTATTTAAATCCAATGTGTTCCTTTTAATTTACTCTATTGCTTTTTTTTAATATATATGATGCTGTTATTACTTGTGATCTGAACGTGTCCTTTACAATATAATAGTTTGTAAGTATGATGAAATATAGTATAAATTCTAAGTGTATTTAAATCCAATGTGTTCATTTTTATTTTCTCTGTTGCTTTTCTTTTCATATATATGATGCTGTTATTACTTGTGATCTGAAAGTGTCCTTTACAATATAATAGGAGGTAAGTGTGATGAAATATAGTATAAATTCTAAGTGTATTTAAATCCAATGTGTTCCTTTTTTTATTTGCTCTATTGCTTTTCTTTTCATATATCTGATACTGTTATTACTTGTGATCTGAAAGTGTTTTTTACAATATAATAGTTTGTAAGTATGATGAAATATAATATAAATTCTAAGTGTATTTAAATCCAATGTGTTCCTTTTGATTTACTCTATTGCTTTTCTTTTAATATTTATGATAAGTATGATGCTGTTATTACTTGTGATCTGAACGTGTCCTTTACAATATAATAGTCAGTAAGTGTGATGAAATAATTATAGTATAAAATCTAAGTGTATTTCAATCCAATGTTTTCATTTTATTTACTCTATTGTTTTTCTTTCTTTCTGGTGTTATGATGCTGTGATACCTTGCAATCTGAATATATCCTTTACAATAATTTATAATAGTTGGTAAGTGCATTCTAGCTCATTCTCTACATTACTAAGAATATTTATTAGTAACTTTTGTTATTACTACACATTACTGTTAATTGTTAAAATTCTATTTATAATAGTTTGTCTATAAAAGTGTCTATTATGACGTAATGATTATGTTTGTATTGCAGAGTGTTATTTGTATTAATAACACTATTTCTAAGAATTGTTGAGAGTTGCTTTTTATCTTAGTTTGCAGTTACTAGCATAGTGATGTAATACATTATAACATTGATAACATATATAATATACAACTGTTTTGATACGTTGTCTTGGTTCACATTAATTGTTTATTATAATATATTTAGGTGGGATCTACTCCAGTCATGTTAGCAGCAAAGAAGGGGCACAAGGATATTGTTTTGATTTTAACACAGAAAGGAGCCATTCTAGAAGTTGTTAACAAAGTAAGTATTTATTTACATACAAGAAGTAGCTAAAAATAAAATGTCAGTTCATTTTTCTTAAAGATAGTTGTTAATTATGATAGTATTGTAATTGTTGTGATACTGTTACAATTGACTTATTGTCTTTAATGATATGTTAAATAAGATGAATATTGGAAGGAGAGCAGCATACAAAGCCCTGATCATACTATAAGAAAAAGTAATTATTTTACAATTTGTGCAATGATCAATTTTCCTACTTATTAGACACAAATCAAAAGACAAAGTTGACATGTTATATTTATCATGACAATTAAAGACGATAGCTAAAGATTAGCTACGTTTATGAAGTCTGTGATATTGTACTATTAGTGTAAAATGTTAATGGTCTAATTTGACATTTAATATTTTGTTTGTTATTACAATAGAATGGATGGGCAGCTCTTCATTATCCAAGTTATGAAGGCCATACAAATATTGTTGAAATATTAGTCAACCATAATGTTGACATAAATATTGTTACTAAGGTAATTCATATCACAAGAACGAGTGTGTTTCACTGTAGTATTTTAAGCTGTGCGAATGAATAGATATTAACTATTAAAAAAACATAGTGTAGACATTATGATATAAAAAAACACAGACAAATTAAAAAGCTCAAAGTAGTATGAATATTTGTATATAGTAGCCACATAGACTCAGTAGCTGCATTTGCCTTGTTTAGCTTAAGAAAAAATTATAGCTATTGGAAATACATCTGTCCTTAGTTTTTCATCATGTTTTACCACTAAAAAATTAATGCATCTCTATACACAACTGACATTAACATCAATTATATGTAGGATAAGAAAAACAGGCAGAGTAAATATTAAAGTAACAATACTTGAAAAAATGTTTTCTCCTTTCAATAATTATGATGCTGTTATAACTTATGATTTGAATGTGTCCTTTACAATATAATAGGAGGTAAGTGTGATGAAATATAGTATAAATTCTAATTGTATTTAAATCCAATTTGTTTTACTCTATTGCTTTTCTTTTCATATTTATTATGCTATTATTATTTGTGATCTGAACGTGTCCTTTACAATATAATAGTCGGTAAGTGTGATGAAATATAGTATAAATTCTAAGTGTATTTAAATCCAATGTATTCCTTTTTATTTACTCTATTGCTTTCCTTTTCATATTTATGATGCTATTATTATTTGTGATCTGAACGTGTCCTTTACAATATAATAGTCTGTAAGTGTGATGAAATATAGCATAAATTCTAAGTGTATTTAAATCCAATGTGTTCCTTTTTATTTACTCTTTTGCTTTCCTTTTCATATTTATGATGCTGTTATTACTTGTAATCATTATGTGTCATTTACAATATAATAGTTGGTAAGTGTGATGAAATATAGTATAAATTCTAAGTGTATTTAAATCCAATGTATTTCTTTTTATTTACTCTACTGCTTTCCTTTTCATTTATATGATGCTATTATTATTTGTGATCTGAACGTGTCTTTTACAATATAATAGTCGGTAAGTGTGATGAAATATAGTATAAATTCTAAGTGTATTTAAATCCAATGTATTTCTTTTTATTTACTCTACTGCTTTCCTTTTCATTTATATGATGCTATTATTATTTGTGATCTGAACGTGTCCTTTACAATATAATAGTCGGTAAGTGTTATGAAATATAGTATAAATTCTAGGTGTATTTAAATCCAATGTATTCCTTTTTATTTACTCTATTCCTTTCCTTTACAGGTATGTAGGAAAGAAATTTCAGCAGTACTTTAAAGTACTAGTTATTATGTATAGCATAAACACTAGCTTTGATTCATAACTGTAATGTTAACTTTGTATATTTGATAGATCCTCCTACATGTGCTACTGGATTTCTTGACAAGGCAACTGTTGTGGACATCAGAATGCTAGCAGTCATTGACTTAATCTGTTTCATCAACTCATCTTGAACATTCTTGAAGAAGTCATAGTTATATTCTTTAGGAGTAGTCTCTAACATACATATAGAACATATCGGTGTATCACAGGTCTTACAGAAGATCTCTAGCTTGTAATCAGAATGCTAAAAACAATAAGGATCTTGCTTAATTACATGAGAAAAAATTGATAGTGTTAAGGAAGCAACTTCTTCTAATGAGACTACCACATGACCAGTAAACATCTTTCCACATTTATGTATAACATCTTGACAAGATTGACACAAGTATTCACAACAGTCCTTACAATAATGTACAGCAACACCAGTAGTACATAAGCTACATATTTTTGTCTCCTCTTTCCTTGTGGTAACTTTAGCAGACTCTAACTCTGGTAATATGGAGAAATCAGAGAGATAGGTAGGCACACCATCTTTTGGTATCTCATGTTTAGCTTGATATTGAGGACAAATAAGGTGACTCTTTAAACATGTGAAAACATAGAAGAAGACGAGGATCACTAAAGAGATCTAAACAAATGCAACACTTGAGATTGTCAGGAACAACAAGAGAAGATGTAGCCATCTTAATCCCAGTAGCGAAAGGAGTAGTATATGGCATTTCCATATAAGGAAAAGTATGTACACTTTACTACATGAAAGTTGTTATTAAGCATGACTTAACCATTTTAGGAAGTGCTTTCATGTGGACCAGCTGTAGGGTATAGAACCCAAAATTGCCTGCTACCACCAACTTCACCATTAGTCAAGTCTGCATTATTTTCCAACACCACCAAAAGTAAAAGCCTGACACCTGAACTGACTTCAATAGTAGCATTTTCACTAATACTCGCTACCTTTCATAAAATCTTCCCAGACAATAATTATAAAGACAAGGAATAACATGAACAACAAAAGATAACTTCACAGTTTTAACAGCATCAATATACAGTCAAGGAACAAAATAACAACACAATATGATAATGTATTATAAATGCTAATGATATAATTATGCAGGCAAAATTGAAAATTCAAACAGATCAAGGAACGAGTTCCACCTCATACTTCCCATCCAATCCCCAACGGAAGATATGCTCTTTCTTTGTAACATCCCATCTAACAAGAATGTCATGGTTGCTCTTAGTGAACCGACTGATTACAGTACCCAAATTTCAAACAGATCAAGGAACAAGTTCCACCTCATACTTCCCATCCAATTCCCAATGGAAGATATGCTCTTTCTTTGTAACATCCCATCTAAAAAGAATGTCATGGTTGCTCTTCAACTGATTACAGTACCCAAATTTCCATCACCACCACAAGTAATAACAGCGTCATATATATTATAAGAAAAGCAATAGAGTAAATAAAAAGGAATACATTGGATTTAAATACACTTAAATTTTATACTATTTTTATTTCATCACACTTACTGACTATTATAATGTAAATGACACATTCAGATCACAAGTAATAACAGCATCATAAATATGATGGGATGAATAAGAAGTGACTGATTGACAGGAATAAATGACGATAAATTTACTGCTGATGGCGCATCTGTTGGATTAGCTATTAAACTGAGAAGTGGTGATTCGACTTCAGTATATTAGAATATAACTACACTTCTAAAAAATGTAGGTTGATACACACCAAGTACATCTCCTTCATTGAGTTCGATAGGTGGTGTAACCTCAAACTGAGTTACACCATCAGTGCTGAAGTTATCAGGAGACAGAATAACATCCCTGGTAGCTATTTTCTAATAAGTAATATTGTCTTTACTTGGTCTCCAGAGTTGTATTTTAGGATATTGGTTTCTGATGAGTAAGTTTGGTCTACGCAACTCTATGCCTATTATGACTGAAGTGAGATTACCACTACATCTAAAGGTCATGTTAGTAGTAATACGTAGTTCATTGTTACTAAGCTGTGTGTCCAGTCCATTATTATTAGAGTCAACCAGTGGTGCTTTTCGAATCATGAAATCTAAGTCCATGAACCCCTTGGTGCAGCATAATACATCACATATATGTAACAGATATGAGAATGGCACTATGAATATCTAATATATATATATAGTACCTGACAACGTGGACAGTACCACCAACAAGAACATAAGATAATCCATCAGTCTCACACTCAAGTCTCTAGGAAATTCTCTTACACAAAAGCAATCTAGTGAACACTCATGAATGCTTTATAGTTGGCTCATTATTATAGTAAATACAAAACCGACACTTCAAAGGATAAGTAGTATGTTCAATGATAACATGTACTGTATTATACAACAGAAGCCCATTACAATGTTCCATGTATGGTAAATGAAGTAAGTGTTGGGACTAACTAAATCAAACCAAAAACAATTAAGGACTTACATATTTTACTCACATCATATAACTATAGTTAATTATATTATATAAAATCTGTCAAAAATATAAACGATTTTAACAATTAATGAAACAAAATAGTAAGCATAATCTATAATTATTATGCATAATATTGAGCTCACATTTACTTAGGAACAGAAAACCTTAGAACTGGAAAGAGTATACAGATCTAATAATAGATCCAAAATTAAAGTGTAAAAGGATGTTGAGAATCCTTAACAGTGACAATAAAGTTTACTAATTAATACATTTAAGGTAGTTGTTGGAATGTCAGCACATTTTCATGTTGGAAACTGCTATTTTCAGTATGTGAACTATTTCAAGATGATTGACACCTATGATGGAATAGTATCTGTGCCAATTGTATTATCTTTAGTACAGGCAAACTGAATGATATATTAAAATTCAGAATTTTCTGTTCCATTGAATTTTTAAACAAGACTAATGGTATTGATTAGTGTATGTACTCTGAAAATGTATTCTGACTGGAATTATAGTGCAGGTGTTAAATATAACATATGTAATTTTTATGATTTGTTTAAATGATGATGAACTGACTTCAATGTAGTTTTCACCAACCAGTAGCAAAACGTGTAGCTCAGGTGCATTACTAAAGATCAAGTCTAAAGTTCCAATTGGCCTTTTAGTAATAGCAGCATTACATGTGAACTTAATATCTGGTGTACTGGCTGTGCATCTTTGCTGATGTCCATAAGACAGTTGATTTGTTAAGAAATCCAATAGCACATGTAGGAGGATCTGTGTATAAGAAGAAAGAATTACCTAATGATTGAGTGGAATATAAACAAGAATAATGATTAATCATCACTACAGCCACTCTTTATAATTATAATAAAACTCACTATTGAAACTCTTTTTATATTTTATAACATAACTGTAATGGGATAAATGAAGGTGACACGTGAGATTACATTATTTGAGGAGGCTAAAAAGAAAACGAAAGTCTTTGGATAAGACCGCAGCGAGGTTAAGCACTTTAGTGCATTTCATTTTAATTTGTATTTACTCTTATCAGCTGATCGAGGAATGTAATTAGTGCTAATTGAAATGGGGCGTGGTTAAACAGAAACCATGTGGAAGACAACGTACACGCTGTGAGCAGCATTCAAAATGATCACCACATTCCTCCCTCTCACAAATGGACCCTCCTCCTAGACTTCTCAAATGCTTTTAACTCCATTGCCCGCAGCGAGATGTTTAAGGAAGCGAGATCTCGCATCCCTAGTCTATCAACCTGGCTAGAGTTTTGCTATAGTTGTCCATCCGTCCTCCACTTCGGTGATCATACCATTAACAGCATTTGTGGTGTCCAACAGGGTGACCCTCTGGGTCCTTTAGGTTTTGCTTTGACTCTCCACCCTATCATTGAAAAAGTTAAAAGTGAGGTTCCTGGCCTACTGGCAAACTCCTGGTATCTGGATGATGGTACTCTTTGTGGTTCACCTGTCGATCTTAACTTAGCTCTATCTATCATTGAGGAGCTTGCCCCCACCTGGGGCCTCTCCTTGAACTGTAGCAAATCATTGCTTTTCATCCTCAAAGAAGACTCCCCACCTCAAAACTCACTCCCAACTGATATTCCTACCACCAGCAAAGGCTTTGTGTTACTGGGCTCTCCAATAGGCCCCCCCTCCTTCTGTAATTCTTTTATCCAAAAGAGAGTGACAAAGCTAAAACATACTCTCTCTTTTTTACCTGACCTACAGGACTCACAAATGGACACAACACTCCTTAAGTCCTGTCTCGCCTTCCCAAAAATCTCCTTTTTCCTCAGAACTTGCCCTCCCTCCTATATCAGAGACGCCACTACTTCCTTTGACTCTGTTATATACGAATCCCTCTCTGATCTGGTGGGTGGCCCTCTACCAGACTGGTCTTGGACCATAGCTTCTCTCCCCACGTCTTTAGGGGGCCTCAGTATCCGTAGGGCTTCTCTACATTCCTCCGCCGCCTATATTGGCTCAGTTTCCTCCTTCCAGTTTCTGATGGCGGAGATCCTGGGGTATCACCCTAATGACTTATCTCAGCTTACAGAAGCTTTTTGCGAGTTTTCCTCCGCATCTAGGAACCCAGATTGGTCTTCTCCCGATGCCATTCACTTTCCTTTGTACCAAAGCCATCTTTCTAGAGCCATCGATCAATCCTCCTTTGACTATCTCCTCTCAAATGCTCCCTCCTCTCGTCTGAAAGCTCTTGCCCTGTCCTCTGCTATCCCCTATGCAGGAGATTGGCTAAATGTGATCCCCTCCCTTGCCTTAGGTCTCCATCTCCATGATCAAGAGTTTCGTCGGTGCCTCCAGTACTGGTTTGGTGTCAAAATGTTCTCTGTTGATTACCCATGTCCCTTCTGTAAATCATCTTGTGACCCTTACGGTGATCATCAGATTGAATGTGGCGGCAATAAAGACCGTATATATCGACATGACTCTATCAGGGATCCCCTCTTCTCCTCGGCCCAGTCTGCAGCTCTTTGCCCAAAGAAAGAGATGCCATCACTGATACCAGTCTCTAAAAGGGTTTCTTTTGTCCCACTGTTGGTGGAGACTATTGGTGGGTGGATTGAGAAGGCATCCCACACAATCACTTCTATTGGCCGCCTCCTAGGTCAACGCCTACGTTTCAACGTCGGAGATACAACACGCCACCTCTTCCAACGTTTATCTATCTCTTTATGGAAGGGTAATTCTGCCATGTGGCTCTCTCGTTCCCCCACCCCTTCTCCTTCTGTTGATGGTGTTATGTAACAATGATAATAAATAATAATAATAATAATAATAATAATAATGATAATAATAATAATGGTAATGGCGTCTGGTCTTACCTTGTGTTGCTCTTGTAATGGGAAGAATGCTAAATGTGCTCGCTGTCGCTGTGTTAAGGCTGGCACTCCTTGTGTATCTTGTTTACTGATGAAGTCCGGACATGTCAGAACCTGTTGCTGGAGAGACAAATTTGCGCTGGTCGTGTAGTGATGACTTGTAGCTCTGGGCGAGGGTGTGTTGGCCTTAATGCTGTGAAAAATGTTGAAAATTCATTTCATGAGAGTACAGCGAGTGACAAAGAGAATGTTGATGCTGATGTTGTAACAATCGACAGTGAAAGTGGTGCTAGAAGTGGTGCTAATGAAGACGCTATTGGGCATTATTTGGAGTCACAAGTTCGTCCTGATGTTGTTGACCCTGATACTTTGATGATGAAAGCATATGGAGACAAGTTCAGCCGTGACAAAGCTAGAGATGATGTTTGGTTTGGGTATTGGAATTTTGTATCTCGCCTGAAAGGAAAGCAATATTCTCTTCCTGGAGGTGCAGTTGGGCGAAAGTATGTTGATTTGCTGAGTGATGAAATCGGACAAGTGGCTGCTGGAAATTATACTTCTGACCATGTTATAGTATTTTCTGCTCTCATTCTGCAAAGAGATAAGATGATAACCAAGTCTGTTGATGTACGTCAAGTCATGGAGAGAAGAATGAAACTTTGGTCTGAAAATCATTTTGATTTGCTTGTCCAAGAGGTTGTTCGATGTGATAAATCATGGCGAAGCTCTAGGAATAAGTTTGATTCTGATGTTAAGCATGTGTCATAAGGGTTTTCTCTAGATTGATGTGGAATGGCAAGGTTCATGCTGCAATCCGATGGCTCTCAGAGAATTCAGGTGGTGGTGTTTTACGGCCTTTTGAGAGGGTTACGCAGGATTCTACTGAAATGGTATTTGATGCTTTGCGAAAGAAACATCCAGAACCTGTCACTCCACTATCCTCAGTGTTAATTGAATGTGATGACTTGCCATGTTTGGAAGAAGTTGAAGTAACAAGTGGTCATATTTTGCATGTAGCAAAGAGCAGAGCATTCAAGGAAGTGCTGGTCCAGGGGTTGTGACTCTCTGCACTGGCAGGATTGTTTACTCAGATATGGAGCTCATAGTGAGAAGCTCCGAAACTCTGTTGCATTCTTGTGCAGAAGGTTGGCAAACTCAATAGTTCCGTGGTCTGACGTGCAAGCACTTATGGCAAGCAGATTAATTGCGTTGGATAAATGTCCTGGTATTCAGCCAATTGGAATTGGAGAATCTTTATGTAGAATTTTGGGTAAAGCTATTTGTATGGTAACCAGAATGGATATTGAGGAGGTTGCAGGGATAAAGCAGCTTTGTGCCGGGGTGAGAGCAGGCATAGAGGGAACCTTTCATGCTATATCAGAATTGTTTGAAGATAACCGGAATCTGGGTTGGGATGTGCTGATGGTTGATGCTGCCAACGCTTTTAATTCCCTGAATAGAATTGCTTCACTGTGGAATATTAGAGTTCTATGGCCTTGATGCTCAAGGTTTCTATTTAATACTTATAGGGGTTAGTCTTTGTTGATTGTAAAAGGTACATCAGAGGTATTATATAGTAAAGAGGGAGTAACACAGGGAGATCCACTCTCTATGTCTTTCTATGCAGTTGGGACACTCCCATTAATAGATGCCTTGTGCATCTCACATTGGAATCAAGTTTGGTATGCAGATGATGCCTCCGCATGTGGTGATGTCAGTAAACTAAGATTGTGGTTTGATAAGCTACAAGTTTTAGGTCCTCCTTTCGGGTTTTCCCTCAGCCTCAAAAAACCTATTTGGTTGTGGACCCAGAGTTCTTACAAAGCGCAAAAGAGGTATTTGATGATACTGGAGTTAATGTTGTCACCAGTAGACGCTTTCTTGGCGGTGTTATTGGAGATCAGGATGGTAAGAATGCATTCATTAAACAGTCAGTTAATGGATGGATATCACAGGTCAACAAGTTGATTAAAATAGCAGAAACACAACCACAGTGTGCATATGTCGCCTTTACGAAGGCTTTACAGTTTAAGTGGTCGTATATTCAGCGTGTAACATCTGCATTTTGTAGTTCACTGTTTGATGAGTTGGAGGCAGTTATTAAGGATCATTTTCTGCCAACCGTTCTTGGTTTTGAAGTCTCGAATGTGGATAGAAAACTGTATCCTTTGCCAGCGAGATATGGGGGTTTGGGGGTTTGTAATCCTACTGCTACAGCTGAATTGTTCTATTCTCGTTCCAGGAAGGCAACTGATGTGATGGTACAATGTATTAAGACTGGTGAGATTGTGTTTGAGGTGGACTTTCATAACTCTTGGTGTGCTCAAGTTCATGATGAGCACCTGCAGCAAAATAAGGCCTTACATCTGAATATGTTTGAGATATTACTTCAACAATATGATACTATACATCAACGAGCAATATTGAGGGCTAAAAGTGAGAAGGTGTCTGGTTGGCTAACAGCACTTCCTTTAAAAAAATGTCAATTTGATTTGTCCTCGCAAGAGTTTTTGGGATGCCATGGCCATCAGATATAAAAAACCATTATTGAATGTCCCTGATATATGTGACGGATGTGGGCTACCCTTTACTCTTGAACACGCTCTGTCTTGCAGAAAAGGAGGACTGGTTGTGGCCAGGCATAATGAAATTCGAGATATCATCGGTGATATGGCCAGTTTAGTATGGAGTAATGTGATTCGGGAACCAGTGATAAGAGAAGCCAGTGGTGATGATTCTGCTCTGGTGGCTGACTTGTCGGTACGAGGTGTTTGGCTTCCTCAGGCTGAGGCGTTGTTTGACGTACGTGTATCAGATACTGATGCCCAGTCCTATTTGAGTCAATCACCTAGCGAGGTTCTGTTGAATGCCGAAAAAGAGAAAAAAGTGAAATATGGTCAGGCTTGTGAAGAGAGGAGAGCATTATTTACACCATTTTGCTGCTCAATTGATGGAATGATTGGTAGAGAAGGAGAAACATTCCTAAAACGACTTGGTGACAGTTTGGCTTTGAAATGGGACAGTAATTATAGCACAGTTATGGGCTGGTTACGAGCAAGAATAAACTTTGGAATTCTAAGAGCATCAATTTTATGTCTGCGTTCTACATCAAAATGGAGAAGCCTGGGTATTGTGGATGGAGCTTCAATTGGCCTGTCAACCATTAACTATTGACAATGTTTAATTTAATTTATTGTTAACTATTTTTGCCATGACATTTAACAGTTTTTTCCATGCTCTATCTTGACTTTATTGATTATATCATTGTCATATTGATAATAATAATAATAATAATAATAATAATACTAATAATAATAATAATAATAATAATAATAGAGCTAGTCACAGTTCAGTGACCAATCAGATTTTGCTATGTCAATCATAATAATAATAATAATAATAATAATAATAATAATAATAATACTAATAATAATAATAATAATAATAATAATAGAGCTAGTCACAGTTCAGTGACCAATCAGATTTTGCTATGTCAATCATAATAATAATAATAATAATAATAATAATAATAATAACGACAACTATAACAACTGTGACAACTGTCAAAAATGCTAAAAGCATGCTGTTTTTATATCGACACATGACGTAATAATATACAATAACGAATAAATAATCAAGTAATAATGATATTACCAAGTAACCTAATATGTCACATCTACAAATTACTGATGTATTCAATTCTTTGTTTCAATCAATACTATGTTGTTGTGGTTAGTCGTATAGTAAATAAGTTTGTTATACTTGGATTACCCTCTTTTTTCCTGTGAGACTGGTAACAAAACTAGTTAATGTTTTTTTTATTTATACCCTTGTTGATGGAATAGGGAATGACATCTAGTCTTGTAAAAGAACCTTGGTGATTCTAATGATTCTTACAATCTTTATTGATTCCAAGATTACTAAGATAACAATATGTAGTTTCTGTAGCCACAAGACTAACTTATCTAACCAAACCAACTTTATGCAATGCAATTTAAAACTTAATTATCATCTACTAAGATAGTGCACTTTATCTTAAAGCAATTATGCTGCATTTGAAAATTGCCTATGTTTTTAAATGTTGTTAGTGAGTGATAGTTTATGTGTAAGATGTATGCATTGGTGTCAATTAAAAAGAAAGAAGACTATATATTTATAGAGCTTGCATGACTTGATTTTGTAACTGTAATATCCACAGAGCTGATCCCACATGTCCACTCCACACATACAGCAGATGGTTGTGTATTTGATGACATCATGGTCATGACTTTTCTATCAAGCCAAGCTGTAGCAGAGATGTTGTTTTCTGTAGAGTCACTGAGCCTCTACTATGAATAAGGTAAAAAATGTATTCAATACTTATCAATATAATTGTACTTGGTAGTTACGTACAATAGGCAAAGTCATATGTTCTAATACTTTAGTGTACTTTACTGTACTTTCAAGTGTAACCTATTAACTGTACTATTGTTTGAAGCAAACTTGAAAGACTACTCGAGCTATTTATTTGAATTCATTATACCTGTTAGTGAGTTACAATGTCTTCAATGTAGTTGGAAATCCTATGGGATACTTACGAACTGGACGGCACATACGAGGGATAATTATTTGGTTGTGGCAATGTATAGTTGTAAACTGAGGTAGATTGATATGAGATAGAAGTAACATATGCATTTCCTAAAAAAAATAAAAAGGTCATGTTGCTATACTGGTATATACTAGATGTATATATCACTTTCTTATGTGAATGTATAATTACTTTCTTCATCATTCTCATCAATATCTGACAAATCACTAAATTCATTATCACTTCCCAGCATGACAGGCTCTTTTGTATAGTCTAGGTCGACAAAATAATCATCTCCATCAAGCTCTCAAATTACATCATCTGTTGACAAAATTCTTGGTCTTTTTGCCATGTTTATCTTACTACATAGTAGATTGATGTTTATATTATAAGATTTTTAATTTATGTTGTGTTCTTATAAAGTATTCACACTTATTAATTATCAAATAGTAAAATATTCACCTGCAATGAAGTAAAAACTTTGTGGTCCAAAAACAAGACAAAAGTCTATAGCAACCACTTGCAAAAACACTTGTTAAATACGTGTGGTCACTCAAGATCACTTGAATGATCTCCATAAATTTTATCTGCAGCAACAAATACTAGGTATGTTATGAGGTCCAACTGACACAAAAAAGCATCTACCGTGGTTCAGTGATCCCACACGCTTGACGCAAAACTGCATCTATCAAGTTTAATTGGTTAAATAGACTCATTTTACACAAAAGACCATATTTTACATTAAAAGATACTATTCCATTTAAAAACACTACTCAATTAACATTTTATTTGAAAAAGTACTACCCTCACTTAAATGTCACTAGACTGGCACTAATTGGTAACCTCATTAGAATGTTACCACTTTAAAAGACACTATCCTACTTCTAAAGACACTACCCTTTTCGAAATAGGCTATCATTTTGCATAAAAGAAATGCACTATTTAAATGCTACTAGTTTAAAAACTATTGAAAAAATCATTACCCTACTTCAAAAAAATCTGCTTTCTTGACACAAATTGAATGGGGATAGAGTGCCTTTTTGAGCCATATTGTTTGTTCTTCTATGTTTTGCCTTCATCACTAAAAATGTGATATCTTAGATTGTTTACTGAGTAAAGTTAACCATTCCACAATTAAGCATTACAAGATATTAAAATATCTTGCAAACTATATTATATCAGAATGCAATAATTAAAATTGATGAAATGCCACAATATCTATTCTATGACTCAATCATTGAGTGATACAGCATTACAAGTTTATGCAAGTGGTCTTAATTTTTAATTTTGTTATAAGAAACAATTAATCATCCACTTCATATATAAGAATTATTCTAAGTAATAGACAATGAGTATTTGTCTGGTACAAACTGGTTTAGAGGAAGGGGTTAGTGTGATTATAGGGAACAAAGTATGGATTGTTACTAAGGTTTCTGTAGGAATTAACCCTTAGTACACGAAGAAAGTAGACTGCGGAGAAGAGCATGAAAAATATTCTTGAAATGATTTTACAATTGAAGTTTGTTCTGCCTGTGAATTATGAAAGCAATATTCTTTTAATTTATATGATAATGTTATTAAGATTCTAATATCTACCATTTGTACAAACGAATGATTTCAAGTTATTGTACATGTGGGATATAGTAGTCCTTCCTCAGCATATTGACATTTGTCGCGTCAAAATTTGAGTCTTGGTAGTTGAGTTATAAGGATACCATCTCAAGGAATAGTTAGTCAAGAAAATCCAAATGATATTGATTTTTTATGTTTCGTGTACTTCCATTACATTAAGAAATCTTGTTTTATTTCTTATATATAACTCCATGTAGTAATTGTAAAAACATTATATTTATAATCACTGTATAAACATTGCATCATATTCCACTTATTCTGTTAGCCCAATTTGCATCTATTACATTCTCCACGCGCCTGGCCCATCAGTTTATCAAAACAGAGGAGAGTCTAGACTACCCCCTTGTGTGGCATGATTATAAAATAAACTTGCTGTATATAAATCTTTTTCCTCCCCTTTTTGCTGTGGATTCAGAAGTGATAGAACTAGAACTGGCCCAATATTGGATCATAGTCATTTTGTGAGGTATGATGCACCAATAATATTGTTTAAGTTATTTTGTGCCTATAAATATTCTGTAAACAAATGGACAAACAAATTAGGGTATTTGACTGTAAAAATAGTTTTACAGGTAAATAGAGGTCAAAATATACTGTAACTGTTTTTGAAGAAAAATTATGAAAAACGAATAAGAAGGACAACCTTTCAAGTGGGACCTATAGTAATTTGTTGTTACTTGAAACCTTTTTTTGAGGATTTACACATCTGAGAATACATGAATCCACAAAGTTTACAATAATGGGCTAGATTTAATGACAAATACAGTATTGATCACGTTCGTTTTTCCAAGATTAAGTAAATTTCAGAGATTTTAACATAATTTTTGCACATACCTACTTTCTTACTTAGTCTTTCATTCTATTCACTTTTAAAATGTTCTAAGAATGTATAAACAATCTTTTAGTTCTTTGAAAGTCTCCTTTTTTCTTTCTTCAAGGTTATTGCATTGCTAGTTTTAAAAATTTTTTTACAGTTTTAACAAAGGTAATAAAATTATGTTCAGCCAAAATGTAAAAATGATATTTTTTGCCATTCAAGCTTTCTCTCAGGCAAGATTAATAATAATATGTATGTATGTATGTATTCAAAAAATTTGTTATGAATAAAGATTCATATTATAATCCTTAAAACAGAAATTTATAAATCAGCTAGAAAAAAAATATTTTGCATCAAAGTGTAGTATTTTCACACATAAATCTGGCAACCTTTATGCTTCTATTTAAATTCAGATGATCATATATATGTTAGACAGACCAGTATTTGCTGAGATATGAAAAAAGACACTTTAAGATTGTTAGTCTATGCTATGTCCGTAGCATTACTAATGCTACTCTTTTATTTTACTATATTTGGAAGCAAGCCAAATTTCAATGCAGCTATATTTAGAGAAAACAACTCTTTGAAAATTGAACATATCTATCCTGTAAAATTCGAAAGGATAAAAACGATTTTATTCTGGACAGATTGTACTGGAATTAGTTGTATCAGAAAATATGGAATGGCTAGCGGTGAAGTTAAATGTGGACACTATCAGCTTAAATGTTTTGTTACAGAAGACAGAAAACAATTTCCTAATAGTAGAGCTGTAATCTTTAATGCCAGAGGTCATAATTTGAATTCTGATCGCTCTCTTGTCCTTTCAATGAATTGACCGCCAGGACAACGCTTGGTTTACTACAACAGGGAACCTCCTACAACTTTTCCAGAACGTGACATCATGGAGCCGTGGAATTTTTTATTCAATTGGACAATGACATACAAGCTAGATTCTGATATAATATATACTAATGGAGCTGATTTTGTAAAAGGTAGAAAGTATTTAGGTGGTTATGATCCAACAATCAATTACCTCAAGGGCAAAAACAAAACAGCTATAACTTTAATTAGTAATTGTCGTGAAGATCGCATGAAGTTAGTAAAAACACTAAAGAAATTTATTGATATAGATGTATTTGGAAAATGTGGCATACCTTGCAAACCCAAAATCATTTGTTATTCCTATATATCACAATATAAGTTTTATCTGGCTTTTGAAAACTCAATATGTCGGGATTTACTTACTGAAAAAGCCAAAAAAAAATGGTCTTATGTATGGAACAGTACCAGTCATAATGTCTGGAGCAAATTTATCCAATCCTGCTTTAATTCCACCAAATTCACTTATTAATGCTCGTAAATTCAAAACAGCTAAAGTTCTAGCTGATTTCTTAAAAAATGTTGGAAGTCGACCAAGCCTATATAATGAATTTTTTAAATGGAAGGACAACTGGTTCATACATCCAATTGGAAAAGATCCTAAGGAATTTCCATGTCGAATATGCAATAAACTATATGATGATGACCTATATCATCAAATAAATATTTATGTGATGATATTGCAGGTTGGCACAGTTTTGAACAAAACTGTGAACCATATCCTACTTGGGAATAGGTTTAATTTTTTATTAACAGATGACGATATATTTATATATATAACATGAATTGATAATTATGATCCAATATGTAAGAGCTAACCCAGTGCACACACAGACACACATAATAAAGATGAATGATTATCACAGTTTGTTTATAATTTCTGAAGCAAAGAATTTAATCTGATTTTAATAAAACATTTATAATATATCACATTGGGTATTGAGCTCACAATTTTGTGTGTACTCTGTAGAACTGGCTCTTTGTATTTTGTATTGTTCTGGCGATCTTCATGTCTATAATAGTAACAATATAATTATAATGCATGTTATATTTAACAAGGCTAATGTACTTTATGCTTTTAAACTGCTTTTCTCTAACAAATCTCCTCTATTAAGACAAATAATCTCCAACTCTTCCTTGATACTTTGACATGCCTCCTACTAATGAACATTTTCATCATTACAATTGTTATAATTTGCAATATTCAAAGCTATTGAATGACAGATGACAGATTAGCCATTGATATTAACTAATACGAACTCACATTCACAAATTTATTTTATCAACTTTATTGAAAAAATGAGAGCAGTAAAAGAGCATATTGTAGTACAATCCAGGAAAGTGTTCTCATTACAAGTACAGTTTAAATCAAGTTTGTTATATCCAATAGCTGATGAGAATGAATAGACTATAGAGATCTGACTTCACCTCAAATATATTGATTATATAAAAGTGTGAAATAAAAAAATTCTCTCAAAATTTTCATAAGGAAAATATCACCACTGTTTATTGACCACACTTGCATCGTTGTTATCCTTAGAAGATAGAACAAACACTGTCCCATATTTTATTCAAGCAGATCTCTCAACAGCTCCATAATATCAAGATGACAACTAGAAAGTGGGCATTATCCACATATGCTTTATGCCATTCTCATAAACTGACGTGATGAACTGACTCATCTGTATATGTTTGAGAAACTACTGTATCTCACAACTGCAGAGATAAGAAGAAACAAACTCTGAAAAGAGCTTAGACAGCATTGTGTTACTTGTTTAAGTATGATGTAAGATGTTTATTATAGTATATATACCAAACCACATATTATGTGACTTACTATATAAACAATCATAAGGCTGTCTTATCACCCGTGACAAGTTTTCTAATGGAGATAGCTTGGATGTTACATTCAGAGGAATATATTTCTAAGAAAATACTAGATAAAGTGACAAAATATAGTGTATTGCTAACAGAAGGTCCACTAAGAGCAATATTCAGTTCGGTCTCTGAGGATCCTAACAAGTTAAAATTGTTTGGTAACAATTAAGGCATGGTTCTTTGATACAGATATTGTCTCATTTGATGTTTCAACAATAAATGTCTCAAAGATCTCAACTCTGCAAGTCAGTTCAAGCAAAATATTTCTTATTTACTTTAAAATTATCAGGAATATAGCATACATGTTGTTCATATTTATTCATTTGTTCACTTGTTAATATCATCACACTTTATAAATCATTCACCTCCTATATTCTATTGTTTTTTTTTTGATGTTCGTCATATTACCTTTGCTATTGAGTGTCTTTTGTGTTTTAAAAAAATGTTACGTCAACAAGTGCTCAAAGTTATTTATTATATTAAGAAATTCCTAACTATTAATTGTTAAGGCATCTCCCTTTTAAACATTTTAATACAAACTAAGATATTACATATAATGACATAATTTGATGTTATTAAATGTATTTTGAATTTTTTTCCTTATATTACATGTTCATGACATTAAATTATTTACTATATAATATTAGTATCTACAATGATCTTATAAAGTATTAATCATTTTATCCCATGCTTTTTATCATAATACAATTTAAACACTGACTTCAGTGGTTATAATATATCCAACTAGACTATCATCTATCCAGTCCCTTTCCTCACAGTTATATTCCTTAGTTATATCTGTGCATCTTGCGTATCTGCGTTTAATTGGCTAATTTTAATAGTTGACATAACATAACATTTTAGGAGTATTATGTTAAAGTAGTTGTCAATCATTTATTGGAACTCAGTGCCAAACTATTCATACGAACATTATTGGAACATGACACTTTTGAGTGTTTACATAAGACATTAATTAACCAATTCAATTACATATGTCATTTAAAGGTGTTAATTGTTTTTTTGAGACTTCCGAAATTTTCTGGTTGCTAGACTCTATTTGATCACGGGCGTAGGAGCCGGTCCAGCCAGTCCGGCTTTGACCGGACCATTTTTCAGCTTCTCCAAATATTAAAATTTAATAATGAATCAACAACACAAAAAATGAAACAAAAAGAAAAAATAACAAGGCTGGTAACTCACTCGCATTTGGCAGCCATGTTTTCATTCACCGCACCCCATTAGATTCAAAATTATTTGCATGCTTAATCACGTGTGTTATTGTGTATCAGCTGGCTAGTAACTTGACAACATATGTATTTCCAGACAAGCCACACCAACCAAAAAACTTTAATTTTCCTAAGAAACCTTTTGGAAAAAAGCAGATCGTTTAAAGAAGTTTCCGCCTCAATGGGTTTCAAAATGGAAGTGGCTTCACTATGATGAAGCACTAGAAGTCGCATTCTATTATTTGTGTGGTAAAGCAGATCAGGAAAAAGCCTCAGTTCCAGCATGAAAGATCAAACTTTCCTAAAAAAGGATTTAGCAATTGGAAGGATGATACGAATCATTCCAATTGCTAGTATATACAACAAATTTTGCATGGAAAGAATGCGCGAAAAACTTTCAGTGATGGGCCTGAAATTGCACCAGATTTACTCCTGACAAACATAATTTTCAAAATTTTCCCAGGGAGGGGCAGTGTCAGCCTGACCATTCCATTTTTGCTTCCTATGCCCCTGTTGATATATAATCTAGCTGATTTTTGTATTTTGTCTCTCTTTGATTCATCATTACTAAAAGACTTTAACAGGTTTATGAGTCCAGGCTGTCCTGCTATGTGCTAGAATAGCAGAATCGAGGCAAGTCTTGTTTGTTCTATTAAGAGGACCTAACTATGCAACATGGAAGGTTCAGTGTACGATGGCACTCAAGGAAGTCGGGATTGTGAGTGGTACTGAAGAGGCTCCTGCTGGCGATGTTGATCCAAAGGAGATGGAACACTATGCCGAGAGGCGAGATAAAGCGTTGGCCACTGTTGTTCTTTCAGTCGATCCATCTTTTTATTTGGGGATCCAGTTGACCCAGTTGCTGTTTGGAAGAAACTGGAAGAACAGTTCCAGAAAAAGTCGTGGGTCAATCAATTGAACATGAGACATAAACTATATACCTTAAGATTGAAAGATGGTTAATCAATACAGGATCATTCATGTCAAAACAATGCTGAAGCGTTTAACGAGTTGTTGATTGTTGGTGATGGATTTGCAGATGAAGATACGGTTGTCTATCTACTTGGCAGCTTGTCAGAATCGTTCAAAATGTTGGTTACTTCATTGGAATTGAACCCTACTCTTCCAAAGATGGAGATTGTGATTGAGAAACTGATGCATGAAGAAAGGAAGCTTAAAACCCGACAAGTGTCGAGTAAGTCAGGAAGTGTTGGAGCATAAGCTGTGAGACACAAGACATGATTGAAGGCTCCCAAGTGTTATGGCTGTCTGAGCCCAAGTTGTCTGAGCATTCGAAGCCAATTAGAACGGGAAAGAAAGGAGTGAAGAATGATGTACAAAAGAATCAACTTGAATGTAGTAATAGCAGTGATTCAGAATACAATGAGATTGGTCTAGTGGTATGTCAAATATTGTTGGCAGTAGACTCTAGCAAAGCAGACAGTTGGATAGTCAATTCAGGTGTGACTCGTCACATCTACAATGACAGAAGATCATTTGTAGAAATTCACACCTTGAACAAGCCATAAGATGTTATGTTGGTTGATGGACATCCTTTAAGTCTTATTGAAGCTGGTAATGTCACTCTAGAGCTTGTATTGGGAAATGCCAAGACCAAGCGGTGTCGACTATATAATGTACTCTATGTACCAAAGTTGTTGTATAATTTGCTGAGTGTCTCAAAGGTAACCAAAGCTGGAAAGTTCTATTCTAATGACTGTTAGATTTTCGATCCAGATGACAAAGTTGTTGTTGTTATTAGTGTCAGGAGAGGAAACCACTATCACTTGAGCTGTCAATAAGTGAAAGATGATCAAGTCCATGTGATAACGCTCAATTGAATGGCAAGTTGAAGGAGTTCATATGGCATCAAAGGTTTGGTCATCTGAACGAGAAGCCAAGTGTGAATAATCTAAAAGTATTTTGATGCGCAGCGTATTCCCACTTCCCAAAGGATGAAAGAAAGAAATTGAACCTGAAAGCAAGAAGGTGTATCTTCCTTGGTTATGGAGATGTCATAAAAGGATACAGGCTCTATGACCTGATTAAAGCTTGTGTGATTCACAGATGTAGTATTTGATAAAATCAGTTTAGAATTTGAGAAGGAGCAAATTAAAGATTAGAAGGTGTAAATCAACTTTCAGTTGAAATTTATGTGAGCATTGAGGAACCTTATTCTGAAGCTAAAGAGGAACAGACTGTTAATGAGGATGAGACAAACACAAATCAGTCTGATGAGGAATCCTCAATAGTGATTCATCGTTCAGAATTTACTGGACAACGTCCAGACTATTATGGAACATGGATCTACACAGCTAAGGAACAAGGAAAGGAACCTGTCACAGTGGAGGAAGCAATGCCCAGTCCTGAAAAAGAGAAGTGGAAAGACGCAACGGAGGAGATAAGATCTATTAAAGTGAATGAAGGTGGGAGTTACTTGAGCTACCAAAGGATAAAAACACTATTGGGTGCAAATGGGTCTAGAAATGGAAGGTTGGCATTGATGGGTCTGTGGAATGGTACAAGGATCGTCTTGTTGCTAAAGGCTATTCTAAGTAGTACGGATTAGACTGATGAAACATTTAGTCCAGTGGCATGGTCGAATCCTTACAAACACTATTTGCACTAGCTGCCAAGATGGTCTCCATGTAAATTAGATGGACACGACAACTGCTTTTCTCAATGGAAAACTAAAGGAGGAGTTGTATATGGATCAACCTGAAGGATTTGTAAAACGAGGAAAGAAAAGTAGTGTGTAAACTTAAGCATAGCCTCTATGGTTTAAAGCAAGCCCCCAAGATGTTGAAACTTCATCCTTGATGAAAAGGTGAAAGAAATGGGATTTGCTCAAGCAACCAGTGATCTCTGCATCACAAAAAGTGGAGAGCCATTCATAATTGGGATCTATGTTGATGACATCTTACTAGGCGGTAAAAGCGATAAGCAAATCAGTGAGGTCAAGTTAGCCCTGAGAGATTTGATGTGAAGGACTTAGGAAAACTCAACTACTTTCTAGGTGTCAAGATAGTACAGAATCACAGAGCTGGTACTATCTGGATTGGTCAAATGACCTATACAGAAGGAGTCCTGAAGAAGCTCAGATGTCATATTAATAGTACTGACATAAATAATAAGACAATGACTATTATAAGACTTGTTGTATAGTGTAACAAACAACAAAAATTTATTTTCACATTGTTTTTATTCAGTTAATTAAAGAATAAATAACAACTACATGTAATACACAAAATAGCTATGTTAATACTTTGAAGTATGTCTTTAACATGTGACAACCGACATTGCATGTAATAGCATATTAAAAAAAAGATCAACTTTATAGAATAGACTACCTAACTGTATTTTATTCTATAGTACTAGTATCATCTCCATATCAGAGTCAAAATCAGATCAAGCCAAAACAGATCACATATGAGGCATATCATCTGAGACTAAAAGTAAGTTACTTAAAAAAATAGAAAAGTTTGCAATATATAAGTTTTTAATGTCAACTTTACAATATAAAATTATTAATCAAAATTTAGTAGTTGTATCTATTAATTATAATGATAAAAAACGACCATAGACATGAATTTAAAATATCCTGCTATATTGTATTAATTATTAAGGAACTTGTAGTGTTAACTATACCAGTTAGTCTGCAAAAGATAGCTTCTTAGCTTTGTAAGTTCTCCTCATTTTTAAGCATTTCTTTGCAAATCACAACATTTAAAAGGACATGCAAGTGTTTACACTACATTAATGAGATCATAATGATGTAATGACATTTATAATGAAATTATAAGATTATGTAACATGGTATATATCTTTATATTTATACCTGCAGTGTTATATACAGCATTTTGTCTCTCACATACTTTTTATTAGTCATATAAATAAATAATGTGACTTTTGGACAAAGAAGCATGAAAAGCTTTGATATGCCTCACAAAGAAATTTGCAATTACATTGCCATGCCCAAGACAGGTTGATGATGTAGGTCATTATTGGAATTCCACTAAACCAGTCATCATCAACATGAACAGAATATAGTATATTAGGTACTGTGTTGTATGGAAACCCCCATCAAATGGGAGGAGTCTGATGTAGCTAGCTGCTCCCTCTCCGAACAGATATATTAGTGGTGGTATATACATGCATCACATGAAAACTTATTGTGTACATGGATACACAGAGTTGATGTCTTTCTGTGTGTGCACATCAATATATATCTTTACAAACTTTATATTGAATAACAATTATATTGTTTAGTGCTATGTCAATTGAATTATATATGTTCTCAATTTTGACTATTTTAAAAGAATAGTCCCCAAACTATATACTACTAATGAAACCCCAAAAATATTTATACACAGACATTGGGACTCAACTGGTCTCAATAGTAGATATTGACATCCTTGCTGTGATCATCTAATACAGTAAATTAGTTGTACTTTTGTTTTGTTAGTTGAACATATTAGAGTGTGGATAATAATAGGTCCTGTTGTGTGTGCAAAATATTATATTGTAAATATGTTTTATTATAGGAAACACTCGAAGTGTTAAGTGGACTATAGTTACACCTACTTCATCTTCTGTGGCAGAATTTAAAGAAGTGATACATCAACTAATGAGACAAAAACACAACATGGAGTATTAGACTCAAGTCATTATCTCCAAGTTTACTAATACTATTAATCAATAATAATGAATGCCGAGTAAGGAGTTTTTATATAGAGAACACTCTTTAAACTGTCACAAGTAGTAACTTATAACAAAACAATGTAGATCCTTGCTTTTTACTCCTCACATCTCTTCCCATATACTTACAATTCACTAACAACAGCTCTAACTAATAATAGTATAATTAAGGTGTTATATTTGTATTATAACAATAACATCACTGATAAAGACATGCCTCATTTCTTTCAAGTTATTATTAATAATAATACATTGCAAGAACTAGATTTCACTGACTGCCGTAATATTACTAAATTTGGTAAACAACAATTACAAAATGTTTTAGTTAAAAATAATAGTTTGAGTGTGTGCATTAATTTCAAAAAAATACATTAATTATTACTTATTTTTGTATTATGTTTAGTAGCTGACGAGGAGTAATAAATTATAGAAAATGCTACAGCACCTAAAATGAATATATTATTAAAAATGAAATGAATGACCAGATGAACTGACCCATCTTTGCATGTTTGAAAAGATACTGTATCCCACAACTGCAGAGATAAGAACCAAGGATCTGCAAAGACCACAGGCAGCATTGGGTTACTTGTTCAAATATGATGTAAGATGTTCATTATAGTATACCAACCATGAATATGCGACTTACTATCTAAACAATTGCAAGGCTGTCAAATCACCTTTAACAGTAAATTAGCCATAACTATTCAATTATTAGCAATTAGTGCATATTTGTACCATTGTTTCCTATTTTTTGCACAATAATTATTATTAGCGCTAAAATATTTTGTGAATGTGAGTGTTTATTTGATAATATAAATGGCTAATCTGTACCATTTGCTGTAAAACCAAAACTAGAGAAGGCATTGGATGCCATGGTAGGAAATTTAGAAAAAGTAGATTTCAGCAAGTTGGGAACACCAATAGTACCAGTAATAAAACCCGATGGCAATGTGAGAGTGTTCAGTGGCAACAAGGTTACCCTCAACCCATGTCTAGAAATTCAGCAGTACCCATTACCTATAGCTAGGGTATAAGAGTGTTTTCAAGCAATGAATGAAGGAAACAAATTTACCAAAATCGATTTAGCTCAAGCTTATAACCAAATCATGTTGGATGACAAGTCTAAATGTTTAACCACCATAAATACACATAAGGGATTGTACCAATGGACAAGATTGCCATATGGAGTAGCATCCAGTCCTGCAATCTTCCAAGGGATAATGGACAAAATTTACAAAGACTACATCAAGTAGTGTGGTACTCATCATAGGAAAAAAAAGAGGAACAACACTTAACAAATGTGGAGGAAGTTTTGAGTTGACTAGAAAAGTATGGTCTTCGAGCTCGTTGTAGCAAATGTCTATTTTTTCAAGATTCGGTACAATATTTAGGCCATGTCATCGATAAAGAGTAAATTCACCAAGTCTAAAAGAAAGTAGAAGCAATTTTATCAGCCAAAGCTCCGAAGAATATAGAACTACATTCATTTATGGGAATGGTAAATTATTATGGGAAATTTATACCTAAGTTGTCAACAGTTGCTACCCCCATTAACCAATTAAGAGAGAAAGAAGTAAAGTGGAAGTGGACAAAGAGAGAGGAGAAACTATTTGAACAGCTCAAGCAACAGCTGGACAGCAATGGATGGTATATATCCAAAGAAAAAGGACAAAATGCATCATTTGACTGTACTGCAAATGGTGTTCTACAACCTGTTATTGTGTGGATAAAAATGGACAACTTTTATTGAATACAAGTAAAATAACAATTGAAGAACCTAATGGATTCATTCTGACTATTTTCTTACTACGAGTGTGTCAACAATTACAGACTTAAAAGGTAGTGATGATGTTAGCTACCCCTGTCCAATTAAAATTGCAGTTAATATTGTACCTATATTAACTAAATTATACGCTTCACATGTACGTATTTTCATTAGTTATTGTCTTTTATTAGCCATACAAAGAAACTACTGTTTAAATTCTCCTTGTAGTAAACATGGCAAATGTCACAGTTTAAGTAATGGATATGTGTGCAATTGTTCTATTGCATACACTGGTGTTAATTGTAAAGAAGGCAAGTTTATATGAAGCAATACATATTATGTTACATTATCAATTGATTATTGCTTTAACAGTCTACATTTTACCAAACATTACACAACAACCTACAAACACTTTAGGAAGTCTCTACTCCACTGTTAACCTTACTTGTAGATCTACTGGTAATCCTATTCCTACTATTTTGTGGTATAAAGTAATATGTTAATTCCAAATGACAACAATAATCCTTCTGTATTGATGCCCTTTGAACAGAATTTGAAAGACAGAGAATGTTATCATTGTGAGACTAGACATTTAATTAGATAAAATATTTCCTCAGTGAACCTTTCAATTATTATCCTTACCATAACAGGTATTAATATATGTATATATATATATATATATATATATATATATATATATATATATATATATATATTATATATGTATATATATATATATATATATATATATATATATATATATATATATATATATATATATATTGTTTATTGTACTTAATATTCAATATAGCTATTGTTCAATATACAGCTGAGATACACATATCTGAAGAGACAACTAACAGGACTTGATCCAAGGTTTTATTAATCAGGTAATGTCCATCATCAATATGAAGAACATAGCAATTTTTTCGCTTTCAGACTAACAGTTTACTTTCTGGTAACAGCAATTGGTTATACTAAGTAAACAAATCAATATCAACATGCCATTAGTTGAAGTAAATAGATTTGCTATGTTAATATATTAAGTTTATTGTGGAGGATATTTTACAGTGGAGCTATATGGGTTGAAGCAAGTGTAGCAGCATGTAATTATAGTGACTTAAGTCGTGAAATTTGTGACCTAATAAATTTTTGTGAACATTCTTGAAAGACATTGATTGTAAATACTTTCATTGATGCACCAGTTGCAAAAAAGGTAGAAAGACCGAAGAACTTTACCAGTGATAGCAACAGATTAGGTTCTATTGAAGCTATTGTAAGCATTACTGTTCTGGTAACAGCTGCAAAAGATATGTCAGGAAATCTTAGTGTAAGACATTTCTGTTCTGACTAACTACATGTTATGTTATTTATAGTTATCTAGACTACTATTAATTTGAAAGTAGTTAGTAACATCTTAAATGTCAACAAAGACACTTTACAGACAACTTGCCAAGAAACATCTAACACATCAGCTAAGTCAGTTAACTTTTAATACATTTTGAGATCAATATTGTTCTTAACACAGAATACTAGAAGGTGTTGTGTCAGTTCTAGAGAATATTCCAATCACTAATATTTCTGAACCCATTGTAATAATACAGAAATCATTTGCTGTATTAATACAAGTGGATACTGAGGAATTCACAAAATTTGGTCAAACATTTAGTATAAATTAAAAAGGATATTATTATTCCCATTATTATGTTGCACATGTTCTGATAACATTATCCAAAGTGAGAGTTCCAGTCAAGAATATATATATATATCAGCATTTACATACTTGTCTGAGAATCACTGTCTCTGTAATATCAGTTGTTCTAAATCACATATAACTTATATATATATATCAAATTTGAATGTCCTAGAACTATGAAACCTATCTTCTTGTTCTTTATTTACTTATATATATTGATTATTATTTATAGGTATATATATATATACATATATATTACGTATATTGATAACTTATTCTATTTTACAGTATTTTAGGATATGAAATAGATTTGAAGGAATCTGATTGTCTGCTCATCACACATTCAAGTAGTTATGATATACATTTACAACAATTTAGATTTGTGGACGAACTTACTGGAAAGTCATAATATTGACTTGACAAACTATAGTTTTTACGAATTCTTTTCATTCTCCATACAGTATTGATGTTGTCCTATAATAAGTTAAAAAGATGATTCTAATGACAAACCTGATGCCTTTGTTCATCTGTTGAAGTTGTGAAGTGATTGCTTACTATTCAACTACATGTACAGTTTTTTAGCTGCATAGAAAAATAGCAGAAACATAATATAGAAGACGTTATTAATTTTTAATCAGATTCTAAGATATAGTGGTGTTTAGTCATAATGTTAACCTAACTTATATAATGGGTTGGAACTACTACCCTAACTGATTCAATATACATATATTAGAATGATGTTTTTACACCAATCACATAATGAACTCATATGTATAGTTTTATTTTTATTTATATTTGGTACGTTTTGAAACTAATTGGACACACAGAATCCCAAATTCATATAATGATGTAAGCCTTATAAAACAACAGCAGAAACATTACTACAAGTGTTACATTAATTATTATTTTATCACAAAATCAATTGTTTTAAAATTATATTTTCAATTTTGTTACAAATATCTCTCCAAATCTACCACATACTTAATCAATGACTACTATATTATTGCATTAATGGCAACTTTTGCATCTAAAGGAAAAGAACTAACTTAAAATTACGACTTTGTATCCTTTTTGGAAGATCATTTATTTCTATAACTATACCAACTTGTTCTAAACAATACTAAAACCTAGTAGATTTTTTATTCAGATATATTGTTTAGTTTTTATGCATAATGGAGGACATCACTAATGAAAATTTTATACCAAATCGAAAGAATTTAGTCATGATACTAATTTTCTATATATGTTTCATGTACACATGTAAATACCTTTTGCTTTGTTTTGCTAGAAACAGTTGTGACTTTCTAACGACAAAACTCTACAAAATTATTATTAAATGTGTGAACCAAAGGTATTCATTATTGATTCTACTATTTAAGGTATCATAATGGAACATTTCTTTGTAAATATCTATTTAGTTATAAAACATTTGGCAAGCTTACCACATCTGGCTTACATAAAGCTTTTCCGAATTATTTCAATATCTTATCCATCAACCTTTTCTCTACTTACATACCAATATGTAGTTATCATTATGTCATTGTCACAATTATCATATAATGTGATCTCCTGACCTTACTTCTCATCTGTGTGTAGGTTGGTATATTATTAATGGAATTTAATATGACTGTATATATACTGAGACTAATTTTTGTTTTACTTGTTGTCTAAAGTGTAGTCAATCTTATTATTATCCATGTATACTGTCTTGTTATCACGCTTTCTATAGTTAATGCATCTAGTCTCTAAAGGGACTGGAACTAATTCTCTCGCTAGTCCCTCTTGTCATCAAACCACACATGTACCTTAAGGTGGAGCCACTGATCTCCCTTGTAACATTTTTGTTGTTAATAAACAAGGTGACATTATTATCAAGATCACTTCTAACCCTCATCATCATTGTGACTAGTGTAATTAGGATATTTCAGTAGCATACTGTACAGAATGTAAAGTTCTCCTCTGTAAGGATTAGTGGAATGGTCACTAACACATAAATATAACTTGTACCCACACATCTGTTACTCTTAAAGAAGCTTGCACTATGACTTGAGACAAATTAATTAAATTAAATTCATCTTTCAACCATATTTGTCAAGATCACACTGTCCAGCAACTAAATTACTATTGTCAACAATATATACTTTTCCAGTATGCAATGAATGTACCGTCATTAGTCACAAAGAAAATCCCTTTACAGATATACAGCAATAAGGCAACTCTTCATGTGACCATACTAAGTTTCCAAGAAGTGCACCAACTGATATCAGAACAAGTGATTAAGGGGAAAATCAAAGCTTGTAAAAATGAATTAGATACAATCATATGTCGAAACTTGTCTACTTTGCAATAACTGTTTAGTTTAATTGCTGTAGTTTCTAATGGATCAGTGTGGATAGCTGATAGTAGTAACAATAGACTATTTAATACTAATAATTACACACATTTAATACTATTATACATAAATATCCTGTATTCTAAGAGTATATCTTCAATCACAACTTACGACAACTATAAAAACTAAACAGTGTTATTTATTGTAATCCAAAGGTTTTGTCATTTTTAAAAAAATATACATCCTCACAGTTATGTTATTATTACATTGGTTATTATTACAATGTTATTATACTTGCATGTATAACTGTATTTACAGTTAGCAAAGTGACACCATAATTTTTAATACAAATCTGATTGATTTGTAATGTTATTATTGTAACGTCATAATTGTAAAAATGTCAAAAGTATTTATTCTTTCACTTATACTATGTGACTAATGATAGATGATTAAACTAATACAGTGATTGCAGGCAATTGACTACAATTGAAGTATTAGTTCATATCTACGTATATTTATGAATCTGAACAGAAACGAACCAACTAAAGTAATTCCATTTTTTAACCATACCTGTCAAGATGACACTGACCAGCAAATAAGTACTAACTCCAACAATGTTTTGCTAATCCAGTGTGCAATGAATATACCATCATTATCCATAAAGATAATCCTGTACTGATTTAAGTAGACAGGTAGACAGCAATAAAGCAACAGGTCATGACAGCATATAGAATTTCCGAGTAGCTTAACAACAACTTAAGAAAGTCTTGACATGAGTAGAAGAGATGAAAGAGAACATCAACGCTTTTATATGTGAATTAGATACAATTATATATCAAGCATTTGCCTGTCTCTAACAACTTTTATATCAACTTAAAGAAGCTTTTTAGCTCAAAGTAGTGAGATAGCTAATGCTAAAGAGGTTGAACATCTGCTGAAAACAATGACTACTCTCAAAGTCTAGCACCAAAATACACTGATGTTGAATTACCATGTGTTGCTCACAAACTACAGATTGGAGCAAGCCAACTATAATATGAGTTCTCTCAAAAGTCTCTCAAAATACTTATTTTTTGAGGATCTGCCTGCCTAGCTTTGTGCAACAATTTGGCTGGTTCTGGTAGCAATATTTTTGTATATAAATCTCCCTCTGACGTTTTTTGTACTGCTCTGATCATCTTCATTTGACCTCTAACACAATCATTGTCTTAACTCCAAAAGGTCAATTATTCATCAGTATGGTCAGCCTCATCTTAAACGTGAAATCAGCACAGCTATTGATTCAGTTAGTAATTCATTTATGTCTAACAATTACTAACCCGCATATCTTTTTATTTTTGATCCACATGGCACTTATATCTACTCAATCAGAGGGTTCTCAGGGAATAACATTGGCTCCAAAAAGACCAGTATAGATAACTAGTTCTGGTAGTAATAATAAACTTTAAATTTTAGATACTAATATATATTGCATATATTATTTTTTATTGTATGAAGTGTCCTTCACTATATTGTATTTTTCACTGGTATTGAGCATATTTTATAGTAACAAGATATTATTTGAAATAGCATGATTTAATTAAGGTTTATTGCTGTATATCCTCTTTTATCTCATTAACTAACTAATTTATTTTGCTTGATAACTATAATTTATCAATAACACATGATACATAAAGATCCCACTCAAAGTCTACAATATACAAGTCAACATGTGAAATGATATAAATGAGCATGCAAACTATGTTGTTCATTTGTCTGTTGTGTATAAGTTGTTGTGACTAAAACTATAGCTTTCAACCATGTGATCAAATACACTACTGCAATCGATAATCTACTATTATCAAGATAATATGTATAGACATTGCAAATATCTAGTATGCTGCAAAATGCACCAATGACACTATATGAACACACTGGTTATTATTTGTATAATATACATTGAAACTGAATAATTTTGTGATGATAAACAATATATTTATCATAGTTATATCATCATAATAATAACAGTGTATAGCTGCAATAAATGTTTTAAAAAATTAACACACTTACATATTTATTTATGTATATATATATATATATATATATTATATATATATATATATATATATATATATATATATATATACATATACACATATATACATATAATGTTATAGAAGTGAGTGTTGTTATACATGTGTCAATGCATGTAGTATTGTAAACTGTTTTTATTGTTGTTGTAAACAAGTGGAGCAGAGATGTAAAATGTATAAATTCAAGACAATTAAAGTCCATCAACAACAAATAATTATATCTTTGGCGTACAAAGAACTCAAAATGAAAGGTAAAAGAGTTTGCTCTTATCAAGTACAATGTATTAATTCAAAAGGAGCTGTTTCGATGATATGGATTAATATGTGTGTATTTGTCTTCTGGTCATTTGTTCCTAGTGGTAACATCTATTCAGAAATGAAAGAAGTTCAATATAACTATTATGAAGTCACTCATTGTTTGATTTTAACTCTTCAAATCTTTTATCCACTAGTTGGATGGATTGCTGATGCGTGGATTGGCCAAGATAGAGCTATTTTATGTGGTTTTTACTCTTTAATATTAGCATGTGCTTTTTTGACACTATCTATTATTATTAAGGACTTTGAATCACTGATTTCACAAATCATTCTTTATACAAGTACCATTGTCAATTCATTGGGTATAGCTATTATATATGCTAATACTCTTCCTTTTATTACTGATCAATTAATAGGAGCATCTGGTGATGAACTCAGTGCTGCAGTACATTGGTGGTATTGGAGTCAAATATTTCCAATTACAGTGGCTTATAACACGTCCTGTATATTAAAAAAATACACCTCAAATATTGACATCTATCTTCTTTTTTTTTCACTGGTCTAGCTATTGCTCTCTCTAATATATTTCTTGGTCAACACTTGCTTAATAAAACACCTCAGATCACTAACCTTATTAAAAATATTGCTAATGTACTCAACTATGCTAGAAAGAACAACTATCCCAGAAATCGTAGTGCCCTCACATACTGGGATCAAGATGTCCCTTCAAGATTGGATCTTGGTAAGAATAAATATGGTGGTCCTTTCTCAGAGGAGGAAACAGAAAATGTCAAAACATCACTCATATTAGTGCCTATCATTTTTATATGTGCAATGAGAGGAATAGTTATACCAGTTGAATCGGTTCAAAAACACTACATGAGAGTTACATTTGGCAAGAATTTTAAATGTTTGTTTAGAGATGAATTGGAACTAACTCATATGATAGCTACATTTGGAATTCCACTATATCATTTTATTATAAGATCACTTTTACAGAACATGACTAAGTATACTCCTAGTATGTTGAAAGTAATTGGAGTTTCTCTTTTCTTAAGTATTATTGAACGTATTTGTATGGTAACCATAGAGACTATAGGTCATCTCCAAACTCCTAATGTCACTTGTATGTTTAATAACAGTAGCAGTCATTTTAAAACAGAATTATCTCTCAATTATTACTGGACTATGACGTCATTAATATGGAATATAATTGGTACTCTTGTTTTTGATCTTGTTATTAATGAATTTATTATTGCTCAATCACCTCAACAAATGAAAGGGTTCTTTTTTGGACTATTTTATGGATTGAATGGCATAGCCAAAGTTATTGGATACAACCTTTACCATCCTTTTCAATTAATGCCTCCTCAATCCATTCCTACAAGCTGTGGTTTCTATTACTACATCACTCAGACTCTTCTTCTCTCCCTCGTGTTTATTTTCTTCCTCATTCTCACTAAAAAATACAAACTGAGAGTGAGAAATTATCCAGTTAATATTCATATGATAGCTGATACACATATCACAGCTTATATCAACCAGGAAGAAGAGTATTGTAGAGAAACAGATAAAGAAAACTACTCCATTCACTTGTCAAATGAAGACATTTTTAATTATTATAACAGAAACAACTATTAATACAGACCTTATTCAGGAGAAAGGAGAAAATATCATGTCTATAATAAATAAATATGATTTTTATTTTATAAAAATTTTTGTTTCTTATTTTTCAGAGTGACTGCTGTGTTATATTATTTAGTGTTTTCACTAACTACTATTTCCATTTAGAAGACAACAAAATGCTCGCACATATATAGTTGGCTGTTGATTCACTAATTCATATTCAGTGATGTATTTTTCAACAGTATATTTACCATATTCACTTTAGGCAATGCAATTATGCTATTATTTATATTGTCAATTCTGTCATTTGTATGTAAAAACGTCATCAAGAAGGTTATGTTTCTCAACGCCTCGTACATATTCTCCTGCTGATGTTTACTTGAGTGTACATCCTCTAAACTATTTGATAATGTATTGTTGTTTTTTTTAAAATTAAAAGATTACTTGTTTGTTTGTTATGTTTATTGTTGCGGCTAATTACAACATCCCTTGATATGACTACAAAATGTATGTGTGTAGAGTAGGTACATGATTAATGAATTCTCTAATTTAAATTCGTCAACAACATGTTTGTTGTAAGAGTATTGACTATTAGGAATATATGCGATACACTGGGTTTGTATTATATAGTAATAAAATCTCTGATCTCTTTCTCGAATAGAAGTATAATATACATAAGAATTTGTAGGATAGTTCTGTACTTCTTAGTTTGTAATATATGAATGAAATTAAAATTATGAATAATAAATTCCAGTCACCGAGATACTGATCTAAACACAGTAATTAGCTAAAGCATTTTCTTCTCAACATGTTGAATTGATTGAAAAGCTGTACTGCCACAGATTAACCCAGGTTAAAGTGCTGTATTTTGTGATATGATAATGATATCTTCAGAAATGGGTGAGGTAACCCTTCTGATGACATAACCAGAATAAGAATAAGAAAGAACAATTTAGTTGTCAGATTACTTGCTGGTTTTTACCTTAGCCATGATTTTTGGCTTTTATTGAAACCTCAATAGTTGTGAAAATGGAAGGCTTGTGTGTATTATTTGTTTGTTATAAGATATGAGGCTATAATGTGCAATACATAATAAGCTGGAGAAAGTTTTAACACTTTTCTCCATTAAAAACTGTCCAATACAAACAATGAATGCACATTTTAAAACTCATCGATGTCTTTATACAACTTTATGACATTAAAATCTACTGGATGGATTTACAAACACAGCAAACAATTGGCATGACAGCAGTGTGCTTCAATGTTTAATTAATCATCCTGCTTCCAACAAATTGTGTGAATTGATAACAGAAAATCATAATCATTGTGAAGAGTATGAAAGTATCAGTTCAGCAATGAATAATTGTATAGAAAATTAAAACAAAAAAAAAAAAACCATAAGAAAGTAATATAAATAAAACATTCTTTTAAACAGGGGAATGTTTCCTAAAGATAATCCTCATTTATGGGAGACTTATCAGTTTAGAAGGGAAACAGTCAAACTTTCAATTGCAAAAGAACTAGGAAGATCATACACACTCTGACACATTTTATAAGATTTGGCAACATTTTCACTGAGAAATCATCATGATTAAATGAATTTGTAACTGCAAATAATTATAATTTGAACATACGTTTATTGATTATAGCAGTAACAATAAATTCTAACAATAATTATTTACCTTGTTAACTCTTTCACGGAATGCTGCGCAATTTTGCGCAGGCGTGGTTTCCTTTTTTGTGGGCGGCTGCGCAATTTTGCGCAGCATATGTCAAATTATTATTAAAATCAATTTTTATAAAAGAAAGTGAGATTATGGCTCGTAGAAAAGATATCTTACCCTCAGACCCTAATTTCCTTTTAAATTATCTTGAGGAAATGCCTAGTGGCGATGAATCTGACGACAACTTCGATGGTTACATTACGGATGAAGATGTGGAAGACGAAGAAGAATCCAGCTGCACTGCAATCTCCAGCTCCACCCTTACCTCTTGCGAAGAGCGAACTAGCTCTAGTTCAACTTGTTTTAGTGAGCTATTTTCTAGCTCATATCAGTCTCCAGGTAATAATGACATTATACTACACTTACATCATCTTTTTTGATAAATAATATATGAAAAGATATATATAAAATTATTGACCAAAAATATTTATAAAATTACATTCTTAACATGATACATAATATTAGAAAATATTGAAAATATATAAACATTTACTAACATGGAATTTCTATTAGGACACTCTGTCACTTATCAACATACTATCCCAAATATGCTCGATAAATCTCCAGTGGATTTTTTCAATCTCCTTTTCAATGACGATATCAAGAAAAACATATGGGAAGAGACTACTCGATTCGCTAACCAGTATACACATAAGCACTCTGAATTTATGGCCAGTCATTCTAAGGCTAGAGCTCATGACTGGGTAAAACAACCTATGTCTCTAAAAGAGGTAGACGCTTTACTCTCAATAATTATTGCTATGGGAATTGTTGGATACCCTACTATTAGGTATGAAAAATATACATTACATATACACTTATATATTTGACATAACATTAACAAGTAAATTACTAGAGTGTACTTCTTTAGGAGTTACTGGAGTCAGAAGTGGCCATTTGCTAATACAAACTTCTCCTCTGTTATGTCGGGACGCAGATTTGAGCTTCTAATGAAGTTTCTACATCTAAATGATACTGATAACATGCCATCACGGGATAGTCCAAATTATGATAGAATTTATAAAATCAGACCATTTCTCGACAAACTTCTTACCAGTTTCAAAACCAACTATAAGCCTTCTCAATATCTGTCAATCGATGAATCCATGATAAGCTTCAAAGGAAGGTTATCATGGATACAATACATGCCCAAAAAACCTACAAAATGGGGTATGAAGGCTTGGGTACTAGCTGATTCAACGAATGGCTACGTGTACAATTGGAAATTATACACAGGTAAAGAGACAAATAACACAGTGAAAAAGGGATTAGCACATCGAGTTGTTCTAGAACTATTGCAAGATTTAGTTGGAAACACTTATGAGGTCTACGTTGATAATTTTTACACCTCACCAGCACTTTTTACTGACCTGATCCATCTTGGATTCAAAGCTTGTGGAACACTCAACAATAACAGACGTGGGATAAATCAATCCTTCAAAAATCATAAGTTAGCAAAAGGAGAGTTATACTCTGAACGAACAGATGACGATAAAATGATGTGTCTAAAGTGGAAAGATAAACGTGAGGTCTGTATGCTCTCTACCTTTCATGATGACAGTGTCACCTCAAAGAAGAGGAGGACAAAGCATTCTGCTGATGGAACAGAAACCATCAAGAAACCAAAAGTAGTCGAGGACTATAATCAATACATGGGAGGAGTGGATAAATCTGACCAACTGATTTTGTACTATGGCTTTGCTCATAGGAGGGTGAAATGGTGGGAAAGAGCGTTCTTTCATTTGCTAGACCTGTGTCTCGTCAATGCACATATTTTATACAACATGAACAATAGTAAGAAACTCACCCAACTAGACTTTCGAATCGAGGTTGGGAAAAGTCTCCTTGATGGCTTCCAAAGTCATATCTCTCACCATTTTGTGTCAACTGAATTACCTCTTAGGCTAACAGAAAGGCCTTTTCCTGAGCCAGTACCAACCGACACACCTTATGGAGGTCGTCCACAATGCGAAGTGTGCCGATCTAGAAAACAAAAGCGATCACAAACACAATACAGATGCAAACAATGTAAAACACCACTACATTTACATCCATGCTTTGAAATCTATCACACAAAACTACACTACCACATTTGTTAATATTCTATCACATAAAACTTCACATAACTTCAAATTATTCTAATGTCTGTACAAATCTCTATGTATTCACACTTATTATCAAGCTACATCATGACTCAATAGTTAAAATTATTCTAATGTCTGTACAAATCTCTATGTATTCACACTTATTATCAAGCTACATCATGACTCAATAGTATACTTGTATTTCCTATTTTAGGCGTCTAACAGAATCTGTGCTATATACATGCATGTTAGAACACCTACATACAATTTCATTGTGTTTCACTTACCTTTTCAATTCCAAAGACATAAAAATAATTGAGAATGAGTAACAGACTTGACAAAACTGTCACAACTCTAGGTGAAGTAACTGCGAATGATATTGGTATAATGAAGCTTTTTTTCATCTAAAGTTGTTGACACAACCTTGAAACTCTAAGAATATAACCAGTAACTATTATACAACAACTAACCTTTTAAAAAAATAAGTCAGGATGAGTAACAGACTTATAAAAACTGTTACAAATCTAGGTGAAGTAACCGCGAATGAAATCTGGTATGACGAAGCTCTTTTATTCATCTAAAGTTGTTGACACAAGCTTCAAACTTTAAGAATATAACCAAAAACTATTATACAACAACTAACCTGTCAAAAAAATAATTCAGGATGAGTAACAGACTTATAAAAACTGTTACAAATCTAGGTGAAGTAACCGCGAATGAAATCTGGTATGACGAAGCTTTTTTATTCATCTAAAGTTGTTGAGACAAGCTTCAAACTTTAAGAATATAACCAAAAACTATTATACAACAACTAACCTTTCAAAAATAGAGTGTACAGCCCTCAGCAAGACAGAAAACTGATCAAAGGTGACCTCGAGTAAAACGTGGAATAATCAAGTCAATTTGGCCACCCACAGGAAGTTGACGTTGATTAATTTGATTACCCGTGAAAGGGTTAATATGTCTAAAAGTTGTGACTACATAATAAAACAGTTTCATGTACCTAAAATCATTTTGGTGAGCTAATTATATCTCTTTTCACTTTCTCTTTTATCTATAAAATTAAACAAACATGTCTCAAGTGTTTGAACATGTTATATTTTATTGTTATAGCAGCCAAAGCTCTGCATTCCTTCTATCCCTCTCTCATATATAGTGTTCATAATGTAATCTGTATTAATGAAATAAAATTCTACAAAAGTAAGGTGTAATTAGTACCATTGCAATAACTTTCTCTTTGTGTGTGCATGTGTGTGTATTCATCATATTGTACAGCTATAAGAGTGCATCCGCAATGCATAGTATTTGTTTTTTTTATTTTAAAGTATTTGGTAGCTGTTCATATATTTCAATTTGCCTAGTCCAAATTTGCACACTAAATAAGATAATTACCTTATTACTCTCAATATGATTAATTCATATGGTTACAATGGCAACATACTATAATTTTTCTCTCTTTATATCATTCTTACAGAAATGTCTTCAATATAATTATTTTATTTGAATTAATATGTCTCCTGTTCACAAGTAGGTCATAGTGGCCATAACTATAGATTATCTATCTCTGTGGATGCTTATAAGCTACTTCCACAGTAACAGAAATAACAATCTATATTTTTGGGATGATTACAAGTGCCTTAGCATGGACAATTACTTGTGAAAGATTTAGGTACTGTTTTAGACTCAACTCACGTGAAAGTCTTTGTGCATCTGCTGCATTATTCCATACAGATAATATCTTATCAGAGTATGAAAGCACAATGATGTTTCTTGTTCTGATTAAAATGATTAACACACAGGTTAGCAGCTGCTCAAGCTGATAGGAAAATGACTTCTAAATGTTCAATGCATTTTCAATGTTATTTTTAAGTTTATTTTATTATATCATAATTTCCAGACTCTATATTTTCTTGTCTGATAAATTAAATTGTAAGAATATGTTGAGACGGTCAAAGAAGTTTATAGCTAATTACTATAAAATAAGTTTTATGACTGGCTACAGATTTTGTTTGTTTCTTAGGTAACATTGCAGATCATTTGTCATAATGATATCTACTTGAGTGTTGGTCAGTGCTGTAGCTACTTTCATCATATATGTATTTTAGATCTCCACAATTTATTTGAGAAAGTCTTCTATTTGTCTCCCATATGCACAGCTAGCAACTGCATGGAATACACATTGGATATTTTGTTGGTCACTTGGGAATGCAATAGGAGTCAAAAGTGTTTACTTGAGGTATCCAAACATGGTTACTTGGTTAAATATGTACTTAAATTTGCAATCTGATAGACAATCTTGGATACTAGTATTGCATACTGTTGGGATACTGTTGTGCGATTTCCACATGTGCACAAACGTTTTGTATACTGAATGTAGTTGATTTAATTGCAAATATAAAAAAATGAAGAAAAAAGTTCAAAAAAGTCATTGAGAGGTTTGCAAAGTCCACTCTGGGGTAATAGGGAGAGGTGCAGAGGTGGAACTTGTCCTAAGTCTTCTTGTTTTCCTCAGAAACATATCAGTCTTACTCCTGGCAATCTTTGAATAACGATCATCCAATAACTCCAAGAAACAATTCAAATCTACATGAGACACAATACCAATTAAAAAAAAATGATTGAGGTGTATAATCGTAAAACGTACTTTCAGATCTCCAAGTAGGTTAATGAATGACAACAACTTCAGTGTTGGAGGGATCATCACTTTCATAAGACATGTGTTCCAATGTTATGTCATTCCAATACTGAAGTTTAGTCTTTCTAAGCATATCTCCTCTGTTCTTAAATTTCTAAAAATCAATAGTCTCAATGAGGAAAATTAATACTGGTAAAAATTCATACCCTATGAATTCTAGCTCTATATTTCTTCTTCATTGCTTCAGTGTTGAGTACTTCAGCATCACTGTTTTCTTCAAGTAAAAACTGTCTTCATAACTCTTGGTGCTTCCTTTTAATAGCACCTACACGTAAATCGTAATAAGAACACACTAAATATTACTTAGGAGTCAACACATTTAATTTGATCTTCTGAATAGGTGGATCCTTTCATTTGTTCAATTAAAAAGGAACATACAACTACATTGTGAGGGGACGTTGAACTGAAACATAGTTTTAATATTTAAGTGATACTGATAAAAATATCAACTTACCTTTCCTTCAATTTAAAGTTGTCATTTTCTTGTAAAGCATTATACAATGATGAAATCATGTTCTAAAAAAATCAATCAAATAAGCACAAGAATCAAACAGAAATGTACCATAAAATCCCTAGCAATCCTTTGCTTTCCTCTCTCTGGCATGCTACTATTTGACCAAAGTGAATCTTCCTTCATTAGGTTCTCCACTGCAGTGAGCCTTGAATCTGTTACATCCATTTTTGAGGTGAAAATCTTCTGTTGGTCAATTGAATGCTGCAACATTGTTTGTTGTTGTTGTAGAAGCAACATTATATCTGTTTGTGAATGGGATGCATCCACACCCCCAATGTTGAAGATTTGAGCCTGGGAAGAGTCAACAAAAGAACTGCTTAAAAGGGAACACAAATTCACAGGTGGCAAGGCAGTTTTATTTAGCTCGGGGTCAGGTAAAGAAAATAATTCATCATCTTTTTCAAACACACTTTTTAGTAACAAAGCGTAAACTAAACAAATCATCACCTGGTATATACTGTGGAGTAGTAGATGTTTGCCTTGTCCTGGTTGGCGCCACATTTTCTTTGTTAAAGAAGTGTTTTGGCGATATGCTTTTCTTCGACGTAGGAGTTTTCACAGATCTCCCTTTATTAGTCTTCAGCCTCAATAAGTTCATAATGATGAAATTAATCAAGATTTCACGCCCAATCACAGCAAAAATTTCCCTTCTTCTACTCTATTACGAGGGTGTGGTTAGTAGTTGAACTAATAAGCAAGTCCAAAAGTATACAAGTTTGTATATTTGGATTAGGATACTAGTTTGCGTATGTGGCGTGTTCAACAATTGATACTTTTGTATATGACAGGTGTTTCTGCCGTGATGTATAGTTAACTAGAGATAGCATAGGGAAAAGATGTAACATGTTCTTTGAAAGGTATATTGTATATAATTGAATTTTTGTTAGCTATGAACATGACAATATTGATAGGTGATATGTTCATTGATAATTGCTGTGGAAATGCATTGAAATAGCATCATAGTGTGAACAGCATATTCTGCATTGAAAGCAATTAAGGCATAAGCCTTGCTGTGTTACACTTGTGGAATGAATATCTGAATCAGATATTTAATATCAAGTGGAAAAAAATGAAAAAGGGTCTTACAACTACTCATAAAATTAATTATATTTTTCGTCAAATAATCTTTTACTTACTAAGTTGATTCAGCTGTTTTTTGCCAGGCAATTGATTTATATATTTATATATATTCACATCAAATAAAGTAGCTTTGTTAATAATGACTTATAAAATCATTCCATCTTTCATTCAAAATATTCCCTAATTTATCAACTACACTTATAACAAATTATTTAATATACACAGTAAGACACTCTCACTGCATTATTTGTTAACAATAGGAACAGTTACATAAACCAGAGGAATAACTCCCGATGTGTGCTGTTTCAGATTACAGAAAGCACTGACACTACACATCAGAGTGGATGGATGATGAGCCAGAGGTTGCATCCACACCATGAAGAGCTAATACAATTATATATTCTATATAATGAATAATGTAGCCTTTCTAATTATATGAAGGAGTTATAAGTTAAGTTCTTTTATTTCAATCAAGTCAACTAATAACACAACTACAAAATTATTAGAAAATTTCTAAAACATTGAAAAAAATTTCTCAATTTACTTTCAGTTACTATAGCTAAACAATGTCAAGAAGGAAGTACAGCGTAATTTGTATCTACAAAAGAAAAAAAACGTTTATTAGTGTTGTAAATGACATTTGCTGTCATAGAACATTGTTGAAAAAATATTTTACATAAAATTTTTTATTTATTTGCACTTTCAAAATGATGGACTGATGTACAAAGAACTGAACTAACTATTATAAATATTATGATTCTTTATAGCAATAAAGTGGAATTTCCTTGATGAATAACACATTTACTTATTTTTTAACATTCCAAGTTTATAAACACACCTTTCCATGTTGCAAAATGGTTGCAGCACCTATTACAAAGTACTGCTCGAAGGATTACCTGTGATAACATGGAACATCATGAAAATTATAATCCATAAATGTGAAGTGCAAAAGTATTACAAAAACAATTATTTTATAAACAGATTGGTTTTACTTAAAATCACATGTACTAGATAGTTGTAGCAATACATTAATGACATACTTGACTCTTTGCAAAGGAATTGACAAATTTCATTGACAAGTGATTTATTTTGTAAAGGACCGCCTATGACATCAATGATGTTATCCCAAGTTGCTTTTTTAATAAATACGTCCAGTAATTATTTTAAAAATGAGACAATTAAATCACAAGCTCTCTTGTTAGTTATATTTGCTATAATAACATGCTTACATTCTCTAACATTTCATAATTGATAGATGGTATGTATTATAATGATTTTATATATCGCTGCACTTTTATAGCATATAAGCTAATATTGTTCATTTATGATTGCTCGTCAAGAATTTTAGACAGACTTGCCTTCTCAGTGGCTTGGTTAACAATAGCAATGAAACTACATGTTATCTGATATTATGAAGACTTGGAACTATAGTATGTGTATGAACAACTAATTATTGGGACAATGTATTAATAGTCTGATTTTTATTCAAATAGCCATTACTAGAATCTGTTTATTTATAGTCAGTAATAAAACATAAATATCTTGTACAAAAGTAATATCATCATATTACTTAATTTTTGTAATAACCATCTGTTTATTAGTTGTACTCGGTCTAGTTCTGTCTAAAGTACAATATATCAAACAAGTATTATATACTTCAAGTTTAACCTGTTTTGTTTAATAAGAAAATGTAATATTAATCATGTCTCATTATTCTTTTTCTTCAGATTATTCTAAGTTGCTTGACAAAGCTCTTTATCAAGGAAAAATTACGGCAAAATTCTCAAAGATGGCAATGTCAGGGGCTCCAGGAACAGGAAATTCATCTGTTATGAAGCTCTTGCTAAATCAGCCACCTCTAGAAAGTCATCACAGTACTCCTGTAACAACTACTCCTGAGATAAGAAAGGTAAAGACTACCAGTAAGGTAGATCGGTTGTCTTTCAAAAACATGCTTGCTAGAACAGTAAAGAATATGCTACGGTCTACTACATCTGAATTTATTACACCTCCAGTTCATAATGATGAGAGTGAGTCATCATCTGATGATGATGGATCACAAGATTCTGCTTCATCAATGGATAAACCACAATCTGGTGAAGTCACCTCTCATGAGTCTCCATCTCCACCTGTATCAGCAACCACAACTGAGTTTGTAAGAATGTTACCTATTGTAGAAGAATCACCTGAGCTTTATAACACCCACAGGATATACTATATTGACTCTGTTGGACAGGCAGCATTTCTGGATATAGCTACAGCATTGCTATGTTACAACCCAGTCAGCATACTTACACAAAAGCTAAATGAGACTCTTGATGACCATCCTAAATTCTACTTTAGCTTCAAAAATCAACAACTTGGCATAACACTTGCGCGAGAAACTACCAATTTACAACTACTTGCGTCTTCTTACCGTTCGCTAGCATCCATAAATCATCTGATTTGTGCAAAATTCACGTCAAATTCTCACGTCTTGAGCCTTCCCTTCTTGTTCTTGGCACATTTTACTAAAAAAATGGGAATGCGTGGGCGAGTCTTTGGCGGAAAAGAATACACGTTTGTGGTCTACTTTAAATCAGTTTCGAGATCTGCGTACAAATTATTGCGAAAAGAAAAAGCAGATAATATTTCCTCTCAACACAACAGCCAGAGGTCAGTGTGAAGAGAAGATTGCAGGGAAAATCCGTACAATTGTGTGCCAATCTTACATTGAGGCAGAAATTCCAATACAATGGTACCTGTTTCAGCTTGAATTATATAATCTTCAGGAAAGTACAAAGTCATTGGTTGTAAGTAAGAAAGAATGCTTGAAAATAGGATGGCAATTAGGATAAATGGAAATGAGGTAGAAGCTGCACTGATGTACTATCATTATATCACCATTTTCTTGTATTTTCCTGCTGTATTACCTGATGTGGTTTTCCTCCAACCCCAACCACTTTTTAATAAGCTGTCAGAAATTGTCAGCATCTCCTTTACTGATGCCACCACTAATTTACATGAATTAAAAATTGTCCAATTACCAAATACTCAAGCACGACTCAAAAGCGAAAGTATTTTTACTCGTGACCTACTTGATCTTTTTCCAGATGAATTTTCACCAGATTTTACAGTAGATAATTTTTTGAAATTAATGGAAGATATCTTCATCATAGCTCCTTTACTAGAGAAAGGAAAGTTCTTTATACCCTGTGTTTTATCTACTACTTCTAATTTGATGAATATAAGAAGCTCATTTACAGAAGTCACAGATGCTCTTGTTTTAACTTGGGATATGAAACCTATACCTCAAGGAATCTTTCCTGCTTTGGCTGTTAATCTTATTAAGCATCCTATGTCACCAACATTTAGTCTTTATCAACCTCCAACATCTGATGAGCCTTCAGGGGAACTATTACAATATCGTAATGCTTTCCAGTTATCGTGTCTTGATTTAAAAAGAGCAGTTTTGCTTGTTGGTGCTATCTACTCTGTAGATGTTTACTACAGTGGCCCTTTTGAAAATTGCTCAGCAATTCGAAATGCTCTTCTTGGAGGCATTGGAGATGTGGTTAAAAAGTTTCAATATAAGCCAATTCTTTCATCACCTCAAGAATACTTCTATTGCCAAATATGTTCCTCTTCTAATCATCTTTGTCGTCCAGAAGACAATAAGAAGATACTTACTTGCTGTAGAAACCCTCGATTAACAGCAGGTATTGATCATTTATGACAATTACCATGGATTGCACAGGGAGTGGCAGTAGGAAAACAACAATCACAAGGTTAGTATTTTCTTTGTTTAGCCTTTGTATACAAACAATTTGCTGAAGCTTAAGAATGTTACTATTAAGCTACATGAATACTGTCCTAATGACATTATTGTGATTAGCAACAATTGTAATTCCAAATGACCATATTATAATATGACCAAAGGATGAGGATGATGAAAGATTACATAATGTATTTTAGTACTTTGTAACACTATGTAGTAGTTTAATAGAATGTATTCTAACAAAGGATCATCATCACTGCTTTCTAATTACATATAATCTACAAGTTAAGCTTTTTTTGTTATCAAGCTTCAGAGTTCAATGACCTTGTTTCATCAATACTATACATTGTTACTAATATATGTATCACAATGTAACATCAAAATATAACAATATTAAAATACACTAAAGTAGATGGCACAATTATGTAGAGACAAAATTATGAACTATATAATTAACTAAATTCAGGAGGCAGTAATTCTTAAAATACTCATGCTCATACTAAAATCATTACAAAGTACATGGCTACTATAATGAACTACCTTCTTTGGCTTCTTCAATTAATTGTAATATAGTAGCTCTGTTCATGTCATCAGGTCGAAGTTTGTCTGCAGCTTCTTCGCCTTCATTGTTCTTAATGGTAGCATCAGCTCCATTTGATAAGAGTATCTTGACGCATTCATTATTGCCACTAGAGCATGCATAATGTAATGGTGTGTTGCCCCACTATATAATGAAATAATATTACATATCATAAACATAGAAAAGTTGTTATATACAGATATAATATTATAATAAATACAATAATGCTAATGTTTACTAATAACTCATTTTTAAATGAATATAATAATCATACATATATATGAAAACATAGGATAGGCCCTTCCAGTCATATTATTATTTTAATACACATAGTAGCTACTCATTACATCAAGTATTTTATCAATATATATTATTACTGATATTAACTATGTTATCTTCTAGATGATGATGTGTTGGTAACTTATCTTGGATATGTATAACACACAACTGTTCAATGAGAAGCTTTTTTTGTCAAAAGGTCATGTATAGAGGTCTATATCATTAACCCTTAGAGGACTACTGTCATAAATTCGTGGCTTGCCCATCTTCATTTCTGTCACGAAATTGTGACATGTGAAACGTTAATTAAAAACGTACTTTTATTTACCTGTTCTTGTAAGTTTTAGCTTTACTTTTTAATAAAAAGCTTATCAATACAATCTTACATAATCACTACTATAGAACAATAAAAGACTTTGATCAGGATTTTTAAAATCGCTTAGATATTGAAACAAAGAGTGAAAGAACAGTTACGATTATGACTGTAGCAGTAATGATGAACTAGATAATGACTTCCCACAAGTTGTTGTTTTCAGATGAATGTTTTAAAAATGCAATGCTTGACTCAAGCTAATAAATCGTAGGTTTCATAAATGATATGTTCACATAATTACACAAGTTAAAAAAATTACAAAACTACTAACGTGTGTTCGTTGTTAAGGACAGCATGCGCGCTCAAGTGTCCATAAAAATGGTCCCACAGCAAGAACAACAAACATACATTAGTGGTTGATTGCCTAAAGCAATTTGCTACCATAAGGGTATAAATTTTCTTGGGGGATTGAATTTCGCTATATTAGTGGGTTGTTGTTTTATCACGAAATTTAACTTTTATTCCACCCACACATAATCACGCAAATGGGATTCATGTCGGTTACTTCTTTCTCTCTTACACTATCTGAAGTACTTCTCCATCAACTGCCTCCCAGATTTTCTTGTATATATGGTACTCTCTCACCATGGATTTATAGGAATAGGTAGCCATATTACGCGAAAATCACGCTTGTGATCACAACATGTCCCTGATACCACACCCATTATTAATACTTCACACCCACTAAACACGAAAATTAATACCCATTAAATTTAAATAATAAAGAAAAAATTAAAAAAAAACACAAAATTAAACCCTCGAAAATTTGTACCCTTACGGTATATAGAAAACAGAAATTGAAGTATATATACGCTGGTTGTTTTCATCAATTAACTCCCGTTTTTTTTTTCACTTAAATCTAAAGAAAATTGAAATAGGTGTGGTCCTTTAAGGGTTAAAAACATTAGCAACCTCAACTCATATACAATTTTAGAAATAATATGTAATTAAAAGAATATAATTGGAGTCATTTTTAACTGATAAATTTCTTATAAACAATCTTAAGTCATCACTTAACATATGCGTTTATTTTAACTATTTTCATTTTTACAAATTACACTGATATAATATGTTCAAATAAAAACAGTACATGATAAGAACTGAGGAGATGTGCACAAAAGTCATAATATCAATGACTAGATACTACACATAAGAAAAATCCATTTTACTTTTACACTAGATCCTCATTTATATAAATTTCAATTATCCGAATGCGATTTTAAAAAGTCACACTTATAATAATGAATTATATATGCTTATTGCTTCTAATCTGCTGTCCATGTTGATTATAATTGTATGTGAAAATGACATTGCTTGAACCACAAAAGCCTGGAGCCAAAGCCCAGAAAAGAAAGAGAAAAAAAGTTTTGATGATTAAGGAAAAGCTAGAAGTCTGAAGAGAATTAGCTATTATTATTACTTATTAGTAGCTATGAACTATTATTACTCAATATTACAAATTAACTATTACTTCATTTTCTTCACTATCACAATTTACTACACACTACAACAATGCTTTCTTTGTGATCTCTCACATCAACCAATCATTTAAATGTGTATATTAGCACTGTATATTACAGACACTATGTTATTATATCTTAATTATAGCTACTATGATAACAAGTTTGTCTTTGAAATTATTTTAGGAGTGCATGTACATATAAAGATATATACATATAATGTACTTATATGAGACACAACTATATGCACACACTTATAAACACATTACTACTATAGTACATACTGAAGGAATGACTTCATTGTATTATCTGACACTAGTAAACACATTTTAATTATATCCCATAGTGGCCAGATGTGATGAATACACGACAACAATAATCATTTGGAAAATATTGATGTTAAAAATGTACAACACATCCTATAATGTAAACTTTTCTGGCTGTAACTATTAAAGAGTACATGTGTTAAGCTTCAATTAATTATAATAAATTAAAAATTCTCCCAATATTGAGCTGACTTAATGATCATCACTAAATATAGAGATGCATCATGATGTTTCTTGGAGATAAATCTCACCTATAATAACTACAGCTACATGAGAAGTTTTAAGCTTGTAACATTAACTTTTATGTCTGTCAAAACAAACATTTCTTTGTCATCTATAAGGTTTCTTGGCTATGCTGAATTTTTGAAGTCGCATTGAGCTTTTGTCATGCAATATTTTAACCTATGCTATTTTGTCCAAGGACAAACAACTGCTAGGAAAGTTTTAATTCCCCATTCAATTTGATCTTGTCAAGATTAAGCTGAAATAGAAAGTATGGATGAGAGAGATGATGTTATTAATGAAGCTTTTCTTTATGTGTATGAGAAGAAATATCCAGATGGAGCCAGAGCAAACAGTTATCACATTATCTCAGCCATCAATTAATTATCATTATTTCATACAATATAATATAATAACTAGACATTATCATATTTAGAGATTAAAGTGTTTGTCCTATTATGTCACATATCTTTTATCTATAGGTTTACAATATAGTCTTATAATAATACATGGCAGTAATTAAGTCATTTGTTAAATACATGCTCTATAGAACTTATATTATTAATTAACAAGTTAAGACTATTGTAAGGGTATAATTTTTCTTGAGGGATTTAATTTCGCTGTATTCATGGGTTGTTCTTTTATCATGAAATTTAACTTTTATTCCACCCACGCATAATCACGTGATCTCAATAAAGCGTGTAAATAACGGCTACTGTAAAGGGTTACTTCTTTCTATTTTACACTGAAGTAGTTCTCTGTCAACTGCTTCCCAGATTTTCATGGATATATGGTACACTCTCACTATGGATTCATAGGAATAGCTAGCCATACTTTGCGAAAATCACGCTTGTGTTCACAACACGTGTACGATACCACACCCATTAATTAATACTTCACACCCACTAAACACGAAAGTGAATTCCCACGAAATTTAAATGATAAAGCAAAATTTAAAAAACACGAAAATTTAAACCCTCGAAAATTTGTACCCTTACAGTAGTATATGTCATTATTATACAACAGTTGTAATATAGCTAAAAAAGATATTAACATAATAACATTAAGTGTACACAATATCAGATATGAAATGGAAACAAAATATTAAAATTACCAACATCCCTTAGACGACGACACTAGGACAAATTGCTTTTTTTGCAAATTACTTTTTTGGAAATCAAAACGATGCGCTATAATAACTGTGGTTTTACAATTAACACCTGGTCACGAATATGTGACTCCCGGTTTTTATTTACATTTATCAGCTGTCACGATATTGTGACTTTCGTGTTTTTGACGTAATAATTGCTGTCACGAATTCGTGACATCCGGTCTCTAAGGGTTAAGTAAATAACTAATGATTAATAAACATTAATAAAATGGCGACGAAGCAGGTGCTGTCACGTTGGAGAGTTCCAAAGACCTTCCTTTGAATGACAATTTGATAGATCTTGTATGCTTTACCGTTGGAGAAATGTTCTCTCGTATCACCATTTGAAAGAGAAAATTGCAGCATATAAGAAGGCGAAATCAGTTCAATTGAGTCACAGTGACTCAAAGACACTTCAGGCTGTCAGTAAAAGAATTCCACTTAAGGCTGCAAAAGCTAATCAAGACTTAGTTTACTACTACATCAATCTTTCCTGTATGTTTGGTGGTAAAAACTATCAGGGTAAAGGAAAAGAGACCTAATCAGAGGTCAGTACTGATATGTCTGTCTAGTTTGTATATTTAAGTCTAAATTTCACAATGTTTTTTATAGTACTATTAAGCAAGAATGTAAGGTGATGATCAAACTATCTCTAAGTGATGACGGGCAGCATTTGGTTGTCACTGACATTAATGAAAAGCACACCCATGATGTTAGCAAAGTAAGAAGTAGTCATTACCTGTACTATTAAGCAAGAATGTAAGGTGATGATCAAACAATCTCTAAGTGATGACGGGCAGCATTTGGTTGTCACTGACATTAATGAAAAGCACACTCATGATGTTAGCAAAGTAAGAAGTAGTCATTACCTGATTATTACTATGATAGCTTGATTAAATAGGAAATATATGATCACCTTCCTCATCACCAGATGCTTGACTGTGAAACCAGGAAGGAAGCAGAAGTGTTTTAAAGATGAAAGTTAACAAGAAGTTGCTGCAATAACATCTTAGTGTCACAGTGGGGAAGGTTGTTACACTGAAAGTCATTAGCAACATACAGACTGGACTAGTAAGTAAAGAGGATGAAAATAATCTAGACGCTGTTGTTAAGAAGTTAAGAGATATGTCAAGTATATTAATATCATTATTCACATACTTGTACATGTATGTGAATTAAATGTTTTTACATTCATCAATTGAAGAATTCACTGCTGCTAGCAACACCTTTATGAGCTTATTGTTTCAAGACATTATTATGAAGTCTGTCTTTGATTTGAATCCTGAGGTAATTCTTGTTGATGCTACTTATAAACTGAACAATTTCAGAATGCCTCTGTACTTATTGATGTCCAAAAGTTTGAAAAAGAGGCTGACCTAATTATGATAATAACTGTCATAACAGGTATAGTATTTTTGTAAGAACTATGTCAACTTGTGTTAATTATAACTAATACGACATTCACTTTTGTTTGTGTATTTACTTTAGCAGTGTCTATGTAACAAGTTATAGATAATTAAATCACAAATAACTCTATAATTACATGTATTAATAACAACATTATTACAAAATACAGTCATGTATAGTAATGACAACATGTTCAATAATGGAGATACTTACTTTGTCAACAATGCCATCCAGTGATGTACCCCCTTTAATTAGTGTACAAGCTATCTCAAAATGGCCATTGAAAACAGCATAGAAAAGAGGAGTACGAATGTACTACATAAAGGATGATGTCAGTATTTATGATCAATTCACTTTATAATATACAGCTACATCTAATGATACATTGTAAAAACACGAAAGTAAACACGAAAGTAAATACCCACGAAATTTAAATGATAAAGCAAAATTTAAAAAACATGAAAATTTAAACCCTCAAAAATTTGTACCCTTACAGTAGTATATGTCATTATTATACAACAGTTGTAAAATAGCTAAAAAAGATATTAACATAATAACATTAAGTGTACACAATATCAGATATGAAATGGAAACAATATATTAAAATTACCAACATCCCTTAGAGGACGACACCATTTTAAAATATTTCACTTAAAAACATTAAGATTAAGGTGAAAAAAGAGAATAGGAATTTGCTGATGAAACAACCAGCACATTATGCTTCAATTTCTGTTCTCTTAATGGCAAATTGCTTAGACTATCAACCACTATGGCATGTTTGTTCTAGAAACCATTACCATTGGACACTTGAATGGACATGCTGTCCTTATCAACGAATACAAGTTAGTAGCTTTGTAATTTTTTTTACCTTGTGTAATTATATCAACTAATTATATATGAAATGCTACGATTAATGACTTTAAGTCAAGCATGACATGTTAGGACTTCATTATCAAGTTCATGATCACTACTACAGTCATAATCATAACTGCTCTCCTCCTCTCTTGTAATATCTCAACAATATTCAAAAGCCTGATCAAAATCATTGTTGTTTTATAGTAGTAATTATTGAGTAGTATATTGTTAATTTTATATAACAAAATAACAGCAAAACTTATAAAAACAGGTAAATAAGAAACATTTTAATTAGCATTCCATGTGTCACAAAATTGGTTTTAATGAAGATGGGCGTGTCACGAATTTGTGACAGTGTTTCTCTAAGGGATATAAATCAAGTAACCTATACTATTCAATAATGAGAGCGTTGACATCATTCTACTGCATTGATTCTATTGCAAAATGAGTTTACTGCAAATATTAACACTATGTAATAAATAACTTGTAATGTTTAAATTTTATGTAGCAAAGACTAGAAAATAAATATCAAAGCATATCCAAGTGTATAATATCTGACTTGTCTTCACAAGCTAGGACACTTCCAACATACTACTAAGCTATAAGATGAGTGATCTGTACTGGAAGCTTATGAGGATATTACACAAATAAACCACAATTTATAGTCTTTGACAAAAAAGAAACGGCTATAGATCTAGCAGGGGGATGCAATAATTAATCAAAAGCTAATCAAGATTTAGTTTACTACTACATCAATCTTTCCTGTGCGTTTGGTGGTAATAACTATCATGATAAAGGAAAAGAGACCTAATCTGAGGTCAGTACTGATATGCTTGTGTAGTTTCTATAGTTAAGTCTAAATTTCACAATGTTTTTATAGTACTATTAAGCAAGAATGTAAGGTGATGATCAAACTATCTCTAAGTGATAATGGGCAGCATTTGGTTGTCACTGATACTAATGAAAAGCACACCCATGATGTTAGCAAAGTAAGAAGTAGTCATTACCTGATTATTACTATGATAGCTTGATTAAATAGGAAATATATGATCACCTTCCTCATCACTAGATGCTTGACTGTGAAACCAGGAAGGAAACAGAAGTGTTTTAAAGATAAAAGTTAACAAGAATCATCTTAGTGTCACAGTGGGGAAGGTTGTTACACTGAAAGACATTAGCAATATACAGACTGGACTAGTAAGTAAAGAGGATGAAAATAATCTAGACACTCTTGTTGAGAAGTTAAGATATATATATGTCAGGTATATTAATATCATTATTCACATACTTGTACATGTATGTGAATTAAATTTTTTCGTTCATCAATTGAAGATTTCACTGATACTAGCAACACTTTTATGGGCTTATTTTTTCAAGACAGTATTATGAAGTCTGTCTTTGATTTGAATCCTGAGGTAATTCTTGTTGATGCCACTTATAAACTGAACAATTTCAGAATGCCTCTGTACTTATTGATGTCCAAAAGTTTGAAAAAGAGGCTGACCTAATTATGATAAATCAATTATAGGATTGACTAAGAAGAGAAAGTGTCCAGCAAATAAACCAGTACCATTGTTGAGAAACACTCTTCAAGAGAGAGAGAAATGTGTGTTTATTTATTATTACGCTTTCTTTCACTCCCTACTCTTTATACAGTGATTCTAACTTGGTTTGTTGATGTTGAAGAGAATGATATTGAAGTCAGACCAGAAAAGATATCTGTCTCATGTATCGACAAGACATTGGTCATGTCATTCATGCTAGTGGCCTTGTCCATCGAACAGTAAGTTAAAAGCAATTAAAGAGGCTCCAGAGCCTACTAATATTTCTGAATGAAAGTCTTTTTTAGGGCTATTTAATTATTATAACAACTTTCTCCCTAATCTGTCAACAATTTTAGCTCCATTGCACAATTTACTCTGTAAAGATACTAAAGATATTAAGTGGAAGTAGTCTAGGGAACAAGCTATAGCCTTCACAAAAGCCAAAGATCTCCTTCAGTCTTCCTCGTTACATGTCCATTTTGATAGTATGAAACCATTACTTCTCTCGTGTGATGCTTCTCCCTAAGGCCTAGGAGCTGTTCTTGCACACAAAATGGATGATAATAGTGAGAAATGTATTGTTTTTATCTCTCGAACCTTGTCCCCTGCAGAAAAGAAATATACTCAGCTGGAGAAGGAGGCATTAGTAATTGTTTTTGCTGTAAAATGGTTTCATCAATACTTGTATGGTAATGCATTCACATTCTATTCTGACCATCAGCCTCTGAAACATCTCAGAGATTCTCATCAGATTCCAGTTATGGCATCCTCCAGGATACAACGATGGGCTTTAACATAGTCAGCATATCAGTACACCATTCAACATAGACCTGGTACCAAAAGGGCAAATGCTGATGCCTTAAGTCGACTTCCACTACCTGAATCGCCTTTATCACTACCAATCCCTGGAGACATAAATTTGGTCCTAAAGTACCTCTCAGACAACGTTGTCACTGACTCACAAATTAAATTGTGGACCAAGAAAGACCCTGTATTAGCGAGAGTTCGTCGCCTGGTCCAAACTGGGTGGATTATAAGTGACCCTGGTCCTGATATTCGTCCTTATTTGCAACGTCACACAGAATTAAGTGTTATAGATGGTTGTATACTATGGGGATCAAGGGTGATTATTCCTGTAGAAGGGAGAAGGAACATCATCAAACAACTGCATGAGATGCACCCAGGATGAAAAGTTTAGCTTGTTCATTTGTATGGTGGCCTGGTTTAGACTTTGACATTGAACTGAAGTTCAACAGTGCAAGATTTGTCAACTGCATTGTTCAATGCCAAATAAAGCTTCTCTGCACCCATGGGAATATCCCAGTCACCATGGGTAAGAGTACATTTTGACCATATTAGTCCTTTTTTAGGATAATTGTATCTCTTACTAATTGATGCCCATTCTAAGTGGATGGAGGTCCATGTTGTTTCTTCAACTTCTACTGAAGCTACAATTGAAAAAATCAGAATCATATTTTATACTCATGGAATTCCTGACCAATTAGTATCGGATAATGGATCTGGGTTCACTAGTCAGGAGTTTTCACTCTTCATGAAAAAGATTGGGATAAAGCACACATTGACTTCTCCTTACCATCCTAGCTCAAATGGTTTAACTGAGTGTGTTGTACAGACTTTTAAGAATCGAATTTGGAAATTGGAAGGTGACGTTCAAAAGAGAATTTCAAAGATTTTTATTTAGATATTGAGTTACACATTAAAGTATCACTGTCTCTCACCTGCTGAACTACTAATGGGTCAGAGACTTTGTACTCATCTGGACCAACTCCATCCAGATACATCTTGTAATGTAATTAAGAAGCAAGACAAGTTGACAGCTGTTACTGAATGTTGTTTGTATGCAAAGAAATTTCAAAGGCCCTGACAAGTGGAGTCCTGTCACTGTAACACGTATTACTGGTCCTATCACACATGCAGGTACAAAGTTCTTCTGGCACCACTGTAATGTTGATCATCTTCATTATTGCTATCTACTTAACAGTGACAATCAAGAGTCAAATGACCTTGATGATTGGCCTTTTTCAAGCAATACATCAACTACTGATGCATCCTCAAACCTAAAACAAGGTCATGGTTAATTGGATATTGCATCATCCATTACCTCCTCTGTTCAACGTTCTAATAGAAACCACAAAGCAGTTGATTGTTATGGACCTTACCTTTCAAACTAGAAGGGGAGGAATGTTGTAACGTATTTCTCATGATTGTTATTTCTTATGATTATTATGTGATATTTTCATGTAATTATAGTTGGTAACTCCTGTTTGGTATGTATATATGTCAGGTTTGCTGAGTAAAAATCATTATTGTAAATTGTCATTCGTTCTTGTTCAGTGACTATGTTCAGTATCTCAAGGGATCATTCCTATTCCTTTACTACCTGTCGTAACAACTTGTAAATATCCTCAATCCTTCCATTTTTTGTAATCTTATCCTTTTAGGTGATTTCATATTCCTATTGACACTGCTTCTGGTCCTTACAGTATCTCCTCTATTATGTTTCACAACACAGCTCATAGTATTTCACTTCCTCTTTCCATTATTTTCAATTCCTCCCTTTCAACAGACATTTTGCCTTCGGATTGGAATAACTCTAATATCATATCTATTACTAAAACCAAAAAATCACCATCCTCTTCGGACTATTGTCCAATATCACTATGTTCCCTCCCAAGTATATTCTGGAACATCACATGTTTAATTATCTGTGAGACTTGTTCTGCTCATAAAATGCTTTCTTATTGTCAGTTTGGTATTCCAACCTGGATTCTTAACTGAAACAGCTCTATTATCCATTGTCTATTCTTTGTTTTCTTCATTAAATCTCAAGAAGGAAATGTGTGCAGTCTTCTTTGATCTCACAAAAGCATTTGACTCAGTCTCTCAGAAGCCTCTACTCAACTTGTCTTCACTCAACCTTCACCCTCTTCTTTTCCTTTGGCTCATTAGTAATCTACAAGGCTGTACTTAAGAAGTGATCGTAAATGGTTCTCTTTCTTCTAAATGTCAAGTCACCTCTTGTGTACCACAAGGTTTAATTCTTGGTCTTATCCTATTCATCATCTATTTAAATGACATTGATAAACTACCCCTCCTCTCTCCAGCAACCCTCACCCATTACACTGATGAAATTCTTTTATTTTAAGAATTTCTTCTCCATATTCAATATCTGCTGTTCAATCAAACATCAATTTCATTACATCGTAAATTAGTTCTTATCATCTCACTGTCAACTAAAAAAAGCAAATAGATGATCATCACATGTAAGTCTCTCCCTTACTCCTCTTTTCTTAAATCATTCTCAACTTGAACATGTCAATTCCTTTAAATATCTTGTCGTTATTATCTCCTCTAATTTATCATGGTCTTCTCACATCCAGTCTGTCCACTATAAAGCTTATCAAACCATTGTGGTCATCTACTTTAACATTTATCAGCATGCTTTTCATCAAACTCTTTTCACTTTATATTGCTCTTTTATCATTCCCTATTTAACCTACCACTCCTCTCTTTGGGACCCACTAATTTCTTTTATCAATTCTGAAATTCCTGTAAAAAAATACAACAGTTTGCCCTAAAACATGCTTCCATAAATGGGACAATGATTACTCACCGCTCCACTCCATTTGTTGCTCTCTTTCTAAATTATGCCTTTTCTGTAAAAATACTAACAACCTCCTTTATTTTCCTTCTAATGTTTTATCCACAAATCTACTCCATATGATACTTCTCATCACTTGGACTCTCTCACCTTTAACGTCCCTTTTTCTCACTCATCTGCTTCACAAAATCAACCTGTCACTTCTATTCTCTCTCTGTAAAATTCACTTCCTTATCATATGAAATGTAGCTCATCTTTAATCATTTTTAATGTAAAGAAAATATGCTTATTTACTAATCATCACTTGCTATCACTTATCACATAAAAACATATCAGATACCATCAATAACTTATTTTTATCACTGTCTTACTAATCTTATACATATACAGTATTTTAATTATTATTTTGTTTATTATTATTCTATTCTTTTTGTGCCCTTTAAACTAGTAGTAGTTATTAGGCTTTTATTTGTCAATACAAAAATGGTTGTCGTTGCAATGTCTGTGCAGCTGATGCAACGAGGCCTCCATAGATTGTTGATGATCAAAAACATTTGTCTCATTTCTTAGAATATATATAAAAAGAAAGGTTGTTCAAATTTGATGTTGAATGAATGTGAAAACTTCGTTTAATAATAACAAAGTTTTTCTAAATTTTTATTATAACTTTTTCCATATACTGAAAATTTTACAAATTCGCAAAATTACTTGTATTCATATTGAGTTACATTTAGTGACACTATAATTCACGCAATAGTGTTGACAACTCTACTATCATCATTTGTATCTGAAAACCTATTAAGAAGTGAGAGTGGTCTAGACTATGTTACAAATCTGTAGATGCTGCATTAGTGTCATCAAAGTTTAGCATATTATATTCCATTACTACCCATTGTTCTAACAATAGAGGCCTCTCAATGTTGGTGTTGGGAGTGTTGTCACATGTGTGTAAAATTCACAGTGAAAAGCCAATTGATTATACATCTAGAATGTTAATGATAGCAGGAATTGATCATTCTCAAATAGAAAAAGAAGCATTATCCATAGTGTTTGGTATTAAGAAGTTCCATTAGTATGTGTATAGGCACAGATTCCACCTGCTAATTTACCACAAGCCTCTAACTTCTATATCTAGCCCAAATAAAAGCATAACTTCCTCATTGTTAGTACCTAGTAAATTTTAGTAAAGACTTTTAACACTTTGTATGCAAAATTAATTATTATGGGCGAGACAGTTAATACTACATTTTAAATTTTTCTAAGAATACTTGAACAGTTGTGTCTCTGTTGCGTTAGAACGTTCTCAGTTGCTTTACTAAGGTTTATGCTTATCCTGTAAGATTTTTTGGGATCTTATAATTATAATATACTAAACACTTGAAGAAGTACTAATTTTCTATGTTCTCAAGCTCTACTATTTTGTTGTGTATTTGTACTAGAATGAGAATTAAAACAAATTTCATTTTAATTTTAGTAACTATATACAAGAACTAATACTTTACCAAAAACATTTAAGCCAACGTACTAGAACTATTGATGATGATTCAATTATATTTCTGTAGTGCCATAGAGTAGGTTGTGGTTAATGTGTATTAAGTGGTGGGAGTTATGCCGGATTCGCCTAATGAATTTCAATACAATAGTATGTTTTTGCCTGCAGATACTATAATTCTAACTAAACAAACATTGCAAAGTTACAAATTACAAGACAAACTACTGGAAAAAACGTGACTCAAACAATCTAAGTAATGAATGAGAAGTTTGAGGTAAATGACGATTAGAGCGTACAATTTAACTTTAAGGAAAGTAAAGATTAAAGATTTCATAAGTTAATGTGTTGAGACATCCCTGCTACATAGTCTGATAAAGATTATTGCTAAAACTCTCTTTGAGTTCCTTAATGTGTTAATCTTTCTCTATAGCTTCCTTGTTCTGACAAAGTGGACACACACCTGCTGCAAGCTCCTGTAATTGAACCTATGTATGGACTTGTTCTCCCTGAAATACCTCAACACATTCAAAGATATTTTGATGGGATTTTCTAACTACTTCCTTTAGACAATTGTGTCAACCCTCGAAGGATTGTTTGTCTATAGTCCTTCAGCCTCATATAAGTTCCACTCTGCTGTATGGAATGTTCAAGCTATCAATGTGATTATCAAAATACGTAACAAATTCATCGATTCTTGGTAACTCTGGAGTATTTGCTTTTATTCCTTGCTATGCAAGACAAACGAAAGATTGGGAGAAAAGGTAAGAGCAGCTGTTCTACGTATAAATGACTTTAGTTGTTCAATATTTTTTATTGTATTGGATTTGCAGCCCAATGTCTTAAATTTATGTGATAATTGCCTGGCAGAAATGATAATAGCATTCTCTATAATATACATGTTGGAAAATTCATTTGTATTACTTGTTTGATGGCAACTTCAAAGTCAGAAACCACAGTCTCAGGTTTGAAATATAGTTGTAGATTTTGAACTTTCACTAGAATATTGTGAAACAATCTGTTGTAAGTAGCCCTAGATTTATTAGGCAAGAAAGTATGAACTATCTGTTGCAAATGCAATTGTTTTATCTTCTCCAGAACCATCTTTCAGCTAAAAGAAGTGACTCACCAGATAATGGCATCTTTGAAGAGATGTCTTTCTTTTACAATACTTTTACAATATTGTTGCTAAACTCATCAAACTATGTTTTGGTTGGTACATAATTTATCCAAGAAATTTATGAAATTTAGGTAAATCTTGCGAAGACATTTAATGAAAATGTTTTGAATACAATGAAAATTCAAAATCTCCATTAATTAGAAATACGGTATCCATAAGCAAAGACCTAACATTTTATTAAAATTTGAGAAGATGAACCTGGATGATACCCCATGAAGCAATAGTAAAGTTAGGTCATTACCAAAGAAACGTAAACAAATCTTCACAGACAAGTTGAGTACACTCACTCAACACGTCACTAAACTGCACTTGAATGAAAACAACAAACCCAAGTTTGTAGACCTCAGCCTCTACCTTATCTTTGAAAGTGCCAATAAACCTGAGACATGTAGATTGATGTCATCGGGCATAAATGAACTGTACATTATAGTGAGTTTTAACTGTTCTGAACCGAGTTGGAGATTATACCTGTGTGCAGATAATAAAGAAATGATCAACCTATTACTTAATATAGACAACAGCTGTGATGACATCCTGATAAGATTTTAAATCATTGTCAATGGAAAGTAAATTATCTGTTCTTGACCACTCCCAGGTTATCAGTAGCTGCTCCTGGATGAACACAATCATAGAAATTAGTAACTTTTAATAGAATTGGGGCCTGTATCATTATACCTATTTGCGAAATGGGATGACGTAAAGAAATGCCATTTTTCAGAAGAAAATGGACATCATGCTTGAAGGAGTACTATAAACAATTCATTACAAGAATGATATCTGTGTCACTGGTGCTAAGAACAAAAAAATCTCCATAACCTGAAGAACTACTGATACAACTAAAAAACCATGATAGAAGAGTATAACAGTCAAAATGCAAGTTTTTTTTGAAAGAGTTGAGTATTTACTTGGGTCATGTGATAGATATAGAAGGATTGGATGCTAAGAGTGATTAAATTAATGCTATTTTAAATGCTACCAAACCACAAAATGTCCTCGAGTTACATTCCCTTCAAAACCTAATCAATTATTTTGGTATATTATCTCTATTTATCCACAATATTACAACCTCTAAATAACCTGTTAAAGAAGTGATATGAAATGGGTGTGGTCTACACTATGTGACAAACCTGTAGATGCTGCTAGACAAGGATTAGTGTCATCAAAGTTTTTAACATATTATAATCCAGCATTACCCATTCTTCTAACAATATAAACTTTCTTAACATGGCATTGGCTGGTTTTGTCACATGTGTTTAAAGATGCCAATGAAAAACCAATTGATTATACATCTAGAGCCTTAACCAAGGCAGCAAATAATTGTTTAAAGAAGAATTATTCATAGTGTTTAATATTATGAAGTTCCATCAGTATTTACAATATACCTACCTTATTAATTAATGTGCACTAAATTGTGTACTGTACTTTATTTACTAAAACATGTGTATCTAGTCAAGTTAGCAATATGAAAGTTAGTCAAAAGAGTTGTACATGATGTGTGACTATTGTAAAGATGGACCTAAATGGGCTAAAGATATTGTTATTAAGAAAACTAAATGTTTGACATTTCTAGTTATATAGCTGATGGTTAGGTGTAGTAGAAGACACACTTTGATCAGTTGTTTGTAACAGAAGGAATTAATTCTGATTATGGTCACCTTGGCATAGAACATCCTGTGATTTTTGTGATAATTGAGAACCTATTGATCCTACTAAAAATGATAACTGTTTACCTATGGAATCAATTGATACCAATCAATGCCTAATGATACCTAAGAGAACTATAGTGATCATACTTATCCCACAATCAGTTTGTAATCCTCCAGAATGATTGATTGACATACATGTACAATAATGTTGTAATGTATTGATTTATGTGGGGAGGGATATCACATATATGTTGTGTCATTGTGAGTGGTTTTCATTTGAGCATGATTATTACTTTATATACAAAATTAATTATTGTGGGCATGCCATTAATAGTAAATTAAAAATCACCTAAGGATACTTAATGGAAAGTTGTCTCTCTGTTGTGTTAAAGCGTTTTTTGTTGCTATGCTTAGCTTATTCTTGTCCTATAAGATCATATATGCATTTATAATAGACTAGATACTTGAAGAACTATTCCTAGTTGTCTACGTTCTGAGCGATTGAGGTAAGAATGTTTGTTATAATATAGCCTTTATGTTTGTGTGATATTACATAACAACTTCTGACACTATCTAAGTCAATAAATACTCTCATAGAAGTTAAAAATCCTTTATAGATTGCTAGAACATACAAAGATGAGAAGAATAAATGTATGTTATGGATGTTCATAGAAAAAACTCAAGCTTGAGTTCAGCACTTTATGTATATTGTATATAAAGGGTTTGTAAATAGAGCACCACATGTATTGATAGACTGATCTCGTAACCTTATTTGTTCTATGTGTTAAGTAGAAATCTTTGAGTAATCTATATCTAGAATAGACAACAGTTATCACAATTAGAAGTATAACTCTATTCATGAAAAATGTTGACATAATACTATCCAAAACGCTTTATGTGTCATTTTATACATACAAAGGTTATGTTATTGATTCCTATATTAATATAAATATTTATTGTAAACATTTCTTAACATCTGTAAAGATGAGATGCAACATCATAATATTATATCCATGACAACATTATATTATATATGTAGCAGAAACAGGATCATTGACAATCAGTAATTAAATTGAAAGTAATAAACTAATGTTTTTTTTACATTTCTACAAGTAGTAATGATAATTATAATTGTAGAAAAGTGGTTCTAATTGGAATTGATTACTGTTGAAGTAAATATAATGATAATGTTGAAATGATCAAATGTCGTAATGGAAGTTGATTACATTGAGGCTCTAATGGACATATCACTGGTATATAGTATAGTAAATATTTGATACTAACCTTATCAACACAATTTGGATTAGCTGCTTTTTTAATTAAAACATCAATAACTTCAGCATGTTCTTTAAATGCTGCAAAATGCAAAGGAGTCCACTTGTTCTAAAAGATATAGACAACATTAATAACACAATACAAACTAGTACGTAGACTGTACAGGTACATTATGTCACATTGTTGACTACTACTTTAAATAGTATCACAATATAACTAATTGTTATAACAATGTAGGTGTAGTATCACAAGTTTGATATTATTGATTTTTATTGTTAATGTATGTGTACCATAGAGTGATATCATGATAATAATTAGTTGATTATATAAGAAACACTGAACATGGAACGTGATCTTTACTAGTTTTGTTTTAGTATTTTGGTACTAGAACTAAAACTAAATTTAGTACATTATTTTATTTTAGCTGTAGTAACATTACCGGAACTAATACTATAATAAAATGATTTCTGTTAAAGGTAATATCACTAGTGATGATGATGATGACTTTATTTTTCTGTAGTGCTTTATACTAGTTTGTGATTATGATCTATAGTGAGATCATCCTCTAGCAGTCAGGGGTCATGTAGTAATGTAGTATAATTTTCTTGTACAGTTGTACTTGTGGAATCAATTTGGGCCTAGACCTGTAAAAGCATTGGTCTATATAGAACTTTAGATAAAAACCAACATTGTTGTTGTCTTCTATATATGTCCTCTACCTGAAATGTAGTGAATTATTGATCTATTCTTCAAGTTTAATTCAGTTTACATCTATATATATATATACATGAGTGAGTTGAAGTATAAAGACATAATTAGTAAGAGATACAGCATAAAATGTCTTGTCTCCTGATAACAAATAAAACAACAACATCTCGATAACACAGAATGGCTACTTAAGAAATTATCAGAAGCGGGAATGTGTCTTAAGAGGAAGAAGTGTCTATTCTGTCAAAGCTGGATTATCTGGAGCATCGAATCTCAAAAGAAGGTATCGAACCAAAGGAAAAAAGGTCAGTCCAATCACACATTCACACAGACCCAAAAATTTATTTGACTTGAGATCATTTTTGGGCCTCATAAAATTATTACAGTAAATTCTTACAAAACTTTTCTTCTGTTTTGAGTCTCTCTATAAGTCAAGAAAATGGCAGTGGGACAAAGATCAAGACAGTGTTTACTATTTATACAGATCATAAGGCTATAACATATCTATTCGGAGAGAACAAAGGTATTCCTATGACAGCATCTGCCAGAGTAACCAGATGGCTTTGCTATGAGTATTTGGTTCAGTACAAACCAGGGAAGGAGTTGGCAAGTGCAGATGGACTCAGCCGCCTTCCATTGTTGGACGTGTGTCAAGAAGATGCCACACCAATGGAGCTAATTAATCTGATTGAGCATTTAAACTTTACACCAATATCAGTGTCTGAGATCATTTTTGGGCCTCATCAATTATTACAGCAAATTCTTACAACAATTTTCTTCTGTTTTGAGTCTCTCTCTAAGTCGAGAAAATGGCAGTGGGAGAAAGATCAAGATAGTGCTTACAGAAGTCAAGTTGTTGTTAAAGTCACCCCGCCTATTTACTCATTATGACTGCAGTAAACATCTCACCCTTGCATGTGATGCTTCACCCTATGGGGTAGGAGCACATAAGTTAAGATGATGGCGATGAAAAACCCATAGCATATGTGTTCAGAACTCTTAACAAAACAATCAAAGTATGCTCAGATTGAAAAGGAGTCCCTGGCCATTATTTTTGGTATAACTAAATTTCGTAAGCACCTTGTGGGTCGTAAATTTACCATTAATACAGATCATAAGGCTTTAACATATCTATTCAGAGAGAACAAAGGTATTCCTATGACAGCACCTGCCAGAGTAACCAGATGGCTTTGCTATGAGTATTCGGTTCAGTACAAACCAGGGAAGGAGTTGGCAAATGCAGATGGACTCAGCTGCCTTCCATTGTTGGACGTGTGTCAAGAAGATGCCACACCAATGGAGCTAATTAATCTGATTGAGCATTTAAACTTCACACCAATATCAGTCTCTGAAATCATTAAATGGACAAATAGAGAGAAAACCCTATCAAGAGTAAGGCAGTTGATAAGACTTGGATGGCCAGAAAATATTGATGAAGATGTGGAGTTGAAGCCATTTGTTAGGCATAAATTGGAGCTAAGTGTATTTGACAACTGCATCCTGTTTACATCTCGCGTGGTTGTTCCACCACATTGCAGGAAGAGAGTCTTAGATGAACTTCACTCCTGGATTTCACCCGGAAGCATCAAGAATCTGACATTGAAAGGAAGGTGAGGGAGTGTCATGGATGTCAATCTAATAGGAACTTTCTAGCACCAGCACCACTACATTTGTGGGAGTACCCCTCAAGCCCTTGGAGCCAAATTCATGTTTGAACATGCAGGCCTAGGTTTGGGTCATACTCTATTAATTGTTTTAACAGATGCCTGCAGAGTTAATGTTTGGTTGTAAACTAAAGTCTCAATTAGATCAGATGCACCCAGACCTCAACAGGAAGGTTCAAGCAAAACAGATTAGGAAAAAGGAGTGTCATGATAGAGGTACTAAGTTACGTGAGTTTAAGATTGGAGATAATGTGTATTTGGAAGAATTTTCACAGGGGAGAGCAATGTCTACCTGGAATGACATGTCGAGTAAATGGTCCGGTATCATACGTAGTTACGTTGACTGATGGACGAGAGATAAAACTTCATGTCGATCATCTCCTATATCATTTGGATGGAAAAGAAATAGAGCTCAGCCCAACACCAGTTGCTGAAACTAAGCCAAGTAATAACCAATTAACCCTTAACCCACGTGGGTGGTAGGCATGTTTTGCTATCTCTCACGTGACGCTTGTTATCATTTTTGAAAAAAAAAAAGATGGTGGAAAGTGTCTCTGTGTTTGTCTCTTGCTATTACGATATTCAACTTGTGACTGATGTTGTCCACTCTCAAGAAATGCTGAAAATACATTTGTGAACTAAGGTTTGTACTTCTTTTCGTGAGTGCTGAGGTTTAGTGAGTGATTATGGGCTGCTGTTCATCGATGGATCAGACATAAGCGCCATTTCGTTATGTAAAGCTTTTTTCCCTTATGATTGATGTTGTGCATGTCCTGAGTTGATGGAAAGACTTTGTGAGTCAAGTTTTGAGCGTCTTTTCGTGAGGGCCTGTGTTTAGGGCCTGTTGTTCATCGATGGATGCATCAGACGTGACCACCATTTTTTCGTGCAAATATGGATAGAAACTCATCAAGAAAAGTGGTAAGGTAAAGTTATTACTACATAATATTATACTTTTATACAGTATTCTTTACCTTTTATCCCTACAGATTTGTAGTGCTGTGGATCTGGTAAAACTCAGAATACAGACTAACATGTAATTGTACATTACAACATCTACAATAATATGTTACTTTTGTGTGTGTGTGTGTGTGTGTCTGTATGAGTATAGTCTGTGTCTGTATGAGTATAGTCTGTGTGTGTGTGTGTCTGTATGAGTATAGTTTGTGTGAGAGTATAGTTATGTGGTTTGTTTATGTTTACATAAACAAACCACATAACATAAAGTAAAACATGTTCAGTATATAATGTATAATTTTGTGTAAGGTTTGCTTACATTTTATTCAGCATCCTTATGGATAGAGAGTTCTTCATCAGGAGAAGATATACATGCATAAGGTGAATTTATTATTATATAATGATCATACTTTTACTGATACAATAATTATACTTTTTTGGATACAATGATTATACTTTTACACATACAATATTCTTTGTTGATCATCACTACAGGTACCGCTGTGGATCTTTATGAGTATGGTACAACTCAAAACACAGACTAAGACATAACGGTACGTTACAAAGTCGACAAAAGTATGTGGTTGTCTTTCTTTTCCTTCCTTTTTTAAAGCTGCACACCACGCACTGTCTTTGAGACTTGAGACCACTCACATGTAGAGGAAGTTTAGAAGGAAAGTGACAACCAGTGAGCCGATTGTGTGGTGATTGAAGTTCCTCATTTTCTTTCATTGTTGTGTGCCCAGCTTCAAGAAGTAAGCTGTTAGCAATGTCTATCCTGTATTGAGCATGAGATTTGTGTTTCCTTCCTTGATGGGAAAGTTTGTACAATATATAACTATTTACAATTGCCAAGTCCAGTAGGTGAAACGCTGCTCTATTCGACCATTTCAGGGTCTTATGTATAAACCCATAATATGAGAGAAGTTGGTCACTTCTGTCCACTCCTCCCATGTGCTTATTGTATTCCTCAATACATAGTGGTTTGTTTACATCCTCTTCATTGTCCTTTCCAAATCGGCTCCTCTTCATTTTGGATATCATTTTGTCGTCATGAATTGTTGTGAGCATTGCAATCAATCATTTGTCTTGCCATTATAGAGCCATTACCCTATCTCACGTCTTTGTTCTTACATCTGCTTTATTCATTTTTATACTCTTTCCTTTTCTAGATATTTTCCATTTGTCAGGCATTCCTTGTCTGATCACTTGAGCAGTTCCACAGGCTCCAAATCCATTTTGAGCCATCTCGAAGAACAATGTTGTACTTGTATAATAATTGTCCATGTATACTTAGTGGTCATTTCTTTCATACCCCTCCTGCAACCGCATAACAATACAGTGTGTTGTAGTTCTTTCACTTGTCACCTGTAAAGTGTCATCTTTTCCTATAACATTGGAAGGTGAAGGATATTATTAATAGGCAAGTAAAATTTGTAGTTAGATGCCTGTTAGATGTACCATAATTTGCTTATACTTCATTACTGATTGTTCAAAAAATAATTTTCTTAGTGCATACCTCAATTTTGTTTCAAAGTGAATGAAATAAGCAATAAATGTACATAGTGTTTCAGTAATGGAAGCCAACTTTGCAACAACTATACTAGAAGTACTACTAATGTTTACACTGATAGGGTGAGAGTAAAAAAGGTAAATTACGGTACATGGCATAGCGTGAGTGTAATGGTAATCAATCATACCTGCATACAGTTTCCAATTTAGTGTGCAACCTGTTTTTGCATCTGCCAGTGAAAATGCCATCAGTCCCTATTTTTTGGGTTTTTTAGGCATATATTGTAAAAAACAGGCTCTACCTTTGAAGCTCACCATTGCATCATCTAATGAGAGTTCTTTATTTGGAGTATAACATTCATTGAAATTGTGAAGAAGAGAAGTGAGTACAGGTCTTATTTTGTACAATGGATCATGCCCGACTTCACCTCTTTTGACATATTTAGAGCTGTCGTTTACATCAAAGAACATCAAGATCAGTGAAAAACGATCTCGGGTCATTATCTTACCAAAGGAATGTGATCCAAATGGCCATTTTTGTGCCCAGTAGTCTTCCATCCTTGGAAGTCGGACCACACCCATTACAACAATGAGAGCAAAACACTTCAATTATTCTGAAACACTAAAAAAATTTTCTTTCCAGGAATGAAGTCGTGACCTTGGTGGTATTGCACTGTGTTTTTCAAAGAATTGATTAACATACACGTTGGTTTGATCAACAATGTTATCAAATATATCCAGTGTGACCAGCATCTTCAAAAAGTCAATCAGTGATTTATTGCTCATATCTATTTTGCATTGGCCTGTAGATGTGTCATCTGAAATTGTACTAGGTATAGTAGTTGGTAAAGCACTTAGAACAGTACTTGGAGGACAAGCACTTAAAGCAGCGGATACAGCAGAATCTTCATACTCATCAACATACATTTCATCAGGCACATTATTGTCCATAAATAATTCATTCAATTCGTCATTCTTGCATTTTCAGCTTCATCACACCCATCTACATCCATTTTGTCCAGTTCATGCCTTACAACAAATTCCATTTCATTCACATATTCATTCACATCGCATCTAATGGGCACACATTCTTCATCATCACTCTCATCTGCCTTGCATTCACCAAGTAGCTTCTCCATTTCATCACATTCCAAATATCCATCAAATTCATCATTGCTGTCATCAGACTCATCCATTTCATTAATGCATACCATCTCGATTACATCATCAACACCTAATTTTGCCATTTTCTGCTATAAATACAACGAAAAGTTTATAATTTTTTCTCTTTTATATGTGTATATATATATATATATATATACATACATGTAATAAAGTGCATGGCTTACCAGTAAAGGCTCAGGTATTGTCTCCAGAATCGAAACCTCACCAGTGAAGTAGTTTTGAAAAAAACTGTTTTAGTACAATAGGCAGTAAAAGCAGCAAGGTAAACAGCAGAATATCAATTGGCAACACTTCATTTCAGGAACGACGTCCTTTCCACAAGTATTTTATTTGACAGCCAGTGATGCATATATATATGTGCGCCACGATAAAATGTATGGGGCGTGGTGCATATTTATATGCGCGTCGCGGGTTAAGCGTTAATTATGTCCTAATTTAGATGGGATTCCCTGAACCTCAATCAAATGAACCAATTGTCACTTTACATAGATCCACTCATCAAAAGAATCCTCCAGACTGTTATCATAATACTATTTCATTTTATTTTTAGTTGTACAAGTGTTATTGTGTACCTCTTCTAGGGGGGAAGGGATGTAATGTGTTTATTATGTTTATTATGAATACAATTATCTGTCCTGTCCCACTATAACATTATCTTATGTATGCTATATGTGTCATGTGTTGTATGTTCTATATCTCTGCGACTCTCTCAAGTCATGACATTTACCAATGCCATGTAAATACAGGAAGTTTTTTCTACAAATCTGTATAGTGTAGTCACGTGTTGTTATAATCATGTTCAATTATGCCTTGTCTTCATTGTGAATGAACAATGTGTAGGAGTGATCCCTTTCTTTATGGAGATGCCTTAAGCCTGCTGTAAAGTCTCCAGCCCATGTGGTAGCTATAAGCTCACCTATTATCAAATAGTCGACTTTTTCTTTACATAATTCAGTTATATCAGTTCTTATGGCCCTGTAGTGTACTTCAGAAAACTGTTCTGAGCATTTCACTAGACATCCACTTCCCTCATTAAAAAAGTGTTTGGCGTACTCTCCTCTTGCACATCTGTAAGTCTTTGACTAACCCCTACTTGAGTTTCATATCTGGTAACAACATTGTCTGGAACGATAGCATCTTCTGAAATTTAAAATTTAATATTGTATTCCTTCAATGATAGTCAGAGTGATCTTTGAGCTTATATATCTTCATCTACTTCCACTTCAATTACAATTATCAATTATTTGATGAGCTGGCATCCCTAAATCCTGCTATATTTTGTAATCTTATCCTTTTAGGTGACTTCAATGTAATTTTGCACTACTTTATCCTCTATGACCAAACTGGATGTCATACCTGACACATTTGATCTTAAATCAAAATCTGAAATTCTTCCACAATTAATGTACTTCTTCCAAACCATGGTCTTTTTGGTCTGCTGTTGAATGTATTCGCTTCAAACCTCTCTCCATTCCCTCCTTTATCCATAATGGTTCTCCTGTAACTTCATTCTCTTCTAAAGCAGATGTCCTAAATTAATACTTCTCTTCCTGCTTCAACAAATCAACTGCCCCTCTCATTGTCAACTCCCAAAAAAATACATGATGATCTTATGCAAGTCTCCCTCTTGTTCAACCTCCTTCTCTCTTCTTTTCTTAAATGATTCTCAACTTGAACATGTCCATTCATTTAAATATCTTGGTGTTATTATCACTTCAAATTTATCATGGTCTTCTTACATCCAGTCTCTCCACTCTAAAGCTTGTCAAACCATTGGGATCATCTACAGGAACTTCTATCAGCATGCTTTCCTCAAACACTTTTCATTTTATATTGCTCTCTTGTCAATCCCCATTTTACCTATGGCTTCTTTGTTCGTGACCCACAACTTTCCTTTATGAAATTCTCAAAAAACAAGAACAATTTGCTCTTAAAATTTGCTACCATAAATGGAAAATGATTACTCATCTCTTCTCTCAACTTTAAACCTTCTGCTCCTCTCAACTTGTCACTCTCTTTCTAAATAATGCCTTTTCAATAAAATTACTAACAACCTCCTTTATTTTCCTTCTGTTTTAACCACAAATCTCCTCCATGTTATGCTTCTCATCACTTTGACTATCTCATCTTCAACATCCATTTTTCCTACTCATCTGCTTCACAAATTCATTTGTCCTTTCTGTTTTCTCTCTGTGGAATTCACTTCCCTATCATGTGAAATGTAACTTATCTTTAATTACTTTTAAATGTAAAGTAAATATGCTTATTTAGTAATCATCACATGCTATCACTTATCACATAATAACTTATCAAATACCACCAATAACTTATTTTTATCTCTGTCTTACTAATCATATTATATCCAGCATTTTAATAATAATTTGTTTATTATTGTTCTATTCTGTTTGTGCCCTTTAATCTAGTAGTAGCTATTAGGCTTTTGTTTTGTCAATACAATATTGGTTGCCATTGTAATGTCTGTGCAGCAGATGCAATGCTGGCTCCATATATTGTCGATGACCAAAAACATTTGTCTCGTTTCATAGTATCTAAAAACAAAAGTGATTCAAATTTGATCTTGAATGAATGTTAAAACTAGTAAGTTTTGATAAAGGTTTTATTATACAATATGAAATGCTTGGTGACTCATTAAAAGTTGGTGTGGCTAAGTTTTGTCTTGGTAATGATGTAATGTGCATGCACATACAGTAAAGAGAGCTTTGCACTGTAACAGTGTGAATGCAGAATGACTAATAATTTTTCTATATACTGAAAGTGTACCAAATTTGGAAAATGATTTTTATTCATATTGGGTCACATTTGTTGACATTGTAATTCACACAATAGTGTTGACAGCTGTATTGAATCATTTTGTATCTGAAAAACCTGTTAAGAAGTGATATGAAGTGGGAGTGGTCTAGGCTATGTGACAAACTTGTAGATGCTGCTAGACAATCATTAGTGTCATCAAATTTTAATATATAAAACAGTATTTCTTATTGTTCTAACAATAGAGGCCTCTCAATGTGGTATTGGGTAGTGTTGTGACATGTGTATAAAATTGACAGTGAAAGACCAATTGCATATACATCTAGAACCTTAATGAAAGCAGTAATTAATTATTCTCAAATAAAAAAGAAGCATTATCCATAGTGTTTGCTTTTAAGAATTTCCATTAGTATGTGTATGTCCACAGATTCCACTTGCTAATTGACCACAAGCCTCTAACTTCTATATCTAGCCCAAATAAAACGATAACATCCTCATTGATAGTACCTAGTGAACTTCAGTAAAGAGTTTAACACTTTGTATGTGAAATTAATTATTACACTACATTAATAATTTCCTAAGAATACTTAAATAGTTGTGTCTCTGTTTGCATTAGAACATTTTATGTTGGTTTACTAAGTTATATGTTTATCCAGTAAGATTATTTAGCATCTTATAATAGACTAAAGAGTTTAAGAACTAATAATTCTCTATGTTCTCAAGCTCTACTATTTTGTAGTATTTTTGTACCAGAATGAGAATTAAAACAATTATTTTAGCTTTAGTAACTATATACAAGATCTAATACTGTACTAAAAACATTTCAAGTCAATGTACTAGAACTATTAATGATAATTCAATTATATATCTGTGGTGTGATAGAGTATGTTGTGGTTAATATGTATTAAGTAGTGTGAGTTACATTGAAAAATTCAAAATTTTCTATTAATTAGAATTACTGTATCCTTAAGGAAAACATACTATTATATTAAAATTTGAGATGGTGAATCTGGACGAAATCCCATGAAGCAATAGCAAAGTTAAGTCATTACCAAAGAAACATAAAGAAATTTTTACAGACAAGTTGAGTACAATCACTGAACACGTGACTAAGCTGCACTTGAAGGAAAAATCCAAACCCAAGTTTGTAGACCTTAGCCTCTACCCTTTCTTTAAAAATGTCAGTGAAACTGAGATAGATAGATTGCTGTCATCAGGCATAAATTAACTGTAAGTTAGAGATGGATATAGTTGGATGCTAAGATATGACTATTTTAAATGCTACGAAACCACAGTATATCCTGGAGTTACAATCCCTTCTAAGCCTTATCAATTATTTTGGAACATTTTCTCTATTTATGCACAATATTATAATATTACAACATCTAAATAACCTGTTAAAGAAGTGATATGAAGTAGGTGTTGTCTACACTATGTGACAAATCTGTAGATGCTGCTAGACAAGGATTAGTGACATCAAAGGTTTTAACATATTATAATCTAGGATTAACCATTCTTCTAATAATAGAAACCTCTTAATATGGCATTGGCTGGTGTTGTCACATGTTTGTAAAGATACCAGTGTAAAGCCAATTGATTATACATCTAGAGCCTAAGCAGCAAATAATTATTTGTTCTGATAATAATTACTGATCTCGTAACTTATTTGTTCTATGGAAATCTTTGTGTAATCTATATTTAGAATGGACAACAGTTATCACAATTAGAAGTATAACTTTATTCAAGAAAAACATTGGCATAATACTACTGTATGTATCATTTTGTACATACAAAGGTTATGTTATTGATTTAAATGTAAATTTATTGTAAACACCTATTAACATCTGTTAAGATGAGATGCTACATCATAATACTGTATCCATGACAACATTATAATATATATGTAGCAGAAACAGGATCATGACAATTAGCTGTTAAAATTGAATGTAAGTAACTAATTTTTTACATTTCTATAAATATTAATGATACTTGTAATTGTGAAAAAGTAGTGTAATTGTAATTCATTACTGTTGAAGTGAATGTAATGATAATGTTGAAATGATCAAATGTTGTAATGGAAGTTGATTACATGGAGGCTCTAATGGACACATCACTAGTATATAATATAGTAAATATTTGATACTAACCTCATCAACAACATTTGGATTAGCTCCATTTTCAATTAAAATTTTAACGAATTTAACGTTTCCATTCCTTGCTGCCACATGCAAAGGAGTAAATTTCTAGTAAAAGATATAGACAACATTAGTAACATAATACAAAGTAGTACATAGACTGTACTGGTACATTATGTCACATAGTTGACTACTACCTTAAATAGTATCACAATATAGCTAATTGTTATAACAATGTAGGTATAGTATGATAAGTTTGATATTACTGATAAGAAACACTGAACATGGAACATGATCTTTACTATTTTTGTTTCAGTATTTTGGTACTAGTTCTAAATTTAGTACATGAACTAAATATGACACTTGTCACATTATTTGGTTAAAACGATATGTGTTACCCTAAAGGATTTGCTTTAGAGTTAGCTGTTGTGTATACGTGTATACACTGTTGCTAGGTAGACATTTTGTATATGATGTTTATTAAATTCAGTAACCAAGTATTTGTAGGATTGTTCTTCCGGAATACCAAGTATGATATGCATCTGTACAAAACACATGTATGTAACCATTTGATTGACACTATTTAGAGCAACAAGTGTGATTTTCTAAAGTAAGTGACATTTTATATATTCTCCAAATTTCTATAATATAAAACTATGATGTTTGCAGTAATAGATCGTAATGAAGGTAGTTTATTGTACAGTGTACATTACACAAGACTTTCTACTGTTAATGTAGATATTGTATAACACCAAACATAATAACAATGGAATATGATCAGTTGAAGAAGAAGCCTTGCAATTGTTTTGTAAATGACATAATAACAAAACGGCCATCACACTTCCCAATAAGACAGAAGTTTATTCTACAATATTGACAATACCATTGAGTATCTTTACTCATCTTATAGGTGTAGCAGTAGTGACACCATTAATGTTTGTGTTTCGTTTCTGTTGGAAGTGACCCTACAGTAATATAGACGAATGGCTAGCATGTTTTCAACTATTGTACGAGCCAATGAGTTCATATTCAATATTGAGATAAAAGTCTTTCATGTTGTGAAATGATGGTTCAGAAAGAAAACAGTGAAAAATGTAAGCATTTCTGATAGCTACATCTATTTTAATTTTTTTCTTCATGTGATAATGTCAGCAACTATACTAAAGCAATCCAAAACAAATTGTTGTGTTTACTAAATAGTTAGGGAAATTTAATTTTTTTATACAGTGTGAATATAAACATAGATGTAATAACAAAGAAAAAATTTGATGTAATACAGAAGTTGAAGCATTTTATGTGACAAGGAAGGTGAGCTATTTACTGACAGTATTATATATGAAAGAGAGAAAGAGAAAGATGTTAAAGCTTTTGAGTTAAGCAGATGATGAAGCTGTTGGATGATGGAAAAGGATGTTGAAGTAAGGAAGAAGTGATGATTATTGGTGTATGCATGAAATCACAGTAGCAAGAGAGAGATGGAGATGTTATCAGTTATTGAGTATATATTATGTACAATAGATGTGTTTGTGTGGAGTCCATGTAGCTAGAAGTGATAGTGTGTGTAAAGTAACAGTAGATGTAGAATGAAGTACAGGGATTAGTAGTAGTTTGTTTATTTTCATTCTGAGTTAGTTTCATTTATGTTTGTTCACAGTTTGTCAAGAACACCTGTTCTGTCCAGATTGTCCATATATGCCACAAATATGTCTAAGTGGAATAAGCATTCAGTAGATGAATCATCATTGTGATGAACTATTGTTATTTGTTTATATATTGTAGTAAACTCTGTATACACATATATTGTTATCTGTTATCTTTACTATACTAGACAACATTATATTATATATGTAGCAGAAACAGGATCATGACAATCAGTAATTAAAATTGAAAGTAATTAACTAATGTTTATTTTTAAATTTCTACAATTAGTAATGATAATTATAATTGTAGAAAAGTACTTGCAATTGGAATTGATTACTGTTGAAGTAAATACAATGATAATGTTGAAATGATCAAATGTTGTAATGCAGGTTGATTATATTGAAGCTCTAATGGACACATCACTAGTATATAGTATAGTAAATATTTGATACTAACCTTATCAAAACAATTTGGATCAGCATTATTATAAAGTAAAAGTTTAGTAACTTTAGCATGTCCTTTCAATACTGCGAAGTGCAAAGGAGTCCACTTGTTCTAAAAGATATAGACAACATTAATAACACAATACAAACTAGTACGTAGACTGTACAGGTACATTAGGTCACATTGTTGACTACTACTTTAAATAGTATCACAATATAACTAATTGTTATAACAATGTAGGTGTAGTATGATAAGTTTGATATTATTGATTTGTTATTGTTAATGTATGTGTACCATAGAGTGATATCATGATAATAATTAGTTGATTATATAAGAAACACTGAACATGGAACATGATCTTTACCAGTTTTGTTTTAGTATTTTGGTACTAGAACTAAAACTAAATTTTGTACTTCATTTTATTTTAGCTGTAGTAACAATACAGGAACAAATACTATACTAAAGTGATTTCTGTTAAAGGTAATACCATTAGTGATGATGATTATGACTTTACATTTCTGTGGTGCCTTATACTAGATTGTGGTTATGAGCTATAATGAGATCATCGTCTATCAGTCAGTGGTCATGTAGTAATGTAGTATAATTGTCTTGTACACTTGTACTTGTGGAATCAATTTGGGCCTTGACCTGTAAAAGCATTGGTCTATATAGAACTTTAGATAAAAACCAACATTGTTGTTGTCTTCTATATATGTCCTCTACCTGAACTTTAGTGAATTATTGATCTAGTCTTCAAGTTTAATTTACTTTACATATTATATGTATATATATACATGTGTGAGTTGAAGTATAAAGACATAATTAGTAGGAAATACAGCATAAAATGTCTTGTCTCCTGATAATGTTAATAGGTGGCATATGTTTATTGGATAAGAATACCTTTGGACATGAATGATTTTAAAGTAAAAGTGGATATTACATTGCAATATAATATTAAATTATAAGTTATATGAAATAATTAACATAAATTATAAGGAATAGAACACAATAATTTTCACAGATGCTAAGCTGTGTGTGGGGGCTGTCATTACAGGTTTACAAGGATCTACTAGACTACAAGTTGTGACTTCACTAGTCTATTATTAAGCCCATGAAATCAATATATATTCATTAACTGAACATTAAAAAAGATGATTCTTTGCTGCTACCACACATAAAAAAGATTTTTTACACAAAGTATGCATAATTCCTGAGTCAATGAGTAATGACTATTAAACAATATTTCTTTCCAGATAAGACTATTTGTCCCTGTAAATGAGGTTTCCATTATTCAGGGAGTCCATTGTAGTACTTCTAATGTGTGTAAAGAAACAGTCGTTAGAATGAAGTAGAAGTATGAGTAGTAGTTTGTTTACTTTGATCCTGAGTAAGTTTTATTAATCTGGTAAGTAAGAACAAGAACATCTCCATAACACAGAATGGTTACTTAAAAAATTGTCAGCAGCAGGAATGCGTCTTATGAGTGGGGAAGTGTCTGTTCTGCCAGAACTGGATTATCTGGGACATCGAATCTCAAAAGAAGGTATCAAACCAATGGAAAAAATGGTCAGCGCAATCACACATGAACACAGACCCAACAATGTATTTGAGTTGAGATCATTTTTGGGCCTCATCAATTATTACAGCAAAATCTTACTAAACTTTTCTTCTATTTTGAGTCCCTTTATAAATCGAGAAAATGGCAGTCGGAGAAAGATCAAGATAGTGTTTACAGAGGCCAAGTTGTTGTTAAAGTCACCCCACCTATTAAACTCATTATGACTGCAGTAAACACCTCACCCTTGCATGTGATGCTTCACCCTATGAGGTAGGAGCACATAAGTTAAGATGATGTTCATGAAAAACCCATAGCATATGTGTTCAGAACTCTTAACAAAACAATCAAAGTATGCTCAGATTGAAAAGGAGTCCCTGGCCATTATTTTTGGTATAACTAAGTTTCGTAAGAACGTTGTGGGTCATATATATTTACCATTTATATGGATCATAAGGCTTTAACATATCTATTCTGAGAGAACAAAGGTATTCCTATGACAGTATCTGCCAGAGTAACCAGTTGGCTTTGCTATTAGTATTCGGTTCAGTACCAACCATGGAAGGAGTTGGCAAATGCAGATGGACTCAGCCGCCTTCCATTGTTGGATGTGTGTCAAGACGATGCCACACCAATGGAGCTAATTAATCTGATTGAGCATTTAAACTTCACACCAATATCAGTCTCTGAAATTATTAAATGGACAAATAGAGAGAAAACCCTATCAAGAGTAAGGCAGTTGATAAGACTTGGATGGCCAGAAAATATTGATGAAGATGTAGAGTTGAAGCCATTTGTTAGGCATAAATTGGAGCTAAGTGTATTTGACAACTGCATCCTGTTTGCATCTCGCGTGGTTGTTCCACCACATTGCAGGAAGAGAGTCTTAGATGAACTTCACTCCTGGATTTCACCCGGAAGCATCAAGAATCTGACATTGGAAGGAAGGTGAGGGAGTGTCATGGATGTCAATCTAATAGGAACTTTCTAGCACCAGCACCACTACATTTGTGGGAGTATCCTACAAGCCCTTGGAGCCAATTTCATGTTGAACATGTAGGCCTAGGTTTGGATCATACTCTATTAATTGTCTTAACAGATGCCTGCAGAGTTAATGTTTGGTCGTAAACTAAAGTCTCGATTAGATCAGTTGCACCCAGACCTCAACAGCAAGGTTCAAGCAAAACAGATTAGGAAAAAGGAGTGTCATGATAGAGGTACTAAGTTACGTGAGATTAAGATTGGAGATAATGTGTATTTGGAAGAATTTTCATAGGGGAGAGCAATGGCTACCTGGAATGACAAGTCGAGTAAATGGTCCGGTATCATACGTACTTAAGTTGACTGATGGACGAGAGTTAAACTTCATGTCGATCATCTCCTATATCATTTGGATGGAAAAGAAATAGAGCACAGCCCAAGATCAGTTGCTCAAACTGAGGCAAGTCAATAACCAATTAATTATGACCTAATTCAGATGGAATTCCCTGAACCACGATCAAATGAACCAATTGTTACTTTATGTATATCCACACATCAAAAGAATCCTCCAGACTGTTATCATAATACTATTTCATTTTATTTTTAGTTGTACAAGTGTGATCGTGTACCTCTTCTAAGGGGGAAGGGATGTAATGTGTTTATTATGTTTATTATGAATACAATTATCTGTCCTTTCCCACTATAACATTATCTTACATATACTATATGTGTCATGTGTTGTATGTTTTATATCTCTGCGACTCTCTCAAGTCATCAGAGTTTACCAATGCCATGTCAATACAGGAAGTTTTTTCTACAAATCTGTATAGTGTGGTCATGTGTTGTTATTATCATGTTCGATTATGCTTGTCTTCATTGTGAATGAACAATGTGTAGGAATGATCCCCTTCTTTATGGAGATGCCTTAAGCCTGCTGTAAAGTCTCCAGCCAATGTGGTAGCTATAACCTCACCTATTATCAAATAGTCCATTATTTTCTTTACATAATTCAGTTATATCATTTCTAATGACCCTGTGGTTAACTTCAGAAAACTGTTCTGAGCATTTCACTAGACATCCACATCCCTCATTAAAAGAATGTTTGGCGTACTCTCCTTTTGTACATCTGTAAGTCTTTGACTATCCCCTACTGCAGTTTCATATCTGGTAACAACATTGTCTAGAACGATAGCATCTTCTGAAATTTAAAATTTAATATTGTATTCCTTCAATGATAGTCAGAGTGATCTTTGAGCTTATATATCTTCATCTACTTCCACTTCAATTACAATTATCAATTATTTGATGAGCTGGCATCCCTAAGTCCCACTATATTTTGTAATCTTATCCTTTTAGGTGACTTCAATGTAATTTTGCACTACTTTATTCTCTAAGACCAAACTGGGTGTCATATCTGACACATTTGATCTTAAATCAAAATCTGAAATTCTTCCACAATTAATGTACTTCTCCCAAACCATGGTCTTTTTGGTCTGCTGTTGAATGTATTCGCTTCAAACCTCTCTCCATTCTCTCCTATATCCATAATGGTTCTCCTGTAACTTCATCCTCTTCTAAAGCAGATGTCCTAAATTAATACTTCTCCTCCTGCTTCAACAAATCAACTGCCCCTTTACCTACTCTGACTGAAAGTCTCTATACTTTACTACAAGACAACTCTCTAGATTTTCTCTTCAACCAAGATAAAATTTGTAGACTCATTTTCATATTTCTACTGACACTGCTTCTGGTCCTGACAACATCTCCTCTATCATGCTCTACAACACTTTCACTTCCTCTTTCCCTTATTTTCAATTCCTATTCTTTTCAAATTTGATCTTGAGTGAATGCTAAAACTAGTAAGTTTTGATGAAGTTTTTATGATACAGTTTTTTCTATATACTGAAAGTGTACCAAATTTGGAAAATAATTTTTATTCATATTGGGTCACATTTGTTGACACTGTAATTCAGACAATAGTGATGACAGCTCTATTAAATTATTTTGTATCTGAAAACATGTTACAAAGTGATATGAAGTGGCAGTGGTCTAGGCTATGTGACAAATTTGTAGATGCTGCTAGACAATCATTAGTGTCATCAAAGTTTAATATATAAAACAGTACTTCCTATTGTTCAACAATAGAGGCCTCTCAATGTGGTATTGGGTAGTGTTGTGACATGTGTATAAAAATGACAGTGAAAGACCAATTGCATATACATCTAGAACCTTAATGAAAGCAGTAATTAATTATTCTCAAATAAAAAGAAGCATTATCCATAGTGTTTGGTTTTAAGAATTTTCATTAGTATGTGTATGTTCACAGATTCCACCTGCTAATTGACCACAAGCCTCTAACTTCTATATCTAGCCCAAATAAAACGATAACATCCTCATTGATAGTACCTAGTGAACTTCAGTAAAGAGTTTAACACTTTGTATGAGAAATTAATTATTAATTATTACACTACATTAATAATTTCCTAAGCATACTTAAATAGTTGTGTCTCTGTTTGGATTAGAATGTTTTCTGTTGGTTTAGTAAGTTTTATGTTTATCCAGTAAGATTATTTAGGATCTTATAATAGAGTGAAAAGTTTAAGAACTAATAATTCTCTATGTTCTCAAGCTCTACTATTTTGTAGTACTTTTGTACCACAATGAGAATTTTTAAAAATGATTTTAGCTTTAGTAACTATATAGAAGAGCTAATACTGTACTAAAACATTTCAAGTCAATGTACTAGAACTATTAACGATAATTCAATTAAATATCTGTGGTGTGATAGAGTATGTTGTGGTCAATGTGTATTAAGTAGTGTGAGTTATGCCGGGTTCACCTACTTCAATTTTAATACAATAGTACTTTTTTGGCCAACAGATACTGTAATTCTAACTAAACAAACATTGCAAATTTACAAATTACAAGCTGAGCTACTGGACTAAAGGGACTCAAACAATCTAAGTAATGATGAAGGAGTTTAAGGTAAATAACGAATATTGTACAATTTAATGTTAAGGAAAGTAAAGATTAAAGAATTCATAAGTTAATGTTTCGAGACATGCCCTGCTACATAGTCTGATAAAGAAATAACATTACTGTGAAATATTTCTTTGAGTTCCTTAATGTGTTGATGTTTCTCTATAGCTTCCATTTTCTGACAAAAAGGACACGCACATGACGCAAGCTCCTGTATCAAAACCTCTGTACTGACTTGATCACTCTGAAATACCTCAACATATTCAAAGATATTTTGATGAGATTTTCTAACTACTTGCTGTAAACGATTGTGCCAACTCTCTGAGTGATTGTTTGTGCATGGTTCTTTGGTTCCACCCTGCTGTATGGAATGTTCCAGATATCCATGTGATTATCAAAATATGTAACGAATTCATTGATTTTTGGTAACTCTGGAGTATTTGCTTTTATTCCTTGCCATGCAAGACAAACAAAGGAATGGAAAAAATGCAAGAGCTGCTGTTCTACATATAAATGGCTTTAGTTGTTCCATATTTTTGTTTGTATTGGATTTGTAGATCAATGTCTTAAAATTTCTCTCATAATTTCCTGACAGAAATGATAATAACATCTTCTATATGTATATATTTGAAAACTCATTTGTATTACTTGTTTGATTGCAACTTCTAGTAAGCAACCTCAGTCTCAGGTTTGAAATGTAGTTGTACATTTTGTGCTTTCTTTTGAATTATATGAAACAGTCTGTCATAAGCAGCCCTGAATTTATTTGTCAAGAAACCATAAACTAGTGGGTGTTGCTTACCTTGTTTAAATGCATGCATGGAAAAGATTTGATAAAAGACCTTTGGGCATGTCTGGAAACTCCCATCAATGTAGATTGTATTGAGTTCACAAAGTATCTTTATGTTGGTATTTGTTGCAAATTCAACTGTTTTTTCTTCACCATCTTTCAGCTAAAAGAAACAACTCAACAGATGCTGGCATCTTTGAAGAAACCTCAGCCTTATATGGTATTGCTGCTAACCTCATCAAACTATGTTTTGGTTGTTGCATAATTGATCCAAGATGTCAATAGCCTTACGAAATTTAGGTAAATCTTGCAACGAAATTTAATCAAAATGTTTTGAATATTAACTACAATAAAAATTCAAGATTTCCTATTATTTAGAAATATGGTATCCATAAGAAAATATTAAAATTAGAGAAGCTGAACCTAGACGATAGCTTATGAAGCAATAGCATAGTTAAGTCATTACCAAAGAAACATAAAGATATCTTCACGTACAAGTTGGGTACAATCACTAAACCCAAGTTTTAGACCTCAGCCTCTCCCCTTTCTTTAAAGATGCCAGTGAAGCTAAGATAGATAGATTTCTGTCATCGAGCATAAACAAACTGTAAATTATAGTGAGTGTGTAGTCTCTATTGTAACTATTCTAAAACAAGATGGACAATTATACCTATGTGCTAATAATAAAGAAATGATCAACCTATTACTTGATATGAAGAATATCTGTTATCACATCCTCATAACATTTTAAATCATTGTCTATGAGAAGTAAATTGTCTGTTCCTTGACCACTCTCAGGTTGTCAGCAGCTACTCCTTGATGAACACAATCCTAGAAATTAGAAACTTTTAATACCATTGGGACATGAATTGTTATGCCAAATAGAATGGTGTCGATAAATGTCATGATTCATAAGAAAATGGACACAATCCTTGAACGAGTACTATAAACAATTTGTTACATCAATGACATCTGTGTAACTGGTGCTAAGGACAAAGGATATCCACTTGAGGCAACTCTAAACAGACATTAAAATGCTAGTCAGACATACTTGAAATGTGTCAATCGAAGCTATCCTGGTAGAGTGACACTTGATATTCAAGACGGAGTTCAATCATTCAACAAGAAACATTTCCATCAACCAAATCAAGCCAAGACTGAAGTAGATGAAGTTATTGAGTGTATGAAGAAAAGAACAAAGGAAGAAACTACACCTATTCCAAACATATACCAGGAAGCATTGTGTGCTATAGCTACTGACGAGTCTGAAGAAGTTGCTACTGTTGAAGTACTTTATGTGACAATGAAGATGAGATATTTACAGATAGTATGTATATATGAGAGAGAGAAAAATGTTAATGCTTTTGTTATTCAGATGATGAAGCTGTTGATGCAGCAAGGTAGAAAAGAATGTTGAAGTCAATATAGCAAGGAAAGTAGTGATGATTATTGGTGTACACATGAAGTCATAGTAGTAGGAGAGAGATAGAGATGTGTTATGGGTCATTGAGTTAATAAGGTAATATAAATGTGTTAGTGCAATGTCCATGTAGCTAATAATGATTACTTCTAGTGTGTGTAAAAGAAACAGTAGATGTAGAATGAAGTAGAGGTATGAGTAGAAGTAGATTGTTATGTTACTTATGAGTAAGTATTATTTATGATTTGTTTACAGTATTACAACACCACCTGTTGTGACCAGATTGTCCATACATTCCACAAATATGTCTAAGTGGAACGAGCTTTTCAGTAGGTGATCATCATCCTCTTGATATACTGCTGGTTATTGATATGTTGGTGTGTTAATGGTGTGTTAACATTGCAGTATTAAGGCTGTGATTTTTAAACAGGAACGAAGCATATTGATGACACCATTAATTTTGTTGATTTATCTGTATTAAAAACTTATCAAATGAAAACATTCAGTTAATGAGAAATAGCCTCATAACAAACACAAAATATTTTATATTGTTTTGGTATCAAAAATTAAATTGGACCTGTTTGTAAGGGATTGCTAAGGTAATGAAACTACAAACAATATTGTTTGTTGATTAACAGTCATAATAATGTTTGTATACTGGTTGAGTAAAGACACATCCGTAGTGAGAGTTTACATTTAGCTCAATTATAGGGTTGAAATAATTGAGCCATCTACTCTAAATAGACCTTTTCATAGTGCTTTTTGAGGACTGTTTGATAATAATGTCTCTTTTTTCTTACAAGGTCCACATGTAGTCTGCCCTTTTCAAAGACCTTAAAGAAACATGTAAGATAATTGTTAATAATATTGTTATTCCATACTTCTTACTGATTTCTCAGTGGGATATTCATGTTCCTTACAATAGCAGAGCTATTTTGTGGACATTGCTTACATAAATCTGTCATTGTTTTCGTGATGATAATATGTGTTAAGATATTGTCACTTCATGCTGTAAAATGTATTCTCAGAGGCAAGTCTGAATGTTGATCTACATTTGCCTTAAAAATATTCAATGTAGATTGTACTTTTAGATATGCTGGATGGTAACAGTTGTAAATTGTATCTCTTGTAACCTGGTAATTGACCAGGTAATAAGATTGCATTAGCCTTAGAATATTTTTATGTTAATCTAATTATTTTGATCACTTCTTTAGGAGTGAATGTGTGGTGTGGTTCTCTTCCAACATTACTGTGTTTTCTAACAATACTAATTCCAATGGTATTTCTTTATTGAATAGTATACCATGTTTTAATTTAAACCTTTAGTTATGATTGATAGAGTATAGTCTGTGTTTAACAATGCCATGTAAAACAGGAAGGTTTTATAACAAATCTGCATAGTGTGGTCATGTATTGTTATTATCATGTTCAGTTATACCTTGACTCATTATAAATGAACTATGTGTAAAAGGGATTCCTTTCTTTTTGAAGATGGCTTAGCATGATGTAAAGTCTCCATCCCATGTGGTAGATGCTCACAAAAGGTCCATTTTTTCTTTAGATAATTCAACAATATCATTCCTTCTGGCCCTGTGGTCTACATCAGAAAACTGTTCTGAGCATTTCACTAGACCTCCTAATTACTTATTATTCCATTATGATCGTAACCACCATGGTGGGGTATTATTGTCTATGTCAAATCTCACGTTATCATTTCCAAAGCACATGTGGGAGTTATTGCGGGTTCGCCTACTTCAATTTTTATACAATAGTACATTTTTGGCTACAGATACTGTAATTATAAGTAAGCATTGTGAATTTACAAACTACCAGACAAACCAAAAGGGACTTAAACAGTCTAAGTAATGATGAAGGAGTTTAAAGTAAATGATGATTAAAGAGTATAGAATTTAATGTTAAGGAAAGCAAACATTAAAGAATTCATAAGTTAATATGTCGAGACATACCTGCTACACAGTCTGATAAAGAGATTACATTATTGGTAAGTCTTTCTTTGAGTTCCTTAATGTGTTGATCTTTCTCTATAGTTTCCTTTTTCGGACAAAGTGGACATGCACCTGCTGCAAGCTCATGTATCAAAACCTCTGTACTGACTTCTTCTCTCTGAAATACCTCAACACATTCAAAGGTATTTGGATGAAATTCAAAAATTTATATTAATTAGAATTACTGCATCTGTAAGGAAAAGATACTATTATATTAAAATTTGAGAAGGTAAATCTGGACGAAATCCCATTAAGCAATAGCAAAGTTAAGTCATTACCAAAGAAACATAAAGAAATCTCCACAGACAAGTTGAATACAATCACTCAACACATGACTAAGCTGCACTTGAAGGAAAACTCTAAACCCAAGATTGTAGACCTCAGCCTCTACCCTTTCTTTAAAAATGTCAGTGAAACTGAGGTAGATAGATTGCTGTCATCAGGCATAAATGAACTGTAAGTTATAGATGGATATAGTTGGATACTAAGATACGACTATTTTAAATGCTACCAAACCACAATACATCCTGGAGTTAATATCCCTTCTTTTGGAACATTTTCGCTATTTATGCACAATATTACAATATTACAACATCTAAATAACCTGTTAAAGAAGTGACATGAAGTGGGTGTGGTCTACACTATGTGACAAATCTGTAGATGCAGCTAGACAAGGAATAGTCTCATCAAAGGTTTTAACATATTATAATCAAGGATTGCCCATTCTTGTAATAATTGAAACCTCTTAATATGGCATTAGCTGCTGTTGTCACATGTTTGTAAAGATACCAGTGTAAAGCCAATTGATTATACAGCTAGAGCTTTAACCAAAGCAGAAAATGATTATTTCATCTGATAATAATTACTGATCTCGTAACCTTATTTGTTCTATGTGTTAAGTAGAAATCTTTGTGTAATCTATATTTAGAATGGACAATACTTATCACAATTAGAAGTATAACTTAATTCAAGAAAAACGTTGGCATAACACTATCCAAAACACTGTATGTGTCATTTAGTACCTACAAAGGTTATGTTATTGATTTAAATGTAAGTATGAACATTTATTGTAAACATTTGTTAACATCTGTTAAGATCAGATGCTACATCATAATATTGTATCCACGACAACATTATAATATGTATGTCGCAGAAACAGGATCATGACAATCAGCAGTTAAAATTGAATGTAATTAACTAATTTTTTTACATTTCTACAAGTATTAATGATAATTGTAATTGTAGAAAAGTACTTGTAATTATAGAAAAGTACTTGTAATTATAATTGATTACTGTTGAAGTAAATGTAATGATAATACTGAAATGATCAAATGTTGTAATGGAAGTTGATTACATTGAGGCTCTAATGGACACATCACTAGTACATAATATAGCAAATATTTGATACTAACCTTATCAATAGCATTTGGATTAGCTTGTTGGTCAAGTAAAATTTTAGCGATATCACTATTTCCATTCCTTGCTGCCATATGCAAAGGAGTCCACTCCATCTAAAAGATATAGACAACATTAGTAACACAGTACAAAGTAGTACATAGACTGTACTGGTACATTAAGTCACATAGTTGACTACTACTTCAAATAGTATCACAATATAATTAATTGTTATAACAATGTTGGTATAGTATGATAAGTTTGATATTATTGATAAGAAACACTGAACATGATCTTTACTATTTTTGTTTCAGTATTTTGGTACTAGTTCTAAAATTACTAAATTTAGTACATGAACTAAATATGACACTTGTTACATTATTTGGTTAAAACGACATGTGTTACCGTAAGAATTTGGAGTTAGCTGTTGTGTATATGTGTATACACTGTTGCTAGGTAGACATTTTGTATATGATGTTTATTAAATTCGGTAACCAAGAATTTGTAGGATTGTTCTTCCTGAATACCATGTATGATATACATTTGTACAAAATACATGTATGTAACCATTTGATTGACACTATTTAGAGCAACATGTGTGATTTTCCAACGTAAGTCACATTTTATATATTCTAAAAGTTTCTATGATATAAAACTATGATGTTTGCTATAATAGATCGTAAATGAAGGTAGCTTATTGTACAGTGTACATTACACAAGACTTCTACTGTTAACGTAGATATTGTGTAACACCAAACATAATAACAATGGAATATGATCAGTTGAAGAAGAAGCCTTGCAATTGTTTTGCAAATGATATAATAACAAAAAGGTCATCACACTTCCCAGTATGACAGAAGTTTATTCTACAATATTGACAATACCATTGAGTATTTTTACTCATCTTATAGGTGTAGCAGTAGTAACACCATTAATGTTTGTTGTTTAGTTTCTATTGGAAGTGACCCTACAGTAATATAGACGAACAGGTAGCATGTTTTCAACTATTGTACGAGCCAATATGTTTAGTTTCAATATTGATAAATGTCTTTCATGTTGTGAAATGATGGTCCAGAAAGAAAACAGTAAAAGATGTAAGCATTTCTGATAGCTACATATATTTTAATTATTTTCTTGATGTGACAATGTCAGCAACTATATTAAAGCAATCCAAAACAAATTCTTGTGTTTACTAAATAATTAGGGAAATTTAATTTTTTTATACAGTGTAAATATAAACATAGGTGTAATAACAAGAAAATATTTGATGTAATACAGAAGTTGAAGCATTTTATGTGACAAGGAAGGTGAGATATTTACTGATAGTATTATATATGGAAGAGAGAGAGAGAGAGATGTTAAAGCTTTTGAGTTAAGCAGATGATGAAACTGTTGGATGATGGAAAAGGATATTGAAGTAAGGAAAGAAGTGATTATTATTAGTGTATGCATGAAATCACAGTAGCAAGAGAGAGATGAAGATGTTATCAGTTGTTGAGTATATATTATGTACAATAGATGTGTTCATGTAGAGTCCATGTAGCTAGAAGTGATTACTTCTAGTGTGTGTAAAGAAACATTAGATGTAGAATGAAGTACAGGGATGAGTAGTAATTTGCTTATTTTCATTCTGAGTAAGTTTCATTTATGTTTGTTTACAGTTTGTCAAGAACACCTGTTCTGTCCAGATTGTCCATACATGCCACAAATATGTCTAAGTGGAATAAGCAGTTCAGTAGGTGAGTCATCATTGTGATGAACTATTTTTATTTGTTTATATATTGTAGTAAACTCTGTATACATATATATAGTTATCTGTTATCTTTACTATACTAGACAACATTATATTAGATATGTAGCAGAAACAGGATCATGACAATCAGTAATTAAAATTGAAAGTAATTAACAATGTTTTTTTTTACATTTCTACAAGTAGTAATGATAATTATAATTGTAGAAAAGTAGTTGTAATTGGAATTGATTACTGTTGAAGTAAATATAACGATAATGTTGACATAATCAAATGTTGTAATGGAGGTTGATTATATTGAAGCTCTAATGGACACATCACTAGTATATAGTATAGTAAATATTTGATACTAACCTTATCAACACATTTTGGATCAGCTCCTTTCTTAATTAAAATTTTAGTAACTTGAGCATGTCCTTTCAATGCTGCAAAATGCAAAGGAGTCCGCTTGTTCTAAAAGATATAGACAACATTAATAACACAATACAAAGTAGTACATGGATTGTACAGGTACATTAGGTCACATTGTTGACTACTATTTAAATAGTATCACAATATACCTAATTGTTATAACAATGTAGGTGTAGTATGATACGTTTGATATTACAGATTTGTTATTGTTAATGTATGTGTACCACAGAGTGATATCATGACTATAATTAGTTGATTATATAAGAAACACTGAACATGGAACATGATCTTTACTAGCTTTGTTTTAGTATTTTGGTACTAGAACTAAAACTAAATTTTGTACTTCATTTTATTTTAGCTGTAGTAACAATACAGGAACTAATACTATAATAAAATGATTTCTGTTAAAGGTAATACCACTAGTGATGATGGAGATGACTTTACATTTCTGTGGTGCCTTATACTAGATTGTGGTAATGAGCTATAGTGAGATCATCCTCTAGACGTCAGTGGTCATGTAGTAATGTAGTATAATTGTCTTGTATACTTGTACTTGTGGAATCAATTTGGGCCTTGACCTGTAAAAGCATTGGTCTCTATAGAACTTTAGATAAAAACCAACATTGTTGTTGTCTTCTATATATGTCCTCTACCTGAACTTTAGTGAATTATTGATCTAGTCTCAAGTTTAATTTACTTTACATATTATATGTATATATATACATGTGTGAGTTGAAGTATAAAGACATAATTAGTAAGGGATACAGCATAAAATGGCTTGTCTCCTGATAATGTTAATAGGTGGTACAAATATCATATGTTTATTGGATAAGAATACCTTTGGACATGAATGATTTTAAAGTAATAGTGGATATTACATTGCAATATAATATTAAATTATAAGTAATATGAAATAATTAACATAAATTATAAGGAATAGAACACAATAATTTTCACAGATGCTAAGCTGTGTGTGGGGGTTGTCATTACAGGTTTACAAGGATCTATTAGACTACAAGTTGTGACCTCACTAATCTATTATTAAGCCCATGAAATCAATATATTCATTAACTGAACATTAAAAAAGATGATTCTTTGCTGCTACCACACATAAAAAAGATTTTTTACACAAAGTATGCATAATTCCTGAGTCAATGAGTAATGACTATTAAACAATATTTCTTTCCAGATAGGACTATTTGTCCCTGTAAATGAGGTTTCCATTATTCAGGGAGTCCATTGTAGTACTTCTAACGTGTGTAAAGAAACAGTAGATGTAGAATGAAGTAGAAGTATGAATAGTAGTTTGTTTACTTTGATCCTGAGGAAGTTTTATTTATCTGGTAGGTCAGAACAAGAACATCTTGATAACACAGAATGGGTACTTAAGAAATTGTTAGAAGCGGGAATGTGTCTTAAGAGGGAGAAGTGTCTGTTCTGCCAGAACTGGATTATCTGGGACATTGAATCTCAAAAGAAGTTATCAAACCAATGGAAAAAAAGGTCAGCGCAATCACACATGCACATAGACCCAACAATGTATTTGAGTTGAGATCATTTTTGGGCCTCATCAATTATTACAGCAAATTCTTACCAAACTTTTCTTCTGTTTTGAGTCCCTCTATAAATCGAGAAAATGGCAGTCGGAGAAAGATCAAGATAGTGTTTACAGAAGCCAAGTTGTTGTTAAAGTCACCATGCCTATTAAGTCATTATGACCTTATTATGACATTATGACAGTAAACACCTCACCCTTGCATGTGATGCTTCACCCTATGGGATAGGAGCACATAAGTTAAGATGATGGCGATGAAAAACGCATAGCATATGTGTTCAGAACTAAGGTATTCCTATGACAGCATCTGCCAGAATAACCAGATGGCTTTGCTATGAGTATTCGGTTCAGTACAAACCAGGGAAGGAGTTGGCAAATGCAGATGGACTCAGCCGCCTTCCATTGTTGGATGTGTGTCAAGACGATGCCACACCAATGGAGCTAATTAATCTGATTGAGCATTTAAACTTCACACTAATTGAGTAAATGGTCCGGTATCTTACGTAGTAGAGTTGACTGATGGACGAGAGTTAAAACTTCATGTTGATCATCTCCTATATCATTTGTATGGAAAAGAAATAGAGCTCATCCCAACATCATTTGCTCAAACTGAGCCAAGTCAATAACCAATTAATTATAACCTAATTCAGATGGGATTGCCTGAACCTAAATCAAATGAACCAATTGTCACTTTACATAGATCCACTCATCAAAAGAATCCTCGAAACAGTTATCATAGTACTATTTCATTTTATTTTTAGTTGTACAAGTGTTATTGTGTACCTCTTCTAGGGGGATAGGGATGTAATGTGTTTATTATGTTTATTAGGAATACAATTATCCGTCCTGTCCCACTATAACATTATCTTATGTATGCTATATGTTTCATATGTTGTATGTTCTATATCTCTGAGACTCTCTCAAGTCATCGCAGTTTACCAATGCCATGTAAATACAGGAAGTTTTTTCTACAAATCTGTATAGTGTGGTCACGTGTTGTTATTATCATGTTCAATTATGTCTTGTCTTTATTGTGAATGAACAATGTGTAGGAGTGATCCCTTTCTTTATGGAGATGCCTTAAGCCTGCTGTAAAGTCTCCAGCCCATGTGGTAGCTATAAGCTCACCTATTATCAAATAGTCCATTTTTTTCTTTACATAATTCAGTTATATCATTTCTAATGGCCCTGTTGTGTACTTCAAAAAACTGTTCTGAGCATTTCACTAGACATCCACATCTCTCATTAAAAAAATGTTTCGCGTACTCTCCTCTTGCACATCTGTAAGTCTTTGACTAACCCCTACTTCAGTTTCATATCTGGTAACAACATTGTCTGGAACGATAGCATCTTCTGAAATTTAAAATTTAATATTGTATTCCTTCAATGATAGTCAGAGTGATCTTTGAGCTTATATATCTTCATCTACTTCCACTTCAATTACAATTATCAATTATTTGATGAGCTGACATCCATAAATCCCGCTATATTTTGTATTTTGCAATGTCTTAAATTATCTCCTAATTGCCAGGAAGAAATGATAATAGCAATCTTTGTAGTGTATATATTGGAAAATTCATTTGTATTACTTGATTGATGACAACTTCAAAGTAAGCAACCACAGTCTCTGGTTTGAAATGTTGTTATAAATTTTGAGCTTTTTCTTAAAAAATATGAAACAGTCTGTCATATGTAGCTCTGGATTTGTTTGCCAAGAAAGCATAAACTAATGGATGTTGCTTACATTGTTTAAAAGTATTTATGGAAAAGATTTGATAAAAGAACTTTAGGCATGTCTGGAAAGTCCCATCAATGTAGATTGTATTGGCTTCACAAATTATCTTTATGTTAGTGTCTGTTGCAAATGCAACTGTTTTGTCTTCTCCAGAACCGTTTTTATGCTAAAAGAAATGACTCACCAGATGCTGCCATCTTTGAAGAGACCTCCTTCTTATACAATATTATTTCTACACTCATCAAACTATGTTTTGGTTGGCGCATAATTGATTCAAGAAGTGAGCAGACCTTATGAAGTTTAGGTAAATTTTGCAATGAGATTTACTCAAAAAATAATGTTTTTAATAGTAGTTACAGTGATAAATTCAAAACTTTCTATTAATTAGAATTACTGTATCTGTAACGAAAAGATACTATTATATTAAAATTTGACAAGGTGAATCTGGACGAAATCCCATTAAGCAATAGCAAAGTTAAGTCATTACCAAAGAAACATAAAGAAATCTCCACAGACAAGTTGAGTACAATCACTCAACACATGACTAAGCTGCACATAAAGGAAAACTCTAAACCCAAGTTTGTAGACCTCAGCCTCTACCCTTTCTTTAAAAATGTCAGTGAAACTGAGATAGATAGATTGCTGTCATCAGGTATAAATGAACTGTAAGTTATAGATGGATATAGTTGGATGCTAAGATACGACTATTTTGAATGCTACCAAACCACAATACATCCTGGAGTTACAATCCCTTCTTTTGGAACTTTTTCTCTATTTAAGCAAAATATTACAATAGTACAACATCTAAATAACCTGTTAAAGATGTGACATGAAGTGGGTGTGGTCTACACTATGTGACAAATCTGTAGATGCAGCTAGACAAGGATTAGTGTCATCAAAGGTTTTAACATATTATAATCCAGGATTGCCCATTCTTCTAATAATAGAAACCTCTTAATATGGCATTAGCTGTTGTTGTCACATGTTTGTAAAGATACCAGTGTAAAGCCAATTGATTATACAGCTAGAGCCTTAACCAAAGCAGAAAATGATTATTTCATCTGATAATAATTACTGATCTCGTAACATTATTTGTTCTATGTGTTAAGTAGAAATCTTTGTGTAATCTATATTTAGAATGGACAATACTTATCTCAATTAGAAGTATAACTTAATTCAAGAAAAACGTTGCAATAACACTATATAAAACACTGTATGTGTCATTTAGTACCTACAAAGATAATGTTATTGATTTAAATGTAAATATGAACATTTATTGTAAACATTTGTTAACATCTGTTAAGATGAGATGCTACATCATAATATTGTATCCACGACAACATTATAATATATATGTCGCAGAAACAGGATCATGACAATCAGCAGTTAAAATTGAATGTAATTAGCTGATTTTTTTTACATTTCTACAAGTATTAATGATAATTGTAATTGTAGAAAAGTACTTGTATTTATAATTGATTACTGTTGAAGTAAATGTAATGATAATACTGAAATGATCAAATGTTGTAATGGAAGTTGATTACATTGAGGCTCTAATGGACACATCACTAGTATATACTATAGTAAATATTTGATACTAACCTCATCAACAACATTTGGATTAGCTCCTTTTTCAATTAAAATTTTAGCGACATCACTATTTCCATTTCTTACTGCCTCATGCAAAGGAGTCCACTTGTTCTAAAAGACATAGACAATATTAATAACACAATACAAAGTTGTACATAGACAGACTGTACTGGTACATTATGTCACATTGTTGACTACAACTTTAAATAGTACCACAATATACCTAATTGTTATAACAATGTAGGTGTAGTATTATAAATTTGATATTACTGATAAGAAACACTGAACATGGAACATGATCTTTACTATTTTTCTTTCAGTATTTTGGTACTAGTTCTAAAACTAAATTTAGTACATGAACTAAATATGACACTTGTCACATTATTTGGTTTAAACGGCACATGTTACCCGAAAGAATTTGGAATTAGCTGTTGTGTATATGTGTATACAATGTTGCTAGGTAGACATTTTGTATATGATGTTTATTAAATTCGGTAACCAAGTATTTGTAGGATTGTTCTTCCTGAATACCACGTATGATATACATCTGTACAAAATACATGTATGTAACAATTTCATTGGCTCTATTTAGAGCAACAAGTCTGATTTTCCAAAGTAAGTCACATTTTATATATTCTCCAAATTTCTATCATATATAACTATGATATTTGCTATAATAGATAATAAATGAAGGTAGCCTATTGTACAGTGTACGTTACACAAGTGTTCTACTGTTCATGTAGATATTATGTAACAGCAAACATAATAACAATGGAATATGATAAGTTGAAGAAGAAGCCTTGCAAATGTTTTGCAAATGGTACAGTAAGAAAAAGCCATCACTCTTCCCAGTGTGACAGAGGTTTATACTACAACATTGACACTACTATTGAGTATCTTTTCTCATCTTATAGGTGTAGCAGTAGTGACACCAGTAATGTTTGTTGTTTAATTTCTGTTGGAAGTGACCCTACAATAACATAGAAGAATGGCTAGCATGTTTTCAACTATTGTACGAGCCAATGAGTTCAGTTTCAATATTGAGATAAAAGTCTTTCATGTTGTGAAATGATGGTTCAGAAAGAAAACAGTAAAAAATGCAAGCATTTCTGATGCTACATCTATTTTAATCGTTTTCTTGTTGTGACAATGTCAGCAACAATATACTAAAGAAATTCAAAACAAACTCTTGTGTTTACAAAAAAGTTAGGGAAATTTATTTTTATTATACAGTGTGAAGATAAAGATAGGTGTAATAACAAAGGAAAAAAATTGACGTAATACAGAAGTTGAAGCATTTTATGTGATAAGGAAGGTAAGATATTTACTGATAGTAGTATATATGAGAGAGAGAGAGAGAAAGATGCTAAAGCTTTTGAGTTAAGCAGATGATGAAGCTGTTGGATGATGGAAAAGGATGTTGAAGTAAGGAAGAAGTGATTATTATTGGTGTATGCATGAAATCACAGTAGCATGAGAGAGATGGACATATTATCAGTTGTTGAGTATATATAATGTACTATAGATGTGTTTGTGTAGACTCCATGTAGCTAGAAGTGATTACTTGTAGTGTGTGTAAAGAAACAGTAGATGTAGAATGCAACACAACAGAACTAATATATAATTCTTTATGACATATGATATACTGTTCAGAGAATTATACTTGTCAAGATTTAGATGAAAAAGAAAGTAGGGCTGAGAAAGTAATGTAATTAATGAATTTTTTTATGAATTTTTTTATCTGTTTTAATATCTAAACAACATTCAAAAACCAGATCAAAAACACTTGTTGTTTTATAGTAGTAATTATTGAATATTATATTGTTAATTTTACATAACAAATTAACAACAAAACTTATAAGAACAGGTAAATAAGAAATATTTTTAATTAACATTCCATGTGTCAGTGGTTTGTAATGAGGTGGGCGTGTCACGAATTTGTGACAGTAAGGGATATATATCAAGTAACCTATACTATCCAATGAGAGCATTGACATCATTCTGTTGCATTGATTCTATTGTTAAATGAGTTTACTACACATATTAACATATTAACACTATGTAATTTATAACTTTTAACGATTAAACAACAAAGACTAGAAAGTAAATGTCAAAGCATATTCAAGTTATCAAGTGTATACCGTCTGAGTGTCTTCACAAGCTAGGACACTTCCAACAAACTACTATGCTATAGGATGACTGATCTGTATTGGAAATGTTTGAGGATAATGCACAAAAAACATAATTATAGTCTTTGACCAAAACGAAACACAGTGGCTACAGACATAGTAGCCTGATGCAATAATTATAGCTGCTAATCCGGAAATTATTAAGTAAGTAACTAACGATTAATAAACATTAATAACAATGGCGGCTGAAGCAGCTGCAGTTACCTTTGGAGTTCCACAGAGCTTCATTTGAACGACACTTCGATAGATCTTGTGTGCTTTACAATTGAAGAAAGGTTCTCCTCGTATCATCATTTGAAAGAAAAAGTGGCAGCATATGACAAGGTGAAATCAGTTCAATTGAGTCACATTGACTCAAAGACACTTCAGGCTGCCAGTAAAAGAATTCCACTTAGGGATGAAGAGCCAATCAAGACTTAGTTTACTACTACATCAATCTTTCCTTTGTGTTTGGTGGTAAAAAGTATCAAGATAAAGAAAAAGGAAAGTGACCTAATCAGAGGTCAGTACTGATATGTTTGTATACATTGTATAGTTAGGTCTAAATATCACAATGTTTTTTATAGTACTATTAAGCAAGATTGTAAAGCAATGATCAAACTATGATGTTAGCAAAGTAAGAAGCAGTCATTACCTGAATATTACTATGATAACTTGATTAAATATTAAATATAATTATGATCACCTTCCTTGTCAGTGGATGCATGATTATGAAACTAGGAAGGAAGCAGAAAGGTTTTAAAGATGAGAGTTAACAACAAGTTGCTTCAACAACATCTTAGTCTCACAGCGAGGAAGGTTGTAACACTGAAAGACAATAGCAACATACAGACTGGACTAGTAAGTAAAGAGGATAGAATTAATCTAGACGCTCTTATTAAGAAGTTAAGAGATATGTCATGTATATTAATATCATTATTCATATTCTTGTACATGTAAGTGAATTAAATGCTTTTAGGTTTGTCAATTGAAATATTCACTGATGCTAGCAACACTTTTACGGGCTTATTGTTTCAAGAGAGTATTATGAAGTCTGTCTTTGATTTGTATCCTGATGTAATTCTTGTTGATGCCACATATAAACTGAAGAATTTGAGAATGCCTCTGTACTTAATGATGTGCATTGATGGCAATGGCCAGGATGAAACAGTGCTGATGTTCTTGACAGTGATGGAAATAGAAGAAGCCATAACCAAAATGGTCCAAACCTTTAAGTGCACAAATCCCAAATGGGAATGTACTAAGGTTGTAATGAGTGATAAAGAACACATATCTAATAATAGAAACCTCTTAATATGGCATTAGCTGTTGTTGTCACATGTTTGTAAAGATACCAGTGTAAAGCCAATTGATTATACAGCTAGAGCCTTAACCAAAGCAGAAAATGATTATTTCATCTGATAATAATTACTGATCTCGTAACATTATTTGTTCTATATGTTAAGTAGAAATCTTTGTGTAATCTATATTTAGAATGGACAATACTTATCACAATTAGAAGTATAACTTAATTCAAGAAAAACGTTGCAATAACACTATCAAAAACACTGTATGTGTCATTTAGTACCTACAAAGATAATGTTATTAATTTAAATGTAAATATGAACATTTATTGTAAACATTTGTTAACATCTGTTAAGATGAGATGCTACATAATAGTATATACTATAGTATCACTAGCATATACTATAGTAAATATTTGATACTAACCTCATCAACAGCATTTGGATTAGCTCCTTTTTCAATTAAAATTGTAGCGACATCACTATTTCCATTTCTTACTGCCTCATGCAAAGGAGTCCACTTGTTCTAAAAGATATAGACAATATTAATAACACAATACAAAGTAGTACATAGACAGACTGTACTGGTACATTATGTCACATTGTTGACTACAACTTTAAATAGTACCACAATATACCTAATAGTTTTAACAATGTAGGTGTAGTATTATAAATTTGATATTACTGATAAGAAACACTGAACATGGAACATGATCTTTACTATTTTTCTTTCAGTATTTTGGTACTAGTTCTAAAACTAAATTTAGTACATGAACTAAATATGACACTTGTCACATTATTTGGTTAAAATGGCACATGTTACCCGAATGAATTTGGAATTAGCTGTTGTGTATATGTGTATACAATGTTGCTAGGTAGACATTTTGTATATGATGTTTATTAAATTCGGTAACCAAGTATTTGTAGGATTGTTCTTCCTGAATACCACGTATGATATACATCTGTACAAAATACATGTATGTAACAATTTCATTGGCTCTATTTAGAGCAACAAGTCTGATTTTCCAAAGTAAGTCACATTTTATATATTCTCCAAATTTCTATCATATATAACTATGATATTTACTATAATAGATAATAAATGAAGGTAGCCTATTGTACAGTGTACGTTACACAAGTGTTCTACTGTTCATGTAGATATTATGTAACAGCAAACATAATAACAATGGAATATGATAAGTTGAAGAAGAAGCCTTGCAAATGTTTTGCAAATGGTACAGTAAGAAAAAGCCATCACTCTTCCCAGTGTGACAGAGGTTTATACTACAACATTGACACTACTATTGAGTATCTTTTCTCATCTTATAGGTGTAGCAGTAGTGACACCAGCAATGTTTGCTGTTTAGTTTCTGTTGGAAGTGACCCTACAATAACATAGAAGAATGGCTAGCATGTTTTCAACTATTGTATGAGCCAATGAGTTCAGTTTCAATATTGAGATAAAAGTCTTTCATGTTGTGAAATGATGGTTCAGAAAGAAAACAGTAAAAAATGCAAGCATTTCTGATGCTACATCTATTTTAATCGTTTTCTTGTTGTGACAATGTCAGCAACAATATACTAAAGAAATTCAAAACAAACTCTTGTGTTTACAAAAAAGTTAGGGAAATTTATTTTTATTATACAGTGTGAAGATAAAGATAGGTGTAATAACAAAGGAAAAAATTGACGTAATACAGAAGTTGAAGCATTTTATGTGATAAGGAAGGTAAGATATTTACTGATAGTAGTACATATGAGAGAGAGAGAGAAAGATGCTAAAGCTTTTGAGTTAAGCAGATGATGAAGCTGTTGGATGATGGAAAAGAATGTTGAAGTAAGGAAGAAGTGATTATTATTGGTATATGCATGAAATCACAGTAGCATGAGAGAGATGGACATGTTATCAGTTGTTGAGTATATATAATGTACTATAGATGTGTTTGTGTAGACTCCATGTAGCTAGAAGTGATTACTTGTAGTGTGTGTAAAGAAACAGTAGATGTAGAATGCAACACAACAGAACTAATATATTATTCTTTATGACATATGATATACTGTTCAGGGAATTATACTTGTCAAGATTTAGATGAAAAAGAAAGTAGGGCTGAGAAAGTAATGTAATTAATGAATTTTTTTATGAATTTTTTTATCTGTTTTAATATCTAAACAACATTCAAAAACCAGATCAAAAACACTTGTTGTTTTATAGTAGTAATTATTGAATATTATATTGTTAATTTTAAATAACAAATTAACAACAAAACTTATAAGAACAGGTAAATAAGAAATATTTTTAATTAACATTCCATGTGTCAGTGGTTTGTAATGAGGTGGGCGTGTCACGAATTTGTGACAGTAAGGGATATATATCAAGTAACCTATACTATCCAATGAGAGCATTGACATCATTCTGTTGCATTGATTCTATTGTTAAATGAGTTTACTACACATATTAACATATTAACACTATGTAATTTATAACTTTTAACGATTAAACAACAAAGACTAGAAAGTAAATGTCAAAGCATATTCAAGTTATCAAGTGTATATCGTCTGAGTGTCTTCACAAGCTAGGACACTTCCAACAAACTACTATGCTATAGGATGACTGATCTGTATTGGAAATGTATGAGGATAATGCACAAAAAAACATAATTTATAGTCTTTGACCAAAACGAAACACAGTGGCTACAGACATAGCAGCCTGATGCAATAATTATAGCTGCTAATCCAGAAATTATTAAGTAAGTAACTAACGATTAATAAACATTAATAACAATGGCGGCTGAAGCAGCTGCAGTCACCTTTGGAGTTCCACAGAGCTTCATTTGAACGACACTTCGATAGATCTTGTGTGCTTTATAATTGGAGAAAGGTTCTCCTCGTATCATCATTTGAAAGAAAAAGTGGCAGCATACGAGAAGGTGAAATCAGTTCTATTGAGTCACATTGACTCATAGACACTTCAGGCTGCCAGTAAAAGAATTCCACTTAGGGATGAAGAGCCAATCAAGACTTAGCTTACTACTACATCAATCTTTCCTGTGTGTTTGGTGGTAAAAAGTATCAGGATAAAGGAAAAGGAAAGTGACCTAATCAGAGGTCAGTACTGATATGTTAGTATAGATTGTATAGTTAGGTCTAAATATCACAATGTTTTTTATAGTACTATTAAGCAAGATTGTAAAGCAATGATCAAACTATCTCTAAGTGATGATGGGCAGCATTTGGTTGTCACTGATGTTAATGAAAACCACACCCATGATGTTAGCAAAGTAAGAAGCAGTCATTACCTGAATATTACTATGATAACTTGATTAAATATTAAATATATAATCACCTTCCTTGTCAGTGGATGCATGTTTGTGAAACTAGGAAGGAAGCAGAAAGGTTTTAAAGATGAGAGTTAACAACAAGTTGCTTCCACAACATCTTAGTCTCACAGCGGGGAAGGTTGTAACACTGAAAGACAATAGCAACATACAGACTGGACTAGTAAGTAAAGAGGATAGAATTAATCTAGACGCTCTTATTAAGAAGTTAAGAGATATGTCATGTATATTAATATCATTATTCATATTCTTGTACATGTAAGTGAATTAAATGCTTTCAGGTTTGTCAATTGAAATATTCACTGATGCTAGCAACACTTTTACGGGCTTATTGTTTCAAGAGAGTATTATGAAGTCTGTCTTTGATTTGTATCCTGATGTAATTCTTGTTGATGCCACATATAAACTGAAGAATTTGAGAATGCCTCTGTACTTAATGATGTGCATTGATGGCAATGGCCAGGATGAAACAGTGCTGATGTTCTTGACAATGATGGAAATAGAAGAAGCCATAACCAAAATGGTCCAAACCTTTAAGTGCACAAATCCCAAATGGAAATGTACTAAGGTTGTAATGAGTGATAAAGAACGCATATGCTGATTAACCAGGGCCAAAAATTAAAACCACACCTACATTATTTGAATTCCACCACATCCATTCCACATGGCTACAAGAAGAAAGAACTAGTCATACAAGGAAGCTTTAGAACTCATTACCCTATGGTCTGATGATGTGGTGCAGGAAGAACTAGAGGGGCCTCAGAATAAAGATATCTCTACCAGAGGATTTGCGCAAAGCTTCGCGAAAAAAGTGTTGAAAGAAACAGTCAATGCAGAGTAAATAAAAAAAATGAAGAAAATTTATAGAAAGTTTGTAGATAACAATAACTTTACTGGAAGTAAAAGAAAAAGCTGTAAATTTTTTGAAGAACTAGATATTATACTTGGAGTGAAACCAGTTACTAAGCCATCACTTGAAATTAATTCTGAAACAGGATTGCAAAGTGACCTTCAGATAATGAAGAGGATGATGAAGAAACTCCACCTCTACCAGATTTTGAAGAGATAGGCAGAGATAATGATGATAATGGTCATGAAGAAGGTGATATGTCATTATGTAGTCCTACAAGTAATAAGTCTGTATCTAGTGTTGCTTCAACAGTGCCAGTATTAGTAAGAAGAAGGAGAGTCCAAACTACCTTCAAAAAGAGAGAAGGCAGTGACTAAACTTGACAAGTCACTTGAAACTGTAATAGTACATGGAGGGGCAAAAAGATATAGAATATGTGGACAATGTTAATGGGAAGAGGATTTTCATATGGTTCTCAAAGTTATCCCCAGTAGGACTCCCACTCTTTCCAAGTTACCCTTACAACAATGATAATGACATTTAACCTTTCTTACAAAGATAACAGCATTGTATGTTCTACATATAAATGAATTTAGTTGTTCCATATTTTAATTTCTTTTGGATTTGCAGACCAATGTCTTAAGATTTTCTCTTAATTGCCTGACAGAAATAACAATAATAACATCCTCTATATGTAGATATTGGGAAATTCATTTGTACTACTTGTTTGATTGCAACTTCTAGTAAACAACCACAGTCTCAGGTTTGAAATGTAGTTGTAGATTTTGAACTTTCTCTTAAATACAAAACAGTCTGTCATAAGTAGACTTGGATTTATTTGTCAAGAAACCATAAACTAGTGGGTGTTGCTTACCTTCTTTGATAAAAGAGCTTTGGGCATGTCTGGAAAGTCACATCAATGTAGATTTTATGTGCTTCATAAAGTATGTTTATCTTTGTGTTTGCTGCAAATTCAACTGTTTTGTATTCTCCAGAACCATCTTTCAGCTAAAAGAAACAACTCTCCAGATGCTGGCATCTTTAAAGAGACCTCTTCCTTATATAGTATTGCTGCTAAACTCATTAAACTATGTTTTGGTTGGTGCATAATTGACCCAAGAAGTCAATAGACCTTACAAAGTTTAGGTAAATCTTGCACCGAAACTTAATCAAAATGTTTTGAATATCAATTAGAAAGAAAAATTTAAGATTTTCTATTATTTAGAATTACGGTATCCGTAAAGCAAAAACCCATTGAGGTGAGAACCTGGACAATACCTCATGAAGCAATAGCAAAGTTAAGTTATTACCAAAGAAACATAAAGAAATCTTCATAGACAAGTTGAGTACAATCACTCAACAAATGACTAAAGTGCACTTGAAGGAAAACCCAAAACCCAAGTATATAGACCTTAGCCTCTACCCTTTCTTTAAAAATGCCATTAACGTGGAGATAGATAGATTGCTATCATCAGGCATAAATTAACTGTAAGTTATACATGGATGTAGTTGGATGCTAAGAACAAGATTAATACTATTTTAAAATGCTACCAAACCACAATATATCCTGGAGTTACAATCCCTTCTAAGCCTAATCAATTATTTTGGAACATTTTCTCTATTTATCCACAATATTACAACCTTGTTTGTTCTAAGTGTTAAGTAGAAATCTTTGTGTAATCTATATTTAGAATGGACATCACAATTAGAAGTATAACTTCATTCAAGAAAAACGTTGGCATAATACTATCCAAAACACTGTATGTGTCATTTTGTACATACAAATGTTATGTTATTGATTTAAATGTAAATATAAATATTTATTGTAAACATTTGTTAACATCTGTAAAGATGAGATGCTACATCATAATATTGTATCCTTGACAAAATTATATTACATAATTATGTAGCAGAAACAGGATCATGACAATCAGCAGTTAAAATTGAATGTAATTAACTATTTTTTTTTACATTTCTACAAGTATTAATGATAATTGTAATTGTAGAAAGGTAATTGTAATTATAATTGATTACTTTTGAAGTAAATGTAATGATAATGCTGAAATGATGAAATGTTGTAATGGAAGTTGATTACATTAAGGCTCTAATGGGCACATCACTAGTATATAGTATAGTAAATATTTGATACTAACCTCATCAACAGCATTTGGATTAGCTCCTTTTTCAATTAAAAGTGTAGCGACTTTATTATTTTCATTAATTGCTGCAACATCCAAAGGAGTCCACTTGTTCTAAAAGATATAGACAATATTAATAACACAATACAAAGTAGTACATAGACTGTACTGGTACATTATGTCACATTGTTGACTAGTACTTTAAATAGTATCACAATATACCTAATTGTTATAACAATGTAGGTGTAGTATTATAAGTTTGATATTACTGATAAGAAACACTGAACATGGAACATGATCTTTACTATTTTTCTTTCAGTATTTTGGTACTAGTTCTAAAACTAAATTTAGTACATGAACTAAATATGACACTTGTCACATTATTTAGTTAAAATGACACATGTTACACAAAAGAATATGGAATTAGCTGTTGTGTATATGTGTATACAATGTTGCTAGGTAGACATTTTGTATATGATGTTTATTAAATTCAGTAACCAAGTATTTGTGGGATTGTTCTTCTTGAATACCACGTATGATATACATCTGTACAAAATACATGTATGTAACCATTTGATTGACACTATTTAGAGTAACAAGTGTGATTTTTCAAAGTAAGTCACATTTTATACATTCTCCAAATTTCTATCATATATAACTGTGACATTTACTATAACAGAACGTAAATGAAGGTAGCCTATTGTACAGTGTACATTACACGAGTTCTACTGTTCATGTAGATATTATGTAACAGCAAACATAATAACAATGGAATATGTTAAGTTGAAGAAGAAGCTTTGCAAATGTTTTGCAAATGGTACAGTAAGAAAATGCCTTCACTCTTCCCAGTGTGACTGAGGTTTATACTATAATATTGACACTACTATTGAGTATCTTTTCTCATCTTATAGGTGTAGCAGAGTGACAACAGTAATGTTTGTTGTTTAGTTTCGGTTGGAAGTGTGCCTACAGTAACATAGACGAATGGCTAGCATGTTTTCAACTATTGTACAAGCCAATGAGTTCAGTTTCAATATTGAGATAAAAGTCTTTCATGTTGTGAAATGATGGTTCAGAAAGAAAACAGTAAAAATATAAGATACATCTATTTTAATCGTTTTCTTGATGTGATAATGTCAGCAACTATACTAAAGAAATTCAAACAAATTCTTCTGTTAAATAAATAGTTAGGGAAATTTATTTTTATTATACAGTATGAACATAAAGATAGGTGTAATAACAAAGGAAAAATTTGACATAATACAGAAGTTGAAGCATTTTATGTGACAAGGAAGGTAAGATATTTACTGATAGTAGTATATAAGAGAGAGAGAGAAAGATGTTAAAGCTTTTGAGTTAAGCAGATGGTGAAGCTGTTGGATGATGGAAAAGGATGTTGAAGTAAGGAAAGAAGTGATGATTATTATTAATAATTAAGTATGTAACTAACGATTAATAAACATTAATAACAATGACGACTGAAGCAGCTGCAGTCACCTTTGGAGTTCCACAGACCTTTATTTGAACAACACTTCGATAGATCTTGTGTGCTTTACCCTTGGAGAAAGGTTCTCCTCGTATCATCATTTGAAAGAAAAGGTGGCAGCATATGACAAGGTGAAATCAGTTCTATTGAGTCACATTGACTCAAAGACACTTCAGGCTGCCAGTAAAAGAATTCCACTTAAGGATGAAGAGCCAATCAAGACTTAGTTGACTACTACATCAATCTTTCCTGTGTGTTTGGTGGTAAAAAGTATCAGGATAAAGGAAAAGGAAAGTGACCTAATCAGAGGTCAGTACTGATATGTTGGTATACATTGTATAGTTAGGTCTAAATATCACAATGTTTTTTATAGTACTATTAAGCAAGATTGTAAAGCAATGATCAAACTATGATGTTAGCAAAGTAAGAAGCAGTCATTACCTGAATATTACTATGATAACTTGATTAAATATTAAATATAATTATGATCACCTTCCTTGTCAGTGGATGCATGATTATGAAACTAGGAAGGAAGCAGAAAGGTTTTAAAGATGAGAGTTAACAACAAGTTGCTTCAACAACATCTTAGTCTCACAGCGGGGAAGGTTGTAACACTGAAAGACAATAGCAACATACAGACTGGACTAGTAAATAAAGAGGATAGAATTAATCTAGACGCTTTTATTAAGAAGTTAAGAGATATGTCATGTATATGTGACCATAAATACGAAAATGGTACCTAACACGCAAGTGAATTTCGAACAAACGCTTGTGTAGAAACGGTTGCTACGCATCCATCTTGAGCAGGAAGTCAATGTTATTTGGTATTCATGAAGGTCAATCATTGCTCTCATTACATAATGAATTTTAATAACTTCCTGTTTAAGATGGCTGCATAGCAACAATTTATACGCAAGCGTTCACTCAAAATTTGTTTGTACGTTAGGTACCATTTTCGTATTTATGGTCACATATTAATATCATTATTCATATTCTTGTACATGTAAGTGAATTAAATGCTTTTAGGTTTGTCAATTGAAATATTCACTGATGCTAGCAACACCTTTACGGGCTTATTGTTTCAAGAGAGTATTATGAAGTCTGTCTTTGATTTGTACCCTGATGTAATTCTTGTTGATACCACTTATAAACTGAAGAATTTGAGAATGCCTCTGTACTTAATGATGTGCATTGATGGCAATGGCCAGGATGAAATAGTGCTGATGTTCTTGACAATGATGGAATAGAAGAAGCCATAACCAAAATGGTCCAAACTTTTAAGTGCACAAATCCCAAATGGAAATGTACTAAGTTTGTAAGTATAACTTAATCAAAATGTTTTGAATATCAATTAGAAAGAAAAATTTAAGATTTTCTATTATTTAGAATTACGGTATCCGTAATTCTAAATAACCTGGACAATACCTCATGAAGCAATAGCAAAGTTATGTCATTACCAAAGAAACATAAAAAAATCTTCATAGACAATTTGAGTACAATCACTCAACAAATGACTAAAGTGCACTTGAAGGAAAACCCAAAACCCAAGTTTGTAGACCTCAGCCTCTACCCTTTCTTTAAAAATGCCATTAACCCTTTTCACGCATGCGCATAAAGCAAGCAATTACTGCCAACGCAGGAGTATTTTCAGGGTTGGAGTGGTTGTGTTTCAGCTCTTGTATCATCTCTAAACTGTCTCTTAGAAGTTTAGCTGTTTTAAGTTTGCTTCAATATGGATACCTGGATGTGTTGTTTTTCTTATGATTGGTGTATTCGTCGTCTACAAGGTAGGCATTATGTTATAACTACGCACACATTGTAAATGACGTATAAAACATCTTTCAAGAGTCCCCATGTTTCTTTCTTTGAAATAGACTTAGAGGATAGTAGGAATGAGTGGAATGTTTGTTATTTCTTCGTTGCAGTGTTTTTTTGTGTTGTAGTACTAGTTCTTTGAGTGGGCGTGACCTTCTGTTTTTGGAATGTACTTATATTGTGGTTGTAAAATGTCCCTCCATGCCAACACCAATTTCTTTCCATCTTTCCACGCCTTAGTTTCTCCCTTGTTCAATTATGAAACTTTTGCCTCTTACCACACTTGGAAGCTGTTGCCAAGTCCTAACTAATGTCCCAGTGTAACCAGTGTTACACCTCTCTAGCTCATCAGCCAAAGGGACACTAGAATAGAGCCGGTCAGCACAAATATGATGACCCTTGTGAAGATAATTTGCAACAAGAGCCAACACTATCTAGGTGAGGCTTGGGAGTTCAGGGTTACAATTTGACAGATATATGTCCTTTGTCTCACCTCCAGTGTATGGGATTATATTGAGAATAAACCCTGTAGCACTATCAGCAAGAACAAAGGACTTGAGGCCCCATTTAATAGAGCCGGTAAGCACAAATATGATGACCCTTGTGAAGATAATTTGCAACAAGAGCCAACACTATCTGGGTGAGGCTTGGGAGTTCAGGGTTACAATTTGACAGATATATGTCCTTTGTCTCACCTCCAGTGTATGGGATTATATTGAGAATAAACCCTGTAGCACTATCAGCAAGAACAAAGGACTTGAGGCCCCATTTAATCGGTTTCAGTGGACAATATTGGCAGAACCCAACCCTACGCTTGAAACCAACCATTGTTTCATCCATTGAAATCTCATGTCCAGGGTAGAAAACACTCTGGAATGTTGTAAGCAGTTGATCGAGAGGAGGCTTAACTTTGTCAATTCGTCGTAGTCTTGTTAATGTTGTGTCTTCTCGAAGATGTAACATCCAGAAGATCTCTTCAAATCGGTTACGTGGAAGAACATCATAGAAGAATGGTATATAACTCTCCCATTACATCTTCCAATAGCTAGCTCATTCTGGGGAGTGCATTACCCCCATGTTTATAATAACAGCCGAGACCGCCTTCATCTCTTCTGTGATAACTGGTCTCCACTTCACCCATCTGGATTTTGGAGTTAATTTTCCACCTCTCTCCTTCTCAGCAATAACATCACCAGCATACTCATTTGTACCATCAACAAGCATCTGAATTATTACATCATTAAAGAAAAGATAAAAGAAATCCAGTCGGGAAAAAGTCTGCCGATAGTGAAATGTTTGGTCCAGGCTGTTCCATGAATGGGATAGCTGTTGGTTGAATGTCAGCTTGGAGGTCATCCACTGGTATCCACGGTTCAGCTCCTTTCCCGTTACTACTACAACCACCTCGTCCCCTAATACCACTGTAACAACCACCTCGTCCTCTACCACAACCTCCACGTCCCCTGCCACGCCTATCACTACCTCCACGTACACTTCCACTACCACTTACTATTACAGGTAAGTTTTATAATGATAATACAATATATTGCAAAGTAATTTTTATCTTACCATTCAATTGTTTTTTTTCAGTCTCATCAACCACAAAAATATTATCAGCTACTACATCAATTTCATCATCTATATATATATATATATATATAATTTTTTTGCTCTATTGAAATAAATTATAATTAAATATTATAATACCTAAGTCTTCATCAAAAATGTCACTAAAATCGCTCTCATCGTAATCACTAAACAGCCTTACAATAACATCCTCTGTGGTTAACTTATCAGCAATTGTGTAATGTTTTCACAGCTACTAACTAAGGTGTTTTACGGTATAAGGGAGTGGTTTATTAAAGTAAAATTGGAAAAACGGTCATGTTCTGTGAAATACTGAAGTTTCTGGGTAAATCGAACAACGTACGAGATGTTATATACACGAAATGCATAAATGCGTCGTCGACGCTGGTGAACAATCAGCCACCGATGCATAAATGCGTCGGTCGCACGGAAAGGGTTAAAGCGGAGATAGATAGATTGCTATCATCAGGCATAAATTAACTGTAAGTTATACATGGATGTAGTTGGATGCTAAGAACAAGATTAATACTATTTTAAATGCTACCAAACCACAATATATCCTGAAGTTACAATCCCTTCTAAGCCTAATCAATTATTTTGGAACATTTTCTCTATTTATCCTAAATATTACAACCTTGTTTGCTCTATGTGTTAAGTAGAAATCTTTGTGTAATCTATATTTAGAAAGGACATCACAATTAGAAGTATGACTTCATTCAAGAAAAACGTTGGCATAATACTATCCAAAACACTGTATGTGTCATTTTGTACATACAAATGTTATGTTATTGATTTAAATGTAAATATAAATATTTATTGTAAACATTTGTTAACATCTGTAAAGATGTGATGCTACATCATAATATTGTATCCTTGACAAAATTATATTACATAATGTAGCAGAAACAGATCATGACAATCAGCAGTTAAAATTGAATGTAATTAACTTTTTTTTTTTACATTTCTACAAGTATTAATGATAATTGTAATTGTAGAAAGGTAGTTGTAATTATAATTGATTATTTTTGAAGTAAATGTAATGATATTGCTGAAATGATCAAATGTTGTAATGGAAGTTGATTACATTGAGGCTCTAATGGGCACATCAATAGTATATAGTAAAGTAAATATTTAATACTAACCTCATCAACAGCATTTAGATTAGCACCTTTTTTAATTAAAAGTGTAGCGACATCAATATTATTATTACTTGCTGCCACATGCAAAGGAGTCCACTTGTTCTAAAAGATATAGACAATATTAATAACACAATACAAAGTAGTACATAGACTGTACTGGTACATTATATCACATTGTTGACTAGTACTTTAAATAGTATCACAATATACCTAATTGTTATAACAATGTAGGTGTAGTATTATAAGTTTGATATTACTGATAAGAAACACTGAACATGGAACATGATCTTTACTATTTTTCTTTCAGTATTTTGGTACTAGTTCTAAAACTAAATTTAGTACATGAACTAAATATGACACTTGTACTTTATTTGGTTAAAACGACACATGTTACCCAAAAGAATTTGGAATTAGCTGTTGTGTATATGTGTATACAATGTTGCTAGGTAGACATTTTGTATATGATGTTTATTAAATTCGGTAACCAATTATTTGTAGGATTGTTCTTCCTGAATACCACGTATGATATACATCTGTACAAAATATATGTATGTAACATTTGATTGACACTATTTAGAGTAACAAGTGTGATTTTCCAAAGTAAGTCACATTTTATACATTCTCCAAATTTCTATCATATATAACTGTGATATTTACTATAACAGAACGTAAATGAAGGTAGCCTATTGTACAGTGTACGTTACACAAGAGTTCTACTGTTCATGTAGATATTATGTAACAGCAAACATAATAACAATGGAATATGATAAGTTGAAGGAGAAGCTTTGCAAATGTTTTGCAAATGGTACAGTAAGAAAACACCATCACTCTTCCCAGTGTGACTGAGGTTTATACTATTATAATATTGACACTACTATTGAGTATCTTTTCTCATCTTATAGGTGTAGCAGAGTGACAACAGTAATGTTTGTTGTTTAGTTTCGGTTGGAAGTGTGCCTACAGTAACATAGACGAATGGCTAGCATGTTTTCAACTATTGTAGGAGCCAATGAGTTCAGTTTCAATATTGAGATAAAAGTCTTTCATGTTGTGAAATGATGGTTCAGAAAGAAAACAGTAAAAAATGTAAGCATTTCTGATAGATACATCTATTTTAATCGTTTTCTTGATGTGATAATGTCAGCAACTATACTAAAGAAATTCAAACAAATTCTTCTGTTAAATAAATAGTTAGGGAAATTTATTTTTATTATACAGTATGAACATAAAGATAGGTGTAATAACAAAGGAAAAATTTGACATAATACAGAAGTTGAAGCATTTTATGTGACAAGGAAGGTAAGATATTTACTGATAGTAGTATATAAGAGAGAGAGAGAGAGAGAAAGGTGTTAAAGCTTTTGAGTTAAGCAGATGATGAAGCTGTTGGATGATGGAAAAGGATGTTGAAGTAAGGAAAGAAGTGATGATTATTGGTGTATGCATGAAATCACAGTAGCAAGAGAGAGATGGAGATGTTATCAGTTGTTGAGTATATATAATGTACTGTAGATGTGTTTGTGTAAAGTCCATGTAGTTAGAAGTGATTACTTCTAGTGTGTGTAAAGAAACAGTAGATGTAGAATGAAGTACAGGGATGAGTAGTAGTTTGTTTATTTTCATTCTGAGTAAGTTTTATTTATGTTTGTTTACAGTATGGCAAGAACACCTGTTGTGTCCAGATTGTCCATACATGCCACAAATATGTCTTAAGTGGACTAACCATTTCAGTAGGTGAACCATCGTTGTGATGAACTATTGTTATTTGTTTATTTATTGTAGAAAACTCTGTATACACATATATTGTTATCTGTTATCTCCTGATATACTACTGGTTCTGGACATGGGTGAAGTGTTGATGGCTGTGGAACCAGTGTAAGAAGACATGATTCTATGCTGGAATCAGGACAGTACTCTCTGATCTTGTCAAAAACATAGCGTTGTCTCTCTGGTGTGAAACCATGTGGTTGTTACAAGTGATGGCATATGGTCTAAGTCTAAAGTTCAGAGTACTTACTTATAACCTTCAATTTTATTGTAGGTTCATCCTCACCTTCTTTTACCAGTAACTTGTTAGGGCTTGTGCCAGAGATCATGAAGTGATAGAGCTTTTTTATGGAATTGGTACACTTGAATGATGAAGGTAGAAAGCCTGTCCAATCGTTTTTTGGAACTATGATATTCACATTCTCATGTAAGATCAATTGTGCAGAGGTAACAATAGCTGATTGTTAACATTTACAATATCTTGGAGACAACCAATTTCTGTTTTTTGAAAACGTTTCTGGGTTAAGCCAAAACATCAATCAGGAGATAAATTACTGTAGCAAAAACAACAATGTGTTGGACTTGTTTAATCCAGCTCTCACTTTCCACATGAGGTACTGAAGTAGAGATATGTGCTAATTCAGCAATAATGTAATGGCATAATTTACGTGAATCATAGCATTATTTTTATTTTGCCCACAACAATAATCTTTGTTCAGGTGTAGCATTGCAGTATTAAGGCATTGATTTTCTAAATAAAAATGAAGCATGCTGATGACACTATTTGTTCATGTGCCTGTATCAAAGGCCTCATAATCAAAAAATTGATTTGATGAGGAACAGCCTTATAACACAAACACCAAATATTAGCTTCATTATAGTTTTAAGAGTGGTGAAATAAGTAAGCCCTCTACTATATATTCATTTTATCACAATGCTAGTTAAGAACTGTTTGATATTAATCTCTCTCTTTTATTACAAGGTCCACATATAGTCTGGCCTTTTCTAAAACCTTAAAGAAGCATGAAAGATAATTGTTTGTAAAATAATTACTCCATACTTCTGACTGATTTGCCAGTGGAATATTCATACTCCTTACAATGTCAAAGTTATTTTTTGGACATTGTGAACACAGATCTCTCATTGCTTTCACATAAAAATAAAAATGGAAGATACTGTTACCTCATACATGCTGTAAAAGTGTTCTAAGAGGTAAATCTGAATGTTGATTTGCGTTTGTCTTTACATATTCAATGTACACTGCACTTTTAGATATGCTGGAAGGTAACATTTCTAAATTGACACTGCTTCTAGACCTGACTGCATTTCCTATATCATGCTCCACAACACAGCTCATAGTATTTCACTTCCTCTTTCCCTTATTTTCAATTCCTCTCTCTCAACAGGCTTTTAGTCTTCTGATTGGAAAAACTCCATTATCACCGGGTAAAGGTAAAGGAGAGAGATCTAATCAGAAGTCAGTACTGATACGTTTGTTTTGTTTGTATAGTTAGGTCTAAACTTCACAATGTTTTTTATAATACTATTAAGCAAGAATGTAAGGTAATGATCAAACTACCTCCAAGTGATGATGGGCAGCGTGTGGTTGCCACTGATGTTAATGAAAACCACATCAATGATGTTAGCAAAGTAAGAAGCAGTCATTACTTGATTATTACTCTGATAACTTGATTAAATAGGAAATATATGATCACCTTCCTTGTCAGTGTATGCTTCACTATGAAACCAGGAAGGAAGAAGAAAGGTTTTTGAAGATGACAGTTAAAAAGATGTTGCTTCAACAACATCTTAGTGTCACAGTGGGAAAGGTTGTTGCACTGAAAAACATTAGCAACATACAGATTTGGCAGTGAATACCCATATACATACACTGTCAATACTACTTGTATTGTAAAGATTATTTGTCTCATATAAAGAATTATTATAATTGTCTAATGAGGTATAAAGATTTCGAGAATGGTTGATATGAATCATCCACAAAAATAAAATAAAATCCATTTCCTGCAGTAACAATCAGTGGTAGTCAGACTGTGATTCTGGAGAACATGGATAATCTCTAATGACTAGTATTGTAAAGGTGTAGTTGTCAAAATAAAGGAATCATAGGTACCATTACTTTTATAACCAGCACTAGGTAATATAAACATAGTTTCATTGCATTAGAAATGATTCCTATGCATTGTAATTATAACATTATTAATGCAAACAAAACAATTTTTATTACTTCCCATCATATTACTTCAGCCATGTTGAAGGACTACTAAACAAAAATGTTCATGTAAGATGTACAATACAGGACATTTGGAACACCATATAATATTAATATGAATATTTTTACAACTAAGCTATTAATTCTAGCTATGCAATTACCTTTGGCTTAAGTTAATGGCATTTTATATTTGCCATAACTAATAAATATCACAGTTGTTGAGGTGCTGCGGCAATATATAACCTTGTAACTGGATAAATGGAACTTTTGCATGTTGACCAGCCCAGAGTTAAATACCACTTAAATGATAAAAGATGGGTTAGAATATATATGACATTTGCCTATAACAGCAATATATTCAGCCCGTGTTTTTGGAGAAGTTTGCTTCTTTTGGTGTCAATAATTGCAAGACTGGACTACATGACTACTAGGTAACTGACTAGAACTGAACCCACACCTTTAAAACACATGATTAATATGTAGCTTGCTGAATAAACAATGTTCTTCGATTATTAACATTAACATCAAACATTGTAGAAGCATTGTGACTGGCACAAAAGGAAAAAGCATCGTTGATGGAATCCATGAATATTTTTTTGAAAATCAATGTTATTTAGTGTAATCAATTGGATCAAGCTGGTTTACAAACATTATCATAATGGGTATTATCAGCTTGATAACTTGGATAGAGTGTATTTATCCCACTCTTTGTGTTTAGCAGAAATATTATTTAGAGGTACTGAATTTTATTGAATTTATTGCAACAACCAGCACAAATATTTTTCAAAAAATCACAGCAAAACTTGAGTTGAACTGTTCACATTATCTCAAACAGATATCAAGAGTACTACTTAACATTAAGGTAAAATAAAAGGTCCTTGCTATTAAATGATTCTGTTTCTTCATGTAGTTACTCCAGATAATGCCACAGATATCAACTTTTTCTTAATTTCTGGCATGGCACTATTACGTGGGAGTGATATAAACATTGTAGATTGATGTTTATATTATAAGATTTTAAATTTATGTTGTGTTCTTATACATTATTCAAACTTATTAATTATCAAATAGTAAATATTCACCTGAATTGAAGTAAAAACTTTGTGGTCAAAAAACGAGACAAAAGTCTATAACAACCACATGAAAAAACACTTGTCAAATGATGTGTGGTCACTCAAGATAAGTAAAACCTGTTCAAATGATCTCCACCAATTTTCTCTACAGCTACAAATGACTAGGTATATGGTGAGGTCCAGCTGATGCAAAATTGCGTCCATCGCGTTTAATCAGTTAAAATGACATAGAATCTGTGTTCTTAAATTTAGACCATCCCATACATTATAGCTCAATTAACATCACATTATAATAATGATACAGTGTGTTGTGATGTGATAATTATTGGATCTTAGACTTATTTATAAAAGTACACTGTATATGAAAAATAGACTTTACTATTGAGATATATAATTAAATAGTGAGTGGTAGTGACTTACCATGTCTGGATAATGATAGTTTACATTAGCACCTTGATTAATAGCAGATTCAACTTGTTCAATGTTTCCATCTACAACTGCCGAGAACAGTTGTTCATTCTATTATAAAGACAGACATGTATCATGTATTGTAGTATAATGAGTATACAAATCAGTCCTTATAACTAAAAGACCATCTTTTATAAAGATATTCTGTCTATACAATAATACTAATATAGTTAGTATCACAGTGATATATAGGGATAATAACATTATAATAGAAACATTATAGACTTACTAGTCTATCCTGAGACATTATTATCCTCCTTTTTATGTGCTGACAAGCGGAGGAGGGTACTTGAATGATTGTAATGTGGGGCGGTACACTACTATAGTTGTCCAACCTAATCAAGTTTTGAGGTTGAGAGGGGTGGGACTTTGAGCACGTTGGAAGGAGACTTTCGTGTAGACGTTATAGAGCCTTCTTCTTCAAGTTCTGGACGTTGTCATCTCCTTGAAGAGACTCCTAGATGAAATATTTGTAGAAAAAAAGTTCGAAAAGTGTCTGCATGAAAAAAAAACAGTCAAAAGCTAAGAAACTCGGAAAAAGAATATATATTATCATCTAAAAAAATAGTAATTAGGTAATGTTCTTATCATAAGTCATCACTGCTCTGATGACTGTATCAGCTAATGATAATAAGAAGTTATAATTTTTAGGTGATGGTTAAAGCAATGAGTAACACCCTGTATGGATGTTCCCTGAAATTCTTTGAGAAAGTTCTCAAGATCAAAGAAAGAAGGGTTTTGGAGGTCAGATGACTTTAATATTCCAAACACATACATCTGTGGTTGTGTAAAATACCTTATAGATAAAAGCAATACACCATACAAGTTCATTATCTTATTGAGTTAGAAGTAGAATATACTTCATAAATAATTATTGCTCAGTCTCAAACAAACTATACAAGACCACTTTTCAACATATACATTTAGTGTCCAACAGTAGATTGGATCATGCTCTTCAAGACAATCTAAAACTGGAGGTTCACCACCTACTGACCAATATGGATACCATAGACCTGGTAATAAACAAGTGATCCTGACCAAGAGTTTGTTAAAGAGGACATCAGCTCTTTTCCAAAGTATTAAAGACACTATTCTCAATACTGGTAAGCATCCTGTTGATGAATGGTCTATAGAAAAGTTTGTAATGAAGCTTTTAACACTATAATATGGGAGATAATCTCTCTGTCTCTCTCTCATGCACACACAAACACACTGACTTAATGGATATTTCTTTTTAGACCTAAAAGTGATACTTGTAAAACCTGTAACTCGTTTTAAAAGTTTAGATTGATGGAGTGACAGATACTTTTGTGTTAGTATGTCTGATTTATAACAGTTATTACCTACTCTTCTCCTTTCAACCAGCATTGTGCTTCAACTCTGGACCTACAATTTAGGAATACATAAGTGTAACATCACTGTTTGATACCTGTGTTTTGACACGAAGGAATAGGATCAAGAGGATTAAGTTAAATCCTGTCCTTTATTTTCAATAACATTCAAGTAAGCAATTCAACTGCCACACATCTCATTCACATTGGAGGCAAAATCGCAACACTAATCTTGTCTCTCTCTTTGTACATGTTGGCAGTAATTAAAGGTACTCTTTGACTACTGTTGACCAAAAGTTATTATAGTTGGACAATCATACCTACCTGATGATTAAAATGTTGGTAATATTTTTTTAAAAAAGACATAAGACTCAGCATATTTTTGTTCCACAGGATTGGAGTATTCTTATATCAAAGGCAAGACATTAACTGTAACAAACATTACGATAGATGACTTCATTTTATGTAACAATCTGTTCCAGGCTATCATCAATGTTAATATCAACATCAAGAAAGAAAAAGTAGACTGGCTGAGAATGCGATGGATTAGAGTAAGGGAAGATGATCCTGTAGCCTTTCATTATACTCTGAATTCTTTGGAAGAATAGAAGAAAGTTGATTTAAGAAAAGGTGACTTCCAAACATGGGTAGGATATACCCATTACCACTCTATACCAGTCTGCAAAAGATTAAAAGTGCAAGTCAAAGATTATGTTCTTAGCCTCTTACAGTTTATACTTCTAACTTATAATCTTTTTATCATAGACTTGTAAGTACAAAGGATAGTGAAGACTGAAAGTGATAGTGTCAACAATGATGATGAAGATACTGTTTAAATTATAATTATTATTTTTAGTGTATTATGGTAAAAATGTTTTTTATATATATTAAAAGTTAATCACCCTAATGTTCAGGCGTTTGTGGTTACAGTCAAGCATTCTTGTGGCTTTAGCTTGTACTGAGATTTTATATAGTAAAGAAAACACTTCAAAGAGTTATTAATTAGAAGTAACATTATACCACTATGGTTCTCAATCCTTCAATATGACCAGATTTTCCCAGTTCTACTTGGTGATATTAAACATGTATTGTAGAGTGTCCCACAAAGTATGAGAAACATTATGTCTTGATGATAATAATCAAAATGCAATTTAAAAATAATTTGTATTATGTTAAAACATATATGATGTTTAAAGGATTGCTTTGCTCTCTATCAAGAGTTTGTATAGACATACTTTCAAAGTCCTTCACATGAGCACATTTTATAGCCCACTTTATTAAATCTTGTTCAGTTGAATTCTGAAAAGGAACAATCACTATTACATATACATATTATTATAAATTCCCTCTACTTTTAAAGTAAATATGCATATCAGAAGGCAATGTACATGCCCCTGTAATTGTGTACTATATCACAACGAGTGCTATGGTCATAATCAGCATACCTGATAATGTTCTAATATGATTTCTCTCATCGAAGGTTTACCCAACATATCCATAATGACATCTATAGAACAATAATATTAATGGCAATGTTCAATATAAAATTGCTTTATTGATATAAAAAATTAATACTATGATTAAAATCAAATTATTACCTGCCAGGTTGTGTTCTTCAAGTTGAGGTAGTATGGGAACTCGTTTAAGAAATTCACTCATTAAAGCCTCAACAAAGAAACTGTATGTTTTCTGAGGTACTCCATGATAAGCAACATTACAAAACGTGGCTGATGTATTGTGAGAACAACAGTTCTATTGGAATAAGCAAGATGATTTAAGTGATTGAGTAGTTCAATTGATGCAGTAGCATCTAGACCTGTGATAAATAGATACATGTACATGTATACATGTTCTATAAAGAATACTTATCATTGTTATAATATATTTTACCTGATGTTGGTTCATCTAAAAAGATGACCTTAGGCATTGTGAATAGTTGTAATGCAATCACTAATCTCTTCTTTTGTCCACCACCAAGTCCAGGTCCCGAAGCTCCACCTACTTTAGTGTCTTGGACTGACAGTAGACCAGTCTAAACAAAATGATGACATTCAAATGTACATCTATAATGTACATGTACATGTATGACACAATGTACATGTACATGTACATGTATACATTACATTGTTATAATATATCTTACCTGATGTTGGTTCATCTAAAAAGATGACCTTAGGCATTGTTAGTAGTTGCAATGCAATCACTAATCTCTTCTTTTGTCCAACACTGAGTCCAGGTCCAGATGCTCCACCTACTTTAGTGTCTTGGACTGAAAGGAGACCAGTCTAAAGAAAATGATGACATTTGAATGTACATTGTACATGTATATACATGTATGATAATTCCATTACACTATATGTCTTTTACATGTATAATAATATTACTTTATAGACTTACCACTTCCATAACTTATTCTACTCTCTCAAATTTCTGTCTCTAAGTCATTTTACCAGGTAACTTCATATGAGCAGCTAAAGTTAAGTTCCCTCTACAAATAAGCATTCACTCAAATATCATCTCAAGTCATATACTCACCTAACAGTAAGTTCTTCATAATAAGGTGTGAGTAACTGTAAGACATATCCAGTATTAGCTAAATATTTTTGTCATACTTAATCCAGTGAATGTCCATTAACATATATCTTACCCTATAGATATACATGTACAATATAAAGTATTTATTAAGCAGTTAACACCGATATATTGCCAGTTTTCTTCTTCCAGTAAGCAAATCTAAAAATGTGGTATTCCCACATCCTAAAATATGTGACAATCATGTGATGTTATAAATCATGTAACTAGTAAATAGTTTTTGACACGACATTTGTATTGAATTGTTATATACCACATACATGTACATTACATGTTGATAACATTAAAGTCTAATAATAAACATGTATTTTGTCATGTGATTGTCACCTGATGATCCCATGATGCCAACAAGTTCTCCTGGATTAAAATATAGTGATACTCCACATAGAATATCCTTACGTACTCGACCACACCCACAACATCCACATTTCCAGTAAGCAAGTCTAAAAATGTGGTCTTTCCACATCCTAAAACATGTGACAATCATGTGATGTTATAAATCATGTAACTAGTAAATAGTCTTTAACACAACATTTGTATTGAATTGTTATATACCACATACATGTACATTACATGCTAGTAACATTAAAGTCAAATAATAAACATGTATTTTGTCATGTGATTGTCTTCTGATGGTCCCATGATGCCAACAAGTTATCCTGGATTAAAATACAGTGATATACCAAGTAGAATATACTTATGTACTCGACCACATCCACAATAACCAGGAGTAGGTTCAATCTATTGAGGAATACCATATATTCATACACAGACTACTTGTAATATCCATGTACATGGAATATTTGTAAATGTATGTACATGTATGGGTATTGTTTACCTGAGCTTTATAGTCCTTATCAGTACTATCATAACTAAAATAACTAGGACGTCTTGACAGTAAACTTGAAGTCACTGATGTCTCCATCTAATGATATAAAAGCCAAATACACGTAATGTAGAATGACACTACATATGTACACATTTGTCATTTTGTACCTTATCTGTTTCTTGTGAAGTCACTAATGTATCCAACTAATGGTATAAAGCCAAATACGTGTAATATATGTACATCTTTTGTCATTCTGTACCTTATCTGTTTCTTGTGATCTTTCAGTATGTGATGGTTGTACACTTTCTTCATAAGTAGATACAGATTCCAAAGACTGTGTTGGTGAGTTATCTGATGTATTGAGGTACAACATGTCACATATTATATACAAAACAATAAAAGTAGTCAGACCCTTTATACTAGTACTGCTCGTAACCACATCATATAATAGTACTGTATTATAACAGTACAGTTTAATGCAGTACAGTAGACTACAGTATGTATAGCACTCTTACAATAACTTTATTGTATCTACCTTTATAGGGCTTCTATGGTAGCACTTACTTTAAATGAGTATTTGCTTTTGTGAAGAGAAGACATGGAGACTCTGCCAAATTTTTTTCTGCTATCAAGTTTTGTCCTAGAACCTTTGTTGTCTTGAAGTGTCCATGATTTAGATGTACAGTGTTCACTTTGAGAGGACACGATATGTTCATTACGACTTACAGACATTGGAATATTTTCAAAATCAAACACTATATGTAATAAAAAGATAATTAATGCACATGTTGTACATGTAACTGTACATGTTGTACATATGAATATATTGTAATTAGAATTGACATGAAAATGTATGTATCTAAAAAGTAAAGCAATATTATAACTATCATTTACTACATCATGATACATGACTACATGTACATGTTCATATGTACATTTGTCATTACAATATACAGTGTACATGTTCATTGTAACATTCATACTATAGACAATATGAATACATACCAAAAGTGGGTGTGGTTGCAGAATCATCTTTTTTGTGTGGCTCCGTACCATCATTCTCTTCAATTATCTCCTCATGAAATTTGCTGGCTGAGATGGATGCTGAAAATTTTTAAAGATATTCTGTGTAGCTATTTAAAGAATATACTTATCATGTGACTACTATATAATGATCACATGACTTAGATATGCTAGAATAAGGTCTTAAGAGGAACTGAGCAGTCCAATTTGTAGGTCTACGTATTGTGCTTTTTGATTTCCTATGATATATGGCACTATGAGACCTTTTAAATGCTAAAAAAGAAAAGATACTTGTTAATAGAATCCATAAACTGTTAGTTCAAAACATCAATCTATTCATCTGTCTATCTTCTGTTGTCAAACTGTCTGTCCATTTAGTAATCTGTCTGTAGTCCATTTTTTTATGTGTCCATTTACCTATCCATCCATCCATCCATCCATCCATCCATCCATTTAATCACTTAGTTTAATAGGCGTATTATTTTCTATTACATCCTCAGATTCATGAACAGAGACAGCCTCTTCTAAACCACATACTGGAAACTAGAGAACACAATAAATTATACATATTTGTACATGTATACATGTTATATTACAACATGTACAGTATATATGACATGTACATGTAAATGTACTAGCTAATAATGACACAGTCAATATTTTATGCAAATTATCAAATTACTATAAGTAAGTTGTCTTACATCATTACTATTACTGTGTATTGTTTAAAATGTTAACATTTTTTAATACAATGTTTATGATGAAAACCAAAATAGAAACATGTTTCATGTTATAATCTATTGAAGGGTCATACCTGTGAGACACTATCAATCTGTTCCTCCTCTTCTAAAGACACTCATTCCAAGTACAAGCCTTTCAAATAAATAAGACAATTTTCCAGATATTAAATATGATCTAAAGACAGAATATAAACTGACTACTAAAAATGACAATATAAAATGATATCTATACATTATAAAAATCATGTACATGTACCAGCACATGTACATGTATATTAATTAAAGTCAACAGTCTAACACAGTACATTAATATGTGTAGATTTCATTTTGTAACAATAGAAATGCAACACAAACACCTTCTACAAATTCCTACCTCCTATCTCTGAATTCTAATTAATACAATATATTAACATCTGTATCAAGTAAATGAAATGATCAGTGGAATACACTAATGACTGAGTCTGGTTAATTAAAAAAATACTAATTTTTATAGTGATACAATTACTTGTCATGTGATATGATTTAAAGTCAATGAAATGTGAAAGGTTTCAGCAATTGCTTCAATTTTTTAATGTATTTGCCATACTGATTGGTAATATACACTGATATTCTTTAAAGTTGACAATTTTAGTTTGTGTTGGATGGTTTGTCTGTTCAGTTTAACTTTAATTAGAATTACCTTGAATAAAGTTGAAATAAGGAATCAAAGCAGAGATCTGTCCAAATTGAGCTCTTGTCTCTTGCTTGTACGTAGATATAATGATTGACCACACTCATAAATGTTAATTAAGTAAAATATTTCCTGATTGCATCGACTAGACTCTAAAAGTGGTATTCCTTTTATTAATAGTTATTGGAGGTGTGACAACTATATTATGTTAGTATGCTTGTAAAGAAGTTGCTGTTCCACTTACTTATTGATATATTTAGTTATTAAAGAGTTAAGTCTACAAAATAATAATGAAAAAACAATTTCATTGTTTGTTTTGTCCATTTCTCTGTCTATCCATCTCCTTTTGATTATCTGTCCATTTCTCTTACAATACATCCATTCATGTATCAAGGTTCTATTATCATTTAATGCAGTGATGTTCTATATCTGGTCCACTTAATATGATAGATATATATGTATGCTTCACATGAACAGTCGGGTCCTGTATTCTCAAGTACGTTTGAGCAACTACCATGCATCTATTAACGTAATATAGTGATTCTTATTGAGGGATAATCACAACATTAATCTTGTTTCTCTCTATGTACACATTGTCAGTAATGACAGGTACTCTTTGACTGCTGGTGAACAAAAGTATATTGTGGTTAGACATTCATACCTACCCAATAATCAAGATTTTGGCAGTATTTAAAAGGTAGGTATAAAACTCAAGTATAGTTTTGTTCCACAGAAGTGGAGTATTACATCCAAGGCAAGATATCAAAATCCATTCACTGTAGCAAAAATGACAATAGATGACTTCATTTCATGTGAAATCTTTTTCACTATCATTAGTCTTAAAGTCAACACCAAGAAAGACAAAGTAGACTGGCTAAGAATGCAATGGATTGGAGTAAAGGAAGAAGATCCTGTAGCCCTTCAGTATATTATACTCTGAATTCTTTGGAACAATGGAGAAAAGTTGATTTAAGCAGAAGAGGAAATGCTAGACCTCCAAACATGGGTAGGTAACCTCTTAGAGTTTATACTTGTGAGTACAATATTTTTCATCATAGACTTGAAAGGATAGTGAAGACTGTGAAAGTGATAGTGTCAATGATGATGATGAAGACACTCTTTAAACTATATTCTTAGTGTATTATGCTAAAAATATAACTATGGTTGTCAGTCCTACAATTATGACCAGATTTTCCAGCTTTATTTGGTAATATTTAAACATGGATTGTAGAGTGTCCCACAAAGTATAAGAAATATTATGCCTTGCTGAAAATAATCAAATATTCAATAATTTAAAAAAATTATAATTATATCAGGCATGGGGTCAAATACATTGAAAAGTATTTAAATACAAATACAAATACCCTCAAAATATGAAATACAAAATACAAATACAAATACTTCTAGCAGGAGTGTATTTCAAATACAAATACAAATACTTTGAAAAGTATTTAAATACTTTTAAAATACGTCTTTGTACTATCCAGAACCTCCCCATTATTTGCTTTTACATGTAATCAACTAATCATTACAAATTATTGATTGCATCTAATAAACATACGTTCTTCAAATGTTTTGTTGATTAGGCGACAATAATTCTATCTCACAGATAGTGTACTTGTTGGTACTTATAGGTGTCCAAGATCTTACACATACTTATGCAGAAGAAAAAAACAATTTAAAAGGGAGTATTTGAAGATTTCATGAAGTATTTGAAATAAAATACAAATACTTCCTGTTTCAAAAGTTCAAAATACAAATACAAATACAAATACTCAAAAAAAGTATTTAAATACAGCTAAATACAAATACTCATGTATTTGACCCCAAGCCTGAATTATATTATGTCAAAGTATGTAATATATCCATTGTATAGATACACAAACAAATAGCAAATTATTAATGTTATGTAATATTTTAAATAGGTTACATAATGACTAAGTACAATAGAAACTACAAGCAATAACATGTACATGTATAATAATAACACTAAGAACAGCTGTATACTTTTAATAAAGGATTTTGTTACATATACAAACATGTATTTATATTGGTAGTTTGTCAATTTGATCAAACTAAATCATCATCTAACAATTCTTCCTCCAACCGGTCATGTTGAGTTGTAGGGAAATAAGATGTGATAAGTGCTTCCTCAGTTATATGTATGGGTGTGGCTGCAATTACATTCACATTAGGAAGTTTGGAACTGCTAGTAGATGAAATTGGCAAAACAGGAATGTCAGGAATAGCTTTAAAGGTGTGGTCATCAGCTTGTTCTTCAAGAATGTATGCAGGAGTTAAATCTGGTGTGTTCTCTGTATCTTCTAAATCTTTATCATATCTTGACAAAATAATGAGCTGGAATTTCAGGGTCATCAGCTAATTCTATAAGACTTTGTGAAATAGTACTTTCTAATGATGACTGTGGTTCTTCATGACTTTGTGATTTGGTATGTGCTACAAGTAATGGTTTTGTTTTCTTTTGTTCTAAGACTTCATTGTCTGACTGCATTTTCTTCAAAATAGGTTTTGGATTTTTCCAGTTAGGCGCTGACTGTGACAACTGGTTTGACTCTTCATTATCTGATGTGAAACGTACAGTTGTTGGACCTGAGACAATATCTGGTTCTACTTGGAAATGCTTTGGACTAAATGATGACTAAAGAAACAAAGAAATATATTCATGTTATTACAGGATGTTATCATAAGTCAGAATATAATAAATGAACTAAGTTATTGATACCAAAACTATTTATAGTGTATACTCATTTATTGAAACATGTATATTGTCCTTGAATTTAAGAAGTTACATAATATAGGGTTTACACCACCTGTTACTATAAATATGAATTTTATTACACAAAATTGTTTACACTAATGATATCACTGTAGTTTAAGGTAATGTTGATAAATATCGTTGTTACTATTGCAGATTATCAATGTTATAAGTTATAGAGAACAGAAGAAAATAAGAATAGCTAGACATGACCATATCAGTCCAAAATAAACCTCAGATATTCTGTTAATGATGTGACACGTAGAGTTCACACATACACAAAAGATTTTTAGGGCTGCTTTATTCACAGAAAATGTCAGTTAAACATGTAGCTTGGCAGTAGAATATTTCAAATCATGGCTGATGTATTGTGAAAACAACACTTTTATTGGAATAAGCAAGACGATTTAAGTGACTGAGTAGTTCAATTGATGCAGTAGCATCTAGACCTGTGGTAAATAGATACATGTTATAAATAATATTATGTACTATATAATCTTTACAGAGCTAATTATAAAAGGGATGTTAAAATTCTTAGAAAAATTGTAAGTATGAAGTAAATACTACAACTAGTAAATTTATTAACTATTCAAGTTATTTCTTAATTATATTGATAGAGCTATTTACATTTCCTGTTATAGTAATAACAATTATTAATCAAGGAAAGTGTCAACTCAACATGAATATACTTAACAAATGTGACAATATTGCTATGCTATTGATTTTAAATAAAAATAAAATTTAATACTACTATATTAAAGTCATGTGAGTTAATGTGTAGTTACTTAAGATTATCATCTACAATGTACATGTATATTTATGACACAATGTACATGCAGTGTTTTAGCCAGAAAGAAAAGAAAGGGGGGGGGAGAGATTTGATTTCATTTTGTAGTTCAGGAACAGTAAAACAGGTGATTAATGTAATATTATACAACTTAAGTATACATGCAGAAATTCCAAAAGAATGAAACAAAATAAACACAATGATCATATAGGTCTAACTGAAGATCTGATGATTCTTTTTTCTTGACCACCACTCAGCAACATCTCTGAAGTTGAGTTCTTGTAGGTCTGGGGCCTCTGTGCGTAATCGTAATAGCCGATCAAGAGTTTGAGTATTCATCCGGTTTCTCAAGTCAGTCTTGACTCATTTCATAGTAAGTCATTTTTTCCAAGAGATGTCGTATCCCCTCCAGTTGAAGAGAGAGATGAGCCTCTTTAGCATTAGCTACATCAGTATTCTGAGCTAACAGAGCCTCCTCACGTTTATGTAAAAGTTGTTGAAGAGTAGCAAAAGTCTGATGTATGTTTGCATCTATTTGATTTTTACGAGCTTTTATCTTCTTCGTTATCTCTTCTCCTGATATCAGGACTTTCTTAAGTTGCTGTTGTGCTTCATGGAAACCTTATATGCTCTTATAAACTATTTCCTTACTGCTGTCTATTTGTTTATTTACTTCAGTAATAGGATGGTCTTTGTGGTTAATGATGGTACATTCAATGCACACTGGAATAATACATTGTTGCCAATAGTACTTTAGTTGCTGGTCAGTGTGATCTTGACAGGTATGGGTAAAAGATTGAATTAGTTTAGTAAGATTGTCTTGGGACATAGTGGAAGCTTCTTCTAGAGTGAAAGAAGAGTGTGTACGAGAAGACCGAACCCTCTGATGAGCATCCCAACATTGCTGACATAGGAGATCTCTACATTCTGTACAATATGCTACTGAAGCGTCTTCACTACATGAATCACATGGAGGATGAAGGTTAGAAGTAATCTTGTTAAGAATGTCACCCTGTTTATTGACAAGACGAAGGTTACGTGGAAGAGAAATAACTCCACCACTTGGTACTTGTGTGGTCTGGTGACAGGAAGGACAAGTGAGGGAGTTAGTCCCAGTACCTTCAGTTACAAGAGACTTGATACATTGAGTACAGAAGGAGTGACAACAAGACAACATACGAGGGTCATGATAAGGTTGACTACACTTTAGACAACAAGTAGAACTCAAATTAGCCTAAGTGTGGAGATCGTTATATCAAATCCTATCATTAATGTATAATATTACTTACATGTTTAAGAGGTCCACTAGCAGCACTACTTGTGGGACAAGACATTATTGAAATACTAATTTATGTTGACAAGTTGACAACCAAATAACTAAACAAAAATTAATTCACAGATTGGAAAATGAGATCATGTGACAGTTATGATAATGACGTCATAGTGGTTATAACTAATAACTTAGTAGCTTGTATTAATAATACTTCAAATAATTATAGTATCATGTACAGAAAATGTGGACACTGATTTGCATTGTATAGTATATTGGACTTAAAACGAATGGTATAAAATTGTAAATGTATTCTTAATTTCCTATGTGCACTTATGCTGGCTACATTCATTTGTCAGTTTTGAAAGTCACATTCAACTAATTATATTATTGCAAGCAACATCTCCAGACAGTCCCATCAATTATAATTAATTGGGCTTTAAAACAACAAAAACATACGGTTAATATAGTCAGAGTTAAATAAAACATAACACTGCTTCAAGTCTACAAAGTATAGTTTTATAGAGTGTATAAATTATAATGATAATATGTGTGCGTATATGTGTGTTATCTGATGTAAAGTTCAACAAGGTCAAGAGGAGTAGCATGAACATAAAAAATGACAGTGATAATAACCACAATCATGTAACGAATTCAATATCATCAATAACTCTCTCATCTAGCATCTTAACAAACCATGGCAACCTAGGTGATATACAACAGGTAGCCTCAATACCAGGATAGTCTTGAAGATCGTATAAGGGACCTTTGGGATGTAAGACAAGGCCCTGATTAATGTTAATTCCAGATACACCGTATTGATTGCTACCAACAAATGATGTATTGTCATTCATGCATGACTGCCATTATTACAAAGATAACACTAGTGATTTCTTCCTTGTTCACAATATCACCTCCATCATTGGTCCCAATATGTTTATATCACTTAAAATTTGTTTATTTGATGGTTAAAGCACCTAGAGCTGGTAAGAACACAATAAAAAGCATAAAGAAGTCTATACTGATATCCTTTTACATGAACACACACTTTAATTGTCATCATGTTTATAATAAGACATCTTTACATCATAAACACATGTCATTTATCTAAGTACAGAAACTAGGCTATTCCTGAATAATTAGTAGTAAAATATTATATAGTTTGAATTCATTTTTTGTGGTGCAGACAGCCATAGTGACTAATGATTCAGTTAAAACAACCAACTTATTCTTACAGTGACATACAGTTCAGACACTAGATATCAAGGAATTATATGGTAGCAACTGCTGTCTACCAATACTTACTGTACTAGTTACTTTTTATCTTTGTAACATTAATTTTTACATATTTTATTAAATAAAATAAACACTACAATAATTGTACATAATAGTTTATTAAAATAATATTAACAACACTTGTAAAATCAATGCACACACTAAATATATGCAAATCCTGACAATAAAAGAAATCTCTGGCATATAAAATGTTAATTACTTCAATATGTTACACTTTTAGTTGTATGAGCTGTTTTATAAAACAGCTCATACAACTAAAAGTGTTATTATTCAAATGTTATTCAAATCTTAATTAAGATTTGAATAATATTTGGATGACGTTGCATTTTGACAATCTCGTTTAAGTCACCTTTGTATTAGAGAGGACATAGAAGACTATGACACTCTACTAGTTTCTATCCATAACTGACATAGTAAGTGGACAATGTATGATCATCTCCATTAAAGGAACAGAGTAACTGTGTACATCCATTGCCGTTACATGATCATCTGGATAATGTGACTCTGGTGCAGCATAGGCTGGCATATATGTCTTTGCCTGTTGTTACAGGTTAGCTGTTCATAGTCAGTTACTTTAGTTTTGAAGCTCTCCCCTAGAGATAGTTCTAACAGGACATTAGGACTACTAATATCCCTATGTATAATAGGGCTGGGATTTCATAGATGGAAGTAGTTCAGTGTTGAAACAACATCTTGACTGATACTAAGTATATGAGTTTGTGTCTCTGTGAGGATAATTGGTGTACTCACACTAGTGACTCCAATAAATTAGACAAGATTAGGATAATGTCTCCAGAAGCAATGTTCATTTTTTTAAAGAAAGATCACATGTATAGTCTGAGGTGATAAAGCCATGAAGAGACTTAGCAGCTACTCTTAGACCTCGGAGCATAGCCACTTTAACTTTTACCATATGACCTATCACCTAAGATTTCCTGTGTATAGTTGTAAACAGTAATGAATTATTTTACGATAAAATCACAATACGTCACTGTAAACCTAGTGAACATATTTGAAAAGAATGTCTGATAGTACATTTATAGATAATTATCATCATCTTAACTGATAAATGAAATGACACATTATAGTTATATTATAATTATTGTTATTTTATTACATTATCATATTACATAGCATATCAAGAACCAAACAAACAATCTGAGCTATTACCTCCTGGATGGGAAAGTAGGGTTTCACTTGATGGACGTATCTAATATGCTGATCATAACACTTGTACATGGGAGAACCTCCTGTAGAAGCTATTGTCCATGTCTCTTATGTCAAAACAGATGATGGTCAATTGAAATATTAATAATTTGAGATGTTATCAAAGATGTTATTAATGTATGCATGCAGAGACTTCCATCCATTTATATCTGCTGAACAATTCCATTTTTACAGGTTGATGAGTAGTACACGGAAACCCTTAATAGAGTCCTTGGAATGTTTCCCAAGAGTAATTAAACCATCTCTAGCTTCTCTTTCTAACCTACGAAAATCCTCTTAATTGTAACATCATTATTGTTGATAGTCTATTGCATGATAGTAATGCATATAATTGAAGAGGATAATATAAGGAATTCATAACGATTTATTGATAAGGCATCTCCCTTTTAAACAATTTAATGCAGAGTAATGTATTATATATAAAGACATTAGAATGATGTCATTATATGTATTTTGAATGTTAATGCATTATGTCACATGTTCATCACATGACATTATATATTATATAAGATCAGTATTTACAAAGATTGTATGCAGTATTAAGCATTTTTTCATATACTGTTCATCATAATACACTTTGGAAATCTACTGAAGTAGATCGACCCAAACATACTATCAGCTAGCCAGATACTCCCAGACAAATTAATTATGGATTTCCTTATATATTTTATGATTGGTTAATATTAATAGTTTATCTACTTGTGACTATTGTATTAATTAAAACAATTTAGTGTTATTTAGTGTAATTCAGTACCAAAGTATTTACTGTTCATACAATGTTTCATTTTATGACATAACAACATTTATTATATTAGTAGATTTATAAATTTAGTAATAATTCCTGTAATTCTTCTGAGTCGTTGCATCTAATGTTTTAATTTTTTATCCCAGACAGTTTTTGAAGGGTTAAATTTCATTAGTTGTTTACATAATCAAGTTAAAATCATAATCAAACGTTCCTGTTATATGGTATTCTCCAGAGTAAAAATTCTCATTAATACTGATATCATTAAAGCTTATAACAATTGCAAAAAAGAATTGCATCAGTGAATCACACAAAGTGATAGTAGTTACCAGTTTGACTCAGCTGCATTCAACCTCATGTTGCATTAACTATACTATAGCATGAATCAGTGATTTCCAGATTTTACACTCAGGACACACCAATGTACTAGCTAATAGAATTATCTAGATTCAAGCATGTTGAAAGAAGTATGTATAAAATCCATTTATTTCAATCATTTCATCTTCATGTACTTAAATAATGCTTTGTCATATAACCATGCAATTCAGATCATTGATATAAATATACCTCTTTCTATTCACATACAAAGAGAGTTTTTGTGTCATACAAAAATATAATTAAAATGTTATGACAACCAACTATTCTCACTTATAAAGCAGCACTTTGGTTCAATAGTAACTGAAAATAATTTTATCTTAAGAATAGACTATCATTATTATATATAACATGTGCTGTTTGTCAACAAGTATAGACAGTTACAACTATGTAGCACACTCTGTAATATATAATAGAGGTATACATACAACATTTTTTAGTTAGGAATGATGAAAATACCAAGTAGCATATCAAAAAGAAGATACCACTGTCTTAATTGTCAATCAGTAGTACTTATTATTCTCTGGGGTGCCTTAATGAATGCTCATGTCTACTTACTATTATCAATGAACACTACTAGTATACATTCTGGACATAATCTAGCTGATTATAATCACATTTTCTTTTATCTTAAATATTGCCTAATATTTCTTTCATTCCCATTTTTTATATGACTATTATCACTGGTGTATATTTCTCATTTATGTCTTGGATATTCAGTAGATTAACATTAATTGCTGATTTACATTTTCATTTAAAACCTCTATATTTATCATTTCTATCATTATCTTCATTTTTACAATTCATTGGATACTGTAGTGTTCACTCTAACATCGTTCAATACAATATTGATCAATCAGTGGGTGCTTCAGCTGATGAATTAAGTGCTATCATATATTGGCACTTTATCACTAAACCATTAATTAATTTTTTTATAGGAGTTGGACAGTGTCTGATTAAAGATATAAAGTTTTTAATAGGAACATACGTACTATCAGGTATTGCTGTGTCTGGAGTCATCGTCAGTAATTTTTTCCTCAAACACTGGCTGGATACTACACATTACAATATTAATCCTGTCAAAGTAATTGCTAAGGTACTAAACTATGCTAGAAAGAACAAGTATCCAAGAAATCGTAGTGCTTTGACTTACTGGGAGGAAAACTATCCTTCACGGCTAGACTTAGGTAAAGAGAAATATGGAGGACCTTTCTATGAGGAGGAAGTAGAAAATGTTAAGACTGTTCTACGACAGATACCATTGCTCATTTGTATAGTAGGAGGTCATTTATTTGATGATGTTAAATGGACAAGTTACTTTACTCATATTTCAAATGAAAGTGATTTACCATTTTTTTCATGTGCTATATCTAAAAATATGGTGACTAATTTAGTCACTGCAGTTTTCCTATTTCTTTATCAACTTGTCATTTATCGATGCTCTTGTAAGTACATTCCTAGTATGTTAAAAAGAATTGGTATTGGACTAGCATTTGCATTTTAGTCGCTAAAAATCATTTCAATACCTATAATGTTCAATATATCATCCCACAATTTTGGAGTGCAATTGCTTATATTTTAATTGTTCCTACATCTATTGAATTCACAGTAGCTCAGTCTCCACAAGAAATGAGAGGATTTATGATTGGACTATCATATACTGCAACAGGACTTGGTTTAGCTGTTAACTATATTGGCGAATACACACTCTCATCGTGTGGAGGGAAATACTATTGTCAAAATATTTACTTTCATTTATTCAAAAGTCTGATTGTTTTAATAATCTTTATTGTGTTCATAATACTAGCTAAGCATTACAAGTTACGTGTGAGAGAAAATGAAGTCAACATACATTTGATAACTGAGGAACATTATGAAAGATATATGGAACAGGAGGAAAAGTACAAGAAAGAAATGGGACTGTTAAAGTGAACAGATTATAATTATAATTAATATACATGTTGTTATTTCATAGTATTGGACAAAGATGTAACTTTGACCTGTCTGAATTTAAAATTAACTAAAGTCTTTGACTATAAATATAATCACTCAATGTACTCATATATTTTCTTTATATGCTGTTTTTCATAATACTGTTTGATATAGCTCAATCATTCAATTCTAGTGACAATGTTATTGTCAATTCTTATACTTAGTAATTAGAATGATTACTGGTATACCTATTATGAAATTAGAACAAATGAAGACTAGTAATTACACATAACAATTCAATACATTCACATATAACTGCATTTCTATTTATACTTTATCTTCTGATGATATATACTTTTTTTACCAAATAAACTTTAAAACTTTACAAGGTAATAGCTTTTGGGGTGATAATTGAATTGATTGATACTTTTAGTTTCAGTATAAGTGTTAACAAATGATTGAAACTATGCAACACAACCAATATGTAATGATTTTAATAATAAAAGGATAATAATTATGCTTTCATTGCTATTGTTTCTATGGAATTGACTGTCTATGAAATGCTAGAACTAATAATAACATTCATGAAAATAATCATAATATTGTTTTATTAAAAATAATATACCTATGGAATTGACTTTTTACCAAATGCTCGAATTAATAATGAATTTATCTTTATTGATAGATAAAAATTAATTATTATTAGTTCTAGCATTTGATAAACAGTCAATAACATAGGTACATTACTAGTAAAAAAATAGTATTATGTATATTTTCAGCTTGTTTTGTTACATGGAACCTACATACTGAAATAAAATATCAACTTTGTCTGAGATTATGTCAAAAAGAAAATGATCCAAAGAGAAAATGATCCTTACAAGCAAGCAGTAAGACAGAATATATTGTAGTGAATTATGAGATAATCAGTCAAACTCCAGTTCTTTTAAGCATACTTGGAATGTAATTATGAAAGCAAGGATATTTAAATATATAGAAGAAAATTAAAAGCGAAGCTACTAAAGTAAATTATGAAATTTTAAGCATAAATTAATACAAAAAACTACATCTATTTATATAATTTATGGTAACTAATCAATTTATCTCTTCAGTATAAATGAATTCAGTCACTGAAAACACAAATAAATAATGGTGCCAATGACACGACTATGATGACATTCTCTATTGGCTTTTTTGCAAAGGATCTGCCATATTTGATCTTACCATGGAAGGTAGTCCTCCTACCAAATATGTTAAGGTACTTTGATTCCTGGGATATTTGTTTTTCCTATCATAGCTGAGCACTAATTATCAATCAATTTGACATGATTGACAATGTGACATATAGTATCTAGCAAATTTTTAAAGATGGTACTACCGCACCTGATAGTACATAGGACACAATTAATTTATTAACCACTCCCAATTATGGTAATAAAAATTGTAGCTATACTCAATAAGTACCAATATATAATAGTACTTAGCTCATCACCTGAAACACTAATAAATTGATCAATGTTAAATTTAACAATATTTGATCATTAACATGAAATTCAGTCACTTGCAGCAAACAGGAAATACCTTTACTAATAATCTAAAACAACATAATAATAAAGCTTCTATGATAAACCCAAGCCAACAATCATCCATGACAAAAGGAAATGATAGATGCATACTTATCTACTTTTATGTCGGCAAGTAGCCAAATAAAGGAAATAAAGGAACATAAGACAATATCCAATATCAAAGACAAAGTTATGAGCATCATCATTAACTTTGGCATTTTTAGTTGTTTCATATTTTCATATAAAATTATAAGAGCATGCATAGACACATCCCAGAACAAAATTAGGAGTGCTGATTGAGATGTGATAAAAAATTTAGACATTTTCTGAAAAAATGTTCAGAAAAGTACTCAATACCTTTATAACTATGACAATGTATAATTAGTTAGACTCAAAATAATTGAATGAATGAGGTCTCGCTTTCAATATAAACATTAAGAAAGTATTGAAGCTACACAGAACACTATCAATTGTAAACATCATATTAATGCAAGTATATTACATTAAAATTAATTTTTGTTTTCAATACGGTTGTCATTCACAATAAATGTGAAATGTAAACACATCTTATTTTATTCTTCTAAGATATGTTTCTCTGTCATATGGTAATGTCCCTATTCATTACAAACATCTGTTTTGCCTTCTCTAAATTTATCATGTCATTATGATAGCACTATCCTCTGAATCTGATTCATTGACAAAATTTAGAAAAAAGGGATTTGTAGTTAGCAATTATAATAGCACCATCACATCCATTATATTAAATATATTATACTCTATATGATATGTCAATGTACATAATTATTGTGTTAGCAACAATTAATCAAAATTTATCTTAAAGAATTCATGAGGACTGCATACATAATTGTTATAAATATATAAACAATACAAATATCATTAATGATTTTAAAGAAAACAATCATTAAAACTTGGGTTATATGAACAGTACAATATCATTGTAATGGATAATACATTTGGTTTTGTGTATATTAGTATTAGTTTCTAACATCATTGTTTTAAGAGTTCAAAGTTTATTTTCAAATCTATTTTCTATCCTTCGATGGAATATTTAACAACTAAAATCCTATGCTCCCACCCTAACTGGAATAGGCCATATCAAGTCAAAATAAGTTTGTTATCGAGTGTTTTGATTCCTGTTACTGCATGCTACATTTCTATTACTCTAAAACTACATTTCTTTGTCTAAATTGCTATTTACATGATTCTAAAAAGTTTGAGAGTGATAGCTGATATACAGAGAAGTACATGAGATTTTAGGAAAAGAGAAGGCTTATCCACATATGCTCAATCTTATCACAATCAACTTTAAATGAACATGTTCATAGTATTCCCAACACTATATTACACCAGCAGGTGATGTTTCTAGTCATGCTTCACAAACTTATGAACTTATTGTTATATATTTGAGTGATCAACAGTGAGTTCAATTTAAAAATATCTGGTTATAAACTCAAAGTAAGACAATACACTATTGACATGTGGTCTTTTCCACGCATGCGCATACACAACTAATAATACAATGAATAATAAATTATAATGCATACATTAATACATAACACTTATGTTCCTGTTATTTCCTGTTTTCTGTATACAAAAATATTAAATAAAATAATGTCAACTAAGATATGAATTTATTCGATGACTGCTCAATTTCTCTCCTATATTCTTCTTCCTGTTTAATGTATCTTTCATAGTGTTCCTCAGCAATTAAATGTAGATTAACTTCATTCTCTCTCACTCGTAATCGGTAACGTTTAGCAAGGACTAAAAACACAACTATTATGAAGGCAATAATTAGACTTATAAAGACAAAATAGTAAAGACTTTGACAGATAATATCATTTTCACATTTAAATGGATATCTGCCATTAATGGCAATAATATACCCAATTCCAAGTGCTGCATACCACAGGCCAACCATTAATCCTCTCATTTCATGTGGTGACTGAGCTATCGTGAACTCTAAGGATGTTGGAAAAATTAAAAATCCTGATATTCCATACAATATTTGGGGAACAATAAGTGTTTGATATGATGTTGTGCTTAAATGGAAATATTCTCTGCAAGCAAATAAGATGACATAATAAAGTGAAGTTGACAAAGCAAAGAACAACCCGAGACCAACTCTTTTAAGCATACTTGGAATATATTTGTAGAAAAGTGGATACAACACCAGTAAATAAAGTAAAAGAAGAATTGAAGCAACCAAGAAATGTATTATGTTATTAAACAAGGTAAAAATTGTGGTTCTTGGTTGAAATCAGACATACTACTCCATCTTATTTCAGCTGCACAACATAAACCAACTACACAAACAAATAGGGGTGTCAATCGTAGTACTGTTTTCACATTCTCCACCTGCTCTTCGGTAAATGGTCCTCCATATTTCTCTTTACCTAAGTCAATTCGTGTAGGATAGTTAGCCTCCCAGTAGGTCAAGGCACTACGATTCTGGGGAACTTTGTTTTTTCTGGCATAGTTAATTACTTTAGCAATCAGTTTGACAGGGTTTATTACATGAGGTGTAGTATCTAGCCAGTTATTGAAGAATATGTTGCTCATTATGACAGTGGACACAGCCAGACCTGATACAACATAGGACACTATTATAAATTGTTCTATTAAACACTGTGCAGTTTCAATTACCAGATGAATTAATGGTATATTTATCGACTCCCAATAGATTATTACACTAAGTTCATGAGCTGAAGCACCCACTAATTGATCAATACTAAATTGGATAACATTTGATCTAAAACTACTGTATCCAATTGCTTGCAAAATGTAAGAAACACCAAATAGTATTAAAAACAACACATTAAAATCAGAGTATGATTTAACAATGGCAGACAAGCCACCAAATATCCAAGACATAAATGAAAAGTGAACACCAGTAATGATTGCCTTATATCTTCCAGGCTTTACATCAGCCAGTAGACCAAAAAGTGGCCAAAAGAAAAATGCTAAACAGAATCCAATATCAAAGAAAATGGAGTGACCTTTTTCCTTGTCAACATGGTTGTCAATGTATACAGTTGTACCAAAATAACGCAATAAATTTAAATGTGCATACATTAATGTATCCCAAACAATGATGAGCAAAACAGATTGAGAACTTACACAAGGATTTCTTCGTTTGTAATTAAGAAGTAGTTGCTTCATCTTAGATTGCTGAAACTATTAATTGTCTTCAAGCATTTGAAATAGAGGATATATGGATATTATTTATAATCTGAGCAACTGTAAAAACATACATGAGTTAAAATCATTTGTGTTTCCCCTTTCATTGTATGACATGATGTTTATTTGAGCCAAAAAATTACCACGAGAGAGTTATATATATATATATTTAACTTTAATCACAAACATGTTGCCAGTCATTTGAAATATATCTAACTAGCATATATAAAATATCATAAAATTGATACAGTATAGCAAAGATTTATGCATATATGTACTTATAGCGAGACTTGGAGATATAATATATATACAATGCTGTATTATAATGAATGCATGCATGTATTGACACGAACAAGTAAACTTGTTTTTATATTATTGTATCTTTTTATATCCTATTATTTTGCTATCTGTATACTAGATTATATATTAACATTATTTAATTACTGTATATAGTCCTAGAAATGTGTAGATACACAGGTTTGTCTACACAGAAAAAGTTTCAATCAAAATGGTATTGAATTAATTATATACCATGTACATACTGTGTATACCATGTTTATTGTGTCTAACATAATATTTATTGTGTATACCATACTAATTGTACATTAAATACTGTGTACTATTACAGATTATTTGAAAATATGTATATCATGTCATAATAAAAGTTTCACTCAAAATGGTATTGGTTTATTTACGATGTATATGATGTGTATACCTTGTGTAATATATATATATTATGTATATTTTATTAAATTCTAATTGTACATTAAATATTCTGCACTACTATAGACTATTTGAAAATGCATATATCATGTCATATAAAGAATATGGCATGATGTTGTTTGAGCAAATTTTTTTTTTCTTGTCAGAGTTCCAATTGAGTTTGTAAGTGTATGTAACAATAAAGAGATTGTGTGTTGTCACGTGTGACATGCTTCCCAATATCATGTATTCATGAATAATAATTATTAGTATAGTGAAATATGTGCATAATTAACTATTTATATTTTGTATAGATACTACTGCACAACATGTCTAGTATTATGATATATGTTTATTGACATGTTACTATGTTGTGCACAGCATATGTCTATCTTAGCTACATCAACAAAACAGCAGTAATTAAATAAGAACTTTGGGAAAAGTGTGGATAATTACAAAACATCACTATAGCAATATAACTAAAATTTAATGTCATGTATTAGTACAAATTGCTAGGAAACATCTATGTTTGTACTATTACGTTAAACAAACAATCCAATATGAGTCCTATGTATGCTTGTCCCAAGATCCTTTTTTCTAAGTAAAGGGAAGGCGACGCCAGACTATACAAACGAGATTAGATGAACTGGTCTGTAACCATGAAATAAAATATACCTTGTTCACTGTTCTGATAATTAAGAGCACTATCACGATGACTTCCAACTCTGTTGTCAACTTTCAAAATTTCTGAGCTATATAACGTAATTTATTCTAGTAAAAGTGATTTCTTTCCATAGTGGGTATTAATTGCATCCCATATAGTAAGATTGCTACGTTGTCAAGGATACTGACAAAGTTGGTTTATGTTTATGAAATGGTTGCTATGAAACATACTTTAGCAGTGACATTGTATGTACAAATCTGACCAAGTAATACCTACAACAAAGAGATAGTAACATGATGAACTAGCATATTAACAATGCTAGACAATTTGAGAGAACAAGTCATCCAAAAATCTTTAGACAATGGTTGGGTATTAGTATTATTATAACTCATTGCTTATCAACAGTTTATAATGCTGATTTTATCATAGTTATCAGTCATGGAAAAGTTGTAAAAACATTCGCAAGTTATAGTCAGTGGTGGATGTGCAGGTGCAAGTTGAGAAGTCAAATGAACAATTAATCAAAGAACTATTTTTCATAATTACATATTATTGATAGGTTCTAAAGAGAATTGTGATAGATGTTGCCATGTTGGTCTCCTGGCATGAACTTTCCTCCTATTGTGGTATAAAGAACAAGACACATGCCACTGGGATCATTCTTTGATTTTAATTTTTTTTCAGCAATGAGTTTTTTGTCTGGTTTCATCAACTTTTAAATGATAAATAGGAGGTAAGTGTGATGAAATATAGTGTAAATCTAAGTGTATTTAAATCCAATGTGTTCCTTTTTATTTACTCTATTGCTTTTCTTTATATATATATGATAATGTTATTACTTGTGATCTGAAAGTGTCCTTTACAATATAATAGTTTGTAAGTATGATGAAATATAGTATAAATTCTAAGTGTATTTAAATCCAATGTGTTTCTTTTTATTTACTCTATTGCTTTTCTTTTAATATATATGATGGTGTTATTACTTGTGATCTGAAAGTGTTCTTTACAATATAATAGGAGGTAAGTGTGATGAAATATAGTATAAATTCTAAGTGTATTTAAATCCAATGTGTTCCTTTTTTTATTTACTATATTGCTTTTCTTTTAATATATATGATGCTGTTATTACTTGTGATCTGAACGTGTCCTTTACAATATAATAGTTTGTAAGTATGATGAAATATAGTATAAATTCTAAGTGTATTTAAATCCAATGTGTTCCTTTTTATTTACTCTATTGCTTTTCTTTTAATATATATGATGCTGTTATTACCTGTGATCTGAACGTGTCCTTTACAATATAATAGTTTGTAAGTGTGATGAAATATAGTATAAATTTTAAGTGTATTTAAATCCAATGTGTTCCTTTTTTATTTACTCTATTGCTTTTCTTTTCATATTTATGATGCTGTTATTACTTGTGATCTGAACGTGTCCTTTACAATGTAATAGTTGGTAAGTGTGATGAAATAATTATAGTATAAAATCTAAGTGTATTTCAATCCAATGTTTTCATTTTATTTACTCTATTGTTTTTCTTTCTTTCTGTTGTTATGATGCTGTGATAACTTGCAATCTGAATATGTCCTTTACAATAATTTATAATAGTTGGTAAGTGGATTCTAGCTCATTCTCTACACTACTAAGAATATTAATTACTAACTTTTGTTATTACTACACATTACTGTTAATTGTTAAAATTCTATTTATAATAGTTTGTCTATAAAAGTGTCTATTATGACATAATGATTATGTTTGTATTGCAGAGTGTTATTTGTATTAGTAACACTATTTCTAAGAATTGTTGAGAGTTGCTTTTTATCTTAGTTTGCAAAGTTACTAGCATAGTGATGTAATACATTATAACATTGACAACATATATAATATACAACTGTTTTGATATGTTGTCTTGGTTCACATTAATTGTTTATTATAATATATTTAGGTGGGATCTACTCCAGTCATGTTAGCGGCAAAGAAGGGGCACAAGGATATTGTTTTGATTTTAACACAGAAAGGAGCCAATCTAGAAGTTATTAACAAAGTAAATATTTTTTTACATACAAGAAGTAGCTCAAAATAAAATGTAAGTTCATTTTTCTTAAAGACAGTTGTTAATTATGATAGTATTGTAATTGTTGTGATGTTACAATTGACGTATTGTCTTTAATGATATGTTAAATAAGATGAATATTGGAAGGAGAGCAGCATACAAAGCCCTGATCATATTATAAGAAAAAGTAATTATTTTACAATTTGTGCAGTGATCAATTTTCCTACTTATTATACACAAATCAAAAGACAAAGTTGACATGTTATATTTATCATGACAATTAAAGAGGATAGCTAAAGATTAGCTACTTTTATGAAGTCTGTGATATTGTATTCCTTTTTATTTACTCTATTCCTTTTTTTTTTCATATTTATGATGCTGTTATTACTTGTGATCTGAACACATCATTTACAATATAACAGTCGGTAAGTGTGATGAAATATAGTATAAATTCTAAGTGTATTTAAATCCAATGTGTTCTTTTTTATTTACTCTATTGCTTTCCATTTCATTTTTATGATGCTGTTATTACTTGTGATCTGAACGTGTCATTTACAATATAATAGTCGGTAAGTGTGATGAAATATAGTATAAATTCTAAGTGTATTTAAATCCAATGTATTCCTTTTTATTTACTCTATTCCTTTCCTTTACAGGTATGTAGGAAAGAAATTTCAGCAGTACTTTAAAGTACTAGTTATTATGTATAGCATAAACACTAGCTTGGATTCATAACTGTAATGTTAACTTTGTATATTTTATAGATCCTCCTACATGTGCTACTGGATTTCTTGACAAGGCAACTGTTGTGGACATCAGAATGCTAGCAGTCATTGATTTAATCTGTTTCATCAACTCATCTTGAACATTCTTGAAGAAGTCATAGTTATGTTCTTTATGAGTAGTCTCTAACATACACATAGAACATACCGGTGTATCACAGGTCTTACAGAAGATCTCTAGCTTGTAATCAGAATACTGAGAACAATAAGGATCTTGCTTAATTACATGAGAAAACTTGATAGAGTTAAGGAAGCAACTTCTTCTAATGAGACTACCACATGACCAGTAAACATCTTTCCACGTTTATGTATAACATCTTGACAAGATTGACACAAGTATTCACAACAGTCCTTACAATAATTTACAGCAACACCAGTAGTACATAAGCCACATATTTTTGTCTCCACTTTCCTTGTGGTAACTTTAGCAGCCTCTAACTCTGGTAATATGGAGAGATCAGAGAGATAGGTAGGCACACCATCTTTTGGTATCTCATGTTTAGCTCGATATTGAGGACAAATAAGGTGACTCTTTTGATCACTCACAAGACCTTGTAGACACCTCAGACAATAGGTATGAAAACAAGGAAGAAGATGAGGATCACTAAAGAGATCTAAACAAATGCAACACTTGAGATTGTCAGGAACAACAAGAGAAGATGTAGCCATCTTAATCCCAGTAGGGAAAGGAGTGGTATATGGCATTCCCATATAAGGAAAAGTATGTACACTTTACTACATGAAAGTTGTTATTAAGCATGACTTAACCATTTTAGGAAGTGTTTTCATGTGGACCAGCTGTAGGGTACAGTACCCAAAATTGCCTGCTACCACCATCTTCACCATTAGTCAAGTCTGCATTTTTTTTCAACACCACCAAAAGTAAAAGCCTGACAACTGAACTGACTTCAATAGTAGCGGTTTCACTAATACTCGCTACCTTTTATAAAATCTTCCCAGACAATAATTATAAAGACAAGGAATAATATGAACAACAAAAGATAACTTCACAGTTTTAACAGCATGAATATACAGTCAAGGAACAAAATAACAACACAATATGATAATAAGATTTTTAATTTATGTTGTGTTCTTATATAGTATTCACACTTATTAATTATCAAATAGTAAAATATTCACCTGAATTGAATGAAGTAAAAACTTTGTGGTCCAAAAACGAGACAAAAGTCAATAGCAACCACTTAAAAAACCACTTGTCAAATATGTGTGGTCACTCAAGATCACTCGAATGATCTCCATAAATTTTATCTGCAGCAACAAATACTAGGTATGTGATGAGGTCCAGCTTTATCAATCAATACTCTGTGGTTATGGTTAGTCATATAGTATATAAGTTTGTGATACTTGGATTACCCTCTTTTTTCCTGGATATCTGTGAGACTGGTAACAAAACTAGTTATACATGTTTTTTTTATTTATTTATACCCTTGTTGAAGGAATAGGGAATGACATCTAGTCTTGTAGAAGAACCTTGGTGACTCTAATGATTCTTACAATCTTTATTGATTCCAAGATAACTAAGATAACACTTTGTGGTTTCTGTAGCCACAAGACTAACTTATCTAACCAAACCAACTTTATGCAATGCAATTTAAAATTTAATTATCATCTACTGAGATAGTGCACTTTATCTTAAAGCAATTATGCTGTATTTGAAAATTGCCTATGTTTTTAAATGTTGTTAGTGAGTGATAGTTTATGTGTAAGATGTATGCATTGGTGTCATATTAAAAAGAAAGAAGACTATATATTTATAGAGCTTGCGTAACTGGATTTTGTAACTGTAATAGCCACGAAGCTGATCCCCCCTGTCCACTCCACCCATACAGCAGATGGTTGTGTATTTGATGACATCATGGTCATGACTTTTCTATCAAGCCAAACTGTAGCAGAGATGTTGTTTTTCTGTAGAGTCACTGAGTCTCCCCTATGAATAAGGTAAGAAATGTATTCAATACTTATCAATATAATTGTACTTGGTAGTTATGTACAATAGGCAAAGTCATATGTTCTAATACTTTAATGTACTTTACTGTACTTTCAAGTGTAACTTATTAACTGTACTGTTGTTTGAAGCAAACTTGAAAGACTACTTGAGCTATTTATTTGAATGCATTATACCTGTTAGTGAGTTTCAATGTCTTCAATGTAGTTGGAAATCCTATGGGATACTTACGAACTGGCTGACATATACGATGGATAATTATTTGGTTGTGGCAATGTATGGTTGTAAACTGAGGTAGATTGATATGAGATAGAAGTAACATATGCATTTCCTAAAAAAATAAGGTCATGTTGCTATACTGGTATATACTAGATGTATATATCACTTTCTTATGTGAATGTATAATTACCTTCTTCATCATCCTCATCAATATCTGACAAATCACTAAACTCATTATCACTTCCCAGCATGACAGGCTCTTGTGGATAGTCTAGGTCGAGAAAGTAATCATCTCCATCAAGCTCTCAAATTACATCATCTGTTGACAAAATTCTTGGTCTTTTTGCCATGTTTATCTTACTACATAGTAGATTGATGTTTATATTATAAGATTTTTAATTTATGTTGTGTTCTTATATAGAATTCACACTTATTAATTATCAAATAGTAAAATATTCACCTGAATTGAAGTAAAAACTTTGTGGTCCAAAAACGAGACAAAAGTCTATATAGCAACCACTTGAAAAAACACTTGTCAAATACGTGTGGTCACTTAAGATCACTCGAATAATCTCCATAAATTTTATCTGCAGCAACAAATACTAGGTATGTGATGAGGTCCAGCTGACACAAAAAAGCATCTACCGCGGTTCAGTGATCCCACACACTTGATGCAAAACTGCATCTATCAAGTTTAATCGGTTAAATAGACTCATTTTATACAAAAGACCATATTTTACATTGAAAGATACTATTCCATTTAAAAACACTACTCAATTAACATTTTACTCAAAAAAGTACTACCCTCGCTTAAATGTCACTAGACTGGCACTAATTGACTACCTCATTAGAATGTTACCACTTTAAAAGACACTATCCTACTTCTAAAGACACTAGCCTTTTCGAAATAGGCTATCATTTTGCATAAAAGAAATGCACTATTTAAATGCTACTAGTTTAAAAACCACTGAAAAAATCATTACCTTACTTTAAAAAAATCTGCCTTCTTGACACAAATTGAATAGAGATAGAGTGCCTTTTTGAGCCATATTATTTGTTCTTCTATGTTTTGCCTTCATCGCTAAAAATGTGATATTTTAGATTGTTTACTGAGTAATGTCATGTGCAACTCAAATACAAAATAAAAAACTCAAAAAGGGAAATACCATCGACAATGTACGAAGTTAACCATTCCACAATTGAGCATTACAAGATATTAAAATATCTTGCACACTATATTATATCAGAATGCAATAATTAAAATTGATGAAATGCCACAAATATCTATTCTATAACTCAATCATTGAGTGATACAGCATTACAAGTTTATGCAAGTGGTCATAATTTTTAATTTTGTTATAAGAAACTATTAATCATCCACTTAATATATAAGAATTATTCTAAGTAAAAGACAATGAGTATTTGTCTGGTACAAAATGGTTTAGAGGTTAGCATGATTATACGGAACAAAGTATGGATTGTTACTAAGGTTTCTGTAGGAAATAACCCTTAGTACATGAAGAAAGTAGACTGCAGAGAAGTGCATGAAATTGAAATGATTTTACAATTGAAGTTTGTTCTGCCTGTGAATTATGAAAACAATATTCTTTTAATTTATATGATATAGTTATGAAGATTCTAATATCTACCATTTGTACAAATGAATGATTTCAAGTTATTGTACTTGTGGGATATAGTAGTCCTTCCTCAGCATATTGGGATTTGTCGCGTCAAAATTTGAATCTTGGTAGTTGAGTTATAAGGATACCATCTCAAGGAATAGTTAGTCAAGAAAATCCAAATGACATTGACTTTTTATGTTTCGTGTACTTCCGTTACATTAACACAGGAAACATAATTGAGCACATTTATACTCTGAAATGTATGTGAATCTTCTCAATGCCTTTTGCAATTATTTGACATAACATAACAAAACAAGTGTGAGGCTCGCCTCAAAACTATTTAGATATTTAATAATCTGACAAGCGTAGAAGGTGAGCCTTCAAAAACTAGCGGAGAAGCTAGTTCTATAAAGCTAGAGTATTGATGCCTATGTATATACAGATTCGCTCATGCATATTGTAGCTAGACCCTCCTCCTTTTTGATAAGCCGACTGATGGAGTAGGGTCTAGAAGCAACTAGGCTTACAGCTTTATTGGATTAGTGCAATGTGCAACAGAACTGCAATATTTGCATAGTGACTAAAAATGTTATTACAATTGACACATGGAGTTGTATATGGAGGAAATGAAACAACTGGCAATTCAATTTGATTAGACTGTGTTAATATGACTTAATTTGTGATTGTCTTAAGGACTTGAAGAGAAGCCTTCCTAAAAGTTTTAGAAAGAAATCTTGTTTTATTTCTTATATATAACTCCATGTAGTAATTGTAAAAACATTATAATTATAATCACTGTATAAACATTGCACCATATTCCACTTATTCTAAAAAGGCTGTTAGCCCAGTTTGCTTCTACTATATTCTCAATGCGCCCAGCCCATCAGTTTATCAAAACAGAAGAGAGTCTAGACTACCCCCTTGTGTGGCATGATTATAGATAAAATAAACTTGCTGTATACTTATATAAATCTTTTTCCTCCCCTTTTTGTTGTGGATTCAGAAGTGATAGAACTAGGACTGGCCCAATATTGGATCATAGTCATTTTGAGAAGTATGATGCACCAATAATATTGTTTAAGTTATTCTGTGCCTATAAATATTCTGTAAACAAATGGACAAACAAATTAGGGTCTTTGACTGCAAAAATAGTTTTACAGGTAAATAGAGGTCAAAATATATTGTAACTGTTTTTGAAGAAAAATTAAGAAAAACGAATAAGAAGGACAACCTTTCAAGTAGGACCTATAGAAATTTGTTGTTACTTGGAACCTTTTTTTGAGGATTTACACATCCGGGAATACATGAATCCACAAAGTTGGCAATAATAAGCTAGATTTAATGACAAATACAGTATTGATCACGTTCGTTTTTCCAAGATTAAGTAAATTTCAGAGATTTTAACATAATTTTTGCATATACCTAGTTTCTAACTTAGTCTTTCATTCTATTCACTTTTACATTGTTCTAAGAATGTATAAACAATCTTTCTTTTAGTTCTTTGAAAGTCTCCTTTTTTCTTACTTCAAGGTTATTGCATTGCTAGTTTTAAAACTTTTTTTACAGTTTTAACAGGTAATAAAATTATGTTCAGCCTAAATGTAAAAATGATATTTTTTTGCCATTCAAGCTTTCTCTCAGGCAAGAATAATAATAATATGTATGTATTCAAAAAAATTGTTATGAATAAAGATTCATATTATAATGCTTAAAACAGAAATTTATAAATCATCTAAAAAAAACTATTTTGCATCAAAGTGTAGTATTTTCACACATAAATCTGGCAACCTTTATGCTTCTATTTAAATTCAGATGATCATATATATGTTAGACAGACCAGTATTTGCTGAGATATGAAAAAAGACACTTTAAGATTGTTAGTCTAGGCTATGTCCATAGCATTACTAATGCTACTCTTTTATTTTACTACTTTTGGAAGCAAGCCAAATTTCAATGCAGTTATATTTAGAGAAAACAACTCTTTGACAATTGAACATATCTATCCTGTAAAATTCGAAACGATAAAAATGATTTTATTCTGGACAGATTGCACTGGAATTAGTTGTATCAGAAAATATGGAATGGCTAGTGGTGAAGTCAAATGTGGACACCATCAGCTTAAATGTTTTGTTACAGAAGACAATTTCCTGATAGTGGAGCTGTAATCTTTAATGCCAGAGGTCATAACTTGAATTCTGATCGCTCTCTTGTCCTTTCAATGAATCGACCGCCAGGACAACGCTGGGTTTACTACAACAGGGAACCTCCTACAACTTCTCCAGAACGTGACGTCATGGAGCCGTGGAATTTTTTATTCAATTGGACAATGACATACAAGCTAGATTGTGATATAATATATACTAATGGAGCTGATTTTGTAAAAGGTAGAAAGTATTTAGGTGGTTATGATCCAGCAATCAATTACCTCAAGGGCAAAAACAAAACAGCTATAAATTTAATTAGTAATTGTCATGAAGATCGCATGAAGTTAGTAAAAACACTAAAGAAATTCATTGATATAGATGTATTTGGAAAATGTGGCATACCTTGCAAACCCAAAATCATTTGTTATTTCTATATATCACAATATAAGTTTTATCTGGCTTTTGAAAACTCAATATGTCGGGATTTACTTACTGAAAAAGCAAAAAAAATGGACTTATGTATGGAACAGTACCAGTCATAATGTCTGGAGCAAATTTATCTAATCCTGCTTTAATTCCACCAAATTCATTTATTAATGCTCGTAAATTCAAAACAGCTAAAGATCTAGCTGATTTCTTAAAAAAATGTTGGAAGTCAACCAAGCCTATATAATGAACTTTTTAAATGGAAGGACAAATGGTTCATACATCCAATTGGAAAAGATCCTAAAGAATTTCCATGTTGAATATGCAATAAACTATACGATGATGACCCATATCATCAAATAAAGATTTATGATGATATCGCAGGTTGGCATAGTTTTGAACAAAACTGTGAACCATATCCTACTTGGGAATAGGTTTAATTTTTTATTAACAGATGACGATATATATAACATGAATTGATAATTATGATCCAATATGTAATAGCTAACCCAGTGCACACACAGACACACATAATAAAGATGAATGATTATCACAGTTTGTTTATAATCTCTGAAGCAAAGAATTTAATCTGATTTTAATAAAACATTTATAATATATCACATTGGGTATTGAGCTCACAATTTTGTGTGTACTCTGTAGAACTGGCTCTTTGTATTTTGTATTGTTCTGGCGATCTTCATTTCTATAATAGTAACAATATAATTATAATGCATGTTACATTTAACAAGGCTAATGTACTTTACGCTTTTAAACTGCTTTTCTCTAACAAATCTCCTCTATTAAGACATATAATCTCCAACTCTTCCTTGATACTTTGACATGCCTCCTACTAATGAACATTTCCATCATTACAATAATTATAATTTGCGATATTCAAAGCTATTGAATGACAGATGACAGATTAGTCATTGATATTAACTAATACGAACTCACATTCACAAATTTATTTTATCAACTTTATTGAAAGAATGAGAGCAGTAAAAGAGCACATTGTAGTACAGTCCAGTATAGTGTTCTCATTACAAGTACAGTTTAAATCAAGTTTGTTATATCTAATAGCTGATGAGAATGAATAGACTATAGAGATCTGACTTCACCTCAAATATATTGATTATATAAAAGTGTGAAATGAAAAAATGCTCTCAAAATTTTTCAAAGGAAAATATCACCACTGTTTATTGACCACACTTGCATCGTTGTTATCCTTAGAAGAACAAACACTGCACCATATTTTATTCAAGCAGATCTCTTAACAGCTCCATAATATCAAGATGACAACTAGAAAGTGGGCATTATTCACATATGCTTTATGCCATTCTCATAAACTGACGTGATGAACTGACTCATCTGTATATGTTTGAGAAACTACTGTATCTCACAACTGCAGAGATAAGAAGAAACAAACTCTGAAAAGAGCTCAGACAGCATTGCGTTACTTGTTTAAGTATGATGTAAGATGTTTATTATAGTATATATACCAAACCACACATTATGTGACTTACTATATAAACAACTGTCTTATCACCAGTGACAAGTTTTCTAATGGAGACAGCTTGGATGTTACATTCAGAGGAATGTATTTCTAAGGAAATACTAGATAAAGTGACAAGATATAGTGTATTGCTAACAGAAGGTCCATTAAGAGCAATATTCAATTCGGTCTCTGAGGACTCTAACAAGTTAAAATTGTTTGGTAACAATTAAGGCATGGTTCTTTGATACAGATATTGTCTCACTTGATGTTTCAACACTAAATGACTCAAAGATCTCAACTCTGCAAGTCAGTTCAAGCAAAATATTTCTTATTTACTTTAAAATTATCAGGAATATAGCATACATGTTGTTCATATTTATTCATTTGTTCACCTGTTAATATCATCACACTTCATAAATCATTCACCTCCTATTTCTATTGTTTTTTTTTGATACTCCTCATATTTCCTTTGCTATTGAGAGTCTTTTGTGTTTTAAAAAAAATGTTACGTCAACAAGTGCTCAAGGTTATTTATTATATTAAAAATTCCTAACTATTAATTGTTAAGGCATCTCCCTTTTAAACATTTAATACAAACTAAGATATTACATCTAATGACATAATTTGATGTTATTAAATGTATTTTGAATTTTTTTCCTTATATTACATGTTCATGACATTACATTATTTACTATATAATATTAGTATCTACAATGACCTTATAAAGTATTAATCATTTATCCCATACTTTTCATCATAATACAATTTAAACACTGACTTCAGTGGTTATAATATATCCAACTAGACTGTCTTCTAGCCAGTTCCTTTCCTCACAGTTATATTCCTTAGTTATATCTGTGCATCTTGCGTCTCTGCGTTTAATCGGTTAATTTTAATAGTTGATATAACATAACATTTTAGGAGTATTATGTTAAAGTAGTTGTCAATCATTTATTGGAACTCAGTGCCAAACTATTTTCTGTTCATACGAACATTATTGGAACATGACACTTTTGAGTGTTTACATAAGACATTAATTAACCAATTACATATGTCATTTAAAGGTGTTAATTGTTTTTTTTGAGACTTCCAAAATTTTTTGGTTGCTAGACTCTATTTGATATATATATATAATCTAACTGATTTTTGTATTTTGTCTCTCCTTGATTCATCATTGCTAAAAGACTTTAACAGGTTTATGAGCCCAGGCTGTCCTGCTATGTGTTAGAATAGCAGAATTGAAGCAAGTCTTGTTTTTTCCATTAAGAGGACCTAACTATGCAACATGGAAGGTGCAGTGTACGATTGCAGTCAAGAAAGACGGGATTGTGAGTGGTACTGAAGAGGCTCCTGCTGGCGATGTTGATCCAAAGGAGCTGGAACACTATGCCGAGAGGCGAGATAAAGCGTTGGCCACTGTTGTTCTTTCAGTCGATCCATCTTTTTAATTGGGGATCCAGTTGACCCGGTTGCTGTTTTGAAGAAACTGAAAGAACAGTTCCAGAAAAAGTCGTGAGTCAATCAATTGAACATGAGACATAAATTACATACCTTAAGATTGAAAGATGGTTAATCAGTACAGGATCATTCATGTCAAAACAATGCTGAAGCATTTAACGAGTTGTTGATTGTTGGTGATGGAATTGCAGATGAAGATAAGGTTGTCTATCTACTTAGCAGCTTGTCAGAATCATTCAATATGTTGGTTACTTCATTGGAATTGAACCCTACTCTTCCAAAGATGGAGATTGTGATTGAGAAACTGATGCATGAAGAAAGGAAGCTTAAAACCCGACAAGTGTCGAGTGAGTCAGGAAGTGTTGGAGCATAAGCTGTGAGACACAAGACATGATTGAAGGCTCCCAAGTGTTATGGCTGTCTGAGGTTCGGACATATCCAGAGGAACTGTCCTGAACGTATACGATCATCAGCTGAGCCCAAGTCATCTGAGCATTCGAAGCCAATTAGAAAGGGGAAGAAAGGAGTAAAGAATGATGTACACCAGACTCAAGTTGAATGTAGTAATAGCATAGACTCAGAATACAATGAGATTGGTCTAGTGTATATCAAATATTGTTGGCAGTAGACTCTAGCAAAGCAGACAGTTGGATAGTCAATTCAGGTGTAACTCATCACATCTACAATGACAAAAGATCATTTGTAGAGATTAACACCTTGAAGAAGCCATAAGATGTTATGTTGGTTGATGGACATCCTTTAAGTCCTATTGAAGCTGGTAATGTTACTCCAGAGCTTGTATTGGGAAATGCCAAAACCAAGCAGTGTTGACTACATAATGTACTCTATGTACCAAAGTTGGTGTATAATTTGCTGAGTGTCTCGAAGGTAACCAAAGCTAGAAAGTTCTATTCCAATGACTGTTAGATTTTGGATCCAGATGACAAAGTTGTTGCTGTTAGTGTCAGGAGAGGAAACGTCTATCACTTGAGCTGTCAATAGGTGAAAGATGATCAAGTCCATGTGATAATGCTCAATTGAATGGCAGGTTGAAGGAATTCATATGGCATCGAAGGTTTGGTCATCTGAACGAGAAGCCAAGCGTAAATAATCTGAAAGTATTTTGATGTGCAGCGTATTCCCACTTCACAAAGGATGAAAAAAAGAAATTGAACCCGAAAGCAAGAAGATGTATCTTCCTTGGTTATGGAAATGTCATAAAAGGATACAGGCTCCATGACCTGATTAAAGCTTGTGTGATTCACAGCCGAGATGTAGTATTTGATAAAATCAGTTTAGGATTTGAGAAGGAGCAAATTAAAGATTAGAAGGTGTAAATCAACCTTCAGTTGAAAATTTATGTGAGCATTGAGGAACCTTATTCTGAAGCTGAAGAGGAACAGACTGTTAATGAGGATGAGACAAACACAAAACAGAAATCCTATTCGGTACAATATTTAGGCCATGTCTTCAATAAAGAGGGAATTCAACAAGTGTAAAAGAAAGTAAAAGCAATTTTAGCAGCCAAAGCTCTGAAGAATATAACTAAATTCATTTATGGGAATGGTAAATTATTATGGAAAATTTATACTCAATTTGTCAACAGTTGCTGCTCCCCCTAACCAATTAAGAAAGAAAGAAGTAAACTGGAAGTTCTCCTCTGTAAGGATTAGTGGAATGGTCACTAACACATAAATATAACTTGTACCCACACATCTGTTACTCTTAAAGAAGCTTGCACTATGACTTGAGACAAATTAACTAAATTAAATTCATCTTTCACCCATATTTGTCAAGATCACACTGTCCAGCAACTAAATTACTATTGTCAACAATATATACTTTTCCAGTATGCAATGAATGCACCGTCATTAATCACAAAGAAAATCCCTTTACAGATATACAGCAATAAGGCAACTCTTCATGTGATCATACTAAGTTTTCAAGAAGTGCACCAACTGAAGAAAGTCCTGATATCAGAAGAAGTTATTAAGGGGAAAATCAAAGCTTGTAAAATGAATTAGATACAATCATATGTCGAAACTTGTCTACTTTGCAATAACTGTTTAGTTTAATTGCTGTAGTTTCTAATGGATCAGTGTGGGTAGCTGATAGTAGTAACAATAGACTATTTAATACTAATAATTACACACATTTAATACTATTATACATAAATATCCTGTATTCTAAGAGTATGTCTTCAATCACAACTTACGACAACTATAAAAACTAAACAGTGTTATTTATTGTAATCCAAAGGCTTTGTCATTTTTAAAAAAATATACATCCTCACAGTTATGTTATTATTACATTGGTTATTATTACAATGTTATTGTACTTGCATGTATAACTGAATCTACAGTTAGCAAAGTGACACCATAATTTTTAATACAAATCAGATTGATTTGTAATGTTATTATTGTAACGTCATAATTGTAAAAATGTCAGAAGTATTTATTCTTTCACTTATACTATGTGACTAATCATAGATAATTAAACTAACACAGTGATTGCAGGCAATTGACTACAATTGCAGTATTAGTTCATATCTACGTATATTTAAGAATCTGAACAGAAATGAACCAACTAAACTAATTCCATTTTTTAACCATACCTGTCAAGATGACACTGACCAGCAAATAAGTACTAACTCCAACAATGTTTTGCTAATCCAGTGTGCAATGAAATACCATCATTATCCATAAAGATAATCCTGTACTGAGTTAAGTAGACAGGTAGACAGTAATAAAGCAACAGGTCATGACAGCATATAGAATTTCCGAGTAGCTCAACAACAACTTAAGAAAGTCTTGACATGAGTAGAAAAGATGAAAGAGAACATCGAAGCTTTTAAGTGTGAATTAGATACAATTATATATCAAACATTTGCCTGTCTCTAGCAACTTTTACATCAACTTAAAGAAGCTTTTTTAGCTCACAGTAGTGAGATAGCTTATGCTAAAGAGGTTGACCATCTGCTGAAAACAATGACTACTCTCAAAGTCTAGCACTAGAATACACTGATGTTGAATTACTATCAGTTGCTCACAAACTACAGATTGGAGCAAGTCAACTATAATATGAGTTCTCTCAAAACTCTCTCGAAATATGTATTTTTTGAGGATTTGCCTGCCTAGCCTTGTGCGACAATTTGCCTGGTTCTGGTAGCAATATTTTTGTATATAAAACTCCCTCTGACGTTTATTTGTACTGCCCTGATCATCTTTATTTGACCTCTAACAAAATCATTGTCTTAACTCCAAAAGGTCAATATATTCATCAGTATGGTCAGACTCATCTTAAACGTGAAATCAGCACAGCTATTGATTCAGTTGATAATTCATTTATGTTTAACAATTAGGAACCTGCATCTCTTTTTATTTTTGATCCACATGGCACTTATATCTACTCAATCAGAGGGTTCTTAGCTCCAATGGGAATAACATTGGCTCCAAAAAGACCAGTATAGATAACTAGTTCTGGTATTAATAATAAAGTTTAGTCGTATGTCTTGTGTCTTCAATGTTATTAGTATTAAAACAATTTTAGTCTCTTGACTTAAGTCAAAAATGCCTCAGACTCTAGCTAAAACTCTTGCATGTATCTAATAGTAGTATTGATTGCTATCGTGGTTGCCAGTAGTGGTATCTTTCTACTTGACTAATATGATAGACAAAAATAAAGAAAGATTTCAACAATGAAAAATAACTGACAATGCATCTGGCACACATTATGATGATAATCTCTAACAAATAACATAATTAAGGACTTTTAAGATGGATCCTTATATATATTTATTAAACTCAAAGAATGCACATTTACTATCCCTGTAAGCAACTAGTTGACTCTAAACCTACCAGTAGTAGAGATTCAGTAAAACATAAAAATACAACTAAAACTTATTTGACATTTCAATTACAGAACAACACTAAAAAGGTAGTATTGAAAGTGAGAATTGTATGGTTTTTCATTTGTCTGTTGTGTATAAGTTTTTGTGACTAAAACTATAACTTTCAACCATGTGATCAAATACACTACTGCAATTGATAATCTACTATTATTAAGATAATATGTATAGACATTACAAATATCTGGTATGCTGCAAAATGCACTAATGACACTATATGAACACAATGGTTATTATTTGTATAATATACATTGAAACTGAATAATTTTGTGATGATAAACAATCTATTTATCATAGTTATATCATCGCAATAATAACAGTGTATAGCTGCTATAAATGAAGAGTATGAAAAATTAACACACATATTTATTTATGTATATATATATATATATATATATATATAAATATATATATATATACACACACATATATATACATATAATGTTATAGAAGTGAGTGTTGTTATACATGTGTCAATACATATAGTATTGTAAACTGTTTTTATTGTTGTTGTAAACAGGTGTAGCAGAGATGTAAAATGTATAAACTCAAGACAATTAAAGTCCATCAACAACAAATAATTACATCTTTGGTGTACAAAAAACTCAAAATGAAAGGTAAAAGAGTTTGTTCTTATCAAGTACAATGTATTAATTCAAAAGGAGCTGTTTTGATGATATGGATTAATATGTGTATATTTGTCTTCTGGTCATTTGTTCCTAGTGGTAACATCTATTCAGAAATGAAAGAAGTTCAGTATAACTACTATGAAGTCACTCATTATTTGATTTTAACTCTTCAAATCTTTTATCCACTATTTGGATGGATTGCTGATGCATGGATTGGCCGATATAGAGCTATTTTATATGGCCTTTACTCTTTAATATTAGGATGTGCTTTTTTGACACTATCTTTTATTATAAAGGAGTTTGAATCACTGATTTCACACATCACTCTTTATACAAGTACCATTGTCAATTCATTGGGTATAGCTATTATATATGCTAATACTCTTCCTTTTATTACTGATCAATTAATAGGAGCATCTGGTGATGAACTCAGTGCTGCTGTACATTGGTGGTATTGGAGTCAAATATTTCCAATTACAATGGCTTATAACACGTCCTGTATATTAAAAAATACACCTCAAATATTGACATCTATCTTCTTGTCTTTCACTGGTCTAGCTATTGGTCTCTCTAATATATTTCTTGGTCAACACTTGCTTAATAAAACACCTCAGATCACTAACCCTATTAAAAATATTGCTAATGTACTCAACTATGCTAGAAAGAACAACTATCCCAGAAATCGTAGCGCCCTCACCTACTGGGAACAAGATGTCCCTTCAAGATTGGATCTTGGTAAGAATAAATATGGTGGTCCTTTCTCAGAGGAGGAAATAGAAAATGTCAAAACATCACTCATATTAGTGCCTATCATTTTTATATGTGCAATGAGAGGAATAGTTGTACCTGTTGAATGGCTTCAACAACACCACATGACAGTTACATTTGGCAAGAATCTTAAATGTTTGTTTAGAGATGAATTGGAACTAACTCATATGTTAGCTACATTTGGAATTCCACTATATCATTTTATTATAAGACCACTTTTACAGAACATGACTAAGTATACTCCTAGTATGTTGAAAGTAATTGGAGTTTCTCTTTTCCTAAGTATTATTGAACGTATTGGTATGGTAACCATAGAGACTATAGGTCATCTCCAAACTCCTAATGTCACTTGTATGTTTAATAACAGTAGCAGTCATTTTAAAACAGAATTATCTCTCAATTATTACTGGACTATGACGTCATTAATATGGAATATAATTGGTACTCTTGTTTTTGATCTTGTTATTAATGAATTTATTATTGCTCAATCACCTCAACAAATGAAAGGGCTCTTTTTTGGACTATTTTATGGATTGAATGGCATAGCCAAAGTTATTGGATACAACCTTTACCGTCCTTTTCAATTAATGCCTCCTCAATCCATTCCTACAAGCTGTGGTTTCTATTACTACCTCACTCAGACTCTTCTTCTCTCCCTTGTGTTTATTTTCTTCCTCATTCTATCTAAAAAATACAAACTGAGAGTGAGAAATAATCCAGTTAATATCCATATGATAGCTGATACACATATCACAGCTTATATCAACCAGGAAGAAGAGTATCTTAGAGAAACAGATGAAGAAAACTACTCCATTCACTTGTCAAATGAAGACATTTTTAATTATTATAACAGAAACAACTATTAATACAGATCTTATTCAGGAGAAAGGAGAAAATATCATGTCTATAACAAATAAATATGATTTTTTTTTATAAAAATTTTTGTTTGTTATTTTTCAGAGTGACTGCTGTGTTATATTATTTAGTGTTTTCACTAACTACTATTTCCATTTAGAAGACAACAAAATGCTCGCACATAGTTGATATGACTACAAAATGTATGTGTGTAGAGTAGGTACATGATTAACGAATTCTCTAATTTAAATTCGTCAACAACATGTTAAGTATTGACTATTAGGAATATATGCGATACACTGGGTTTGTATTATATAGTAATAAAATCTCTGATCTCTTTCTCGAATAGAAGTATAATACACATAAGAATTTGTAGAATAGTTCTGTACTTCTTAATTTGTAATATATGAATGAAATTAAACTTATGAATAATAAATTCCAGTCACCGAGATACTGATCTAAACACAGTGATTAGCTAAAGCATTTTCTTCTCAACATGTTGAATTGATTGAAAAGCTGTACTGCCACAGATTAACCCAGATTAAAGTGCTGTATTTGTTGATATGATAATGATATCTTCAGAAGTGGGTGAGGTAACCCTTCTGATGACATAACCAGAATAAGAAAGAACAATTTAGTTGTCAGATTACTTGCTGGTTTTTACCTTTGCCAAGATTTTTGGCTTTATTGAAACCTCAATAGTTGTGAAAATGGAAGGCTTGTGGTATTATCTGTTTGTTATAAGATATGAAGCTATAATGTGCAATAGATAATAAGCTGGAGAAAGTTTTAACACTTTTCTCCATTAAAAACTGTCCAATACAAACATTGAATGCACATTTTAAAACTCATCGATGTCTTTATACAACTTTATGACATTAAAATCTATTGGATTTACAAATACAGCAAATAATTGGCATGCCAGCAGTGTGCTACAATGTTTTATTAATCATCCTGCTTCCAACAAATTGTGTGAATTGATAACAGAAAATCATAATCTTTGTGAAGAGTATGAAATTATCAGTTCAGCAATGAATAATTGTATAGAAAATTAAAACAAAAAACAAAAAACCATAAGAAAGTAATATAAATAAAACATTCTTTTAAACAGGGGAATGTTTCCTAAAGATAATCCTCATTTATGGGAGAGTTATCAGTATAGAAGGGAAACAGTCAAACTTTCATCTGAAATGATTGTTCAAAGCCTAACAAGTAAAACAGATTAAAATAAAAAATATACTACTTTGAATAAAGATACAAATTTGATACACACTAGGTCAACACCAAGATACTCATGAATATTATACTACACTAAAAAAGATTCGTTTTCAATTCTAAGAAACATAGATATCAAGTGAATCAGTTTATGTCTCTGAGCTGAAGAAGCTTGCTGAATACTGCAACTTTTGAAAAATTCTCAGACGTATACTTTGAGACTTTGACATGTTTGAAATAGCAATGAATGCTGACAGTGTGAACTAAACAGTGAGGTTGATGTCACATAAAACAGTGTTGTTAAGATAGTTAAAGTGTTAGAGTCAGTACACAGCCAGGTAAAAGATTAGTAATGTGCTATAAATATACATCATATTCAGAGGCCTTGGAAGTCTCAAAAGACCTAGGAGACAAACAATCCTCAACATGATTATCATTGTTGTGGTGAAAAACATGCTTCAAAGGAATAGTGATTTGTACATTTAAATGAGATTCCTGTAGTTGGCATATGTTTAGTTGCAGCTTTTCCACTCCTTTTTGGACATGGTCTATTTGAAGCCAATGTGATCCAATTTGGTACTGATCAACTTCAGTTTGCACCATCTCAGCAGTTAAGTAGCTTTGTTTATTGGGTTTTATACACAAGTTATTCTTTAATAGCATCAATTATAACAGCTATTGTTTATGAAAACATTGTTTATTTTACTTTCACTTGTATATTTGGTTATGGTGTACCTGTCATCAAAATAGCAATTTTGTCTTTTTGTTGTTTCAAACATCATTTGGTTATTGAGCCAGCTCAATGCAACAACCCTTTCAAACTAATCTAGAGAGTAATGAGGTATGCTATAACTTATAAACAACCTGCGAGATGTAGAGCATTTACATATGGAGAGTTTCCACCATCCAGACTTGATCTAGGTAAAGAGAGATATGGAGGATCATTTACTACTGTACAGGTAGAGGATGTCAAAAGCTTCTTATATATGCTTAGTATTGTTTTGGGGACTTTTGGATATGGATTTCTTGACACTGAGTCCAAAATGTCTGAGAAATACTTGATGTTTATACAAATAGATGGTCCAAATAGTTTCATAGAAAATCTTCTACTGATATATCCTCTGACAGTGCAATATCTTTTTATTGTCTTTGCAATTCCTTTCTATCAATTTTTAATAGTTCCTCTGTTCTCTCACTGGATTTCTAGTATGTTGAAACGTATATGGATTGGACTATTGGCATTGTTAGTAGAGTCTATAATAACAAGTCTTATAAGCTATTTCATAATTAAAGATATCAGAAATGATTTAATTGATGATATGTGTTTGACCTTCACTAACAACATATTCTTTCAAAATGAACTACAATCAGATATACTCACATTACCTTTCTATATCATGGCTCTTCCTCAGTTTTTGGCTGGTATTAGTATTTTCTTTGTTCAATTTACAGGTATTGAATTTATTCTAGCTCAAGGTCCTCGTACTATGCAAGGATTGTTAATTGGAATATGGTTTAAGCACTTTAGTATTTACTGTTTAACGTCAAGTTTATCTAGTTCTTGGTTAGGTTGTCACTGGGAGTATTATGCTGTTAAATCTAGTGTCGTTTTAATACCTGTCATTGTTTATACTATTGCTGCATATAAATACAAGTATAGACAACGTAATGAACTATCTAATGTCAATGAGATATTGATTATTACAGAATATACTGAAAGACAATTAGACCAGGAATATGGCATAAAAGATGAAGACGATGATAATAGCGACTTCACTAGAAATGATGGTAATTCTATTTAAAAGCATTTCCCTCTTTTTTCTACATATTGACATGTGTAGAATTCATATAAGTATTCAATGTTTATAACTGATTTACGTTATTATGTATAATATCTATCACAGCTAAAACAACAATTTATGTATACTTTGTTTACCTGTGTGTATAGATAGAGTAAGGTTTGTTTATATAGATGTGTGTTTGTCTTTCATTCTAACTTTTAAAATATAACTAAACCAAAAATTTGATAATAATAAATTCAAAAACTATTAGTTTGGGTTCACTACATGTGAATTTGTTTTTCACTACAATTCTTAACTAAAAGCAATATTATGTACCTCTTGTTTTTCAAATGTTTATTAAGTTGACGAAATTGGATGTAAACATTAAAGATTTTTTAAAATGTAACTATTTTGACAGTAAAGCTACTGGATTAATATTATATATATTATGCTTTGTAAGCACTAACTTTTGATTGGATTATTACTTCAAGGCATTTAATAAGTAAATGTAGATATCTAAATTGGTTTTTCATATACAGTCATCTCATCTTGTTTCTAAAGCATCACAACAAAAACCAGTCTAAATAGTGACATAGAAATGCTGTCACTGCATTAATTAGTCTAAAGAGTTACATGAAAGCTAGTAATATATCCTCTGGCTTACAGTTCCATATAGTTCTCTTGTATTTAATACTTGTTTTTTTTCAATTTCTATAACATTCTTTTTTTTTCTCTCACTACATTACTAGTATGTTGAAATGTATATCGATTGGACATCTTTTAGGTCTGTACTATAGTTTCTTTCAGTATATTCTATAATAATAAATCTCTATTTCATATCAGGTAGTTCATTATGTCCTCTGTATTGATATCTACATGCAGTTTTGTTATTATTTAATGCTATATTTGTAAGTATAGACTACATTAACAGTGTAACTAATGGTCCAAATAATATTATAACTATTATGATGAGTTAATAATATATGCATGGTATGCATTTGTTATCTAAGTATACAAATAGAGAAGAATTCTTCACATAATTTCTTCCAGTTTAAATTTTTAAAAATAAACAAACACTAAAACCAGTAACAAATAATTAGTTATGCATATAATTTTATTGGGAGTGTATTATGAGGGTTGATGTATGTCAAAATTTATCAGCACTCATAATACTATTATAGTCACTTGCAAATATCAGGTATGTGCTCGCCGTATCAGTTTCATTAGTATGTAGGAAAGGCCAAGATTGTCTATTGAAACGTATTGCCGGAAAAGAATTAATATCTTACTCAAACCTGATCGATACCTTTCAATTCAACTCTTTACATTATTTCTTTACAATTATAACTCATTATGACTTAGTTATTGATTGAGACATGATGTTTAAGCATCAAAGACACATTTAGCCAAATGATGAGTTTGTTTATCTTTACTTCTGATTCTACTGCTTTGTAGCTCACAATAACTCAACATACACTACCTAATCAATCAAACATTTCGTTTCTCTAATTTCTAAAATAAACAATTATTTGCAAACTTTCTGTAATTTTCTTTCTAAATATTAGTTTGTAATTTCGTCATTTTACCTTATTAGACAGCGTGCTAAACATTTGGACTTGAGGTGCCTGACATTGTATCAGTTTTGGAATATTCTACTATTATTCTTTTTACTGTGATCGCTACAGCGTATTTATCATAGCAGTCTCGAAGCCAGACAATATACAAGGGCAAGGAATGTCTAGACAAACTCGCATTTATCCTAGTGATCTAGACCCTCCTCCTTTTTGATAAATTTATCGATTGTTGATGTACTCTGAAGCTACATTAGAGAAGTATACAGGAGAACAGATTGAAGTCTAGGATCTATAGATGGTGATGTAATCTACTAGAATCAGTAGAAACAGTTATGATTGTTAGTTAGGCAAAATCACTCTTAGGCCATGATTGGCCACAGGAAATAAAGTTGGACTGCTTAGGCCTACATTCTCTCAGTGAGATAAAAAAGACAAGATATGGTATAGTCATTGTTGGATTAAATTAAGAAGACATCTTTATGGTCATTGCTTCCACTTGACTGGTGTAATATAGGTACAATCACAGGCTTATTAAATGTAACTTCTAGTTTTGTAGTGCTTGATCCTGTATCCAATAGTAACATTCTACCAAGCCATCAAGTGAGCATAAGATACCACACAGCAAGGTAATATATTGGTGTTATATAAGTATATTGATAAATAAACTCCTTAAAGTTTTATTTGATTACTGAGACCATGTGAAGTTAAGATACATTAATTCACTACTTGTCTTCTACATTGTTTACTGACTATTCTTTAACTTGTTTACATTCCTTTCCTTGTTACACTGTGTAGGCACTATTGATCCATATCAAATATTTCTGTTATATTGCTGATATATTTTTGATGCCATTCAAGTTGAATCCCTGCCCATGCTAATCAGCTCCTTTCTGCAAAATTGATATCAACAAATTTTAAGAAAGTTGTACAAAGTATGAGTGGTAGTCCTTATGACATAGCAAATAAAGTAGGTAATGTGATGATATTTGAAAAAAGGAATATTGTTTGCTTTATTGTTGTACCTAACATTTATAACAAAAAATATATAGTGTATTACATCATGACTTGTAATTTCCTGTTTGTAGTTTTTAAATCTTGTGTCTAGTATGATTGTAATGTGAACTACTTATACCTTTATTACTAGTCATAACATATTTGACAATGATCATAAGTCTATATCTGATAATGAGATATGCCAAGATTTCTGCTTTTGTTTCTAGTACTGAAACATGGAAATTGTACTCAGAATGGCTTGGGTTTTATTTTAATGAAAATAATATTGAGAATCCAGGGTAGAAGTGTTCCAATGTGATGAATTAAACCAAATCCTGAGCAATCACTTCAGTCAAACCCCCTCTCCAATTGTCTATTGTTTCAAATTTAATTATGATGTGGATCTACCAAACTGATAAATCTGTTGCAATTTATATGCTAAACTCAAAACTCTTAAGAGAATACCATTTATTTGGGGACCAACTAAAACAAAATGGTTATAGACAGACTAGTGTAAGGTATTAATGATAAACACATAAAATCGTGTCCTTTGTTCCTGTTGTGAAAATTGATAACAATATATCACGTTTGTAGTGACTAAAAGGTAATATCAACTGGGCTTCACACGCAGACTCTTGCCCGTTACCTCACATTGATCACCTCTTTGCAACTATCTCAGCTGACACCATTTTCTCAAAATTTGATGTAAGCCTAGCATACAAACAGGTTGGTACTTGATGAGGAGGAAATACACAAAGGGATTGTTTCAGTATCATTCAAACAGGTTCAAACAGGTTTGACTATCAATGACCCTGAGCCTGAAATTTCCTCTCATTTTCAGTGCTACACAGAATTAAGTGTGCTAGATAGGTGTATACTTTGCGAATCACAGGTTGTTATTCCTGTGGAAGGGAGAGAAAATATTCTCAAACCTCTGCATCAGATGCACACACAAGACTGAGCAAGATGAAGTTTGGCTTGTTAATACATATGATGGTGAAGTTTACACACAGACATTGAGGCTGAATTTAAACATTGTAAGTTTTGTCAACTACATCATTCTAATGCTCCTTTCTACCCCTGGGAATTTTCCAATCAACCATTCATAAGAGTACATATTTCACATTGGTCCTTTTTAGGAAAACTACATTTCTTGCAAATTGATGCCCATTCTAAGTGGATGAAGGTTTATGCTGTTCCATCTATCACTACTGTAACTACCACTGACAAACTCAGAATTATATTTTCTACTAATGGTATTCCAAAACAATTAGTATCTGATAATGGGTTCGTTAGCCAACAATTTTCATTCTTCAAGAATAAGAAATGGATTAAAGCATATCATTACTTCTCCTTATCAACTCAGCTCAAATGGTCTGACTAAGCATGGTGTACAGACTTTCAAAAATGGATTTGTAAATTGGAAGGTCATATTTAGACAAGAATTTCAAAGTTTTTATTTAGGTATTGGATTACTACTACACATAGTATCATTGAAGTGTTGATGGGTTGAACACTCTATACTAATCTAGATTTACATCCTGATACATCTCATAAATTTTGCATGAAACAAGATAAATTGACAGCTAATATTAAACATTGTAAAAAAATTTGTGAGGTCGTTTATATGCAAAAAACTTCTTCACCATGAAAATAGATTTGTGTCACTTTAACACGCATTACTAGACCTGTCTCATATAACGAGCACACAACTTCTGGCCACATTCAATGTTGTCACATTGATCAACTCCAATATCGATATACTTTAGTGACAATTCAGAATCAGATGACTTCAATAATTGGACTTTTTAATGATTTGCACCAACTACTAACTTTCAAAAATCTCATCATCCATAACCTCCCCTTATCATTCTGTTAGGAACCAAAAACATGTCAATAATATGGTCCATACTTATCAATTTAGAAAGGGAGGAATATTGTAACTATTAATATGTAGAGCATTAGATCATGACTTGTAACTTCCTGTTTTGTTTCTTTATATTTTATATTAGTTATTTTGTAGCATTCTCTGTCTTTTAACCCTTCAACTCAGCATTTCTGCGAGTGTGTCAATTATTGCAACACAAGCATTGTTTAAATTGCCTTGTCATATAATCTATGCTTTAGTTTTGTTATTATTTTGTGTGTGTATTTGAATGTCTATGGATCTTCTAACTAGTCACTTACAATGTCTAAGGTCTCTACAGAAAATGTATGTGTGCAATGGTTGGTTGTTTACACCATAATAAATATACTTGTCTTATAAACGATTTTCTTGGCTTAGTGTGATTACAGACATGTTCATACAGTGTACATATATACGTATTTTTTTAGTGTATGTTGTGTGTTAAATATTCAGTCTAACCTTTGCTAATTTAATGTACATTACCCAGATCTCTCTCTCTCTCTCTCTCTCTCTCTATCTATCTATCTATCTATCTACCTCTCTCTCTCTATATATATATATAAATTATATTATTTTACAAAGGTTTCCTTTTGAAATAAAATGATTATTAGTATTTCATAGGATCATCATACGTATGATACAACTCAAAAAAGGTAGTACACACATTGCCAATTGATATTGCTTGTATTGGTACGTGGTTGTTTTTCTATGATTTCATTTTTTGTTACTACAGGGTATACCCTCATGTTGGGATGATTTCCCAGATGGACATGGTGATATTTTTTTCAAAAAGTGGCATTCATAAAGTCAAGCAGCAGAAAACTGAAATAATTGTGGAGATGATAAACCAGAAGTAATATTGATGAGAGCTTGGGTAAGCATTGCTATTGCTACTTGAATTCTGAATTGTATGTGAGTTAGGTGCTTATTTTCTTGAGATGACAACTTATAAAGGATATTGACATTGATGATGGCCAATCAAATAGATAGAAGATTGCATGTTTGTATTTCTTCATTGTCCTATGATTGAATCCATAACATGCAAGTAAATAATCACTCTTATTTACTCGTCCTATATTGTTGTTAGCACACATCAACCATCTCAGGTTTCTGTATGTTTTCTTTTCCATTTGTTGATGAGTTTGATCTACGACTCTTTGTTACCATTTTGTTATCATGGATTATACTTAAAATTGTGATGGTTCTTTTGTCATTTCATTACAAAGCAAGTAAACCGTTGCCTAAATGTTCTGTTCTAAATTCTCATTTTTTCATAGTTACTTTATTCTTCTGTCCATTTCTACTTTTCCAATTAGCAGGCATCTCATTTCTATCAACCTGAGCTATAAAACACAGGCACCAAATCCTGCCAACTTCATTTCCAGAAAGAGGTTAGGACTAGTATAGTAATTATCCATGTAAATATGATGGCTGGTTTCTGTCAGTGATTCCAATAATCTTAGCTTGGGTGACAGTTCTATCTTCACTCAAATCCAGTGTGTCATCTTTCCTATTATCAGTAGATAATAATTATTGTAAGTATAATTATACCTGCATAGAATATTCAGTTATAGGTATAACCAGTTTTGGAGTCTATCAGAGAGTATTCTTTCATTCTCCATTTATTGGATTTCTTCAACATATATTGGATAAACAACAACCTGCCCTGATGCTAACCATTGCTTCATCAATTAACAATTCACGAACAATGGCTGTTGTTTATTTGAAAGTTGTTTACAAGTTGCGTAAGGGAATGGTCATATTTTGTATAATGGATAGTGTCCAGGGTCACCTTTTTTCTTTGATTATTTTTGTTGTTAAGGTGCAAAGACTTCAAGATCAAACTGAAGCAATCTCTATTCATTACTTGAGAGAATGTATTAGTATTAAATGGCCAGTACTGAGCCCAATAATCTTCAATTTTTGGATAGTGTATGATATCCATTGCAATTATTAGGGAAAAATTGCAACAGTGTTGCTGTGTGTGCTTTTCTCATCCAGTATTGTAAACAAGATCTCTATGCAATGTTTGGATGTTCCTCAAAGTGCATGCTTGCATAAAGGTATAATTTGTTCAGAAATTTCTTCAAGGATCTGTTCTGTCACAAGTAAGTCAAAAAACTCTACTGGGCTCTTATTTGATATGTGTCTAGTACCCTCAGGCTGACCAACAAACTCTGGAATATCTGAAGCAACATTTCCTATAGCACGTACCACTATATTTTCAATATCTGCTATTTCCATGTCTACTTCTGCATCATTCATTTCTTTCTCATGTTCCATTATCTCATTGTCATTATGCATTCCATCTCCAGCTTCACACACATTATCATTCTCTGTTTCATTTTCATCCTCCTTACTGCTTTCATCCATCTCCATTTCAAGTCCAATTATTCTCATTACTTCACTCTCACTTATATAGCCATCAAATTCTTCATCTTCACTGTCATCATAAAACATTTCATCAGTCATTACGAAGTCAAGTACTTCTTTTGTATCTGGCCATTATATATCTTGTTGCAACAATATCACTGCAAGTTATAAACAGTAACTATGCAAGCAGCCTCTAAGCATGTAAATATGTGTATGCATATAATTAACCTGGGCATAGTGCATATAGTTATGCATGTCGCAGTAAGCGGGACTTACCTATACCTTACTACTAGTCATAAAATTTATAAATTTTGTGATAATGATAGCTTGATCAAGCTCACCACCACAATTGTTAGTAGCTATTTATGTTACTTACCTGAGCTGCCAAGTCGACACTCATTTTGAAAAACTTGTTAGATTGGTATGTTCATATTTCCTCCTGGGCAATAAGGTTAAAGCAGAACTTTTGAGCTGATCAGTCCTTTCGTTAGGTTCCATAATGTATAACTAATGAATTCCTTCCCTTTACACTATATGAAGGCAAACGTACATATTAATAAAGCACTAGAAGCATAAGTTACCCACAATTCTCTAATTATTAACCTTGCCATTACTGACGGTTTTCAATAGATGGGGTGGGTCAACTAGAAAGTACAAGTATATATATACAGCATATAGATTGACAATCTTGTGTAGACTTGAAGCCTGGTTGATGGAGTCAAAGAGTTGTTGATTAGCAACTAGTCTCTCTGTTAAGGAAGTTTAATCAGTAAGTCTGTCAAAACACATACTTACATGATCAATGTACATTCTGTTTTGATGATGTAGTCATTGTAGTCGCTCTTCTTTTCTGGTGTACATAAGACACAATAATTGGTGTGGCTTTGAGGATGACTACTGTCTGCATCCTTTCCTTTGTCTGCTTAAACATACTAAAATCATCTGATTTAGTCAATGCCCGACAGTATTCACTACACTTATCACAATGATTAATATTTGTTCCTGAACCAAAATAATTATACATCAAAGAAAGCATAAAGTCATAATCATCACACCTTACAGTAGCATGGTCTACATCATGGAAGATCACACAATGAGTACTTATAGAAAAATGCTATGTTAACACCAAAGCACAAACATTATGTATATAACTGATATATTCCTGATAATGTTTTTTCTATGGATTATTGGAGGAATCAAAATAGGCAACAATGTTCCATACATCATCTACAAATGTAATAATTAGAGGTACTTACATGATATGAAGACCTAATGAAATCTTGCATTCCTCAACATACCAATGCCAGCTTAAATTTTGCTGTATAGCTAAGGTACAATTTACTTGATATCTATACAGCAGTTCGTTCAACTATTCAAACACTAATAGATCATTCTTCAGTTCATCAGTCACTTCAATCCACCCTACATAATATACATGATTATTATATTAGACTACTGAAAAGGTATTATATACCTTGAGAAAGGATTCATCTAGCTTTTAGTCTCCCATCCAGTTGATAAAAAGTTGCAATAGGCTCATTTGCAAATGACTCGAGAGGAAATAATATACTTTAAATGAAACTCTACATTCAGTTTTTTGTCTGAATTCATTTTTTGCTAAACGTAAAGTCCATATCCCAAGGCATACCTGTAGAAGAGAGACTGCCAAATTTTACTGTAAAATGTGACCTAAAAGGACTGATGCAATTACCTTTGTGCAAACTTTACACGAAAATGTGATTGATTACAATAACAGATGGTGTTATCCATTGGCAAGGGAGGAAGACAAAATAGTATTTCAACATCTGGTTTAAGATCACAAATTTAACAAATGATTAAACCAATAGGGAATAATATACTATTAAGTTTTATGCGTCAAGCTTCTCTTCATCACTTATATCACATTAAACAATTAATCATGTTCTGTTAAAAGGAGGCAAAGTCATTATAGCTAACACTCACCAATAAATGACATCTGGAGCTTCGTGATTATTCGTTTCAAATTTATATCATGGATTAGGTAGTCATAAAGTGCAACTTACGTCAACAATAGGAGAATACTAACTTCAAAAAAAGCTCAAGTAACTCAAAAAGAGATTGTACCCAATCTTTCCCTTAGTAAAGAAAGAAGTAACTATTCCTATATAGCATGCGGAATGGTTCAACAATGCAATCACGTGATCCGTTTCCAAGACCGTACTTTATTCTTACCACATGCAGTTGTATGTTTCCATAGTTACAGTACACACCCATTAATGCAGCAGGTGGCAAGCTGACAAAGGAACTAGTTTGTAGTTGATTTTTTCAAATTAACATATTACTGTTTTTATTAGCTGTAATAATTGGTTTATTAGGCCTAGTGATTTATATATAATATTATAAAGCTATTAACTAAAGGAGTATTATTGTAGACATAGAACTGGAAACTAAAGATTTAACTATAGTTTACTTATTCAAATATAAAATAATTTATTTTTACCAAAAAATACATAAACATTAGTACAGTAAAACTAATAAGTATCATAGCATATTGTCTTTGATGGTCAAATCAATCAAATTATTATTATTAACTAATTTTTTTGCATTTGTTGTATTAAAAAAAATCAGTAATATTAGGACATGTCAATGACAAAGATGTTGCAATGTTTTATTATTAATTGTAATAAGATGACATACTGTAAGGGTACAAATTTTTGATGGTTTAAATTGGTATGCAAGATATGTCTTTGGCAAGTATCTTCTAAGATATGCAAGGAGATAACATGTTATAAGCCACAATTTCTGCTAGTTTAATAACAGTTATTATCAAAACAAGTTTTCCTTATCAATAATCCACATTAGACATTTATTAATATTAGTTAGTACTATTAATAAACTATCAGACTTGAGTTCAATACTCCATGTTGTGTGTTGTCATCTCTTTAATTAATGTATCACTTCTTTACTTTATGCCACAGTAGATAATGTAAGTAAAACATTCTTACTAGCCCACTTTATATTTCCAGTGTCTCCTATAATTAAAAAAATGGTTAGTGATACAATATTTTATATGTACAACAATAATTATATATATATATATATATATATATATATATATACCAAACATGCTCAACCACAATTAATGAGGAAGAAGACATCAATACTCGTGTTAGGACACTATGGAAACAGTATCACAGCACAAAGTCAGTTGTGAAGATGACTCAAACATTATAAGCACCAATCAAAGACTGAGTTTTGTCTTCATACTTTTTCTGTTGTGTGTTTATAATATTTTTTACCTTTGTAATTATTTCTCTTTTGCAAATTGATATTTCATCTTGTTAACTCTATCGAGATTCAGTAATTAAGTCGTTGTCAATATCATGATGTGAATTTGTAGTATTTCACTAATGTCATAATGTAATGACACATATTAAGTATAGTGTTGTAATATGATATCAAATATAATTTGTACCATTTAAATCATGCTCACATCAATATCATTTGAAATAGATATTTGATTAATATCCTAGCATCATTGTACATATTAAGCTGTGTAGTAGCAGCAGCAGCATTTCAATACAAATAATAAATAAATTCTAAAATGAAAGTTGATGTAAGAATGATAATCTTAAAAGAAAAAGAAACAAAGTAGAGATGAACACATAAATTCATATTAAATTTCATATAATATTATAATTAGTCAGACCTTGCAATATGATGGCTTTGCATATTTACTTATTGCAGTACCTGAACTTTGCAGCTTTCCCTTGCTTTATATATTACAAATTGAAATGAGAGCATGTACATAAGTCTATATTGCTTGCATAGATCGACTTATTACACACAAGATTATATTTGCATGATTTAAGTACTTGACAATAAGAAAGGGTGTTATAAACAAATGCTTGTTTTTTAAACAACACAATTAACATTCAAGGAGCTACAACAATTATCTATATATAAGTCCTAAAGCAGTTGCAAAAGCTATGTGCAGTACTATTAATTAAAGTGGGAAAAAAGAGGTGGAAGAGGAATAAGAAAATTTGACTATTTGACTAACTTCTAGTTATCATCTAATTAAAAAAGCTTCACTTGTTATGGTTTAGTATGTGTTTAAGAGGGAAGTGGGTGCTTAAATAAGCCTGTACAACATTTTAGCAGTTATGTGAAAGCTCCTAGCTTAATAGATACAATCATCACTTTCGTCTTTGTCTATTATATATAAATAATGCTACTATGATAAGTGCATGATTTATTTTTAGAAAATTTTATTGATTTTCAATTGTAAAACTGACATTACCTTTGTCACTATATCTGTTGATTCAACTACTAAACTACAAGATAAAGAGAGATGAACTAACAAAACGTGTGTGTTTGTTCTAAAGGAGCTTTTGTGGTACTAGCAACAAGCATGTTCTTAACAACTTCTACCATAATATCAGGAGGTCTTTCCACAAATTAGGTTGATAACTATTCATATACAATCTTTTGGAGCAATTGGACTTCACTATTTCTCATATCCTATTCTTGGTTTCTTATATGTGATAAATGAATGAGATATAAAGTCTTATGGTTTGGAATAATATTAATATTTGTTGCATTCTTTATTAAAACAGTTACATTTGTTATTTTATACTTTGTACATTTAAATGTAGTAGCTGTAGTTGGTATATGTTTAGTTCTGAGTTTTCCATTCTTTTTTGGATATGGTATATTTGAAGCCAATGTAATCCGATTTGGTATACTGATCAATTTCGGTTTGCACAATCTCCAAGAGTTAAGTATTTTTGTTTGTTGGGTTTTATACATAAATTATTCTTTACTAGCTTTTATTATGTTAATGGCATCAATTATAACAGCTATTGTTTATAAAAACATTGTTTATTACTTTCTCTTGTATTTTCAGTTATGGCACACTTATCATCATCATTGCAGTCTTGTCTTTTTGTTGTTTCAAACATCACTTTGTCATTGAGCTAGCTCAACACAACAATCCTATCAAACTAATCTTGAGAGTAATAAGGCATACAGTACCTACACCCTTCTCAATTTTGTTACCAGTATAAGGGTCAAATTCGCATACATACCCTGTCGTAGCATCTGCCCTCATCCAGATTTTAAATCCACGACGAATTGGCTTTTTGACATGTATTGTTTAAATTGAGAAATGTCCTTTGAAAGGAATCATAGACTCATCAATGCTCTGCTCCTTACCCGGTATAAATATCTCACTGAATTTTGTATTCATATATGTGAGAATTGGTTTTACTTTTTGTAGCTTACTATAAGTTGGATCACCATAATGTGGTAAATCTCTATTGTCAACAAAATGAAGAAAACGATGAATATCAAGAAATCGTAATCCTACTAGCTATTGGCTTGTAATGGAACGTTGAATCCTTACACCAGTAATCACCTAAACTAGGTAGCTGAACAAGACCCATCCATATCATAAAACCCATATAAGCTCTTATTTCATCTGCTGTTACCTTATCCCATGATTCATAATATTCTCCTAAACAGGCATAAGCATAGAGGTTTGTCTGGTCATCTAGATATTTGAGAATATCATGTGTGAAGAAAAGGTAAAATAGATCAAGCAATGAGTATGAAGTTATGTTATTTGCTGGACCATGTGGTTTGTCATATGGTATGAACTATTTTATGTTGATTCCCTTGAACTCTGCTGACCATTGAATTGTGTCAGCTCTGAAAGGTAACGATTGATATGTCATATCGTAATGTAACAGTGAATGGTGATTGTAATTATGGCTACTTTATAGCAGAAAAAGTAGTGTTATCATGTATTTATATAAATGCTAGGATATAGCCTAATGACCTATCTGATGTCAATGAAAGAGTTATAATTACAGAATATACTGAAAGACAACTAGTGCAGAAATATGGCAACGGACTTGCAGAATTTTGACAAATAAATTAAAATAACACGTTAACAATATCCATTATAATGCTTAATTAGTTAGTAATAATTAGTTGTTAAATATTCCATCAAAGGATAGAAATAGAATTGAAATTGGAATATTGACTGAACTGCTTGTATGCTAATGTCATAAGACTTAAAAGATGGTGCATAGTGTGAAAGAAATAATGTAAGGTCTTCTAAGCAATTAGTGCCACTATATTTAAAACCTTAGTAAATAAACAGAAAAATGTTTGCCTTACATATGATGAGAATTCCAATGAGCTTGATCCATGAACATATCCTTGAAGAATAAAAAATGCTGTTATAGTTAAGAAGAGCTGGTGGCAGTGTCTCAAACAGGAGCTTGTTATTTGTTCATATAATTATATTCAATATTATAATTATAGTAGATTGAAGCTCTCATTGTTGCATGTGTATAAATACAAGGTATTACATATGGAATCAAGAAAGGACTAACTTCTAAGTGTTAAACATTTTCTTAGTCTAGATTCCTTCATGCTAACTGTCAACTAAGTAAAGAATTATATGCATCTTGTAGATCTATTGTATACTATTGTAGCTTTCCTAGCTAGGACACTAGTACCCAAGTCATTTGTAGTACTTTAACTTACTGGGAGGAGTACTACCCATCACAACTTGATGTAAGTATGGAAGAGGAGGTACAAGATGTCAAGACTATGTTGCGGTTTACACCACTGTTAATAAGTTTAATTGGTCTTTCTTGTGGTCAGGAATTGTCGTGGATAACATCCAATGCTCATATACATGATGTCCGCTTCCTTACCAACTTTATATTAAATTGAACAATTTCCCCTCTGCTATCTATAGTTTTCATCTTCATATATAAGTTTGTTATATATCCATGTTTCTACAGATACATTCTGAGTATGCTTAAGAGAATTGGATTGGGCCTACGATTTGCCTTATACACTACTATTTATTATGTCATCATTTTCGCTTGTAAAGATCATTTCCAAATGGACACAGCTTCATACAAAGCTATGATTATACCTGAAATATTGTACGGAATTTCCTATGCATTATTTATCCCTACATCTTTGGAGTTCATAATAGCTCAATCTCCTTGTGAAATAAGAGATTTAATGGTTGGCCTATGCTATGCAGCATATGGACTTGGTTATTTTATTGATATCAACAGAAAGTATCAATATAATTGTAAAGAAGCCATTATATATATATATATATCTATGTGTAGTTGTAGCTAAAGACGATGAAAGCTCTGACAATATGTCTGAAAAAGAAACTGCTTTCTTCTGCTGTAAGCGTACTCAATTTTACTTAAGAAATACTATAATCATGCTATTAAGGATGGAGAAATCCTATTAAAAACTAAAGATACATTTGAAAGTGATATCTATATCACCCTCATGAAACACTGTCACAGTTTGATAGCCAAGACAGGAGTCAAAGGTAAAGAATGTAGATATTGATTTTAACAGCCAACTGTCTGTCTATATTGATCTTTGTTGAAGACAAGAAACAAGCAACTAACTTGCCAAATAAATAAACTATAAATTATAGTTACCATAATTAAATAGAATATATAATCCATTAATTTCCAATTTTAATTATAAAGTCATTGTGAAGTTGTTTATATTTTTATCTTTTATACAGTTATCGTGCATGCCAAATTAACCATATCATTCTCTATTATATAATCATATATAATCTATTAAAATTTAAATGTAAACAAAATTGAAAAAAACACTGATGATTAGCAAAGCTTTGCACACTTCAAAGCACATCTTAAAAGTAGCAAGATATACACACATGATTACAAATGATGTTTTAGAAAGAATATAAATATGGTATGTAAGACAGTCCTGTTTTAAATTTCATAGTGACAGCCCTTCCCAACATCATAAAATTCTTTATCTAACTAATGAGATGTCAAACACAATCGTCATATATCTGACAAATAATTACATGCACACTCAACAATGAGGAGCAGGCATACACGTAAGAAGATATTTGTTTGTTTTCATAAAATTCACTCGTATTAATTAAGACACTGGCTGAGAAGAATTTAATAAATAAAGTACATATATGGAAACTTACATACATACATACATACATATACATATATATTTATATATATATACACCTAAATGATGGAAATGAAAATATAAGATTATTCCACTTTTACTGGCTTAGAAAGCCTAATTAGGTTAGTAAATCTATAGCCCCCAACAGTCATTTCTGTTTTTTTGGATTCAGTAGTTTCAGTTGCAGGACTACTCCTGGATGTATTACCATAGTATTAGTACTTGATATCATTTGAATGCCTGCAAATTTGATTATCGGAAGTGTGAGTACACTATGATCTATAAACTGGAAACTCTTATTATCCCAATCAAAAATGACAAAGGTACCATCAATATTACGTGGTCCTTTTAAAATGCTTCTTATAACTTCCCCTTGGTGACCTGACTTCTCACTGATAACAAGCTGATAATCATCTACAACATATGCACAAGTTAGAACACCATATTGTGCATCATGTCTATATTTAGCAAAATATCCTATAAGTTCCTCTTTGATTGAGTGTACATATAGATTGACCACCAAAAAGAAGAGAAATCTAAAAAAATACATAAATTATTGAATGGCTTTAAAATAGACAAAGTTATTCCCTATCAGTCTGCATTAACTTACTACAACAGTAGTCTGTGATCCAATTTGACTGGTTTCTCATTACCTTGCTAGTCATCAATGGCATACAGAGCCCTTAGAATGTTCAAAGATTGGCTAAAAGGGATGATCAGGTAAGGAAGGTCTTGCTATCTATTACATAATTGCAGTAAATTAATTGGTTAATCAGCAATTATACCTAATTCTTCCTGTAACAATATCAAAATAGAGAATATACCAACATATTAAATGATGGACTTTATTAGAAAAGCCCCATACATTCGATTGTACCAAGCTGAATTGAGTTCTGATACAGCTTAACCTAACTCCTTCAATAATGCATAATGTGCCTACTGTATATATTTCTGTGCAGTTTAAATACTATACTTGTAGTTGAGTAGTAAGTTCATATCACATAAGTTCAACAGATGGACAAACCTGGCAAGAAACCATATTTGTCATTAGTTTGTCATTCTATGTTATTATAGGACAAGATTGATACTGTGTAGAGACTGACAAACTAGTCAAAAAAACTAGTTTGTCAAATCAATATAATGACAAACCAGTTATAAAAAAAGTTCATTAAGTTATTATAGATGTACACTAATACACTACTTACATGATAACTTATTTTAGTCAATTCTAAAAGGAATTGAATATTGGCCTTTTTTATTTACTACATAATTATATACCCATGCATAAGTCTATAGGGAATTCTTGTGTTAAAACTTCTTTTTGTAAGTACTGTTGGCTTGCTCATTACTAATTTAACTGTAGATAGATCATCTGGAGATGCTTATACTGGAAGAATGCTTTCTGACAATTAGAAACCTTCATCACACCATAGACAAATCATAACTTCCTGTTGTAACCTGGCCGAGATAGGTTCAACATATAATAATAAATATAAAGAATAAAGAGAGAGATTCAACTTGTACAAAACTCAACAGAGAACTAACTCAAAAACGTGCTCACACAATACATACATGTGCTCAACTGGAATATTCTGGAATACATAAATATTCATACATTATTACCATATTCATAATTATCACATTTCCCCCCTCTTAAGTTTGAAGTAAGGGTGCAAAACGATCAACAGGTCGTGGTACACGAGTAGAATGACGAACAGCAATAGGACGAACTTGTGCAGGTGGTGGTATATCGACTTGAACTGCAGGAGGATCTGGATTTTGAGTTAATGCATCTGACATAAACCAATCTTCAACTGGTTCCTGTGGAACAATATCAGAATAATTACGTCTAAGGTGATCTACATGACGTCTTAGAACAATGCCAGAGTTTGTTTGTACCTCATATGAAAGTGGACCAGTAACTTTTGTAACCTTCACAGGTATCCATTCTGTTCCATGGAAGTTTTTTGCAAAAAGTTTATCACCAATGTCAAACTTACGAGGGACTTTATTCCTAATTAACTTGTCTTGTTTCTCTGACACTTTGCATGAAGTGTCTGGGTGTAGTAAATCTAATGAAGTACGGAGTCGTCTCCCCATTAATAGTTCAGAAGGTGAAACTCCCGTAGTAGTCTGAGGTGTTACACGGTATTTCAACAAAAATCGAGCTAACCTAAGTTCCATGGGTCCTTCCATTTTTAAGACAGCATGCTTAAAAGTTTGTACAGCACGTTCAGCTAACCCATTTGAAGCTGGATGATAGGGAGAGGTAAAAGAGTGTTTTATCCCGTTTTGGGACATAAACTTCTGAAATACTGAACTTCTAAAACCAGGACCATTGTCTGATACTATGTGTTCTGGAAGGCCATGAGTAGCAAAAAGGTAACGTAAGACTGCAATTGTTGAATCGGAAGATGTAGACTTATAGGTTATCTTGAGGTCAGCTGTTCCTAATATGGTCAAGAGATGTCCTGAATATGAACGTAGAGAAATAGTAGTGGGTTTGAGCTTAACCTCATCCTGAAAAAGTGACTTGAAGGTGTCCTCACTGATGATAGACACTGCTGAACCCGTATCCAGCTCCATGTCGAGCTTGCGACCATAGGCTGTAACTGTAACTCTAAGTGGTGCAACTCTAGACGGTATAGAATAAACACGAAATCCCTGGTGCGAGTCATCTAAAGAAGATGTACTTGTCTCTTCAACAACATTTGCTGCTTTGGGGGACCTGCCCTTTGAACGAGCTAGAGTGAGGTGTGGTGTCACAGAGGGCTTGCTGCGACAAACCTTGGAGATATGACCAGTTTTACCACAAGAGTGACACTTCTCTTTGATAAACCGACACTTGTTTGCTAAGTGAGGCCCTCCACACCTATAACAAGAAACAACAGAATGATTTTGAGGCTTATTTGAACGATTACCAACACGATGAACCTCGCGGGTCCCATGTGATGCAATTTGTGACTTCATCAATTGAGCATTCAACTTTGCTCCTTCTAAACTGATAGCAATCTCTACTGCTCGATCAAAAGAGAGGTCGTCTGCTTCCGTGAGTAACCTGCTCCGTATGTACTCTTGAGTAAGGCCGCAGACGAACCTGTCACGAAGGTTCTCATCGAGAGCATCGGCCTTGAAATTGCAACGGGCTGCCAGTCTCCGGAGGTCAGCAATGAAGTCAGCTAGGCTTTCTGAGTCTCCCTGATGACGGCATCCAAACTTGTATCTTTCAGCAACAATTGATGATTTAGGGTGAAAGTGGTTAGTCAATCTGTCGACCAGCGTGTCGAAGTCTTCCGTCTCAGGATTAGTGAATATGTTCGCGAGTATCTCATACGTTTCATAGCCCAACGCAGAGAGAAAAACAGCCTTCTTACGATCTTCTGTTATATTATTTGCTTTGAAGTAGAGCTGCACACGTTGTACGTACTTCGGGAAGTTATGCCGCTTCGGGTCAAATACTTCGAGCTTGCCCACTGTAGTCTGTGCCATCTAGTATAGTTAGTGAGTTCGTTTCAGCTCTCGTCGCCAAATATGTTGTAACCTGGCCGAGATAGGTTCAACATATAATAATAAATATAAAGAATAAAGAGAGAGATTCAACTTGTACAAAACTCAACAGAGAACTAACTCAAAAACGTGCTCACACAATACATACATGTGCTCAACTGGAATATTCTGGAATACATAAATATTCATACATTATTACCATATTCATAATTATCACACTTCCCATATAGGTAGGTAGGTAATCATCATTTTTAGTTACTGAACCTACTTCTATTGCCTATGTGAAAGTAGTACAAGCTAAATTTAAGAAACTTCTAAATGAACGATATAATTCTGTCAAATTCTGTGGTTGCATGGGACCACGCGCATGAATAAGCTTTGCTAGAGAGAGCTACAAAGAAAGCAAAAATTTCTACTCACGAATGACATCTCGAGCGCAAACTCAGAACTAAATAATTCTAATTAATGGAAATTATTGAATTTTTCATTTTAGCTAACATTAAAAAGTAATATGATCACCTACAAAGGTAACACAAATTAAAATTAACTCTTGGAATTAGAACTTGCTGTTAAGATTCAATTTTATTATACAAACAAAGTTACATAAGTTATTGAAAAATTGGAATCAATTTGGTATACTATCATAATGGATTGTTGTTAATGCATTATTATAATTTAGTTGTCTTGATTATGGAAATCATTTATGGACAAGTCATTGTTCATCCTATAAGTCATTACATCATTTGTGCCATATTCTTGCACTAGTTGTCTTTCAGTATATTCTGCAATGATAACTCTCTCATTGACATCAGATAGTTCATTACGTTGTCTATACTTGTATTTATATGAAGCAATAGTATAAACAATGACTGAAATGAACACTAGATTTAGCAACATAATACTCCCATTGACAACCTAACCAAGAACTAGATAAGGTTAATGTTAAACAAGAGATGGATATTTGAATAAACCATATTCCAATTAGCAATCCTTGCATAGTACGAGAACCTTGAGCTAGAATAAACTCAATACTTGTGAATTGAAAAAAGAAAACACTAACCCCACACAAAAACTCAGGAATAGCCATAACATAGAAAGGTAATGTTAATATATCTGATTGCACTTGATTTTGAAAGGTTATGTTGTTAGTAAAGGTCAAACACATATCATCAATAATTAAAGCATTTTTGATATCTTTAGTCATGAAATAGCTTATAAGACTTGTCATTATAGACTCTACTAACAGTGCCAATAGTCCAATCCACATTCGTTTCAACATACTAGGAATGTACTGAGAAAAGAAAGGGACTATAATAAATTGATAGAAAGGAACAGCAAATACAATGAAAAGATATGGAACTGTTAGAGGATATGTCAGTAGAAGATTTTTTACGAAATTATTTGGACCATCTGTTTGTATAAGATTTTGGTATTGATCAGTGATGTTGTACTTTGTGTCAAGAAATCCATATCCATAGCTCCCTAAAAGAATACTAAGTATATGTAAGAAGCTTTTGACATCCTCTACTTAAGCTTGTACAGTAGTAAATGGTCCTCCATATCTCTCTTTACCTAGATCAAGTCTGGGTGGTGGAAACTCTCCATATGTGAAGGCACTACGTCTCACTGGTTGCTTGTGAGTTAAGGCATACCTTATTACTCGCCAGATTAGTTTGATAGGATTGTTGTGTTGAGCAGGCTCAATAACCAAGTGATGTTTAAAACAATAAAAAGACAAGACTGCAATCATGACAATAAGCATACCTGAACCAAATATATAAGTGAAAGTAAAATAGATAGTGTTTGCATAAATAGTAGCTGTTATAATTGATGCCATCAATAAGATGAAAGCTAGTGAAGAATAATTTATGTATAAAAACCAATAAACAAAACTACTTAATTCTTGAGATGGTGCAAACTGAAGTTGATCAGTACCAAATTGAATCAAATTAGCTCCAAATAGACCATATCCGAAAAAGAATGGAAAAGTTGCAACTAAACAAATACCAACTACAGCAATTACACTTAAATGTGCAAAGTATAAAATCACTAATGTAACCATACCGATAATGAATCCAACAAATATTAATATTATTCCAATGAGTATGACTTTATATCTCATCCATTTCTCCCCTAACAAACCAAGAAGAGGATAAGAGAGATAGTGAAGTCCAATTACAACAAAGATGACATATAAATAGTTATCAATGAAATAACTAGAAAAACATCCTGATATTATGGTAGAAGTTGTTAGCAACATGCTTGTTGCTAGTACTACAAAAGCTCCTTTAGAACGAACACATACGTTTTTGTAGTTCATCTCTCTTTATCTTGTAGTTTAATGATATAGTATCACAGATAAATCAGTTATACAAAATTTAATAAAGAATAAATGAAACTGGTGAAAATAGTCATGGACCTATCATAGAAAACACTATGACCAAAACAGAAATGATGATTGTAGTCAATTTATTTCACTAAGAGGCTTTCAAATAACTGTTAAAATTGACTTGGAGGTTTATTTAAGCACCCACTTACCATTTTAACATCTAGTTAGACTGTAACAATAACATTGAAAGTATTTCTAAGTAGATGATAATTAGGAGTTAGACAAATAGTAATATTTTGGTCCTCCTCTCCCTTTCATTTCTTTTTCCTCATTAGATAATTGTGACCTAAACAATTATCTATAGGTCCTAAAGAAATTGCAAAAGCTATGTTAAGTAATATGTAGTGGAAAAGAAGGAAGAGGAATAAGACAATTTGACTGTTTGCCTAACACCTAGTTATGACTAGGTAATTAGAAAAACTTTTATTGTTATTGTTTACTTAGTTGCTAAATCAATAGTGGGTGCTTAAATAAGCCTCCATGACATTTTAACAGTTTTAAAAGTCTTAGTGTAATTGATGACATACAATCATCATTTTTGTCTTGGTCAATGCTATGTACATAAAGTGCTACTATGATAGGTGCATGAGTTGTTCTTTAATAGTTTTCAGTTATTCTTCATTTGTGTAACTGATTTATCTGTGGTACTATAACTGTTGATTCAACTATTAAAATATACAAGATAAAAAGAGATGAACTGCAAAAACGTGTGTGTTCGTTTTAAAGGAGCTCTTGTGGTAATGGCAACAAGCATGTTGCTAATAACTACTAGAATGTTATCAGGTGGTCTTTCAACAAATTTCCATGATAACTATTCATATGCCATTTTTACTGTAATTGGACTTCACTATCTCACTTATCTTCTTCTTGGTTTGTTAGGTGAGAAATGGATGAGATATAAAGTCTTACTGGTTGGAATAATATTAATATTTGTTGGATTATTTATCAGTATGGTTACATTAGTGATTTTATACTTTGTACATTTAAGTGGAGTAGCTGTAGTTGGTATATGTTTAGTTCTGAGTTTTCCATTCTTTTTTAGGCATGGTATATTTGAAGCCAATGTAATCCAATTTGGTACTGACCAACTTCAGTTTGCACCATCTCAACAGTTAAGTAGCTTTGTTAACTAGATTTTATATAAGAATTACATTTTAGTAGCTATTATCTTGTTAATGGCATCAATTATAACAGCTATTGTTTATAAAAACATTGTTTATTTCACTTTCTCTTGTATTTTCGGTTATGGTACACTTATTGTCATCATTGCAGTCTTGTCTTTTTGTTGTTTCAAACATCACTTGATTATTGAGCCAGCTCAACACAACAATCCTATCAAAGTAATATGGAGAGTAATAAGGTATGCTTTAACTCACAAACAACCAGTGAGACCTAGTGCCTTTAGAGTTTCCACCATCCAGACTTGACCTATGTAAAGAGAGATATGGAGGACCATTTACTACTGTACAAGTAGAGGATGTCAAAAGCTTCTTATACATACTTAGTATTGTTTTAGGGACGTTTGGATATGGATTTCTTGACACTAAGTCCAAAATTTCTGATCAATACTTAATTTTTACGCCAATAGATAGTCCAAATCGTTTCATAAAAAATCTGCTACTGATATATCCTTTCACTATAAATTTTTAAATTTAACTTAACCAAAAACTTTATAATACATTTGAAAATTATTACATTGAGTTCACTATATATGATTTTGGTTTGATTACTCTCATGATATCAAAACAATGTACCTCTTCTTTTTCAATATTTTAAAAATGGAACTATTTTGACAATAAAGCTGCTGAATTTATATTATACATATTATGCTTTGTAAGCACTAACTTTGATTGGATTATTACTTCATTTAATAGGTAAATGCAGATATCTAAATTGGTTTTTCATATGCAATTAATTGCATCTTGTTTCAAAACACAACAACAAAAACCAATTGAAATTACATAGAAGGCTGTTACTGCATTAATCAGTATAAAGAGCTGTATGGAAAGTCACTTATGTACTAACATATTCTCTGGCTCACAGTTCCATATAGTTCCTTTGCATTTATAATGGTTGTTTTTCAATTTCTATGTAATTATTCCTATTTTTCTCTCACTACATTACTAGTATGTTGAAATATCTATGGATTGGACATCTTTTAGGTCTGTACTATAGTTTCTATAATAATAAATATCTATTTGATATGAGGTAGTTCATTATGTCCTCTGTATTGATATTTAGTGCAGTCTTGTCGTTAAGTATTCTTCCAGTATAATTAATTATTTATAAGTATTCTAACATTAAGTATTCTTCCAGTATAAGACTTCCCAGGTGATCTTTTTACAGTGAAAGTGGCAATTAGCAAGCCAACAGCACATGAAAAAAGAATGATGATGTTGTGTAAGTTTGGGAAGAAGGCCTTTTGCCCCCACTTGTTCTCTAAGTCAACAGTGTGTGGATCAAGCTGTAAAAATCATTAATATTATTTAATTGAATTTTCACACTCAATTTTGTTTTATGTATTATATAATAATAATTCAGAAATTATAAAGCAAAATAACAACTGATATTATTAACAACTCACTGAAAAAGCTGTTAGAGGCTTTACGCCTTAACAGCAACTTCAACTAGCTAAAAGCCTTCTCTAATGAATACTACAGTATTGTTTAAAGGAGGAACATGTGATCTTCACCAATAATATACAAACAATAAACCATACTTTATAACTCAACATGTTACCTCTATGGATAAATTCGGTGTTTAACCTGTCAATGGTTACTGTAGTTATTTGTAAAAATGTTACTTGGTATATATATATATATATATATATTTCACAAATACTTAATTTTGACGAAATTAGTGGAATTTGTCAACGTGAACCGATACAAGATATGAGTGTGTGTTTATGTGTGAAGAGCGATGTTAGAGGCTATCACATTTACAAATTGGACTGAAGTTTTGAAGGAGGAGATCGACATGTTTCAGGGGAAAATATAATAAATGAATAGCCATGATAGATATGCAATAGTAATCACAGTAAACATAAAATAGTAGGGCGTGTGCTAATGAATATTCCAAACTGATACAATGCCAGGTATCTCGAGTTCAAATGATTAACACATTGGCATATAAGGTAATTGACCAAATTAAAAATGAATATTTAGAGAGTAAATTATAGAATTTTGCAAATAATCTGTTATTATAGAAATTAGAGAAACGAAATTTTAGATTAGTTACGGTAGTGAATATTGAAGCTAAAAAGCAGGAAAAAAAATAACAAACTTAGCATTTGACCAAATGTGTCCGTGATGCTTAACCATGTTGTCTCAACCAATAACTAAATCATAATAATGAGCTCTATTGATAAGCTTAGAATGAGATATTAAATATTTTATGCCAATACCTTTCAATCGGCTTCCATACCTGATATTTACAAGTGACACTAAACAAATTCATAGAAATACAGAACAAACAATTATCTACAAGTCCTAAATCAGATGTAAAATGAGCAATAATCTAGTGTTGGAAAAAGTAATGAAAAGTATATAGGAGCTAGGAAGAAAATAGTATTATTTGTCTAAGTCCTAGTTATCATCTAGTTAGAAATACTTTCAATGTTATTGTTAGTCTAACTAGATGTTAAAATGGTAAGTGAGTGCTTAAATAAATCTCCAAGTGAATTTAAACAGATATTTGAAAGCCTTTTAGTGTAATAGATTGAATACAATCATCATTTCTGTTTTGATCAAAGTGTTTCTATGAGTATTTTTAGCAGTTTCAGTTATTTTTGTTAAATTTTGTATAACTGATTTATTTGTGGTACTACATCATTAAACTACAAGATAAAGAGAGATGAACTACAAAAACGTGTGTGTTTGTTCTAAAGGAGCTCTTGTAGTACTGGCAACAAGCATGTTGCTAACAACTACTATAATATCAGGTCTTTCCAGTTATTTTGTTGATAACTATTCATATGCCATTTTTGCTGTAATTGGACTTCACTGTCTCTCTTATCCTCTTCTTGGTTTGTTAGGGGAGAAACGGATGAGATATAGAGTCATACTCGTTGGAATAATGTTAATATTTGTTGGATTCTTTATCAGTATGGTTACATTAGTGACTTTATACTTCGTACATTTAAGTGGAATTCCTATAGTTGGTATATGTTTAGTTACAGCTTTTCCAATCTTTTTTGGATATGGTCTATTTGGAACTAATTTTATCCAATTTGGTACTGATCAACTTCAGTTTGCTCCATCTCAACAGTTAAGTAGTTTGTTTATTCGGTTTTATACATAAGTTATTCTTCACTAGCCTTTATTTTGTTAATTGCATCAATTGTAACAGATATTGTTTATGCAACACTATCTATTTCACTTTCACTTACATTTTTGGTTCTAGTATGCTTATTTTCATGATTGGAGTGTTGTCTTTTTGTTGTTATAGACATCATTTGGTTATTGAGCCAGCTCAACACAACAATCCTATCAAACTAAGCTGGAGAGTAATAAGGTATGCCTTAACTCACAAGCAACCAGTGTGACGTAGTGCCTTCACATATGGAGAGTTTCCACCACCCAGACTTGATCTAGGTAAAGAGAGATATGAAGGACCATTTACTACTGTACAAGTAGAGGATGTCAAAAGCTTTTTATACATACTTAGTATTCTTTTAGGGACCTATGGGTATGGATTTCTTGACACTAACTCCAAAATCACTGTTCAATACCTAATTTTTATGCAAACAGATAGTCCAAATTGTTTCATAAAATATCTTCTACTGACATATTCTCTAACACTTCCATATCTTTTCATTGTATTTGCTGTTTCTTTCTATCAATATAATTATTATAGTTCCTTTTTTCTCTCAGTACATTCCTAGTATGTTGAAAAGAATGTGGATTGGACTAATGGCACTGTTAGTAGAGTCTATAATGACAAGTCTTATAAGCTATTTCATGACGAAAGATATCAGAAATGCTTTAATTATTAATAATATGTGTTTGACCTTCGATAACAACATAACCTTTCAAAATCAAGTACAATCACATATATTAACATTACATTTCTATATCATGGCTATTCCTGAGTTTTTGTGTGGTGTTAGTATTTTCTTTTTTCAATTCACAATTTTCAATAACTTATGTAGTTTGAATGACTTTGTTTGTCTAATAAGATTGAATCTTAACAGTAAGTCCTAATTCCAGAAGTTAATTTTAATTTGTGAAACATTTGTAGGTGATCACATTACTAAAAATAAAACATGACAAAAGCTAAACAAAGATATACTCTACATAATACTACAATATCTGAACAGCTTTATCAACAACAGTTAACACTATGTTTATGTTTGTGTGCATGTTTGTTTGCTGATTTTAGTCAGTAAACTGTCTGCGACTTTTTGAACAATATGAACCTCATATTATTATTGGATATATGATAGACAATTGGTGTGCTAACTTATTAATTTCATATGTCACATCATATACACCAGTAGTATGATTTTCAAATTATGTAGATTACATAAATTGACTTTACTAAATTAAGAGTATTTCATTATCTATTTTCAATGCTATACAAAATGGGGCCATGCTATTAGTAACTATAACCACACCATCTTGACTTTCACATTATATTTGACCAAATAAAAAAATACATTCCACATTATTGTATCTGATTGGGTCAGTTCATATGACGTAGTACAACCACAATTCCTGTACCATCTGGGACTACAATCATTATTGATTTTGGAGTGAACATACAAGAAACAATGGGCCTTATTGGACAACCAAAGTATCAAAAATTCAGCACAAAGTTGGATCACCAGATATCATAGTTCCAACATTAGACCCACTATATCAAACGTCTATAGTTTATTCATGGTTAGCTCTGCCAGATTATGAGGTTAATAATTTTAATCATTATGTTATTAACAGTTTAAATCATATTCTTAGAAAATGTAGGTTGTGAGGTTAATATTTCCAGTGCTACTACACTTGAACTTTTATTAAAGATATTTGATCATTATTGTGAATATCCTCTTACACCTAATAGTGTAGTAATGGCTTATATAACTTGGTATAAGTGTCTAGTATTGTTTTGTGATGAGATTAATCTGCCTGATTTAGTCAAATATGGTAAGTTTGTCATATTATGTATTATAGTATATAGTGATATAGTCTATTATTACTGGACACTACAGGGCAAGCCTTAATATGAAGGTATCCTCAATATAGAGGTTATATAATACACTAAAGTATTAGTATAGGGCTAGACTTATAATGCTGTATAATATCATTAATATGTAGAAGGTTTTATTAATTCTGAATACCTACTACATGTGTCCTTTTTTTAGAGAATAAGTTAGGTTAATTATAGTATTGTTATTATTTTTTTAATAGTATTATTTTTATAAATGTTACTGATTTGTTTCTCTATTATTTTTAATATTTTTTATTATTGCATTTATCACATGAAAACTTGTTCTATTATATAGAAAGTTATATTATTCTCACATCAAAATTATTGAGCATGTTGATTTCATCATAGTTCTGATCATATCTGGGTAACACTAGAGATAATACAATTTGTAAGATCTTGTAATCCACCCATTGATCCTGTTGAGAAAACTCCTGTCTCATAAGTAATTAATAAATACTAAATCATATGTATAACAGTTGTATTTTGCTCTAGTCTTCTAAAAAAGTATGTCATTTTCCAGTAGGCTATATGCTTATGCTTGTCTTATGTTACTAAATACAAATCTATAGTACAGTTAATTGTACCATGTTCAGAGTAGTAAGAGTAATCCAAAATATCTACAATGCTTTGTAACCTTTTGGAGTCTTCTTTCTTGGGTGATTTGTATGAGTATGGGGTCATGAAACTTTAAGACATTTGCAGGACAGGAAGTCATGCACACAACTTGTTTTTGTTGATCATGTGATTGTCATGTGGCCCAGATTTTTTAATCACAGAGTAACCCCTTTTTGTGATATAACCACTATTTGATTGAAATATGATTTGATGGTTCTGATTATGCAGTGATCATATGATGGACTGTCCTTATAATACAACAGTCAAATATTTGTCACATGAAATTTGTGATTTTCATAATCTTGATCATGTGATTATCATATGATCTGTTGTTATGTTAGTGATGGTCATGATACATCATGTACTCTGGGTTTGCAAAAAAATTGTAAAAAGATGGTTTTTAAATACAAATGTGAGAAATTTCTATTGTGATGCACGAAAGTATTATCATTATTTACTCATAAAACAACTAATAGACAACTACTATTTACAGATGCCTAAAACATATATTATGGCTCATGTTCAAAGTTTAGAGAGTCTTTTCTAGGTCACTGCAGTAATTGACTACACATATATGAATATATATATAGATAGATAGATTCCATTTTGATCCAGCAATGTAAGCTAAAAATGGATGTTTAAAATAATATAACTTCATTGTAAAATTCATGCTATTTAACATCTAATTTGTAGTGTACATAGCTGGAACATTTGCAATCCGAAAGTCATGTTAAATACTTACTCTATTATTTGTTGCTTTAAAATAGTATACTATACAAAGAAATTATATAAAGATAAATTCACATTAATTCATGATTCCATAGTAATCTCTTAATATAAACTACAAAATGGTTGTTTAAAATAACTGATACAATGTAGTGAAACTTATGAATTACTCTATTTATGTCATTGTGCACGTCCATTGCCTGGTAGTTGTGGTAAGCTTAAAGTAGGTCAAAACCTAGTATAGTATTTGGTTCTACAAAAGGAAAAATGCACTAATTTGTGGTTGCAGACACTAGCTCACTATGCAGTAGATGCTCCCTTCCTCATTTATCTGTTATATGCTCTCAGACTCAAATTATACATTCATTGGAATTATATTTTATGTTCATGCTACTAATTGTGGCATCATATACTGATTATCATTAAATCTTTATCAAGAGCCCTACTCAAGGCTTTTTGCTGGTTTTATGTCTATAATGAATCTGAATCTTAGTTTTCCTCAATGTTTTAACAATTGGATGACAAAATTGTGGATAGCTGATCTCACTTTAGTAAATACTAAACTTTAACACAATTGTTCATTCCTCAGTTTATGTACAGTTTACTATTGTACATTTCTCATTCTCAAAACTATTGCTACAAATTTTTGATGTGTTTACCTCAGCAAAAATCATTTATGACTGAGATACTATAGTTACAATGTTTGGTGTTGGGATGTGTCGATAGAATATGGTGGTGAAGCACTTGTCATACCTTGGTAAATGTCATTAAGTTATTCACAACAGTCTAGAAGGACAGCTTTTAGAAATCTGAAAGATCAACTTAGGTTTGTGTAATTATAAAATCACATTTACCCTTACTTTTATTTATCTTGTAATAATAATACCAGTTATTTCAAAGGATAACAAAAACAACTACAATATCAATACTTAAGGAATTATTTCCTGCGTTATTTAGTTCAGTCAAACTCTTTTTAAAATGCTCTTAATTTCAACTATCCTGGTGCTTTTTGTAATGAGTTTACAGAACACCAATATATAAAGATGGTTTGAATGCAAATGTGAGAAATTTCATTTGTGGTATATGAAAATGTCATCACTACTTACTCATGATGAAACAACTAATAGATAACTACTATTTACAGATGCCCAAAGCTCATATTGTGGTTCATGTTCAGAGTTTAGAGAGCATGTCATAGGTCACTGCCGTAATTAACTAAACAAGTTTTTATTGAGTGTGTATATGTAATTGTACATGTTTGTGTACATATATAAAATATGTATGTGGATTCCATTGTAATCCACCAATGTAAGCTAAAAAATAGATCCTTAAAATAATTAAATAGTTTCTACAGTGTTATCAGACATTACTCACTTTGTTAATATCATTGTGTAGGTCCATTGTGTGGTAGTTCTAGTAGGATTTAAATAGATCAAAAACTTAGTATGGTATTTGATTCCACACAATGAAAATGTACTAGTTTGTAGTTGCAAACATTATTTCTCTATTCAGTAGCTACTTCCCTGTTCATTTATCTGTTATAAGCTTTCAAACTCACATTTTGCACTCAATGAGTTGTATTTATGTTCACTCGTTATAGATCTATTATCATTAAATTTATCAAGAGCCATACTCAAAGTTTGCTTTATTTTTATGTCTATATCGAATCTGAATCTCAATGTTTTAACAATTGGATGACAAATTAAAGTTGTGGAAAGCTGGTCTCAGTTTGGTATTTCCACTTATCTCTTGACATTAGTTGTTATCCTCATTATCCACAGTCATTATCTAAAACTTTCTTAATACAACAGTTCATTTTTCAGTTCACCTAATGTTTACTGTTGAACATCACTCATTCTCAAAACTATTGTTAGCAATTTTAATGTGTTTGATGTTATGATTCAGATACTAGTTACAAAATTTGGTATTGGGATGTGTCAGTGGAATATGATGATGGATCATATCTCATTCTAATGATTATCACATTGGCATATGTCATTTAAGTTTTCCCCAACAGTCTAACAAATGAATAATTTGGGAAAATCTGAAAAATCAACTCGAATTTGTATAATAACAATATCAGTTATTTCAAAGAATAACAAAACAACTACAACATCAATACTTAAGGAATTAATTCCTGCAATATTTAGTTCATTCAAACTCTTTAAAATGCTTTTACTTTTAACTATCCTAGTACTTTTTTTCCTAGTAAATTGTTCTGAAACGTATCATGTTAACTCATCATCGGATTTAGAGAAGTACCTGTGTGACAAAACATGGTCCTCTCAACAATTCGTTTTATCATTAAACAGCTCTGTCAATTTTACCCTCTCGAGTGGTACCTTCTGTCAAATGACAAGTAACCAGACTAGTAACATTGATATACGCAGTGATTCTCTCACAGAATGGGCAATTATAACATGTATTTATAATGACTCATCAAACATTCGTCCACAGTCTAGAAGAGGTCTGGCTTTCTTTAATACTACAGTGACTCTAGAACGATTGATATTTAAGGATTGTGGTACTTATCTCACTACTATACAAGATTCTACAATCACTGACTATCTCAATAGTTCATCTCTGTATTATAGTTCATCTCATGCTGCTGTCTTAGTCTTTGTTCATTGTCAGGTCAATATAACTCAAGTTAACATATACTACTCGTTTGGGTTTGCTATGATTGGTGTAAATCTGATTGATTCTACTATCAGTGGAGTTAATATATCTAATTCAAGTCTTAGTACTAACCTATATCGTCATACTGAACACAAAAGAAGGACAATTGGTTGTGGTGCTCTTCTACATTTTTTTGATCATCCACTAATGATGTATCCTACATATGTTAATGTCAACTATGTACGTTTTAAAAATAACTTTGATTTGCATAAAGCATATCCCTATATCACTGAGGTCTCTAGTATTTCTTCGAATATTGTTAATGCTGCTGGTCTGACTGTACTTTATATTCAAAAAGCATATTTTGCCAGTGTTACTATTAGCAATACAGAATTTACATCTAATGTGGGAAGCTATAGTTCACCAGGTGGTCTGCTTGTTCTTCATTACAAAAGTTCTCTTAATACAAGCACAATTGTTAATAACTCTCTGTTTTCTGATAATGCTAATGGTCCTAAGTCATTATTACATGGAGCAGCTCTTGTTTTATATTGGATTAAAGTAATAGATTTATCCATGACACAACCCCAATTATTGTTAATTCAAAATACAAAGTTTTATAATCACACAGGACATGGTCATAATTATTTACCTACTACTGCTATATATGTTGCTGTAGCTGAACTAGAAAAGACTGTTAAAATAGATATTCATTTTATTAATTGCAGCTTTCAAAATAATTTAGCACAGGAGACAGGAGCTTGTCTTTTTATGTCTGTCTATGATAATGCTAAGAAGTTTGCAAACATGTCCGTTGTTCTTGAAAGCATACATGCAACAAATAACTCTCAAAAGTTAAGTTATAAGCCTGTTTCAACTGCAGGAATCTTCTCTTTTAGTAATGTAGGAAATGTATCTATTACTGGAACGTCAACCTTCACTAACAACTATGGATCTGTGATTGATGCTCTCAACTCCGATGTTTATCTGTCAAAAAATGCCAATGTTACTTTTAGCAACAATGTTGGATCCAGTGGTGCTGCTATTAGATTACTAGGTAATGGATATCTTTATTTTATTGGAGGAGCTGTAGTTAACTTTACTAATAATCGAGCTCAGGAATTTGGTGGAGCAATATATGCAAGTTCTGGTATAAGAAATAGTTTTTCACTAAAAGTACAATGTATCATAAAATTAATTGATTTCACAAAAGAAAAGAATATTTCTTTTACAGAAAATTTAGCTATCTATGCTGGTAATTCGATATACGCCTATCCACTCTTTTCATGCAAATTAAAGGAAAACATTTCTAATAACGCATCATACTTAGAATTTTATAGGAACCACTTTCATTTCATTGAAGACAAGAAAACAAATAAACTTCACAATATATCAACTTCAGCATCAAAACTAACTTTGTGTTATTCTAATGGTACACACAGAAATTCCATCGAATCATTGAATACCTATCCAGGTCAGAAAATTAAGATCTACATGGCATCTATTGATGCTGTAAACAGAAGTGTCTACTCAGATGTTGCAGTCACCATTGCTAAAAACAGAAACATTTTAGAACTACATAAAAAACAAAAACAAATACTTTGTGAAGGTAATAATTGTACTTCATTTAAGCTTAAAATATATAGCAAAGAGCCTAATACTACAGAAGGAAAGTTAGTATTTTCTCTACCTGGTTTCCCAGCTGCTCTAGTTGTCAATGTTACAGTGCAACATTGTCCTTTAGGTTTTGTTTGGCATAATAAAACACAAAAATGTGTGTGCTCATCAGCTTTTTATAATGAAGACTTCTATTTGGCTTATGGTTATAAGGCTGATTGTGACATTGATTACCTGTCAATGGCAAGACCTATATTATCTGCTAATACCTGGGCTGGTTATATGAATGCGTCCACAGGCTTTGGTGTGTCATTTCAATGTCCACTTGGCTATTGTGATGATAATGGAGCCTTTTTTTGCAGTTCAACTAACAATATGGCAATATCAACTAGCAAGACTTGTGACAAAGGAACTCTCCAATCACTCTGTCTACATTGTCGAGAAGGTCCCTTGTGTGGTAGTTGTAGTAGGCTTAATGAGGTACAAAAACTAAGTGTGGTATTTGGTTCTACAGAATGTAAACAATGTAGTAATTGGTGGTTGTTGACATTAGTACTCTATGCAATAGCTGGTCCCCTCCTCGTTTTCTTGTTATATGCTCTCAGACTTACATTGACAACTGGTACACTCATTGGAATTATATTCTATGCTCATATAGCTAATTGTGGCATCATAGATCTTTTATCATTGAAACTTCATCAAGAGCCATACTCAAAGTTTTGTCTTATTTTTTTGTCTATATTGAATCTGAATCTTGGTTTTCCTCTATGTTTTTATAATGGGATGACTGAATTATGGAAAGTTGGTCTCAGTTTAATATTTCCATTTTATTTGTTGACAATAGTTGTTGTCCTTATTATCCTCAGTCACTTTTCTGTCAGGCTTTCAAACAGAATACCACATTCTTCAGTTCAAGTACTGGTTACTGTTATACATCTCTCATTCTCAAAACTATTACTAGCAACTATTGATGTGTTTACTTCAGCAAGAATCTATTATGATTCAGATAGTAGTTCCAAAGTTTGGTTTTGGGATGGGTCAATAGAATATGGTAGTGGATCACATCTTATTCTAATGATCATCACATTGATAATTGTCATTTCTCTCTTGCTACCCTATGTCCTTGTTCTCATCTTTGCTAGACCAATAAGACGCACAAGGATAAACAAATACATTCGGCCTCTACTTGAAGCTATCCATGCTCCATATAAGGAAGGGAAGGAGTACTGGTTTGTAGCTCAACTTGTTTTCTTGGTTGGAATATGTGTCATGTATGCATCAATGAGAGCTAGGAATATTCTTAAAATATATATTATAATAGCTCCCTTGTTATTTCTTCTACTGCTCTTACATGTCTACTTCAAACCATATAAGAACAAAGTTATCAACTTACTTGACTGTTGGCTTATGCTTAACATTGTAATGATATACACCACAACTTGGTTTTTCTTTATAGAAAGTAATTATCAAGCTATTGCAGTGTTTGTGTCTGTTATGGTCTTTATGGTGTTCCTTACATTCTTGGTAATATTGTTGTATCATATTCTACTGGTAACTGGAAAGATCTCTTCAATAACAACAATATTTCATTTGATGCAGCACAGTTATAAGCAGAAAGTGCTTTCATACAAGCCATTGCTGTCAGCTAATGACTCATTTTACAATTCGTGTGAATACAAAGAATCTTTATTAAGTTCTAGTAATTAATAGAAGCAAATAACTGTCCTATTTACACTGAAGTTTGTTTACTATTAATACTTATTTATTGAAATCAGGTTCAGTTGAATAAAATCTATTTTTAAATGTCTTTCTATAAACAGCAACATGAGCTATAAAGCAGTCTATATATAGTAACACTAGTGGATAAGTCATATACATTTGTGCCCAAGCATGTTATAATGTGATAGTAATCTAAAAATTCTATAAATGTATTTTATAACTTTTCTGCTAATGGCATAGTGATTTAGGTTATCCAGTGATTTAGGTTATCCAGTGATAACCACATCAAATAATTAATGCTATGATTGTGATAACATTTATCTGTTGAAATGTACAATCAACTACTTATAATAATGAATTGTATGGCTTAGATTTTATTTTTAACTGTGACAAGAGAACCGAATTTCAGGCTGGCTTTCCTAAAATTGACTAGCAGACATAGATAAGTTAATGATTTTTGATATGTATCAAATAAATTGTCGTTAACACTAGATAGAAATAATGTAGTATATAATACTGCTCTTCAATTTCAAGACACTAACATTTCTTAACTATATGGCTATATATTTCCACTGGGAACATTTTATGTGTAATTCATATCAGATATGACTCAGAATGTTCTGCTATTGAATGATATTTTTTCTGAATATTAATAAAGTTATTCCCAAGAGTTCAGCAATAAATAACTAAGGAAAAAACTGAAACATAAACTTGCACTGTGTTATATTTATCAAGGTACATATACTTATTATAAAAACAATACCAGTTATTCAAACAGAATAATCGAAGACAACTACAATATTAATACTTAGGATTTTCTTTTTATGTATAGTTCACTCAAGTACTTTTAAAAAGTGATGGTACTTTTAGCAATCCTGGTGTTTTTACTTCTGGTTAGCTGTTTAAGATTTAAAACACATCATGTTAACTTACCATCAGATTTATATAGCAGTATCTCTGTAATACAACATGTTTTTTCCATACCTTGGTTCTCATTTTCTAATGAGCACGTCTGTCAATTTTACCCCTTCATGTGGAATCTTCTGTGAATTGACAAGTAACCAAACTAGTAGAAGTGACGTGTCAGTAACACATCCACAAAGTCAGCAACAACAACTTGTTCATGATGACACAGAGCAGAGACTTCTTCGCCAAATAAGGTCTCGTTATTTTCAACTCTCAATTGACTCTTAAACATTTCGCAATTAAGGGTTGTGTTATTATCACAGACTACCATCATTTATTACCCTTCCTTATAATCTACTACCTTAGTCTTTGTTCATTTTCTGGTCAAATATAATTCAAGTTAACATCTAAATACTCATATGAGTTTGCTTTGATTTGTATAAATTTAGATGACTCAAGTGTCAGCAAGGTTATTGCATCTAATTCTTCTCTAGGCTTTAAGTCCTTTTAAAATCTGCTAGATTACTATAGTGGAACTATTATTCAATATTTTGATATGCCATCAAACAATTCCAATGCTCTCACACTGTCTCGTTTAACTTGATTAGTTGAACTATAATATTGATCTTGTTAGGAATGGTCATTCTTATAAAAGTGATATACATTATCATCAACAGACTCCATATTATAGTACTGGGTATTGTTATTGTCAATGCCACTAGATTGAGTGTGCTTTATCATCAAAGAACATATAGAGCACATGTACTCATTAACAATACAATATTCTTCCACAACCTTGTTGAAGGCAACATTAATTTTAATCATTTTTATGTCCATAGATCAGCATTAACTTTCTACTGGTTTGAAAAGCCAATGGTGCCATTTAGTTCTCACTGTTACTCTCTGTATACAAAATAAGATTTTCAAAAAGAGGAAGGAATTAAGGATATTTAAATATTTGAGGCCAAATCTGGACAGTGCATTTTACTTCTGTTAACCCAAACAAAATTACAATTACTATTCACAAGTCATCATTTCATGATGACCATCTATGCTCAAACATATATATATATATATATATATAGCACATTTTGAGGTATGATATTACTGAGATGAGATTTCAAAAAACATCTGTAGTAAAGTTTAGTACACTGAATGCTAGACCTGAAGCGTGTCTTAAAGTGATGACCACTTGCATCTAATGAAAGGGATGAACCTATACTGAGGTCACACGAACCTTTAATCAGCTTCTTATTAAATCATTAGTGAGCAATTAGTTACAAATGTTATTAGGAAATAGTTTGGACTTTTGAGGTTTACCTGTATTTATACCGTGATTTCATTAGTTGTTTTCCAAACATATCTATAATTGCTATGAATAAATAAAAATATAAGAATTTCTTTGATTTAATTTATTGACATTAATTAATCTATAAAATCAATTGACAATATAAGGTATGATTAATAAGTGTAGTGAACTGAGAAAACAAATTAAAATGTCAACTGAATTGAGCTTGTGTACTAAGAAAAACGGAGCTCCAGTCTATTTTACAGCCAATAATTTCCCACCAGAAGGAAAGAACTTACTGTGAATCAAAGAAGTTAAACAAGTTCTTGGGATATATTATAATGACACTGGCTTGCAACAGAGCCACTCAAAAGAAAGTTAACATTTTTCAGTATTGTTCTTAATGATAAAAAAAGATAATAATGAAGGAAAGTAATATATATTGTTGAATGTTAAAGTTTTAATATTTTCAAATAGTTGAATTTTGACATATATTATCCTTTATTTGGTTGCTGTGCATTATCGTTTCCTATTCTAATCTTGTTTTATGCTATGAAGTTGGTTGCTAGGTAACATACTTTAGCAGTGAGATTGTGTCTACATCTCTCTCTTTATCTCATTCTCACTTTGTCCATTATAGTCTTGTTTTTATACTATGAAGTTTATTATTTGTCCTTTATTCGGTTGTTGGGTAATTAATATAATGTACTGTTGCATTGCATTTGTCTCTCTCTCTGTCCCTCCCTTCCTCCCTCTTGCTGTCCTCCCCTTCATTCCTCCTTCCCCGTTTGTCCCCTGTCTCTCTCACTCTTTCTTCTTTGTAATTTATTTCATACTATAGACTTTGAATGTTGTCTTTTATTTGTTTTCTAAGTTTCTAATATCATGTTTGATTAATATCTGGTTTAGCTACTCCACTTTTGTCTATGTCCTAATTAATGTTTCAACAATGCACACAACTTATTGCATGTAATCTTCTGTGATCTGTCAAAAGTCAAAATTGAAGGCCAAATCTATTGTGTTCATAAAGGTTATTGATAGAAATATTATTGATGGAAACATTATTGATAGAAACATTATTGATAGATTTGGTTATTAAAATACATTATGTAAGAAGTAATTTGTCAAAAATTCCATTAAGGAGATTAAAATGTAGTGCAGTAATAACGATGACTAACTTTGACTAAGAGCAACATGTGAGTCTCTTCAGCTGACAATATTATTACTTTTTAAAATAAGACATAACTAAAGCTATGGTCTATATATTATGACACCTCCATTATAATCTACGTTAAAGTTGTGTTAACTAGTAGAAGATGATAATGTGGGAACTTATCTTTAATATTTGGTTCTGTCACTACATCAGCAAATTTCTTTTTGACACTTAAAGTATTATATAGTGTAAAAATGAATGTAGTGTATTTACTTCTAATAATGGACTCACCTTGGTTAGCTTTTATTTTAATGGATACATAAAGTGGTTTGGTTGGTAGGAGAGTGTTATCACCAGCATCAGATGTTGAAAAGATTAATCTAATAATAAAGTAGTTACATAATCACATAAATATACCAAGTTCCTTTTGTGCTCAAACAAATGTAGTTAAATGAGACGGTTGCAAGAAATTCAGGATTGTTTGATGGCATATCAAGATAATGAATAATAATTCCACTAAAATAATTTGGCTGGTTCTTGATAGCACTACATAGAGACAAATTAGATACATTAACTTTGCAAATACTAGAGTTATGTAGATTTACACCAATCATAGCAAACCCATAGAGTAGTAAATGTTAACTTGATTCATAATGAGCTGACAATTAAGAAAGCATGAAATGAAGTGTAATACGAGATGAACTATTGAGATAGTCAGTGATAATAGCATCTTGAATAGTAGTGAGATACGTGCTATTATTCTCAAGGATCAATCGTCAAGAGTTACTTAAGTAACTAACCCTATTAAACATATTGCCAACTATGCTAGAAAGAACAAGTATCTAAGGAATTGTAGTGCTTTTACCTACTGGGAACAAAATATGCCATTATGGCATGACCTAGGTAAGGATAAATATTGTCCTTTCTCAGAAGAGGAGGAAGAGAATATGAAGACAACAATGAGATTAATACCAATTATTTTTACATGTGCAATGATACAGTTACCTGTACATATAAGAGCTTCTCAACAACATCATATGAGAGCTAAACACAATAGCATACTTGGATGTCTTTCAAGGGACCAAGCGAATTTTTCCTTGAGATGGCTACATTTGGAATTTTACTATATCATTTCATTATAAGACAACTACTACACAACATCACCAGTATACCCCTAGTATGTTGAAATTGATAGGATTTGCCATTTCCTTAAACTTTTAGGTATTATTGGTATGGTAGCAATAGAGATTTGTCACCTTGAAAGTCAAAATGTGACTTGTATTGTAATGATAACATTGAAGTGGTCATGTCTCTCAATTATTACTGGAGCATAATATCACTAATTTCTAATGCTCTTGGAAACCTATTTTTTTCTTGTTATTAATGAGTTTATTATACTATAGACTTTGAATGTTGTCTTTTATTTGTTTTCTAAGTTTCTAATATCATGTTTGATTAATATCTGGTTTAGCTACTCCACTTTTGTCTATGTCCTAATTAATGTTTCAACAATGCACACAACTTATTGCATGTAATCTTCTGTGATCTGTCAAAAGTCAAAATTGAAGGCCAAATCTATTGTGTTCATAAAGGTTATTGATAGAAATATTATTGATGGAAACATTATTGATAGAAACATTATTGATAGATTTGGTTATTAAAATACATTATGTAAGAAGTAATTTGTCAAAAATTCCATTAAGGAGATTAAAATGTAGTGCAGTAATAACGATGACTAACTTTGACTAAGAGCAACATGTGAGTCTCTTCAGCTGACAATATTATTACTTTTTAAAATAAGACATAACTAAAGCTATGGTCTATATATTATGACACCTCCATTATAATCTACGTTAAAGTTGTGTTAACTAGTAGAAGATGATAATGTGGGAACTTATCTTTAATATTTGGTTCTGTCACTACATCAGCAAATTTCTTTTTGACACTTATAGTATTATATAGTGTAAAAATGAATGTAGTGTATTTACTTCTAATAATGGACTCACCTTGGTTAGCTTTTATTTTAATGGATACATAAAGTGGTTTGGTTGGTAGGAGAGTGTTATCACCAGCATCAGATGTTGAAAAGATTAATCTAATAATAAAGTAGTTACATAATCACATAAATATACCAAGTTCCTTTTGTGCTCAAACAAATGTAGTTAAATGAGACGGTTGCAAGAAATTCAGGATTGTTTGATGGCATATCAAGATAATGAATAATAATTCCACTAAAATAATTTGGCTGGTTCTTGATAGCACTACATAGAGACAAATTAGATACATTAACTTTGCAAATACTAGAGTTATGTAGATTTACACCAATCATAGCAAACCCATAGAGTAGTAAATGTTAACTTGATTCATAATGAGCTGACAATTAAGAAAGCATGAAATGAAGTGTAATACGAGATGAACTATTGAGATAGTCAGTGATAATAGCATCTTGAATAGTAGTGAGATACGTGCTATTATTCTCAAGGATCAATCGTCAAGAGTTACTTAAGTAACTAACCCTATTAAACATATTGCCAACTATGCTAGAAAGAACAAGTATCTAAGGAATTGTAGTGCTTTTACCTACTGGGAACAAAATATGCCATTATGGCATGACCTAGGTAAGGATAAATATTGTCCTTTCTCAGAAGAGGAGGAAGAGAATATGAAGACAACAATGAGATTAATACCAATTATTTTTACATGTGCAATGATACAGTTACCTGTACATATAAGAGCTTCTCAACAACATCATATGAGAGCTAAACACAATAGCATACTTGGATGTCTTTCAAGGGACCAAGCGAATTTTTCCTTGAGATGGCTACATTTGGAATTTTACTATATCATTTCATTATAAGACAACTACTACACAACATCACCAGTATACCCCTAGTATGTTGAAATTGATAGGATTTGCCATTTCCTTAAACTTTTAGGTATTATTGGTATGGTAGCAATAGAGATTTGTCACCTTGAAAGTCAAAATGTGACTTGTATTGTAATGATAACATTGAAGTGGTCATGTCTCTCAATTATTACTGGAGCATAATATCACTAATTTCTAATGCTCTTGGAAACCTATTTTTTTCTTGTTATTAATGAGTTTATTATTGCTCAATCTCCTCAACAAATGAAAGAGTTCTTATTTAGACTTTTTTATTCATTATGGCATGGCTACACTCATTGAATATAACCTTTATTATCCTTTCCAGTTACTTCATCAATCCATTCCTATAAGTTGTGGTTTATATTATTACCTCACTCAGAACATCCTTCTCTCACTTGTGTTCATTGTTTTCCTCATTCTATCTAAGCATTACAAACTGAGAGTGAGAGAAAAATCCAGTTAATATTCACATGATAGTTGAACTACATATCACTGCTTATATCAACCAGGAAGAACATAGTTTAGAAAAAGGACAAGAGAGTGACTCCACTACATAAAAGTGATTCAGAGGATATTTATCACTACTTGGATACAAAGTTTAATTCATTGTAGTAACGAACAACTTATAGCACTGTATCCACTTTATGAATACCTCATTATCTTTTAATTGGAACATTTTAAATTTACAATCGATGAATGATACTATAGAGTATGTTGATTTGTCATATGTCTTCAATGTTATTTGCGCTAAAACAGTTTTAGTCTCTCAATTTAAGCCAATAATATCTCAGACTCTAGCTAAAACTCTTGTATGTATTCAATAGTAATGTTGATTGATATCCTGGTTGCCATAGCAGTGTCTTTCTACTTGACTAATATAATTGAAAAAAATAAAGAAAGATCTTTATTAAAACTATAAAAAAAACCTGACAAAGTATCTGGCACACATTACATTGATGATGAACTATAACGAATAACATAATTAAGTACTTTAAGATTGATCCTTATAATTACATTTAGTTAACCCAAAATATGCACATTTACTATCCCTGCAAACAACTAGTTGACCCAGCAGTAAAGATTAAATTCAACAGTGTCATTAGAAGTTATGGGAGGGGCTAACTACACAATTCTGGAGTAACCTGATATTGTCAGTACATATTTGATACAATAGTGACAGCTCATGTACAGTCCTAAAACCAATACACAAATCTAAAAACTCCCTTCTGTTGATGGTGCAGACTGTTACTAAACCTAAAACATGGTTTTAAGACTGAGGTGTTTTATTAAGCAAATGTTGACCAAGAAATATATTAGAGAGAGCAATAGCTAGACCAGAGAAGAACAAGAAGATAGATGTCAATATTTGAGGATGTGTTATAAGCCATTGTAATTGTAATTATTTGACTTCAAAACCACCAATGTACTGCAGCACTGAGGTTATTACCAGATGATCCTATCATTTGATCAGTAATAATAGGAAGAGTATACATTAGCATATTATAATAGCTATACCCAGTGAATTGACAATGGTATTAATTGTACAAAGAACGATTTTTGAAATCAGTGACTCAAAGTCTTATATAATAACAGATATGTCAAAAAAACACATCCTATTGTTAAAAAATAAAGACCATATAAAATAGCTCTATATTGTCCAATCAATGCATCAACAATCCATCCAACTAGTGGAAATAGATTTTGAAGAGTTAAAATCAAATAATGAGAGACTTGATTATAGTTATAGAGAACTTATTCATAACTGAATAGATACCACTAGGAACAATTGACCAGAAGACTAATGCACACAAACTAATCCAAATCATCGAAACAACTCCTTTTGAATTATTACAATTTAGTTGATAAGAACAAAGTCTTTTGCCTTTCACTGTTAATTGAATTGATTGATAGTTTTAGTTTTAGTATAAGTATTAACAAATAATTAAGCTATGTAACAAAATCAGTATGCAATGACTTTTTACGAAAAATAAATATAATACTTTTTGATTGCTGTTGTGTCTATGGAATTGATTGTTTATCAAATGCTAGAACAAGTAACAATTTTTATGAAAATAAACATAATATTGGTTCTTTAATAATAATGTACCTATGGAATTGATTTTTTCTCAAATGTTAAAATTAATAATGAATTTATCTTAATTGATAGATAAAATCATTTTTAGTGCTAACATTTGGTAAACAGTCAATGATATAGTTACATTATTAGAAAAAAAACAATATTATATTTATTTTCAGTTTACATCAAAGATGTTTGTTACATGCAAACTATATATTTAGATACAATAACAGCTTCGTCTAAGGTTGTGTCAAAAAGAAATTATGATCTTTGCTAGCAACTATTACGACAGAATATGTTGTTATAAACAATATGAAAAACAATCCAACTCCAATTCTTTTAAGAATATAATTGTGAAAACAAGGATTTGTGATTATTTGGTAGATCCAAAAAACTATATCTATTAATTATATATGATTTATGGTAACAAAACAATTTAATCTCTTCAACACAAATAAGTTCAATGACCAATAACACAACCATGACATTCTCTATCTACTCTTTTGAGAAGGATCTGTCATATTTGTTCTTATACCTAAGAGTAACTCCTCCCAAATATTTTAAGGCACTTAAATTCCTTAGTTATTTGTTTTTCCTGTCATAGTTGAGTACGTTAGCAATCAATTTGACAGGATTGACAATATAACATATAGTATCTAGCCAATGTTTAAAGAGTAAGTTAGTGACTATGTTATGATAATGGATACAAACACGCATTATAGTACGTAGGTCACTATAATGAATTGATTTATTAAGCACTTCCCAATTATGATAAAGAGAAAAATTGTAGATATACTCAGTACCTAGTAATATATAATAGTACTTAGCTCATCACCTGAAACTCTAATTACTTGATTAAATTGACAATATTTGCAACAAATAGGAAATACCTCTAATTATCTGAAACAACATATGATGAAGTTTCTATTATAAATCACAAGCCAACAATCATCCATGATGAAAAAGGAATGATAGATGTATACTTACCTACTTTTATGTCAGCAAGTAGATCAAATAAATGAAATAATAAGAACATAAGACAATATCCAATATCAAAGATAAGGTTATTAGTATCATCATTAATTTTAGCATAGTTGTTGCTTTAAAATTTGTAATAAAACTACAAAAGCATACGTAGACACATCCCAGAGAAACAGTAGTAGTGCTGATTGAGACATGATCCAAAATTTTGACATTTTCTCAAAAATGTTTAGAAAAATATTTAATACATCTATAACTACAACAACTACAGCAATGAATTATTGGTTAGACTCAAACTAACTGAATGAATGAAGTCTTACTTTCAAAATAAGTATTAAGAAAATATTGAAGCTACACACAACACTATCAATGGCAAACTAGTGAAAGTATATTATATTAAGATTTTATTTTTCATAAGTTTGTCATTTACAATAAATATAAATAGCAAACACATCTTATTTTATTCTTCTAAGATCTGTTCTATGGTAATGTCCCTATTCATTATCAACATCTGTTTTGCCTTCTCTAAATTTATTATGTTATATATGATAGCATTATCCTCTGAATCTCATTGATTGACAAATATAGGAAGAAAGGATATATAGTTTGCTATAATGTAACATCATCATATCACTATATCAAATATATTATCCTCTATATGATCAGTTAATGTACATATAATTACTGTCAGTACAAATTTGATCTTATAAGAATTCAGGATAATGAAGACTACATACATGTGTATGTATACTATATATACAAATGCCATTAATGATTTATAATAACAATCATTAAATCTTGGGTTTATAAATATTACAACAATGTTTTAATAGATAATTTTTAAATTTGATTTTCTGCATGTTTATATTATTTTCTAATATCATTGTTTTAAAACATAATATAAGTTAGGACTTTCTTTGTCAATAAAGTAACATCATAAAACCAAAGAAAAAAGTTAATGCTATTACTACCTGGAATGAGAGTTATAATTATATGAAAATACAGAAAAATAAAATATAATTATATCAGTTAATACTTTCTATTCCTAGTCTCACTTCTCTCCTGTACTTCACTTTCCATTCAATTCTTTGTCATAATTATATCAATTATGTAAAAACTCAAGAAAACTTTATCACATTATGTACAAACTTGTTTTCTAATATAACTTAGACCAATCCAAGACAATACAGAATCTAAGACAATGATGTTAATTTGATTAAAAGAAAATATTGTATTAATTGATAATATCAACTGATTAAAGACATTAATACAATATGTAAAAAAATTAATAAAGACCACTCATGTTTTATTTAAATATACGGTTCACATAAATGTAGATGTGCAAAAATGTAGTAGAGCTATATATATAATATATAAATATATATATGTGTGTTTGTGTGTATAATTATTATATAGAAGAGAGAGAGAAAGATCTATACATACAAAAATTAATAGATTTAGAAATATGTCAGCTAGTGCACTCAAATGAGTGTCCCATCTTCTATTATACTCTACTTTCTGATCCATATATCTCTTATAATGCTCTACAACTATTAAATGTACATTCACTTCATTTTCTCTCACATGTAACTTGTAACATTTAACTAGTATTAGGAACATTATAAGTATAATAAGAACAAGCACACTCATTGCTATGAAATAATACAAGATATTAAATTGATAATTCATGTTAACAGTAATAGTATAACCAATACCAGATGCTGCATACCCTAGTCACACCATTAAACCTCTCATTTTGTGTCGAGACTGAGGTATGCAGGAATCTAAGGATGTTGGGAAAATCAAAGCAAATAATATTCCATACAAAACTTGAGATACAATAAAAATTTTGTATGAGAATGTGTCAATAAGAAAATGGTCTTTGCAAAAAAGAGTTATGGCAGAATATGTTTTTGTAAATAGTGAGAAAACCAGTCCAACTCCAATTCTTTTAAGCATACTTGGAATGTAATTGTGAAAACAAGGATATATGATTAATTGATAGAAGAGAATTAAAAGTGAAGCTACTAAAGTATGTAATGCATTTTTGAACATAAAGCAATCGAAAAAGACCAATCTGAGATGATTGAAGATCTATGACCACAATTTTAATATATTCAGCAAATATATTGATAATCTAACCATATACCAGGTATGTTTAAACATCCAGTTTATATAAAATAATAAATGAAAATATTAAGTGACAAGGAAAAAAGTAATAATTACTTACTTGAAATACTTACAACTACATCGCCACAATCAGTTGGCAAGCTAAACCTACTGATTATTCTCTTGTATCAAGTATACAAATTAGGTAATACTAACACAAATGTCACTTCTTTGATTAATGCTAACTATATCCACAACTCAGGAAAATAGTAAAATAGCCAAACAAACTAAGACCAGTTGTAGTTGCTGCATTTATGGCTCTAACTAGACCAAACTTGACTCTGCCAACATCTCCAATTGCCACTTTTCTCCTCTTCTTTACATAATCTTTTGAAATGATTGTAGACAAAACAAACAGGTATGCCCAACTTGTATGGGAGAGGAAACTCTTACATTGTTTTTAAGATGCTCATGGAGATAATATGCTTACCTTCCTCTGTAAACATATATTAGAAAAAGATCCTTGCTATCGTTATGCACCAGTAACAAATCAAATCTCTAGAGATAGATTTATGGAAATGCCTGTACTTTGTCTGGGTCTGGTGATATCCCCTTTTCATTTAGCACCTGTCCCCATCTTTTTTCTGAAAATACTCTTGTGCTGAGGTAACCTATTCAAATTATATCTCCCAAAGGGCAATATAAATGTGGTTAACTTGGCAGAATTCTTTGCAAATTGATTTTGCCGAAACTCTGAGTTGGTATCTAATTTTGAGAAGACTCAAGCGTCTCCCATCTGAGCCAAAATTTGGTCAACTGAGGGTAGCATTTGTCTTTCCCTCTTCACACATTTAATTAATTGAATTAAGTCCACACAAATTCTCACTCTACCATCTGTCTTAGGTGCCACCACCATGTCAGCTCACCAGTCTGATGGTCATCTCTCTTCAATATTACTCCCAATGCTCCCAATGCTTTCATTCTTTCTAACTCAGCCTTAACTTTTGGATGTAGGGGTATTGGTACATGGTGAGGGGTTTGTAACGAGTATGGTACTACACGTACTTCTTCCGATAATTGAATATGATATTCTCCTTTCATTTTACCTAGTCTGGTGAAGAGATCAAGGAACTGAGTCGTAATCCCTATTACTGTCTTGTCTATTGAGTCCACTCTTGACACTAGCTGGAGTGCTTCTATTGCTGGTTGTCCCACTAATGAGCTCCACAAATTCTTCACTATATAAACCATCTCCATTGTCTCCTTAACATTTTCTCCTGTTCTTCTTAGTTGTGCTGTGAATTGTCCAATTACTGTCAATGCTTATTAGGTCCTTTTAATTCTCTATTTGGTTGATCTATTCATCAATGTGTAACTGTGTTGTCCATGGTTGTGTTTCTCCTATGCTCACAAGAAATGCATCATCTTTCAAAGTATATCTACTCTCAAATTTCATTCACCATGCTTCTACACATTCTCTGAAAATGTCCCTTTTTACCACACTTGTGACATTTGGCTTCTGAGGCAGGACAATGAAATTTCTCATGATGATGACCTTTCCCACATCTTGTGCAAACAGTCTCTTTAGATCTTGGTGTTGGAGTAGGCCTTGGGGGGTGCTTTTGTGGTTTGTGTAGCTGTTTAGATCGATGGTGGTGTCTTCCTTGAATGGCTTCGATGTTTCTGTCATGAAGGCCACCTCTTAATTCTTTCTGCTGCTGTTTTACTTGTTCAGTCTGTCATACCATTGTAACTGCTCTATCTAACATAAAGCTTCCATCTAGTTGCATTCTCTCTGATAGTTTTACATCTTTTATTCCTACTACAATTCTGTCTCGAATCATGTCATGTATAGACTCTCAAAGTCATATTTCTCTGCCAAACTATAGACCATTGTAATAAATGTGTTGACTGAGTGAGATGTAGGTCCTCTGTTGTTTTGTAATAATTTACAGCTTGTGATAGTTGAATGACACAGTTACTGTCAAACTGAGTATTATGTATATCAAGACTTAACTTGACATTCATTAATATCAGTTAACTGTGTGTATATAGCTTCTAAAAAATTCAAATTTTAGAATTGGACATGGCTGTTAAATCCTGCAAAGGTGCTGACAACACCGTCCCAAGTCTTTTGAATGAAAAAATACTGGAATAAAAAGAAAAAGTATCATAATTATGAATAATTATGAATAATTTGTTATTATATATTGTCTATTGTATCCAAGAATAGCTGTACAATTGTGCACATGTTACATGTTTCCCCAATGCATATGACTAATTTGACACAGTACTTAGGCTGAGTTTGGGGATAAAACGTTTAGAAAAGGAGGTGATAATAGAAATGTTGTAAAAGCAGTCAGCAAAATTAGGACAGGTTCATACAATGAACAGACAAGGAAAGTGAGTCATTTATTAAAAACTGGTGGAGGAGCCAAGAGAGGTGCTGATTTAGTTAAATTTTAAGCTGAATTTGGTTATGATCACTGATTTTCATTAACTGTAAGAACTTTGAGTTTGTTATGATTAAATTAACATAATGATCAAACTATAGAATAATCTTTTGATAACCCTATGAAGGCTTTAACCATTATATCAGTGACTTCACTAGTTTTACCATAACAAAGTATATCATATGTGTGATATATTTTATATTATAATTGGTTTACATACACAGCTATAGCTACAAATGATCAAATAAGGCCAGTAATGTAAGAGTTATTGAAGTGTTAAAAAAATAAATTTCTGGATAGCCCAGGGATGTTGTTATGAGAACAGGAAATGAAAGCTGACTCTGAAAGAATCACTAAAATTAATAATACCTGGGTAGCAAAGATTATTTAATATCATTTGTAATGAAAATTAGTATAAAGACTGTTAAACAACAAGTCTGCAAGGTTTCTACTCATTTTAGTGGTTCAAATAGCTTCCAATTTCTTCATCATCTATTCATTCCACACTTCCTGAAAAAGCACACAACCCTCTCTCATCCTCTTCAACATGCCCATTGATCCCCCCTTCCCCCATGGTGGCTACCCTACCCTGACTTAGCTTTCCCTCCCAAGGCCACAATCCTAGATTAACACTGATGAATAATTATAATAGCTTTTATTATTCTACACTCAAATATATCAGAGATGGTCATGTATTTACTTGCTTCATCAATGAAACTAAAAATTATATTAAGTACACAACTCTGTATTTACTTTATAAAAGAGTGTCTAATTTGAATGTTAGTCTATAAAAACATGTACTCATCATAAACAATTGCACTATATTTTATTGTATGGTATGTTGTTGAAGATACATATTTTGCATATTAGAGAAAATATATTCCATAGTATGATTGTTTTTGTTGTAGTATACTACAGACTTGACTTTTCATTTTATGGCTTTTTTGTTGTTACAGTAACAATAACAACCTATCTATCCTGTCACACTAGTTACTTTCATGTAAGCGTCATGTAGTTGAGCTTTTAAAGCATTGCTATTACTGAAAAAGTATTATTGGAAAAGTAGCCGCCCATGGGCATGATTACAATTAATTTGCCCCTCCCAGTCAAAGGGTTAATCATAGGCTTCTGACAGTGTATAACTTTGATTAATATGTTTAATGATTAAAGTAAGTTTATAAAGTAAGAATTATATTATGAGTGATATTTATATTGTGTATATGTTTAAAAACACTAATCACTCTGTAATAATTATAATACATCCTTATTAACAAAGACAATGTCTTAATACTGGATGAAAATAATCACATAACTGGAGACAAGGTAGTAAAAGTTATTTAACTAAGAAAATGGAAGTCAACAGTAATTAATGATATGAAACATCATACTAATTACATGTATCTGGTCTGTCATAGATAAGTATGTAAAACATCATAGAAATATTATATTATATTGCTGTTTGAGACTATTATAAAACAAACATTATGATAAAACTGAAAGCAAATAGAAGAACAGCAATATTTGCTTAAATCTAGTATACAAGCTGTAATATCAGTAAACTAACAAAATAAAAGCAACTAATTGGAATACTAAAATCACATTAATACATTGTTTAAGAAGTTTAAATAATGAAGCAGCTGACAACTTGGAGAAGAAGGATACAATGTATCAGTTCACGTTCTGTAAAGCTTATCATCATATGGGATATCTTAATGTATGCTCATTTAAAGTTACTTGAATATTTTGCAGGAATCAACTACATACATAGTCATATTCAACAACAAATCAGATATGACTTTGTCTTTAATATTGTATATTGTCTGATATTTCTCTCCTTCCCTTTCTTTGGTCTACTTGCTGATGTAAAGACAGGTAGATATAACACAATCAGTACTGGAGTACATTTCTCATTTTTATCTTGGATATTTGCTGGCTTGGCAGTCATTGTTAAGACATTCTCAAATTTCACACTCTTCTTGATATTATTGTTTGCTGGTTACATTACACAAGTCATTGGATATTGTAGTTTTCGTTCTAATATTGTTCAATTTAGTATTGATCAATCTGTGGGAGCTTCATCTGATGAACTGAGTGCTATAATTTACTGGCACTCTGCAAGTATACTTATTGTATATGTCATTGTTCGTATTGGACAAATTCTAATGAAACAATTTGCAATAGTGTATTACGTATTATCAGGTGTGGCTGTGTCTACTGTCATTATTAGCAACTCATTGTTCAAACACTGGTTAGAGACTACACCTCATAAAATCAATCCTGTCAAATTAATTGCTAAAGTACTCAATTATTCCATAAAGAACAAGTATCCAGGTAATCGTAGTGCCTTGACTTACTGGGAGGAGGATTACCCATCACGACTTGATCTAGGCATGGAAAAGTATGGAGGACCTTTCTCAGAAGAGGAGGTACAAGATGTCAAGACTATGTTACGGTTAATACCACTGTTAATAAGCCTTGTAGGTTTTTCTTGTGGTCTCGAATTGTCATGGAAAACATTCAATACTCATGAAGATGATGTTAGCTTCTTTTCAAACTTTATATTAAATCAAACAATGTCCTCTCTAGTAACTGGTGTTGTCATCCTAATATATCAGTTTGCTATCTATCCATGTTTCTACAAATACATTCCCAGTATGCTCAAGAGAATTGGATTGGGCATACTTTTTGCTTTATTAACTACTGTTTATTATGTCATCATTTTTGCTTTTAAAGAACAATTCCATCTGGATACAACTTCATACAAAGCTATGCTTATGCCTGAAATACTGTATGGAATATCCTGTGCATTGATTTTACCTACATCTTTGGAGTTCATAATAGCTCAATCTCCTCATGAAATCAGAGGTTTAATGGTTGGCTTATGGTATGCAGCATATGGACTTGGTTGTGTTATTGATATCATTGGAAAGTATCCATTTAATTGTAAAGAAGACATTGTCTGTCAAGATATTTATTACTATGTTATGAAGAGTGCAGTTATTGTCATTACTCTTATACTGTTTGTTATAATAGCAAAGCGATACAAGTTACGAGTGAGAAAAAACGAAATTAACATACATTTGATAGCTGAGGAACATTATGAAAGATATATGGACCAGGAAGAAGAATTCAGGAGAGAATTGGGATTATCATTTGAGTCCACTGATTGAGACAGTTTAGTTTGTTTAATGAAATAATGATATAATTATTATTAAGACCTTTCTTTATTAAATTTTGTCATTAATACATGTAGTTCTAATAAATTGTTTTAGTTAGTTCACTTGTTTTAATGTAATTTAGTTTAAATTAGTTATATATTTATATTTGTAAGTCTGAAGCAATCTTGACCTCAAGAGCATCTATTTTAACACCATTGAACATATATTGTAGTAAACATAATTAATATATTAACTGTATACTAGTAAACTAATAATATTATGATTTTAGTTTAAGAAGGTATAAAAGTATGCCTTGTATGGTGAGTACTTGGTAATATGGTACACCATCTTTGATATATAGTTAACAGTATCCAAGAGGGCTAAGGTGATTTAACTATGAAATGATTATACAGGTTGAATACATGTAGGAAAACTAAATATTAAATTTAATGCAAAAGTATACTGTGTATATATCATGAAATTTACTGTTTGTTTAACAAAAGGTATATTTATTCTTAGAAATATAAAGATATTTTATCAGGTCCAATACTTTGGATTCATGTATACATTTGAATCTGTCATCATATAAATCATCAATGAGATCAATTTTAAGAGGACTCCTATGATCACTCATGTAATTACAGTAATAATCATTAATGTTATAGCAATAGCATTTGTAACATCTGTTTTAAAGCACACACTTTATGCTATGCAGCACGTTATTAATATTGTTATATTGATTAAATGATTCACTGATAACTAGTATATATTGTCACATTTACTTCGAATTTTGAGAATGGATATTTTTGTGAAATTTTGATTTTCCACATTTTCAAAACCTTTGCCCATTTTATTGCTACATTATCATTATAAACATTACCACATGTAGGTCAATACATTGACCTGTAATTGGAAAATTTTATTTTCATAAAATTAGGAATAATATATTCTTTTCATGGGAATTTAATTGGCTAGACAATACACATATAGATTTTCAAGAATTTTATACATTTCATACAAGTAATTCTCATTTAACAGCTGTACACCAGATCAACTTAAAAGACATTACAGATTTGTTTATTTCATGTTTGCTTAAATAATACTTAAAGTAGTTGATTTGATAGCAATGCTCTTTGAATGCTGACAAGAAATGTACCAAATGACCTTTAATTTTTTAACTTTGGAATAGTTGATGTGTTCAATTCCTTATTTATTATTCCATTCTTGGCACGTGGTCTGTTTCTAGGCTTTCTTGCTACTTAATAAAACGTGGAGCGTACTTTACATTGATGGACTCAATTATATTGTTGTTATAAAACTATTTAACATAATGTATATTTTATTAAGTATCCAAGATTATTAGTAATACCATTTAATACAAAACCACTACTTTTACTTTATATGTTATAAATAAATTTCTGAAAATAATATTTATTTCGCAATTTTTCTAAATACTATATTGACACTTTACACATGACTAAAGTAACTTGTCTGAGAGATCTTGAATGTTTGGAGCTGATCATCCTTCAGCTTCTAGCAAAATTCAATTATGAATCTTTTGAACATTTTTATTTAGGTTTTGTTATGTATGGGATATATTAGTAATGACAAATGATTATTCAGCCCTTTAACAGTGGAACGCTCTATCTCACTATATTACTGGATGGTAAATAATAATCTAGGACTTTTTGTGTGTCTGGTGTGTCTCCTGATGAGATTTTCGTTAAGAAGATGAAAACAACCTTGGTCACTTTAACGAATTGTGATCTGTCAAAGACTCTATTCCATCTATCTCATTGGCTGTTGCTATGACCTCTTAGATTTATTTTAATTGTTTGTTGTATTGTATATATAGCTTGGTTTTTAGTATTGGTTGTCCAGACAAACATTAATTCTAAAATGTCCTTATATCTGTAAGGTATAGTCATTATAAATAGACTATTAATAGCTAGAAAAGAGATTATAAAATATGATCTTGGGAAGAAAACATCTTCTATGCATTATATATTTATAATGGTATATGCAATATAATGGGATGATTAAAGATGAATTATGATACAAGTTAATTTTAAAATCTTAAATTGTAAAATTATGAAGGCATGTCAGTGTAATTTTAAAATGAAAATTATTTTCATAATAGACATTGCAACTAGACAGTCACATAAACTATAACATTATAATATGTGTACCATCATACATTTGCACAGTCATAAAGTTGATATATTAATAATATTTTCTCTGCCATCTACTTCTTCCTCCATCAAATGTCGTTCACAATACATCTCAATAATTTGCTGTTTATTGACGTCAGTAGCTTCTTCTTTAGCACGTCGTTTATATTTAACTGCTACAATGATATAGAATACAAGCATTATGATCATAATAACTGCTTTAATACTAAGAATATATCCCCAACAGTTGATTTGGGTGAATGATTCAATTGCTAGTATAAATACGTTGACGCTCTCTAGTGCGTACCAGATACCAATTAAGAAGCCTTGCATATCACGAGGTGCTTGTGCTAATATAAATTCCACTACCGTTAAAAAGACAAGTAGAAAACTAAGCCCATTAAGCGCTTGAGGTATTATTAAGTAATTGTAGCTGACAATATTGGTATCTATAGATATATTGCTATATAACAAACTGTTAGTAAAGTAAGGGCAATTAGCATAAGGATTGGTTAAAGCTATTAAGATTTCCACAACTTGTAGAAATAGTACAGCAGTTAAAGCACAAAGCAATCCCAAAAATATTTTTTTCAACATGCCAAGAGCATATCTTGCAGCTAAATTTTGTAGAAGTAGCTGATATAAGGGGATTCCAATTACAATGACAACAATATTAACTCCAAATGTATTTTTTGTGATAAAAATATACCAAAGTGAACCAAAGGATGTGACATTATAGTTAGCTGTTAGAGTGTTGATGTGTTCGGAGGTTGAAGTAGAATAATCTGAGAATCGAAAACCTAGTATTGATACAAAAATTAGAATTATTCTTAAAAATGTTTTGACATTTTCAACTTCCTCTGTAGAAAAGGGACCTCCATAACGATCTTTTGCAAAGTCTAATCGACATGTTTCCTCATCTCCATATGTAAATGCACTTCTATGCTGTGGAGTTTTATTATAAATTGCATATTGTATTACTTTACCAATAACTTTAGCTGGATTTTTGCCTGCAGGTTCTATTTCAAAGTATTTAATTCCACGTTTCATCATAACAATTGCCAGAACTAAGGTCATTATCTGGATTACACTTGCCAGAAGCAAAGGAATATAGGTTAGGCTTTGAGTCAGTGCTATAATGCTCCCTCGTCCAATGAATATAGACCAAAAATACCAATGTACAAAAGCACTGAGCTGACTAGACGAGGCTTCAGGCATTTGATCAGTACCAAATTGAATTGCATTTGCTTCAGATAGAGCTAAACCTAATTGTATTATAGCGTATGCTACTACAATGACCAACAATAAGTACCATTGACTAGCCAGAGATTCATTTAACATAAAAACAACAGTTATTGCAAGTATTAACACTGTTCCTATTAGTTGTATATATGTACCATAAAACATTGCTTTAAGTCTTGTCCAGTACATACCAGCTAATATACCAGCTAATGGGTACAATAAGAAACATAAGCCCTGTACAATATTGAGAACAAGACGAAGATAACTCACGTCAATACCATAAGATGATATGGCACCAAATAAGATGAAGCCAGAACTGTATATTGTTAAAATATGAGCAAATAAACTCCATAAAAGAACTCTTAGAGCGGCTCCAGGACATTTTTTTAGTGGATTAGAACATGCATCAGTACAGAAACATCGATTGTTCATTTTGCAAGCGAGTATTTCCTACAGGAAGTGTATATAATATAAACTGATCCACACCCTAATTAAATACGTTGTCTTCTAATACCAAGAATTTATGGGAAATGTTATTATAAGCCCTTTAACTATATATATATATATATATATATATATATATATATATATATATATAGCTCACTCGTATTTTATAAAGAATTAGTTTCTTTGTAGACTGAAGGACACTTTTGAAACATTAAATGATGCATGAGAGAACAGCTGAAGCTATACATATCACTGTAAAAATTGACTGGTTGATTTAACCATTATTTGGTTATGTATTGCAAATGTAATATTATTTTTGTTGAAAAAAATCATAATACTGTTTTCATTACTAATGCATTACTGATTATGTAACTATATAAACATTAATTTCATAGTACATTAGTAATCAAAATAATGCATGTTTACTTTATGCATATGCAACATGTATAACTATGTATTAGTTAAATTGACCAATCACTTTTACTGTGATCATATATATTTAAAGATGTTACAGTATATAAGACACTAACATTTCAAAACTGGCATGACATATTCTGAGATTAAAGCAAACTAATTAGAAGCTTCTAAGTCTTACATGCATGACCATTAAAGAAATGCTTGTATAGCAGAGAAACTTAATCATTGAGTGTACATCTGTGGCTTGAGTACATGTAGTTAAATAATATTATTAGTTTGTTGTTTTAAATTGTCCCATGCAACAATACAAACGATAGTCTACAAATGTATACATTATTGCATTGATCTAAATAACTGTAGTACTGTTTACATGCAGAAAAAGTATTAATGCTTAACTGTCTCTGTTATATTATATTTATTATATTATAATGTTTTATAATATAGCTTATAAAGTGGGCTTCTGGTCAAAGACACAAATGTCAGAAATTAAAGAAAAAGAAGAGGAGATTCATGCTTTAAAATTGACCCTTAAAGAAAAAGAAAGTAAGAAAACATGAATTATCATAAAATAGCATGGAATTTAATAGTGGATCATTTAAGCTATGCAATTTTATATAAGCAGTTTTACCTATTCAATATGAATGTTTTTTACTGCCACACCCACAAATTACATCATATCATTTCTTAAAATGAAGCTGATAAATTATTATTATTCATCTTTTTATACACCAATTTACAAGCAGTTCATTTCCAAACATTGATATAACTTACTGTCTATTACAATATACTTATATATGCATTTAGTGTATTGAGTAATTTCGAGGTACAATATATTTATAGAAACCCTTCAAGAAATGTTAGAAGAAAAATGAAAAGATGATATGAAGTTAAAAACTAAACTTAAAGTACATGAGATAACAATTAATAAAAAGACAACGGATATAAATGATTTAAAATCGATCCTTGAAGATAAAGAAGGTATATTCCATTATAATTAGTATATCATGAGCTGTACTCTATTTTAGTTGAGTTACATTTATAAAAAAGACATCAGAACAACAACAAGAAAAGATCAAAGAGTTGAAATCCATTCTTCAAGAAAAAGAATGTATGTAAGATTAAATTTCCACTCATGCTAACTCACATTTTACTATGTGTAAGATAATATTTATAGTGTATAGTATACGCAGTATTATAATATGATAGTATTGTATAATGAATATTACACTCCTAGCTTCAGAAAAAACAGTAAAGTCAATGGTAATAGAGAGAGAAGAAGAAATAAACAGGAAATGATTATATCATTTATTTTAAAAATGAAAGAGAGGAAAAAGATGTGTTGAGAGAAGAACACAAAAGAGCGAAGAGTTTGAAACTAGGATGCAGATAGTGATTTAATAATTATAGAACGCCGTTTGTATCAAAATTGTATGCATTCAATGACACAATTAATACGGACCCCATAGATTCATTACTGTACACTTTCACAAAACACAGTAATAATTTATGGCTATGGTCAATTGCAACTTTATTGCTATAATATTTAAAGCACCAAAACATTTTTTAAAAAAACTACATACTCACAAACAGAGTACATTACAAACACTTCAAAGAGTTATCTTTTTATATTAGGCTAATGATGATGATTGTTATATATAGTTACTTGTTCTTTCAGATTTGTTGTCTACATCATTTGAAGGACAATGTTAATATCTTGATAATGTCTATTAAATTAGCTACACTGTTGATGAACAAGTGAAGTATGTGTTAATGTACTCTTTATGTAGTCATCAATCATTGCATCCATTTCACCTATTTGTCTGTTCGTTTATCCATCATCCTATTTAATGTCCATTTATCCATCTATTCGTCCATCTATTTATTCAATTGTATTATTATAACAGTCAACAGGTTCCCATCAAAAGAAAAAAAAAACTTTTGTTTGTCTTGTTAGTTGTGGTTTATTTCAAAAGAGTGAGTGACTCACATGTATCCAATGCTATATCAAAAATGAGTAAGATCATTTGAAATTATTTTGGACAGCTTATGTTGGACTCATTTGGAACAATGCTCTATTTTGATGTCTTCTTTACATGAGGGTTTATCTCAAGATGATATTGATTCATACAGAGGATACAAAGTCAAAATAAGACTGTTGTTCTCACAACATCTAAGTCTACATGTAAGCATGATTATTGCAATAGCCTAACTCTTCCCACAATTAAATTAGTCAATAGAACTAGTTGCTTTTACTTTTGTTGTACAATGAACTTCATGTATGCAACTATGAAGGCTCAAAGTAGAGAAAGAAAGATTGTGAACTTTTATTTAAAAATAGTACAAAATTAGACATGCACATTATGTGAACGAATTGTTTTTGGTGCATGTATGTCCAATAACCATTGTGCATTTTAGCAAGGATTAATAAGTTATAATTTTATTATATGATTAATTTAATTAAAAGTTTAGTAAAAGTGCAAGAACGAGAAGTCATTGCTTTGAAATAAATTTACATACATACTAAAAGTTGTAAATGTTAGCTCAATTGATCATTTTACAAAGCTTGTTGAGATAGTATTGTTTCATAAGCTGACTGTGAAAGAGATTGTGATGGCAACACAGGATAATTTAAACCTAATGATTAGTTATGGTTGTAAAGTGATTGCATTATGAACACTATACATGTAGATCTGTGAAATGTTAATAAGTTAATGTGATTGTCTTGTTTCACTTTTTTCTATGATATGAATCAAATTATTTTCAATTATAAACTTTCACTATATACCTTTGATTCAATTAATGACTTTCTACACATTTTTATACCAAATAGTAGAAAATATACAACAATCCTAGATTTGCGGCATACTATTTTAACAATACATTAATAAGCACTTATTTCTTGCTGAATGAGCTGACTGAGAAAGGTGTAGAGCTATTATATTTTATTGGACCATCTATCTGTTTATTGATATGCTAGTTTAATAGCATCTTTTCAATCAATCTGTTTGTTTATTATGTAATCAGTTCATTTTGCTTATTAATTTATGTAATATTTGTCTTTTAATTTATTTGTTATAGAATATTTGCAAATCTGTTCATTTGTCTCTCTGTTAATTTATATATATTATCAGTCTATCCATTTATCCTATTTTTTGTACTTTCAATCTGTTTTTCCATCCAACCATCTATCCTTCTATCTTATCTGTCTATCCTTCCTCTCTAACAGGAAAAGGAAAACCTGATAGAATAAGCTTTTGTTGTTTATGAGTTTGATCTGTTCCATGTTTCAATGTTATGGCTAGTCTCGTTATTTGATGAAAGTGAAAGTGGGTGCTTAAATAAACCTCCAAGACATTTTATCAGTTATTTTAAATCCTCTTAGCATAAAAGATAGAATGCAATCATCATCATTTTTGTTTTTATCCATCCTACAGAAGTGGTCTTTTTTTGCAAATCAAGGCACAATTATAAATGCTACTATGATAAGTGCGTGAGTTGTTCTATAGGAGATTTCATTTATCTTGATTTATATTATGGACATTTTTTGGTACTATATCTGTTGATTCAGCTATTATACTACAAGATTAACAGAGATGAACTACAAAAACTTGTGTGTTTGTTCTATATAAAGGAGCTCTTGTGGTACTAGCAACAAGCATGTTGCTAACAACTTCTACCATAATATCAGGAGGTCTTTCCAGTTATTTCGTTGATAACTATTCATATGCCATGTTTGCTGTAATTGGACTTCAAAATCTCTTTTATCCTCTTCTTGGTTTATTAGGTGAGAAATGGATGAGATATAAAGTCATACTCGTTGGAATAATATTAATATTTTGTTGGATTCTTTATCAGTATGTTTACATTAGTGACTTTATACTTTGTACATTTAATGGGATTGCTGTAGTTTGTATATGTTTAGTTTTAGCTTTTCCATACTTTTTTGGATATGGTCTATTTGGAGCTAATGTGATCCAATTTGGTACTGATCAACTTCAGTTTGCACCATCTCAACAGTTCAGTAGTTTTGTTTATTGGGTTTTGTACATGAATTATTCTTTGCTAGCTTTCATTTTGCTATTTGGATCAATAATAACAGCTAATCTTTATAAAAACACTATTTATTTTGTTTTCATTTTTATTTTTGGTTCTGGAATGCTTATTGTCATCATTGTAATCTTGTCTTTTTGGTGTTTCAAACATCATTTGGTTATTGAGCCAGCTCAAAACAATAATCCTGTCAAACTAATCTGGAGAGTAATGTGGTATGCTTTAACTCACAAACAACCAGAGAGACGTAGTGCTTTTACATATGGAGAGCGTCCACCATCCAAACTTGATCTATGTAAAGAGAGATATGGAGGACCATTTACTACTTGTACAAGTAGAGGATGTCAAAAACTTCTTATGCATACTTAGTATTATTTTAGGGGCTTTTGGATATGGATTTCTTCACACTGAGTCCAAAATCTCTGATTAATACTTAATGTTGTTAAAAGTGGATGATCAAAATAGTTTCATAGAAAAATTGTTATTGATATATCCTTTGACAGTTCCATATCTTATCATTGTATTTGCTGTTCCTTTCCATCAATTTATAATAGTTCCTTTCTTCTCTAATTACATTCCTAGTATGTTGAAACGTATATGGATTGGACTATTGGCACTGTTAGTAGAGTCTATTATGACAAGTCTTATAAGCTATTTCATGAATAAAGATATCAGAAATGATTTAATTATTGATGATATGTGTTTGATCTTCACTAACGACATAACATTTCAAAATAAACTACAATCATATGAACTCACACTACCTTTCTATATCATGGCTCTTCCTCAGTTTTTAACTAGTGTTAGTATTTTCTTTGTTCAATTCACAAGTATTGAGTTTATTTTAGCTCAAGGTCCTCGTACTATGCAAGGATTGTTAATTGGAATATGGTTTATTCAATTTTGCATCACCTATTTAACATTAACATTATCTAGTTCTTGGTTAGGTTGTCACTGGGAGTATTATGCTGTTAAATCAAATGTTGTTTTAATCTCAGTCATTGTTTATACTATTGCCGCATACAGATACAAGTATAGACAACGTAATGAACTATCTGATGTCAATGAAAGACTTATCATTGCAGAATAATATACTGAAAGACAATTAGTGCACGAATATGGTGCAAATGATGTAGTTCCTTATAGGATGAACAACAACATGTCAATTAATTACTTGGATAACTATGCCAACTAAATTATAACAATCCATTAATAATATCCATTATAATAGCATACACAATTGGTTCCAATTTTTCAATAGGTTATGTAGTTTAATTTACTTTGTTTGTCTAATAAAATTGAACATTAACAACAAGTTCTAATTCCAAAAGTTAATTTAACTTGTCTTATCTTGTTGGTGATCTTATTGCTAAGAATAAAACACGGCAGAAGTTAAACAAAATCGTGCATATTATTAACAATAACACATTTTGTCTTGTAATTGTTACCTTACAATACACAGTACTTACATTACTGTGCAGTACAAGTTGTACTAGTTATCTTTATCAAATGATATAAAATCATTTTATTACGAAAGGTACTTGATTGTCACTCAGTTTAGTTTCTATAGTATCAAATGTGACAAGTTTTCTCATCTCATACATAAATTATGTGACGAGCAGTTGTTAGGTCAAATTCTTTTTGATTTTGGTCTACATGCAATAAAGAATGTATTAGTTAGTGCTGGTAATATTAAAAGAGATCGCATATAACATTTTAAGCAAGAACTAGGTGAACAAGTAGGATATATACTGGTAAAGAGGATGATGAGTGTCCAATCATAGGATGATGTCCTTCTAATTACTTAATTTGTAGCTATTTCGTTTTGTGAGTTCATGATTTTTACTACAAATCTATGCAGTATGACTTTATATCTCATCTATTTCTCCCCTAACAATCCCAGAAGATAATAAGAGAGATAGTGAAGTCCAATAGCAGCAAAAAATGTCATACCAATCGAACCAAGAGCTAAATATGATAATCACTTCATTATCATTTATTTAATAGTAAAACAAGGTTTTTACTGTACACATTAAGTGCTAAAGTGTTCCAGTATCTTTTCTGTTTAAGAAATGTTCTTGTTTAAATGACAAAGTTCATTTTTATTTAATTTGTTTAATGTGACAAAATATAGGAACAGCGAATAATTTACTATTGATTACATGCTGGACTGTCAGGCCACTTCACTCGTGATTAAATTGTATATTTAAGTTAAAACTGATGAGCTTTAATATGCCTCTACATTATATTTTTGCTTAAATATGTAGCTTTGAATGTTGCTGGTTTTAATATGTGCATTTTAGTTTAACTTCTGCTATGTTTCATTCTAAGCAATAAATGACATACAAAGATAGCATAAAATTAACTCATGAAACTAGAACTTATAGTAAAGATTTAATTGTATTAGCTAACCCCAAGAAATTTAAAATCTATCAAGTTATTAAAAAATAGGAATCAATTGTGTACAGTATTAAATGGATATTGTTAATAATACTTTAATAGTGTTAATTATGCAAATCAGTTATGAACATTGTTATTATTCATCCTATTAGGAACTACATCACTTGTACCATATTCCTGCTCTAATTGTCTTTCAGTGTATTCTGCAATGATAAGTCTTTCATTAACATCAGATAGTTCATTACATTGTCTATACTTGTATCTGTATGCAGCAATAGTGTAAACAATGACTGAGATTAAAACAACACTTGATTTGACAGCATAATACTCCCAGTGACAACCTAACCAAGAACTAGATAAAGATAATGTTAAATAGTAAATGCTAAAGTGCATGAACCATATTCCAATTAACAATCCTTTCATAGTACGAGGACCTTGAGCTAGAATGAACTCAATACTTGTGAATTGGACAAAGAAAATACTAATACCAGACAAAAACTGAGGAAGAGCCATGATATAGAAAGGTAATGTGAGTATATCTGGCTGAAGTCCATTTTCAAAGGTTACGTTGTTAGTGAAGGTCAAACACATATCGTCAATAATTGAAGCATTTCTGATATCTTTAGTCATGAAATAGCTAATAAGACTTGTCATTACTGACTGTACTAACAGAGCCACTAGTCCAATCCATATACGTTTCAACATACTAAGAATGTACTGAGAGAAGAATGGAACTATTATAAATTGATAGAAAGGAACTGCAAATACAATGAAAAGATATGGAACTGCCAGAGGATATATCAGTAGCAAATTTTCTATGAAGCTGTTTGGACCATTTCTTTGAATAAAAGTTAAGTATTGATCAGAAATTTTGTTTTTAGTGTCAAGGAATCCATATCCAAAAGTCCCTACAACAATACTAAATATGTATAAAAAGCTTTTGACATCCTCTACTTGTACAGTAGTAAATGGTCCTCCATATCTCTCTTTACCTAGATCAAGTCTGGATGGTGGAAACTCTCCATATGTAAAGGCACTACGTCTCACTGGTTTTTTCTGAGTTATAGCATATCTTATTACTCCCCAAATTAGTTTGATGGGATTGTTATGTTGAGCTGGCTCAATAAACAAATGATGTTTGAAACAGCAAAAAGACAAGACTGCAATTATAATGATAAGCACACCATAACCAAAATAAATAGTAAAATTAAAATAAATGGTATTTTTATAAACAGTAGTTGATACACTTATTACTATTAATAAGATAAAAGCTATTAAAGAAAAATTCTTGTATAAAAGCCAATAAACAAAACTACTTAACTCTTGAGATGGTGCAAACTGAAGTTGATCAGTACCAAATTGGATCACATTAGCTTGAAATATACCATATCCCAAAAAATTTGAAAACGTTACTACTAAACATATATTAACTACAGCAATGCCATTTAAATGTATAAAGTGTAAAGCCACTAATGTAACCATGAAAATAAAGAATCCAGCAAACATTAATATTATTCCAACCAGTATGACTTTATATCTCATCCATTTCTCACCTAACAATCCAAGAAAAGGGTAAGAGAGATAGTGAAGTCCAATAGAAGCAAGAATGGCATATGAATAGTTATCAGTGAAATTTATGGAAAGACTTCCTGATATCATTGTAGTAGATATTAGCAACATGCTTGTTGCTAGTACCACAAAAGCTCCTTTAGAACGAAAACACACGTTTTTGTAGTCCATCTCTGTTTGTCTTACAATTTAAAGCTAAACAAACAGGTATAGTACTAAAGAAAAATCAGTTATACAAAGAATAATAATTATAAAACTGCTTAAGAATATCACATGCACTTACCATAGTAGCACTATATATATATAGGACAGACTGACATAAATGTTGATTATATTATTACACAAAGTAGCTTTCAAGTAGCTGTTAAAATGATTTAAAGGTTTGTTTAAGCAAAAATGAACTCTCTGTTATAACAATTAGCAAGACTAACCATAACATTGAAAGTATTTATAACAGGATAATTACAAACTGCTAAATAGCTTATCTTCATTTTGATCTTACTTTAAATTCATTTCCCCAACCCATTTCTTTCTTCACTCAAACCTGATCAAAACCATTTATTTTTTACAGTATCTATTTCTATGATAATCACTTCATAATGTATAACTTAGTTATTGGTTGAGACAACGTCTTTACACTGGAAAAATGATGATGTATTGACAACACTAAATTGGCCACACCCCAATGATGTTCTGACACACTATCAGTTTGTGTAGCACACCAATTGTGTGTTAGACACACTATTCACACAGTTCCCAATTGTCACCTGTTAGATGTTTTCTATTATATGGTATTTTAAAGGAACGAAATAAACATGTTGATGTGATAATACATTATAAAGAAACATCTTGATATGATAATACATTATAAATGTGAAGGACATGATGATCTATCCAGTCATTTGTCTAAGAAGTTTGATCATATGAAGAGACTTAATATGCATGATAATGAGAAAAAAATCTCAGTTTTATAAACACAAATATCAAAAACACATTCTTCTGTATCAACAACCACGATATCGTTGATGTTCCCAAATTGAGGTATAAGATCACTTTGTACTACAAGAAAAGACTCAGGTTTAGCAATTGATCTCAGTCCAGGCAACACTAAATAATGCATATAGAAGGACATAAGACATTGCATATAAATCTTGCATGCAGGATGAGAGGCTGGATAGCATTAATTCTAAACTTGACACTAATTCCTAATAATTGCCTTTGGCGTTCTCACCTATGTATTTCTGTTTCATCCGAAATGGCAGGTACTTTGTTTCTGATGTCTCTACTAATATGCAAACATGTATTCTTATTATTGCAACTGTGTTACATATTAAAAGACTTTGTTTTTCATACACTTATCATACATAGGAAATGTGAAAGATAAACCATGGCAGCTTAGAGAGACAACCTGAGCATCAATGAATATATAATAATGACTAAATTATAACTAATAAAATTCATTAACAATTAATTAAAACATTTTACAAAATGATTGTTATCATAATGTGACAATTTTTAATATCAAAATTAAGTGATTTATTAACTTGCATTGATCATTACATTATTTTTGTCTTTCATGCAATGCTATCTTCTTGCTGTAATGTCATAGAAAAATTCAAAGTTTACAGTAAAGTTCAGCCTTTTTGTCATAAGAACACCTTTTGTCAGGTTGTCACTTCAATTTCCTTAAAGATATTTTACGTTAATAGGATATTTTCAATGCTGTGAATCTGTTGCCATACATGCTATAATAATTAATTGTGCATGTGTATTTCTGATATATCAAATATTATACTATTCTGTATATAAGAATCAATTGTCACAAAAGAAAAAAATATTGCATATTTTATTTCACCCCACACTAAGGTAGAACCGGTCAAACTGTACTTTTGATTGTGCTCTAGCTAGTCAAGTCTCAATACTCCTACATTATATAGAGCAACTGCAAGTCCCTTTTCAAGTGTGTGTTCATAAATTGTGCATGGAGGAAAGTGGGAATATTAAGCTGCATAAACCAGTCTTGAATAAGATATCAATTGTTTTCTAAAAAGTTAAAATACAATTAATCAACAATATAGGCTATCCCTGTATAGGCATTGCTATGATATTACTGATATAATAATGAACTAGTACCATGATAACGGTGAATTTGGAACTTATTTCATGCTGTTTTATTAACAGTTATTGTGGTTATATTTAATATGATATGAGAGTATAATTTTAGCTTCTTGCAATAAATTATGAACATCTATATACATAATATTTATGATATATACATAGTTATTATTACTAATAATTTAAAGGCTCCCCAAAAGTGTATATATCTTTACCATATGCATTGGAATATGAATTTCAAATGACTTTCATTATTTATGCCAAGCAATCTAAAATTAGATTTGTTGGCAATCATCAAATACTCAATGTCATCTTTAAATAAAAACTGATTGGAGTTTCCACTAAATTTTAAGCAGAAATTTTTCCTTTATTGTCTGTGAATAATTATGATAGTTTCTTAATTTATTTCTAGTGATAGAGCTAAGAAGACAGTTGATAGATGAAACGTTTTAAGATCAACTAATTACTTACTTGCAAAAGAGATTTTTAACACAACTATAAATGCTCATCATACTCTGGGATGCTCTGACATGTGGATGTGTCAACTTAGTGCTATTACTTACTTTGATTCTGTAAGCATAGCAATAATAGTTGTCATTAAAATAACTATCCATTATATAGACTGACTTGATTTTACTATCATGATATTAGTGAGTATATTATGTACAAGCTTGTTTACTAATATAACTTAGTCTAATTTGAGATGATAGAGAATCTATGACTGTAATTTTAAATTGAAAAACAAAGTAGTATATATCGACAATCTAACAGTATACCTTTAATGTTCAATGATCTAGTTTACATAAAAAATAAAATAAATTCTAATACTATGCAAACGTTATGTATAAAGTAGATATAGTTGTATATACAGATAGATGTAGTAATATGTCAGTTAATGCACTCAAGTGAATGTCTCATCTCATTACTATAATTCTTCTTCTTCCTGGTCCATATACTTCCTGGTCCATATACCTATCATAATGCTCTTCAGCTATTAAATATATGTTGACTTCATTTTCTCTTACATGTACCAGAAACACTATCAGTATAATAAGAATAATCACACTCTTAGCTATGAAATAGTAAAAACTTTGGCATGTTCTCTCTTCTTCACATGCAAATAGATATTTGCTGTTAATAGTAATAACATAACCAACACCACGTGCTACATACCATAATCCAACCATCAATCCTCTCATTTCATGTGGAGATTGAGCTATTGTAAATGCTAAGGATGTTGGTAAGATCAAATCAGATGCTATTCCATAGAAACATTCAGACACAATAGCAGCTTTGTATGAGGTTTTGTCGAAATGAAAATGATCTTTACAAGCAAGAATTATAACAGAATATATTGTAGTAAATAATGAGAAAACCATTTCATACTTGGAATGTACTTGTGAAAACAAGGATATATGATTAATTGATAGAAGAGAATACAAAAAGTGAAGCAACTAAATGAGATAATGCATTTTTGAACATAAAGCAATCAAGTGTTACATCTATACTAGCATAATCATCCAGTGAACTCCAAGTTTTCCACAGTAATATTGTGAAGTACATATAAAGTCCTCTGTATCATTTTAATAAACAAGTTAGTATGTATTGATATATTACTACTACACAACCAGTATTACAGTTGATCACTTGTGTTAATTGGAACAATATGTGCAAGAAGTTGTTCAGCTGTGGGTATGCATTGAAATAACAATTATGAGCACAAATAATAATTAACAATATGATGATATCATTTCTGTAAATTCCACAAGGGCAATAAAATAATTTCTATAACTACAGCTGTATAATAATAATACTTATGTAAGAGATGACAGAAATAACAACATCTACTTTGAAGTCAAAATAATCTTTGTCCTTTTTACAACTGTATACCTCAAGTGAAGGGACTAGATTATATAATATTCTATCTGATGTTTTGTTTATATTTAGATACATGTTATGATTAAACTGACAAGTTTGTCAAAATTTATGGCAGAATATATGTCATACTGGATTGATCTATAGTCCAATGATAATCGTGATATCCTCATGAACAACTAAGGTTCTATCTAAATATAACAAATTCATATTAGTATAATTGTTTGAGTTGTAATTAAGCATGTTTACAATAATATTTAGATATAAATCTTGGTAAATCAATTTGCTACAGATGTAGATAATTGAAGTTTATGATATAAATGCTTTAGGATTACATATATTCCAGAAATTTAAAAGTATTAATTCAAATTAAAATTACTTCAAAAGTACAGGGATACATTTTCATCTTAGTAATTGCAGCGTTCCATCTAGAATTTATTTTTTGGGGGAGAAGTTGACTTCCAATACACTTTTAGCTTTATTGAATAACAAGTTGGGAATAACTAAAGAGAATAAATAATAATTATTAATTACAGTGCTATTTTTTTCTTTTCTTGACGTTTTCGTAATTTTTGATAATTTCTTCCAGTGTTTCATCTGCTAAACGTTCAGGTCCTTCAATACATATTCTCATTGCATGCTCCAATGTTTTTCTCCCATCTTGCATCTCAATCTTGTTTTTATTAATTTCATGCTACTTAATCACTGTAAATTGGAAGCTTCCACCCCCCCCAGAGATAAACCCAGGTAAGGTATTCTAATCTCAATTAAATCTGTTTTTTAAATGATTTTTTTATCATCAATATATTCTACATGTGTTCAATATGTGTAAAAAATAAGTCCTTCTAAGTCTAAACATATGATTATTCAGAAAAAATTATTAATTGTTTTAAGAATAATGTCCTTTACAAATATTCTCAATGTTACTAACAGATAAGCTATATTGCAATTAACTAATGCTACTATTAATGACTTTGTATATTGCTTGCGTTAGTCTGAAAGTACTAAGAGAGCCTGTCTCATTTCGTCACAATCTTCATTTGATGGGATAACCACACAACCACAATCATGGCTTCTTTCTTTTCTGAACTTGCATTTACATTTTTCCCAACATTGACAAACTATAATACAAAAGAAAAGAATAGCAACAACATAGTTATATGAAGCCATTATGTAAGATAACCAGCAATACCTACCACCAAACACAATAGCTGACAGGAATTGAATGATCAACATTCCTATACAAAATGAGTCAATGTGGTTTAATCTTGAACTTCGAAATGGTTTGATAGATGTTTGAATGAGACATAATATAATAACTGATGTTAGTTGCATAAACAGCATTAAGTTAACATTGTATCCTCTAAAGAATGCCCACATCAAATAGACATATACAACAGTTATCATCCTCACTCCATACCAATAACTTTGTTCTTGTTTGTAGGGACCTTGAAAAGCCTCTAGAAAAGGACGTAAGTATTTATTAACACATCTCCATCTCATACAATATCTACCCAAAGTAACAAATATTATGTAAGGTATAATGTATAATAACAAACTTGTCACAGCTACAGTAAACAGAGCAATATGTTGAGAACTAGAGAGATAGTTAACATTACCATCACCATACCAGACTATTACTGTTCCATCTTGTGCTGTACGAACAGGAACATAAGCTATGATGTCTATGCAAGTGATGAGGACTTTACAGAAGGAGAGATGAATAAGACTAGCTAAGACTTGAACAGAGTAACTTGCTGTTTTGTTAGAGATTCGAGTTGAGTGTTGACTAAATATAATAAATCCAATTACTAAAATCCACAAATACACTGGATAAATAAATTGTACACCAGTTTTAACAGTTGATGTCATTCCATTGTACAAACACATTGGAAAACCTAGATTAAGGTTCATGAAGGATATAAAGACTCTAGCAGTGTACACAAACCCATTGCTACTATCCAAGTAGTCCATAGTTGAAACAGATGTGATATTCATAACTATTATAATACCAGCTAATGGTCCTTCTGATATAGTCAGTGGTGGTGCAAGCATTATCGCTACCAGTAGCAGACCAGATAAAGCATATGCTACTATTGTAATTAACCATAGATGAGAGCATGGTCTACATTCTGTACTACCAAATACAACACTCAGATTATAATGACATTGTCCACAGAGTACACCTGACTTACTGGACTCACAAATAGATTAGTTTCAATGATTAGTTATTAATTCCAGAAAAGCCTCAATCTGTTATCTTCTCTCCAAATACCACTATAAATACAAAACAGTCAAATATGGTTTTCTGTTTCCTGTGCACTGACAGAAGTTAATAACAGTATTATAATGATGCACTAAGTTTTATTTTATAAAAAGATAGAAACATACTACATGGATATGGTATCTATAATGACAACTTTAGAGCTTATCATATCTTTGTAATTAAGCACAAATAGTAACACCTTTTTTGTTTTTGTGTTGTTGTAATTTATTGAAAAGTAATAGAAGCACATAAAAGATTAAAAATGAAATAGTTGATAGGCTTGAGTATTGTAGACAATTGAACTGGAAACAACATAGATTGTTTGAAAATAGAAAATAGAAATAGAATTGATTGACCATTGCAATGTTGTCAGTAATTCTTCTAGAATGTTTATGATACCTACGAAATGATTTTATTATTGAAAATAGCTATGACTTGATGATTCAACAAGATGTCTCTTGTTGCATAATACTATGATCACTGCACCATATTCAGTTACAATCATGTCAATTATTACTCTTACTCTATTGGCTTACAATGTTACTGAGGATCTGTAGTGAGGCAAAAGTCAATGTATGTATTTAGCTCTCTCTTAGCCATCTTTTCAAATAGCTTCCACATCAACTCTCTTATTTATTGAAGGTGCAATGTTTGCTTGTTTCCCTTTACAGGATAACTGTAATTGTTTAACATTTGAGAAGTAAAGACGGACATGTCACAAAATTTTCCTTTTGGTAGACACTGATTTTTTTTCACAGACTTTATCAAGTTCATATTTGTAGGTAGAAATGTGAGCTTTAGCTTCAATAATCTTGTATTAAGTGATAGTAGTATCTAAGTAACCAATATTAATTAACTACAGTACATTTCTCTTTATGTGTCTCTATGACATCATCAATTTTTTTAGCCATAAACAATTGAGTTTTTAGCTCTTGAGAGCACATTCCAAGATAAAGTTTGTGCTTTTTGAGATTTGGTGAAAGGAAAATGCTTCAAGTGTCAGAGTTTCTTGTGAATTCTAATAATACAATACCAGATCCTTTTTTGGTTCAGGTTCATGGAAGTCTGGGAATGAGACTAAATGTTTCTAATATTTGTTTTTCCACACCTCCATGTTAGTTCTTGACTCTTTATCATGACCATAATTACAATCCTTCAATATGTCATCTAATACGGGAAACCCTATTTAAATTTAGATAATAATAAAACATTAAAAATTAGTACTCATCCTATTCATTCTTTTTTTTATTAATATTATCATAATCAATCACAGATATTACTGATAATTTAAAACTTTGCACTGGTAAACAAAATTGAAACAAATTACTTCAAAATGAGTGCTCTAATATTATAATATCACTCCTATTGAGCACTCATTTACACTATAAAAAAGCACTTCGTGTGGTACGTGTGATCCCACCTGTTTAATTGTATATCATTTAAATATATGAAACATTGCATATGCTAGCATTTTTATTCTTGTTACTATTAATATCATTTCTATTTTGTATATACTTGTAATGCTCAGTAAATTCTACATTTTATTGTGCACTTATATATACTCACTATTATGATGCTAACTTATATCTGACACTGCTGTTCATACTATGAATTTATTATTGAGTAACAACAGTATAGATTGATTTACACAATAATTTTTTATCTTATCCTTATTACATGCTCTACATACAAACATGTTACAAGTATAATATAACATTCCTGATCAGAGAAGGAAATCTTGTTTTTATTGTTAACCAAACCCTTTAAGTTAACACTCAACTTCAATTTAAATGAAGGCTCTAATAGTATTTGTATTAATGCTATAAGTTCACTATACCTTGAGTAGGTTTTTGTTGAATATATTTCGTGTTGGTTTTCTTTGTCCTTGATCACTTAATAGTTTCTGAATTTTTTATATGAATGCTAGACCTAATACATTAATGTCATATAATAATATTATAATAAACGTAATATTTTATACATTGCTGTAACAATACCTGACAAGGTAGCCATTTTGTGATTGTGTTTGATTTGATTCAAAGAATGTAGTTAAGCATCCATAACTCAGTGGATTCTGTTCTCACAACCAATTGAACACAGAGTACACTGCTAAATGAAGTTCACTTCTCAACACAATAATATTCCGTACTCATTAGCACAGCAAACGTTCAGTTTAGAAATTAATTAACTTTTTTTGACAATGCTATTTCATCTTGTAAGCTCCAAGTCAATTAAGCATTCAACCTCTTATGTCTCTAACCTTTAGACTACTACATCATCCTTGTAGGACTATGGAAGAGATATTATGTTGTAACGACTGTTTTCTGCCATAATCTACCTAACCATGTGAAACCAATCAATTTTCTATGTTGTCTGGATTTCCTAAAATATTACTGATGCCAGACAAATGTGATCAGATGTACAGAAAACGACCACTTGAATTATTTTTGTAGTTTTGACTTCTCACACTATTTTGAAGCATTAATGGCGGTGAATTTTGTTGATACCTTCAAGAAACACACGCATTGCTAAAGTAACATCCTATTAACAAAAGTGTTGGCTACTACAAAAGTTAATTTTGCAAAAAATGGATTTACTCTTTCTACCCACGCATACCGTATACAACTCCAGTGTTGCCAGATGGTGTGATCAAAATTATGCTAGACAGTCATTCAAAAAATGCTAAAACCCCACCCAAAATGCTAAAATGAAATTTTTCCAGAAATAATACTAATCTAGTTTACTTAGGTTCTGTGAGCTCATTAGTTCAATCATTTCAGGTGGAGGGCAAAATTTTGTACAATCCTCTGTAGGAGATAAGTCTTTCACACCCTCCTTTGCCAACAAAAGAGCAGTGTCCGTATTTAAACGATTTCGTGACTTGCTCTTGATGAGCATAACAGCTGAGAATAGCCTTTCAGCATCTGCACTAGAATGCGGAAGTGCAAGAAGACATTTCATGAACTTGCATACTGTTGTCATTGAAGTTTGCATCTGCTGGCAAGTGGCAATGCAGTTGGACTTAGAGACTTAGAGTTGTTTAGTATGCTTGAATATTATCATTGCTGCATTGCAGTATGAAATGCCATGAATATAATTACTCAATGGCACAGTTGGACATATTTTAGACATAGTGCTAAAAAAGTTCTAAACATTTTTAAAATGTGCTTTAAAAAGTGCCAAATAATTTCTAGTGCTAAATTGATGCTAAATGTGCTAAATTTAGCACTAATTGTGCCAATCTGGAAACACTCAATATCCGCGAATCACATGATCCAGTTGAAGCATGTTGTTATTGCTTTGTAGGACCCTCTGCCACCCTGCTGTTTTTATTAATTTCAAAGTTTATTTTGATTTTAAAACGGTGAAGCAACTGCTGTAGTGTTCTACAACCAGTTAGAGGAAAGAAAGAGAAAAATGTAATGTTGGTGAGTATTATTCTATTGTTAATGTACATGAAAGTGTATGAATTTCAAAGATTTCTTGTATTATTTTGACAAACTACTTGTTTTACTGCCACATGAACTATGTCTTATCTCGCGACATATACAGAATCTTTTGTTTTGATGATGGTATAGTTTCAGTAGCTTGCAGAAAGGAAGTTAGATGAAGGGTTTAAAGCAGATGAAAGGTTAAAATTATCTGTAAAAATTGCTTACTATTTACATTGTATGTATAGCTTGAAGTCTTCTCAGAATAAGAATATAAAGGAAAAAATAATCAGTGAAATACTTTTAGCACATAGTGATAAGTACAGTGAGGAAGATTTCACGGGTATATAAGGTTTGTATTATGTAAATGGTGCAATTTTTTAGTTGCTGTTAAAAGAAGGTATGAAAGCTTAAGAAGACAGTATTTAGATGAGGATAAAGAGAACTTTAAAGAAATACATGCTTCTAAAGGCAAACAGTATAGACAGAGAAAAAGACAGGTATGTAAGTAACATAATAAGTGCTTTTATTATCCATGCACAGAAATTTGATAATAGAGCTCTTGTGGTTTTACCAAATGAAATGAAACTCTGGAAGCAGATTCTGTTGATTTTATGACTGAAGAATCTGATGATAGTGATGATCCAAATGTATTAGTCATTCATGAACTGACATGGCATTCAAGGAGTAAGCAACCGTCATAATTATCATTGTTCAAAGCATTATAGAACTGACAGAGTTTCTTCATACACTAGACGAAAGATACGAAATGAAAGTTCGGAAAGATGGCACATACATGGCATGAAAAAGTAAGAAGGTAACAAACAGTCTACCACCGTTCAATGCTCCCCAGTGGACAATAACAATGAATAGTTTGGTACTTACATAGAATTTTTTACTGTTTTTAGGCTTCCCAGATCTAATAGTTAGTGTAACCATTTCTTCAGTTATTGGAATATTAGTATTTAATCATCTTTATATACTTGTTAAATAGTGGTAAGTTGTGTTGTGCTTGAATTAAATTACCTTGCTTTGATAGTTAATACATAAAAGGTGATTGTTACTTTGTATTAAAATGGTAAGTTGTGTAAAATGTTTAACTTTTTACCTTGCTTTAGAAAGTTTCATAAACAGTAGGAAATCATTTGAGTTAGCAGTAAGTTACATGTGTAGCATTTGATTAAATTTACTTATCATTTTCTTTGATGCTGTTGAACGAGTTACTGTAATTGGACAAAATTACTAAAAAATTTAATGATTAAATTGTGTTAATAAATTAAATTTAGTTAATCGCAATAATTATTAACCTGGAAAACAAGGAGTAGGCAAAGAGTAGCCATGGAGTGTGTACTTGCGTGCATCAATGTGGGAACTGAGCGTGCTCACAATAAAAACATGGTATGTGCACATTTATCCCTTTCCTGGAAGTTTCCATAAAATTTCCAAGCCAGTTTCCAATTCTGAGAACTGTTCACACCTTTGTGAACAAGATAGGCGTGCACTGTCCCCGTTCTAGCTGTTCTAGAGAGTGGTAGCATATCTTGTTCTTAATGTGCAAATTGTCTGCAGTCTATTTTTATGTCAGTACCATCCCAGCTAAGACTGTACACTGTTTCCCAAATTTGATTTATACATACTTGACAAGTCTCCTTCACAGTTTTCTGTTCCATCAATTAAATAAAAACTTTCTTACAATTAATATATAGAGTAGTGTTATATTATGTATCATAGGGAATAAAGATGCCCACACGCAAAAAAAAGAATTTACCAGGACAAATGGCAGAGGCATCATGATCTGAAGAATATGAATAAAAGTGTGATTGTATGGAGAATTCCATATACTGCTCTCATTTCCAATACAGTTCAAATCAGCAATAACAAAAGACCACCGGTAGTCATAGTAATAATCTGATGTTCCAATAGCACCTGTCTATAAAAAAGTACATTATCTTACACAAACACAAAACATGCTGTATGAGAAGTATCCAAAATGATACCAAACAACACTGGCATCTTCTTCTCCAATATTGTTCCCCAAATGTTATTTATGTGTACTTCTACACAACCATAAAATGAGCTATCTCCACTGAATCTAATAGTCCCATTCTCACAGAGAGATAATAAAATGAATGATACAGATGATAGTAATGTTAACCATAAGTCAGTAGCTAACATAAATGCAATATTTATTACCTTTATATATAACAGCTTCATATGCTAATAATGGCTATGACGTCCAGTGTAAACATGAGTATAGTAATAGCTCTGAGTACACTTCACCAAATTAGTTGATGCTCCATTGTAGTACAAATATCCAAGTAGAATGGGTCCATTGCATTGTGAAAATGGCAAATTTCTAAAAAGGGTATATGAAAAGCAATGCAGTGTACATAAATATCAATGTAATAAAAAGTCATATAAATATCAATTGTCAATGGCCGTTGATCAATCTGATTACATATAATTTGGGCTTCCTGACTACCCCAAATACTGTATGCATAAAACATGTCTATTGAAACACGCTTCCACTCTTCCTTGATATTGTGGTACACCTACTAAATGAACATTTCTATCAATGCAATTGCTCTAAGTGACAACACTCTTGAGCTATAAAATAATCAAATAGCTCACGATACTGACAATATAGCACTCTCATTTATAAAGTATATTGATGTCTTTACTGAGAGAAGAAGAATAGTGTAGGAGATCCATTATAAGGACAATCCAGAATAGTGTTCTTATTAGCAATACATTTTAAGTCTATGATGCTGTGTTTAGTTACTACTGCACCAAGAATTTGTATACTTACATAAAAGTGAAATAGAATTGCCTGAAATAAACCATATCAATCTAAAGGGTGTCTTAAGTTGTTTACAGACCACATTGTTATTCAAGAGGTCAGCACAAATATTACTTCACGTATTATTCAAGTAACTAATTTAGTTCATTGTCTCAAGACATATTCTCCCATAATTCTTCCCTGTCTGACCAAGCTATTAAGCAACTTAGTTCTACACTCATCCAATTTCTAAATATACAACTTACAGATGCTGTGCTAACACCTATTTTATATGCCAAGTCGGCATTTGGTATAACAAGCCTCAATTTCAACAAAATAAAAAAGGACTCATGTAATAAGCCCATCTCATTGCAGCTTCGAGACTTAGTATCACTTACAACAACAGGCTGTAATAGTTTAAGAAACAAATAGTAATTCTTGAATCCTGTATAAAAACATGTTTTTGCACCAACTTTCTCTAAAATTGTGCCCCAAACTTAAGTATACTCAGTTGTAGTTTTAAGTTCTGTATCTCAGTTAACAAGTGCATACAGTTGGAGAAAGTTGTCATCTTATACAGTTCCTTGATAATCCATTCATGTTATTTGTTTTTATCTTCTCTTTTAGTAAAAACAGCTGTTCTTCTAGTTCCTTATCTTTCTGTAATGCATCCATTTGGAGGTGCCACTCACTAATCTCCATTCCTTCACTCTCAAGCAAATGAAAATTTATCTCAGGTTGTTCATTTTGTCATTATTAATGATGTATCATCAAATGCTCCTACTTTCTTTCCTTTATCTTCATACAAGTAGCTACTATCTTTTCCAAAATCATTACATCATTCTCCTTATCTATTTCGTTCTTACGATTGTAAATGACCATATCATCAAACATACTCTCATCTCTTTCTTCCTGTTCTTCTTTGTCTCCAATCATTCTCCTTATCGTATTTAGCATTTTCATCAGCATGGTATTCTAGTTCATCTCCATTTTCATTCTCTCCTCTAACATTGACAAAATTCCCTTTTTGACAATCTGTTACATCAACTGTTGGCATATAATCATCAGCAATCTAAATCAGCAATGAATTAATGTTTATAACAAGATATAATGGCTTAACTTAAGATGTTTACTCATTGCTTTTCTAGAGCAAGCAGGCATAACATTTTTTTGAGTATATATAACAAAATTTTGAGGGGATATAATCAATATTATTAGGGTTACTAGATGGTTTTCCTATTTTTGGAAAAGATACATGAATATACACAAGTAAAATACAGTTCATCTCACCTGATACAAAGTGCTTACTGCAAATTTGAAAATGGCTAGTATAGGCTTCGATCCATTTGTCTTTCATCAAAGCTATCACCCAAGAGCTTAAGTCACTTTTTCAAACAAGGAAGTCGAAAAAAATTTACTCCAGGCTTCACTATCCTGTTTGCACACCCAACAGCACAACATAACATTACTATGCTGGACCCTTTTGCCCTACAAAATGATGATAAATGTTGAAATTTTTCCCTATGGCCATGTTTATTTATGGTCAAATGAATTATCAATGAAACAGGTCTATACTTCAAACTTTTTGTATTCTGTGACTAGTACTGTGTTATTAACTCAGAAATTATTAAAATCAAAGTATATTAACAATTAAGGAATGGCAATCAAAGAATTTGTCAGACATTTTAATAAAAACAATAAATGTGTACAAAACATCTACACAAATAACAGCAAATATCTGAAAATTTGGCAGTTCCTGTTCAGAAACGTCAAGCGTTTGAGTTTATCGATAACTTCGTTCTTGTTGCAGCTGTTGACTGGTACCTAGCGAATAGAGGTGTGTTCTCATTATTGCTGTTCTGTGTGTTTTCATTGCCGTGACTGTCTTTATTCTCTTCGTCGTAATCAATCACTTTGAGAATGATATTCCTTGCTATCCAAGAACAGAATCCAATAAAAATAAACGGCAGAAGAGATGATATTAATTTAGTGATGCCATCTTCATGTGGATATATAGCCAAAGAAGAATAGTATATTGTTAGAAAAAAAGATAAAGTGACGAAAGTGTACGTCCCAATGAACAAAATTTTTGCCGACAATGTTCGGTTGCAACAAACTTTACGATTGTGCACTGCTGTTGCAAACGAAAAAGCAAGGGCAATGTAATAAGTTACAAAAATTAAAATTACTGTTCCAACTTGAAGAGGAATTGTAATTAGTAGTAAAAAAATCCATCCAATATGGTATGATATCATTCGGACAAACAACATTATTATTATAAAAGCAACATGAAAGCGTTTAGAAACAGATTGCTTGAAGGTACTTACACAGCAAATTATCCCAACAAAGTCTACAAGAAGGAAGAGTAAAAAAGGTACAGGAATAGGCAAAACAAACAACCAAAACAAAGCATTAGAAAATTTACGATATATAGTGCAATTGTATATAATGATGATAAGTAACACTACAATACTTGAACAAATAAATCCACAAAATAAAGAACATCGTAAATTTTTGTTTGTGGACTTTTTAGAATATAGAGAAGGAAACACAATCTTGTATAATATAAGTGGAACTATGACGCTTAATGCTACATTGAGATAGTGATGAGCTATTCCAATAAATAGCAAATTGCCATCACCATTATAACTAATATCATTTATGCTATATCCACGAGTATTAACTCCAAATGATGAAAAGTGTGGAAGCTACACAGTGAAACATAACAACATAAATATGCAATAAATATGACAGTTGCCCATACCTTTAATACTAACTTCTGTAGCAATATCATGTCAGGTTGACAAAGAGGGTCAATTACTATATTTGTCACTCCAAATCTGTAGTTAGTTGAGTCTTCAAGGAAAAAAGTAAGTCCACTCAACTTCATAATTATATCTGGTCTAAAAGACAAAAATAGTGCTGTCCCATACCAATAAAAAATTACATCAGGTTTAATATCATTAAGGTATGGTTGAGTAGGCATAACACCGTGGTTCTCATTAGATGTATTGTAGTAGATATTAACTGTCACCCATAGGGAGAGGACATTGTTAGGAGAGAAGAATCCATCATCTATACTCTCTATATTAGGTGGATTAGCCTTGAGTGATACCTCTAACTCTTTAAGGGAATTAACACACTTATCATTCTCAGAAGCACCAGATATAGCACTGACAACAAACACTACTCCTAACAATAGGGAAGCTCTGCACATTGTCATCATGTTGATGTATGCATAAGGTTGATAACCTCCTTTTATGCAGTAGTAAGAGAAATAAGGGAGAGCACCTGGGAATCTCCCAAATTATTGATAATTAAATTATTTTACTCAAGTAGTGTTTATCACATGATGAAATAGTCTATGAATGATATTGTAATTGATGATTCAAGCACTATAAGTTATATGATATAATAGTCTATGAATGACATTGTAATTGATGATTCAAGCACTATAAATTATATGATATAATAGTTGTTGAAAAGGCATAGGTGGAGAGGTAATAGGTATGATAGAACATTTCAGACTTTATGTTTGTCTGTACAACCAATACTAAAAATCAATAAACAAAACCAAGCTATATATACAACACAACAACCAATCAAAATACATCTAATGAGTCCATAGCAACAGCCAATGAAATAGCTGGAATAGAGTCCTCGACAGATGATAAGATGTTGATGTATGCATAAGGTTGATAACCTCCTTTTATGCAGTAGTAAGAGAAATAAGGGAGAGCACCTGGGAATCTCCCAAATTATTGATAATTAAATTATTTTACTCAAGTAGTGTTTATCACATGATATAATAGTCTATGAATGACATTGTAATTGATGATTCAAGCACTATAAGTTATATGATATAATAGTCTATGAATGACATTGTAATTGATGATTCAAGCACTTTCAGTTCATTATATTATGAAAGCCAAAGTCGGACATTCAATTCTACCTTATAATTTCATATTCTGCTTTGAATTTTTCCAAAAATATTCCAATTCTTTTTGCTATCCTTCGATGCAATATTTAATGTAATATTCTCAATATTGTTAATAATACAACCCCTGGAAATTTATTAAACTTGTGGGGTATGTTATTGGAATCAAAGAAAACATTTCCAAAATGGAAGATGAATAATGGTCTAGTTAAAAGCACATCATCTAACATTGTTAAAGTTTAGATATAATCAACTATACAGTGGTACATGTTATTATCATACATACATTAACTGGTAACACGTTATTTAATGAATTTTAGTTGAGTTTGTTTGTCAGTCTAACAATGGAAGACTGCAGGTAAACCTGACCCAGCTTAACATATTTTGTAAACTTACCTTTGCCTTGGATTCTTCTAAAACAGGTAAAGATTTCTTCTTGATATTTGCCACCTCTAACTATTAATAAAATGTTTTGACTATGCTATTGTCAATTTAAAAGAAAACAGTTTAGACCAGATATCACAATGGTCTGGATTATAATGGCAGGCTTAATTAAATTTTCAAGCTTGAAAATATTCTTTGTTACTTTCTTTCCAAGACCAATTTCAAAAGAGTGACTGTTGTGAATTCTATAATACTTCACCTTTAGTGATAGAAAATCTTTTCATTGTAGAAACAGGTTGCAGTTTTCTTATAATACTTTGAAGAAAAGTTTGTTTTACTTGTATGACACTGCATTCCAAGTTTAGCAGTTCTAAAATTGACACCTTTATAATAATAATATTGTACATATTAGCATAAAAAGTAGAACATTTGTGATGATGTATTTGTTCAATCGGTCAACAGCTATATATGGAGTTGGAGTATATAGGAAATGAAGACCTTTTGCAATCTATTTTCTTTTTGAGTTCTTTGTGATACCCTTGCCAGATAGTTGTGGTTATTTTGCTGACCTTTATCTAGCTGCCAATTTTTTGGGAGTTGTTATGTAGCGCTGATCAATACAACAAACATGATGAATTGTAAAATCAGGCTATTTTCTTTGTTTACTGCTTTACAGTTAGTAGTTTTTAGTCAATAATTATTTTTGAAATTCTTTATCTTTCCACAGTCAAAAAAAACAAAGTTTGAATTTTGATGAGGCAGTCATTTCCATTAAGTTGTGTCGTAATTTATATCAATATTCTACTTCAGCCAGCTTTGTCAATCAATTCATTAAATGTAGCCATTGGAGTACACCAGTAATTTCTACATAATAAGTTTCAGTTAAATAATGTCATATTAAAGAGGAGTCTAATGGCCATGCTGGCCCTTTGTGTAACATAGGAAGCTCATCATGTACATTAGAAATGTTCACAGTAGAGGGTAACCCCAAAAATTCTTCCAAACAAATGACTGGACATTTGTTAGAGATTGCCACTCCATTGAGAAGACAAACACAGAAACCACACTTTTGTGGCCATTGCTAGTTGTTTCCCATAACTAATTGCAAGAAAAAATTTATACTATGAAATGTTTTACTGATTTATGTCATGTGTGATGACACTTTTTCTGATAAACTAGTAGTAATATCAGTAAGTGTTTTTACTATGGAATGTGCCATTGTCAGTTGCTTACATTCACTCATCCATCAATGAACTTGTTATTGCCAATTAGTTCAGTTCATTTTCACATATTATGTTAATATAATAATACAATTGATGAACAAACAACACATATTGTGTCTTTACATTGCCATGACAAAATAAATTCACATAAATATTTTGTAATGTTATTTCAAATCTGTTTCAGAAAGTATAACTTGGCAAACAATTTGTAAACAGAATTTGATTAAGGCTAAAAAATACTTTTATTATTAATGCAGCCATTATAATAAAAGAGGTTACTGTGCTTGTATGTACTGAACTTCTTAATCGTATGTATCAAAATTAAATAAAGAAAGATCTTAATGGTTATATATCATTATTTTGTTAATAAAGTAAATTGTCTCAATCTGTTGACTCAAATGATAGTCCCATTTCTTTCCTGAACTCTTCTTCCTGGTCCATATATTTTTCATATTGTTCCTCAGTTATCAAATGTATGTTCATTTCATTTTCCCTCACTTGTAACTTGTATCGCTTTGCTAACAGTATAAGAACAATTAAAATAACTGCACTCTTCAATACATAGTAATAAATATCTTGACAGGTAATGTCTTCTTTACAATTAAATAGATACCTTCCATTGATATCAATAACATGACCAACTCCATTTGCTGCAGTTTGAGCTATAATGATGTTGGGAAAATCAAAGCATAGAAAATTCCAAATAATATTTCAGGCATGATCATAGCCTTGTATGATGTTGAGTCCACATGGAATTGTTCTTTACAAGATAAAATGAATACATAATAAATAGTAGTGAATAAGGCAAAAAGGAGGCCTAGTCCAGTTCTCTTGAGCATATACTGGGAATGTGATTGTAGAAACATGGATGTAAAACAAACTGATATATTAGGACGACAACTTCAGATACTAGAGAGGAGAATGTTTGATATAACATAAAGTCTGAAAAGAAATGGAGATTTTATTGGTTTGTTTTGATGGCATTTAATGACAATTGCTGACCACAAGACAACCCCACCAGACTTATTAGCAGTGGTGTTAACCTTAAAATAGCCTTGACATCTTGTACCTCGTCTTCTGAGAAAGGTCCTTCATATTTTTCCATACCGAGATCAAGTTGTGATGGGTAATTCTCCTCCCAGTAACTACGATTACCTGGGTGTTTGTTCTTTAAGAAATAATTGAGTACTTTAGCAATTAATATGACAGGATTGATTTTATAACGTGTAGTATCCAGCCAGTGTTTCAACAATGAGTTACTTACAATGACAAAAGACACACTCACACCTGATAATACATAACACACTATTGCAAGTTGTTTGATTAGAATCAGTCCAATTTGATAAATGACATATATAATAGGTAAACTTGCAGAGTGCAAGTGAATTATAGCACTCAGTTCTACAGCTGAAGCTCCCACAGATTGATCAATACTAAATTTAACAATGTTAGAACGAAAACTACAATATCCAATGACTTGTGTAATGTAACCAGCAAACAATAATAATGTGAAGAAAATTGTGGAATCTGACTTGTATTGAAATCATTTCATAGTTTTTACCTCATACTATAAGATCATTTACATTAGTATGGCTGGTGAAGTCACTGATGTAATGGTTAATTAAAGCCATCACAGGGTTATCAAAAGACTATTTCATAGTTTGAAGGCATTATGTGAAATTAATCATAACATACTCAAAGGTCTTACAGTTAATGAAAATTGGTAGTCATAACTAACCTCTGCTAATAACACCTCTCTTAGTCTGACTGTGTATGTAGCTGACTTCTGCAAAAGAAAGAAGTAAACTTATTGATCAAACATTAATTACATCCTATATGATGATAAAATTTACAGAGTGTGAACTGATATACTGGATTCTTCTTCTCCATGTCATCAGCTGCTTCATCATTTAAACTTCTAAAACAATGGTAAAATACAATGTTAGTATTTCAATTAGTTGCTTTTATTTTGTTAGTTTACTGATATATTACAGCTTGTATACTAGATCAAAACTAACATTGCTGTTCATTAATTACCTTTTAGTTTTGTCGTAAGGTTTGTTTACAATAGTATCAAACATAACTGTACAGCAGTGGAGTGTAATGAACTAAATCAAGAAATCATAATGTTTTCTACTTATTATAGTCATTATAATACTTGTATAGGAAATCATTTTGTAATTTATATTGATGCAGAACAAACTATATAACTTTATCATAATTTTAGTTTTAAAAGCTGTATGCATGTGTCTTATAAACTATACCTGTTATGTTTAATAAACATGACTCATAATAAATAGATAAGACACTAGTGTACATATTTATTACTACATAAAGAAAAATATGACAAATTGTGAATATAACTTGACTTACCACTAAAACTGAGAGAGGGAGTCATAATATTGCACAAGTTAATTCTCATACAGGTGTGAAATAATTCGCTAATGATTGCCACACCCAGGAGACCAGGTGCATACTTGGTATGATAATTATAATAGTATTATTATAATTATTGTATAGTGTATTATAATATTGTGATTATTCATAGTCTTTATACTGTCTACTTATCGTAAATCAAGTCCCGATCATAGTTTATGGACAGGTAAATTTAAATATATACACCTGTAAGTTACGACTTCATTAAGTTACATATACAAGTACAGTAGAACTTATAAGCTCTAGCTATATGACCAATTCATATGAATAAATTCATTTTATTTTACATAGATCAAATCAGTGATGTCAGATCCACCACCTTCTAAAATTCAGCATCACAAATTACCTTGTTACTGCCAAATATGTGGTGGAAGAGAACGTGATTATCGTACAGTTAAACGCCACTCTTCATATGTTAGTCTCTCAGATTTATCCATTATTATACATGACTGGTAATGCCATATATACTCATGAGGTTGACAATGATGGGGTCACCCATAATGATTCCTGAAAAAGTATAAAATGAAGACACACCTATTCCTCTAGATATGGATAGTATTCTGGATCCTCATGTTGAAATTCAAAGGCGTCAAGCTGAAAGTGGCTATTCTAGTCACATTGTTAGATTTGTTATGGAAAAATTACACATCAAACTACTTCATGGCTATTCTTGCACTGAATTTGAGAAGCATTTAGAAAATGTTTCGTAAATAGCTAGTAGTCTATGTATAAAGATATATTGATGTGGGTTATGAATAAAAACAACATACCATAAATTCAAGTACTGAATTATATTGCCGTGACATAATATTATATGCAATTCAGTGATGTCTGTGAAGAACAGACACCGTCTCTGTGAAATGTTGTTAAAAAGTTGTAAGCGTCCTTGGCATGTTGGTAGTGTCTCTTATCTGAAAAGCAATGACAACACAAATATTAGGACATGAATGTGTGTAACTCACTAAAAATTGGTCTTCGTCCCTTGTTAATGATGTGTCAATCCTAATGAGTCCCACTTCTTGTAATATATTGTTGTATGTTATTGTAATTTCTTGCGTCAAGTTGTTAGTCAATAGTTCAGTAGTTTGTCTTGCCCTTGATAAGTCAAATGAAAGTACATAAATTGGTCCTTTTAAACGTCTTTGTAGTTCTCGTCCTGTCTTGTCAGCTTGTTCACATCCTAGAATTGTTAGGTTTCATTCTTTGTTGCTTTCTCCGTGGCTTATAAAGTAAAGATGTCTTGTAACCGTAGTTGTAAGTCTCTTTCTTTCAAAATTGTTCTAGATTGGATAGGTATTGTTGATTATAATACTTAATACTAGGGATTTACCTCTGAATTACTACTCTCTGGAACAACCTGCTCAGCCATACTTAACTATAACAGTAGTCACATGGTTATATGTAGGCATGGCAATTTAAAGTGTTAATAAGCTAAATAATTTGCATGTACATATCTACCAATGTAATCATAAGGTTAATAGATTTGTTATAGTTATAGACTAATAGAAAAGTTAATTTATGTAACTTACAGCTCAGTTTTAGCTCTTTCTAATAGTATGTACCTTGACTTTCAACTGTGCTATATAAGTTCTCATTAATGACTTTCTCAATTGTAGGTCAGAAAAGATCATCCTGTTGTTCATCTTATCATATTCCTGTATTGAGATTTAACTTATCAGAGCATAGCAATTCATAGTTAATACATACGTGATATAATAATTATATAAATAAAGGAGAGGAGCAAACAGACTTATACAATCAAGTATATAAACCACCTTGCCTGCCATAGGGAAAACAATGGAAATTATAATTTCCTTACAAGTCTGATCTTCTAGCCATTTCTATTGTAGGGAAAGCATGGGATTTAATCAGGTGGCCCGGCACTATGTGGGGAAACCACGTAACTACTATGTGTGGTTTATATATAGGGAAATAGAATATTTTTCCTGTGAAGGCACTTGACATGACAGCACTTGGACTACAATCTTTCAAAGCATCGAAGAATTGGCTATGGAGATGAAAAAGCGTTGGAATGTAGGATTGAGGAGAGGAACTAACTGTTCACAGAAGGTTCCTGAGGACTATCATGACCAGCTGGTAATTTTAAACAACCAACAAGGCAGCAAGTAAGAGAGTAGATATCACAAGCATGGTACGAAATTCAAGATGAAATTATCATCATGTTATTTAAGAAATGTGGAATATCTAATGCATTAGACTGAAGTGAAGACAGTGAGATTCGAGAGGAGATATCAACAGATTTTGAAGATGAAATTGCTGGCGAGGAAGAACATGAGGAGGATGACAATGAAGAGGAATTTGACCCATTTGATGATTGAACACTAATTAATTAAAGAATACTCATGTTAATTAACTATTCATGAGTGGGCGCTTATTAGAAGCCGATTTTTAAAAATCCGGCTTTTAAATTCCAAATGAACTGTTAAGTTCCCATACTCGGGGAACTACGGTATGAAAATCTGTACCTTACTTTCCTTGAGCATCAATGGAGATTTCAATTATGTACATAATCATTGTTATTATGTTGTTGTTGGACATAATGAGTTTATGAAAATTCTAGATAATCAATTCAGTAACAAGCAAGCTAAGTCTCCTGCCAGTGGATTGGTTGCAAAGAAGATCAGAAAGGAAAGATCACCTTCTGCTACTGTTCCACCTAACAATATACCAATATGGGCAATAAAAACTAATACTAGTGAACATAGTAATTATTATATAATCATCACTTTGTACTCTTAATTAGGTGATAATTTTGTTGCCAAAAATATAACTCCCACTCATTAAGGTACATGTAATTTATATTTATAGTAGTCATTACATCTTACCATAGCTGTTTGTGTGAACTATATCTATAGATCTATCTCTGAAATGAATTAAGGTATATTACTTGATTCATACTTTGTGATAACTTTTACAGGTTGTTGTACAAACGTAACCTCTTATGTGATCATTTATGAAAATTATAATATCTATCATCTATTGGCAGTCATTATTTACATGTATATATATAATGTATCACTCCATACTACGTGGCAAATGCCATGAACTTCTATACTTACTAAAAAGTCTTTTATAGCTACACAATCATAATTATGATACACTTGACAACTCTAATGTAGTTTATTTGATGTATTATAGCTGTTAATTTTAGTCTCTTATATAGTTGTGCTTGAGGCTCAAATTTGCTGTTGAACAGAATGGAACTAAGCATTACATCATAATTGATTATTGACTGTATACATAAACTCAAATTCTTTTCAATAAAACATTGTTGCAGTATAATTTATAATGATCTTTATCTAATGTACATAAAGTTTACAAAGAAGTTAATGTCAAGTGTACAATGCTTTGTACATGCTTTGTCCAAATCAGTTCATTTACTGTAGTCTACTGACGTAGAAATGACAAGTGTCAGCCATTGTAAACTATGATGTAAACTAGAGTTTACATTATAGGTTACAGTATTGTTCACAAAATATTTAGTCCTTGTGAATCTGTGAAGGCTTTGATTAATGGAAAAAATTCACCTCGTGTTGTGCCATTGTTACTGAATATATAACATGGATATGCCTTGTGATAACACCGAATGAAATCGAATGAATATTGGATCTGATCAACTTCTGTTTGCACAAGCTTTTAATTATTGAGGGACTAAGCAGCTTTAATAAGATATTTAAACACATATATTAAGTGGAAAATATATTGTGGCTCATGTTAACTTTGAGCTTTTGATTTTTAGCTTTAATTTCCAATTAAAGGTATCAAAGTATTTTATACCTGTTAATGCAATGTAAGTCAATAGTGAATATATTTTATACAATTCCAAACTTAGTTGTATTACTCATAGTAAAGTAAGATCAAATAGAAACTTCTATGTTTGTGCATTACAAAACAATGAAGCTATTAATATTAAATATAAGACCAAACATATTTTAATATGATTCAGTTTACTACTGATAAAGTTTATTTTTTATTTTTGCAGTCACGCAATTATATAATTTTCTATTGCAATTTTTGTGAATTGTTTATTTTCTACATAAATTCCAGTAAGATATCTCTATTATATTACAAAATCAATAGCTAATTTTATGATCTACATTTTAACTATTATATTTATTTTAGCCAAACTAAAGCACATTATCATTTTAGAGTAGATACAGAAAGATCACTATCTCACTTATATATGTGTCATTACAATGATCAGTCATTGCACGTGTATACACGATATATGAGTACATACACGAGATTTTGTGTAAAAAGCAGATACATGTAGATACACGAACATACAAAAATATTACACAAATTATCGTCTATCATCTACTGACCACACCCATACCGGGCACACCCTAACGTGGTGTAATAAAGAAAAATGCCTACGATACCATTAGCCTGAGGTTATCCAAAAATTTAACCCCTCGTTTTCTCGGTTTTGTTGGCGTGTATTACCGCACGTGATCAACCACATTGTGGACAAGTTAGAACAACCATGTTGAGTCACTTAGGATGCTAAGGATCTGTTAAGAAGATAAAGGACCTGATGTAACCAAGGGAACAAAAGATAATGAAAAGAGTCTTATTGCTCGGATTTGTATATATTTGAGAGGATATAACAATACTAATCATAAGTAAGAAAGATATATTATACACTTTAAAATCATTGTGTTTCTTTGATGTTACAAAAATGACATATATAATTAGCTGGTATAGTAGTTAGTTGTGGTTGTGTACAATAGAGACGTAACTATACTGTGCATATGTCACACTTTATCCATTCAACAATATCAACAACAGTTTTGTCATCTTTCAAACAGCTACCACAGAATTTGATGTCAGCACTCTCAAGGTCTTTTTCAATTTTATTCATTTCTTTAACAGTAGGCCTTGACAGAGTTAGAGTAGAACTGTATGTTCTCTTTTTTGTAGAAAAAAAAAAATGTTGATGTTCACAGTTTTTATTTGGTGACACCTTTTGTTTAACAGGTAGCTTTTTTTTCAATGATTTGTTGGTTTATAACAGTTATTACAGAGATAGCAGCTTGAACATGCCTGTTAGCAGCCTGAATAGCATCTATATTTTGACAGTTAGTAACTAGTGCTTCAAGTTTTTGAAGTTTCTTTAACAAGCTTGTTTTAGTTTGTGTCAAAGCTAATGCTTTTCACCATGTTCTATCTATGTGCCAGGCACAAATAATTTTCTTAGTATCTCCTTCACCAAACACTGCTTTCCATGCATTAAAGTAATTGTCAGCGTCATCTGACATGAACCATGATGGAGAAACCACACCACTACTACCTTTAATGGCTGCAAAGAAAAGTATCAATGATATTGCATCTTCTCTGTTAGAAAGCATCCAAACTACTGGTATTCCTTTCCCATATTAATCAATCACAACCAGTGTTATTAGATTGAAATGGTACATGTTGGTACCATGTGTGGTATCTATGCATACTGTGTCATGCCCAAAAGCCTTTAGCATGTCCCTCTGAAATTCTGTTTGAATACATAACAGAAAATCATCATCTGCCAAATTATCTAAATTATCAGGTTGTGGTCTCCCTTGCTCTTTATAAATTAAAATGAGGTTATAAGGAAGTGCTTGCATATCTAATATCCAGGTGTTGACACTAATTAAGTCGTTGGCATGACGATTTAATGCCCTTGATGTTGTATTGAGTTATTATGTTGTGGATGTCCTGTCTGGTAATTAAGTGTTCTCGTTTGATATTGTTGTATACTGACTCGCGAATATTATCTAAAATGTGTTCCATACTCACTCCCTCTTAGCAATATCCTGTCAAATTGTCAAAGGTATTTGTAAATAAGCTAACTGTGTTGTGTAATTATAGTGTGTAGGGCAACAGTAACAATGAATTTTGTGTGTGTTGATGTCCTGTACTGCTTTGATATAAGCCGAGCACTGAGATCCTATCTTAGCTGTTCCTTGTGTTTTTAATTGACGTTTTCCAGTTCCCTCATATTTGTATGTACCTACTCTGTTACAGTAATAGTAAAACACTTTCATACCATTGGAGACCTGTGGTGCACACTTAAGAACAAATAAGGAACGTGTAGTTGTTTCAAACTCTTCCTTCCATTCATAAAATTCTTCTAATGTATCAAAACGTATCTCCTTTTCTTCTATAGACAGCTGATGGTTTGATTGAAGATGTAGGAGTAATTTTTGAAGCCTTGTCACTCTTTGGTAAAAGATATTAATTAAAAAAGGTAATGAACACATGTTATCACAAACCTGCTATTACATAGAGTTCACATAACTAGACCACTTTCCACGTCATTATGTGCACTCCTCATGTGTTTTGAGAGACCACTTTGAATGAATAACCCCTTCCACACATTGAACATGTGTGTTTTTCACTAGTTGACTTAGACTTGCTGGAAATTTTGTAACTGTTACCAAATCAGTAAACAATAATATGTGTACTTTGTATTCAGTATTACCTACACACTTTGTGTGAGCTTCTGTATCACTTTTTGTCTTATTGGATGTAGTTTTAAATAATGCTGCCTTCTTCAGACAGTCAGTGTTGAAGGCATCAGATTTAAATGTTTTATTTTTTTTCAAAGAAAGAGAGGTTTTAGATGTTAAGGATGGCTTAGCCCCACCTGATTTACTAATTAGTGGTTTATGTAGACATTTAGCATCTTCAGGTTCTAGAAAGACAGGTTGGTAGTTGAATCCACTTAAAGGAATTGGTGACTGTAGTAGTGATGCTCTGATGTTATATTCTCTGCAATTTATAGTTGAAAATGGATCAAAGTATTCATCGTGAAAACTCACAACAGTTGTCCACACAAAATTTCTTCTATTAATATTTTCCTTAACAGTCCCATATGTTCCTATAGTTAAAGAAAGTTTAGGTATGGTCACTGTGTCATTATAAAAACCTGATCAAAATCCCAAGTCAAATCAAAGACATGGCAATAAGACAAACACACCACAGTCTACACCATTAGTTTGGAGAGGTTGATCCTATAATCAAACTGTCATAATGCATACCTCATTTCTATTACGTACCATTCTGTGAATGTACTTCCACTGATCTCAGTTAGGTACTGGTATGTTTCTTTCAATGCATCTTTGTTCCAAGAATAACTTGATTTGAATTTGAAAGAATGTTCTTGTAGTTAGGACTATAGTACTTTAATTTTGTCCAATAACTTTGCACAGATCCTTTGTATGAATTGAAATATTCTGCTTGTCTCTGGTTGAAGTCTATAACCTGTTTTGTGTACAGAAGTAGTAATATAATAATATGCAACTGATTTTGTACTAGTAGTGTCCAATGACAATCAGCATGGTTAATAATACACAATAGTAGATCATGTTCTGTGAGGTTGACCTATGTATCAGTAAATGGCATTTTAAAAATTGTTTACGTACATTTCGATGTAATTTTGTAACTGACTTGTATCCATGTAAGCATAACTTCCTGATAAACTGAGAGCCTAATACATAAACCTTTTTTTCGTTCTGACAAAATATATAATACAGAATAGTAAGTTAGATTTATCATACTGTTGTTTATCCCTTTGTCATTATGATGTCCATGTATGTTTCAATGACCTGAAATCATTGTTTTGTTCAGAAAGACCATATAGTAGTATACACATAGCATTCATCTCATCTGTTAGGTAGTCCGTTGTAGTGAGACACATAATTGATGACATAGACAATATGTTGTTTCTATTGCCTGTAAATTTTGCAGTTTCTATATGAAATGCACATGTACATTTGTACCTTCATCTAATTGATAGAAAAGCATGAATGGATTTTGTTGAATGATTGTTACTGTACTAACAGGAGTAACCTATGTTACTAGTAATTGATTATATTTACAAATACAATTTTGCACATACATTAATGTCACTGATATAGAACTATTGAGTATTGTTTTCTGTGGAGCGTATAAATGAAGAGTAGTGTCGATTTTGATGTTTCACTATCCCCACAAGTTTATAAATAGCACTGCCTACTTTTAATGTAGTTTTCTGAATGTGATATAAATAAACATACATACAGTGTTAATATACAGATGTATGTGTTAGCTACATACATCTTATCTAATGTTTTATACCTGTACTTGTACAACTGGACATTCAGTTCTATTAAACATAACAATTGATATCATAAATTTTATTTGTTACAATATGTTTGACTAACAATGTTGAAAGTCTTTGTTATGTGAATACATAAAATGTTGGCATGTTTTGTTACATCAAAAGTCTGAAAAGATTCACCACAGCTTCCACACCTAAATTTGTATTATATTAAACTTAGGGACACATCTATGACTAGTCTTGTAAAATAACAGGATTATAGGTCCATACCCTTCACAGATGTAGTCTATAATATTGTCTGAATTATCTAACTCATCAAAAATCAAGTCCTGAAGGTGGATTTTCTTGTTATCCTGTTCAACATAATATTGAGTATCACTCTTAATATTATTACTAACATGTATTTTCAATTCAAGCACACTACTAGTCTGTGTTTTACTGTTGCTGTAATTACATTTGTTACATGTCACTGTGATAAAAAGAGTCAGATAGCTGATAAAAATATTACTGAATTATAACCTGTTTCCATCCAGTCATGAAAAAACTTGTTCTACTAGTTGTTTTGTCCTGTAGTCAATAATAAACATTTTAAAATGTGATACAAAGCCTTACCTTGCATCAAATAATTCAGTTAAATTATTGACTAGTTGAATGTAATACTCATGAGAATCTTGTATCTACCAGGAACAAATGATTCATGCATATCTGCTTGCAATAATAAACTCTTATATTTATTGTATTTTTTCTTTTTTACTTGATAGAGTTTGAACAAGAGATTCTGATGGAAGTGTTATTGTACCACTGCTATACCTGTACATGTTGTATAGGTTTCGCAATATCTTTAATAAACATACTCCTGTGTGACAGCATAAGTTTGTATTAATTTGAATTTTTTAACTTTAATTTTACAATAATATATATATTATACCTGATTATGTACATTCACAACATGTATGTTTGCTGGTTGATTGGAGGAATTCTAAAAAAATAGGGTGGTTCAGCAGACACTGGAGGACACTACTAACATAGCAATTGCTAGCTGTGTTAGTGATACCAGGAGGCTGTAATGCTATATAAAATAGCATTGCTATAATTTTGTTCCCGTGAATAAACGTGCATTGTTTGGTCTTGCGCATGCTTGAGCCAGTTTTGAAGAAAAGGGTTAAAAATTGAAGGCTGGCACTCGTTACCTACTCTGCTTCATGTAGCTATCCCAATGCTTGTAAAGCTAAATGTAAAGAGTGCTCTCAATTTTATAAGTTCACTAAGTCAAGCAAAGGTAACCTTTTAAAACACCTTCAAAACTCTCACGGCCAGCTGTTATAGATGCACAGGGAGAAAAAGCAACAGTCTGTTGAAGGTCAGAGTATTCTTGATAGCAATGCCCAGTTATCGAGGAGAGCGCGAAAGAATTTCAAGAGCCAAGATGTTATCCTAACAACATCACTCGTTAGAAATCTTGTTGGTTCTGATGGACTGCCACTACAAGTAGCTGAACAGGAGTGGTTCCACCGATTCATGGCTGATGTTAAGACACGGTTTCAGCCTGTTTCCAGAGTAGTTGTCAAGAAAAGGTTACAAGTGTTGTATCAGAAAGAAAGGGATCAAATGCTTGACTTCTGGACTGGTGAGACCGTAGGAGTTTTATGGGCTGTACTGTCCATTACATTAGTGAGAAAATGTTAAAACATCATACGCTATTTTTCAAGGAAGTACCTCCACCCCATACATCAGAAAATTAATGTTAGAAATAATTTTGAATATCAACTTGACCATTTAAATGTTACTAGCATTGTTGTAGTGACAGACAATGCCGCTAATATGAAGTTTGCTTTTCACATGGCTGCTGATGACAATGATGACACACCAGAATTTGATGATAGTTATAGTGACATGCATGAGGACGATGAGAATGAGTTTGTTGAATCACTTGAAGGCTGGACAGTTACTCCAATTCACTTTGATGGTTGGATAGGATGTGCAGCTCACAAGCTTCAGTTGGTTGTGCACATGGGATACAAAGAACTGTTGGTCTTTAGAAGAGTTCAAGTTGCCTTTCGTAAGCCTAAATCTATTTGTACTCTCTCTCGTCAGCCAAGCCATCTTAAATATGCATTATCTGCCAGAATACCGATTCCAAACGAGACTAGATGGAATTCATTTTTACGTCTTCATGAGCATATTTTGAAACACTTTGACAATATTAATGCAGCAATAAACACAGTTAATAAGCAAAGTTTGATACTTTTGTCAGCCGACAAGGATAATCTTTCTAAAGTTGTTTATGTAATGTAGTTGTTTGCCAAAGCAACTGACCTCTTTCAAGCAGAGAAGAAGCCTACATCTGGCTCTGTTATACCAATCATTGATTCATTAGAAAATGCTCTATTAAGCATGGAAAGAGAAACACCAGCAATCAATGGTTTGTGTGAGATCCTCTTAAATGGCTTACAACATCATTTCTCACACTACTGGAATCTAAGATACATCAGATTGCTACAGCTCTGGATCCTCACATAAAACTTACTTTTGCAGACAATGATAATCCTAGGAAGTTTTTCATATTTTCATCAACCATTGTCAAACAGCACATCCAGTCATTTCTTACATCTCCTTCATCAGAACCAGTACCAATAACACCAGTACCTGCTGCAGTTGAGGACAACAATGGTGCTAAATGATGACGACTTTTGGATTATAGTTTTAATTCTCAATCTTAATTTGAAAACTCTAGGAGTCCAGGTAATCAAGCAAATGTTGAATTAAATACTTACCTGGATAGTCTAACTGTAAATACAGACCCAGTATCTTTTTGGTCAGAGAGACCAGAAACCAGCCTATGCACAATTGCTTTCCAGTTACTATCAGTGCCATCAAGTTCTGCTCCTGTTGAGTGTCTCTTTTCTAAGGCTGGTATATTGCTCAGTCAATGGGGAACAAGACTTAACAGTATACACTTGGAACAATTGCTTTTTTCAAATAATTTGTTTTGTTGATTCATTAATTGTGATTGATTGCTTTTTCATCAAAGATTGAAAACATTACAAAGTAGATGATAATAGATGATAGAAGGGATCCTAATACAAGTAGATACATGGAATAAATTGTCAAAGTAAATGTAGATATATGGTAGATGAATGTTGAGTAGAAGGTGCAATGTGTGACAATGATTATTCTTACCATATAAGGACAATGTGTTGTCATTGTTTTGATTGTTTATTTGATAATTAGTGTGATAGTAAAATGGCTGATGAAGTTACTCCATTAGTCTCTTCTTTCAATGCTTCTAAAAATGTTGTAGCTCTATCTCATTTTACAAGGTGTCGATCATCTTTTGTGCGATCAAAAGGGGCCATTGTAGCCATTGTATGGAGTGTTCTGCTAGTAACAGCACCTGGTATCACTGTATTGCTCTCTAATCAATTCCCAACAAACTTTTTTAACTTATCTCCTGCGACACATGTGATAATGGCAGTACTATGTCTTATTGTTCCAGCCCTAGGATTACTAGGTGAAAAGTGGACAAGATATAATGTTTTAATGTTTGGGTCAGTAACAATGTCTATTTCATATACTCTTGTGTTAGGACTTATAATGCTTAATCAATTTATTGATATAAGTAGTACAGTTCTACTAATTGTTCTAGTTATAGCTTGTTGTCCTTACTTTTTTGGTTTGATGTTGTTTATAGCTAACATGATTCAGTTTGGTACTGATCAATTGCCATTTGCATCTTCTGAACAACTAAGAAATTTTATTTATTGGAATTTTTGGCCTTTCTATCTCACCAGTACTATAATCTTGTTTGTTCTTTCAGTTGTCACGAGCTTGGTTGTCCAGAATGTTAGCTTGTGCATTACTAGCTTTTTGTTTGGTTCAACTCTCATTGCTATTGGTGTTGGCTTCTTGTCTGTTTGTTGTTTTAAACATCACTTGATAATTGAGCCAGCTCAACACAACAATCCAGTCAAACTTATCTGGAGAGTAGTGAGATATGCTTTAAAAAATAAAGCCTCAGTGAATCCCAGTGCCTTTACATATGGAGAATCTCCTCCCTCTAGACTAGACCTAGCTAAGGAGAGATATGGAGGACCATTTACCACTGGTCAAGTGGAAGATGTAAAGAGTTTTTTGTACATATTAAGTGTTCTGCTAACATCATATGGAATTTCTTTTATAGGATTTTCTTCAAATCTGTCAAACCAATACTTGGCTGTTTTAAACCTAGGAGGTAATAGGACAGCTACTTTTACTGAAAGAATGATCCTGCAGTTTCCACTTACAATACCTTACTTTGTTTTTGCTATGTATATTTTAACTTCTCAACTTTTAATTTTTCCTTTTTTCTCTCGCTTCATTCCAAGTATGTTGAAACGTATATGGATTGGACTAGTGGGTATTTTATTACAGTTAGTTATCACAACTGTTATTGTTTATATAGTCAATAAAGATATTACTAGAGGTTTTGATAGCATTGTATGTCTTGAGATGACAGGGCATAATTCATCTTATTATGATGCAGGAATGGGGATATTTACTATACCTTATCTTGTCGTGATTCTAGCACAGTTCTTATCAGGTATTAGCTCAGTTGTTGTGGCTGTGACAGGGTTTGAATTCATATTGGCTCAAGGTCCTCGAAATATGCAAGGCTTATTAATTGGATTATGGCTTACGGAAGGTAATGTATTTTTTTCTATTAATAATTCTTTCTGTTATTGGGAATATTATGCTATTATCACTATTCTTGCATTGATATCAGTCATTGTTTATACTATTGCTGCATATAAATACAAGTACAGACAACGTAATGAGCTATCTGATGTTAATGAGAGAATTATTATTACAGAATATACTGAAAGACAACTCTTTCGGAACATAGACTTGGAAGATCAGCTACATTATGACATTGACTCAATCAATGTGAACTAATACTTTTTTGCCTTCCATATTAATATTATTGTCTAATCAACTTGAATATTTTTTGAATGTGTAATATAAAAATACTATTGTTTACTATACTCAAAAATATGTAAATTTAAGTTTATTATAATAAAAAACCTTTTTAATTATTGTGATGTTTGCAGATTATTCAAGTGTTAGAAGGTTTAAAAATTTGTAGTCTTGTATGTGTTTTCAAAAAAGGTTTGGAATCTGTGACGCATTGTACTCCAATAATTTCCTACCTTAATTGTTGTTTTATGTACTGCCATTTTAAACTTTTAAGACAATCAATGCTAAGGCTATTAGTGCTAGGGATGTTTCATGATAAAGAGAACTACCAACAAAATTTCTGTGGCATTGTATATATTAGAGATAGAAACTAGTGCAGTTGAATTAATCTTAAACAAATTATCTTCACTTGGTCCTCTCCCAGCTAACTTGATTCCTGTCCTAGTGTACGAGCCTATTTTCTTACAAAACCATCACTGGTACTCAATAGCCCCATTTTGGGGATCTACAAACAACAATCATCCTTCTACACTCCTTTAAAACATCATGTCATTGGTTCAGAGTAAAAAAATTAATATTTCAGAAGTTCGGAAAGGCTGTTATGATATTTGCATGATCAAAAGTGATCCAGTGAACAACACAAAACTGTCTCTCACACCAACAGTAGTTAGTGACACACACTACCCAATGAAGTGTGAACTATAATGAGTATATTCACCACACAAATTCTCTCTCACACTGACAATTAGTGTGTTAACCACACCATTCTATGAAGTGTGAGCAATATTTAGTGTGTCGTTCACACTTTCATTTTAAAGGGAATAAGCAACAGAAAGAAATGTTGTAAACCATGTTGCTGGTTTATTTCTAATTGTTTGTTAGCAATAATATGTATCCTTTATCTACTTTATATAGCTTTCTCAAAAAATACTCTGTTTTTTGTTCATGTATCATTCAGCTTGACAATTGTGTTTTTTCATTATTGTTATGACTTTCATTATTACACAACTATACTATATGGATGTTTATTTGAAGATCACACAGGATATGGGCAGGTCTCTTTACAAATAACTTTATTTAGAGTCTCAAGTTGGTATGTTAATTGACATAAACTTTAAGATTGGCAAAGCTTAAATGTTCACATGTAGGGTAATCAATTTTCAAAACATAACAATTAGTAATGAATAAATATTCTAAGTCTATGTCCCACAATAGCTCAAAGACAAAATCAACAGTAAATATATAATCATACTTCGATAAGGCAGGGAAGAGGGATTGCTGAGTTGATTTTGTTAATCTCCGACCCTGACAATAATGTCACTTAAAATTGCCAAACTGGCAAGAATCTGCAATGACAATTCCCTTTTATTGTCTTTAAACATTGCATGACTGACAATAACATCTAGAAAAGACTCAAAGATCTTGAAAGATATATAACTCAAAACACATACAACACTCATTTTGTTAATAACTATTGTGTTCTTACTTGAATCAGAAAATAATTCATCTAACTCAATAGTCTCTGCACTATAGGCCATGCTTGATCTTATCAACCTGGTATCTCTCTTTCTTGATCCTAACTTGCACTTGATCCTAAATATGATAGTCACATGATATAATAACACCTCAGCATAGTAACATAAAAGAGGGTAAGATAAAATAAAGTATCAAATGTGCCTCAAATATGAACTCCTATACATACTATGTTTTGATAGCTGTTTCTTCAATGAATGTGCTTATATAAAGATACAGACAGTCCGAAATTGACTCTTACTCTCCATTACAGTTCAAATTATTGATATGAATATACCACTATAGACACATACCAGCGAGTTTTTGTGTTGTACAAAATTATAATCAAAATGTTATGACAACCCCACTTATAAAGCAGCACTTTGGTTCAATAGTAACTGAAAATAATTTTATCGTAAGAATAGACTATTATTATTATTATTATATAACATGTGCTGTCTGTCAACAAGTATAGACAAATACAACTATGTAGTACATTCTATAATATATAATAGAGGTATACATACAATAGTTTTAGTTAGGAATGATGACAATACAGTAGCATATCAAACAAATAATACCAATGTTTTAGTTGTCAATCAGTAGTACTTTTATGCTCATGTCTACTTATTATTGCAATGAGCACTACTGATATTGATTCTGGACATAAACTAGCTGATTATAATCCCATTTCTTTTATCTCTAATATTGCCTAATATTAATTTTCTTTCATTCCCATTTTTTAGTCTGCTAGCTGATGTAAAGACAGGTAGATATATGACTATTATCACTGGTGTATATTTCTCATTTATGTCTTGGATATTCAGTGGATTAACATTAATTGCTGATTTATATTTTCACTTAAAACTCCTATATTTATCATTACTATCATTATCTTCATTTTTACAATTCATTGAATACTGAAGTATTCACTCCAATCTCGTCCAATACAATATTGATCAAAAAGTGGGAGATTCAGCTGATGAATTAAGTGCTATCATAATTATATTGGCACGTTATCAGTAGATTATTAATTAATGTTTTTATTTGAGTTGGACAGTGTCTGATTAAATGCAAAGTTTTTAATAGTGACCTATATACTATCAGGTATAAATGTGTCTGCAGTCATTGTCAATAATTTTCTCTTCAAACACTGGCTGGATACTACACTTCACAATATTAATCCTGTTAAAGTAATTGCTAAAGTACTAAACTATGCTAGAAAGAACAAATACCCAAGAAATCATAGTGCCTTGACTTACTGGGATGAAAACAATCCTTCATGGCTAGATTTGGGTAAATAGAAATATGGAGGATCTTTCTATGAGGAGCAAGTAGAAAATGTCAAGACTTTTCTATGACTGATACCATTGCTCATTCGTGTAGTAGGAGGTCATTTATTTGACAATCTTAAATGGACAAGTTCCTTTTATAAATATAATCATTGAATTTAGTCATATACTTTATTTTCTATGGTTTTTTCTTCATAAAATTGTTGATATAGCTAAATCCTTTAACTTCAGTGACAAAGTTAATGTCAAAGCTTATACTTAGTAAATGAAATGATGATTGGTATATCTATTATCAAATTAAGACATGAAGACAACTGACCATCCACAAAAATTCAGTACATTCACTGAGAGCAGTATTTCTAATTTACTTTATATATTCTAACGATATATCTTTAGTTTAACAAATATATTACAAATATTTATAAGATAATAGCTCTGGGGTTGATAATTAAATTGATTGATATTTTTAGTTTCAGTATAAGTATTAACAAATGATTGAAGAAGCTATGCAACACAACCAATATGTAATGATTGTAACAAAAAAAAAATAATACTGTTTTGATTGCTGGTGTGTTTATTTAATTAATATTGATTGTTTATCAAATGCTAGAACTAATAATAATATTCCTAAAAATAAACATAATGTTGTTAATAATAATGTACCTATGGAATGGACTTTTTATCAAATGTTAGAATTGATAATGAAATTATGGTTGTCAATAGATAAAATCATCATTAGTTCTAACATTTGATAAGCAGTCAATTCCATAGGTACATTATTAGAAAAAAATAGAATTTTGTTTATTTTCAATTGGTATCAAAATGTTTGTTACATGCAACTTATATATTGAGATACAATATGGTGACCTTAAATATGGTGACCTGGGCAAATTAGGGTATATTTGATTAGTTGATACATACCAGTGAGGCCGTTTTAGTGGAGTGAAATAGAAGTACATGTACTAACTGTAAACCAAGGACAACTATCACAGTCACTATCATTAATATATGATGGGAGTGTCCTCCATACTTAATTTTATCATATGATGTACATCATTGGATATATAGACCTCAGCGTAAGTTATTACATTAATTAATTAAATAAGTAGGCTTGAAAAAGAAAGGTGTACAACATTAACTAGTAGAGGAGTCAGTTATTTTGTTGGAAAGCCTAGTAAAAAATGGTAAAGAATAATATAGACAGCAACAAATAATAGGTCGAGTAGTGGCAAAACAAAACTGAGACCAACTATCATTAAATCTGTCATCCTATTGTAAACACATGGAGAATGTATGGCTCAACATTCACAGTGCCTATATATATATAAACACACCTTTTTCTGAATCATGTATAAAAGCAATATTAATGCATGAAGGATTAATACTTAATTATTATTTCAGGATGATGCATTGTTGAACTTAAAGCAGCAAACTTTAACATTCGATTGTGATTGGTAAAGAAGAAGAACAACATAAGTGTAATGTTTTATACTTTGTAAGTGAAGACTGTCATATTTAATATATTTCAATTACTTAATTGGTTATTAATCGAGTTATATAATTTTAAAATACAGTAAGAAGTATTTCACTATCATTTTAACAGAAATATCAAACCTAATTCTTCCATTCATTTATTTGCAATTTAATTACAGACCTTATATTTAAATGTCAATACTTATTAACTTGTGTCATAGTATAAAACTTTTCATGTTGTTCTTCTTCTCTACCAAACATTGAATAACTCTACTTTACGTGTTTAGTATATAGCCTCTAGCAAAACTGGTTTTAATTGTTGAAAATGAATTGATTCTTTAAGTAGAACAATTTAACACATTATGTGCTGTTAAATTGAAATTTATTAATTCCACAATGACATTAGCCAATTTATGAGAATCTGATTTTTATTAATATGCTTTTCAGTGTATAGTGTATAAGGTTATAAGCACCAATATATACTGAATAGGTGGGTAGGTCCACATATATGTTATGAGGTGTATCTCCTGTGAGATAAGTTTGTTCATCTGTTGCTCAAGTACTCATTAGCCTTGAGTATATGTAGTTTCACAGTATACACGTGCTAGTAATTCTGTTAGTATAATCCTCCTATAATAAACTATGATTTTCTGTTGTGATATTTAAATTGTGCTTAGTTTTAGGATATTTCCATATATGCATATTATGAAATAAATAATATTACTTATGAATAAGCCGGCAAAGAGAAACAGCAGAAAAGGTTAAAATTATACTCAGAAAGACAATCTATTATTTATTCAAGATGCCTGTCTCTAGATTGAATACATAAATAATAAATATAAAAAACTCTAATAGATGATTTAATAAAGTAGTGATATCTTAACACATCTAGCAGACAACAAAAAGCAGCTTGACCATAAAATATAATTTCGTTTTGTGTACCAAGTTTTAATTAAGGTCTGATAACAAATAACAAGTAAATAGTTCTATTCTTATAGAAAACATTGTATTAGTCTATGATCAAGAACAATAAAGACTTAATTAAAGGTTCAGATGGTTTAATAAAAGAATCCATTATTTGAGTTAGTTTCAAAAGAGACACATCATATTAAATAAACTGATAAGTGCACATTAACAGTTATGTCTTCATTTTACAATTATTTGTATCTTTATAATATTACTAGCCAACTTTATGGGAGTGTTGGTGATTCTAATATTTAATAAAGTTAGTTCTAGTTAATAATTTTGAAATTTGAATGATAAAGAAATGAGAGCATAACCATTGTACAGCTAGTTATATAGTACCACTACATTTCTTTTGACTTTGAGGTTTGGAGTTAATTGTTATGTTTAAGTGGTACTAATTGACAATCTAACTTTATAAAAAAAATTCTGACATTTTAGAGATTTCAAAAATGTTTTTGGATAAGCCTTAATATTTCATATTCTGCTAGTTTTATCATTTGTTGCTATGGAATATTGAAATAATGTATTAATTATTGATACATGCATGTCATCATGTTGATATTACCACACAATTTCTGTTGTAGCACTAGTAGGGGAAATGTGAATGAGATACAAATGTTACATCTTAGGTTCATTGACCCATTTTATGTACAATGATGCTAGAATGTCAGAAAAAAAACTATAAGGCACCTTTAAAATATGATAAACAGATTTGTTATAATAAATCATTTAATTGATTGTTGGTGGCCTGTAATTGTTTTTTGAATAAATTGTTCTGTAACTAATATTCTCAAGATAAATTCATATTAAGTTAACTTTCAAGAGCTAGCATTGACTATTAGCATTTAAACGTGAATTATAATTAGTATTAATAAATGTATACAATGTTTTGAGATTATTTTTCAGTAATATATGAAATATGTGATTTGATGTAAATGTTATTATACAAAACATACACATTCACTTTTATAAATTACAAGTATCTAGACTGTGTTTGTTTTACTAATACTAATAAAATTGAAATTTGTACTATCAGTAACAGTAATCATAACTATTACGAAGATAGTAAGTGTTAAATTACTAACTTTGTTATACATTAATATACATTGCATTTCTATTTCTTACAAGACTGTTTGATAATTGTCATCATTTGTCATAGCTAGCCATTTGGCAAATTTCTTTAATGGAAGCCACAATGACTTGTTGTAGGATGAAGTGCAAAAATGTTTGTATTTGCTACAAAGGAACTGACAACAAGCATAATTCTAATAACTAGTACTATTAATATAAGGATTTTTTTAACAGGACTTATTAATAATCGCTGGAATAAATGTTGTAATCAATGTTATAAGAGTTAGAGGCATCACTAATATGTATGTCAGACATGTGTAAAATGCCTAACAATTTTTAATATCCATGTAATGAAGAATTAGGCCACTTCCAATGCTTTTCTTATTATTTTGGTACACTTCTACATAATAGCTGAATCAGACATATTAACACTATTAATATTAGAGTTATATAAATTTATACCAATCATAGCAAACTCATATGAGTAGTAGATGTTTTCTTCACTCATAATGACCTGACAATGAACAAAGACTAAGACAGTAGCATAAGATAAATTTTAATACAGAGTCAAACTATTGAGATATTCAGTCATTCTAGTATCTTATTGGTTGTGAGATACATACCACAATTCTTAAATATCAATTTTTCTAGAGACACTCTAGTGTTAAAGAAAGACAGATTCTTAAAGATTGTGAAGGAAACTCTGATGTGTCATTACAAACATTATAGTCACCCATTCTGTGAGAAGTTTGCTGTATATATCAATTTTATCACTTGATAGAAGATACCATGGAAGAGGATAAAATAGACAGAGATGCTTAATGTGTTTATGTGTTTTAAATGATAAAACAAGGCATTGGGAGGACTATGCTGTGTTACATGGGTACTGCTCTAAATCTGATGATAAGTTGACATGATATGTTTCACAACAATTACCTAGAAATAAAAGTACCAGGATAGTTGAGAGTAAGGGTATTTTAAAAAGAGTTGGACTATACTAAATAATGAAGGAATTAAACCCTAAAAGTATTGATATTGTAGTTGTTTTGTTATCTTTTGCAATAACTGATATTGTTATTACAATAACATTGAAAGTAAATGTAGATGTAATTATGTAAAATTACACAAATCCAAGTTGATCTTTCAGATTTTCCCAAATCATTCATTATTAGACTGTTAGGAATAACTTAGATGACATTTATTAATGTGATAATTATTAGAATGAGGTGTGATCCACCACCATACACCAAAATATTGTAACTAGATCTACTATTGAATCATAACAGATTCTCACTGAGGTGAACACATCAATAAATGCTAACAATGGGTTTGACTATGAGAGTTGTACAACAGTTACCAGTACATGAACTGAAGAATGACTTATTGCGTCAAAACGCCTTAGAAGAAATGGTTGAGGATAATCAGGACAACAACTATTGTCAAGAGATAGAGTGGCAATACTAAATTGAGACCAACTTTCCATAATTTCATCATCCCATTGTAAAAACATAGGGTAAAACCAAGATTCAGATTCAATGTCATTAATCACACACAGTGACTTTTATTAGTTAAGCCAGACTCTCATTAATTTTAAAGGATAATACCCCTCCGAATTTTATATCTACAACAAGTGTGGCTGATATTTAATTATGATCCATACAAACCAAATAAAACATACATACTTATATCTACTCATATATGTAAACACATACATACAAACACAATGGCAACTTATTAATAATATACACACTCAAAACTTGTTTATACATAGTCAATCACAACAGTGTCTTAGGACAGGCTCTCTAAACTCTGAGCACGAACCATAAAATGAGCCACTGGAATTTGTTAATAGTGGTTGTCTGTTACTTGTTTTATGAGTAAATAACGATGACACTTTCATGTACCACAGACAAAAGTTCTCATATTTCCATTCAAACCATCTTTTTACAATGTTTACCTTTCTGCAAACCAAAAGTACATGATATATAACGACCATCACCAATGTGACAAATGTCAGGAACACAGAAGAAAAACACATTATTTTTATCATTAATGTATCCTTGTAAAAAACATAGTAACATATGAGGTAAACAAGTGTTATATTCATTACCAAACCACTATCAAGGAGATTGATTAATTTGCTTCTAAATGGTTTGATATATGTTTGAATGGTAAGGAAAATTACCAACATTAAATTTGTTGCAAAAAGGAGAGAATAAACATCAGTAGCTCTATATTTGGCATATATTCCATACAAAGCACATAGCAACAGAAGACGTAATGTAAACCAATATTGTTTACCTTCTTTATAAGGAGCATGGATAGCTTCTAAAATAGGTCGTAAGTACTTGTTGGTACATGCTAGTGGTCTAAGTGGTTTAGCAAAGAGAAGTAGAAATACATATGGTAACAGTAGACCAAGAACTACTATCAGAGTTACTATCATTAGTATATGATGGGAATATCCTCCATACTTGACAGTACCATCTAAATACCAAACATAATGTACATCATTGGATGTGTAAACTTCAGCATATGTCATTACATTGATCAATTGAAGGAGTAGTCTTGAGAAAGAGAGGTGTACAACAGTAACCAGTACTTGAACTGAGGAATGAGCTATTCTATTGGAAAGCTTTGGTGAAAAATGACTGAGGATAATCAGGACAATGACTATTGTCAGAAGATAAAGTGGAAACACAAAATTAAGGCTAACTTTCCATAACTCTGTCATTCCATTGTAAAAACATCTAGGAAAGCCTGTCTCAAGATTTAAAACACGAATAATAAATATAGCAAATCCTGACAATTGATCAATTGAAGATTCAAAGTAATGATATCTTAACATATCAAGCAGACCACAATTAGCAGCCTGAGCATAGAATATAATTCCATTCAGTGTACCAGTTTTTAAGGTAAGTTTAAGAGCAAATAACAAGTAAATAAGAATTGGACCAGTGACTAGATCAATACTTAGTGATGTTATCCAAGCATTGCTACAATGCTGACATTCTGTAGACCCAAATACCACACTTAATCCCTCACTACATCTACCACATAATGTTCCTTCACGTTGATATAAACACAATGGTGGATGATAGTCAGTGATACCATCTGAAAGTTTAAAGTTTTGTTTAGATGATAAGTCACCACTGTAGAAGTAAGGTAATGTGTGATTGCTATTACAATAACCAATTGGACAAGCTAAAGATACACCAAAATGTGAATCTGTTTTGTTCTCATATTCTATTGTTCCAGCCCAAGAGATAAATGTGTAAAGTCTTGTTATTGTCTGACTACTCACATTACCAATAATAGGGACTGTAAGGTAATTATGATTTCTCAAGTTATCAAATGAAGATGAAAGTTCACAGATTCCTTTTATCTTATTCAAATCAAATCCCAATGGACATGGATGTATTTTGACACTTTTTGTTAGAATTGATGGTTGATTGTATAGAGAGAATACAATCATTCCATCTATAATATTGAATTGATCATTTCCATGAACAGTCATACTAATGGTTGTGCAATTTTTGCCTTCTTGTATCAGTTGTTCTTGATCATAAAAAGACAACCAGAGTTTTGTTGTTTTAGGAATATTTGGTTGTGAATATTTTCTGACAATATCAATTGCTATGGTAGAATAAACATTTCTATCAAGAGCATCATTAGCTGAAATACAGTAATAAATTTCCTGTCCTGGATATATTTGTAGAGATGGTTGCATATCAGCACCTTCTGTAAGATTTTGTGGAAGAGTTGAAACCTGGAGCAAAGAATTTGATTTTGTTTTAGTAAAATTAAAGTGTTGATTATAATATTTCATTACATCATGAGGAGATTTAAAAAAGTCGGAGTGGTTAATATAACATGAGAATAGAGGCTCCGCATATATTGACATTCCAGCTCTTTTTGCTTCATTGTCTGAGAACATTACTTGTTGAACATTTGAGTCAATATGTATGGCGCACTTTCCATCGCCTCTAGCATGTATAGCTCCTCCTAATAACTCAGCCCAATTATTAGTAAACGTGGCTATAACTTCGCTCATAAAATGTAGTTGACAGTTGCCTACGAGAAGAATTGCAGGACCATTTGTGGCGTGATTATTAGTAAAAGTTAAATTACCAGATAGATAGATATTTGAACATTTAGAACTTATAACTGATCCATAATTGTTACTGAAGATAGATGTCCCAGTGATCTTAACTTTATAAATTCTGCGGAAATAAAAAATACCTGCTGATGATACAAATGGGATTTCAATATATTGAGAATTGTTTGTAGCAATAGTACTGTCCAATGTAATAGAGACATTGCCTGTATTGTCAGCAAACTGATATACTGTGGCATATATACAAGATCCTGTATTTGCAGCAAAATTTTTGGAAAATGTACATCTGCTGAAATGAATATTTAGATGAACAAGTCCAGGATGATTAATACCAATGTAGACAGCTCCATAGACCAGATTGTTTATTGGCCAGTTGTTAAGGCCTTGGTGTTTTAAAAATGATGTGTTAAAAATATAAAGTAGTGTTAGGCTTATTTCATTTGTGGATACATATAATGAAACCCAATAATATACAATGGCTGCTCCATTACACTGGTTATGATTAATGTTATGATTGAATACTGTATTGGTAATTGTTGTGTTAGTGTCAGCAAAAGTTTGATATTGTAAAATAAACATACCACCTGCAAAACTTCCGACATTTTGAAAAAAATGTGATTCATTTATATGAACTGACACCTGTCCACTACTTTGTTGTGTATAAAGTAATGTTAATCCAGCTGCATTGACAATAAGATTAGAACCACCAGAAGATGATGGATGTTCATTATAGTAGGTATCAGCAATGCAAGAATGAGTGTTGTAATCATAGTTATAAGAGAAAAAGACATTATTAATATGTACGCCAGAGACCTGTTCAACACTGTGCTCTTCTTGAAATGTATTGTTGATATCCATGTAATGAAGAAGAAAGCCACTTCCGATGCTATGGTTATTATTTTGGTGAACTTCAATACTTTAAGATTGGCAAAGCTTAACTGTTCACATGTAGGGTAATCAATTTTCAAAACATAACAATTAGTAATGAATAAATTTTCTAAGTCTATGTCCCACAATAGCTCAAAGACAAAATCAACAGTAAATATATAATCATACTTCAGTAAGGCAGGGAAGAGGGATTGCTGAGTTGATTTTGTTAATCTCTGACCCTGACAATAATGTCACTTAAAATTGCCAAACTGGCAAAAATCTGCAATGACAAATTCCTTTTTATTGTCTTTAAACATTGCATGACTGACAATAACATCTAGAAAAACTCAAAGATCTTGAAAGATATATAACTCAAAACACATACAACACTCATTTTGTTAATAACTATTGTGCTCTTACCTGAATCAGAAAATAATTCATCTAACTCAATAGTCTCTGCATTATAGGCCATGCTTGATCTTATCAACCTGGTATCTCTCTTTCTTGATCCTAACTTGCACTTGATCCTAAATATGATAGTCACATGATATAATAACACCTCAGCATAGTAACATAAAAGAGGGTAAGATAAAATAAAAGTATCAAATGTGCCTGAAATATGAACTCCTATACATACTATGTTTTGATAGCTGTTTCTTCAATGAATGTGCTTATATAAAGATACAGACAGTCCAAAATTGACTCTTACTCTCCATTACAGTTCAAATTATTGATATGAATATACCACTATAGACACATACCAGCGAGTTTTTGTGTTGTACAAAATTATAATCAAAATGTTATGACAACCCCACTTATAAAGCAGCACTTTAGTTCAATAGTAACTGAAAATAATTTTATCGTAAGAATAGATAATTATTATTATTATTATATAACATGTGCTGTCTGTCAACAAGTATAGACAAGTACAACTATGTAGTACATTCTATAATATATAATAGAGGTATACATACAATAGTTTTAGTTAGGAATGATGACAACACAGTAGCATATCAAACAAATAATACCAATGTTTTAGTTGTCAATCAGTAGTACTTTTATGCTCATGTCTACTTATTATTGCAATGAGCACTACTGATATTGATTCTGGACATAAACTAGCTGATTATAATCACATTTCTTTTATCTCTAATATTGCCTAATATTAATTTTCTTTCATTCCCATTTTTTAGTCTGCTAGCTGATGTAAAGACAGGTAGATATATCACTATTATCACTGGTGTATATTTCTCATTCATGTCTTGGATATTCAGTGGATTAACATTAATTGCTGATTTATATTTTCACTTAAAACCCCTATATTTATCATTACTATCATTATCTTCATTTTTACAATTCATTGAATACTGAAGTATTCACTCCAATATCGTCCAATACAATATTGATCAATCAGTGGGAGAATCAGCTGATGAATTAAGTGCTATCATAATGATATTGGCACTTTATCAGTAGATTATTAATTAATGTTTTTATTGGAGTTGGACAGTGTCTGATTAAATGCAAAGTTTTTAATAGTGACCTATATACTATTAGGTATAAATGTGTCTGCAGTCATTGTCAATAATTTTCTCTTCAAACACTGGCTGGATACTACACTTCACAATATTAATCCTGTTAAAGTAATTGCTAAAGTACTAAACTATGCTAGGACAGCAACAAATGATAGGTCGAGTAGTAGCAAAACAAAACTGAGACCAACTATCATTAACTCTGCCATCCTATTGTAAACACATGGAGAATGTATGGCTCAACATTCACAGTGCCTATATATATATAAACACACCTTTTTCTGAATCATGTATAAAAGCAATATTAATGCATGAAGGATTAATACTTAATTATTATTTCAGGATGATGCATTGTTGAACTTAAAGCAGCAAACTTTAACATTCGATTGTGATTGGTAAAGAAGAACAACAACATAAGTGTAATGTTTTATACTTTGAAAGTGAAGACTGTCATATTTAATATATTTCAATTACTTAATTGGTTATTAATCGAGTTATATAATTTTAAATACAGTAAGAAGTATTTCACTATCATTTTAACAGAAATATCAAAGCTAATTCTTCCATTCATTTATTTGCAATTTAATTACAGACCTTATATTTAAATGTCAATACTTATTAACTTGTGTCATAGTATAAAACTTTTCATGTTGTTCTTCTTCTCTACCAAACATTGAATAACTCTACTTTACTTGTTTAGCATATAGCCTCTAGCAAAACTGGTTTTAATTTTTGAAAATGAATTGATTCTTTAAGTAGAACAATTTAACACATTATGTGCTGTTAAATTGAAATTTATTAATTCCACAATGACATTAGCCAATTTATGAGAATCTGATTTTTATTAATATGCTTTTCAGTGTATAGTGTATAAGGTTATAAGCAGCAATATATACTGAATAGGTGGGTAGGTCCACATATATGATATGAGGTGTATCTCCTGTGAGATAAGTTTGTTCATATCTGTTGCTCAAGTACTCATTAGCCTTGAGTATATGTAGTTTCACAGTATACACGTGCTAGTAATTCTGTTAGTATAATCCTCCTATAATAAACTATGATTTTCTGTTGTGATATTTAAATTGTGCTTAGTTTTAGGATATTTCCATATATGCATATTATGAAATAATTAATATTACTTATGAATAAGCCGGCAAAGAGAAACAGCAGAAAAGGTTAAAATTATAATCAGAAAGACAATCTATTATTTATTCAAGATGCCTGTCTCTAGATTGAATACATAAATAATAAATATAAAAAACTTTAATAGATGATTTAATAAAGTAGTGATATCTTAACACAATCTAGCAGACAACAAAAAGCAGCTTGACCATAAAATATAATTTCGTTTTGTGTACCAAGTTTTAATTAAGGTCTGATAACAAATAACAAGTAAATAGTTCTATTCTTATAGAAAACATTGTATTAGTCTATGATCAAGAACAATAAAGACTTAATTAAAGGTTCAGATGGTTTAATAAAAGAATCCATATTTGAGTTAGTTTCAAAAGAGATACATCATATTAAATAAACTGATAAGTGCACATTAACAGTTATGTCTTCATTTTACAATTATTTGTATCTTTATAATATTACTAGCCAACTTTATGGGAGTGTTGGTGATTTATTTAATATAGTTAGTTCTAGTTAATAATTTTGAAATTTGAATGATAAAGAAATGAGAGCATAACCATTGTACAGCTAGTGATATATATATAGTACCGCTACATTTCTTTTGACTTTGAGGTTTGGAGTTAATTGTTATGTTTAAGTGGTACTAATTGATAATCTAACTTTATAAAAAAAATTCTGACATTTTATATTTAGGAGATTTCAAAAATGTTTTTGGATAAGCCTTAACATTTCATATTCTGCTAGTTTTATCATTTGTTGCTATGGAATATTGAAATAATGTATTAATTATTGATACATGCATGTCATCATGTTGATATTACCACACAATTTCTGTTGTAGCACTAGTAGGGGAAATGTGAATGAGATACAAATATTACTTCTTAGGTTCATTGACCCATTTTATGTACAATGATGCTAGAATGTCAGAAAAAAAAACTATAAGGCACCTTTAAAATATGATAAACAGATCTGTTATAATAAATCATTTAATTGATTGTTGGTGGCCTGTAATTGTTTTTTGAATAAATTGTTCTGTAACTAATATTCTCAAGATAAATTCATATTAAGTTAACTTTCAAGAGCTAGCATTGACTATTAGCATTTAAATGTGAATTATAATTAGTATTAATAAATGTATACAATGTTTTGAGATTATTTTTCAGTAATATATGAAATATGTGATTTGATGTAAATGTTATTATACAAAACATACACATTGACTTTTATAAATTACAAGTATCTAGACTGTGTTTGTTTTACTAATGCTAATAAAATTGAAACTTGTACTATCAGTAACAGTAATCATAACTATTACGAAGATAGTAAGTGTTAAATTACTAACTTTATTATACATTAATATACATTGCATTTCTATTTCTTACATAACTGTTTGATAATTGTCATCATTTGTCATAGCTACCCATTTGGAAAATTTCTTTAATGGAAGCCACAATGACTTGTTGTAGGATGAAGTGCAAAAATGTTTGTATTTGCTACAAAGGAACTGACAACAAGCATAATTCTAATAACTAGTACTATTAATATAAGGATTTTTTTAACAGGACTTATTAATAATCGCTGGAATAAATGTTGTAATCAATGTTATAAGAGTTAGAGGCATCACTAATATGTATGTCAGACATGTGTAAAATGCCTAAAAATTTTTAATATCCATGTAATGAAGAATTAGGCCACTTCCAATGCTTTTCTTATTATTTTGGTACACTTCTACATAATAGCTGAATCAGACATATTAACACTATTAATATTAGAGTTATATAAATTTATACCAATCATAGCAAACTCATATGAGTAGTAGATGTTTTCTTCACTCATAATGACCTGACAATGAACAAAGACTAAGACAGTAGCATAAGATAAATTTTAATACAGAGTCAAACTATTGAGATATTCAGTCATTCTAGTATCTTATTGGTTGTGAGATACATACCACAATTCTTAAATATCAATTTTTCTAGAGACACTTTAGTGTTAAAGAAAGGCAGATTCTTAAAGATTGTGAAGGAAACTCTGATATGTCATTACAAACATTATAGTCGCCCATTCTGTGAGAAGTTTGCTGTATATATCAATTTTATCACTTGATAGAAGATACCATGGAAGAGGATAAAATAGACAGAGATGCTTAATGTGTTTATGTGTTTTAAATGATAAAACAAGGCATTGGGAGGACTATGCTGTGTTACATGGGTACTGCTCTAAATCTGATGATAAGTTGACATGATATGTTTCACAACAATTACCTAGAAATAAAAGTACCAGGATAGTTGAGAGTAAGGGTATTTTAAAAAGAGTTGGACTATACTAAATAATGAAGGAATTAAACCCTAAAAGTATTGATATTGTAGTTGTTTTGTTATCTTTTGCAATAACTGATATTGTTATTACAATAACATTGAAAGTAAATGTAGATGTAATTATGTAAAATTACACAAATCCAAGTTGATCTTTCAGATTTTCCCAAATCATTCATTATTAGACTGTTAGGAATAACTTAGATGACATTTATTAATGTGATAATTATTAGAATGAGGTGTGATCCACCACCATACACCAAAATATTGTAACTAGATCTACTATTGAATCATAACAGATTCTCACTGAGGTGAACACATCAATAAATGCTAACAATGGGTTTGACTATGAGAGTTGTACAACAGTTACCAGTACATGAACTGAAGAATGACTTATTGCGTCAAAACGCCTTAGAAGAAATGGTTGAGGATAATCAGGACAACAACTATTGTCAAGAGATAGAGTGGCAATACTAAATTGAGACCAACTTTCCATAATTTCATCATCCCATTGTAAAAACATAGGGTAAAACCAAGATTCAGATTCAATGTCATTAATCACACACAGTGACTTTTATTAGTTAAGCCAGACTCTCATTAATTTTAAAGGATAATACCCCTCCGAATTTTATATCTACAACAAGTGTGGCTGATATTTAATTATGATCCATACAAACCAAATAAAACATACATACTTATATCTACTCATATATGTAAACACATACATACAAACACAATGGCAACTTATTAATAATATACACACTCAAAACTTGTTTATACATAGTCAATCACAACAGTGTCTTAGGACAGGCTCTCTAAACTCTGAGCACGAACCATAAAATGAGCCACTGGAATTTGTTAATAGTGGTTGTCTGTTACTTGTTTTATGAGTAAATAACGATGACACTTTCATGTACCACAGACAAAAGTTCTCATATTTCCATTCAAACCATCTTTTTACAATGTTTACCTTTCTGCAAACCAAAAGTACATGATATATAACGACCATCACCAATGTGACAAATGTCAGGAACACAGAAGAAAAACACATTATTTTTATCATTAATGTATCCTTGTAAAAAACATAGTAACATATGAGGTAAACAAGTGTTATATTCATTACCAAACCACTATCAAGGAGATTGATTAATTTGCTTCTAAATGGTTTGATATATGTTTGAATGGTAAGGAAAATTACCAACATTAAATTTGTTGCAAAAAGGAGAGAATAAACATCAGTAGCTCTATATTTGGCATATATTCCATACAAAGCACATAGCAACAGAAGACGTAATGTAAACCAATATTGTTTACCTTCTTTATAAGGAGCATGGATAGCTTCTAAAATAGGTCGTAAGTACTTGTTGGTACATGCTAGTGGTCTAAGTGGTTTATCAAAGAGAAGTAGAAATACATATGGTAACAGTAGACCAAGAACTACTATCAGAGTTACTATCATTAGTATATGATGGGAATATCCTCCATACTTGACAGTACCATCTAAATACCAAACATAATGTACATCATTGGATGTGTAAACTTCAGCATATGTCATTACATTGATCAATTGAAGGAGTAGTCTTGAGAAAGAGAGGTGTACAACAGTAACCAGTACTTGAACTGAGGAATAAGCTATTCTATTGGAAAGCTTTGGTGAAAAATGACTGAGGATAATCAGGACAATGAGTATTGTCAGAAGATAAAGTGGAAACACAAAATTAAGGCTAACTTTCCATAACTCCGTCATTCCATTGTAAAAACATCTAGGAAAGCCTGTTTCAAGATTTAAAACACGAATAATAAATATAGCAAATCCTGACAATTGATCAATTGAAGATTTAAAGTAATGATATCTTAACATATCAAGCAGACCACAATTAGCAGCCTGAGCATAGAATATAATTCCATTCAGTGTACCAGTTTTTAAGGTAAGTTTAAGAGCAAATAACAAGTAAATAAGAATTGGACCAGTGACTAGATCAATACTTAGTGATGTTATCCAAGCATTGCTACAATGCTGACATTCTGTAGACCCAAATACCACACTTAATCCCTCACTACATCTACCACATAATGTTCCTTCACGTTGATATAAACACAATGGTGGATGATAGTCAGTGATACCATCTGAAAGTTTAAAGTTTTGTTTAGATGATAAGTCACCACTGTAGAAGTAAGGTAATGTGTGATTGCTATTACAATAACCAATTGGACAAGCTAAAGATACACCAAAATGTGAATCTGTTTTGTTCTCATATTCTATTGTTCCAGCCCAAGAGATAAATGTGTAAAGTCTTGTTATTGTCTGACTACTCACATTACCAATAATAGGGACTGTAAGGTAATTATGATTTCTCAAGTTATTAAATGAAGATGAAAGTTCACAGATTCCTTTTATCTTATTCAAATCAAATCCTAATGGACATGGATGTATTTTGACGCTTTTTGTTAGAATTGATGGTTGATTGTATAGAGAGAATACAATCATTCCATCTATAATATTGAATTGATCATTTCCATGAACAGTCATACTAATGGTTGTGCAATTTTTGCCTTCTTGTATCAGTTGTTCTTGATCATAAAAAGACAACCAGAGTTTTGTTGTTTTAGGAATATTTGGTTGTGAATATTTTCTGACAATATCAATTGCTATAGTAGAATAAACATTTCTACCAAGAGCATCAATAGCTGAAATACAGTAATAAATTCCCTGTCCTGGATATATTTGTAGAGATGGTTGCATATCAGCACCTTCTGTAAGATTTTGTGGAAGAGTTGAAACCTGGTGCAAAGAAGAATATGATTTTGTTTTAGTAAAATTAAAGTGTTGATAATAATATGCCATTATTTCATGAGGAGATTTAAGAAAGTCTGAGTTGTTAATATAACATGAGAATAGAGGCTTCGCATATATTGACATTCCACTTCTTCTTGCTTCATTGTCTGAGAACATTATTTGTTGAACATTTGCGTCAATATTTATGGCGCACTTTCCATTACCTCTAGCATGTATAGCTCCTCCTAATAACTCAGCCCAATTATTAGTAAACTTGGCTATAACTTCGCTCATAAAATGTAGTTGACAGTTGCCTACGAGAAGAATTGCAGGACCATTTGTGGCGTGATTATTATTAAAAGTTAAATTACCAGATAGATAGACATTTGAGCCTTTAGAACTTATAACTGATCCATAATTGTTACTGAAGATAGATGTCCCAGTGATCTTAACTTTATAAATTCTGTGGAAATAAAAAATACCTGCTGATGATACAAATGGGATTTCAATATATTGAGAATTGTTTGTAGCAGTAGTACTGTCCAATGTAATAGAGACTTTGCCTGTATTGTCAGCAAACTGATAGACTGTGGCATATATACAAGATCCTGTATTTGCAGCAAAATTTTTTGAAAATGTACATCTACTAAAATGAATATTTAGATGAACATGTCCAGGATTGACAATACCAATGTAGACAGCTCCATAGTCCAGATTGTTTTTTGGCCAGCTGTTAGTGCCTTGTTGTTTTAAAAATGATGTGTTAAAAATATAAAGTGGTGTTAGGCTTATTTCATTTGTGGATACATATAATGAAACCCAATAATATACAATGGCTGCTCCATGACAGTGCCCAAAGTTAATGTTATGATTGAATACTGTATTGGTAATTGTTGTGTTAGTGTCAGCAAAAGTTTGATATTGTAAAATAAACATACCACCTGCAAAACTTCCAACATTTTGAAAAAAATGTGATTCATTTATATGAACTGACACCTGTCCACTACTTTGTTGTGTATAAAGTATTGTTAATCCAGCTGCATTGACAATAGGATTGGAACCACCAGAAGATGATAGATGTTTGTTATAGTAGGTATCAGCAATGCAAGAATGAGTGTTGTAATCATAGTTATAAGAGAAAGAGACATCATTAATATGTACGCCAGAGACCTGTTCAACACTGTGCTCTTCTTGAAATGTATTGTTGATATCCATGTAATGAAGAAGAAAGCCACTTCCAATGCTATGGTTGCTATTTTGGTAAACGAGACCACTAAATGATGAATTAGACATATTAACACTATCAATAGTAGAGTTATATAAATTTACACCAATCATAGCAAACCCATATGAGTAGTAGATGTTAACTTGAGTTATATTGACCTGACAATGAACAAAGACTAAAGCAGCAGCATGAGATGAAGTGTAATACAGAGATGAACTATTGAGGTAGTCAATGATTGTAGCATTTTGAATGGTAGTGAGATATGTACCACAATTATTAATCACCAAATGTTTAAGAGTCACTTGAGAGTTTAAGAAAACTAGACCTCGTCTTGGGAGTGTGTCATTATAAGCACATGTTATATTTGCCAATTCTGTTGAAGAATCACTGCATATTTCAATTATGCTTCTTTGCTGAGTTGCCACTTGACAGAATTCACCAGGTGAAATCATGAAGTTGACAGAACTGTTTAACAAGAACACAAGGTATTGAGAGGACCATGTTGTGTTACACAGGTACTGTTCTAAATCAGAGGATGAATTAACTGGAAAGTTATGATCACTCAATCCACTACATGGCATTAAGTAAGAAGAGAGAATTGACAAAATGTAAAAGAATATCTGTAACATGACAATGTAACTTTAAGCTTCGATCGTTTCTAGAGTTTGTCTGTTTACTATCTACTCTACATATACTCGTTTGTGCTTCCTAATATATGGTTATGAGAATAACAATTAAGCAAGTTTCTTCAAAGAAAGTAAAGCTGAAAGACAACAATAGTAAGACATGGCATAACAGGTCATAAATGTTTGTTAAATTATACATTTTAGGTAAATCATCATAGGAAAACATTTTTGACTGAATGATTTCATTGGTATGTTACAAGGTTTTATTAGTCATTGTTGTTGAGATCTCCTATGATACAGTACTTCTGATAAAAAAAATGTTGAAATATACATAAATAAATAAAAATTAAAATAAGTGAGTCTATTTATATGTTACTTTCAATAGTAACATATAACAATACACACTACATGACTACTGTATATCATACATAAAAGTTACAATAAACAATGAAAATGAATGTAAATTGAAATTAAAGTTATGAAAACATATACTGTCCATCAATAACAGATATTCTGCATCTGTAATAGACAAAATTAATGTGTACATGTAAAACATCAATAAATAATAATATAATGACTGGACATGGATCAGTTTTGCTACATAAAACAGAGTCAATCGTTGTATATGGACATAAAAATCTACATTTTAGTACTTATATGTATTATGCTATCCAGGTTGTAAGTGTTAAATTAGTATGATGTCTATTGTCATTATAAAAATTAAACCTGTAAAACTCAAAACAGTATTGTCTACCAAAAAATTACCAAGCAAAAACATATATTTAATATAACTCCCTTGACATCAACAAAACTAGTTACAAATATACATAATGAAATAAACAAGTTAACAATCTAAGAGCTAATAATTCTAACATTTATGAAAATTACTGCTTTCCCTCTTGTTGCCTTAAGAAAAAGAATTATGAAATGACTCTTTTTTCTGACTTGAACCATAGAAAGAATCACTGCTTTTGAGAACATTATTGTTCATTAACAACTGGCCTTTTCTCTATATATATAGTAAAAGAATCGAACATTGCTTGTATTAAGGGTACCTTTTCTTTTAATTCAGAATACGGTAGAAAAAACAGCAAAAAAAAGCCAAAATTATAAAGCTGACTGATATTAGTAATGTGTCTATTTTATATAAATTTTAGTAAATGATTGAAACTTGAGAGACCACAAAGTATACAAAATATATACGTATAATTTAATTAGCACAAGATATGTTTATACAAAATGTAAGTACTATTTCGTTTATCTTATATAACACAGATGAAAGATAAACAATTCCTGTTATTGTAGAATGTCTTTAACTTGAATATGATAATTTCTCTTTTCATCGTCAACTTCTGTAGTGACGAAGAATTTGGTCTTCAAGAGAATGATGAGAAGAAAGATGATGAACCTAGGTAATAAAATTAATTATTCATTAATAAATTTGTGACTTCATGATCATAATATTAGCGAACACGACAGGTTTAATCTCACAAACGATGTCTTGGGTAAATGAAAGTAAAGACAACATAAGCATTTACTTTTACTTTTATAATTAGCTGCTCTCATGATGACTCTGGACCCACTGCTTCCACCATGCCACAACTATTGCAAGGTTTATTTGATGGGCCAATTTACACATAATAAACAAATGCATTCATTTTTTCCTAAAAAAAATTATTATCAATGGGTTAACAAGATCATTTCTTCTACCGAATTCACCTTTTTTGTAAGCAACATGAAAAAAAGCAATAATTATTTATTTGAAATACTTACAACTAAATCACCACAATCAGTTGACTGGTAAACCTACAGATTATTCTCTTGACTCAAGTATACGAATTAGGTAATGCTAAAACAAATGTCACTTCTTTGATTAATGCTAACTATATCCACAATTCAGGAAAAAAGTAAAATAGTCCAACAAATTAAGACCAGTTGTAGTTGCTCCATTACGGCTCTAACTAGACCAAATTTGACTCTGCCAACATCTCCAATTGCCACTTTTCTCCACTTCATTACAGAATCTTTTTTTGAAATGTTTGTAGACGAAACAAACAGGTATGCCCAACATGTATGGGAGAGGAAGCCCTACATTGTATTTAAGATACTCGTGAGGATAATATGCTTACCCTTCTCTGTAAACATATAATAGAAAAAGGATCCTTGCTATCATTATGCACCAATAACAAATCAAATCACTAGAGATAGATTTATGGAAAGATACCTAAACTTTGTAGAAAATTTGACATTAGCACCATCAGGATAGATGAATATGACCCCTTGGCAATGTGGGACCAGTGTTAGAATACCTATTTGTGTGATCCACTGCTATCTATAGTCCTAACAGAGACTGTAGTATTGATGAAGCAGTGGTGACATTTAAGGGATGGTCAAATATGAAGCAGTACATACTGAAAAACCTGTAAAGTGAGGAAGGGCTCTGATAGTAAAAAATGGCTTTATATTAGAATTCCAGATACATGTTGGTAACAAGAGAGGATCTGAAAGTCTACTATGTGTAAGAGTAGTGAAAGTTCTTCATAGAGACATAGTAGGAAAAACATCACGGTTACTGTAACAGATTTTTCAACAATGTTTCACTGTCTTGAGATCTGCTAGATGACTAAATCTATGCCAGTGGAACAATACACTCTGACAGGATATTTTTACCAGAGCAGTTAAAACAACATTTAAAGAAAGTTTCAAAAGGAGAGGAGAGTACAGAGTGGAAACTTAGTAATTGCAGTTTGGCAAGACACAAATATCTTTACAACTATTTTAACAAATTCTCAATGAAATGAAACAGTTCAGGTAAAAAGCCTAGGAAGTAGAAAAATGGTGATGGACAGCTCTTTCAATGTCCAGGGCTTAGAGCTAATTACAATGAAAATATAGGTAGTGTCGAAATGATCAACTGAGACAATATTACAGCATTCATGCTCATGGGCGGAAATGCCATGTATACATTTCCTACTTTAGCAATAGATGTAGCTATAAAAAATGTTTACATTTTATACTGTTTTTATTCTAATTATAACCATCATTTCACAACATGAAAGATTTTGTCTCAATCTTGGAATTCAACTCATCAGCTCATGCAATAGTCAAAAACATGATACCTATACATCTATATTACCAGCAAAAGTTTTGCCAGAGTCACTTCCCACAGAAACCAAATAAGAAATGCTACCATTGTCACTACTGCTACACCAATAAGAAGATGAAAAAAACTCTCAATGGTATTATCAAGAATACAGTATACACTTCTGCCATGCTGGGAAGAATAATAACTGTTTCTTACAGTATCACACCATATATATATATTTTTAGATACTTACCACACTCTTCAACAGTTCAATAGCCAAATGTATTACATATATAATCACTTGTATTCATATTGGAATATATAGACAAGAAGTTTGAAGGTAAGAGAAGACATAAACCTAGCTAGTACTGGAACACTATCAGTATAATAAGAATAATCACACACTTAGCTATGAAACAGTAAAGAAAATGGGACGTCATCTCTTCTTCACATGCAAATAAGTATTTGGTGATGATAGTAAGAATATAACCAACACCACATGCTCCATACCAGAGTCCAGCCATCAATCCTCTCATTTCATGTGATGACTTAGCTATTGTAAATGTTAAAGGATGTTAAGATAATTAAAGCAGTTGCTATTTCATACAAAACTTGAAATACAATGAAAATTTTATATAAATTTGTATCAAAAAGAAAAAAAATGTTGAATCCAATTATTATGACAGTGTATGTTGTTGTAAATATTGAAAAAAGCCACTCCAACTGTGATTTTTTAGCATAATTGGAATGTGATTGTCAAAACAAGGCTTTATAATTAATTGATAGAAGAGAATTTAAAGTGAAGCTATTAAAATTTATAGTAACTATTCCATTTAATATCCTCAGCTGATAAAAGACAAATAAACTGATTAATAATGGAGCCAAATGTATGAGTACTTTGACATTCTCTACCTGTTCCTCTATGATTGGTCCACTGTATCTGTCTTTACCCAAGTCTAACCTGATGGAAGGATAATTATCCTCTCAATAGGTGAAGTCACTATACTTCCTACGATACTTGTTTTCCCGGTATAGTTGAGTACATTAACAATCAATTTGACAGGATTAACATTGTCAGTTGTAGTATCCAGCCAATGTTTAAATAAAGAGAACTTAGTGACAATTACTGTAGACACAACCATACCTGATAGCACATATGGAATAATACAAAATATTGCAGGTAAAATGAGTGCCAATATATAATAGTACTTAGCTAATCACCTAAGTACCAATTGTTTTATCAATGTTAAATTGGATAATATTTGATGGTATACAAGAATATCCAATCACTTATACCAAAAAGGAAATACCACTTATTATAAGAAACAGCACATTATATTGTGATGATGTCTTTATTATGAAAGCTAATCCAGCAATCATCCATGATAAAAATGACAGATATACTCCAGTGATAATAAATAACCAAAAAAGGGAAATATAATTAAGAACAGAGAGCAATTTCTGATAGTTATAAGCATCATCATTATCTTCAGCATAGATAATTGATGCAAATCTTGTAATCAAAGTTATATGAGCATACATAGAGTCATCCTAAAGAAGATTAATAATATTGAGTGACACCTGATCAAAAATCTTGACATTGTGAAAAATATACATTCTTTGCTAAATAGTTGAACTAAAGATTTATAGTTAAATGAATAATTGAAGACTATATACAAAGGAAACAAGGTTTTCGCTTTTGGTATAAACATTAGTAATGTAACATTTTACTATACAATAGGAATGTCAACCTTAAGAAATGATTGACATACCATAACCTACTTAAAATGAAAAAGGACATCCTTCTAGATATATTCAGCAAACATGAAACATAAACAAGGAGTCTTTTTCTAATCACATCAATTATCTGATGGTATGATATATATTCATTTGCTCTAGTATTATAATAAGTCTCTTTGTGAATCAATCAACTAACTGAAACAAGAATGAGTATGACAATAGTCAGAGTTGATGTTCTTAAAGGCTGCACTTATTACATTTATTCCTGTTCAGAATGCTGGTACATATCAATGTTGGGGTTGAAGTCGTTGAGTGGATCTTCTTAGTTAGAACTGGACCTAGAGGTTGATGATAAGTCATAGATAAATACAAAGTGCAATTTAGATGATTATCATGATGTTGAATTATTATTGAGTTCTATTATTGAGACCTGTTATGTTAAAGAAAATATAATAAATATTTTGTTTATGGAAGCACAAAAGAATCTTCACATACTAATAAAGATGACAGTAGTCAAGCTAAATGTTGCCTTCCATATTATATGGGATGAACATAGCAGAGATAAGGTAAAATATGAGTACTGTGCTAAAATGTAATTTGTGTTTTGATATGTGTAGGAGGTGAGAGGTCTGATGGAGAGATGCGAGTTTTAAAGAGAAGGTTACACTACTCAAAGAGGAGTTACACCATAATAGTAAACTTGTGAGATCAAAAATATCAAATGAAGTTATGATGTATACACACACATGTCAATAATCCTTATGTATTATTTAGTTGCTTCAAAAGGAGAGTTGCAGTCGACGAAGCTAGTCTCTACTGTCCAAGAAAATGAAAGTGAGAGGAAGAGAAATGTTATTAATATACAGTCTAACATTTGTGGACACTTTAAACACAATTTAATTAAGGGAATGATCTATTTTGTCAAGATAAAAATTACTGGAGGTTAGGCTATAAGTTTTACCTATATCAGCAGAAATTAAAAGATCCACTAATCAATCATCTCTTTAATTAACAGACCTTCAAACTGTTCCTTGTATTGACAGCTTAATATACTAAAGTATTACTATTAGACTAGAATAAGTGTCCTTATTTCAGATTATACCTTATGCTATAGGTTCTATTGTACTATGTGTTACTGCACTCACTGACTTGTCTTATCTAGATAGTGAACCTCTCCTCTCAAGTTGAACTCTCTAAAAACACACAAATATCAAGAATTACCGACAATGCAGAAGAGAAATAGTGCTTTAGAAATGAAACTAAAGTAAGAGGATATATTTTAACAGATATTAAATATGTTGTTTATTGAGAACTAAAACAATTTCATTTAAAACTGACTCAAGAGACAAACTCTAGGTCATGTAATTTGGAAAGATTGTTATCACAACAGGAGGTAAACCCCTGACCTAACAAGTAAAAAGCTAAGGTATTAATATATTTAATTAATGTAGGATCTTAGTATTATGAACAATATGGTTAAGAGTGTTGAAAGAAGTGGGAGGAACTGTCCATCTATGTAATGGGTCACATCTTGACAAAAGGGAAACAGCACTGCAGATCAACATCAACTAACTGTTTTTATAACTTATACTTTTTTTAATCTAGTGTAGGTATCCTAGGTTATTATAATAAGTACTGATGTTTACTATGTCCTACAAGCTCGTAGACCTGTCAAGATCCTCCTCTTTGTACAGAAAATTAAATCAGAGTGCTAACATAGACAAAAGAATGCGTTTAGTTACAAACCACACCCATTATAGTAGTAAACTGGAGAGCCAACAGCTCTCGGTGAAAAACGTTTGTTGTTTAAACAAATACTGCTTTCAGCCTTCAATACTGGAAAGTACTAATGACAGAAGACAACTAGTTAGGAAGACTGATAACTACTAGATACAGTTTACTACTGTTTGTAGAAACCAAGTTTGTTTAGTAGAAAGTTAATAATTGTGATGTTATCAAGAAATCTTCTGATATTGTGCGGAACTGTACTTTCATGGAGTTGTTAAAAATATTATTAAATAGAACGTGTTATTAAGTATAATATTCACTTATTAATTGAACTGTGTTTGTAGGAAATACGTTTTTAACTTTTTTGACAAATTAATTGGCTTATTAATGGATTTTATTAGTAGTAGTAATTAGTGGTATTGGGCAAAGAGATGATATTTAATCTAACTAGCTAATAATTAAACGATTATTAATGTACAATTTAGTCTGTTTGTTATAATTTTATCTGTAATTATTAGAACTAACAATATTGAAACGTTTATTATTAATTTAGGCATAGTCAATTGTCAAGTGGAGTTATTTTTCCAGAGATGAGAATTATAAAATTCTAATATTGTTCATAATATGAACTTCATATATATATATATATATATATATATATATATCAATCCAGACTATAATGTCATTAGTTGTATTGGTACTACCCAATAATGGTAGTTCTCAAATATTGTACATGTATACTAAGTCTGACATGAAAGTAAGTCAGCATAATTGTACCTTTTTGTAATGGTTTTGAACAACATAATCAATGCTATGTTGTGAAATTAGTTGAAAGAATTATGATGTCAGATGAAAAACATGACAACCTTGCAATAAGATGTATTATTTTGATCTTGTGCGCACATGTTATCTTTTTCTGTTGCACTTCATTTGTAATTACAATGACATAACTGTTAACAGCCTAATCATATTCAGATGTTATTTTGTTCAGACTGTGAATGTTGAGACTTTATCTGAATAATCCATATGTTAGACATTCAACTGTATTATGTTAAATATACATTTTATGTACATTATGTGTTCTTACTAGTAGTAGTTATTATAGTTTCAGTTAATTTGTGTACACTGGTGTCACTTATATAATTAAATTAATATATTGAAAGCACTAATATTGACTATAAATACCTCTCTTCAATTTGAAGAAGAACTTGAGTAAGAAACTTATGGGCATCTTCCTGATCAACTGGAGACCAGTGGTGAGTCAATTCTATAAAATATGCAATTTGTTTCATATTACTTTTGTTAATTATTGTTCATGTGATTATAGATCACATTGTTGACTGTATTACCTTAGCTCCCTCCTGCAAGCAAGGATTCTTTAATCTTTTTATCAATCATATGCAGCATAAAGTAGCTAAGAGTACATTTATATCATTATGATATTGCCAATAACAATTCTTATTGTATTTCTCATGTTTATTTATACATTCTTGTAGGAGAGTAATATACACTTTCACACATACTTAAAATGAATGATTTCATATTTCACACTACTTCTAATTGCATACAAACACCCGTTCCTTACTGGAAACAACTCAGACCTACTTTTGTTTGTGAAGATTAGGATGTAGAAGGTAGACCACTCCTCTTAGCCAATTACTCTGCTATCCATGATAGAGTGTCCCTCTATCTTGTTTGCCTTACTAAAGGAATACATTTGAAAGTATCAAGAAGGTATTGCATTGAACTGACTCCTTCTCAAATCAACGTGTTTTATGCCAAACTATCTTCTTGGGTATTTCAAAATCCTTGCAACAATATTTTTAATCCAAACGAGATGATGCTGAGCAGACTATTTAAGTTGATAAAAGCAATCAGTTAAATAATAAATACAGAATTTTCAAATTATTCCAAAAGTTAATAAAGACATTTGATCATAAAGGTTGTCCCTAACTACATATACATGTCACATCAGTGATAACAATGTTATTATTTCTTTTCTTGATAAAGTGGTACAATATAACAATAGTGTAATAGACTTGCATATTTTTAAACAGATTTTTTTGTTCTCGCTTAAGCCAGGTTCATGTTTTTTAACCAAATTATATGTTTGTGTAAGTTACTTCAATATTTACGAATGTATTATATATAATAGTTAGATATTATAATAATAATGTAATTCACCAATGACTGACATACAACAGGAATGACCTCTCTAGTTAGGAGTAGTTTTCCAGAGTCAATCCACTTTTTGTCGTCTGATGGTATCAACAGTAAAGCAATTATCCATATAATAATTAACTTATTGGATTTCTATTTATTGTCTATTTCTATTTTATATATAGCTTTGAATTAAGAAGATAAGCATGATATTAGTGAGCGATACTACATACAAATGTAATGTGTTTAGTTCCAATTAATCAAAGCATATATTAAAAATTGATGTTATTGGGTAGGATTATTATAATGATAGCCTAAACAATTGCAGTAAGTGTACTCATGGAATGAACCATGCAAAGCATTTAAATTAAGGCAACTTAAGCAATCTGTGCTTACTATGATTACCAAGTGAAAACATTGCTATATATAAAATATAACCAAAGCATAAGTAAAGATTGACTAAAAATTAAATTAGTTGATTCAAGCAAATCCACGGTCATTCATTAATATTTTGCAAATGTACAATATAGTGAGAAGCAGTAAGTGTCAAATTGTTTTATTAACTAATATGCCAATTGACATTTGACAGTTATTTAGTCATTGTAAAAGCATTTTTTTAATATCCTATCAGTTAGAATTTTCATAGATGTATTCTAAGCACTAACTATCATTATTGAATGACTATGACTCTTTTTTATTATATACGTTTGTTCTTTTGTTTGATATTCTATTACTATAATTATTATGATTAGCTAGAGTTTGATAGTGATTTTATGCTAAGTCATGTATTATCTCAAAATTTTAGTTAACTAGTTGTTCTGACTAATGAGATCTAAAAGGAATATAAAGTTCTCAGGATAATTATAATGAAAGTCATTTGTGCAGATGTTATTGACATTGCATAGTTTCTTCTGTATACAAAGTCATTTATAAATAAGGATAATACTTTTCTTCAATTGGGAATGTCAGAATATATTATTGTTCTTTATATTGACCTTTAATGTTGGAATTATATATGATGAATGCTTTGAGTTGTGTGTGTATGTATGCACTTTCTTGTATTACTGTAGTCATGTGATAGATATTTACAGTTGCTTGAACTTACTGTTTTTGTTTCAGCACAGTAGTGTTTACTGCACGAGTTCATGTCACTACAGTAGCATGTGTTCACGAAGAGAATTAGTCATATATATATATATATATATATATATATATATATATATATATATATCAAAATAAACTAAACACTGTTATAAGAACTTTTCTCGCTCAGTATAATATAGCCAGCAAAATAAAAACAAACTCTAGTATTTTACTATAGTAATTGTTTATACAATATTATACACTGAGTACATATAAAATATGTTTGTATTGCTAAACAAACTGTACTGTTATTGAAACACTTTGCCAGTTTATTAAACTATGAGTAAATTAATGCAGCAAGATCAATCAATGCAGTCAGTGGTGATAGTGAAGACATAACAAAATAAATACGTTTGCAACACACAATTTTAACTGTATATACACTCACTGAGTAAAATATAACCGCATAACAAAAGACGTGTATAATAAAAAGATGGAGTATTGTAATTAATCAATTTATGGTAACTATATTATATTAAAAATGTAAAAATAACACTAAAAGTGAAGCCAAATTATCAATTGTAAACAAAACTAGCAAAACAAACAGTGCTGACTCTCAGAGGCAACCGAGAAGACATTTGTACAGCTAAAATATGTTCAGTTGTTGCAAGAGAAAAGTTCAATGTATCCCTTCAAAGTCTGTAATGTTAATTATTCTTTGGGATATTTTGATGTATGCTCATGTGCTACTACTTGCAAGTACTATAATGTCCAGTTCCTTTAAAAGTTCTGCTGACTATAACAGAAAAATTTATATACTCTTTGGCATAATATATTGTTTAATTTTTCTTTCATTCCCTCTCTTTGCTTTACTTGCTGACATAAAGATAGGTCGATATAAGACTATTATTACTGGGACCTATATACTATTTGTCACCTGGATAATTGGAGGTTTGTTTGTCATTGTTAGTGTATATCTTTCTTTCTTCCCGCTTCGTTTATTTTTAGTAGCTTTTTGTTATCTTCTTCAAATAATTGGGTACTGCAGTGTTCGGTCCAATATTGTACAATTTAGTATTGATCAATCAGTAGAGTCTTCCACTGATGAACTCAGTGCCATTATTTATTGGCACTCAGTGTGCCTTCCTATGGTTTATGTAATTGTTGAACTTGGACAGATTGTGATTAAAGAGTATATGATTGTGTCCTATGCAATATCTGGTGTGGCCGTGTCTACAGTCATTATTAGTAACTTTCTCTTCAATCATTGGTTAGACACTACACCTCACATTTTCAATCCAGTCAAACTAATTGTTAAAGTACTCAACTATGCTAGGAAGAATAAGTACCCCCGAAATCGTAGCGCCTTGACTAACTGGGAAGAGGACAACCCTTCACGATTGGACTTAGGTAAGGAAAAGTATGGTGGGCCATTCCCTGAGGATGAGATAGAGGATGTAAAAACAGTGTTAAAATTAACACCATTACTAATTTGTGTAATTGGTTTATCTTGCATAACAGAAATATCATGGAATACATTTTATTCTAAAGGTAAAAATTCCCAATTCGTTTCTTCAATATTTTATAGCGATACATTAAGTTCTCTTTTTTCATCAATTCTTATTCTACTACATGTATTCGTGATATATCCATGTTTCTTTAAATGCATTCCTAGTATGCTTAAGAGAATTGGTCTGGGACTAATGTTTGGTTTTCTCTCTGCACTGTATTATGTTATCCTTTTTGCTTGCCAAGATCATCTACACCTGCACATTACTTTATACAAAGCTGTTATTGTCCCTCAAATTTTATTTGGAATAGCATTTGCCTTAATTTTGCCAACATCATTAGAATTCTTTTTAGCTCAATCCCCAAATAAAATGAGAGGGTTCATACTTGGTCTATGGTATGGAGCATTTGGAATTGGCTATGTCATTAATATCAATGGGAAGTATCCTTTTAAATGTACAGGAAATGATATATGTCAAAGTCCTTACTACTATGTATTAATAAGTGCAATAGTACTTGTCATACTGATATGTTTTCTGATACTGGCTAAATGTTATAAACTGCGAAGAAGAAAGAATGAAGTTTACAAACCTTTCATAGTTGAGGAAACTGACACACTTTATCATGAAAGGAGGTATATGGAACAAGAAAAAGAATACAGGAGAGACATGGGTCTATCCATTGAGTGCACAGATTGAACTTCGATTACTTAATCATTAAATCATCAGTAGTACTTTGTTAGTAACATTTATACAGACGTTATTTTGTCATAATAAGTTAAACAATTTACTGACATTTGTTTACATTACACGATATATAATCACAATTATGCTTTTAATACATCTCAACAAACAGTCATTATAAAAACATTGACATGTTAATATAATACTTATGTTTTGAAAAGTATAATTTGTGTATAAATAATAACTAATTTCATTATTTAAGTTATGCAATGTATTATAATATCTAATTTTATATCAGCAAGAAGACGAAAAAAGGGAAATAAAAAGAAAAGAAAATAATATCCAATATCAAAAATAATATGATGAGCATCATTATTAACTTCAGCATAATTAGTTGCAGCAAAATTACTAACAAATCTTAAATGAGCACACATAGAGAAATCCCAGATAAGAATTAGCAGTATTGATTGAGACTTGACAAAAAATCTTAACATAGTCAAACAATATGAGTGAAGAGTTGACACATGAAAGACATACTCAAGAGAATAATTAATAATTGTTTTGGTTTCAGTATAAGTATTAATAAATTACTGTAGCAATTCAGCCAATATTTGTTAATACATAGTTAGTCTCCTCAATCTTGTTTTACAAAATGAGTTTAAAATTAAACAGTAATGTCTCTGCATATACTTACCACCAATATCAAATGAACTTTCAATATGCTTATTATCATCCAACTTATTGTAACAGTTTTTTCTGTACACTGTTTTTAGTTATTTGGTGGGAACCCATCACTGAAATTACATTAAACTGACGTTTATTAAACTGACCACACCCTCTAAACTTAACTATACACACTAAAGTATTGACCAACCTGCCAATAAACACATTGTCACATTGAGACAATACAGGAACTCCCAAACAATGACATCTTAATTAAATGCTGTCACATCCTCCAATTTGACAAAAAAAAAGAAGTAACTACATTGCTAGCACATTCATTACAATGACCTAACACCTTTATTACAATACATAATAACTAGATGGTAGCGAGCCGCCCCTCCAGGTGCAGGATTCTGCATCATTATGTTAATTAACTACCATCATTATAATTGTTATAGCAAATTAAAAATTTTATGTAACATAGACTCTACAATAGCTCAGCATCCTGCACATACAATTAGAGCATTGATTAGTACTGATCCATATATCTCTCATAATGTTCTTCAGCTATTAAATGTATGTTGACTTCATTTTCTCTCACACGTAACTTGTAATGAGTAGCTAGTGCCAGAAATACTATCAGTATAATAAGAATAATAATACTCTTAAATATGAAATAATAAAAGACTTTGAGAAGCTGTGTCTTCTTCACATGCAAATAAATATTTATTGTTAAGATTAATTACATAACCAACACCATGTGCCTGCACACCATAATCCAACCATCAAACTTCTCATTTCATGTGGAGATTGAGCAATTGTAAATACTAAGGATGTTGGAAAAATAAAAACAAATGATATTCCAAACAATACTTGAGATACAATAGCAGCTTTGTATGATGTTGTGTCAAAAAGATGATCCTTACAAGCAAGAATTACAACAGAATATGTTGACGAGAAAACTAGTCCAATTCCAATTCTTTTAGGAATACTTGGAATGTAATTATGAAAACAAGGATTTATAATTAACTGATAGTAAAGAATCAAAAGTAAAGCTACTGAAGTATATAATGAATTTTTGTTCAATAAGCAAGTCAAAAAAGACAGGGTTTCATCTGATCTATAGTATGTAATTCAATATCCTCGGAACAAACATGACCAATAACGCAGATAAACATTGGTGCTAATTGTATCACTACTTTAACATTCTCTACCTGTTCCTCTGTGAATGGTCTACCATATTTTTCCTTACCTAGGTCCAATCTAGAAGGGTAATTCTCCTCCCAATAAGTCAAAGCACTACGATTAATACTGGGATACTTGTTTTTCCTGGCATAGTTGAGTACTTTAAAAATCAATTTTACAAGATTGACAATATGAGATGTAGTATCCACCCAATGTTTAAAGAGAAAGTTAGTGATAATGACTATAGAGACAGTCACACCTGATAATATATAGGACACTATGATAAACTGATTTATTAAGCCAAATTTATAATAAAACTTAAACAAGCATACATTTAGAAATCGCAGATAAGAATTAGCAGTACTGATCCAGACCTGACAGAAAATCTTAACATCGTCAAATAATATGAGTGAGTAGTTGACACATAAATGATATATTGTACTTAAGGAAATAATTATCAATTTAATGATCGATTTGTAAGTATTAATTAATTACTCAAGCAATAAAACCAATATTTATTAATACATAATTAGTCTTACTCAATCTTGTTTTATAAAATGAGCTTAAAACTTATATAGTAATGTCTCTGCGTGTGCATACCACAAATGTCAAATCAAACCTCGATATATGCCTATTATCATCCTATTTATTGTAGCAGTACTTTCTGTACACAGTGTTAGTTTTCTAACAGGAAGCCATTACTAATATAATTATTATAAAAGGATGCTTACTAAACAACTCCAACTTTTTAAAGCCTACTTGGAATGTAATTATAAAAGCAAGAATTTATAGTTAACTGATAGAAGACAATCAAAGGCAAAGCTACTGAAGTATATAATGAATTTTTGTCCAAAAAGCAAGTCAAAAAAGACAGTTTCATCTGATTTATAGTATCTAATCCATTCAATATCCTCAGCACAAACAAGACCAATAATACAGATAAATAATGGTGTTAATCGTATGACTACTTTAACATTCTCTACCTGTTCCTCTGAAAATGGTCCGCCATATTTGTCCATACCTAAGTCTAACCTGGAAGGGTAATTCTCCTCCCAATAAGTCAAAGCACTACAATTCCTGGGATACTTGTTTTTCCTGCCATAGTTGAGTACTTTAACAATCAATTTGATAGGATTAACAATATGAGATGTAGTATCCAGCCAATGTTTAAAGAGAAAGTTAGTGATAATGACTACAGAGACAGCCACACCTGATAATTATAGAACATTGTGACATACTGATTTATTAAATACTCTCCAATAGTGATAATGAAAAAAATTGCAGGTACACTCAGTGAGTGCCAATATATAATAGCACTTAGTTCTTCACCTGAAGCACCAATTGCTTGATCAATGTTAAATTGGACAATATTTGATTGTACATGAGTATCCAATCACTTATAGCAAATAGGTAACAACACATATTATATAATACAGCACATTATAATGTGAAAAATGGTTTAATAGTAAATCCCAAGCCAGCAATCATCCAAGATAAAAATAACATATACACACCAGTAATGATAGATGTATACCTACCTACTTTTATATCAGCAAGTAGACCAAAAAATGGAAATAAAAAGAAAGGAAGACAATATCCAATATCAAAGATAATGTAATAAGCATCATTATTAGCTTCAGCATAGTTAGTTGCAGCAAAATTTTTAATAAAACTTAAATGAACATACATAGAGAAATCACAGATACACTGATTGAGAATTGACAAAAAATCTTAACATTATCAAAGAATATGACTGAGGAGTTCACAATAAATGATATATTCAAGGGAATACTTATCTACCGAATGATTGCTTTGGTTTCAGTATGAGTATTAACAAATTACTGAAGCAATACAACCAATATTTCTTAATAGATAATTAGTCTTTTCAATCTTGTTTTATAAATGAATTTAAAATTTAAACTTTAATGTCTCTGCACATACTTACCACCAATATCAAATCAACTCTCAATATGCTAATTATCATCCTATTTATTGTAACAGTATTTTCTGCACGCAGTTTTTAGTTTCCACAATGAAAATCTATCCATGTTATCTTATAGAACAAATTAAGACAATAAACAACCTAGGACATTTTTTTCAAAAAAAAACCCCGATAAAATCAAAAGGAACAAGTCAACATATCATGTTTTAAGCATCTGCAGTTTACGTAAACAATAAAATTAAATATACAAAAGAGAATCTATGTACATGTATATGTGTGAGTTCAAAAAACAAAACCATAATTTATGGTAGATATTTATAAGAATGGTAGATATTTATAAGAATTCATTCTCTCTCACATGTAACTTGTAATGCTTAACTAGTACCAGAAAAACTATCAGTATAATAAAAGTAATCACTGTCTTAACTATGAAATAGTAAAGACTGACATGTTGCCTCTTCTTCACATGCAAACAGATATTTGCTGTTAACACCAATACCACAGTCCAACCATCAAACCTCTCATTTCCTGTGGAGCTATCATAAACTCTAAAGATAATATTATTGGCAAAATTAGACCAAATGCTATCCCATACAATATTGAGATACAATTTATAATTTTGTACAAACATTGTGTCAAAAAGAGAATGACCCTTTAAAAGCAAGCATTAAGACATAATATATTCTTGTCTTCAGTATTTAGATTTCTGTCTTAGTTCCCAGAAAATTTGATATATTTGATCTCATTATTAGTATTATTGTTACTGTTTCTGCAAACAAAATTAATGTTCGTTACAGATATGACTATGATGATGGATATACAATCAGTCATTGCTTTGCTAATACAGTAATAAAGTAAGTCATGAAACTCTTGAAACATTTTGATATGTAAATATGTCTACTTTTGCTGTATTTATTGTACAAGAAACTTCCTTTCTCATCAAGCTGATTTGATAAATTTCAATTATACTTCCTCTGTATGCTTTGTTAAACAGGTAATGATTGAAGGCTTATGTTACCTTAAATATTGATATCATTTTATGGATGAGGGTCAGAAATCAGTCAACATCTCATATAATGATAAGGTTAGGCATGTCTGTTCTATTAATTAGTAGGAATGAATTGTTAAAAAGATAACAAATAATATATTTAAAAGTTAAGCAATGAGGTCAATTGTGCCAAACACCTTCTCATTCGTGATATTATAATATAATTAGAGGGTGCTGTCATTTGATCTATTAATGATTATAAAATGGTATCAATGACCTGGAAATGGACTTTTGTGAATTGTAAACATCTTAATAAGGCCATAATGAAAATATGAGTATATATAATTATATTATAATCATTATGCTGAAGCATATGAAAAAGTATTGCTGAACTGGAGTTTGATCATAAAAATAAGAACACAAGCATCCATTGTAGATAGACTACAACCATAATAAAACATAAAGATCATTGTAACTAGTAACAAAACAAAATGACCAACATTAATTAAACCATCAGATATAATATACCAGTGTCTCAGCATTGTAGACAAACTGGTTACCATGGTAATGTATTGAAGACAATTAGTTCTAGCTCTGAGAAACGATACACACTTTGTTCAAGAGATGCAGTGTCAGAGACAATCAGAACAATAGTCTGAGCAGTACTGAGTCTCAGCAGTGTACTATACATCAGAGCAAAGAGAAGGAGACAGCAATAAAGTAGTGTATCATTTTGCTCTCCTATGATAGCATAGTAATTATTTGGTGATATTTCCTGTAAATGGATGTAAAATTATTGATTTAGATGACCCCTTTGCATTGGAACTGAGAATAGGCATATGTTCAGGACTCAGGTATCCATATCTGTTGTCTGATAGTAGGAGCCATATATGATATATCTATCTAGTACCAAGTGGTAGTGAGGATATATCTAGTACAAGATAGTACCAGCTAGCAGGACTGAATTATAAATGTCAAATACATTTTAGTAAGATATTTATGATGTTAGTTTGTAGTAGTGTATTTCTAACAAAGTAACCAACAATAGATACCTGTTTAATAGCAGACAAACTGAGACAAGATGTCAGACAAATGGAATTAGACAAACTAGGACTACATTAACTGGCTAAAGAAACAACAGGGATGCTAACAACAATGTCCTCTATGAATAGTATGGAGGTAAAATCTTAAATGTTTTCATGAAGCCTATAAAACTAGAAGACTGTACCTTGAAGAGATCATATCATATAATGTGGTAAGTACGACAATGATATCAATAGTGTTAGCAGATTTCAACATATATTATCATGTAGAGTAAATGAAATTTATTGGCTATTATATACGTCAGTGGTTAAAAGGATGCATCATTTGTTGCTCTTGTATACAACTGTACAATAAATTTGTAAAAGTGAACAATGTTTATAATTAACACATTGTTAAAGGCTGTTCTCTAAGGATGGTGAAATTACAGTGGGGAAACATAATCGTATCAAATCCAAGAATGTGGACATGCTTTTGTTTCTTAATAAAGTCATTAAATAGAATGTTTTGCTTAAACATAATTGGTCAAAAAGTAATCATATTTGTAAATTACAAATTGATTACTTTTTGACCAATCCTGTTTAAGCAAAACATTCTGTTTTACAAATTGGAATCGATAATGGTGATACTTGTTGTAATCAGTATCGTATCTTATATCTACCCGACCATACCGTATACTACTCAATTTACTCGTCGAGTCACGTGATCCCAATCAAACACGTTTTTAGTTTCTTTTGTAGGGATCCTCTACCATCCTGCTGTTTTCATTGATATCAAGGTTTAGTTTGATTTTAAATTAGTGAAGCAACTGCTTTAGTGTTCTACAACCATTCCAAGAAAAGAGGGAAAGACTCGATGTTGGTGAGTGTTTTATCTTCCGTTAATGTGCTTGAAAGTGTATGAATTTAAAAGTTTATTTTATTAACATGAGTAATTAATTGTTTTTACAGTTACATGATTTATTTCCTGTATTGAAACATATCCTACATCTCCTTTTTGACTATGGTTCTGTAGTTTAAGAGAAAGGGATGTTGTTATAGTTATTATTTACAGCTATTTATGGTACAGTTGGAAGAGAGCACCCAGTATGTTGTACAATTGGTTTGGATAATGTTCCCTAATATTTTCACAAAGGTACCACTGTCTTTTGAGATTAATTAAAGCCTTTTGGCATGATTATAATGGTAGATTGTGTCAAGGTGGAGTTCACAGTAAGAATGGTATTTATTTTCATTGGAATACTTTGACAGTGCAACACAGATACCATACTTTCATTGTGTTCTGAAATAGATTGGCTTAGGCAGCCATAGGTCCTTGGAAAGTGCTCCTGTAAATCAAAATTACTTTTCATTTTATAGAACCTGTTCATAAAACTCAAATCTGTAATGGATGAGGCTAGACTCACATTGAGGTCGACTGTATAGACTTGGCTATAGTGGTGAGTAACAGTGAGTGAAATATGCTCCACTGAAATAAAGTTGGCCTCCTTTGTACAAGATGTTACTAGTCTCCCTATGTTTTGACCAACTATAGATATGCCTCGGCCTTTATAAAAAAGTTAAAGGTCAAGTAGATATGTAACTGTAATGTAATATATTGTATGCACTGATCTCTTGTAATAACTTGATATTACCTCTCTTTTAATTTCAGATGTAAAGGAACTATAGATGAGAAAGCTGTTATTTTGGCCAGTGGTGCAAAGGTCAGCTATATGTTTTATAATTAAATTGTTGGTTAACACTTAATGCTGTTCAATTGTTGCATGGCTTCCTCTCGCATAGGCAGATAAGCAATTTTGCTCAGCATAATGTCAAAATCATTATTCAAATCATTTAGTAAATGAAATGAAATTATGGCACACAGAAAAGGTGTCTACTCACTTACCCGTAGTTTTTATTAAGTTATCATGAGGAAATGCTGGGAATTTGACAATGACATTTATGGCTACATCAATGATGAAGATGAGAAATGTGAAGAATTTAGCCTACAATTCTATTGTGTTTTGCTTACCTAATGACTTCTAAAGATATAAAAACGAAGTCATCATCATCATTAGACGTTCAAAAACTGTTACAAATCTAGATAAGTGAATGCAAATGAAATTAGTCCAACAAAACTTTCTTCATGTAAAATTGTTGACACAAACTTCACACTCCAGAATGAGCTATCCACTAGGCAACTTTTTTGCAGCAACATGTCAACAAATTTGTAAGCATTAAAGGTGCCCTATATTGTGTAGCATTGTTGATTAGACAACTTGTATCAAGCAACATTTTATAAAATGGCTGACATTGATATTGTGACAAGTGCTGCAACCATCCTTGCTCTGAACTTGCGAAGAAGAATGAGATCTAGCATGAAGAAGGAGAATTATATCTAGCATGGCAAAGAGAACTGTGAAAATGCTTTTGGTAATCAATTTCGAGTATTCATGACTGCAAATGCACTGTCTCCTGAAAAGGTCGAGACCATCACACTTGCTAGTTGTGTTCTCCACAAATATCTCAGATTACAATATAGAAGTGGGGATATGTATATACCCCTGGAAGCATGGATTCTAAAGATCCTCTAACACATCAGCTACGTTTGGGAGAATGGTGAAAAACTACTCAATGTAGTTCATCTCTAAACAGACATAGGAGTAATGCATACTTGGTTATAGCCAAGAGCATAAGAGATCTTTTTGTATATACTTTAATTCAGCAGCAGCAGAAGTTTCATGGCAGTACAACATGATATAGACTGAGCCACAACACATACATATTATATTACTGTATTATCTAATTTAAATTACCTGATTGACTTGAGTTCAGGCTTCTGAGATCATCTAAATATCACAAGCTTTCAAAAAAATTTTTACAGGGGCATCATCTAAACCTTGTCCACTTTTTTTAAAACCACTCTTCTTTTTTTCTCAGCCATATGTTGCTCTAACTGATTTTATTTATGCCTTTACCCTGTCTTCTACACAGTGATAATGATTTGTCCACTGAAGATACCATGAAAAGGTATGTAGAGAAAATCCTTGTACCTTTTCTTAATGAAAAGCGAGCAGATTTAAAGCTCAATAGATCCCATCCTGAATTAGCAATTTTTATTGTTTTCGTGGACAAACTACACCTGACTTCTATTCCCTACTAAATCATTATTCCAATTCTAATACCAGCAAATTGCACTGATAAACTACAGCCACTAGATGTTTCTTTGAACAAGCCTTTTAAAGATAAAGTGAAGAAGAGATTCCATGCTTGGTATGCTAATGAAATCCAAGAGCAACTTAAAACTATTCCTGTTCAAGAAGTAAAAGTTGATGTCACAGCTAGTATTATCAAGGCAAAAGGTCTTGGCTGGTTTATTTCTGCTTTTGAAAGTATTCAAGCTAGACCTGAGATAGTAGTCAATGGCTTTAGGTAAGCTGGCATTTTGGAAGTTGTCACTTCTGTTATGCAAGACTTCCTTTGCACTTAAAAATATTTACTGTCGTATATTAAATCAACGTATGATGTATTAGTGACATGTTTTCAAAATGATAAGGAAATGGTCAATGCATGTGTAACACAAGTACTGTAAATGTCAAAATTTTCTAGGTAGTTATATTTTCGCAGCTAAGTGACATTGCGAAAATTAGACTCGCGAATAATTATGGTACGCGATACTCATCAATTTCATTGCTGCACAAAGATACCGAATATCTAAATATTCGCGAAGTCAAATTTTCGCGGTTGACACAAAACACGAAATTATGAGTTCGGGAAAAGTTTGAGCGGCGAAAATTTTGGCATTTACGGTCTGTATAGTCTCTACTGGAAATAATACAAGATGACTATCTTCAAAACATTCAATAAATGCTCTCTCATGCATTGTTCTTTGTAGATAACAGAACGTGGATTGCCACCATTAGCTAGCAATGTAGCTGTAGCTATAGCAAACACACCACAATCCTTTACACGAACCTGGTTTGGGCCTTTTTCCACCATGATCTTAATGCCTGCTCCAAAATTCTTTAAGATGACTTGTTGTGTTGTTGTGTCAACTGATGAATATAGAGTATCAAACACTTTTACTACACCTTGAGGACATCCAATCGTTGCAACAATCTAATGATTCCCTCTACAGTGCATTATCTGCAAGGCGCGGAAATCGTAGTAGTAAGTGTATGCAATAAAAAGGTGAATTGAAGTCCTGAAATATCATGATTTTGCTTTTTCAGAAGTCTTTGGGCAAAGTTCATGTGCTTGTCTGTCATCCAATTTCCACAGGAAATGATCTCTTTATTCTCCAGGGTTAAGTCAATACAATCGTAAGTTATCCACAGACCAGGACTCTTCTCTGACTGTTTCATCTAGCTCTACAGAATCAATCTTTCTTTTCTTATGTGGCTGTTCTAATGTAGTTTCAGGTTCATAGACATAACAAGCCAGTAGCTGTTTGATTTTTCCCACATTACCACTCACACCTCTAAATATCAGGATACATGGAACCTCTAGTCCTCCTTGTGGAAGGTTGATGGATTACTGCCTCTTTCCTGTAATAACACAACATATGCTGCCATTTCTTTTAATGAAGAGGTAACAAGCAGCAGATATTTTCTAGGGATATGGCTGACATAAACTGCATATCGATCTTCTACATTACCTTTTCCAATTTCGACATTTCAACTCTTCACCAAGTACAGATCTCCAAACTCTCTTATATATATGGTGACCTTGCATATAACTCCGTAAGTATCCATCAATTTACTTTCACGGGAGTTCATGTGATGTTATATAGTACACCCAGTACCACCCACTGCTAATTAATATCACCCACCTTTAATTACAACAATTATTTTAATAAGTTGCTAAATTTTATTTTGTGTATTTTGATGGCAAACTGTCAAATATTTCAGCCGCCAATAATACCGCTGTGTGGTAGATTTAGAATATTTATAACACGGATACCCTTATGCCCTGAGAAAGTCAAGACAATTACTCTCACATGTTGTCTACTACACAACTACCTACGATGCCATGCTGCTGCTCAGTCAGTCTACAGTCTACCTGAGATAATGGATTCTGAGGAACCAGTGACACACTATTTACGACCAGCAGATTGACGAAAGGATTATGCTAAGTCGTTGGTTTCTTTGGCAAAGCAAGGTAGCAATAGATATTCACAAACCACCAAACAAGTACAGGACATGTTTTGCAAATATTGCCCTTGTAAAGAAGGGGAAGTACATTGGCAGTATGACATGATCTGAACTAAAGAAATGTTTCTGACTTAAAACTTACATTTGTATTTTCTTTTGGTGTAAAGTTTGATACAGAAGACTTGGGAATAACAAAATCATCCAAAAAACGTAATTCTTAAAAGTATTTCCAGGTACTCTTGGAAACTTCATCTGCTCTGCTACCTGTCTTTCTTTTCTTTATGTTCCTTTTTTCTCTACCATAAGTAGTCCTCAGGCTTTTTATTTTAGCTTTTATATCCTTTTCTGTATGGTCCAAAGTTTCACAATCTAATTGATATTATTGAGATTCTGAAAACTAACCTGTTTTCTTCAACTATTATGCAAACTTTGCCTCAACTAAAATGTGGTTAATCATGTGAATTTGGGCACCACAGGGAATTAATATTGATAAATTTGATTATCCATGTAAAGGGTTAAGGCTTCCTACTGTAACAGCAAAAGTTTTGTAAGCAGCACAATGACCTCTGCATTCTTTAATTAAGTCTTTCTATTCCATCCTATCATTATCTTAGTAGTGCTTGATGGTAATACCTTACACTCATCCCTTTAGTATCATGATATACAAAGTTTTTGGTAAAATAATTGTATTCTTATTATAGTTGACCAGGAATGTAAACAATTTATCAATATCCCTCTATTTGCTGGTAACCATTATTGTTATGTTGATGTATAACAATACTGTTTTAATGGTAATGCCTTTTTAGAGTCCTGTACCTTTTTGTGCTGATATCATACAAAAACAAATGGTCTTTAAACAGACCCATTTTCATTCATATTGTAATGAAAGTGCTGACATTTCTGAGTTTGAGAAAAATGGTGGTTAACTTTTATGTTACTAAGTTGATTATATCTGTTTTCGACCAATGACAACTAAGTCTTTTTCTTTTTTATCCTGCACTGTAAAAAATTAGGTGTCACTATGACACCACTTTTTGGTGTCATTGACTTGTGAAAATTTGACACCAATTCATTGTCACAGCTAACCTTTCATAATGTCATGATAGCACTTTATTCTCCTCCCCTAACACTTATTTAAGGAATGATAAATGAATGATAAATGTTGTACATGATTAATATAAAACAAAAAGAAAAACAAGTAATGTGTCCAAACTTAAAGCAATCCTTCAATGACTTGCTGGACTGAAAGTGGAAGTTTTTTCGCTTGAGTGTCAAGACCTCACATATATTCCAGTAGGTGACACAAGGAATTAGAAGGTACATGGTACTTGATGTTGAAGACATAATAGGAGGCTATACAACAATGTACAGCAATCAGAAATGATGGCATCTTAGGACATTGGTCTTTTCTATGACAAACATAGGCTGTATTGCTTTTGTCAAGTCTGGCCCAAAGCACAATATGACTGGATGCCTATATTCAATGCAAGCCATAGCAGAATCTATGTCAATGTGATCTCCCTATAAAGTTAATCACCACCACATTCAACACATTCACTTGGTCCTTACTTGAAAAGGGATGAAGATAGATGGCTTGCTCTTCCCTCTTTGTGTGGTAAGCAATGCAGCAGTGGCAAGTGCATACACAATAATTACATCTAAATAGTGTCCTTTGAACATATCAGTGCTTCACTTACCATCAGTAGCGTTGGAAATACTATGATACTGAGTCATTAAAGTTTTGACATCCCTTTTAGATGAAGTCTCTGCATAAGTTAAAAGACGTTTACAAAAAGGAAGTATCTTGCACTCAACAGACCCAGTGATCTGATAGAATTCATGGAGAAGCTACAAAAGTTAGTTATACGGTGTAACTGAATATGTACTTACTAATTGTGATTCTCTGAGTCAAGGGAAGTCAGATAAAATTTGCTCAACAGGTGGACACTCCTTACAGATCCACCGATGCCTAATTTCTGATGGTACTGCTAAAAACTATAGCAACTATAATATACTAACCAAATGTTTCTGACATGAGGGATTGCATGCTTGTCAGGATCCATTTCTCAGATTCATAGAGCTGCTTCAACTTCAGTTTGTTCCTTGAATACTCTTCTTGTTGGGAGTGTGTAGGAGGTAAGGAATCATCACTGAGCTTAGGTTTCTTTGTAGAAGGACTTTCATCCATCAGTCCTAAACTTTTTCCTCTTTCCAGACGATTTAAGTTTTTGAATTTATTCTGTAGCTTCCTTTTCCACGAAGCTATGAAGAATACTTTAAATAAGACTTATACTCATTTCTATTTCACTCACATAGGGACATCCTCCAGGTACCTTATCAGTAACACTTGGATGAACAGGTACAAGCCTAGATGCAATTCTCTCTAACTGCTAAGCAGTTGGGTGTTTTGTCTCAAGCATTATGATAGTTACTAATGAGTCAACTATTTCATTTCGAGAGGCAGGTAGTAGAACACTACCAGACTTTAAAGCAGCAGTATCTCATGATAACCTCAAGTGGTCAAGGTAACATATGGGGTCATGACAACACCAACCATGACACTACACTGTGTCATGATGACACCTCCTTTTCAACAGTGCGTAACTCTTGTATTCGTGAGAAGTCATGGTTTTGCAACAAAGTTGTTTTTTGTACCCTAGTTGATTATTATACCCATTTGTATCAAGTTTTTGTGTTTTTAGTTCCTCATGTTCATTGGTGTTATGAAAGTCAAGAGCAACAGTAGATGAAATATTAATGTAGAATCAAAGATTTCTGTAGTGTGGAATTGTTAGGAAAAACCCCTTACATGCACTTTCTTCATGACTCTTATCATCTCTCTCACTTCCTATCAACATATGAACACCAACTAAAATATGTTTTGTTGTTATTGTCATGTGACATTTTGCAATACTTACTCTCTATAAGATAGGGTATTTGTCAGAATTCAGTTGAACCATTTTTGAATGTTATGATCACAAATTATTAGGTTGTTTATAGATTAAAGTAGCCTAAATCATCTATAACTTCAAAAGAAATATACTTAATTGCTAAAGTAACTCACGTAAGTGTTATCATTACTGCATTTTCCAAAAATACATCTCCTTCTACTATAGTTTCATCTATTTTCGAAAAAAAATTAACCACTGCTGCCTCTTTCATGAGCAATTTCATCTACACAATTATATATGGGGATTTTCACTGCTTGATATGCATCAACTATTGTCTCATTGTTAATTGTCAAAAAATTGTGGAGCAGACTTGGTGTTAAGTTAGGAATTTAGAGTTAATTTTCTTTCAATTAAAAATGCTGTGTGGATGCACAATTGATTATTTCTCTTTGGAACTCACCCCTTTTGTCTTACTCTTTATATTAAACTGTTTATATAAGTTAAACTTTATGTATAGTGATTAGATGATAAGTCAATACTTGTATGAACTTGGCAAGAAATGGAATATCTCCATCACACTTTAGCTTTTGTGCAATCAACAAAAGACCCAAACACTTTAGTGATAGTAAGGTTTACTTATCCATGGATAAGCACAGACAGAAGGAAAAATCATTGATGTTGTGTACTTTATATATGTTTACCTGTAGAAGCATCATCATTTTAGCCAGAAGTGACTGCTGTTTGGGATGTGCTCTCTACCTGAGTGATTTTGCACTTTTGAAAGGATTCTTCAAAGTCATCTCTGACATTTTCTTGCTGCACTATAGGTGGAAACTCTTGAGCAACCTAGTTATATGGATGTAGCTACAATTCACACAAACAAGAAAACACACAAAAGAAATTATCTTTAAAAGTGGATATTCTTCCAAAACAGTAGTTAGTAATGGACATTCACTTCTAGTACACTTCTCATATGTTCAAAATATAAGATTTTTCAATTTTTACACATTTGCTTTTGGCTTTGCTATTTCATCCACCAGAAGCTTCTGGTTCCAAGTGAAAGATTCATTATCTGCTGAAAGAGAAGTGGAGGTTATGCATGCTTCTCTTGCCAAATAAATTTTTGCCTTTTTGAAGGGGTAGGCTGGTCCTCACTTAGAGAAGTGGCCCCAGGTCTGTTTAAATTTTGAGTTTAATTATAAAATGAAATATTTCCATGAGTTCTACATGTGTCATACATCCTGCACTGAAAAAAAATTAAGGCACACTAAATCATGTGTTCTCATGTTGTCGCAGTACGCACACCCCTATTGATATGTAAGGCACACCTTTTGCCATGAAATGTGTTCTCAACACTTCTTTTCAGTGTGATGTAAGCACTTATCTCAAAGAATTATAATTGTTTATAAATGGACCATAAATGAAACATGATTGAAAAAGTATTAAGACAAACAAGTTGAAACCGTTTGTTCTAAGGAAGCTTCATATTACTATACAAGTTTTTAACTTATAAAGGTACTTTGTCTGTGGGTGATTTAAGGAAAAAAAACAGATGAGATCCTATGCATGTATAGGATCTCATCGTCTATTAGACCATATATCCATGGTGAGACTCAGTTGTTTGGCATTTTTTAATGATCCTTCACTAGGACAAAAAGATCTCATATCTTTCCTTGAGAAGAACAGAAGATAGATACTTTCTGGTATGAATACTATAATATCTAACTCTTTGCATATCACAAAGTTAGCCAAAGCATAGCAAACAGTGGTATGGCACTGTCCCATACGATTTCTTCACTGGTTTGGCAATACTTATAATTAGTATGATCCCAATTAATTTTATTTTAATAAAACCATGATGTATAAGCAAGTCAAAAGAGAGAATGAATTGAAGATCATTGTTGGGATAAAAAATTGCATTTGCACTATCATACATCTACATATATTGTCTAATACATGTTGAATGAATATGAATAATTTTCAGCTGTACATGAATAATTTTCAGCTGGTTATAAAAAAAATATGACTTCTGCCGCATTTTTACAACGTATTCCACATGTATAAATATATACCCTTCATGCTCAATGGGTTAAATATTTGCATAGGCTTGGAAATTACATTCAATTTGCCAGAAATAGCCCCCAGTTTACCAAAAAAGTCACTAATGTTTTCTTTGTTGGCACTTAGAGCTTGGCAGTAGGCCAATGACTGGGGCATTCGAACTGTCAAATTAGGATGCCATGACTTAAAACCTTGAAACCACAATCAACCAGCCTTTTTATTCTTGAAAGCATTTTTCAACAATAATATCAGCCATGTGCATAACTGCTTCCTTTGTAAGACCATACCTCATATCTGCCATCTGAATTAAGTAACACACAATTGTTTCTTCTTTCGTTAGAACTGTTGGAGGGCCTGGGCAACAGTCAATGTCAACCTTCCCAGTCGCTATTCTTCTTAACATTTCTACTGGTACATTCTACAGCCTTGCTGCCTCTCTCAATCCTTTACCTTCACTCACACTTTCCATGGCTGCTCTCATGCTTTCATGCTTTCAAAATTTTCTCTTTTGAGCCATTACAACTGAGATCCCTATGATCACAAAAAGGATAAAGTACTGACATGATTTTAATTATAGTTCTCACAATTGCAGGCATCAGATCTAAGGCCAATCCAATAAAATGCTTTGTTTTGGTGAGCTGCCTGCACCTATTAATAATAACTTAAATAAAGCACACCCTTTCAATTATTGGTCACATGGTACTGAAAGTCTGAAACATCATATATAACAATAATACTACCTCATAACTTTTTAAAACCCTACTAACTAGAAACTAAACATTTCATTGGAGTGGACTAATTGGCAAGCCTGTAGAACTAAACTAGGCCCACTGGTTCAAAGACATTCTGTGGCTTACCTCCCACAGGAATAACTCCTATAAATCTGTAAGTCTACTAGTATCCGCTCTCATTCATCTTACAAGAACATTTGAAAAAATCTACTGAGCATGCTCAACAAGCAGTCAATATGGCGTCAGCATCAATCACGCCAAGCAAAATGGTGTCTTCCCTAGCTCACAAAGTTTTCAGCCAAAAAATCATATTTTACGTTTTACATGTATGATGAACTAGTATTATTAATTTCAGATGGATCTTTTCTCGTGTCCCATAATACCCACTTACTCATACTCTACTGATAGGTGTAGCTGCTGAGAACATTTGAGCTAATATAGGCATAGTAGGAAGTGATTGCATGGGGTAGACAAATGGAATGGGGAGAGCTGGAGTTTCCTGAATATTAGCATCAGGTATAGGAGTATCAGGAATGTTGTGGCTGATGGAATGCTCATTATCTGAATTGGGTGGAGCTAGAGCTTGCAAGATAGTGTCATCAGGTACAGGGCTATGTCTGGTGGAGTAGTTCTGAAAAGAACTGGTTGCTTCTGCACTATTGAGGATTATAGGATTGTCTACGTAGCCATCAAAATAGTCATCCGAATCTTTGATAGTAACGCTATGTACTTGATCAAAAACTCGGGATCAGCAGGTAAACGCTGGTTTCTTCTGTTAGATTGAGCCATGACCTGAATACAGTAATGATGTTTTGACAGCTTTATCTTACATTTTACAAAAAATAAGTTGCTTGGCAGGTATTAATAGTGGTAGATGTAAATTTGCATCCGCACCAGAGTTCGAACCACCCAGGTGGATTAAATTTTGCATCCGCATCTGTCAAAGGGTTAACTAAGAAGCTTTAACCCTTACAGACCATTATTACTTAACCACGTTATTCACAATAATTAGGTGATTTTAAAAATGTCAAATCATGGGGACAGCAATTGCAAAAAAAATTTCTGACACTACTTTTGCTCTTGATTGCGCTAAAATAAGACGATTTTAATCTGATTCTCGGCAGAAAGAAGTACTCTATGAACAGCTCTTGTGGCCAATGTACTAGATATTTGTGTATCAGATCTTACCGTATCAAATTGTATCGTCGTCAAACACTACTACGTTTCTGTCACATCTTTGTTGAGAATTCTTGTTGTTGTGTCTTTCTTGTTGGTTTGCCTCAGGTATGTATCACAACATGTACATGTAACACACCTTATTGGGACTTGCACCATGTCCTTTGAATATTTTGTTGCAATCATTAACACTTTTCATTTGTCATACTAAGAGAGTGCTAGAATATTTTCCTCCCATTGTCAGAGTGAAAGGCTTCCACTGTCCCCTTTGGTTGTTTCTTATTTGATTTCAACCCTGGGGGAACTCCCTTACAATTGGAAACCATTGTGGCTAATATTGTGGAACAAACTTACCATCATTACCCTCGGGATTAAAATTTTCCTTGTCTTTACCCTTGTTACTTGTCTTTTGCTTCCCATTTCTTAATTTCGTTCTCAAACTCTTTGAAAGTAACCTATTAATCATGATTATCATTATGTCTTAATGTTACAATGCGCTTAGCCAAGGTGTCAATGGATCTTCATCCTTAAATCTAGACAAATGTATGCCATATTGAAAATATAGTGAGTGGTCAACAAGATCACTGAAATGGCATTACTACACTGCATTGATAGAATTTACCCACTGTTATAAAGTATTTGTTCATTGGTTTATCTACGTTATCATCATTTGCAAATACCACAATGTGTTGTTGATTGTTGGCTCGATCTGTTGCCTCAACTGGGGGAATTCCATACTCTGTCAATAAAAAAAGATGAGATATGCAGAGATTGCAAAAAAGAATATTCTTCACAGAATCTTCATATCAGCACTAGCATATATGTACACATCTCATTTATTTGGATTACCATCAAACTATTGTTGTTTACAATTTTTTTTTAAAATGATCATTTCAATGTACCACAAAGGCACTTCACCAAAGAGTATGCAGTGAACAAATTATCAAAACATGATAAGATATTTAAGATTTTTAAGACCTTCAGGTTGTGTTAGCCAATCTTCATGCCATGCTTTATAGAATAGAACAGGATTATATAGCTGAATAGATAATTCATGAATCCATATGTTAACACTTTCACGATCATTTATATTACGTTCAATACCCTTAATGTTATATTGATGTTTCACGTTCTGTATGTCTTAAATACTTACTAAATGATCCCTTTTAATTTTACTATGAACTGTGTCACGTATATCATCAAGGATCTTCTTTTCGTTTACACATTGTTGTAGCTTACTGGCAATTGTCTTCTTTATCAGATATCCTTATGTGTGGTATCGTTGTTTTATGATTATGGTGGTAGAAGCAGTACTCAACATGAATCTGTTTTGTAGTTTGGTCTTCAAATGACTTAATGTGTGCAGTACATGGATTGCCCAACTTACACATGCCTTCCAATTTTAATTGTTGAATATGACTGCCTTTGGCTTCCATACTTACCTGTTCGATTGCAATAATAATAATATCGTCACAATTGTCCATTGACAGATGACTCTGAACGAACAAAAAATGAGTCATTCACTTTTTCTTCTTTCCAAGAAAGATATAATAAAGAAAATGGGGCTGTATTATGTAATCAATGTGCTAACCGTTACGTGTAGCATAATAAGCTACATTATGATATATTATTTTTCAGCCTGGAGAGGCTAGATTTATGAGCAAAAACGTTAATGCAGATCTCACAGACAGCCATGATAAGACACGTGTTTGGTATGGGTGTGATATGGGCGTGACTGCAGCTTTCACAGGCAGCCATGATAACACACGCTTTTGGTATGGGTGTGATAATGGCATGACTAAGTCAGTATACCAAATGTATGGGAAAAAATGGTATGCTAACCTTTTGCTGTTAATGGCATGTAGTAGAACTACTTGCTACAGGATCAGGAGAGACAGAAAGGAAGGGGAAATGGAGCAAGAAACATTAGAACAACATACAGATGACACCAAAAGAATGGAAGACGACGACCAAATGACACTGGCATCATTTGCAATTAGTGAACTTGAAATGTCACTTGAGTTTCAAACTGAAGAAGCTGAGGAATCTTGTCCTTATTCAGATCACACCTCAGAGTGGGAATCACTTACTAGTGATGAAGAAGATTCTGACACAGCTCCAATTGAACAATGTTTGTTTGATGGTTCTCAAGTGACATTGACAGCAAGTAGTCTTTTAGTTATGGAATATGCTATCAAACACCACCTTAGTAATGAAGCCTTATCTTACTTACTAAAAATCTTGAAGTTTTTACTTCCTGCTCCGAATAATGCTATAGGATCAGGTTACATCTTCAAAAAACAGTTTAAAGATTCAACTGCTTATGTGGTATTTCACTACTTCTGTCTCACTAATATTAACAAAACTGATGTGATGTGTCCAAATGACCAACGAACAGTGATCTATCTAGCAATGATAGTCGATCCTTTTTTATTTTTTTTTATTTTTTACATGTCAGTCCCAAAGGAAAAAATGAGACAGAAAGGCAATTATTAGAGTAATAATGTAGTGCAAATTATATATAAAGAAAAGAAAAAGAGAACAAAAGAGCAAAGTAAGAGCATATACATGTAAGAAATAGTTCAAAGATCTTGTATAATTAGTGTCAGTTAATGAATGTTTGCCTCAGCAGCAGCCAGTTCAAGCTGCTGGTGTACTGCGTGCCCACATCTCGATCTTGCTCCCCTAATACACTGTATAGATGACCGCAGTAGAGAGAACATTAATCTAGACCTTAGCCATGACATTGTTAGACTATAAGGCCGCTTTCACTTTGTAGCAAGGCCGGCTGCGAGCCTCTTATAAAATGTAGTTGCTTCGTTTGCCAAACCTCCAGTGACAGACATTACCAAAGGTGTAAATGAGGCCTGTTCTACTTCGCGTACTCTCTGCTCATACTGCCTCTTTTTTTCGAGGTCATGTCTTCAATAACATCTGGAGTGGCGATTCGAAGGAGCATGGGGGTTAAAAACCCTCACATCGAAAAAGGTACACTCATACCTGCCACCCCAAAAACCATTTGCCGCAATGTCTAGCCTTGCTCCATCTTGATTGTTTGCAGAGCGGGCGTCGAGAGAATCGCCTTCAACAGGGAGGAGGTCGGGTTCAATACACACATCACTGCATATTTCTGCTAGTAAGTTTGCAGTTAGATCTCTAATTTCGTTATGTCTCAGTGAAGGGAAACCTCCTTTTGGGCATGATAGTGAATGCTCAATGGAAAAAGCAGTACCACAGGCACAATGTGGGGGGGTAGAGAGAGGTTTCCAGCTATATCGAAGAGCGATAGCATCGTGAAACGCATGCTTGTGTAGCGTGAAGCCATGTTCTTGAATGGGTCGGGTGGTCAACCAGTTCGATGCACCTGTTTCTTGGGCCAGGTCCATTGAACGTTGGAGTGTAGTGGGGAGAGTGCCCCTTTTTTATGAAGCTTTCAATTGAAGAACAGCTGAGGCTCATTTTGGAATGTATGTCATAGAACATCGTAAGTTTATGTTTATGTTTGTTCGTGTAGTTGGAAGTAATTACAAATTTGTGAAGAGGTCTGATATTCGAAGAGAGGACAATTATTCAGATATATTTAAGGGAGAGCTGTACAGAAACCTTGCCAGTGATAGTATCTTACAAGTAGGGCCTGAACGAATCAGTAAATTACCACTTCAAATGCTATGTTATCTTATCAAACGAACATCTGGTATATAATATAATATAATCATAATTTCACAGCTACTTAATTGTAATAAGTGAAAATTCTTGTGGTCAATAGCTCAACTAAACAAAAAATCATAGTTCTTATTTAAAAAAAAACTATCAACATTTTCTGGCTTTAGGCAACTTCTTAGCTTGGTCACGGTTAGTCCAGCAATCGAGAACAGTCTCTCACTAGATGCAGAGGTAGCTGGTATTCACAATACAGCCCTGGCTACTTTAACTAATTTTGGATATCTAGGTGAATTTTCTTTCCACCATTGAAGAGGTTTGCAATCCCTGGAAGAAGATTCACAGAAATACCTTGCCATTTCATTCTCAATTGTGTCATCAGGTGTGTCTGACTCATCTAGTCCTAGAAGTATATCTATTGCTGTAGTCTTGAGATGCTTGGAAGGAGAACCTGGATCTGTGTCTTGCCCATTATTGAGGTCAACAGACTTAACACACTCAGAAAGATACGAAATGGACTTCTTAACAGCTATTTTTTCTTTTCGTTTAGAAACTTTAAGGATCTGAATCTTGGGTCAAGTGCTGTTGCTACAGTGGAGACAACCGATGCTGTGGTCACATCATCCAATGACCACCTTCTTCTGAGCTCTGTTGACACAGTGACTTTAACCCTTTATCGACCACACCCTAAATTAAAAATTTCACGTGTGACCACAAAATCACGAGTCAAACCATCGATTATTTATTTGCGTTTTAAACGTATGTTTGGTGACTGTAGTCCACATATAATATGACCGAAGCTGGTCGGCATGGTCAACCCCACCCATGTACTGGTTGTACATGCTAATTGACTTAGGAATTGGTACGGTTATATTAGTACCATCCTTCTGTTTGCGCTGGCAGAATACTATTGAATGTGGATTAGATTGAGTAGATAATACGTATACTAAATTTTTGTCTCGCCATATAGTTGCTACCATGTTTCCACATTGTTGAAATTTGTGTTCACCTCTCTCCAAGCCACCTATAAAATCGTAATTATTTTACATACACAAACATAATTTACCTAATTTCACATTCTTTATTACCAATGGTATTCCTTTTCTATCCTTTCTAAAGGTACCACATGCATAAGTATTATTTCTTTCTAGTTTCTCCAATAAACTAACAGAAGTAAAAGTTGTCAAAGTAGAGATGGTAATTCCCCTCTAACCAAAGGATGAGACAACTTTACAACCACACTTTCACCAAGATTTTCCGACATTGCATTATTATCTTTCGCCGAGTACACATAAAATTGACTAACGTACTCTGTATGACTGTCTGCTCTTACCCAGACTTTTATGCCACGTTTGATGGGCTTCTTAGGCATATACTGCTTCAGAGTTGACTGACCTTTAAATTTGATCATCGCTTCATCAACAGAACATTCTTTATGGGGTGAATAATTATGTACACATGTCTGTTGTACAGCTGTCAAAACAGGTCGGATTTTTGCTAACTTGTCATACCCATCTTTACCACGTGGAATGATATTATTGTTGTCAGTGAAGTGAAGGTATCGTTTTAGTTCAATAAACCTATGACGAGCTATTCGTGAGGCAATGGGAAAGCAGTGAAAAAGTGGTATAGTAGACCAGTTATACAAGCCTGATCTTCTACTTAATCCCATTATAATGGTAAAGCCAATAAATGCTTTTATTTCATCTTCATTTGTTTCCCATTGTTTTGGATTACTCCCATCTGTACTTTCTAAGCACTGCTTAGCATACTTGTTGGTTTCATTGACAATGTGAGATATCAGTTGATGTGGGAAGAATTTGAGAAAAAGATTGTCATCATCTGATATTGGTATGGTTGGTCCCACATTATTAGTAAAAGGATGTTCTTGAACTTCACTTGGTACACTCGTCCAAAGTCTCGATTCATCACAACTACTACCATCTCTATGTTGTCTTCTATCACCACGTCCATGTTGTCTGCTACCACGTCCTCTACTACCATGTTCTCTAACCACACGTCCTCTACTAGCACATCCTCTACTACACTGTGTACAGCTTTCACTTACAATACCAGTGCAACTCATGCTATTTCCTTGCCCATTACTCTCTTCTTCATCACTTCGTTTAGCATCCTGTACCAAAAATAACAGTAAGCTACTATAGTTTGATATTTTTACTATCACTTACACCATGAGTCCTTATTTCATTGTCAGTATTATCATGTTTATCACCATAGTCATCATTACCAATATCAACATCATTATCGTCATCATCATTCTTTTCATCATCACTACTACTGTTTAAACCAAAATCTTCATCACTTCCTTCAAAGAAGAAATCAAAATCCTCATCTTCTACTTGTTGGATGACTTCCTCAACGCTTATTCTCTTTGCACTACTCATATTACAAGTTCAGCTGAATATTATAATTTTGTTTATCAGTTTACAATATTATTTTTCAAAATAACAAATGAATAATAATAATAGTATATGGTAATATGTTTAAGGCCACTGCAATTAAATTTATAGTTTCCCCTTTCAGATGCGGGTAGGAAGCGGGCGGGTGCAAAGTCTATTATTAGAACAGTGTTTTTATTATAGCCTTACCACAAAGCTATAAAAAATAATTGTACCATGCAATGAGAAAAGAAATTGAAGAGAAAAAAGAATAAAAAGAGAAGAGAAAAGACAATATAAAAATATTTTAGCTATTTTTTCCTTATGGGTTCCTTGTCTTTACAATTGCTGCACTGTGGGTACTGATCATCTGATGTAAAAGGTTGATCTGCTGCACAATAAATGCAAATAGGGTCAAACATTGCAGAATAATATAATTTCTCGATTGGATCGTAGCAATCATGGTCATGAACATCCACAAACTGGAACTCTTCTGGTACATTCAAATCTTTTAATGTTGCACCACATGTGTACAGGCCATCATCTAAGAGGTCTTGTAAATAAATCCTTTGCTCCTTTGTAAGTTTATACTTTGAAAATATTAATCTCCAAAGATTACACTCTGTGCATTGTACCATAAGTTGGGTATTTTTCATATGTTGCACACTGGCGTAATATGGAAGCTTTCTCTTAACTCTTTTCTTTTTACCTGAATCAGCTTTTGAAAAGGAAGGGCGATGTTCCTCACTGGTGAATGATCCGAAAACATGAGAGAATGGGAAATAATGACCATCTTCTTGAGGAACAGGATGAGGAATATGGTGGAGGTTTTGAAAGATATTTAAAGGAAGACGTATTGGCTTGCAAATAGTACATCATCTTTTCCACACTTTAGTATATCAAAAGTATAATGACTACTCTGACAGCAGTGTGTGATAAACTTCATTACTGTAGGGTGCTGATCCATCGTCTCCTTCCTTCTCAGTAATACTTCTTTGTCCTCTACGAGTTCCAGCTCCATTACTTCTTACAGTAGTATTAGTAGCTCCTAATGTTACAGTTATATATACAATATTAGTATCTAGTTATTAAAAGTTATAACCTATCTCAGTAATACTCCTTTTTCCTCTATGAGTTGGAGTTCCATTACTTCTTACAGTAGTATCAGTAGCTCCTAATGTTACAGTTATATATACAATATTAGTATCTAGTTATTAAAAGTTATAACCTGTTTCAGTAATACTCCTTTGTCCTCTACGAGTTCCAGTTCCATTACTTCTTACAGTAGTATCAGTAGCTCCTAATGTTACAGTTATATATACAATGTTAGTATCTAGTTATTAAAAGTTAACCTGTCTCAGTATTACTCCTTTGTCCTCTATGAGTTGCAGTTCCATTACTTCTTACAGTAGTATCAGTAGCTCCTAATGTTACAGTTATATATACAATATTAGTATCTAGTTATTGAAAGTTATTACCTGTCTCAGTATTACTTCTTTGTCCTCTATGAGTTGCAGTTCCATTACTTCTTACAGTAGTATCAGTAGCTCCTAATGTTACAGTTATATATGCAATATTAGCATCTAGTTATTGAAAGTTATTACCTGTCTCATTATTACTCTTTTGTCCTCTCTGACTCATAGTAGTACAAGCTAAAAGTATTGAAATGTAAAAATAAAGAATTATTTTCTTACTTTTATTTTTTCTTCAGCTTTTCTTCTAAAATCTTTCGTTTCTCCTCTTGTTTACGCTGATGCTCAATTTTTCTCTCTTCTTTCTGCTTCAAGGCTTCTGCTTTTTTCCTTTCTTTCTCATTTATTTCCTTTCTTCATTCTTCACTGGTCAACACACGTGCACTTGACTTTGCTGTAAATTTTGGAATTACTCTTTCAGGAGGCATTGCAGCAATTAGCTTAGACACTACTGAATGAGATGAAGGTTGTAGAACTGGTGTAGGAGATGAAGGTGCAGGTGCTGTTGCTCCATTCTGAAGTGACAACCAATAATTGTATCTGGGATCAGTTTTGATGTTATATCCTTCTGCCTTACGTCGAGAGAATCTCACTATCTCATCATGAGTAAAGGGTTGGTGTACAGTGTCAGAAGATTGTTGATGACAACTAGAGTTGTGGTATAGTAATGACTCTTCAAGCACTGTATAATCATTTTCTGACTCAACAGACATTGACTCATCACTTTGAACATTATCATAAGGAGTTGAGACAGGAGTAATACCAGTAGCTGCTGATTGCACTGAATGGCGAAGAGGAGTGAACAGTGGAATAAGCTTCAGACCAGTTCGTTCACACATGGTGGGGTGCTTGGGTGGACTCTTGGTTAATACATTGAACCTAATGAAAAGAAAATAATAATAAAAGTCTAATTTGCACACCTATCAATTGGGTAAATACCAGTAACCCTAAAACCAGATATGATATTGTGTGGAGTCATTGCTTTCATCCAAGCACAGTTAAACAACAGAGAGAATTGATATCGAGTCACAATTTTGCCAGGATTATTAACCATGTATGAATGACACTCATCTCTCCATGCTTTCTTCAGCGGACCGAATACACCTTTATCTAAAGGTTGAGTCTTGTGTGTACTATGTGGAGGAAGACAAAAGACAATGACTTGCTCTTCTGCTGCTTTGTTGACAAATACTGGTGAAAAGTGACTAGGATGTCCATCCATGAGAAGAAGCAGTGGTCAAGCGGGAGGAGCATAAACCAAAAAGTGGCTAGTAAACCACCACTCAAAAATTTCTGCATCCATCCACCCACTGTCACTAAGACTATACATGGTGCTGGGGACCTCTCCATGTGTCAAGTCATGTTTCAACGTCTTTCTATCAAAAATGACAAGTGGTGGTAAAGCATATCTGTTGTGTCTGTGGCCCAGCTTAGAATAGAAGAATTGGGGAAGACCGAACTCGAGTAGAATAGAAAGTGGAATAGTACAGCAAAACCGAGCAGAGTCTCGAGTAGTATTGAATAGTATGAAAAAGGGAATCTAATCTAATCTAAAAACATGCATATTATATAGTACATAAACAGGAAATGAATAAGAACAGGAAATAATAATTAAGTGCATACACACATATAATAACCATAATGATAATAATAGTAATAATAATACATACCATCATAATAAGTGTTGTACATGTACATAATGTAAAGTATAGTTACCACAGTATCCACCTGCATTACAGCAGGATAATACAGTTATTTGACTTCTCTCAGAACTAGTGACAGATGATGGGTGCTTGTACCCTTTTTGCTATAACTTTTGGTGGTTTTGGATTTAAGGGAAACCCTGATTCGTCTAGATTAAAAACTTGGCATGGTCTTTCATTTATTTCGGCTTCATATATAGTTTTTTCTAGAAGATCAAAATAGTTTTCAATATTTGCATCTGATGTTCCTGTTATACGACAATGAGTAAGCATTTCTGGATTACGAAGGACAACGTCTTTGTGCCTTGACTTAAAAGATTTCCACCAGCTTGAGGTTACAGTTACATTAATACCCTTCTTATTAACTACTGCTTGAACAATCTCAAGTGTTTGCTTCACACTACGCGAGTATCCAAGTGAACTCATGCCAGATAAAAAGGTTACAAGCTCTTCTTCTTCACTTGGAGTTAAATAAGCCTTTTGGCCACTCTTTGCACCAAATATCACCCTACCAGTGACATAATCATGTAAGGTTGAACGTGGGATACCATACTCTTCAGCTGCTCGCCTAACAGACATACCATCATGTATAGCATCACATGCTCTTCTTAAGTTGTCATTTGTCCAGTTTCTATAGGTCTGAGGTCGACCAATGTCATTCTTAGTAAAAACAGTATGTGATGGTACACATGTAGATCGGAATATATGTTCGTTTAAAGGAGCAGATAACATGCTGCAAAATAGATCTAATAAGTTCATTAAAATTACACATTATCATATGGTTGATATTTTAAACACTTAAAAGCAAATAAAGAGACAAAGTAATAATTCAGGCTGAAGGACTACTCTGTTAGGATATTGAGCTTTCAAAGAAACTTGGCTTCATACGTTACATGTCATTCTATTAGTGTAACTTTACACATGCATGTAAAACTAGTTATAACTTACTAGAAATCCTTTGAAAGTTATAAACGCCAAATTTTAACACTTGACTCTCCCTGCATAAGGTAAAAGATGTACTGAGCATGCTCAGTAGGAAGGTGGAGTGAAGAAAAGTTAAAAATCAGACTATACTTGGTATTTGAGTGTTTGTTTACACTTTATATAATACCTACCACTATAGTTGTAACATCTTTGTGTTGAAATTTCTTGTGGTATTGACAGCAAAAAAAGAAAAGCGTTTTCCGTCCGTACATCGGGTGTCTGAATATTGGTCACGGTAGATGCCTCCAAATTAGTGCTAATTTTGCAGAAACAGAGTGAAAGGGAGTTATGATTGTTTGCTGTTGTTATTGTGCAATGACATTCCTACCTGCTGGTGGTAGCAACCGTGCAGTTGTTTCTTTCCTTGCGAGAGGAAAGTCCATGTCCGTCATTTTTGTCCGAACAAGGGGCAGTCCGAAAATTAGGGTTTGAAAGTGTTTATCTCTGGCACCCAGAGCTATTCCATTTCAATACGTGGATACTATATTGCTTCTTTAAGTTGTACCTGGCAATAGTAAAAGAATGTCTGAAAGATGTACTATGTTAGTGCTAGCGCGTCCGATTGATGGGCGTGTCCGATAATTGTCCGTTTACTCTACCAATTAATTCAATTTACATAAACTATATAATTTTGTTAAACAGCAACATACTTGTTAACACATCAATTTACATGTAACACAACTTAGTGATTTACATGAACACAACTAAAGTTAGTAATTTACATGTAACACAACTTGGTGACACTCACAGGTCCATGTACTATAAATAATTCAGAAGCTAGCTGTACAGTGATAAACAAAGTGTCAGCGATTAAAAACATAGTTGAAATAGTAGTAAGTTAGCATTATTACAAGTAATTTTCCCCCATCTATGTACCAAAACTACACTACTTACCAGTAAACCATGAATCAGATATATCTTCAGGTATATTAACAATAAACGTAACCGAGTGGATCAACGAGAACTTTGTAAAATCATGATCTCCAATTTGCAATCGTTCGTCAATATGCACAGGTACACGGCTCCCTCTCTCAGTGGCCGCAACAGGGTAACCAGGCTCACCCACTTTAATCTTACGTTTATCGTCTAAACAGACGAATGCACAATATTCACGGACAGTTATGGAATACTCTCGCATACAGCGGAAGGAAGCAAATGCATAATGGGAGTCAACATGATGATGACGCCATTGATGTTGCTGTACCATGAACTTTAATTTAAACCTTCCAGTGTCTTGAAGAGTTTTAGTAGCAGTAGGAGTTTTAAACCAAAACTGCAAACGAATCCATTCATTGGAAGGTACAAGAGTATGAGGTGGACAACGTTGTTTGACTTGTTCGACCAAATCTCTGATAGAAATAGCACGTGCAAGATGAGTTATTACATCATGACGGCAATCATCTACTGCAGTACCAAGATCCTCATTCAAAAACGTTTGGCACTCATTCCAAAATACAACAAACCTGCTGTCTTGCTGTCCATTAGAAGCTCGAAGGTCTAAAACAATATCAGTATCTTCCATGTCAATGATCAGTTGAACTCGTTCATCAATTGCTGATTCATCAAGGTTTGTAGATGCCGAGTGGTCACCTAAATAAAATTACATTACATTTAGTATTAGAAAAAATTAATACAATAATTATATGTACATGTATACCATAAACTACACAACACAGCAACATATCAATTTTACAAATATGATAACATGACATCTTACTAGTTAAGTCTTTGTAAAAAAAAACCTCAAACAGCTGGCTTAACTGAAGACGATACTAGACCAAACTTTCGATACATAGCATTCCTCATTGCTCTTGTGTGATAAGTCGGAATGAGTTGTTTTGCTTGCTCAATAGCAGGTTGACTGTGTTCAAAACACTCAGTAACTTCTATGTGGTCAGGCACCTTCCAGAAAAAGTGTAGATTACTGACATTACTGCCTGGCGAATACACAAGGAGTATACATGGACATTTTAATCCAGTAGATATAAGAGAGTTCAGTACTCTGTGTTTTTGAACATTGTCATTTGGCAAGAGATCTGTTATGAAAACAGGTTGATAGATATCATGGGATACAACTTTCTCCTCAAATACATATAATGAGAGTATGGTATCTTCTTCTGATGCTGTAATGAATTTAAGATGTAAGTTGACAGAAAGGTCACGGACAGGAGTTAGTGATTTGTGGTTATTTTTTACTCTTTTATTCTTTGCAACGAGGTATTCCACATAACTAGATATACTGTGAAGAAGGGAGAGAAAGGTAGGTTTTAGTTCAACCCAGTGTGGCCTATCCCAAAAACTGCAATGGAGGAGAGTTGAGAGTTCTAAAGCAAACTCACGCAGAGAATCAGATGACATATTCTTAGTTAATCTCTTCCTGTGTTTAGAAAGCTCTGGATTGTTATAATCAGTAAATGATTCAAAAACAGAAGGAATGGGCTGAGCCCGTTGTTGAAATACATGTTGGTGACCATCAGTATGCCAAAATATATCTCTCATGACAGTAACTAATCTTTTTCCCATTGGCAACTCTGATGTGTTGAGGCTAACAGATGAAGAATTGAAGAATTGAATGAGATCATTAAATAGTTTGTCTTTCTTTGTTCGTTCCCTAATTGGTTCAATGAATATTGGAGGGGTGTATTCATTGTTACTTGTATTATTGATTTGAAGAGTAGTTGACAATGTTCCTGTTACACTGTCTATATTTACTGTATATTTTAAGAATGGACCAAAAGAATTCACCACAGTAACTAACGGAAGAGTAACATCGACAAGATCGAGAGTGTTCTTGTCCTTTCCTACTTGAGCTGACATCAATTCGAAATTACCTTGAAAATTACTGTCTGAAGAGATTCTAGGATGAACGGTTTCTGTGAAAAACCTTGATATAGTCTGTTCCTGATCATCGACTTTCAATATTGTCCATGGAAGTAACGTCTTTCTAAACAGGGATGCTGCTGCAGTATTGACCAAGTGAAGCATTATAATTAGAAAAAGTGAGTGAAATTGCAGAAGAGACAAAACTGAAATTAACTAAATACTTTGAAGATAGTCAGAGAGATCTAACCAAGTCACGTGACTTACTGAAAACGCTTAACGACTGGGCATCCAACTAACTGCTTGAACAGCAACCCGACCAGACCGAGTAAAAGCAGCTGAGTTATGATTTAAGTGACGGAGGATGGCGAGTAAAACGTCTAAATAGGTAGTTTAGTCGGTAATTGACGTTTAGTAACAGTTTCATCTGAAAGTACTGTAGTGGTTTGGTTTGAGAGAGATATATTTATTCTTTTAACACAACCAAGCTCAAGTGATAACAGACTGACTAACAAACAAAACATGTCTTCTTATATACCAAAATACATAATGATATTCATAACAAGTGTAAGTTGCATACATTACATCTCCTTTTTCAGGATTGAAGAGTGTTACATCCAAATTCCATATCGATCTGGTGGTTTAGACTTTCGTCCACTTCTAGTATATTTTACTTGTTGGTCTCCGTTCCGTTCAACTGATGTAGAAAATGTCCTAACCTCTGGTCCATCAGATTGAGTTTCTTGAGCATCTTCTTGTGGAGGAAGAGGGTTCAATTGTCTTCTGTTCCTTCTAATAGCTCCTTCATTTTGTGTAGTCACACTGTAAGACCTATGAGATTCTTCCTGTTGGATTCTCCCTGTAATTCCATTGTCAGGAATCCAAACTTCCTGTCCTGGGAACAGTGAAGATTGTTCTTTAGCACAATGGCGCCTGTCATAATATTCCTTCTGTGCTCTCTTCAAATCTCGATCTCTATTTTTCACAGTCTCTTTATCAGCTAGTTTAGGTTCTTGTAGATCTTTACTAACTGGTACGGTTGTACGTAACCTTCTACTCATGAGAAGTTCTGCTGGACTATATCCTAGCTTCAGTGGAGTTGAGCGATAAGAAAGGAGTGCTAGATAGGGATCACTAGATTTTCTTAACAGACCTTTTATTGTCTGTACTGCCCGTTCTGCCTCTCCATTTCCTTGAGGATATCGAGGGCTACTTGTGATGTGTTGGAATCCATACTGATCAGCAAATGCATTGAAAGATGATGATGCATATTGAGGTCCATTATCCAAGATTACTGTTTGTGGAATTCCATGTCTTGCGATGATTGACTTTAGGTGAGTGATGACCCCTTCTGATGTCGTTGATGACAGCTTGGCTATTTCAATAAATCGAGAATAGTAGTCAATAACCAGTAGGTATGTTGCTTGCTTCCACATGAATAAATCTGTGCCCACTTTTAGCCAAGGTTTATCTGGTAACTCTGTAGGGCAAAGAGGTTCCACTTTTGGTCGCTGGAACTGACTGCAAATTTGACATCTCTTCGCATACTTTTCAATCTCTTTTGTCATCCCTGGCCACCATACTGATAGCCGGGCTCTTTCTTTACACTTGTTTAAACCTTGGTGACCTAAATGAATCTGCTCTAGCACCTCTTGTTGTAGCGTTTTGGGAATAACAACTATTCAGCTTCCTCTCATCAGGAGTCTATTTTTAACAGGGAGTTCATACTGAACTTCTGAATATTCCCTTAGATTTCCTCTCTTTTTCCCTTGTAGACATTGACGTTTCAGTTTTTGAAGTACTGGATCTCGGTCCTGATGTGCTTGTATTTGGGTGATATGTTTGTCTGTTGCAGGAAAGTGATTCACTCTCATGTCCACATACGCTTTTACCTCTTTTCCTAAGTTATCTTTGTTGTGTCTGTGGCCCAGCTTAGAATAGAAGAATTGAGAAAGACCGAACTCGAGTAAAATAGAAAGTGGAATAGTACAGCAAAACCAAGCAGAGTCTCGAGTAGTATTGAATAGTATGAAAAAGGGAATCTAATCTAATCTAAAAACATGCATATTATATAGTACAGAAACAGGAAATGAATAAGAACAGGAAATAATAATTAAGTGCGTACACACATATAATAACCATAATGATAATAATAGTAATAATAATACATACCATCATAATAAGTGTTGTACATGTACATAATGTAAAGTATAGTTACCACACTCATCCCTGCTAAGATGAGAAATACATAGTCGGTTCGAAACGATCCACCGGACGGTGAGGGCGTGTTGAACGATGTATGACTGGAGGTGGGGCAGGGGATGGAGCTGGAGGTAGAGCTTCAGGCATTAAAGGAAAATCCTCAAAATCGCCACTGTGAGAATCGGGAGGACGATCAATTGAGCAATAACGAGGACGTAATTGATCAACATGTCGACGTAGAATTGAACCGTCTTGTTTCTTTACATGATATGACAAAGGACCAGTAATTGCAATAATAGTTCCTGAGGTCCATTTATCAGTGCCTGAGTAGTTCCTTGCAAAAACATGATCATCAATATTGAAATATCTTTGTTTCTTTCCAGCTTGTGTATCCTGCAATTTATCATTTTTAGTAGCAACTTTCTTATGCACATCAGGATGTAGTAAATCGAGTAGAGTACAGGGTTTGCGATTAAATAGGAGTTCAGCAGGAGAAAGTCCTGTCGTAGAGTAAGGTGTAGTACGATAAGTTAGTAAAAATTGTGAAAGGTTTTAAATCGATTGGTCCCTTGAGCTTTTTCATTGCCAATTTGAACGTTTGAATAGCTCGTTCTGCTAAACCATTCGTGAGAGGATGGTAAGGTGATGAAGTAGTATGTTTAATACCATTACGTGATATGAAGGATTGGAATTCGTGACTAATGAAGGATGCACCATTGTCGGATACTAAATGATCTGGTAAACCATGAGTAGCGAAAATTTGTCTCAGTTTAGCAATTGTAACATCTGTGGAAGTAGAGTTCACTTTGAGAACTTCGAGCCATTTTGAATAGGCATCGATTAGTACTAGAAACATATAACCTTTGAACGGACCTGCATGATCTATGTGTACTCTTTGCCAAGCACGGGTAGGGTATTCCCAAGGGTGAATTGGAGCTTGTGGTGGATCAGGTCGATGTAATTGACTTGTAGAACATTTTTTGACAACTTCCTGAATATCTTTGTCAATACCTGGCCACCAGACATAGGAACGTGCAAGGGCTTTCATCTTATTAATACCAGGGTGAGTGTCATGTAGGAGCTGTAGAACATATTGTCTACCTTCAGAGGGAATGACAACTCTCGATCCCCAGAGAATGCATCCGTCAATCACACTGAGTTCAAAGTGACGTTGCATGTACGGGCGAATAGTAGGATCAGTCTCTGAATCAGATAATGTCTAACCTGTTTGAATTGAATGTCGAATACGTGAAAGTAGTGGATCTTTGTCTATCCAAGTCTTGATATGATTAGCCTGTATAACTGATTCAGACAAATGGTTAAGCAATAATATAATATCACCTGGGATGGGTACGTATGGTAGTGTTACCGGTAGGGGTAATCTACTTAAAGCATCTGCATTGGCCAATTGAGTACCTGGTTTGTGTTTAATAGTGTAGGAATATGCTGCAAGTGTAAGTGCCCATCTCTGAATTCGGGATGATGCGAGAATTGGAATTTGACGTGATTCATCCAGTAGGTATTGTGTGGCATATGATCAGAGTAGAGAGTGAAATGTAGTCCATAGAGATAGTGATGTAACTTTCGCACAGCGAATACAATAGCGAGAGCTTTTTTCTCTAGCTGTGAATACTTCTTTTCAGCTACGTTTAAAGTGCAAGAAATGAAAGTAATGGGTTTCTCGGTTCCGTCAGGCATTTGGTGACTTAGAACTGCGCCTAGACCGTAAGGTGATGTGTCACATGACAGTAGTAATGGTTTGTTATGATCGTAGTGTACTAATAAGGATGAAGACTGAAGGAGTGATTTAGCTTCCTTAAATGCAGTGTCTTGTTCTTCTGACCATGTCCAAGGCGTGTTTTTGTGTAACAGTTTATGTAACGGAGCTAAAGTAGTAGAGAGGTTTGGGAGAAACTTGTGATAGTAGTTTAAGAGTCCCAAAATGATTTCAGCTCAGTAGCGTTTGAGGGAGCTGGGGCTTGACTAATGGCTTTTATTTTAGAAGTGACTGGATGTAGGCCTTGGGCGTTGATAACATGACCCAAATATTCCGCGGATGATGCTCTGAAAGTGCACTTGGATTTCTTAAGGGTGAGTCCGGCTGATTCTAATCTGGTTAGGACTGAGTCTAGATTGTGTAAATGATCTTCTGTAGTACCTGATACCAGAATGTCGTCGATATAAACACATACGTCTGGGAGACCACTTAGAAGTGATTCCATTGTTCTTTGGAAAATGGATGGAGCTGATGCGATCCCAAAAGGGAGACGTTCGTATTGGAAAAGACCCTTGTGTGTACTGATGGTTGTATAAGGTTTAGAAGCATCGTCTAGAGGTAACTGGAGGTATGCATGACTAAGGTCCAGTTTAGAGAAGACAGTACCACCTGATAGAGCAGAGAATAGGTCTTCTACACGAGGTAGTGGATAAGTGTCCAATATGAGAGCTCGATTGATAGTGACTTTGTAATTACCACAAATTCTGATGGAGCCATCTGCTTCGACTACTGGGACGATGGGAACTGCCCATGCTGTGTATGTTACCGGAGTAATGACCTTTAAAGTTTGTAAACGTTGCAATTCTGCTTCGACTTTATCTCTCAGTGCGTAAGGTACTGGACGTGCTTTGAAGTATCGAGGTTGTGATTGCAGCTCAATTAGTATAGAGGCGGTTGTTTCTTCTAGTAACCCTAGTTCTTCACGAAATAAAATGATGTGTTTGTTGAGCACTTTGTCAAGTTCAGAGGTAATAGGGGCATGGAAATGATGAATTTCAGACCAGTTGAATTTAATGCACTCCAGCCACTTCTGATGTCGTTGATGACAGCTTGGCTATTTCAATAAATCGAGAATAGTAGTCAATAACCAGTAGGTATGTTGCTTGCTTCCACATGAATAAATCTGTGCCCACTTTTAGCCAAGGTTTATCTGGTAACTCTGTAGGGCAAAGAGGTTCCACTTTTGGTCGCTGGAACTGACTGCAAATTTGACATCTCTTCGCATACTTTTCAATCTCTTTTGTCATCCCTGGCCACCATACTGATAGCCGGGCTCTTTCTTTACACTTGTTTAAACCTTGGTGACCTAAATGAATCTGCTCTAGCACCTCTTGTTGTAGCGTTTTGGGAATAACAACTATTAAGCTTCCTCTCATCAGGAGTCTATTTTTAACAGAGAGTTCATGCTGAACTTCTGAATATTCCCTTAGATTTCCTCTCTTTTTCCCTTGTAGACATTGACGTTTCAGTTTTTGAAGTACTGGATCTCGGTCCTGATGTGCTTGTATTTGGGTGATACGTTTGTCTGCTGCAGGAAAGTGATTCACTCTCATGTCCACATACGCTTCTACCTCTTTTCCTAAGTTATTTTTGTTGTGTCTGTGGCCCAACTTAGAATAGAAGAATTGAGAAAGACCGAACTCGAGTAAAATAGAAAGTGGAATAGTACAGCAAAACCAAGCAGAGTCTTGAGTAGTATTGAATAGTATGAAAAAGGGAATCTAATCTAGTCTAAAAACATGCATATTATATAGTACAGAAATAGGAAATGAATAAGAACAGGAAATAATAATTAAGTGCATACACACATATAATAACCATAATGATAATAATAGTAATAATAATACATACCATCATAATAAGTGTTGTACATGTACATAATGTAAAGTATAGTTATGACAATCTTCTGTCTCTTTCAGTGGTGATCTTGAAAGAAAGTCGGCTGTATTTAGATCTTTGCCTGATACATGATTTATTGAAAATTGATATCGCATCATTCTTAAGCGAAATCTCTGGATTCTTATTGGTAGGTCTTCCAGATTTTTTGTGGATAATAGGGGAACTAACGGTTTGTGGTCTGTTTCTATTTCAAACTTGGAGCCAATGAGGTATTGACTCAGTCTCTCACAGGCCCATGTTATTGCCAAGGCTTCTTTTTCTATTTGCGCATAGCGCTGTTCTGTATCTGTCATTGACCTTGATACATAAGCAATTAGCAATTTCCATCAGGTTGTTTCTGGCAAAGTACTGCCCCAACACCATAAGCTGATGCATCTGAAGATATCTTCGACTCACGCTCTGGTTCATATAATGCCAGTACTCTTCCAGAACTTAATTCAGTCTTGAGGTCTTCAAATGATTTTTCTCGGTCTGGGCCCCAGTTCCATTGATTTTTAGAGCTCAATAAGTCTCTGATAGGTTTCGATCGTTCTGCAAGATTTGGAGAGAATTTGCTGAGTTGATTGAGTATCCCCAGGAATCGTCTCACCTCCGTTATATTTTTTGGTCTCAGAAGTTCCTGGCTAGCTCTAATCTTGTCTGGGTTGGCTGACACCCCTTTCTCATTTACAATTTGACCTAAAAAATGAAACTGTTAGTATAGAAAATACACTTATCTTTATTGAGTGTAATGCCCTCTTTTTTCAGTCTCTCCAGAACTACCATCAGTCTCTTGTGGTGTTCTTCTGTGGTCCTCCCATGTACTAAAATGTCATCAATTAATCCAACTACTCCTTCATACCCTCTTAAAATCTCTGAGATTCGTTTTTGGAAGAACTCTGGTGTAGATAAGATTCCGAATGGCAATCTATTGAATTTATACCTTCCATAAGGCGTGATGAATGTTGTGAGTTTTGCTGATTCTGGAGCAAGTTCAATCTGCCAAAATCCTGAGTTGGCATCGAGCTTTGAGAAGATCTTTGCATCTCCTATTTGTGCCATGACATGATCCACTGAAGGTAAGATGTGCCTTTCACGTTTTATGTGCCGATTCAATCGAGTTAGATCTACACATATTCTTACATCATCATTTGGTTTCGGAACCACCACCATCCCAGAGCACCAATCTGTTGGTTCATCAATCTTGGAGCCATCCTTGCTAACTCCTGTTTTACTTTGGGGAGTAGGGGAATTGGTATTCGTCTGGGTGTGTGGACTGAATAGAGTTTTGTGTTCCCCTCCAACTGAATGTGGTAGTTGCCACTGATCCTTCATAAACCCTCAAAGAGTTCTGGAAATTGTGTCGTGACTTGTGTTTTGTCCCATACAGCATTCTCAATCCGTGAGATTAGCTGGAATTTTTGAATTGCTTGTCTTCCTACAAGTGGTGTCCTGAGGTTCTTTACAACATAGATTGTGTCGGTGGTTGTTCGATCTTTACTCTCAAGTTTTGTTATGAAGTGTCCCAGAACTGTCAGTGGGTTTTGACCGGGACCTATTAATGGTTGTGTTGCTGGTTTCAATGGGCCATCCCTAATTTTCTTGTGAAATTTATCAGAAATTACCATTACATCTGCCCCAGTATCTATCTTGAATGTGATTGGTTTTTGTTCATCTTTAACTCAATCATCCATGGTCCTTCTCTGGTTGAGTTTTCTGTCCAATTACACCAAGGAATTGTGCTTCATCTTCCTCAGCTCGTATATCATTTACTGAGCTCCTGCATTTATTTTTAAAATGTCCTGTTTTCCCACATCTGTAGCATTTGGAGTCCTTTGCAGGGCACGTGTCTCTCCCATGAGGAGGAGCTTTGCCACATCTTGTACAAGGCTGTTTCTCTTTTGGGGTGCGTTGGTGGTCGTCTGGATGGATTGCTGGCGTGGCTTTGTGGTGTGGGTCGTCTCTGCTTGAGAGCCTTGTGCTTCCCAGTTTTGATAGCATCTAGGTCTTCGTTTGTTGTGGTTCCTCTGATCTCAGGTTGTTGCTTCTTAACTGCCTCACTCTGTCTGGCCATTTTTGCAGCTTTTTCCAAGGTAAGATTCTCATCTAGTTGCATTCTTTCAGAATCATCTCGTCATGTAGGGACTCGTACTCGCATTTCTCCGCTAAGTTGTATAGTGCTGTGATGAATGCATCCACAGGCTCACTTTCCTCCTGTCGTCTAGAGTTGAACTTTGCTCGTTCATATATGATTTTTTTTTTCTTTATGAAATAATTGTCAAACCTCCTTTTACCGTGTTGTATTTTTTCATGTCCTCGACTGATAGCTTAAAAGCTTGGAAAATGTCATCAGCATTGTCTCCCATAGAATAAATCAAAGTATTCACCTGGTTCTCTTCACTCTTCTCTACCAGGCCAGAGGCTTGTCTGAATCGCTTGAACCTTCTGATCCACCGAGGCCATTCCTCCGTGTGGGTGAAGTTAAATGGTTCCGGAGCGGTGATCTGGTATGAAGTCATCCTGACACCATGTAGTGGTTTGGTTTGAGAGAGATATATTTATTCTTTTAACACAACCAAACTCAAGTGATAACAGACTGACTAACAAACAAAACATGTCTTCTTATATACCAAAATACATAATGATGTTCATAACAAGTGTTAGTTAATAAGTTGCATACATTACAAGTACAGCAACTAAGGGCCAACGATTCTCAATCAAAGACTTCCCCATGCAATAGGTGCTGTTCCATCTTGTTGGGCAGTCCTGTTGAATCTTCTTAGGTGTCATATCTATTCCTTCCTGGCATTTTTTTAACTCGTTAGTAGCCAGGGCACTGTGACGAAAATGTGCCACTACCTTCCTGCAGCAATAGCTCTCGAAACACCACTAATAGAAAGGCCTGAACCAATGCAGAGTTGGAGACGATGTGCTACACAAGCAAGACTCTCACACTGAAAGCCCTCTTCAATAATTCGACCAGATAACTCCATGTTTGAGGCTTGATCGTGTACAAGGGGGGAGTAGTATACCAGTGGCTGTAGCAGCAAGTACAACAGTAATCTCTCTCTTATCTTCTAGTCCAACAACAGGAATCTGCTTTGAGCCGCTCTCTGCCATGGTCCAAGAACTAACAGGTACCAGTTTCACACCTGTCTGATTCCAGTTGAACAGCAGTTCCAAAGGTATAAAATGAGATTTTACTTCTTCCTGAATCCTTCTCAAAAAATTCTGCTTAATCTCAGGGAAATCTTGGGGCAGCTTTAGTAGCCTTTCTCTTGACGTACCCTCTTCTGATTTAAAACGACTCCGTCCATTTTTTCCCTAGCTCAAGGCTTCCACCATAGTCCTTCAATAGTCCAGGATTTCTATGAGCAATGATGCCTTTGGCTGCTGCTATCAAAATGCTGCTGTTCAATATCCCACCAGACAACCGTAACTTGCGGACATACTCAGCTACTTCATCATCATATTTCCCCAGAAGGAGAGGTCTTCCGCTTGGCGCACTTGGTAAGCTAGTAACACTATCCGGGTCACCGACACTTTTTACTTTATTAAGATATTTGCGCTTGAAGTTTCTCACTGTGCCTTCAGATAGATCATGTCCAAGCTCCTTAGAAAAATTCTTGACAGCTGATTTGCTTCCATAATTACAGGCATATTTGGCAACCTTGGCACGAACCTCAGGTGACTAATGGTGGTAGTCACCACGTTTCCATTTTCGTTTGTTGTCAGGGTTGTCTAGTTCTTGTTGAACTTTCTTGTTCGCTGCTTCGATGGCACTTCCACTCTCTACATCAGGCAAGTAAGAGCTGCTTTGGCCGTCTCTTCTCCTCAACCAACAATGAAGACACATTTTTGGGCGTGGTCGAAAAATACTAGTAACCAACTGCGCATGCACGTGCACGTTGTAAAAAATAATAATGACTTAAAACTTTAACGAATTGATGGCAAACGTTAAACTCGTTAAGATTAATGAAACGTTATTTATTCTGGTTTTACAGTAGTTTCTTTTGTCTCTTTTAGCCAGCTCCTCTAAGTCATCAAATGGATCCTATACAAAAAAATATATCAAGCATGACAGAGGTTTTGAAAAGAAATTGGTGTAATTCAAAAAAATAAGTAACCTGATACTTTAATGTAACTTGATACTGGCAGTTCAAACATTAATAACAGATGTGTTTGTAAACAACTTTGGTAAAAGATGCTCTAAATGCTGAAAGGCATGCATGCTTTCAAGATTGCTAGTGTCGGTGGCTTCATTGGTGGATTCTAGATCATCAACTGCATCTAATCATTAAATGAAAAGCAATATTTCCAAATTTGTTGGAATATGTACCAATCATCAACTCACCAAGGCAAAAGGATAACTCATTACTTTGTTTTTCAAGTAATGCTATCAAAGAACTAGACGTCTCACTTTCCAGCTTGGCATATCTTCTGATCTTAGATTGCAACTGTGTGAAGTTAGCTTTTCCATCCTTGAACATAGTCAGGAAAGCCTCTAGTGAGTCTTCCTGCTCCACTGTACACTACAATTCATACATCAACTAAATATAATAATGATAATGAATAATTGTACATAATAGTTTTCATTACATATTTCACTTTTTTTAGTGAGGAAACAAATCAAGGATTAGAAACTTTTGGAATATCTTCAATTATCCATTTGTTTTCAACTGGAAAAGGTTGAATGCAGTAAAGACTTTATGTCCGACACTTCATGATCCTGTTTTGCCAGATGCTGTTGGAGGAGAGCTAGATTACTCTTGTGAACATCATGGTCAATCTCTTGGGATTGTTCAGTATTAAACTACATGTAAACATTAAAATTACAAAACAGTTTAATACAAATTATGTAACCTCAGCATATACTCACCAAATTGATCTTATCAGAAACTTTTTGTCTCTTAGGGGTTCCACCTGCTTCAATCTAGATGGAGATACATGATACTAATAGTTTTATTGATAAGTACAGCATAATGATGATGTATTAGTTTACAAAGACTAATTTATTACCGAGCGTTTCCTAGTTTGGAACTTTGAGGTTTCACAATACATCTATCGCATGGAAAGAACAAAGTATTTTAATCATAATACAATAATAATTATCTCACCTCATCCAAATTAGATGAAGATGATGGTCTTCTCATACTGCTCATTTTCTGCCTGAGCTGTATTTTCCAAGTTCCCTAGTGAAAAAAAAACATGCATAGTATTAATAATGAAATTAATAATGGGATCTAAACGGCATCTTGTTGAGATAAGTGAAACAATGACTTATATCCCAGTTTTGGATACATTACAATTGATACTCAATAATTCCATTGTTTGGGGAGAGGTTAGTTAAATTAAGAGTACAGCAATTAGTAATTTAGTGATGCACCAACAATTTTAGAAAATCTGTTATGTAGTGACTAATCAGTTCATTTGAGTATCAGTTCATTATATCGTAGATTCAGAGAGGCCATGAAAGTAGAGTTCCAGGGATTCTTAGTGACTTCTGTGATGGAGAAAACTTCAAAATACATCAAATGTTTTCTGTTTGTTCTTCAACTGTGTCAAGTAATTATATACTTATGTGCAGGGAGTAGTGTTGCTTTTATGGATTGTCCCTATGATCTGCAAGATGAATCAATAGAGTGTTACAGGTATATGTAAACAACATATTGTCTTGTTATCAATTCTATTTGATTTCAATTATTAGGAATAGATACTGTAATCTACTCATGTATGTGTGTGTGTGTTTGTGTCTGTCTATATGTCTGTGAATTTCATTAGGTGCATGAATGCATAATATTATGTTGATATGTGTAACAGTTTTGCTAACCTACACATGCCTGATTTTTTTCAGAACCAACTAGTTAATCATTGCTACTGTCACATGTCAACCAGATGCTACACTTCTAGTTGATGTCAAAGATGATCAACCTGTGTTTGCCAGGTTATGTCACATATACGTCATTGGAGGAAACCAGCCATTTGGATATTGTCGCTGTTATACGACCGTTAAGTTTAACATTCATTATCATGCATATGTTATTAGAGCAACTTCCACATACACTTTATTTGACCTTGAAAATTTGAACAGATATCATTCCACACTGTATTTTATCAGGCAATTGCATGTACAATCATCCATGCTAACTATTGTTCGTAAGTTTCATATATGTAACACATTGTATGTGTAAGTTTTTTTCTTTTTGTAACATTCTGTTTTGTATTCCATTCAATAATATTTTAACAAATATTGTTATTATTAAAAGACAATTAGTTAATATTATATATACAGCCATAACTTGCTCCTTCAATGGAAATATATGTGTACATCTTGACTTGCTGTTCAGTAACTTGCCTTAAGATCATACATTTAACACTTCAACAAGCAGTTTGCATGTGTGACAACCCTAGCAATCCAGTACATCTCACTGATGTTCTAGGAACAACCCACTATCTCCTTATGGTTGTTAAGGTTGTTGTGGTAACAACCCAATTTTTACAGTGTGTGTTTGCATTTTGTTATTTAAAATTGACAATTCATCATGCCACTTTAAGGTTACACCAATAAAACTGAAGGACTTTCAATAGTATTCACATGTGATTGGTTAACCCACTATGGGCCACCACCACCAACTACAAAAGTGTGTAGATCCTATATCCCATCAGAATCAATGGTTGTACATCTAATGTAAGACTTATCATGAGAGGTAGGTTTAGTTTCTTTAAATGTTACATCTACACTAGCATAATCATCCAGTGAACTCCAAGTTTTCCACAGTAATATTGTGAAGTACATAGTTCCTCTGTATCATTTTAATAAACAAGTTAGTTTGTATTGATATAATTACTACTACACAACCAAGTACCACAGTTGATCACTTGTGTTAATTGGAGCAAAATGTGCAGGAAGTGTGGTATGTATTAAAATAACAATTTTGAGCATAATATAATAAGTAACAATACAATGATACCATTTCCACAAGGAGAATAAAATAATTTCTATAACTACAGCTGTATAACAATAATACTTATGTAAGAGATGACAAAAATAGCAATATCTACTTTGAAGTCAGAGTGATCAGTGTCTTTGTTTTCAACTGTATACCTCAAGTGAAATGTAATTCAATAGGACTAGATTATATAATATTCCATCTGATGTTTTTTTAATATTTACTTACATGTTATAATTAAACTATCAAGTTTGTCTTAAGCAACAATAAAGTTATTATGGCATGAATGACATCTTGATTGTTTAGATATTTATAAAAAATATGTCAGAACATAGACATATCATACTGGATTGATCTATAGTCCTATGAACTTTTCTTCTATATGTATGAATAAGCTGGAATAATAGTATATATATATATATATATATATATATAATATATAGCAAAATTAAATTAAAAGACCCAATTATTATCTACTATGACTCTCGAATATATAGAGAAAATATCTTCCTTCAATATAAGCGTAATATATGTACATTAACTGCTTCACTATCCATTATCCACTATATGATCTTATTTGGTTCTAATAGAGATGTATTTTTTTAGTAATTGAATACAACAATCAAAGTTACTGAACATAAAAAGCAATAATTTGTGCATATAATAATAGACATGGTCCTACTTATGTTACCAACTTGAGAAGTCTAAATAATTTAAATACAACTTTATAGCAAACAATGAAACTGATTACATTTTAATTGCTTACTATGAAGACCATACCTCTATATACAAAGTATGGTTTACCACATCAATCGATATTGAGTTGGTAATTTATATTTGTATTGATAATCGTGATATCTTCATGAACAACTAAGATCCTATCTATATATTATAAATTCATACCAGTATTATTGTTTAAGTTGCAATTAAGCATATACTTAATATTTACCATAATATTTATATCTAAATCTATATAAATCTAGATGAAGATAATTAAAGGTTATGATATAAATACTTTAGGATTACATATATTCCATTAACTCAATAGTGTTAATTAATATTACTTCAAAAGTACAGGGATACATTTTCATCTCAGTAAGGTATTCTAACCTCAATTAAGTCTGTTTTTTTAAAAGACTTTTTTATTATCAATATGTTTTACATGTGATCAATATGTGTAAAAATAAGTCCTTCTAAAGTTTAAACAATATGATTATACAGAAAAAATTATTAATTGTTTTAAGAATAATATCCTATACAAATATTCTCAATGTTACTAATTAACAGATAAACTATATTGCAATTAACTAATGCTACTATTAATAACTTTTTATATTGCTTGAGTTAGTCTGAAAGTATTAAAAGAGCCTGTCTCATTTTGTCACATTCTTCATTTGATGGGAAAACCACACAACCACAATCATGGCTTCTTTCTTTTCTGAACTTGCATTTACATTTTACCCAACATTGACAAACTATATTACCAAAGAAAAGAATACCAACAACATAGTTATATGAGGGCATTATATAAGATAACCAACTACAAAATACAATAGCTGACAGGAGTTGAATGATCAACATTGCTAAACAAAATGAGTCAATGTGGTTTAATCTTGAAATTTAAAATGGTTTGGTAGATGTTTGAATGAGACACAATATAATAACTGATGTTAGTTGCATAAACAGTACTAAGTTAACATTGTATCGTCTAAAGAATGCCCACATCAAATAGACATATACAACAGTTATCATCCTCACTCCATACCAATAACCTTGTCCTTGTTTGTATGGTCCTTGAAAAGCCTCTAGAAAAGGACATACATACTTATTAACACATCTCCATCTCATACAATATCTGCCCAAAGTAACAAATATTATGTAAGGTATAATGTATAACAACAAACTTGTCACAGCTACAGTAAACAGAGCAGTATGTTGAGGACTAGAGAGATAGTTAACATTACCATCACCATACCACACTATTACTGTTCCATCTTGTGCTGTTCCATTATTACAATGTATCTATAATTATACATATAATATATCATGTTATTTATGTAATACAAACTTGAAGCTAACTTGTACCCTGATGCACATTATGTGTGACAAATTCTTTTTTTTAGAAAAGGGAAGATAGGTCAAGAGAAATTTAAACAGAGATTAAAAAAGAGGAAGAAACAATAAGCAACACACTAGTTACTATTACAAGAATTTAAGTTTGTCATTAATAATTTCATAACTGTCTAACTTTTTACAATACTCTTCCTGTTGTCTTGATAAGTACAGTTCCCATATTGTAGTATTTGTAGTAAGAGATGTACATATTGTCTTGATATCGTCATTGTTCAGTGAAGTATTGTCAAGATATAAGTCTTCCAGTGATGTAGTTGTTTGTATTAGATCTGCTATTGTACTGGTACTAATTGAAGTGATCTGAAAATTACCCCCTATATTCAACCTTGTTAGTGTTTGGTTTTTAGTAAGTCCTTCACAGATATATTGGACACCATTATTGGTGATGTGACAGTTGTGTAGATATAGTTCTTTTAAAGTTGTATTACTAACTAACATACTAGACAAGTGAGGCATATCTTCATCTGTGATACCAGTAACATTACACAACAACAACTTTTCTAGTGTTGTATTATAAGAAAGACATTGACAGACTTCTTTGATACCACCATTAAGTGAAGAGGACCATAGCTCTATTCTCTTTACAGTTTTATTAATTCTTAGTATATCAGATAACAGGGATATACATCTACTGTCCAATGGAGTTTTGTTTATGTCAAGACTCCACACTGTACACTTATTAAGATTGCTTATAATGACTGGAGTACTTTCAGGAGATGATGACCAGAGATAGATACTCCATTTTTTTCCTGTTTGCTGTTCTTTTATTAATTTCCTCATGACATTTTCGCTCTGTACAACATTTGGTTTAATGAGCCATAAACAATTGTAATCATCTATCCATTGAACACTTTCAGTGTCTCCTGTTATAAAATAGACTTAGTATATTGTGTGTATATATACATATATATATATATATATATATATATATATATATATATACATACTATACATGTTACAATACATGCAAACATACTGAAGAAGAAAAGGATAGACCAATTATATGTTTGGTATGGAAATTAGTTATGAAAATATAGAGACTTCAAAAAAAATATAACAAACAGGGAAAGAGGACTAAGCTGAATTTGTCTTGAATTAAGACAAAATTAGTTTTGTGGAACCAGATTCTGAGGCAAGTAAGCATGAACTCCACCTTCTATCATAATATCTTTGATATAATGATCTACTATTATATCTGACCTGAGAGATCAGAGTAAGTCACATTTAGCTCTAGTTAGTTTGTTTGAACAAACATTAATATGTATATTTCTATAAGAAATAGTATTGTTCCTTTTTCCATACTATAATACAAAACAATACATCGAAAGATAATTGTGGAATTAAATACTTAACATCCCAACATAATCAAGCTCATATGTTTGTCATTTTAAATAATTATGATAGCATGATCTACCTACACCCAAATATAAATAAGATCTACATACATTAGGAAGTATAAGCTGAAACCAATAATGCACAAATAATGCCCAGAAATTTTATAGTTTATTAATATTTGTAATTAGTGTGGCTGCATTGAATGCAAAAACACAAAGTTTTAATCATTAATTTTATACATTGATTTCTGTTGCGGACTACAAAATTCTCACAAAAATTTCTAATTATCAATTTTGACAACTGATTTGACAGGAGCTATTGATTGCCATAGGTTAATCAGCAAGTAGGGCTCAACCACTCCTACCTTTAAACATTATTGCAATATATTAACAACTACTGGAATGAGCTTTCTATTAATGGCTTGAACATGTGACTAGTAACATCTATAGTACTATGGTTATCATATATTTGTGCGGTTATGATTTACCACATTTATATTGTTTACTAAATCCCCTTTTAAACTATCCAAACACTAATGTATAGTAATAAGTGTGTACATGTATTGTATTGTCTTCTGGTCACTGAAATTGAATTTTTATCACAGATAGCATGAAAACAGTCTTATGTTTACTTTTAAATTGCATCAACTAATTGTGGTATTTGCAAACTGTATAATACTTTGGTTAAATTCAACCAATCAGTTTTATAGTGTTTTAGATTTGAATCATTTCTGTTGTTTAGTACATACATAGTAATCCTATTATCAGTTTAATCCATGTGTTTTTATGTATCTTCTTTTAAAATGATGGAATTACATCATTTTGATCTATTGCTATATGTGACAAATAAAAGAACCAAATAGAATCGATCCACTAATGCACAAGTGACAAACAATGAGCCACAATTGTCAGCAACTGATTTCAACAATGGATCACTTCTGAAAAAATATTGTGACCCGACTTGTGAAAAAGGACCACTGTTAAAACATCTCAAAAAAAGCTGCTTTGTATACAAGCAGATACTATGTATACACAACTATTCATGATAACTGTATGTATCTTTTTGAGATGTTTTAACAGTGGTTCCTTTTCACAAATGTTTTGATAGAAGTGGTCCCTTATTACAAATTGGGTCACATATTGAAAATGTAATAAGTATATGACACAAAGTCTACCTGGTTGTGTAAGAAACTTTCTGGTAGTTGCTGATAACATTTTTATTGCATTAACACCAGCATGGCTAATAAAATAGTGTTAAATCATGAGCATACATGCTCAATAGAATGAAACGTTTAGTGAGCATATATACATTAATATAAACAAGAATAAAAATGCTTTCAATATGCAATGTTTTCAAAACTTAAACCACATGTTATTAAAATTTTTAAGTTGGCAAGGTCTTTAAAGCAGATGAGTGACCTTTTTTAATTAAAGTTATTGCTCATAAGAGGTATTATGTTAACATTAGAGTCTTCAATTGACGGATTTGGTTGCAATTTTGCTCACCAATATACCTGTAATCTCCTTTATAAATGGTGTGGATTCTTGTTGAATAGACGTTATCTGAGTCTCCTCAAGTTTTTGAGCCATTTGTTTAAACACTAGATCTAGTAATATGTCATATAATGAGAAGTGACTAATAACAGCTACCTTTCAAGCTCTGCTTTAATTCCTCAAGTTGTTTGCCTCTCTCTCTTAATCGTATAGTCAATGATGTTATTACTTTCTACAGTGTCTCTAACTCTTCTTGTCTCTCTCCAGACACTGATAGTAACTCTTCCTTAATAGCTAATTAATTTCATATAATAATTATAAATTAGCAAAATTATTAACACAGACTATATCAGTGATAGCTATTGTATTAATAATACCTTCCTTCCATTTCAGAAGTGATGTCAAGTCTTTAATTGCTTTTTGTTTCATTTGTTTTCTTTCTACATATACATAGAAATGTTTAATTTTAAATCGGATATACCATAAAATAGACAACTGTTAAATAAACATTGGTTATTGATAATGTGTATAAATACCTTCACTTTGTTGGATAACAGATGATATTTGCAAAGTCATCTTTTCATTGATAGTTTGTCGTACTTCCAGTTGACTTCTAAACTCCTTTGTTTTCTCTTTTACAATAGTTCTAACCTCCTACATATCAATAAACAACACATGTAGTAACTTTTGTCTTTTCTAATACTACTTATTTCTTACCATGTCTTTTTGACATTTTTCATAAATAGTGCGGTAGCCTATTGTCAGCTTAATCAAACCAAACATCTTCAATGAATCAAGATTTTCCTCAGCTATCATAATCAAAATATCAGTTAAACTTTGTGGAGCATAGCAAGTAACAATGATAGAATTGCCTTCGTTTACTGCTCTAAGATGTACTGACTTTGCCATATCTTTGAAAGCTTTTGACAACAATCCTTTGATGTCAACAAGAGTGCATTTATCAGCCTCCCTCTCCAAAATGAACACAATTGTTTCAAAGGTGAGTAGTTGAGAAGATGAAGACAGTGTGAACATTTTGTTACAGCATAAGTCAGCTTTGATTTTCTCACAAAATGCATTAACTGCTGTGTTGTACTTATCAATATGTACTTTAGCTTCTTTAATGTCATATTGATGTACAATACCCTCTAAACAGCAAACATTAATAATAGTACATTTGTCTTCTATAAGATCAATAACATCATCAAGTGATTCAGTTACTGCTAACTGAGGTCTAAGTTCTCAGAAACATCTACGAAGATATGTTTTAAGCTCTCGCAGTGAAGGAATACCCTTTGCAACAAGAGGAGTAATAATGTAAAAAAGTTTACCAAACATCATTCTCTTTGATCAAAATCATATTGAAAGGTGGGTTGGAGTATGACATGGGAAGAAAAACTTTGATCTATAAATAAAATTATAACTTGCAAATGCATATATCCTGGTACTTACCATAATCTGTAAAAACATTTTTAGCAATGGATACTGTTTGTTCAGACTTCATTAAGATGCTTGCAAATATTTTTAATTTGCCAGGATCCTCATACACAGTAGTACACAATGCTCTCAATGGACCATCACTTAGTACACCTCTCAATGTATTAATTTCATTTAATGTCTCCTTAGAGATTATGTTCTCTGTATATAGCATCTGAACAATCTCCATGGGAAGACTAAAAGACATCATCTTATTAGAGTATTTCTGTAGCATTTTACAAGCTGGAGTAGACAACCCATCTGTTAAAAGGTAAAAAGACAGTGTACTCTAAAATTTAAGATTACAAGCTCTTACTTAATTCCATTATTTGCTCAGCAGCAAAAACTTCTTCCAGTGTTTTAAGAGCATCAGCTAATGAGTCCCATGTAGGACCTCCACTTTCAGTCACCTTGTCAGCTTTTCTCAACCACAGAGTTAAACACTCATGAAGACAGCTCTCTGGATCGTCTCTGTATTTGATTCTAATGCTTGACAGAGTTGGTTGTAATAGACCCAATTGTAGACCAAGAGGAGACCAGCAATGACTTGGAAAATAGCCTTGTTTCAAAGCTTTAATAATATCTTTCAAATTACTAACATCTAAAATAACAATGAAAAGAAGTGAAGCAACTTAAATGAATACAAAAAATTTATAACTCACTTAGTTCACTTTGATTTGCTGCCATAACTAAGGACCTGACAATGTCTAGTTTATAGTGAATGGTTTGGCGTTTACCAGGAATATGAATGTTGTGAACGAGTATATCTATTAAACATTGACACTATGAATAATATTTCAGAGTTATTTATGATATAAATAACATCATTCCTTATTTGGTAAAATAGAGTAACATTTTATATTGTAGTATATTGTAGTATATTGTAGTAGGCGTGTTCTCATTGTTTACAAAGTATAAGTTTCTATATTATATTTGGCTTTTATTTCTAATCTATGATTGTTTCTAAATACTGTGGAGTAATTAGGACACTAACAGTAAGTAATGAAATTTGAACGAGTCATGACCATAATAATTAAGTGAGCATAATACAAGCAAAAGAGATTAAAGTAACTAGTTCACTTCACAATGATGCAGTAGCAGCTCACAGTCTTAACATATCAAGAATATCAATAATTAAAAGACTGTCACTACCACTTTAGACTTATTTAATGGTGCATACCTCACATTGCTGATCTCTTTAAATATAACAAAACAATATTACAAATACTATCTGCATGAGGAATACAAAAACTCTAGATGTGAAAACAACCAATTGTTATAAATCAAGTAATCAATAATTGAAAGAGAAGAGATTTTATGATAAAATGATACAAGCTAATGAATCTTGTGATATAGTGACAGGTAATGCATGAATTATGTTACCAGTAGTAAGCTTGCTTTTACTGTACTTTACAAGATAGTTGGTACTGTTGCATTAAATTCAAATTGTTCAATTCAACATTGCAATTGATCAGGCAATGGGTTGTTTTGGTAATAAACTTAGTACTATTTTTACTAGCACTCTTTGTATAGAATGCTTTAGTCCTGTCAATGAGTTTATCATTACATCATGCATTTAGCTGGTATAGCTGCATCCATTGTCATTATGAATAACTCTCTCACATTCTAAATCCTATCAAACTGATCGCTGAAGTACTCAATTATCTCAGGAGAAACAAATATGCCAGAAATCGTAGTGCCTTGACATTGTAAATAATATTTCAAGCTTTTATATTTATTAATTAATACAGAAGTGGTCAGTTGTAAACATAGTATATTTAGAAAAATGGATTAAAAAATTTGTTAAGTTTGTTAGAAGACAAAGAACTGAAAAATATTATAGCGAATAGTTGACTTGTCTTATTTACAAATTTATTTTTGGTGAAAATATTACAACAGTAGAAACAATATTCACTAATAACAATGTCTTTTATAATTAATGGACAAAATCAAACACTTGTTGTTAACTAATACATTTGAAAGCTTTTGACAACAATCCTTTGATGTCAACAAGAGTGCATTTATCATTCTCCCTCTCCAAAACGAACACAATTGTTTCAAAGGTGAGTAATTGAGAAGATAAAGACAGTGTGAAGCTTTAGTTACAGCATATGTCAGCTTTGATTTTCTTACAAAATGCATTAACTGCTGTATTGTAGTTATCAATATGTACTTTAGCTTCTTTATTGTCTTATTGATGTTTAATATACCAGTGAGTGTAATCAATAGTGATTACTATATAGTTAGTGTAGATTTTTGTAAAATGTTCATCTGAAGCTCCAGAGAATTATACAGTCACTATACAATGTGAAGTAGTTATATTTAATACAATATATCTGGTAGAATATATTCTATGAACATAACAAATAATAAACCTCTGTTAGTTTCTCGACATCAACTCTGTATTCTCTCTATTATCCTCAGTAATAATGCTGGATACTGTGATTCATTGATATATACTTTAAGTAAGAGATAGTGATATTATGTAATATATTGATATTGTTATATGATATAAGCACATATGTTATAAATGCTACTGCTTACCCTAGTGGCAATTCTATCTATAAGTGTGGAGTGTGTATTTTCTTCAGCTGCTTCATCTGCTAAGTCATGTTATGTTGAGTTAAATTAGTAATAAATTCTTGTACCTTTTGTTCCACTTCTTCTGCCATATTGTACTTTCATTTCAAGAGATAATAACTACATTATATAGTTACTTTAATGATAATATCAACGTTGTTGCTTGTTTAAAAAAAACCCTATAAAATATTAATTTTTTAACTTCATCAATTTAACGTCTTTGGTTTGATGGATTTTGTTTATAGTTAAAAATTACAAAAAACACCAAAATAATAAAGAGAAAAGATTTTTAAAAATTAAAAAAAAAGACAAAACTCCAGGCTAGAGGAATCAAGGCATACATCCACGCAATTACAGATCGTGAACTTGTCCTACACATTCCCGTCGCAAGGAGCCGACAACACTAGAACCGGTGGCCAGCCGATCCCCGACTTCGACCCTTCTTGGTGCTGGCCAGACACCTAGTCGGATACTCCATCGTGGCTATCTGGTGTCAACCGGTGCACAAAACACAGGTCACTCAGCACCACGTGGTGTCAATTATAAATAATTAATATGGGTGTGGTTTTGTAACTTTTAGTAAGAGGTGTGGTTAATAACGTGTTATGAATAATTATTATTAATCGATAATTATAATCTGTAATACTCTGTCTAATAATATAAATACAAAATAAATAAGTTAGGATTGCCATCAATTATAAATAATAGATAGTATATTTTAGACACAAGTTGTGTCAGTAGCAATTATTATAACTAAAAAAATAATAAAGATATAAAAACTACAAAACAAATGTTTATCTTACAAGCAAAATTTTTAGTTATTATTCCACCATTAGTAGGAGATGGTGTCACTGTTATAAGTATATATCAGTAAACAATGAACACATTGTGTATATATATTAACTTACTTGTAGTAGATATATCATTTATTACAATATCTCTTAATATTAGGTATAAGAAAAATTAAGGAAACCTATCTCATTTTTTATTGAAGCCATACATATAGGTTTTATTAAAAAACACATTATAATTATATTCAATTAATATTAACATAATCAGGTGTTATTGTAACAAGTTCATAAGATGTATTCTGTGTCATCATTATCTGATATTGTTTAGTATCTTCATATGATATATTATGTTGTATAGTTATATCATCATCAATACTATTACACTCTATAATATAATATAATTAGATTATATTACATGCATAGAACATGATATACATACTTTGTATCTTCTTTATATAATAAACACCCACACAAAAAAACTGGCAATACTAATTGATATTATTAAGATACTAATGATGACTACAGTGATCACTATTATAACTAGAGAGAGAGGAGTTATATATAAATATTTAATAATATATTATCGTACTAGGAAATCTCTGAGATCCAGGTATTGTTATTGTATTAGTAGTTGATGATATGTCTACTGTAGAAAAATTTTTTTACAGTGGAAGTAGTATCTATATTATTATAACAATGATATAGTCTTTTATGATATCACTCTATCTTACTTAAAGTAAACATCAATGGATCATTCTGTCCAACATTATTACTAAAAATAATAAAGAGAGTACAGAGTTGATATCGAGGAGCTAACAGATTATCTGCTATGTTCATAGAATATTCTACCAGATATGTTTTACTAAATGTAACTATATCATCACATTGTACAGTGACTATAGCATTCTCTGGAGCTTCAGATGAACATTCAAGAATAATCTACAGTAACTAGGTTATCATATAGTAACTACTATTGGATAGACTTACTGGTATATTAAACATCAACTTGACTTCATTATTATATAGAACAGAATAGTAAATGTAGTATTTTCATTGGCAGATTTGGAGCTAATGTGACATCATAAAATAAACACACATATTAGTTATTTTAACTAACCTCTTTGAAAAGAGAAGGTACTGTTGTTATGTTGCAAATGTTTTAAACAAAGGATTACTCAACAACCTATGAAGTCTCTCGGTGGTGGTAAACTGAGAAGAGTATTATTGGCTAAATTCTTTAATGTCATATTGATGTACAATATATACCCTCTAAACAGCAAAGATTAATAATAGTACATTTGTCTTCTATAAGATCAATAACATCATCAAGTGATTCAGTTACTGCTAACTGAGGTCTAAGTTCTCAGAAACATCTACGAAGATATGTTTTAAGCTCTCGCAGTGAAGGAATACCCTTTGCAATAAGAGGAGTAATAATGTAAAAAAGTTTACCAAACATTACTCTCATTTGATCAAAATCATATTGAAAGGTGGGTTGGAGTATGACATGGGAAGAAAAACTTTGATCTATAAATAAAATTATAACTTGCAAATGCATATATCCTGGTACTTACCATAATCTGTGAAAACATCTTTAGCAATGGATACTGTTTGTTCAGACTTCATTAAGATGCTTGCAAATATTTTTTATTTGCCAGGATCCTCATACACAGTAGTACACAATGCTCTCAATGGACAATCACTTACTACAACTCTCAATGTATTAATTTCATTTAATGTCTCCTTAGAGATTATGTTCTCTGTATATATAACATCTGAACAATCTCTATGGGAAGAGTAAAAGGCATCATCTTATTAGAGTATTTCTGTAGCATTTTACAAGCTGGAGTAGACAACTCATCAGTTAAAAGGTAAAAAGACAGTGTACTCTAAAATTTAAGATTACAAGCTCTTACTTAATTCCATTATTTTGTCAGCAGCAAAAACTTCTTCCAGTGTTTTAAGAGCATCAGCTAATGAGTCCCATGTAGGACCTCCACTTTCAGTCACCTTGTCAGCTTTTCTCAACCACCGAGTTAAACACTCATGAAGACAGCTCTCTGGATCATCTCTGTATTTTATTCTAATGCTTGACAGAGTTGGTTGTAATAGACCCAATTGTAGACCAAGAGGAGACCAGCGATGACTTGGAAAATAGCCTTGTTTCAAAGCTTTAATGATATCTTTCAGATTACTAATATCTAAAATAACAATGAAAAGAAGTGAAGCAATTGCAACTTAAGTGAATACAAAAAATGTATAACTCACTTAGTTCACTTTGATTTGCTGCCATAACTAAGGAGCCGGACCTGATAATGTCTAGTTTATAGTGAATGGTGTGGCGTATACCAGGAATATGAATGTTGTGAACGAGTATATATATTAAACATTGACACTATGAATAATATTTCAGAGCTATTTATGATATAAATAATATCATTCCTTATTTGGTAAAATAGAGTAACATTTTATATTGTAATATACTTTGTAGTAGGCGTGTTCTCATTGTTAACAAAGTATAAGGTTCTATATTATATTTGGCTTTTATTTCTAATCTATTTATAATTGAGATTGTTTCTAAATATTGTGGAGTAATTAGGATTAAAGTAACTAGTTCACTTCACATTGATGCAGTAGCAGCTCACAGTCTTAACATATCAAGAATATCAATAATTAAAAGACTGTCACTACCACTTATTTAATGGTGCATACCTCACATTTCTGATCTCTTTAAATATAACAAAACCATATTACAAATACTATCTGTATGAGGAATACAAAAACTCTAGATGTGAAAACAACCAATTGTTATAAATCAAGTAATCAATAATTGAAAGAGAAGAGATTTTATGATAAAATGATACAAGCTAATGAATCTTGTGATATAGTGACAGGTAATGCGTGAATTATGTTACCAGTAGTAAGCTTGCTTTTACGATACTTTATAAGATAGTTGGTACTGTTGCATTAAGTTCAAATTGTTCAATTCAACATTGCAATTGATTAAGCAATGGATTGTTTTGGTAATAAACTTAGTACTATTTTTACTAGCACTCTTTGAATGTGCTTACAATATATTTGTCATCTCAGAAATTGTAGAATGCTTTAGTCCTGTCAATGAGTTTATCATTACATCATGCATTTAGCTGGTATAGCTGCATCCACTGTCATTAAGAATAACTCTCTCACATTCTAAATCCTATCAAACTGATCGCTGAAGTACTCAATTATCTCAGGAGAAACAAATATACCAGAAATCGTAGTGTCTTGACCTTGTAAATTATATTTCAAGCTTTTATATTTATTAATTAATACAGAAGTGGTCAGTTGTAAACATAGTATATTTAGAAAAATGGATTAAAAAATTTGTTAAGTTTGTTAGAAGACAAAGAACTGAAAAATATTATAGCGAATAGTTGACTTGTCTTATTTACAAATTTATTTTTAGTGAAAATATTACAACAGTAGAAAAAATATTCACTAATAACAATGTCTTTTATAATTAATGGACAAAATCAAACACTTGTTATTAACTAATACATTTGGTATTTAATGTATGCAAAGTTTTGTATTATACGACAGGCAGTCGACATCAACATACAGTTGAAACTGTTATACAATTTACTTACAAATTTTAGTAATTGGATTCATCATATTTAGTCAACACTCGACTCGAGTTTCTAACAAAACAGCAAGTTACTCTGTCCCTCTCTTGGCTATTCTCATTCAGCTCTCCTTCTCCAAAGTCCTAATCATTTGCAATTGTATTTGGAAATCATGCAGCATATAGTCTGTGCAGGGCAAAATAACTAATACTAAAACAATCAGCTAAGTAAGTGTTTCTTATTATTAATTTATTTTTGTCACGTATTTTACTATGTATATGTTATTTAAACAAATAAAAACAAACGTAAATAAAGATATAATACTAAACACTTGCACTTTTAAAATTTATTTTGTCCACAATAATCCAATTGGTGCATAGAATACATAACATTGTGTACAAAGGGTATTTTGTTTAAGTAATCTTCATAGAGTGTGGTCTTTTAGAGATTCTTATAATGGTCTTTTCAAGGAGAACTATCACTTTTGGACAGGACTTCTTCTAATGATATGTTTGTTTCTTAAAGGTTTGTTTGCTGTTACTACATAGGATCTATCCCAAAAGTTAACAATTATGTCATTGATACTGTTGTAATCGTTCTTTACTAGCTAGTCGAGCTATTTATAGAGTAAAAATTAACACAACCTTGGAAATATTTTTCCTTGAATCTGGGCATAGTAAGTCTACTAAACATTACTATGTTGATGTAGTATCTATTAGGCTGTCATTGATTGCATTTTTTTGCAGTTCTAGTCAATGTGTAAGTACATTAAACCAAAGTGCAGTCAAAAACTTTATCTTCTCTATTGAAGGAATCAAATAAAAGTTGAAAAAGTGTCATTATTACAATATTCTCCTGCTGATAATGGTAATAGAAGAAAGTCTTTAATGTTTGATTTTAAACTTATAGAACATCATTATGATGCATAAAAATATACATGATCAAACATATTTACTAGTATATAGTATATTTTATTATAGTAACCTTTTTTATTATACTCACTATGACTGATCATATTCTTGTTTATGTTAACATAATTTAACAATGTCATAAATATATATTTAATTGTGTAAAAAAGCATTTTTAGGTAAAATAATTAATAACTTTGTTAATGTAATAGCTACTTATAAACGTTGTTAGCCATTGAGGTTTTGCCTATAATTGCTGGATAAGCACTGTAAATTATAACATAAGGTTCATATACCTGACACTGTGGCAGCATAAAGACCTTTGTATTAGTGACATACTTTTTATTGCATTAAAATATACTGTTAAGAAATTTTAGAATTTCTTGAGATGACAATGTTTAACTTACAGAAACAGCTACAAGAATGATGTAACAACAATTAAGATGTCAGCCAGACTAAAATTTAACAACACCTAACTTGTGATATTAACCCTGATACATTGTGGGCAGGTGTTGTCAGTGGAATACTGCTAATGACATTACATACAAAATGAATGTTATATATGGCTATTACAACAAATATTAAAAAAAATAGATACACATATCCTTTGTTCTTAGTTTTGGGCAAGTACAGAGTAAATATAAATAAATCCAATTACTAAAATCCACAAATACACTGGATAAATAAATTGTACACCAGTTTTAACAGCTGGTGTCATTCCATTGTAGAAACACATTGGAAAACCTAGATTAAGGTTCACGTATACCGTATACGTCTCAATAATCCGCGAATCACATGATCAGTTGAAGCACGTTTTATTGCTTAGGAGAAATCCTCTACCATCCTGCTGTTTTATTGATTTTCGAAGTTTAGTTTTATTTTAAAATGATGAAGCAACTACTGTTGAGCCCTACAATCACTCAAAGGAAAGAAAGAGAATGACGTAATGTTGGAGGTGAGTATTACTCTATACTGTACGTGAAAGTGTATGAATTTCAAAGATTTCTTGTGTTATAGTGACTAATTACTTGTTTTATCACCATGTAAACTACGTGTTATCTCGCGCTATATACAGCATCTTTTGTTTTGAGGATAGTATAGTTTCAATAGCTTGACAGAAAGAAATGTTGTTATAAGTAGTCTTCTCTTTTGACCATGGTACAGTTTGAAGAAAGCATACAGTGTTCTTACATAATTTGTTTAGACAACGTTTCATAATATTATCATAATTGTACCACTGTCTTTTTAGAATGAAATCTTTGGCATAATTATAGTTGCTAGATTGTCTTAAGATGGAGACCACTGTGTGATTACATGCTATTAACCAGAGAAAGTTAGTCAAAATATTTAGCCTGTTATTCACCTGGGCTTGCACACTAGCACAAACTGCATATTTGTTACTTATTAACGTGCATTACTGTGGATAGGTAAGAATAATGGAAAACTATTCCTTGTACAAATTTGAGGCATTATTTCTTCCTGAAATAATTAATATGGCAAACAACTGCTGTACTAGCAGTGTGTTTTCTGAATCATCCTTTTGTTCAGTCAATGTTAGAAGAAATACATGATATGTGAACAGTGTAGGAAGTAAGGTAAAGCAATATATTCAACGAAGTCTTTAACATTTCAATTATACTCAGACTTTTTTCAATTCAAATATCTTCATTCACTTAAAATTAGCTTTTCTTTGACTTCAAACAAAAATTGCAATAGATCCTCTACTTAGAAGTACTTGTTTAATTGAGAAATGACAATAATTATGCCCAATCTTAAGATCTCAGTCCAACATGTGCTCTATATGAATGTATTTGTTATGTACTGTACAAAAATTTACACACACCTGACAATTATACGTGTCACCTTTGTGAAAAAGAAACACATATGAGTACATCATGTTACACCACTATATATAGTAGTAAACCAGTTCATTTATAATTAGTGGATTGTCACTAATTATATTTTGATGAAATTGATTTATGCCAGTGTGAACATTAGTTACCTTGAAGACACTTATTAATACAAATATGTTAAACCATACAACTGAAATCCAATACGCCACTTGAAATCTATTTCTTTATTTTCGAAGTAAACACATGTAGGTTATCTGATGTGTATCACATCAACATAATATATGTAATTTGTACAAAAAGGGAATGAAAGTTATGCCTTTTTCTGGTAAATGGCTACTGTGTGATAAATGTCAACACTGTGGAATTTTCAATCATAACTTTCCTATACTAGATATAGATAGGAATAAAAAATTGAAAAGAATACCTAGTTTGTTGTAATAATGTGAAATTCTTATTTTTCTCTTTCTAGGAATTTATCTAAAGTATGAGGTGAACAAGTATGACATCTTCACAATCATCTCTTCATCTTGGGTATTCACTAACTAGTTATGGTTGACCTAAGCTAATTGCTTAACAAGTAGTGAATGTCATTTTAACGATAAACTTCTATATTTTTGTTTGAGTAGTCCAAAGAACGAATGTGTGGATAATGGGACTGTACAACTCTACACAAACGGTACGTAATTTATGAATGTTACTGTTAATTTGAAAATAGTTTATTATATATAGTATCTGATTTAATGTGTTGTTTTATTTTGCCCAACATAATAGTCATCATGTAAATACCAGTGTGTTTTTCCAAAATGATGTGTCTCAAACAAGTAGTGGAGCATAATGATGACTTCAGTAGTGCTATTTTCCTGTGACTGCCAACTATCAATTAGGTCATTCATCTTTTTTGGAATGTACTGACAGTACACACCAAATATAGCACATGTTTGTGGTGTTTTAAAATTAATAGACCCAGACACCCATGGGTTACTTAGAAAGTGCACTATAATTATATTAAAATTAGTATTAATTATATTTATATTATTTTTTTACAGAACCTGTTGAGAAAGTCAAAGCTGTAATGAGAAAGGCTATCACAGATTGAGGTTGACTATATTGACTGTTGGTGTATAGATGAGTAATTGTTAGTTGAAAATGCTCCACTGAAATAAGGTAAGGCTTCTTTATATACAAGACTAATAGTCTCTCTCAGTTTTGGTCAATTGTAGATGTTCATTAGCCTTTTTAAAAATCTAGTTGATATTAACTTTAATACTTGTGCTGTTCTATTGTCAGCTTGAAAAGCCTTCAGCAATGTGACATGATAAATTATTATAGCAGCTATGGAATGTTTTGTCGAGTTGGTATAAGGATTTCAATTATTTTAATGAATGCCAGTGGGTTGTTTCCTTGGATTTCCTATCATACAATTACAATTGATGAAAAAACTTGGTTTTTGGTAGTTAGTAGCCTCTCTACCTGATACAACTATACTAACTGGAACAAAACACATACAATTAGTACAGTGTGAATGAAGCAATGTGATTTTATTAGAGTCCAAAAATAAAACAATTCATGGAACATATTACCATACTATAGTTTAATCAAGTTGACATCACCATCATAATCTCTTTTTAACTACTCAATTCGTTTTCCCAATATTAAAAAGTTTTTTGCAATTTTCTGGAATAAACATCCACATGTCAAAACACAACTCTAATATATTGTATTCTATACAATTTCACTACCTTTCCCTTCATTAGGACATGATTTTATTGCTTCTTTTAAGTACTTCACAGACTGCTGTGCAATTTTGTGCAGGCGCTGTTTCCTTTTTTGTGGGCAAGTGCGCAATTTTGCTCAACATATGTCGAATTATTATTAAAATCAATTTTTTTATAAAAGAAAGTGAGGTTATGACTCGTAGAAAAGATCTCTTACCCTCAGACCCTAACTTCCTGTTAAATTACCTTGAAGACATGCCTAGTGATGTTGAATCTGACGACGACTTTGATGACTACATAATGGATGAAGATATGGAAGACGAAGAAGAATCAAGCTGCACAGCAATCTCTAGCTCCACCCTCACCTCTTGCAAAGAGCGAACTACTGGCTTTAGCTCTAGTTCAACTTGTACTAGTGAGCTATTTTATAGCTCTTATCAGTCTCCAGGTAACGACGTTATACTACACTTACATCATCTTTTTTGATAAATAATATGTGAAAGATGTATAAAAAAGTAGCTATTATTACCCAATAATATTCATAAAATTAACATGTTAACATGATACATAATATTAGTAAATATTGCAACCAAAATATCATAAACATTTACTAACATAGAATTTCTATTAGGACACTTTGTTACTTCTTTATCCCAAATATGCTTGATAAATCTCCTTTGATTTTTTCTTTCTCCTTTTCAATGACGATATCAAGAAAAACATATGGGAAGAGGCTACTCTATTTGCTGACCAGTATACACATAAACACACTGAATTTATGGCCAGTCATTCTAAGGCTAGAGCTCATGACTGGGCAAAACAGCCTATGTCTCTAAAAGAGGTAGACACTTCACTGTCAATAATTATTGCTATGGGAATGGTTGAATACCCTACTATTAGGTATAAAAAATATACGTTACATATACACTTTCATATAATGTTAACAAGTAAATTACTGGAGTGTACTTCTTTAGGAGTTACTGGTGTCAGAAGTGGCCATTTGCTAATATGAACTTCTCTGCTATGTCAGGATGCAGATTCGAGCTTCTAATGACGTTTCTGCATCTAAATGATACTGATACATAACATGCCTTCGCAGAATAGTCCAGATTATGATAAAATTATAACATCAGACCATTTATCGGCAAACTTCTTACCAGCTTCAAAACCAACTATAAGCCTTCTCAATATGTGTCAATTGATGAATCCTGATAAGCTTCAAAGGAAGATTATCATGGATACGATACATGCCCAAAGAAACTACAAAATGGGGCATGAAAGCTTAGGTTCTAGCTGATTCAACCAATGGCTACATGTACAATTGGAAATTGTACACAGGTAAAATGACGAAGAACACTGAAAAGGGATTTATTAGCACATCGAGTTATTCTAGAACTTCTGCAAGACTTAGTTGGAAACACCAATGAGGTCTATGTAGATAATTTTTACACTTCACCAGCACATTTTACTGACTTGATCAACCTTGGATTCAAAGCTTGTGAAATACTTAACAGTAACAGACGTTGGATAATCAATCCTTCAAATATCTTAAGTTAACAAAGGGAGAGTTATACTTCAAACGAACAGACAACAATAGAATGTTGTCTTTAAAGTGGAAAGATAAGCGTGAGGTCTGTATGCTCTCTACCTTTCATGATGACAGAGTCATCTCAAAGAAGTGAAGGACAAAGCATTCTGCTGATGGAACAGAAACCATCAAAAAACCAAAGGTAGTTGAGTACTATAGTCAGTACATGGGAGGGGTAGATAAATCATATGAACTACGGCTTTGCTCATAGGAGGGTCAAATGGTAGGAACAAGCATTCTTTCATTTGCTCGACCTGTGTCTTGTCAATGCACATGTTTTATACAACATCCATAATAGCAAGAAACTCAGCTAACTAGACTTTCGAATTGAGGTTGAGAAAAGTCTCCTTGATGGCTTCCAAAGTCATGTCTCTCAGCCTTTCATGTCAGTTGAATTACCACTTCGGCTAACAGAAAGTCCTTTTCCTGAGCCAATACCAACTGACACACCTTATAAGAGGTCTTCCACAATGTGAAGTGTGCCGATCTAGAAAAAAAGCAATCACAAACACAATACAGATGCAAACAATGTAAAACACCACTACATTTACATCTATTCTTTGAGATCTATCATACAAAACTTCACTACCACATTTGTTAGTATCCTATCATAACAAAAGTTCACTTAACTTCAAATTGTTCTAATGTTTCTACAAATATCTCTCTAAATATTACTTATACTTATTGTCTTATATAAAACTCTGTAAATCACATTCAACCATAATTAGCCTCCTTATTGTTATGTCCATTAGATTTCCCTATTCGTATACTCGTACTGCCTGTTTTGGGCGTCTAACAGATTCTGTATGATATACACGCATTTTAGAGCACCTATCTACATTTTAATTTTGTGTCACTTACCCATTGAAGACATAAAAATAGTTCAGAATGAGTAACAGACTTATAAAAACTGTCACAAATCTCAGTGAAGTAACCGCGAATGAAATTAGTATGACGAACCTTCTTGTTTCATTGAAAGTTGTTGACACAAGCTTGAAACTCTAAGAACAGAATCATTAACCATTATACAATGACTAACCTGTCCAAAATAGAGGGTACAACTCTCAACATGACAGAAAATTGATCAAAGGTGACCTCAGCTAAGACATGGATAATCACTTCAATTGGCCACCCACAGGAAGTTGATGTTGATAAATGTGATTACCTGTGAAAGGGTTAACAGACAAGAATGATAATGTTCTCAACATAATATATCGGATCATTTTATTCAGTATTTGTTCAATTTCAGTTTTGGAGCTACCATGTTTTGATCTATGCTTAACTTCTTTTGAACAAGCCCTGCTTAACTTTTTCATTTATGACACATCATAATGAGTAGATTTATCAGCCACTTCATTATTACTAGACCATGATTGTATATGGCAGAATGTTATCTTGAGTATAGTGTAGTCTTCATCTGTAGTAGTTGTATAATTGACATCACTACCATTATCCAATAATGGATCATAATTGATGCTATTATATGATGTATTATTATGATGATGAAAAATAATTTTAGTTTAATAGAATCCCATACAAAAAATCCAAGGTTGTAAATGCCATGTTACTATATTGCCACAATATAGTTGCATACAACCTATACAAGGTTGTCACATCCTTGTTGCACCATTGTAGCAACCCTGTATTTGAAACTGCTACAACCATGTCACAACCTTGTGAATACCTGGTGACAACCATGTCACTAGGTTGGCTGTTGCTATGTTACCACAACCTTGTCTCTATCTTGCTACATACAAGCTTGTCCCTACAAGGTAAGTTTAATTTTCACATGTAAATTTATTCTTTCAGAATCAATGCAAGTGAAATCAATCAATGAAAAACAAAGATAAATAGACGATACATGTATAATGGAACTTCCTATTATTTCTGTCCTTTTTTGATGATACATGTACAATGGAACAAAATGAACTTCCAATTATTTGTCTCCTTCTATTCTTCGTGCATTTGTACATCTGTCATTGACAGAATCTATCAACGTGGATCTGCTGACTTGGTACTTTTACTGTACATACCCTATGTGACAATAATTGTCATCATTCACACAATCATACAAGTACTTACTTAAACATGCTCCCATGATGTCTTGGTCAAGGGCTTTGTTCTTTCTCCCTCCATAAGCAATGGATGATGCCAGAATTTCCTTTTTAAAGAACGTTCCAATTATAATCTTGTAGGACTCCCTCTGCTGCTGTCTTCTGCCTCATGAAGTTGCTAATATACACACCATATCCTGGAACCAACTCCACTTTTGTTGGACAACCCTACACTTTCATAATAAGTTTACTTACAACAAAAAAAGTGCTACCTTCATTGATTGTGAATCATCATGGACATATACTGTGTCTTCTTTTTTGAGGGCAACCTTTGAATACCACACAATTATTTACAATAGCCAATGCTAACATATTTTTGGAGTGTTTCATGAATTGTCATAATAATCAGAACACTACAGTGAAAGTATAACACTAAGTCATAATTTAACAGTAATATCATCATACCTCAGACATTAACTTGTTAGGCTTCATAGCTCTGCGGTCATCTTCACTACATTGTATATATGTATAATTGCAACAATTATTCCTAAATTACCATATGGATGTTTTTACTCAAAGATTCAAATGTCGAGTTAGACACAACATTCTTGGTGACATTTGTAGTAGCTACAAACACATGAGTACAACATGTATTTGATTACACATGGCTCACCACTTTTCTTCAAGAGTTCCATCAGTGAATGTAGTTCCTGTTGAAGAGCTTTCTCTCTTTCAGACATTTAATCACCTGAATCATCAGATCAGAATCATTAATGACATGAAAGTCCAGTAGAACCTTCAGCGTTAAGACCTCAGTGACATGTTACTACTTTGTAAATGCTCAGTTGACATAGTTATCACAGTTGTAGTTCTGATAACAGAAGTATAGTTTTAAATGTTCATAAATAACTTGTAAATAAAGATGATTGACTTGCAACAATGAGATAAGTAGGAGCATATAAAAACTGGAAGTGTAGCCATAACAATGAAATAGCAGCATAAGAGTTAGTCCAATCATGTTCAGACAAAGTGCATTTATTTTTTATGTGATTCATACCAGTGAACAATGCCAATGACATTAGAAGAAGCCACAGGTGATTTGTCTTTCAGCTTTCCCTTTATACTTCAAGTTGAACACAACAGTTGGTATTTTAGCAAATTTCTCCTGCATAAACATCAAGAGTTCAGCAGCTTTTGTGTAATATCTTAAGTTAAAAACATAGTGAGTAGAATAAGGCTGAGGGAAGATTTGTGCTTTCCAGCATGATTACTTGTTCAACAGCTATAAATACTGACTGTAGTCTTCATGTTCAATAATAATATTACAATGTGAGGTTGATTATTTTCGTTTGTCAGGAGCATCAAATGGTAGAGTAATACTCTAGTAATTAGCAATAAATGTAGAAGTGATTGATGTTAACAACTTACAGGTAAAGATCTCATAACAAATGGAATATTGCCTTCTATGTGTTTAGTCTTTGTGGGTAAGTAATAGCAGCAACAATTAATACCTCATAGTCTTCATCAAATGAGAGTCACCTATAAGTATAGTAATTGAATGATGTATTTACCTTGTTGACATAAATGGACCTAATTAGAGAGCTTGGTTAATCATGTATTTGTTGAAAAATATCAAAATAGGTGATGTTAACTTGTACGTTGCTATAGAAACTCATTAGAAACTCTTATTTACAATGCAGAACATCCAACAAAGTACATCTGGATTATTAAACCTATAATTCACAAATTTTCTTATGAATGGTATTAATTATTGCCTACAAATGCAGATTGTAAATAAAATGTTTTAATGACTATTTTAGTCTAAATTATGTATAATTAATTATAAAGTAAAGGGACTCGGTCTAATTCAGCAAATCACTGTCACCTAAAACAAGTTAAATAGCAGATGACCTTTTTTGAGTATTTCGGCTATAAGCTATGATTGCTTTTGACCAAATTAGAAGGTCATCATCATCAAATTCCCCTCTGATGTTTGGTCATTGCATTACTAATGCAAACTCTAGTGACATTTTTATATTATACAAAAGAAGGAATCTCATTCGCATAACATCAGTGTGTACACATTGTACTCCAGACAAATGTTAACATTATCTATAACACAACTTACGTAAGTGTACTTTTTTAAAAGAGACATTTCCAATATAATACCAGTAACTGACAAGGGAGAATTTAAAGAGTTTGATTCCTAAATGGTAAATGCTAGCCATTAAATGCTTTAGCATATCATTTCTTGTCTTGGTCTTTGCAAACTCTTCTCTTAATAATTCAAAATTTCTCTCATTTGATTGATCATTATCTTCAGATTCTGTTATAGGAGGATAATAATGTTTAGAACGATCATCAATCTTCACTCTTTTAGTGGGTGGAGCATCAATAGAAGCATCCTTCTCTGAGTTTCTATTGACTTTTTTGACTTCACATGTAAATAAACCACTTTCAAGTTCCAAGCATTCTATAGTAATAAGTATAGTAGGGGGAATCATTGAATTGTTGCAACAACGATTGGATGTCCTCAAGGTGTATTAAAAGTGTTTGATTCTCTATATTCATCAGTTGACCCAACAACACAACAAGTCATCTTAACCCTTTCCGTACCAACGATGCATTTATGCGTCGTTGGCTGATTGTTCACCAGCACCGACAATGCATTTATACGTCGTTGTGTATATAACATCTTGAATGTAACGTAATGCTTACCTTGTAGACGACGAATACACAAATCATAAGAAGAAAAAAACATCCAGGTATCCATGTTGAAGCAAACTTGAAACAGCTAAACTTCTAGGAGACAGTTTAGAGATGATACAAGAGCTGAAACGCAACCACTCCAACCATAAAAATACTCATGCGTTGGCAGTAATTACTTGCTTTATGCGCATGCACGAAAAGGGTTAAAGCATTTTAGAGCAGGCATTAAGATCATGGTGGAAAAAGGCCCAAAGGAGGTTCGTGTAAAGGATTGTGGTGTGTTTGCTATAGCTACAGCTACATTGCTAGCTAATGGTGGCAATCCAAGTTCTGTCATCTACAAACAACAATGCATGAGAGAGCATTTATTGAATTGTTTTGAAGGTAGTCATCTCGTATCATTTCCAGTAGAGACTATAAAGACCATAGGTAATGTTAGAAAGTTCTAGAACATACTTGTGTTAGACATGCATTGACCATTTCTATATCATTTTGAAAACATGTAACTAATTTCTATATCATTTTGAAAACATGTAACTAATACATCATATGTTGATTTAACACTTTAACAACCATTCGCAGATGCGCATTATATGCTCTTGACTATATGATTTGAAATGAACCTGGACCCATCATTATCATTCTCATCATTTGCATTTGAAACTGTCTCTCTTACGACATTGCCGTGCCTCTTTTTCCATCAGCCGCTCTTCCATCTTCATTCGCTTCTCTTCTAAATCAATCATGCGTTCATCATTCTTGCTTTGAATAGTTATAATTTGCTCAAGCAATTCAGAGACTGCACTATCCTGCCTTGGTCTCTTGCGCTTCTTGTTGATAGTGTCAGCAGAGGCCTTTGAAGTGTTTGAAGAACTTATGGAGGCAGTGGAAGAGGTCAAAGAGGCGGTTTTATCTTTATTTCAGTAATCTGCTTCACTATCTCTTTCCTCTACTTCTTTATCTCTTTCATCTTCTTCAAGGTCTGAATTTTCAAGCTCTGCTGCTGCTTCTTTCTCAGTCTCCAGAGAATCAAGGACCACAGGAAGTATAGTAGAAGGTCTATCACCAAGAATATTATACATTCCATCAAAAAACTCCCACTTGGTTTTTCCTTCACCTGTTTTCTTCTCTTTATCTTTCACCTTCTTATACTCAACTTTCAGTTTCTTTATTTTGTCTCTGCATTGCTGAAAGTTTCTTTCATATCCAGCTTCTTTCATTTGTTTTGCTATGTCTTCATAGATAGACTTGTTCTTCTTGTACTCTTGTAGTTTCTGTTGTACTTCTTGCTGGCCCCATATAAATATCAATTTGAGATGGTAGGTGAGATTAGAAGTGGCTGGAGCTAGCTGCTGGTTCAAAGTTCAATTAGGTGTGCTATGCCGTGCAGCATGCTTCTTTCAAGTGTGCCAGCCCAGTATGGATCAGTATGGCAATGCTCGGGTTCACACTGATGAAATTCTGTGCTGTGCTGGGCCCTGGCATAGATGGAACCGTGTCAAAGGTATAGTGTGAACACAGTATAAGCACTTCAATCATTAAGGAAACCACATTGTACACTCCAAGTGCACGAGTTTGGGGAACATTGGAAAGTGTACCATTTTTAGCTGTGGTTGTTTGTTTATTTTGAGTACTATTTCTGTATTATACATTTTTGCAGGAACATCTATTGTGTCCAGATTGTCCATACATGTCACAAATATGTCTACATGGAATTAGTTCTTCAGCAGTTGATCCATCGTTCTCTTGATCTACTATTGGTTCTGGAGATGGGCGGGGTGTTGATGGCCAGGGAACCAGTAGGAGAGGATATGTCATATCTTTGCTGGCATCTGGACAATAGTCTTATATCTTTTGAAAGAGATACCATTGTCTTTCTGGTGTGAGACCACGTGGTGTTACTAGTGATGGCATAAGGCCTGAGTCTAGAAGTTCAGATGAGTTACGTATAACTTTTAATTTTATTAGAGGTTCATCTTCGGCTTCTTTGACTAGTAACTCATCAGGGTTTGTAATCAAGATCATGAAGTGATGAAACTTCTTTATGGATGTAATGCGCTTATATGAAGGAGCTAGAAAACCTGTCCCATCATGAGTCGGAACTATGATATCTTCATTGTCACGACAGATCAATTGGGCAGAGTAAACAGTAGCTTATTGCTCAACGACATTTAAAATATCTTGGAGACAACCAACTTCTGTTCTTCTAAAACTTTGCTTTATGTGTTAGAGTTATACAGTATAATACAATAACAACAGGAACAAAAATTACTAACTTACTCAGAGATTCTAGAATGTTCTTTTAATTATATGAGGCGTGAAACACAATAATTAAATATATATTAATAATACCAATAAAGTGTTAAGTGTTTTCCAATACTTCTTCTCACTTCATTCACACTTGATTGTTCAGATAATCCAACTAACATTCTTAACTTCTTGAATCTCTCTTTTCCTAGTCCTTTGGTCAGCATATCAGCTACCATGTTTTCTGTTTGACAGTACTTTACTTCAATGTTCAATGTTGACTGTTACACCTAGAATATAGTGTAATTCACCAAGATCTTTTACTTCAAACAGGGCACAGAGTGTTCTCTTCACTTCTTCTAATTTATTCTTGCTTTTTGTAGCAAGCACCATATCATAAACATATACTGCGATCACAAACAACTCTCCTTCTGAATTGATATATAGGCATGGATCACTGCTGGCTTGTCTGAATCCCATCTTCTGTGCATGCCTGGAGTGCTGATTGCTGTCAGCATGCCTTTGTAAGTATTCCTTCTTCCAGCCACTACTAGGTCGTTTCTTTCCCTTGGAAAACTCGTTACTCAGTTTGGCCTTTTTACAGTCACGGCCAAACACAGTCAAGTCTTCCCCAGTACCTTCTACTTCCAGCCATAGATAGAGCTGGAGCCAGTGCTGTAGCAATTGCCTCCTCTTGTTTCTAGCACTATTCGAGCTGGTGGAACCTTCTGAGACATCTGAATCGTCAGAGGGAGATAGCGCCTTCGTTCGTTTCATGCTTGCCATTTTGTTTTGTCAGTTTTTAAATGTCACGTGGTCATGCCATGTGTTGTCATAATTGCGCATGTGCACACTAGTGTTGCAGTCCATAATCATGCTAGCGCCAGCAAGAAGCAAGAATGATGCTACACTGGGACAGAATTGTTCTTTATAGCGCCAATGTCGCGCCAATTGAGTTATTGGAAACACTGGTCAAAACTGTAGTGAGCATTAATATTTAACACCAATAAAGGTCATGAGATTGGTGGAGTAAATGTGCCATCTACAGTAAAAAGATCTTTTAACATAGAGATAGTTTTTTTTAGGATTGTCTGGTAATAATGTCTTTCTTTTTTAACAAGGTGTACTCCAGACTTTTCTATGACCTTAAGGAAGCATTTAAATTAACATTTTCTAACATTATTAGTCCTTACTTCTGTCTGATTGGCTAGTGGTGTATTAGGCTTCTTACAATAGCAGAGCTATTTTTTTGGCATTGCCAACACAGGTCTGTCATTGGTTTTCTTATGACAATTTAATGTATGTTGCATGGGCTTTAACGTATTCAATATACGCTGCCCTTTTTGATGTGCTCGATGGTAAGAGTTGTATATTGTAATTCTTATAACCTGGTATTCAACCAGGTAATAAGATTGAGTTGGCTTCTGAAAATTTTGTATAAATGTTATTATTTGTGTGACTTCCTCAGGAGTGAATGCGTGGTGTGGTTCTCTTCTGGTGTTACTGTGTTTTTGTAATGATAATAATTACAATGGAATTTCTTTATTGAAAATTTACCTTCTTCTAATTCCATCCTTTAGGCATGATTGGCTTTATGACCTGTAATCTGTGTTTACCAATGCCATGTAAAAACAGGAAGGTCTTTTTACATATCTGTGGAGTGTTGTTACATATTATTATTATGTTTAGTTATACCTTTAGTCCATTATGAATAAACTGTGTGTATGAATGGTCCCTTTCCTTTGGAAGGTGACTCAAGCCTGAAGTGAAGTTTCCTGCCTGTGTGGTAGCTAGAAGGTGACCCATTATTAAAAGGTCCATTTCTTGTTTGGTTAATTCAGCCATATTATTTCTTATGGCCCTGTAGTGTGTCTTGAAAAACTGTTCAGAGCATTTACCTTGTCACCCACACCCCTCAATGAAGAAAGTTTTCCATAGAGTCTCCTCTTCAATATATATAAGTCTATGACTAACCCATACTTCTGTTTCAGATCTAGGGACTACAACAGCTGGAATGATGGCTGGTTCTGCAATTAAAATTCAATTTCTGTAGTTTTTGAAATAATAGCACCATCAGATTGATGGTCAAAAAGATCTTCGAGCTCGTATGTCAAGTCTTCATTCACTTCTACTTCCATTCCAATGTCAACTATGTCATCCATTTCTAAACCATTGATATTTTCATTATACTCTAGTGTTATTAATAACCATAATAAGTAGATTCGTAGCAATTTCCTGTCAACATGTATGAAAAACTTACCTCATGGTAATTCATCATCCCCTTTGAAAAAATAGTCTTCAATAAGGCTACGAAGGTTTTCGTCAAGAGCTAGTGGGATTCTGCCACTGTTAAGCAGCCAAAAGATCGCTTCTTCATCAAAACTGGCCATTATTAATACGTTTATACATATGATTGCCATCGCAACGTCTACGTAACAGTTGCAATGTAGGCCCCGCCCCATACACTATCTATGAGCAAAAACTTTTGTCTTGTTTCTCAACTTATATGAACAATTGTAGTTCAAATTTGATCTTAAATGAACGGTAAATCTTCATTTAATAATATTATAGGAAAAAGTTAATATCCATAAAATTTTTATTTTATTGTGTATACCGGAAATGTACAAAATTTGCAAAATGGCTGGTTTTCTCATATTGGGTCACATATCATATGAATAATCTCCGGTAGTTTGTTCTTGTTCTCTTGTTCTGAAACAAAGTACCTCTTTGAAGAGGAGTAGCATCAGGTTTCTTAAACTTACATACTCTTGCAATGTGACCTTTCTTCAGTCTTTGCATTTACATGAGGATGGCGAATGAGTTCCTCCATACCTGTAGCATGGTTCCTGGTGACTTGTTGCCTCTGTAATGGTTTTGTGGTCACTTGCACGTCTTGTTATTGAAGGTAACTGACTAAAATTATCTATTTGCCTCTAGTAAGATGTCAGTTACATCTGTGCTTCTCTCTTATCCATAAATCAGTGGTGTCTTCTAGAGCTATTTAGGTTAAATTTATACTCTACATTTTCAGCCACAGTCGATTACAATATTATAAGACTGCACTTTACAAATATGTATAAGTTTTTCTTTTGAACAGAAATGACATCAAGTGTTACTAAAATAAATGTGAAGACGACAAATTATCCATCGGATGAAACATAAAAGAGCACAATCAGGTGAACAAGTGCATTGATATAATGTGATACATTGCCAGAAAAATTCAGAATCTTGCTGGATTATGTATATTAAAACTTTGGAAAATGTATTCACTACTATCATCAAAACATTATTCAGGATTTCAATGTCTTTTTCAATGAGCTGTTATCATTTTTACAATTAGCAGGTGTTGCTATCATCAAAACATTATTCAATGAGCTGTTATCATTTTTACAATCTGCAGGTGTCAGAAATAGGATTAGTTAGAAATATTTTTGCAGGGTTAGAAGCTGAGTACAAGCACAACTAATGTTTCAAGAGACATTTTAATGTTGCTGTGAGCGTCTTTCTGTTTTTCCTCTAACGCATGTATATATATATACATTTTCGTTATGCCTTAGCATCATAGGAAAATTAAACTTGGAAGTCATTGGAAATCCTGTGGAACAAGTGTTCGGTCTGTAAAAAAAGAGTCAAGAACACATTTATATACATACCAATATTAGACAATTGAGAAAGTTATGCAACAAGATTTATTTAATGAGACAAAGCTTGTCCTATAGTTAACAGACTATCAAGTTACATGAATTATTTTCTGGTTCAGGTAAGAAAAATAGTTATTAACAAAATTGATTGTTGTATGTCTTTCGAGCTTATTTATCTTTCAAGATCTTTGAGTCTTTTGAAGACGTTATTGCCAGTTATGCATATATTTCAATGCTTAAAGACAATAATAAGGGATGACTCTTAACAGTTTGGCACTTCTATGTAACATTATTGTCAGAGTCAGAGACAAAGTCAATTCAGTGATCCCTCTTCTCCACCTTGCTGAAGTGTGCTTATATATTTAGTGTTGATTTTGTCTTTGTGCTATTGTGGGACATACACTTAGCAAGATGGTTTACAACATTTTCTTCTGTTGTTTATTTAAATTTTGTCAGTATATGGAAAATAAATAATTATTATTATAATGAAGTTTGAAGTTTAATAATTTACTTAAGTTGGGCTATCGTCTATCATCACGAAATGAAATGCTAACTGCAAGTAAATCTATAGGCATTGTGTAACAATAATTCTCTTTTCTGACCCTAACTTGCAATTGATAGTAGACAGATGATAAAACACCTTGACATAGTAACATAAAAGAGTGCAAGATAAAAAATCTTTCAAAGGTGCTTCAAATATCAACCTGGATAAAAAGTTTGTTATTCTGCTTTATTTCTGTGTCACTTTTGCATTACAATAACGGCCCGTGAATCACGAATAAGGTAGCATGAGCAACTGGATCCAATTCACCATATTTTCTCATGATATGTTTTTGTTCTTCTCCCCTTCCTATTGTGGTTGTAAAATAATTACACTAAGTACAATGTATTATTTATACATCAACTATCCATTTATCCATTCAACTATCAATTCATTCATCGGTATATTCATATCATGTATTGATTTATTGATCCATCCATCCATTCATTGAATCTATTAAAACAGATGTGGGAGTTTGTTTTGTATTGATTGTAGGCACTGACTTAGTGTAATTAACAAAGTATCAATTACATACTTTGCCTGAAGTATATTGCGAAAATCTCTTCTAAGTCATTTAAAGAGCATCACCTCCTATACTTTCATGAAGGAAGATGGCTTAAAGCAAAAGATTCTCGAAGCGAGATGAGTTATGTGATTGACACTTGTCAGTTGCACTAGTTCCACACCCACAAGTTCCTACACTAGTTCCTCTTTCATGAGATGCATTAGTTCTAGACCCTGTTCGACCAATAGTACCTATACATTAATATTTAGTAAAATAGTACATGGATATGTCTAACATGGAGATAAGTTAGAGACTTGTCAGTTGCGCTAGTTCTATGCCCACACCATTACAAGCTTGAGGATGTTTCTTCCCTCTAATGGCAACTTAATTGGTAGTCACTTCTATAGGACAACTGACACTGAGGATGAAATGTTGTCACTATAAGACACTAAATCAACAAATGTACCACATGCACCAATTGATGTGTCCAGGTCTACATTTATTAAATCAAGTTCCACATGTTCATCCTCATCACCTAACCTGTCTGATAGGAAAGAGACCCGCCTGTAGACAAACTGATTTTGCTGTCCAGCTATAATGGTTGCTGCCAACCTTGCTAATCTTCTGAAGCCTATTGTCACAAATAGTGTGCTCTCGCCAATTACCATTGATAGTATTATTACCTTCACCATCCTCTCCATCTGTGAAACCCGAAGGGCAATATACTGCGGATTCCTTTTCTCAGAGGTGATTTTGAAGTGCAATGGTATCTTTTGTTTATGCTACTACTCTGTCTGGATCTGCATTAATGGGACGTCTGAATATCCTAAACCTAGCCGTGAGAATACCAAATGTATTTTCAATTATCCTCCTAGCATGGCTCATTGAAGATTGGTTCATGGTCAGGCAGGTGTTTTCCAAGAAATGGCCGCATAAGGTCTTTACAAAGTGGAAAACTTTCATCACCAATGTAAACATACAGTAAGATGACATCTGGCACATCCGATACACTTGTTGGCTAAGGAAGAGGTAATTCCAGATACTGGCCTAGTAATGATTTTGAAAATATGCCACTATCACTTTCTTTACCAGCTTCAAATGTTATAAAACGATAGTTAGCATCACATACTGCTAATTGATCCACTATTACTGGGTGCCTATTTCCCAAAACTGCTGGCTGATACCAATCCAATCCTGTATTGTAGAAGGAAATTGTACATACTCCATATGTAAGACTTTCCACAGAACACAGGAGGTCTTGTAAACTATATTACAAACTGTAAATCTTCCCACTAAAAAATTAAAAGAAATTGATGTTTGAGTGTCACCAGTTTCATAATATCTCAGTGCTTACGGAAGTCTCTCAGCAGATAAAAATGACGGTAAAGCAGGACTAGTGTACTCTCTACGATCAAATAAGGCTCAACCTAATAATAATCAAATGATCTTCACAATTGTGTACACCTAAACTGTGATTCCTCATCATGCAGCCTCATTTCGTGTAGGAGATGGTAATACTGGCTTTGCTGCACACATTGCACTATCTAATCAACATTCATCTACCATATATCTACATTTACTTTGACAATTTATTCCATGTGTCTACTTGTATTAGGATCCCTTCTATCATCTATTATCGTCTACTTTGTAATTTTTTCAGTCTTTGATGAAAAAGCAATCAATCACAATTAATGAATCAACAAAACAAATTATTATTTGAAAAAAAGCAATTGTTCCAAGTGTATACTGTTAAATCTTGTTCCCCATTGACTGAGCAATATACCAGCTTTAGAAAAGAGACACTCAACAGGAGCAGAACTTGATGGCACTGGTAGTAACTGGAAAGCAATTGTGCATAGGCTGGTTTCTGGTCTCTCTGACCAAAAATACGGGGTCAGTATTTACAGTTGGACTATCCAGGTAAGTATTTAATTCAACATTTGCTTGGTTACCTGGACTCCTAGAGTTTTCAAATTGAGATTGAGAATTAAAACTATAATCCAAAAGTCGTCATCATTTAGCACCATTGTTGTCCTCAACTGCAGCAGGTACTGGTGTTATTGGTACTGGTTCTGATGAAGGAGAGGGAAGAAATGACTGGATGTGCTGTCTGACAACAGTTGATGAAATATGAAAAACTTATTAGGATTATCATTGTCTGTAAAAGTACGTTTTATGCGAGGATCCAGAGCTGCAGCACTCTGATGTATCTTAGATTCCAGTAAGTGTGAGATATGACATTGTAAGCTATTTAAGAGGGTCTCACACAAAGCATTGATTGTGACACTCTAAAATCAAATATTTATTGTAGTTAACTTTTTGATAGCTCTTACTAATGGATAAAGTAATGTCACTAGCTTAATTAGAGCATTTTCTAATGAATCAATGATTGGTATAACAGAGCCAGAGCATATGGCAATGTGTTGTTTGTTTCACCTTATTAATTTATGACATTCTTTTTGTATCATCAATTATCTAATATTGTCAGTAGTGAAAATAATAATTTTGGAAATGTTTTCTTATGTTAGTTGAGTAGATATGTATAATTGTACATCACATGACAGGCTAATTATCCACAACCGTGTCTACAGCATACAATGGACATCATGAATATCCTCTAGTAAGGACATGAATATGATAGTTAACATTTCATCTGAGTAAAGGTATAGGATAGGTTTAGTCCATCTATCCTATACCTGTTAGTAGTGTAGGTTTGCATAGGGTAGTTCCTTTTTTTGCAAGTCAAAGAAGTCAGAGTAGATAACTGGCACAGCCATTTTTCTTTATTACACTACGTTAGGGGATGCCTGGTGTGGGTGTGGTTAGTAGATGATAGACGATAATTTGTGTAATATTTTTGTATGTTTGTGTATCTACATGTATCTACTTTTTACACTAAATCTTGTGTATGTACTCATATATCTTGTATACACGTGCAATGACTGCTTTGCTGATGACAAGCACTGAGTATAAAACACATCCACAATCTTCTCCTTCTTGGCTTCTTATATTGACACCAAATACACCAGATATGAACAACGGATGGAGCAAGCTCCATAGCCTCCATTTTATTCAATTTATCACACCTACTTCCCCTCCTCCATCACATGTTTCAACACGTACATGCAATATTATTATGAATGCATAAATGTTCTGTTACGTAACAAATGCATGACAGAATGGAATCCAAACGGTTTATGTAACGTAACATTCCATATTGCGAACCTAACTTGAGGTAAAGAACGTGTGATAGAACGTTACACAACACTTCAAAATGCATAGAAAGACTACAGTTTTAATTTTACACATGCTACCTCACGTTCAGCCAATCAGATTGTTGATTGGACATGTATACTTCAAAATGGCAGAAGAAATAATGATCGAGACAATTAGATGTTTTCCTTGCTTATGGATCTATGAAAGTAGATCTCTTGTTGTAATGGACAGTGAGAGGAAGTATTGGGATCAATTGACAGTTGACTACATGATTGAAGAGTCTGATGATGAGGGTTCTGACGAGTTAATTGTACATGGATTACCCTGGTGGTCTACAAGTATGAAATCAATATTTTTGTCATGTTTATTTTTAACACTTGTATAGAACTGAATGAATTTCTTCAACTTCCTGACAAACCTTGTGAAGAAAGTCAAAAAAGAGGGAACACTTTAAGGCAAGAGAAAAACCAGGAAGATTGGATCACCTTCTAAGTTACCTGTTCCTTGCAACCATCCTACCTGGACTTTAAATAGCTATTGGCCAGTTGCTTCAGTGAATGATTGCTGTGAACAATGAATAATAATTAATACTATCAATGGTGTGCAATCAGTGGACAATCTAGGACACCTGTAGTGACAATGATGTGCACTTCTACTGTGCACAATTGTTCATTATCAAAAGTTTCCCTCTTGTTGGACACTTCCAGTTTCTAAAACTGTGCACTAAGGGAACATACTTGTGAACAAGGGAACATACAAGCTGTGCATTTGATTATTTCTGGCAGTGCTAGTATTAGTATTACCTTCATGATTTACATGAACATCATCTAGACTGTCACACACAGACACAGTTGTACATGTGATAAATTGTGGTCTATCTCCAGGTTGCCTGTGCCATCATTTCAGAAACAGCATCTGTGGGCTCAGAGTGATGCTTCTTTGTCCCTTCATTTCCTTTAAAGGCAAAGGATGTGGCCTTTGGCCTGTTGTTTTCTTGGTTGAATTGAAAATTTCCACTCATTGAGGATCCATTTTTAGTTTGACATATGGCATGACAGCTGCTACTGTTATACTTATCAATATTTTTAACATATAATTAATTGCCTTAGTCTCATTGTACATGTGTTATAGGCATGCATGGGATAGTTGCGGTCCTCAGACAGATCATCCAACTAGCCCACTCTACAGACAACTAGCTTTTGGGCTAGCCCAAACCCTACTTTTTAGGCCCTGCTTACAACGCTATTTAGGTTGTTCTGTTTTCTTTGTTCTGGTATCTATTGATTTCATTTGAATTTTGCAGGTGGATGTGGTAGTGGAAGAGGTGGAGGTGGTGGTAGTGGTCGACGTGGTAGTGATAGTGGTGGACCTAGTAACAGTAGTGATGATACAAGAATATGGTCTACTAGTCTACATTGTTAGATGTGGTTGTACAAAACAAGTAGGCCCAACAATAGCTATATAGCTAATTGTATAGAGATATTCGATACTTTCTTTTCCGAGATATTCGATACTTTCTTTTCCGACAAGCTCGTAAGTGTAATTGTAAGAGAGACAAACAGGTATGCTAAAGACTGTTTGAAGAAAGAAGATACCACCTGGGAAACTAATGTAAATGAAATAAGGGCGTTTATTGGATTTATTGTGCTTATGGGCATAGAGAAGTTACGACACCTTTATGATTACTGGTCTACTAGTCCAATGCTACATTATTTTCCTGTGGCTAGCAGAATAAGCCGAAATAGATTTATTGAAATTAGAAGGTATTTACATTTTGTTGATAACGCCACATTACCTAAAAGGGGAGAAGATGGTTATGATAAACTTGGGAAAATAAGACCAATTATTGATATTGTAAATGCAAGAATGATTGACAGCTGCATGCCTCATAAAGAAAACTTAATTGACGAGGCAATGATTAGGTTTAAGGGTAGGTCAAGTTTGAAGCAATATGTTCCTAAGAAACCAATTAGAAGAGGCATCAAAGCATGGGTAAGAGCAGATAGCTCAAATGGTTATATTTGCCAGTTCGATATATATATAGTGGTAAGGATGGGGAAAATGTCACAAATAACCTAGGAGAATCTGTTGTTGTAAAGCTATCAAGAGAATTAGTAGGAGGGTACTACCATCTGTTCTTTGACAACTATTTCACAACTGTTCGCTTGTTAGAGAAGCTTCTCAAAGCTGAAATATATGCATGTGGTACATTTTGAATAAATAGAAAATTTATTCCCACTCATCTAAAAGAAATCAAACTAGGTAAATAAAATATAATAACAATTATGATAATGGTGTAATAAATAATATTGTGTGTGTGATAACCTATTCATAAACATTTAGGTGATCTACAAAGAGGTGATTGTGTATTCATTCAAAGCAGAAACATTGTCGCCTGAGTGTGAAAAGATAAAAGGCTTGTTTACATCATTTCCACCAATCCATCCACAACAACCTGTCAAAGGAAAGAAAAAGATGGAACAATAATAACTGTGAAAACACCAACTCACACAACAGTTTATAATAAATTTATGGGTGGGGTGGATCGAGCAGATCAGTTGCGATCCTATTATCAAAGAAAACTAAAATGAAGAAAGTACTATAGGTAAGGACTATCAATTATTATTATTAATTATAACTACCTCACCTCAGGTACATGTTCTATTTTATTCTTGAATGTTCCATCTCTAACTCATTTGTCTTATTGAAGAACTTTGCACCGAGATCTGATTTCAGAAGTTGGCAGCAATATAAACACTTCCGTCTGCAGTTGGCTGAAAATTTAATTTCTACTTACAACAACAGGAAAAGATATAGCTTACCAACTGATATTTTCTCTACAGCACTTGATTTGTCAACAACACCAACAAAACGAAGAAGTTTTGGAAATGTTCATCACTTTCCTATGAAAGGGGCAAAAAAGAAGATGCTATCATTGTTGGTACAATCTAAACCAAAGACATGAAACAATTATAGTTTGTCGTCAGTATAACATACACCTATGTGTGCAATCAATATCTACTGATGATGACAGGTCATGCTTTGAACAGTACCACACTAAGTACTAACATTACTTAAGTCTTTTCTGTTCATTTATATCACAACATTTTATGTATAAGCAAAAGTAAAAAGGATAAATAACATCGATTACCAGCAAAGGGCAACTTTCATGGTTGCGAAAAGGCTTGCACGTATGTAAAACAATCTCATTCTGACTTATACATAAGATCAAGTCATGGCTGACTACTCATTTGGTAGTGTAATATTTACCTACTAATCTTATCCTTTTTAGTTAAAGAACAAGCAATGTGTTTTTCATTCGTTGGTGAAAATGAAGTCCACAAGCTTCCGCTGTCTGTTTTACTTCACTTAGAATCAGAAAGACCTTTGGATGAAGCAGTTGTAGAGGAGCACATTATGGCCCCATGATCAGATGGTAGCTCTGGCAAAGTACAATATGCAGAAGCCATTATACTATCTAGCAAGAATGATTGTAAGGACTAATATAAATTTGTGTACTCTTGATTGTTAAGTTCACATATATATACAGCTAAAAATGTGACCTGGTATACTATTCTCTCTATAGCTAAGAAAGTGCTTTTATTATTATTAATGTTACTATAATGTATGATCACAAAAACAACTTGTAAACTATTAACATCGAACATTACAGTTAATTCAGATGATCTGTACAATAACATTGCAACTTTTGATTATGTAGGCTGGGAAATTATCATTACTGTGGCTTAATGTTGGTTTATGCAGCTACCTCATGTATGTAATAATAGAAGATGCGATGATTGAATATTATTATATGGTTTAGTGCCAGTAACCAAAAAAGTAAATGCAAATACTCCCAAAAAGACAAACAGAAACAGTTTAAATGATACTAATCCAAAGAAAAATTACTGAATTACTCAGTTGCAAAAAGACTTGCACATAGGTTAAGTATCTAATGTTGGCATATGTAAAATAGAGTCAAAGCTGATCTCAGTGTTTTGCTAGAGCTGAATAATTATAATACACCTAATTCTTTTAGTTGAAGACCAAGCCATGTCCTTAATAATTGTTGGTGAAAATAAAGTCCATGACAGCCCTCTACATATGTCAATGGAAGTAGAGTCTGAGATAGCCTGTGGAAAAGCAATTGTAAGAAATGACATTCTTGGTCGATTGTCTGATGTATCTGGACCAGTTCAACATGCAGAGACCATTATTCAAGATTCAGAATCAACTAATAAAAAAAAAATGTAAGGACTTATAGATGAGTTTAAATGTCATAGATCAACGCAACATGGTATATGTTCAATTTAATCATATTAGCACAGAAAGATTAACACCTCTTGCATTTGTTATCTATTGTTAAATTCAAGACCACAAAATTTTATTCTACTAATATAAAGCTACCATATACTCTTACTTTAGATTAGTAAATTTTTACTATAAAAACTACCTTCCATAATAATTTTATGTTTGTAAAAGTTATACCACATTATGTAATTACAATAGGTGTGATAAATGAACATTATTATGTGAAAGATATTTATTTATTTTGTATCAAAAAATATCTGTATTTCTGAGATAAAAGCTCTCAATATATCCCACTATTTGTAGGTAAAATTATATAATGTCTTATTCTATAGCTACAGTAGCCAAGAAAGTACATGGAAATACATCTACATTTGTACGTATAGCCTGGCTTGCTGTTCAACAAGAGGCTCCTAATGTACTGCAAATACACCAGCTAATTCAATACTTCAATGAAACTTGTTTAAATGGACAATTTGTTATACAGCAATGGAATTATTTTGATTACATAGTTCCAAGAACAAACAACCACTTTGTTGGGTGGCATTCCAGATTAAAAAAGTAGTTGGGAAGCCACACCCCAACATGTATGAACTAGTAAACGTGATGAAGAATGAAGATGCTATAACACGAATGAAAATAGCTACCTTAGATTGAGAGTGGAGCTACACTGCCACCAAGAAGAAAAAAATAAAGAAAAAGAAAAGAGGATACAAACTCTCTTTTGAGCGTTTCAAAAGAGGAAACTGTAGTTTAAATGACTACCTTTAGCTATGAAGCATTTAACTGGGATTTAAAATACATTAGTATAATAAATTATATATTAATAGGAATGTTAGTAATAATTAATAGCTATTAACACCAAGAGTTGATCTCATGAAATTGATCGAATAAGAGTTGATTTTGCGGGAGTTGATCTCGTGGGATGAACCCATAGAAGAGATAGGAACTAATTCATTAGAAAGCCACCACGCCCATACTTATAAACTGTTTATAACGTCTCATTGCAATAATATATGTACTACTTATGATTCATGATCAACTGAAATACCATCAATAAGAGCATACCCAAGTGCAATTAGAGAAAGAGTCTCAATAACAAAGAATAAACTAGATGTACATTTGTATGCAAAGTACCTGATCGCCAATGCTTCTACATGTAGTGGCACACTAACTTTCTAACCTTTTTATATCAAACCACAGCTCCTGCTGTATAATATGGTTGTTATAAGTAGTAATTAATCTCATTTGTGATCCTCACTGTAAAAATTAAATTGTTATTTTAACAATTACTTTGTAGTTTACATCAGTGGGTTACTATGGAATATAGAATTTATGTGAATTACTCATTGTGTAATTTGTTGGCATGTAAAAGTACAACATACTGAGAAATTACACAATGAGTAATTCACAAAAATTCTATATATCATAGTAATCCACCAATGTAAACTACAAAGTAATTGTTAAAATAACAATTGAATTTTTACAGTGCTATAACAAACAGACAGATGATATAAAATAACACCTCAACAGATAGTCACATTAATAGAGACTTAAACTATAGACAGCCAATTTGTGATAGGTAATAAAAGACTACATTACTTTAAGGCTTAGCTAATTGCTTACTTATTAAACAGGTATATAGCAAAATTTCAGGTGACAGTACTAGTATAGGTTAGCAAGTCATGCCCATATACTAATCTTCTAATCTTACACCTAACCACCACTTTTGAGCACATGTACACTGACATTTCACACTCATAGTGTCGCAATGACACCCTGAAGGTACTACTGACACCAATTAATCTGTTTGAAACTATTACAATTGACACCCATTGAGCTGAATTAACTGTTCATTTTTAACAGTGAACGTACAAAATGCATATATAATACTTGTAACTAAAAGAAAAAGATAAACTGATCTATTTATTGAATTCATAACACAAATGACTGTAGTCTCAGAAAGTGACTTGAGCTTATGAATCCACAGGTACATGAAAACAAGATAGTATCAACCTTTATTTTCAAAAGAATACCAAGGTATTATAGCATCACATTGGTTTATTGATTTGCTAGAAAATGGCAACACAGAATCTTTAAAATGTTTCATGTTTGGCTGAATACTAGCATAAATGCTACTACTGTAGTTGTTGTAATATTGAAAAAGGATAGATTCACGAAGATGACTGAGATTGCATGATATTACTTGCAAGTATAAATTATATTATGTAATGTACATGTAAATAACTTGTTTGTGATAAAACTGCAAAAACAGTTGCAATTGCATATTAGTATATACTTTGCAAAAATATAAAAATAAAATTTTTTATTTACAAGCATCAACATAAGTCATTCAATACCAGAATCTCATACAGACACCTGAATCCAGACCCTCCCATCCTGTTATGCTAATATGATTGAGATTTTAGCTTTAAATTAATTATGGAACTATATTGTACTGTTTAACAATTGAGAAATCATTGTAGTAACAATTTTCACTATAAATTGAATTTTTTATAGATATAGCCATGCACACTATACATGTGTATGAACCATCTTCATTGTGCAGAGATTTATAGTTCTAACAATAGGTAATGAATTGTTAAGGCTATAGCAATTTTAACAGCCCTGACCAAGCATATTATTTTATCTAGAATCTGATATACTCAATACATATGATGATTTCCAGGTTTGAACAGAGTCCATGCAGTTATTGTCAATTTTTATTTAATAATACCACTAGTATTGCTAGATTATACTCTCACTCATACGTGATCCAAATAACAAATCCTTTCTGACCTGAATGTCTGTATTTTTCAAGACACGCCTACTTTTTAAATAATTTCTAGTTATAGGAAAGCTTTGTAGCATTTTAAGAATGATTTTTCATTTCTCCTAAAACAATTGCGAAAGCTCTGAATTATATAGTCATAGTGTTTTAAAATAATTAGAAATAGGGTAATTTGACCATCTTACAGAAGCTGAGGACGGACATTCCATTTCCTATTTTAATCAAACGGGGTTATTCGGAGTTGGAATGTCCGTTCCATAATAACGGCCTACAATTTACAAGTAAAATCTGGAAGCTAACAAACTGAAAACGTGTTGCTGATACTCGATTCTAAGATGCGACCTGTGGCACTCACGCTCCGCGTTTTATTAATTACCAAGAAAACCCCAGAAATGACGCATTTACCAATTATGGATTAATGAATAAGAAATTGGAACATATCAACTGGGTCGTTAATTAATTGGAATTATTAAATTCGATAGGGTGAGCAGGTGAGCAGAAAATTGAAATTGGAATGCCCCTCCTTGGCTTGTTAAATTCCCAAGTTCGCCACTTTTCTTAAGATTGTTGTTAGTTAACTGTGATAATGGCAAGTAATTTATTGAATAAGCCTCTAAATCATTTCTAACAGTTATTTGAAAGCATATTAGTGCACTAGACTGAAAATGACAGTCATTTCTTTCGGGTTCATCGTGTATATATATGTATATGTATATATATAAATATATAAGTACATGCATAATAGTAAGTGAATGACTTGCTCTCACTCTATTCTTTGTTTTTAAAGTTGATTTTTCTGTGATACTATTCCTGTCTACTCACTTATTAAACTACAAGATAACAAGATAAACAGAGATGAACTACAAGAACGTTTGCATTATTTCTAAAGGAGCTCTTGTGGTACTAGCAACAAGTATCTTGCTCTCAACTATTATCAGGAGGTCTTTCCACAAATTTCACTGATAATTATTCATATATCATTTTTGCTGCAATCAGCTTCCACTGTCTCTCTTATCCTCTTCTTAGTTTGTTAGGTGAGAAATGGATGAGATATAAAGTTTTAGTGGTTGGAATAATATTATTACTTGTTGGATTCTTTCTCTCCATTGTCACATCAGTGACTTTATACTTTCTACAACTCAGTAGTATTGCTATAGTTAGCGTATGTATAGTTGTAACTTTTCCATATTTTTGGGATATGGTATATTTGAAGCTAATGTGATCCAATTTGGTACTGATCAACTTCAGTTTGCGCCATCTCAAGAGTTAAGTTGTTTTGTTTATTGGGTTTTGTACATGCCCTCTTTTTTACTTGCTTTCATTTTGTTAGTGGCATCAATTATAACAGCTTTTGTTTATAAAAACACTTTTTATTTTGCTTTTGGTTATATTTTTGGTTCTGGTGTACTTATTGTCATGATTGCAGTCTTGTCTTTTGTCTGCTTCAAACATCAGTTGATTATTGAGCCAGCTCAGCATAACAATCCTGTCAAACTAATCTGGAGAGTAGTAAGGTATGCATTAACTCACAAACAACCAATGAGATGTAGTGCCTTTACATATGGAGAGTTTCCTCCCTCAAGACTTGACTTATGTAAAGAGAGATATGGAAGTCCATTTACTACTGCACAAGTAGAGGATGTCAAAAGCTTTTTATACATACTTAGTATTCTTTTAGGGAGTTTTGGATATGGATTTGTTGACACTAAATCGAAAATCTCTGATCAATATTTAGCTCTTATGCAAGTGGATGGTCCAAATAGTTTCATAAAAAATCTACTTTTGATATACCCTCTTGCTGTTCCATATCTTGTCATTGTATTTGCTGTTATTTTCCATCAATTTATAATAGTTCCTTTCTTTTCTCATAGCATTCCTAGTATGTTGAAACGTATATAGATTGGGCTCATGGTACTATTAGTAGAATCTATAATTACGAGTCTTATTAGCTATTTTATGAATAAAGATATCAGAGATGCTTTAATTGTCAGGGATAAGTGCTTGACTTTTAATAACAATGTAACCTTTCAAAATGGACTACAATCAGATATACTCACATTACCTTTCTATATCATGGCTGTTCCTCAGTTTTTTGTTGGCATTGGTATTTTTCTGGTTAAATTCACAAGTTTTGAGTTTATTCTAGCTCAAGGTCCTCGTATTATGCAAGGTTTGTTAATTGGAATATGGTTCATAAGCTATAGCATTTATTGTGCACATCTAACTCTGGCAAACTCACCATTAGGATGCAGTTGGGAGTATTATTCCATTAAAACGGTTGTTGTTTTAATCTCAGTCATTGTTTATACTATTGCTGCATATAAATACAAGTATAGACAATGTAATGAACTATCTGATGTCAATGAGAGATTAGAGTAACTTGCTGTTTTGTTAGAGATTTGAGTTGAGTGTTGACTAAATACTATGAATCCAATTACTAAAATCCACAAGTACACTGGATAAATAAATTGTACACCAGTTTTAACAGTTGATGTCATTCCATTGTACAAACACATTGGAAACACTAGATTAAGGTTTATGAGGGATACAAAGACACTAGCACTCTGCACAAACCAATTGCTATTGTTCAAATAGTCAATAGTTGAAACAGAAGTGATATTCATAGCTATTATAATACCAGCTAATGGTTCTTCTGATATAGTCAGTGGTAGTGCAAGCATTATTACTACCAGTAGCAGACCAGATAGAGCATATGCTACTGTTGTAATTAACCATAGATGAGAACATGGTCTACATTCTGTACTACCAAATACAACATTTAGATTATGTTGACATTGTCCACAGAGTACACCCATCTTACTGGACTCACAAATAGAGTGGGGCTCTGTCACATTGATTAGTAGAGTATCAGTCTTACAGTTACCGGGAGGACAAATAGAGGCAAAACTTAAATCACTCCTATTATCAGAGAATATATAACCCAACCATTGACCAGAAGACATAGAAATAGTTGTTGTAGTGATGTTACATATTGTTGTAGGTGAAATATCTGTGACAAAACTATCACATACACACTCATCTCCATTCAACATGAATCCCATTGGACAAGGATATACGTATATATTAGCTAACCAAGACGTTGGATATCCTGGTGTTGCAATATTTAATACCCCATGTTTGAAATCATTTAGTTTACTGAGGACATTGTAATTGATTTGAGTACATTTATTACCAAAAAGAGGTACAAGTGTTTGTCCTTGTTTTAAATATAAGATATCTGGAAACAACATTTCTTGTTTAAAGTAATTATGATTTGTGAATGAAGCTATTGCAGGAGAAAGCACTGCGATTCCTGGGATTGCTTTTCCTGGCATAGTTCAGTACTTTAACAATCAATTTATTGGGATCAACATTGTGAGATGTTGTATCCAGCCAATTTTTAAAGAGAAAGTTAGTAATAATGACTGTAGAGACAACTACACCTGATAATTCATATGACACAATGATAAACTGATGTATTAAGCATTGCAAAATTAGTGCAATAAAAAAATTGCAGGTAAACTCAGTGACTGCCAATATATAATAGCGCTTAGTTTATCACCTGAAGCACCAGTTGCTTGATCAATGTTAAATTGGACAATATTTGATCGTATACATGATTATTCAATTACTTGAAGAAAATGGGTAACACCATTCATTATATGAAACAGCACATTATAATGTGAAAAAGTCATTATAATAAAAGCCAAGCCAACAACCATCCAAGATAAAAATGACAGATATACACCAGTAATGATAGACATATACATAGAAGAAAATATTGCATTTGACAACAGTGTTATGCACGAAGAACTTTTCTTTATACAGGATATTCTTGTGAATATGATATTTTAGCAACTTGGCTTGTCCCACCATGATATTCTCATAAGATAAGACATGTTTCATGTACCCTTATATGGTAATATTACTATTCATGATCAACGTATGTTTTCCCTTCTCTTATTATGTTTATTTAACATCTTATTATGGTAGTATCATTCTTTTAACCAAAAAAATATTTAAAAGAATACAAGATAATAAAATGTTGTTCAAAAATATTAATGCTTAGAATATATATATTTTAAGAAATTACTTGTTTTTGATTTTGGTGTAAACATTAGTAATGTAACATATTATTTAACAATGTAAAGATAAGTAGTTGATACATTTAAAACTAAAATTAATGATTAGTTATACTCAAAGGAATTGATAGTTTTGCTTTCACTATGAGCAGTCATAAATGATTAAGTTACACACCTCAACCCATATGAAATATAAACACAATTTAATTTATATGATCATGATGTGTTATTTTACAAAAAGAATGTTAATACACATTTTCTTCCTATTAAATATGTTTAGAAGTTGTATGATAATATCTTATTTCATGTTATATTTTGCCTACTTATACTAAAAACCAGTAAAAATGTACTTTTTGATTGTGTTCAAGCTAGTCAGGTCTCTATACTCATACATTATATTGAACATTTGCAAGTCATTTTTCAAATATGTGTTCATAAATTGTGCAGGAAAGGGGGGATATTAAGCTGCATAAACCAGTTTTGAGTGGGATATCAATTATTTTCTAATAAGCAACAATACATTATTGTAGTGTTCTAGGACACCTTCAAATATAAACAACTGATTGATAAATGAAAGTACTGACGAACAGTAATAAGAATACAGAAAACACATGTACACACATTTATATATAGAAATCCATAGAATATTCTAGAAGTTCTACACGTGGTTTCACACCCACAAAACCATACATATTAGCATAATTACATTAGCATGAAAAGAATATTAAGTTAACATTATCAAGAGTTATTGAGATACCACACTCCTCCCCCTTTAAGTGTAACGCGAGGGTGAATATCTGTCAACTGGTGGACGAGACCGGGTGGAATGTCGGATAGGAGCTGTTCCATCAGTTGAGGGGATAGGACGTCCGAGGATTACAGGCGTTGGGAAATTACCGGAGAACCCATCTTGTCCAACCCACTCATCATCAATGCATGAGGGTAATTGGGTGTCTGACTCACTTGTTTCATCTGCATATTGTCTTCTCAGCTGGTCTACATGTCTTCGTAAGAGTAATCCTTCATCTGTTTCAATCTGGTATGACACAGGTCCTGTAACTTTAACTATCCTCCCTGTAATCCATTTTGGTCCATGGAAATTCTTGGCATATACCTTTTCTCCAACTTCAAATTGTCTCGGCGCTCTTCCTGGAATACTTTTCTCCTGCTTGTCATTCATTCGCGCAGCTGTATCCGGGTGAAGTAGATCCAAATGAGTCCTCAACCTCCTCCCCATCAAAAGTTGAGCTGGAGAGAGTCCTGTTGTTGTCTGAGGGGTAATACGATATTTAAATAAGAACTTACTGAGTCTCACTTCCATTGGGCCATCTAACTTTGTTACTGCATTCTTGAATGTCTGTACCGCTCTCTCAGCTAGTCCATTGGATGATGGGTGGTATGGCGATGTGAGGACTTGTTTTATTCCATTAGCCGCTAAAAATTGCTGGAACTCTACACTAGTAAAACCGGAACCATTATCTGACACAATCTGCTCCGGGAGACCAAATGTAGCGAAGATGTTTCGTAATTTGGCAATAGTCGATACAGCTGATGTAGAGGGAACTATAATTATGTACCTCTATCCACTTGGAATGTGCGTCCACTAGTACTAGGAAAAGTTTCCCTTGAAATGGACCCGCGTGATCAATGTGCACTCTGGACCATGGGCGTGAAGGTCATTCCCATGGATGAAGGGGAGCTCTTTGGGGAGACGGTCTGTGTTGTTGACAAGTGTCACAGTGCTGAACAGTGGTAACAATATCAGTGTCCATCCCTGGCCACCAGACATACGAGCGAGCAAGACTCTTCATTTTACAAATCCCAGGGTGAGTATCATGAAGTTGGGATAATACTAACTTGCGTCCACGTGGGGGAATCACAACTCTAGCCCCCCAGAGAATACAGCCATCTACAGCACTCAGTTCTTCACGACGATTGAAGTAAGGTCGAAAGGAGGAATCAGAAATTGTTTTTGGCCAACCATGAAGGAGGTAGTGGTGAATTCTTGATAATGTAGGGTCTTTTTCTGTCCACTTGCAAATATGAGAGGCAGTTATTATAGTGTCTGAAAAGTGCTGGAATAACATCTTGATATCTCCTGGTGGTGGAATGTCCGACACCTTTGGATGTTCTGGAAGTGGTAACCGACTTAATGCATCTGCATTACCCATCTTTTTCCCAGGTCGATGTTGGATACTATATTGATATGCTCCTAACGTCAATGCCCATCTCTGTATTCTTGAGGAAGCCATCACTGGCACTTGTCTGGATTCATTAAAAAGATATTTCAGGGGCTGATGGTCTGAATACATAGTGAAGGGCTGTCCATACAAATATTGATGGAATTTTTTTACTGCAAATACTATGGCTAACCCCTCTTTTTCAATTTGTGAGTATTTTTGCTCCACTTTAGCGAGAGTACGGGAGGCAAAGGCGATGGGTTTCTCAGAGTTGTCGTCCATCCTATGGGCTAAAACGGCACCCAATCCATATTGTGATGCATCACAAGACACAATCAGTTCTTGTTCAGTATCATAATGCACTAACACGGTGGATGATTGTAATAGCTGTTTGGCTTGCTTGAATGCTTCAGAGTGTTCTTTTGTCCATGACCATTTAACATCTTTCTGCATACACCTATAGAGGGGAGAAAGAAACATGGCAAGGTTAGACATGAATTTAGAATAATAGCTTATGAGTCACAGGAAGGATTTTAGTTCTGACAAATTACGTGGTTCGACGGGAATCCTGAATTGCTCGGACTTTTTCAGGTGCAGGGTGCAGACCATTCTTATCAATTATGTGTCCCAGGTACTCGACAGATGGGGCCAGAAAAATACACTTGGGTTGCTTCAGAGTTACCCCAGCCGATTTTAGGCGATCCATCACCTTATCAAGGTTCTTGAGATGTTCTTCCTTATTTTCCTTATTTGGACCTGTCACCAGCACGTCATCTAAATAAACTACGACACCAGGTAAATCTTGCAATAAGCTCTCCATGGGTCGTTGAAAAATGGCTGGTGCAGATGATATGCCAAACGGTAGTCGTTGGTATTCAAAAAGACCTTTGGTAGTGTTTATCGTAGTATACTTTTTTGAACTCTCTGATAACAGCACCGGTATGAGTTTTGAAAATACTTTTCCTCCAGATATTGCAGTAAATAAGTCGTCCACTCTCGGTAATGGGTAATTGTCCAATTTTGACACAGTGTTGACTGTCACTTTATAGTCACCACAGATGCGGATGCTTCCATCCACTTTCACAATGGGTACTATCGGAGCTGCCCAGTCTGAAAATTGGATGGGCCTGATGAGTCCAGCTTCCTGCAACTGGTGAAGCTCCTTCTCCACTTTGGCTTTTAGTGAGTATGCCAATGGCCTAGGTTTGAAATAACGCGGTTGTGTATTTGGTGGAACATGTATTTGAGTTTCCACGCCCTTGAGAGTTCCTAACTCCTCGCGGAATAACTGTTGATGTTTCTGGAGCAGGACATCCACCTCTAGATTGTTAGACACACTATGAATGACAGACCAATTCAGTTTGATACGTTCTAGCCAATTACGGCCAAACAGGGATGCTCCATCACCTTTAACAACCACTAATGGAAGAGACGTTGTTTGCGACTCATAGCCGACAGCAACTGTGGCCACACCTAACACTGGTAACTCTTCCCCCATATACGTACATAGGCTAATATCTGTTGACTCCAAGGGTACTGTATCCTTCAACACTGTATTGTAGGTAGACTCACTAATAACAGAAACTGATGCTCCCGTATCCAATTCCATAGGAAGTGGATGGTTATTAATCATAACGGACAGGGTGAACGGTTTGGATCTGGAGACCACTGGAAACATTGTATATACTTCAGATGACGCAGTAGTTGTTGAACTAGATGGGTTGCTGGTTGTCCTAAAAGATGGATCTGAAGACGAGTTGGAAACTTCGAGAAGATGTGTTCGGATACGAGGATCAGTTCTTGAGCTACCGGATCCTTGAGAACTTGTACCATGCTCTGAGCGTTTGCTTCGACACACTCTGGCAATGTGGCCAGTCTTGCCACATGCTCGACACGTTTCACGAACAAAACGACACGTGGTAGCTAGATGAGGTCCCCCACAACGGTAACAAACTTTGGGAGGGTTGACGTGATAACTAGTCTGCTGCTTGCCTTTCACCAGTTCACTGATACCTTGCTGTCCGGCATTTTCATCTGCCTTGCTTGAACAGATGCTCTCTCCACACTGGTGGCTATTTCCACAGCTCGATTGAACGTGAGATCATTGTCCTCCGTGAGCAAGCGTTTTCGAGTTGCCTCGTGGGCCAAGCCACACACGAAACGGTCTCTGAGTAATATACTTTGCACATGAGGCTCGTACTGACAACAAGTAATTGACTTCTTTAAACCGACAACAAAGTCAGCTATACTTTCATTAGGGGTCTGACAACGGCAATGAAGTGAGTATCGTTCAGCGATGACCGACGTAGTAGGCTGGAAATGCTTGGTCAACACGGTGATAAGTTCGTCAAGAGATTTGTCTTCTGGTTCAGCGGGGCTTAAGAGATTCGACAATAGGTTGTAGTGCTTTCTACCAAGTGAATTTAAGAATACATACTTTTGTTTAGCATCAGCAACCTCGTTGGCGGAGAAGAAATTCTTAATTCTCTTCACATAGCGGGGAAAAGTCTCTTGAGTAGGGTCAAACGATTCAATCTTACCGACGGATGACATGGTCATGGGAACGTTATGATACCTCGTCGCCAATGTAGTGTTCTAGGACACCTTCAAATATAAACAACTGATTGATAAATGAAAGTACTGACGAACAGTAATAAGAATACAGAAAACACATGTACACACGTTTATATATGGAAATCCATAAAATATTCTAGAAGTTCTACACGTGGTTTCACACCCACAAAACCATACATATTGGCATAATTATATTAGCATGAAAAGAATATTAATTTAACATTATCAAGAGTTATTGAGATACCACAATTATTAATCGAGAATACAGTTCATAGGCATTGCTATGGTATTACTGATAATGATAAACTAGTACTTATTTCATGCTGCTTTACTAAAACTTATTGTGGTTATATTTAATATGATATTACATATATCATATGTAGAGTACAATTGTCCTATAATTATTAAAAATGTGTATAGTATATACCCAACATTTATGATCTCTATGCACATAATTATTATTACTAATAATTTAAAGGTTCTCCAAAAGTCTATCTTTATCATATATATTGGAATACGAATTTCAACTGACTTTCACCATTTATGCAATGCAATCTAAAGTTCAATTTGTTGTCAATCATCAACTATCCAATTTTGTTATAAGAACTAGTTGGAGTTCCATCAAACTTTAAGCAGAAACATTTACTAAATTGTCTGTTAATAATTATAATAGTTTCTTAATTTATTTCTAGTGGTAGAGCTAAGAAGACAGTTGATAGATGTAACATTTCAAGATCAACTAATCACTTATTTGTAAAAAAGATTATTGAATATAACTATAAGTGCTCATCATACTATGAGATGCTCTGACATGTGCATGTGTCAACTTATGGCTATTACATATTTTGTTCTGTAAGCATAGCAATAATATTTGTCATTAGTAAAATAACTACCTATACCATTATATAGACTGACTCGATTTTACTATCATGATATTAGTGAATATTATGTACAAGGGTTGTTTACTAACATAACTTAGACCAATCTGAGATGATTGAGAATCTATGACTGTAATTTTAATTTGAAAAAACAGAATAGTATATTCAGCAATTATATCAACAATCTAACAATATTCCTGTAATGTTCAAACATTCAGTTTACATAAAAAATAAAATAAAATTTAATGTTATGCATAGTTATATGTACAGTACATATAGCTGTATACACATATAAATGTAGAAATATGTCAGTAAGTGCACTCAAGTGAATGTCCTATCTCATTATTATATTCTTCTTCCTGGTCCATATATCTGTCATAATGTTCTTCAGCTATTAAATGTATGTTGACTTCATTCTCTCTCACACGTAATTTGTAACGCTTAGCAAGTACCAGAAACACTATCAGTATAATAAGAATAACAACGCTCTTAAGTATGAAATAGTAAACACTTTGGCACATTGCTTCTTCTTCACATGCAAATAGGTATTTGCTGTTAATAGTAATAACATAACCAACACCACGTGCTGCATACCATAATCCAACCATCAATCCTCTCATTTCATGTGGAGATTGAGCTATTGTAAATGCCAAGGATGTTGGGAAAATTAAAGCAAATGCTATTCCATAGAAACATTGAGATACAATAGCAGCTTCATATGAGGTTATGTCAAAAAGAAAATGATCCTTACAAGAAAGCAATATGACAGAATATATTGTAGTAAATAATGAGAAAACCAGTCCAACTCCAATTCTTTTAAGCATACTTGGAATGTACTTGTGAAAACAAGGATATATGATTAATTGATAGAAGAGAATTAAAAGTGAAGCTACTAAAGTATGTAATGCATTTTTGAACATAAAGCAATCGAAAAATGACAACTCTTCCTTTGATTTATAGTAACTGATCCACTTAATCTCCTCAGCACAAACAAGACCAACAATACAGATAAATAATGGTGTCAATCGCATAACTACTATGACATTTTCTACCTGTTCCTCTGTGAATGGTCCACCATATTTTTCCTTTCCTAGTTCTAATCTGGAAGGGTACTTCTCCTCCCAATAGGTTAAAGCACTACGATTCCTGGGATACTTGTTCTTCCTGGCATAGTTGAGTACTTTAGCAATCAATTGGACAGGATTAACAATGTGAGATGTAGTATCCAGCCAATATTTAAAGAGAAAGTTAGTGACAATGACAATAGACACAGCCACACCTGATAACACATATGACACAACAAAGAACTGATTTATCAAACATTGTATAATTATAACAATACAAAAAATTGCAGGCAAACTTAGTGAGTGCCAATATATTATAGCACTTAGCTTGTCACCTGAAGCACCAATTGCTTGATCAATGTTAAATTGGACAATATTTGATCGTAGACATGAGTATCCAATCACTTGTAGCAAATATCCAACACCACTTATTATCAGAAATAGCACATTATAATGTAAAAAATTCTTGATGTTATAACACAAACCAGCAATCAGCCATGAACAAAATGTAAGATATATACCAGTAATGATAGATGTATACCTACCTACCTTTACATCAGCTAGCAGACCAAAGAAGGGAAATAAAAGGAAAAAAAGACAGTATCCAATATCAAAGACAACATGATGAGCTTGACTATTACCATCATAGAGATTTGCTGCAAAACTTTGAATCAAACTTAAATGAACATTCATAGAGACATCCCAAAAGATAACAAGCAGTATTGATCGAGAGTTGACTAAAAATCTAAACATAGTCCATAAATGTAGTTGAACAAAAGATAGTGATAATCAAATACCTAAATCAGTTGTCTTTACTTTCTGTATAAACATTAGAAACGTAACATATTACTGTATGATAGGAATGTCAACCTTAATGAATGATTGTCAACAACATACTCAATATGTAAACATTTGTGACCTGATTTGCAATAAGGGACCACTTCTTTCAAAATAATTGTGACATGAGTTACGAAAAAGGATCACTGCTACAACACAGCTTGTACATATAGATACAGTTTCATGAATAGTTGAGCATATATACCAGTTATAATGTATTCAAAACTGTTGTTGTGGTGTTTTAAAAGTTGTCAAATCATGTCGCAAATATTTTGACAAACGTGGTCCCTTATTGCAAATCACGTCACATTTTTATTGGTATTTTTACCATTCACAGCACACATGACAAATAAACAACTAATCTTACATTATGAAAACAAGATGAGTTCAATACATGAATCCTATACTAATATAAATTGATTGTTTTGCTTTTGGTATGAGCATTAGTAATATGTCTATTTTAAATGATTGAAACTTGACACAACACATAGTATTCAAAATATAAATATATAATTTAATTAGTGCAAGGTATGTTTATCTTTACACAAATTATGTCAAATATAAGCACTTTTTGGTTTATCTTATACAACTTAGATGAAAGATAAACAATCCTGTTATTGTAGAATGTGTTTTAACTTAAATATGATAATCTCTTTGTTCATCATCAGCTTCTGCAGTGACAAATAATTTGGTCTTTAAGAAGATGATAAAAATAATGATGAGCCTAGGTAATAAATAATAATTCATGAAATAAATTTGGGAATTTAAAACATGCGTGATGATATAGTTAATGAAGCCTGACAAGTTTAATATTACAAATGGTCTATTATTGAGATCTGTTATGCTCCAGAAAACATAATAAATATTCTGTCTATGGAAGCATAAAAGAATCTTGTACTAATAAACATGACAGTAATCAAGCTAAGCATTGCCTTCCATACTTTATGGTATGAACATAGAAGAGATAAGGTATAATATGAGTACTGTGCTAGACAATAATTTGGTGTTGGTATATGTAGGAGATGAGAGGTTTGATGGAGAGGTGAGATTTGTGAAGAGAAAGTTACTTCACTCAAAAAGGAATTTTAATGAAGGTATGATTCATGCAACCATGTCAATAATTATTATGCATTATTTTAGCTGCTTCAAAAGAAGAGTTACAGTCAACCAAGTTAGCCTTTACTAGAGAAAATACCTTCCTTCAATATAAACCTAATATATGTACAATAACTGTTTTACTTTCCATTATCCACAACACAATCTTATTTGGTCTTAATAGAGATATCTTTTTGTAATACAACAATACAAAGTTACTCAACATAAAAAGCAATAATTTGTGGATATAATAATACACATGGTCCTTCTACTTACATTACCAAGTTTAAATAATTTAATTACAACTTTACAGCAAATAATGAAACTGATTACAGTTAATTGGATACTATGAAGACCACACCTCTATATACAAAGTATGGCTTATGTATATTACTACATCAATCATTAATGAGTTGGTAACTTACATTTGCATTGATAATCGTGATATCCTCATGAACAACCAAGATCCTATCTATACATTATAAATTCATATTAGCATTATTGTTTAAGTTGCAACTAGGCATAGATTTAATGTTTACCATAATTTTAATATCTAAATTTATATAAATCTATTTGCTACAGATGAAGATAATTGAAGGTTATGATATGAATACTTCAGGATTACATATATTTCATAAACTCAATAGTATTAATTCAAATTAAATAACTTCAAAAATACAGGGATAAATTTTCATCTTAGAATGGTATTCTAACCTCAATTAAGTCTATTTTTTTAATTGATCTTTTTTATTATCAATATATTCTAAATGTGTTCAATATAAGTAAAAAATAAGTCCTTCTGAAGTCTAAACATATGATTATACAGAAAAATTATTAATTTTTAAAAGAACAATATCCTTTATATATATTCTCAATGTTACTAACAGATAAGCTATATTGCAATTAACTAATGCTACTATTAATGACTTTGTATATTGCTTGAGTTAGTCTGAAAGTATTAAAAAGAGACTATATCATTTCATCACATTCTTCATTTGATGGGATAACCACACAACCACAATCATGTCTTCTCTCTTTTTTCAACTTGCATTTACATTTTCCCAACATCGACAAACTATAATACCAAAGGAAAGAATAGCAACAACATAGTTATATGAAGCCAGTAATACCTACTACCAAACACAATAGCTGACAGGAGTTCAATTATCAACATTGCTATATAAAATAAGTCGATGTGGCTCAGTCTTGAACATCGAAATGGTTTTATATATGTTTGAATGAGTCACAATGTTATAACTGATGTTAGTTGCATTAACAAAATTAAATTAACATTGCATTCTCTAACATCAAATAGACTTATACAACAGTTATCATCCTCACTCCATAACAATAACCTTCTCCTTGTCTGTATGGTCCTTGAAAGCCTCTAGAAAAGGACGTATGTACTTATTAACACATCTCCATCTCATACAATATCTACCCAAAGTAGCAAAAGGTATAATGTATAATAACAAACTCGTCACAGCTACAGTATACACATCAATATGTTGAGGACTAAAGAAATAGTTAACATTACCATCACCATACCACACTATTACTGTTCCATCTTGTGATAAACAAACCGAAACATAAGCTATGATGTCTATACAAGTGATGAGGACTTTAGAGAAGGAGAGATGATTGAGACCAGCTAGAACTTGGACAGAGTAACTTGCTGTTTTGTTAGAGATTCGAATTGAGTGTTGACTAAATATAATAAATCCAATGAATAAAATCCACAAGTACACTGGATAAATAAATTGTACACCAGTTTTAACAGTTGATGTCATTCCATTGTACAAACACATTGGAAACACTAGATTAAGGTTTATGAGGGATACAAAGACACTAGCACTCTGCACAAACCAATTGTTATTATCCAAATAGTCAATAGTTGAAACAGAAGTGATATTCATAGCTATTATGACACCAGCTAATGGTCCTTCTGATATAGTCAGAGGTAGTGCAAGCATTATTACTACCAGTAGCAGACCAGATAGAGCATATGCTACTATTGTAATTAACGATAGATGAGAACATGGTCTACATTCTGTACCTCCAAATACAACACTCAGATTATAATGACATTATGCACAGAGTACACCTGATTTACTGGACTCACAAATAGAGAGGAAGTCTGTCACATTGATTAGTAGAGTATCAATCTTACAATTATCAGGAGGACAAATAGAGGCAAACCCTAAATCACTCTTATTATCAGAGAACATATGACCCAACCATTGACCAGAATATATAGAAATAGTGGTTGTAGTGATGTTACATATTGTTGTAGGTGAAATAGCTGTGATAAAACTATTACATACACACTCACCTCCAATCAACATGAACCCAATTGGACAAGAATGTACATATATTTCTGCTGACCATGATGGTGGATTGCCTGGTGTTGCAATATTCAGCACTCCATGTTTGAATTTGTCTATTTTACTTAAGACTTTGTAATTAATTTGAGTACAGTTACTGCCAGAGAGAGGTACAAGTGTTTTGTCCTGGTTTCAAATATAAGATATCTTGAGACAATTTTCCCTTAAGATAATCATTTATGATGGAGGTTTCAGCAGGAGAGTACACAATGTTACCGGAATCATCAGCAGCACAAAGAGATATTATTATTGCCTTACCAGGATAAGTGTTAATAATATGAGTAATATCAAATAATGTTGAACAGGTTATTAAGATTTTTTTATTTTTTGTAGAATAGAGGTGATCATGACAAGAACATATTTTGACTGGTTGAGAGGAGATATGCTTTAGCTCATTGTTATTAGTAGAGCTTGGTTCACCAAAGTATGTGATTAATTTCCAGTCAAAGAGGTCTGATTTGAAGTCATTTTGTGTGTACAGGAAAGAGCAGTTGTAAAGAGGAATGTCATAAATACTATTACCTGCTAGTCCTGCAGTGTTCCCTTCAAATTTGAAAGTGATATTTAAATTGTGTAGATTTATTTTCTTAGTATTGATTTGTATAGCATATCTAATGTGATGTGGGATAACTACATTGTCATCATATATAGCTCAACCATAATTATAACAAAGGATTGTTGTTGAGTAATGTAGGAGTAAGTGGCTCCTGAAGAATGAGAAATGATGAGTAAAGAGAAACCGCTGGTCCATTACAACCTGTATTCTTTGTGAACAAATGTTGTCCTGTTAGACAAATGTTGCTGTTATAAGCAGCAATCATGGGGGACCTGATGTCATGAAAATGGTTACTTCCTGAAATTGTAACATTGTTCCAGTTTATAAATGTCAAACATGCAATTGCATGTATTATACAGTGCATGACTGTGAGAAACTATATGGTAAGTGAGCTTTGCTTCAGCGTTGTTGAGAGTAAGTAAAATGTTTTTGGAGTTGTTGTCCACGAAAGCATGAAGACATGATCTTGAATTACTTCCAATGCTGTAAGAAAATGTAACCTTTTTGAATAAGATCAGTATTATTTTTTGTAAATTGCAGTTCTCAAAAATGTTTATATAAAAACGTTCTCCATATTTTAAGGAGAGTTGTCAAAAATACAGCTTAGACTATGTCCACAATACAATAACTGTAAATTTTCAAATATGAATGGATTTAAAATTAAGGACTTATTTGACACATTGTCAACATTTGACAGAGAATACAACAATACCAGCACCACCTGTTGACATCAACTGTTGAAACTGTTAATTACAAATTTTAGTATTTGGATTCATCATATTTAGTCAACACTTAACTCAAATCTCTAACAAAACAGCAAGTTACTCTTTCCATGTCTTGGCTAGTCTCAATCACCTCTCCTGTCCTCATCATTTACAATTTTATTTAGAAAGCATGCAGCGTATACTCTGTTCATAGCAAAGTAACTAATATTATATAAAGTACAATCTATAACAACAAACTTTTCATAGCTACAAGAGCAATATGTTAGAGATCTCTAACCGAAGGCTACCTTCACAATAAATATTGTAATATGATATATACTAAGAGATTAGTTGGGGGTTGTAAAAAAGTCACGTGATCGTATTGGCTGTTGAAGCACTCCACGTGTTATAAACGTTGTTAATTCGCACTATGAAGAAACCTTGGATATAATCTCTGTACTGTTTAAGATCTTTCTGGAGTTGATATTCCCCTATCATCGACACAATTTGCTTATGAAGTCTGTCTGAATCCTGATACAAATTTTAAAGCAATAATTTCATAGCACCAGCTGTTATTATTGGGTGAGTCAGTATTACAAATAGTGAGTTTGTGTCCTCTTTATCAAAACATATTTATTTGTTAAAAGTGATATGAAGGGATGGTAAGAACCTTGATACACGAAAGTCTCCATAATAAGTGTATTATTCTCAATATCTCTGGTCATTTGGTACATTTGTGGTCTTTAACCAGTTGTTAAAATACTTTCTTGTCTCCCTATCATAATAATTGTATTATTATATAAATATCATATATTATTATCCTGTTAATATAATACTTGAATGTTTGCATGAGTGTAGTTGTGTATATGTCTTACTTTACCATAACATTCATAATATTTTGTCAGAAGGTATCCCTTGGGCTTTCCACCCACTTAAATAATGAATTCAGATACAACTCAACATGAGGTTTCATTTAAAGTATTGTTACATTTTGAATCATTGGTGAAAGGTCCTGTTTTAATTTTGTCAACTGGAATAAAGACTAAAAGCTACATCAATTATTCCTCAAGGTATATAATAATAATTCATTAGTCTAATGTAATATACATGTATATAACATAAGGTGGATCAAACTTTATATGTGAGAAATGTTTTTATAATATAATTTTATTAAGTGCAGGTAATACAGTATTGACTTATGTTAGAAGTCTTAAATGTAGTATAAAGTACCCTAATATAAAACTAAGTCATTTTTCTTAGAGAAAAATAATAATTATGTTGCATGGTTACTTAACTTACAGTGGTGTAGGAGCTGTAGCGACCGTAGCAGCCATGGCCGCTACACTTTATCATTAATTTCATAGTTATTAATATTCATAAACTATTAATAATGAATAATAATTAATTCAACTACTCTAGCTCTTCCCTTTCTTCACACTTCATTGAATCTAAGCCACATGCATGAAATGGCAGTCGCTGGTAAAAGTGGTAGATCTTTGCCTAGCCAACCACACCAACCTCTTACTTTTCCATTTCCAAAAAGGGAATTTGGGAAAAAAGTGGTTTGTAGGAGAAGCTTCCAAGTTTCGTGGTTTAGTAAATGGTCTTGGTTACATAATATTGAAGATGTGTTGTGCTAAACTTGTGCTCGTGTTTGTTCAGAAAAAAAATTCAGTGGTCTCCTAATCTTGATATAGCATTTATTTCAAAAGGTTACCACAACTGAAAGGATGCCTTTACTAAGTTTAATATACACTCCTAGCAACTGTCACAAAGAAGCAACTCTTATTTCCACATTGTGATCCTACTTTCCAACGTTTAAAATTAAAAATGCCAGAGGATTCTTCTGCACAAGTTGGCATTTGTGTTTTGTGTCCAACAAGGTGGGACAGTTCATGCCCAAGCTTTTAAAAGCATTACTGATAATTATGAGGTACTTCAAAAGTTATGGAATGAATGTCTAGATTTTGTCAAGGAGACAGAAATGAGGAGCAGAATTCAAGGAGTGTAGACCTGCATGAACTCATTTGATTTCTACTTTGGATTACTTTTAGGAGAGTTGTTGTTAAATCATAGTGACAACTTGAATAAAACCTTGCAGACTACTCAAATCCATCCAAAATTTTCACTTAATGATAATTAATCAAGTTAATTAATCTGTTCCACCCATTAATAACTAGCCACGCCTACATATTACATCCATTGGCCTCTGCACTTAGAAATAGCTTCCTACACCTTTGACTTATCAAAGTACCTGTAAGAAAAGCAATATCCAAGTCTGTCCCATAAGTCTTAGGAAAAGGGGATGGATCAGGAATGTCATCATCATCTGATGACATTCCTGATCCATGTTATTAATATGTGAACATTTTTTTATCTTTTTCCATCAACAGAATATTGTGTGTAATTTTCTGGATCATAACAGTTCACAATAATGGAGTTGTTTTCACTGATGTATTTAATAAACATTATGCTACCCATCTTTCCAAATGCCTTACGCGACAGCTCTTTTGTTTGTCTCCCATTCTAGGAGAAAATTTATTTTTGTAAACACTGAGCTTTTTTCTTGCTTTCAGCACAGTATGTATCAAGTTCAGATTGTGGGTAGTGACGAGCTTTAGCTTCTTAAATATTGTAATGATTGATAATGGTCTCTAAGCAACCAATAATAATTTCTGTTAATTTCTCCAGCTACTTCCATGACATTATCAAATTATTCAGCTGTAGACAGTTAAGTTTTTAGCTCTCGAAAGCACCTTCCATTTTTTAGCTTCTCCACTGATGACAATGTAATTGCCTCTCTCATCTGATTGTAATACATAAAACACTACCAAAAGTTCTAACTTGTTTTTAATTATCCTTATATATGGTTTAGACAGTGTTTTCAATGGATTATCAGCTAGCAATCCTCCTCATTGCTTAATTTCATCATATATATATTTAGACAAGCTCCCTCTGTATATAACATATCACTACTTGATCGTTAAAATAAGCTTTGATAATGTTTAGAATGTTTCTGAAGTATTTGACTGATGATAACTGTTTAAGAACATTCAACACAATAGTATATTTAAAAGTGCTACAATGTTCCCTCTCACTTTCTTTTAAAGACTTGTTATAGACCTTGGTAATTGTCTTCTCATCATACCTATAGTGTTTCTATATTTCTTTTCTTATAGCAGTGAGATTAGAACTATGCCACAATTCAAACATTTTAACCATTTTGAAACTACAATTTTCATTCATTATTCTGATACCCTCTAGTTTAGTGATATCTAACTTGAGGAGTCACCAAACTATTACCATTAGGTAAATCAATTGTGATATGCCTACATATGTCATCAATGATTACTTTCTTTTAATTCCAAAAAAGCCTCAAATCTGTTACCTTCTCAGACTTTTCTTAGAGAGCCAGTATGGTAATTATATCTGGCTCATTGTGGTAATTATATATCTTTATTAGTATGTGAAATGTTTTGTGTGTTTCCATCAATAACATATTCATTACATTATCTTGACTGTAACAAATCACATTGATGGAGTTTCCTTCATCGATATATGTAACTAACTCTCTCTTAGCCATCTTTCCAAATAGATTTCACAACAACTGTCTTATTAACTAACTCTGTCTTAGCCATCTTTCCAAATAGCTTCCACAACAACTCTCTTATTTATTTAATGTGCGTTTGCCTGTCTCCCTTTCCAGGATAAATGTAATTGTGACATTTGAGAAGCAAAGACGGATATATCAAAAACTTTTTCATATGGTAAACGCTGATTTTTTTTCACAGACCATATCAAGTTCATATTTGTAGATAGAAATGTGAGCTTTAGCTTCATTGATGTATATTGTGTGATAATGGTATCTAAGTAACCAACATTAATTGACTACAGTACATTTTCTCTTAATCTATCATTTCATCATCAAATAGCTATAGACAATTGATATTTTAGCTCTTGAGAGCACCTTCCAAGATATAGTTTGTGCTTTTTGAGCACAAACTATATCTTGCTTAATGAAAGTGAGCTTAATGAAAGTGAAACTGCTTCAAGTGTCAATTTCTTGTGAATTCTAAGAATACAATACCAGATTCTCTTTACTTCCGGTTCATGGCAGTCTGTGAATGAGAGCAAATGTTTCTTACATCACAATATATATAATTGTCTTTCCACTTTCTGTTAGTTCTTAACTCTTTATTATTACCATAATTTCAATCCTTCAGTATGTCATATGATACTGGAGACCCAATTCAAATTTAGATGTATCATAATAAAACATTACAAAATTAGTCCTCATACTATTCTTTCTTGTGGTTTAAGTAATATCAATATAATCAATCGCAGATAATCAGATACTGCACTGGTAAACAAAATTGCAACAAAATACTTTAAAATGAGTACTCTAATATTAATATAGCACTCCTATTGAGCACTCATTTACACTAAAACAGCAAATAACTTGGTACAATTGACCCCACCAGTTTTATCGTAAAATGACATATCATTTCATTTATGTAAAATTGCATAGTGCTAGTGTTTTTATACTTAGTACTGTTTCTATTGTGTATATACCTGTACGACAGTATATTGTGTTCAACACTCAGTAAATTTTTCATTTTAGTGAGCACTTATATATACTCACTATTATGATGCTACCTTATGTCCCACACTGCTATTATTGTTATGAATTTATTAGCGAGTAACAAGAGTATAGATTGATTTACACAATTGGTATCTTATCTTAATTACATGTTCTAGATATGAACATGTTACAAATATATTATAACTTACTTGATCATGAAAGGAAATCTCATCTTTATTGTTAACCAAACTTTTAACTGAGCACTCGGCTTTGATTGAAATGAAGGCTCTATATGAGTAGTTATAGTATTTGTATTAATGATATAAGCCCACACTATAAATGGAGTGAGTTCTTGTTGAATATATTTCTTGTAGGTTTCCTCTGGTCCTTGATCAGTTAATGAGTTATGAGCTTTTGCTATGAATGCTAAATCTGGTATAAAAATGTCATGTAATAATATTATAATAAACTTAATATTTTATACATTGATTGTCACACTTACCTGATAAACTAGCCATATTGTGATTGCTTGATTTGATTGAAGAATGTAGTTAAGCATCCATAACTCAAATGATGCTGTGCTCACAACCAATTGAACACAGAGTGGACTGCTAAGTGAAACTCACTTCATGACTCAATAAAATTCTATGCTCATAACATGGCAAGTGTTAAGCTTAGAAATTTTATTAATTTTTTATGACAATGCTATTTTATCTTCTAAGCTCCAAGTCAATCGAGCATTCAACCTCATATATCTTTAACCTTTAGATGAGAGTAATTACACATTGACTTAACTTGTCATCGTCTGGCTCTGTATTTGTTATCTTTAGCTTTTTTTAGCATAATTTCTTCATTATCATCCATCTTCCAGGTATGTCTCAGCACTTCATACTTTCTTTAAACAGTAGCTAAGTTTAAAGGAAAATAGTATAAAATGATATTCAACTTTCATTCTGAACATTTATTTACCTTTCACTTGTTTCTCTGAATACATCCTGGGGCATAGAGGAACAATGTGTTGCTCAAAGAGTTTACTTGTGTTTCCTACTGAGAAGTTTGGAGATTACTCTCTAACTTTGATCGCAGAGAATGGGTTCCATGAACTGATTGTCAGGAAGCTATGAAATCATATCATTCTTTGACAAAGAGTGAACAAAAGTCTGGTGTAAGGTATAGCTGCTTACTTGTATTTCAATGCTGCCCGCATGTGTGTCATTGACCCCATGCACTATCTGCTTTGAGGAACATCAAAAATGATGTAGAACTCTGGAAATCCTCGAATATTTTGAGTTTAGTAAATTTTGAAGGCATTCAATCAAAAGTCAACAGTTTTGCTTGCCCCAGTGAAGTTGGTAGAAATCCCATCCAAAATTTCTTTGTCATTTGCTGACTTCACTGCCTAGCAGTGGAAAATTGGACCATTTATTTTTCTCTGTATGGTTTAAAAGCAACATTGGCATGGAATCATTATAACTGTTAGATGCTATTTGTTAAGGCTTGTTGGTTATTATGTCATATAAAATGATAGTGACGGTACATTGTTGGAGTTTTGTAAAATGTTTGTTCAAATTTATGGTTCTAATTACTCTACCATGTATATTCACCTTCATGTGCACATTAAAGAATGCATTGAAGATTTCGGACCTGTATGTTCGTTTTGGTGTTTTAGTTTTGAGCGACTTAATGGCATACTTGGCTGTTACCATACCAAACCATCATGACATATTTGTACAAATCACAAAATTGTTTTTGGAATGTAAAGTCTATGCACCTGTTAACTGGCCATCTGAATTTGTTGATGAATATTTGTCACTTTAAAAGCTTTTGACTATAATAAAGGTTCTCATAATCAGGCTGGTATCAATGCATCTGCAAGTGCAGATATTGTTGGAGTTACTTCATGCTAGGAAACTTGCATGCCTTGGACACAGCTTGGGAATGTAGTGTAAACAAGCAGTTTCTCAGGCTTGCACACTTGCCATAACTCAATCTTGTTTACCACTTGTATCCTTCACATTCACAACCCTGTCACACTCTTGTGAACTGACACTTTCATTACAGTGTGAACATCAGGTGGCCCTGTTCATTTTTGTCATCTGTTACATAATTGCTGCGCATAAGTACAAGTGTAGGCAAGGTAATGAACTATCTGATGTCATTGAGAGAGTTATTATTACAGAATATGCTGAAAGACAATTAGAACAAGACTATGGAATAGAGGCCGAACTTGGTCAAGATGACAAATCTGGGGTTCCACCTTATTCTACTTAAACAATGATCTTTTAATTTATTGTATTTTTATTATGTGCTTTGTCTGTTTGCCTAACTGTACGACAATTGATATATTACATATCATGATGATTATAAACTAATGAATTGTAATAGTGAACCTTCCAATGAGGTACAAGAGAGGGAGTGTGATCAGTGTAAAATCACAAAATTCATTATTCATAATATTTCTTTTCTCTATAATAAATTAGAATTTAACTTTTATTATGGCATTACGTTACTGAGGCTATCAGATAAGTTTCTATGGTGTTTGTAAGGTTAAATAAATTGTGTTAAGATCATAGCAATTGAGTGATTGTTTATGTAATATAAATGCACTATACGATAATGACATCACTTTATTTGCAGTTTCCCGTACCTGTACATTTATATAGAAGTTGCTTGTCTTGTGAACTCACTTATCAAAGTAATCTGTAGTTAAGGCGAACATGAAGTACAAAAATATTTGTGTTCATTCTAAAGGAGCTCTTGTGGTACTTGGCAACAAGCATCTTGCTCTTAACTACTACTATGGTGGGAGATCTTTTTAATGAAACTTAGTGAAATTTTTTATGTAAACTTTGCTGCAGCTAGACTCTACTATGTCTCTCCTCTTCTTGATTTGTTAGTTGAGAAATCGATTAGATATATAGTTTTATTGATGAGAAACTATTACTATTTGTTGGATTCTTAAGCTTTGTCAACATGGTTACGATAGTGACTCTTTACTTTTACATAAAAAAAAGCATTGCTGTAGTCTGTGTATGTTTAATTGCAAATTTTCCATACTTCTTTGGATATGGCCTATATGAAGCTAATGTTGAATAACATTAGCTTGATCAACTTCAGTTTGCATCATCTCAAGAGTTAAGTAGGTTTGTGTATTGGGTTATCTATATTGATTTTTTACATGCTTTAATTTACATTTACATTTTAATTGCTTTTACATTGTTGTCAACCTCAAGTTTCATTTATAAACATACTTTTTATTTCCTTTCTTCTAGTATTTTTGGTTATTTTGTGCTTAATGTCATCATCACAGTCTTGTCACTTGGTTATTGAGCGAGCTCAACACAACAATTCTATCAAACCAATCTGAAAAAGACCTTTTTTGTTTTTTGATTTAAATATATATATTTTAAGTCACATAGCTTACCTAAGAATGGACAACTGAAATTAAATATTATTATCAATGATAAAGTCACAAGTAGCTATTATATATAGTCATTGTGTCATTTTCATGTTTTTAAATGTATAATTACTTATAAATATTCATTATTAATAAAACATATGGTTGTAATTTGATGGAAAAGTATGACATTGTGTGTTTTCATATGTGTATGTGCTTATGTGTTAATGTATATATGCAATTGTATAAAGCAGTAACTATTGTTAATTATGTAACATTTGATTTCAGTTATCAAATATGAAGTTGTTGTTCACTAGATATGCATTCATATATAATAATGTGTGTGTATATTTCTTGTTATTGTTATGGCTAGATATAATACTGAAACTGAGCCAAACGGTTATATAAACAGTAAAACATTTTACAGATTATATATACTATTGTTTTCGTGCAGTTGCTAAGTTGACGTTGTATGGACCTCTAACCAGAGTTGAATGGCAGAGTCAAATCCATTAATATCTAGTAACTCTTCAAGTAAAAATATACCATGTTCTTGTTTCAGGAGCAGGTACAAATATGTTTGTGTTCAATCAAAAGGAGCACTGTTAGTTTTAGTTATCAGTATTCTACTGGCTAACATGGTCATTTTATCTGGAGCTCTTTCTACATATTTCATTGACAAATATTCTATATTTGCTGTAACTGGACTGTACTTTCCTTTCTATCCTATCCTTGGTTTGTTAGGTGAGAAATGGATGAGATATAAAGTAATGATAATTGGAATGGTATTAATATGTGTGGGATTTGTCATCATAACAGTATCTTCAGTGGGTCTATATTTTATACAGCTTGATAGCATTACAGCTGTGACCTTAACGATAACAGTAACTTGTCCTTTCTTTCTTGGATATGGCTTATTTGAGGCTAATGTTATCCAGTTTGGTACTGATCAGCTACAATTTTCTCCAACTAAAGAATTGAGTAGTTTTGTTTACTGGTTTTTATACATGTACTATTGCCCACTAGCTGTAGTACTTGTAATGTCATCTATTGTAACAGGATTAGTACATAACAACACTATCTATTATGCTTTTACTGTTATATTTGGCTCTGGATTTTTTTTTATTTGCTTTGCATTATTGTCCCTTTGTTGTTTTAAGCATCACTTGATTATTGAGCCAGTTCAACACAACAATCCTGTCAAATTAATATGGGGAGTAATAAAGTATGCTTGGAAACACAAACAACCAGTGAGACGTAGTGCCTTTACATATGGTGAATCTCCTCCATCAAGATTAGACTTAGCTAAAGAGAGATACGGAGGACCATTTACTACTGTAGAAGTAGAAGATGTGAAAAGCTTTTTGTACATACTTAGTATACTTATGGGAATCTCTGGATATGGACTTCTTGACACTAAATCAAAGATTTTAGATCAATATTTAGGAGTTTTGCGACTAAAAAATGAGACATATTACAATGTCATAGAAAGTGTGCTATTAACATATCCTCTGGCTATACCATATTGTGTGATTGTATTTGCTGTTCCTTTATATCAATTTGTAATTATTCCTTTCTTCTCTCGATTCATTCCTAGTATTTTGAAACGTATATGGATTGGATTAGTTGCAGTATTAATAGTGTCTATAATGACAACTGTTATTAGCTACATGATAAATTATGACTTAGGAAATACCTTAAATACTAAAGATACCTGTTTGTTCTTCACTAACAATATAACCTTTGAAAATGGATTACAATCAAATGAACTCACACTACCTTTCTATATTATGGCTGTCCCTCAGTTTTTCGTTGGTATTAGTATTTTTTTGGTTCAATTCACAAGCATTGAATTTATTTTAGCTCAAGGTCCTCGTACTATGCAAGGATTGTTAATTGGAATATGGTTCATGCATCTTAGCATTTATTGTGTACATTTAACTCTGACAAGCTCACAATTTGGTTGTTACTGGGAGTATTATGCTGTTAAGACAGGTGTTGTTTTTATTTCAGTAATTGCTTTCACTATTGCTGCATATAAATACAAGTATAGACAACGAAATGAAATCTCTGATGTTAACGAGAGAATTATCATTGCAGAATATACTGAAAGACAATTGGAGCAGAACAATGGCATAGACGATGATGAAGACAATGATGATGATTATAGTGACTACAATTACAACTAATGAATATAATATTATTTACAGCCTTTTCATAACACATTGACTTATTTAGTTTTGATTATTTTACTTTACAATTATCTTCATTTGACTAATATAACCATTTTATATTTAACAGTGTGAGTAGTGAGTATGCTATTATTATTGAAACAGAAAATACTTTCTTGTTTTATCCACTAAAAATACCTCAAACATTGTTTAAGAGGTACATTTTACACATAGCAAAATTCCATTTTATCTTTGACCACATACCTGTTTTTCCTCATTATGCTATCTTGAAATCAATGAATGAACATCAGGTGGGGAGAGGGCTGCATAAGCACTATACAACCAGAGCTGACTGCAGCCTTGCATTAATTGCTTGTGATTATAAACAATAATTAAGAACCACATAATTAATAAACAAACAAAACGGTATATTAAAAACCAAACCACATAATTAATAAACAAACAAAACGGTATATTAAAAACCAAAATCTAGTCGTCTGTTTGAAAAACCTTAGCAAAAGTTTTTAATATATCTTCATCAATTATTTTTGCAAGTCCTGTTCTACAAATGACAATAGCAAGCCAGCTAGTCTCTCTTGCGTCATTGATGTGCGTATTTTAGATTTAACAATAGTTAGCTCGGAAAATGTTCATTTGCAGCTTGCATTTGTAAAGGGAATGGTACATTATGTTTTTAAGAGTACAGTCAATTTAATGTACACACTTGTTTGCTTGGTCTCTGCTAATTGCTTCAATATCTTATGTGGCTTCATCATTGATCAACAAGGTCCATTCATTTCTTAGAGCATCAATATCAAGTGAGAAATGTGACACAATTGTTTCTAGTGTGGAATCATCAAGCATTTTTCGATTTTATAGATCACTCATAAGCACAAGATATCGTTGTGATTCTTGATTGAATCACCTCTCAAACTCAAACACCATTATGTCAATAACTTGAAAATAAAATGCTATGGAAGTTTTCCTCATTTCCAAACAAGCTATCAATTAATTTTGAATTTTGCTGGATGTGTAAATAGCATTTCTGGCACAAGTTTGAAAGTGCTCCATTAGTACTTTATCATATTTTGCTAAAAGATGAGTAATTTCTAGGAATAGACCTTTGTTTTGTGAATCTTTGTCTCCACGATGACCACATAAAGGATGACCAGTCTTTACTAAAGTTACAACAATAGAGATAATATGATAAAGAATTTCTCTGTTCTTTTCTTTAAGCCTGGATCTATATTGTCAGCAGCAACTCTATCCAATCGAAGACCAACTGGAGTAATAGTGTTTTGTTTTGATGCTTGTAGAGAATACTTCTTGCTTCCTTCCATTTACGAGCTTGTCTCCCTGTTGTTGTAAAGGCACAGTCTACTCGGCCAACACTTCCAGGTACTTTGAGAGCAAAAATACAACATGTAAAGCAGTACATTTTGTCTACTTTAGGTGACTATTCCAACCACTCATACATATCATACTACTTTGAAGAAAATCTTAGAGCTTTTCCATTGTTTATTGTAACATTAAATTTTGAAAATTGATGTCGATGTGGTCCTTGAAGTATAGGAACCTCTTTTGCATGGGAATCGCTACAGAAGGATCACACTCTGAGTCATAGTCAGCTGACTCAGCTACCTGTAGTGTTGATGAATGGCAAAGTTACAATACCTGTGAATTTGAATGTTGCAAAGAGTCTGATGATGTTTATGTGAGTGAATGAGAGTCTGAAGAAAGCTCAGGAACCTCCTAAGAGAGTTGTATGTACTAATCTATCATGTGTTGCCTTTGTACTTACCTGGGCCTAAAATTTCTTAAAATTACAACTAGCCAAATGACTATTGATTGTGTAACATTTAATGCTAAAGAATTAAAATGTGGGCTTTAGGTCTATTTTATGTTTGTGAATGCATGATGTGTCACTATTAAGTTCGGTTTCTTCAAAAAATCCATGGTAATATTTGACTTTTATGTTAAAATTCTTTTGTGGACGTCTGTCTTTTTTTCATAATTACATTCTTTCTTCAGAAGGTTAATGTGGGAAGGCTAGTGATCCACAGTTCTTTTCCTCACTCTATCCCCAAAAAAACATTCAAAGTTGTCTGCTTCTTTGACACCAATGACATGTGCTCAGCCGTACTTTTCAGCTGTTACTTAGATTGTCTTTGCTTAAAAATTGCTTGATGTGCAACCATTCATAAACAATAACAATTACAATCTCCTGATGGTGTAAAAGTGATAGATGTAATTACATTGTTAGTGCAAATTGCAGTGGTTTTCACACATGACAGCAAAATTTGTAATAACAATAAAATTTATATAACTTATTATATAACTAACTTTTATCCCAACTAGCCAAAACAAAAACAAAAAAATAGCATTTTGGACATAACTAGCCTTATTTTTAGGCCCTTGTACTTACTTTCTTCTCAATCTTAGGTCTACTAGCAAAAAATGAATTAGTGGGATGTTCCTTTAGAATAAAGTAATAACAATGTAATTAAAAAATATTACAGACTTAATATTAATTGCTCCAGATGGACTAGATTTATCACTTGTACTGACCACAGGACTGACATGCCTAATTCCCACATTAACCTTCTCACTGGTAATTCTAGGACTAGGACTAGCATATTTGATAATAGCACATTCCCACTTTGGCCAATCTTAGCAAAATGCTTTGTATGATGAAGTTACATCCATAATTAGGTCCAACTCAAATGCAACCTATGTTTATGATGTAATCACACTACATTATGTTTTATTACTCACATGAACAAGATGAGGATACTCTGATATTATTTCCTTTCTTGGGATGGTATCATTCAAAATCCACTGTCGTCTGGTTGGAAAAGTACAGCAAATCAAAGCTGTTAAGTTGGACTTGGGATGAATTACAAGTTCTTGTTGCAACAAAATTTTGTTTCTTTCTTGCGATACTTCATCTTCCCCTTCCCCAAAAATGGAAGCATAAGCATATTTTTCATTATTATTACTTTTGTGTTTCTGATGGCTGGCCATGGTTTGTGTTTGACATGATTTGTGTTTTGACATCTGGTGTAAATAAACTGGGTCCATGAGTCTTATTATAGGTAGATAAATAATAGAGAAAAAGAATAATACCACATACTTCAAATTACTACCTTATGACTGAAGCTTCCTGGAGATCCAATGGGGCTTAAGGGTATAATATCATTGATTCCTTCTACTTTTCCTCATCCTATAGTGGATAGGTTCTCAAGTGTACTAAAACAAGAGCTTACTTCAAGTTGTCTTTTAATAGCCATATACACCTTTATTAATTTCCCATATGTAGGGACAAGGTCCTTCAAGCAATCTGGACCCGAGCAAGTAGTGAACGATTGCACTAGAGCCTCCCCATCCATCTCTTCACCTTGTCAAGAAGTTATTACATAAGTTATTACATATGTATACATATATAACAAATTCTCACCAATAAAAACCTGCTTTATATCATCATCAAAACCTCTCTCTGTTAACCATTCCCCGACCTTTTCAGTAGACCACGAAATCATGTTCAATGGTGCTGTTTTCTCAGAGTCTGTATGCTCTACCATCTCAGCTTTTTTTGCGCAAATTATTTTGATCGACAAGGCGGATTCAGTTAGATCACATGAATTGGTAACATGTCCTTTTGCTGCTGCTTCTGCACTGTAAAAATTAAATTGTCATTTTAACAATTACTTTGTAGTTTACATCAGTGGTTTACTATGGAATATAGAATTTATTTAAATTACTCATTGTGTAATTTGTTGGCATGTAAAAGTACAACATACTGAGAAAATACACAATGAGTAATTCACATAAATTCTATATTCCATAGTAAACCACTGATGTAAACTACAAAGTAATTGTTAAAATAACAATTTAATTTTTACAGTGTGTGCATTCCGCTGGGCAAATGGAGTGTTTTTCATGTCACACTTTTGAGTCAAATTCTTCTCTTCAAAATTTCTCCTTCAACTGTCCTGTGGATTACTCCAATCAAACATTTCAGACTTTCTCAGCAATCTCTAGTCATCTGTCTAGAAAGAACCCCACTCATGATCTGGATCTTAATCAAACTCCTTCCAATTAAATTCATATTAGTATTATTGTTTAAGTTGCAACTAGGCATAGATTTAATGTTTACCATAGTTTTTATATCTAAATCTATATAAATCTATTTGCTACAGATGAAGATAATTGAAGGTTATGAGATAAATACTTCAGGATTGCATATATTCCATGAACTCAATAGTATTAATTCAAATTAAAATTACTTCAAAAGTACAGGGATACATTTTCATCTCAGAAAGGTATTCTAACCTCAATTAAGTCTGTTTTTTAATTGATTTTTTATTATTATCAATATATTCTACATGTGTTTAATATGTGTAAAAAAAAGGTTCTGAAGTCTAAACATATGATTATACAGAAAAAATTATTAAATTGTTTTAAGAATAATATCCTTTACAAATATTCTAACAGATAAGCTACATTGCAATTACCTAATGCTACGATTAATAACTTTGTATATTGCTTGAGTTAGTCTAAATGTACTAAAAGAGACTGTCTCATTTCATCACATTCTTCATTTGATGGGATAACCACACAACCACAATCATGGCTCATTTTGTATAGCAATGTTGATCATTCAACTCCTGTCAGCTATTGTATTTGGTGGTAGGTATTAATGGTTAGTTTACATCATGGCTTCATACAACTATGTTGTTGCTATAATAGTTTGTCGATGTTGGGAAAAATGTAAATGCAAGTTCAGAAAAGAAAGAAGTCAATGTGGCTCAATCTTGAACTTCGAAATGGTTTGATATATGTTTGAATGAGATACAATATAATAACTGATGTTAGTTGCATAAACAACATTGTATCTTCTAAAGACTATCCACATCAAGTAGACATATACAACAGTCTCACTCCATACCAATAACCTTGTCCTTGTTTGTATGGACTATGAAATGCCTCTAGAAATAGACACCAGTACTTATTAACGCGTCTTCATCTTATACAATATCTACCCAAAGTAATAAATATTAACAGTATACACAAACCAATTATTATTATTCAAATAGTCAATAGTTGAAACAGAAGCGATATTCATAACTATTATAATACCAGCTAATGGCCCTTCTGATATAGTCAGTGGTAGTGCAAGCATTATTACTAGCAGAAACAGACCAGATAAAGCATACGCTGTTATTGTGATTAACCATAGATGAGAGTATGATCTACATTCTTTACTGCCAAATACAACAGCCAGATTATAATGACATTGTCCACAGAGTACACCCATCTTACTGGACTCCAGTCTGTCACATTAATTAGTAGGATATCAATCTTACAATTACCAGGAGGACAAACAGAGGCAAACCCTAAATCACTCTTATTATCAGAGAATATATGACCCAACCATTGACCAGAAGATATAGAAATAGTGGTTGTAGTGATGTTACATATTGTTATTAGATGGAATAGCTGTGATAAAACTATTACATACACACTCACCTCTAATCAACATGAACCCCATTGGAAAAAGATGTACATATATTACTGCTAAGCATGATGGTAGATTGCCTGGTGTTGCAATATTCAGCACTCCATTTTTGAATTTCTCTATTTTACTTAAAAATTTGTAATTAATTTGAGTACAGTTACTATCATTTTGTGTGTAGAGGAAAGAATAGTTTAAAGAGGAGTGGCATAAATACTATTACCTGCTAGTCCTGCTGTGTTCCTTTCAAATTTCAAAGCGATATTTAAATTGTGTAGATTTATTTTCTTAGTATTGATTTGTATAGCACATCTATCGTGATGTGGGATAACTACATTGTCAGCATATATAGCTCCACCAATATCAAAGCATTGTTGTTAAAGAATGTAGCAGTAAGTGGCTCCTGAAGAATGAGAAATGATGAGTAAAGAGAGACAGCTGGTCCATTACAACCAGTATTCTTTATGTACAAATGTTGTCTTGTTACACAAATATTGCTGTTATAAGCAGCAATCACGGGGTATCTGTTGTCATGAAAATTGTTACTTCCTGAAATTGTAACATTGTTCCAGTTTATAAATGTCAAACATGCAATTGTATTGCATGACTATGAGAACCCATATGGTAAGTGAGCTTTGCTCCAATTTTGTCGACAGTATGTAAAATGTTGCTTTTGGAGTTGTTGTCCACGAAAGCATAAAGACATGATCCTGATTTGCTTGCAATGCTGTAAGAAAATGTAACCTTTTTGAAAAAGATTAGTTTTTGTAAATTGCAGTTCTCATAAATGTTTATATAAAACATTCTCCATATTTTAGAGGAGAGTTGTCAAAAATAGAGCTTAGACTCTCTCTCCAAAATACAATAACTGTAAATTTTCAAATATAAGTGGATTTAAAATTGAGGACTTATTTATGACGCATTGTCCACATTTGACAGAGAATACAGCAATACTAGGACCACCTGTTTGATTGCTAGTTTTGTCAAGCTTCCACTTACTAGGTCAATGTTTTTCAGCCACAATTGAGAGTTTATCATACCATTATAAAAAATCACCGGTACACTTCCTGCTACATTTCCACTGCCTAAGTACTATGAATTTTTCCTTGACTCGTATATCTAACTTCAAATGACTGATTAAACAATATTGTTAACCAACCAGCACCAAGTAGAGGAAGAATACATATATCATGTCTTATGAAGGTCAATGGAGGTATGTTTGGTATAATGTTTACATTAGAGTGATTGTGACAACACAACTTTAACAGGTGCCATATTATGAGAGGTTTGTTTAGTCTCTTTAAAAACTACAACTATACCACTACTGGCACATTCAAACGTACTAGAATCATAGCAATTACTTGTGCCAATGCCATAATAAACTAAAGTATGATTTATCAATGATGAACCAAGTGGATATTAACATCATTATAGCATATCCAATGTAATTGTGAATGGTCACTTGTTGTATTGTTATATTGTAACAATGATTAAATACAAGCACAGCTTTCTGTTTATATCCTAAATGTGGATGTGTGTCATTAAAAGAAGTCACAGCTGTTTTTATTATTGTTTGTCCACATTTAGTGAAGTCTAACTTTTCTAAAGTAATAGTGGATATATTGACAAATCCAAAGCCAATAGTTGAGGAGGAATTTCTATTCTAAAAACACTTAATTGAAGATTTTCCATCAGAAAATCCTGTTAATGTAATATTACTGGCATTTGCCATTAGACAAAAGGTCATATTGTAAAGCATATATTTCCTCTGCATCAATTTAAAAACCAAGTTATTTTGTATTGGTGCAATACCACTACATAACCAGTACCACAGTTGATTGCTAGTATTAATTGGAATAATTTGTGAAAAAATTTGTTCAATGGGAGTAAGTGTTGAAAAGCAATAACAAGTGCAAGCAATACTGATTTCATTTTTAGTACTGTGAACCTTGCAAAGGTTGTAGGTCCTAAATAAGTATATAAAATATAACTATTTGTCAAGGCAATAACATGTAGCAATCAGATACAATGTCACTCACTTCCAAATATGATGTCAATTAATGCCAATTGCCAGTATATTTAGCATAAGATTACAACAAAATGTATCACATCCTAATCCATCAATAAATCATATAGATTAAATAGATTATGTATGTTATGTAAACATGTGCCATGCATGTGTAAACAAATACTCATAAAACTAGTATGCTCCACACTTTGTAGTTAGATATGATAATCTCATTTGTATGCTCTACTAAGTAATTAATTAATAGTCCTCAAAGATTAAAGCTCCATTTTATTTTCACCTTCTTTAATAAAATATCTGCCAGAAAACATTGCACACATGATGGAACATTATAAATGTAAGCAGTGGTTTTGTAGCTGAAAAAGATAAACATTTATATTCGAATTGTTAGTGATCATAATATAAACAACTAAACTAAATTATATAATGATAAAATAAACATTATATTGATGAGTAACACAAAAATACATCAGTAAACATGATAATATATACATTGACAAAAATAACAAATTATACATACATGATTAATCATGATAAACCAATATGATAGGCAAACATGATAGGCAATGTAAATATAGTATTATAACAGAAGGTTGGCACACACATGAGACAGTACAAAAATCTAATCCTGATTATTAGTAAAATATTTCCAAAATATTATACATTATAGATATATTATGATTTTGATGATAAATGTGATGGCTACAATTTTTGCCATTGAAAAATGTATTTTCAGTTGTAAGAACCTGTTAACAAAAGACATGAAAGTAGATGAACATATAATGATATTAAAACTAGGCTAGTAACAGAAAACCAATTATTCAACATCATGAGTGCTATAATTATATATGTAGGTTTTAGCCAAAATAGCAAACTTATCAACAAAAGTATCTAAAGATAATGCTTTGGAGATGTCACTTTCAATCGACAGAAAAACAAGGTATGTGAGTATTTTCCCCATAGCTGCCCCTAAGCATGTTTTAACTCTTTTCAATGTAGGAAATGAGCTCTCATACGAAGCGTTAGTTATTGCAATAGTGGGAGCTATTGTGAAACTCTAATGAGATTGCTTGTTCACAAATTATGTCAGAAATATCCTTTAACTCCTTGATGTTTCTTTTTCCTGCATTGATGTGTATTTTTGGCCAACATATCCAGGTTTAATTTTTTTCATGATCGAGCAAGGAGAAGCTTCAGAGTATAACTGTCAATAAAATGCTCAGACTGTGCTTGAATGGATCAAGTAATGTCTAAGTTCAATTCTCAGAACTGAGCTTCAATTAGAAAACAAAGGCATTTAAAACAGAGTAATAAAATAATACCTGATAATCCTCCCCAACATCACTCTATGTACTATAAAAATCATCAATGCCAAACTGTTTGCTATTGGGATTTAAATTGAAACTTATTCTATCAAAATCAGTAATCATAACAAGTGTTCAAATAGTAAATAAATTATAGTAATAAGCAATTTCATTTCAAATATTGTAGCAGATAACATATTTTCTTTATAGAAGACTCAACAGTTTATTGTAACATGAAGTGCAAAAATGTTTGTGTTCATTCTAAAGGAGCTCTTGTGGTACTGGCAACAAGTATCTTGTTAACAACTACTACTATAATAACAGGAGGTCTTTCAACACAATTCATTGAGAGCTATTCATATGTCATCTTTGTTGCTGTTGGACTTCACTATCTTTTTTATCCCCTTCTTGGCTTGTTAGGTGAGAAATGGATGAGATATAAAGTTATACTTGTTGGAATAATATTAACATTTGTAGGATTCCTTATAATTTTGGTTACATTAGTGACAATACACTTCATAAATCTCAATAAAACTGTAGTTGTTTGTATTTCTTTAGTTTTAAGTGCTTTTTACTTCTTTGGATATGGTCTATATGAAGCTAATGTGATTCAATTTGGTACTGATCAACTTCAGTTTGCATCATCTCAAGAGTTAAGTAGTTTTGTGTATTGGGTTTTATACATGTACTATTTTCCACTTGCTATACTACTGCTAGCAGCATCAATTATGACAGGTTTCATTTATAAAAACATCATCTATTATACTTTCACTGTAATATTTGGTTCTGGTGTGATTATTGTTATCATTGCAATCTTGTCATTTTGTTGTTTCAAGCAACATTTGGTTATTGAACCAGCACAGCAAAATAATCCTGTCAAACTAATTTGGAGAGTTATAATGTATGCTTGGAAACACAAAATACCACAAAGACGTAGTGCCTTCACTTATGGAGAGCCTCATCCTTCTAGGTTAGACCTTGGTAAAGAGAGATATGGAGGACCATTTACTACTGTACAAGTAGAGGATGTCAAAAGCTTTTTATACATACTTAGTATTGTATTAGGAACATTTGGATATGGATTTCTTGACACTTCATCAAAACTTTCTAATCAATATTTAAGTTTTATGCAAACTGATGGACCAAATAGTTTCGTGGAAAGTCTGTTGCTGATATATCCTCTTACAGTTCCATATTTTGTCATTGTATTTGCTGTACCTTTTTATCAATTAATAATAGTTCCTTTCTTTTCTCACTGCATTCCTAGTATGTTGAAACGTATATGGATTGGACTAGTGGCACTGTTAGTAGAATCTATAATAATAAGTTTTATGAGTTACATAATGTCAAGAAATATCAGAAATGCTTCAACAATTAGTGAGATGTCAATCTGTCAACAGACTCTCAATAACAACATAACCTCTCAATATGAACTACAATCTGATAACCTAACGTTACCTTTCTTTGTCATGGTTGTTCCTCAGTTTTTTTCTGGTGTTAGCATTTTTTTGGTTCAATTCACATGCATCGAGTTTATTCTAGCTCAAGGTCCTCGTACAATGCAAGGATTGTTAATAGGAATATGGTTTGTTCATTTCAGCATTTATCTTCTACATCTAACTCTGACAAACTCACCATTAGGTTGTCACTGGGAGTATTATGCTGTTAAGACAGGTGTTGTTTTGATTTCTATCATTGGTTACGCTATTGCTGCATATAAATACAAGTATAGACAATGTAATGAGCTATCTGATGTCAATGAGAGAGTTATTATTACAGAATATACAGAGAGACAGTTGGAGCAAGAATATGGGAGAATCTCAAACAGTCCAATATACTCTAACTCGTACAATGCCATGTCTAAAAGTCATTTAAATGTTTTGTTAAGACAAAAATAATCATTCTACAATATCATTGATATTGTCTGATGTTAACAACAGAATTATTAAAAGATAAAAAGCTTAATATTTGTTGTTATTTGTATGACATTAAAGATTAAGTCTTAGTTTTAAAACAAATTTATGTCAAAAATTATACTTTTATTTTGTTTGCAATACAAAAAAGTATTTAATGTAAAAGTACAGGCATATAGACTTTTACCAACTTTAAAGCTGAGGAGAACTGGTATTAATTACTACACCACCAATATCATTCATTATCTACATTCAATTTTTCACAAGTTAGCCAGTTCAATCCGCTCTAGTGACACTTATTTCAGGGTATATAAATACAATATGTCTTCCACATAATTGGTCAAACATATCAAGAATTCTATAGTTTATAAATCATCTTACTAGTTTATCATCATAGTAACTACCATAACTGAATAATTTCCAAATTAATCTTCAGTACTTCATGGTAAATTCAAAGTAGTTCTTAAGTGTTGCATATGGACTCCACTACTTGAATTTCTGCTTGTAATTGAAAAAATAAGTGACCTTGTCGCTGTTTTCAAACTCTATAATAATTGTTATGTAAGACAATTTATAATGAATTGTATTAATATGCTTATAGTAAAAAATCATATGTACATATAGTCCATTGTATTTCTGATAGAAAGAAAAAACAAAAAATTTAAAGGACATAAATTCATGTCATGTTGTGCCATTTTTAATTGAAGATGTAACTTGGATATGCCTTGTTGCAATGATGAATGTCATCTAGCCTTAATTTCCAATTAAAGGTATCAAAGTATTCTGTACCTGTTAATGCAATATAAGTCATTAGTCAATATTTTAGACAATTCCAAACATAGTTGTACTATCCAATAGCAAAGTAAAATCTATGGGGCACCGTTTGTATAAAAATTGGAAAATTTTAATGATATGATAAATAACTTATTATTTATTAAAATATACGGAAGCCTCAGACGGACTGTCATAGACATTCCAATTTCAATATAACGGGGTTATAGGGAGTCTTAATGTCTATCCTTGACTTCCCTAAATAATAGACCGGACAGGCACCCAACTTAACTGGAAACATCTTGCTGACGCTCGATTCTAAGAGACGGCTCGTGGTGCTCGCACTCCACATTTTATTAAGTAACAATAAAATCATAACATGTTAAATGTACCATTGAATGCATTTACTTTTGACACAAATGGCGCTCCATAAATAAGAAGTAAATCAACAATAATTTCATAACTAATGACTTATTTATTATATCATGGTAATTTTTCAATTTTGACACAAACGGCACCTCATAAAAATCAAATGGAAACTTCCAAGTTTTTGCATTAAATAATGATGAAACTATTAATATTAAGTATAAGGCCAAACAGATTTTAATATGATCCAGTTTACTACTGATAAAGTTTATTCTTTATTTTTTACAGTCAAGCAATTGTTTAATTTGTCTATTGCATTTTTTCATGAATTGTTTATTTTCTACATAAATTGCAGTAGGATATCTCTATTATACTATGAAATCAATAGCTAATTTGATGATCTGCATTTTAAGCTATTACTTTAATTTTTGCCAAACTAAAGCACATTATCATTCTAGAGTAGATACACTATCTCAATTTTATATGTAGCGTTCCAATAATTATTCTTACCATATAAGGACAGTGTGTTGTTATTGTTTTGATTGTTTATTTGATAATTTGTGAGATAGTAAAAATGGCTGATGAAGTTACTCCATTAGTCTCTTTTTCAATGCCTCTAAAAATGTTGTAACTCTATCTCATTTTACAAGGTGTCAATCATCTTATGTCCAATTAAAAGGAGCCATTGTAGCCTTGTATAGAATGTTGTGCTAGTAACGGCACTTGGTACCACTGTATTACTCTCTAATCAATACCCAACAATCTTTTTAAACTTATCTCCAGTGATATATGTGATAATGGTGGTAATAAATGTTATTCCTAGGATTATATACTAGGTCAAAGTGGACAAGATATAATGTTTAGATGTTTGTGTCAGTAACAATGTCCACATCATGTACTCTTGTATTAGGAGTTATGATGCTTAAGTAGTACAGTTCTAGCAATTGTTCTAGTTATAGCTTGTTGTCTTTACTTTTTTGATGTTGTTTATAGCTAATATCATTCAATCTGGTACAGATCAATTGCCATTTGTACCTTCTGAACAACTAAGAAGTTTTATTTATTGGAACATTTGGCCTTACTACCTCACCTGTACTATAATCTTGTTTCTTCTTTCAGTTGTCACAACCTCAGTTGTCCATAATGTTAATTTGTATATTACTAGTTTTTTGTTTTGTTCAATTTTCATTGCTATTAGCACTGGCTTCTTGTCTGTTTGTTGTTCATAGACATTTTTGACTCTGCATTCACAAACTGTTCTCAAGTCTTTAAAGAAAACACTTCAGCTCTATCTGGGTACTACACAATGTGAGCTCCTAATGGTTCCTCAATATCTGTCTACTGTGATGACAATGCCTTTGATAATTTTTATTTCTAATAAACTGATAGAATGAACATATATTAGAACATTAATATTGTAATATCCACAAGGACATGGTTCAGTAAAGGAAGTAGACAGCTTTTAGGATTGTGGGTGGGGGAACCAATAAATCAACAAAAGCATTTATGACTAATAATTAATTGCTATTAATGAATGTAATAGTTTATTTGATCAATGTAGATAATGAGTCCCTGCTTCATTCCACCTAAGTTTGAGAAAAATGTATTAGTTGATACATGAGTTAAACAATTATATTTAGTGAATTCAATAAAAACTGGCTAACCTAGTAGAGCATGTATTTCAGAGGTAATTTCATTGTCATGTTGATAACATCAACTAGTCTATCAAGCTAGACCATCCTGTTAATTTTATTGTGCATGAAGATAAAAGTCTAGCTTGATAGACTAATAGATAAGTAACTACTATTGATTTATAATGGAATATACTGATTGAAATTCATTATGAAGAATAAATATTGATAAGTAATAAAAACAATGGATAAACACAAGATATTTTGATAGTATCTTTAAGTAAATAATATTGATTTATAAAAAAATATATTGATCCAATTAAGGTCCATTATCACTATTATTCCAAACCTTTAAATGTGTCAGTAGTCATTATATCATATGACACTAAAGTAATATTCGCTGCCACATGTTAATGACCATATGTTTGGAAATGTGTTGTCGCTTGAGAATTATCTGAATTTAATAGAAACACTTTGGAAAAACAAATATTGACATAAGTAACGGAAATCATGGATAAACACAACATCTTTTGGGAGCATCTTATATTTATGTATGCAATGAATGTATAGATGTAAACAACTGAAGACAAAAGAAGTAAGATCTCTAAAGAGGACAGTGATTGACAAAGATTTTACAAATGTCTATTTTTTCGATTTTTGCAAGTCTTTTCATCTTCTTTGAGTTATATGTCATGACCACAACAGCTAATGTAACGACCAACTATAATGTTTTCCTGGTGGTAACATCAATGACACAGATATCTTTATTGTTAGTATTTATTGTCCATCATTAGAGTGTGGTTATCATTTGCCCTCTAAGTATGTTGTCTGAGTCCTTATCTCTTCCTGCTGTTGATGACAGTATTGGAGTTAAGTATATTAACAATGGTGTTACATTCTCTTAGTCACAACAGTGTGTCAACATAATTTATGAGAATCAAAACGACATTTGAGCTAAAAATGAACTACTAGAAACCTTTGAACAAATTTTCCAGTTTATAAAGACTTTTTAACTCTGCATTTTCCAACTGCACTCAAGTCTTTGAAGAAAACAATTCAGCTCTATCTGGGTACTACATGATGAGAGCTGCAAATGGTTCTTTGATATCTATGTATTGTGATCCTTCTTTTCTTAGCTGCTCTCAGATTGCCCATGTAAACAGCTCAGCTTCATCAGGTAATTACACAATACAAACACCTAATAGTTTTCTTATATCAGTCTACTGTGATATTGGACATGAGTGAACCTGGTGCTACCTGTCCTCATGGACTAACATAACATCAGTATAATAACTTTGATCATGGCCTATGTAGTCAACTAGTCTCATCATCTCATAGTTAAGCTTCAGTATTCTTCTCCACCTATGGAGTTATTTTTAACAATGTATGTGGACGAGATATAGGATATCAGTATGTGTCATCTGATGGTTTTCCACCAGACTTAGGGGACGGATATCTTATTTATCCAAATATTGATAATACTTATATTGATGGTGTATCTATTACATATGTCAGTAATCCTTGTATGGACATTGGGAGTGAGTTTGGTTGCTGACATTGCCAATATTTATTTTTTACTTGTCCATGTAATACTAATACAGGAACTGTACCAAGTTTTATTGGCACTATATACTACTGTGAATCAGGAATAGCTAGTGGAGATCGGAGCAGTGTCCTCTATTTTGGTGTCTGTATTCACTTTTAGTCACACCTATCAAGTATAACTTGTTTGATGTCAATGTTTTTGATATATGGACAGGATTATATCAAATCTATTGTATATTTATAAGTAAGAGATTGTTTTGTTTGTTCTTCTATTTTTGACTGCTACAAGACATTACTTGAACATGTATACAAATTTAGTTATTTGTTTTTAAATAAAAAGGTTTGAAATTCGCATTGCATTGTTCTCTAATGATTTCCTACTTGATATTGACATTTTAAACTTTCAAGACAATCAATGTTAACACTAGTTTTCTATTTATGTTCCATTATAAAGAGAACTAGCAGCAAAATGTTCTGTGGCATTGTATATATTAGAGATAGAAACTAGTGCAATTGAATTAATCCTAAACAAATTATCACACTTGGCATGCTCCCAACTAAGTTGATTCCATACATGCATATGGTGATATCTTGTGAGATGCAATAACTATAAATAATCAGTTGTCATTGCAAGTTGTTTCTATTTGTTAGTCTAACCTATCTATCCTTCTTTGTCTGTATGTGTGTGTTCAGAGGTCTATATGTATTGTTATAGCAAACCTTCCAATGAGTTACAAGAGATGGTAATAGGTGTAAAATTGCAAATTATTTTATCATTCATTATAATAAACATTGCTTTTCTCTATAATCAATGAGAATTTAACTTTTGCTATAGCCTTATGTTACTGAAGTTGTTAGATTAGTTTCTATGATATTTGTATGGTTAAACAGATTGTATTTAGATTACAGTAATTGTTGATTGTTTACATAATATAAATGTATTATTATGATGATGACATCACTATATTTGTAATTTCCTGTATCTGTACATTTGTATTTAAGTGACTAGTTCTTGTACAATTTGTTCATTAGTACCATACTTGTCTTTTCAGCTCCTTATGAAAGTATTCAGTGGTTCAGATAAACATGAAGTGCAAAAATGTCTGTGTTCATTCTAAAGGAGCTCTTGTGGTACTGACAACAAGCATCTTGCTCTCAACTACTACTATAATGGAAGGTCTTTAACAAAACTTATCGAAAATTTTTCTTATGTCATCATTGCTGCTGTTGGACTATACTATATCTCTTATCCTCTTCTGGGTTTGTTAGGTGAGAAATGGATAAGATATAAAGTTTTACTGATTGGAATAATATTACTGTCTGTTGGGTTCTTCATCAGCATGGCTACTTTAGTGACTCTATACTTTGTACATCTAAATAGCATAGCTGTAGTTGGTATATGTTTACTTGTAAGTTTTCAATACTTCTTTGGATATGGTATTTTTCAAGCTAATGTGATCCAATTTGGTACTGACCAACTTCAGTTTGCACCATCTCAAGAGTTAAGAAGCTTTGTGTATTGGGTCTTATATATTGACTTTTTTTTACTTGCTTTAACACTATTGTCAGCCTCAATGATAACAAGTTTCTTTTATAAACACTCATTTTATTTCTTTTTTCTGGTATTTTTGGTTATGGTGTGCTTATCATCATCATTGCAGTCTTGTCTTTTTGTTGTTTCAAACGTCACTTGGTTATTGAGCGAGCTCAACACAATAATCGTATCAAATTAATCTGGAAAGTCTTAAGATATGCTTGGACTCACAAGCAACCTGTGAGACGTAGTTCATTCACTTACTTGACCTATGTAAAGAGAGATATGGAGGACCATTTACTACTGTACAAGTGGAAGACGTCAAAAGCTTTTTGCAGTTACTTAGTATTGTTTTACCAATCTTTGGATATGAATTTCTTGACACTAAATAAAAAATATCTGAGCAATATTTAATTATTATACAAAATGATGCTCCAAATAGTTTAATGGAAAGTTTGTTATTGACTATCCTCTAACAGTTCAATCTCTTGTCATTGTGTTTGCCGTTCCTTTATATCAATTTGTAATTATTCCTTTCTTCTCTCACTGTATACCTAGTATGTTAAAAAGTATATGGATTGGACTAGTGGCACTGTTAGTAGAGTCTATAATAACAACTCTTATAAGCTATTTCATGACAAAAGATATCAGAAATGCTTTAATTATCAATAATTTGTGTTTGAACTACACCAACAACATAACCTTTCAAAATGAACTACAATCACATGAACTCACACTACCTTTCTATATCATGGCTATTCCTCAGTTTTTTTTCTGATGTTAGTACTTTGCTAGTTCACTTCACTAGCTTTCAATTTATTTTAGCTCAAGGTCCTCGTACTATGCAAGGATTGTTAATTGGAATATGGTACATAAATAATAGCATTTTTACTATACATCTAATTGTGTCCAACTCATCACTCAGTTGAGAATGGGAATATTATGCTTCTAAGACAACTGTTGTTTTCATCTCAGTCATTGTTTATACTATTGCTGCATATAAATACAAGTATAGACAACGTAATGAACTATCTGATGTCAATGAGAGAGTTATCATTGCAGAATATACTGAAAGACAATTAGTGCAGGAATATGGCATAGATTATGATGATGACAATGACAGTGACACAATTACAAATGTTAATTCTACTTATAGCATTTACAGTTTTTTCATGCACAATAACTTATTAAATGTAAATTTCATATAATAATATTATGAATAATTCCGTATTTAAAATTGATTGGAATTATTATATAATGATTACCAAAATAACTACTTTCTGTATACTTTGTCTATCTATGTGTATTGATAGAGTTAGCTTTGTATGTTAGTCTTTCATTTTAAATTTAAAAGCTAAGCAAAAAATTAATAATTATATCAAGAAGTAATAAGTGGAGTTTACAACATGGGAATTTGTTTTTAATACACTTCAAATTTACATAATATTATAATTTACCTTGTTTAGCTGTTTGAAGCCAATAACAACATCATTTGTAAACATCACTACTAGTCACTTAATAATGTCCATATATTGTGTACCAATATAGAAAGAAAAGCATTAATTTGTACAATGAAAATGTTTGTAACTCAAATGTTTGCAAAGTTAATAAAAAGACAAAATCTTGAAGATGTTTTTTTAGAAAATTGGAAATAATTTATTTGTATAACTACAAATACAATGTTTGTACAATATGTTTTGTAAGTACTAACTGTTGATTTCGAATGTTACTTAGTAAACATGTTAATAATTACATTAGGATATTTAACTTAGTTTTCCATATACAATTAATTGCATCTGGTTTGTGTATAAAACAGAATAAGGTTCTGGAAAGTTTTGTTAAATATAAAGATAAATAAAAATATGATATATAGGATGATATTCAGGGTTAGAATACATTTTGTTTATATAAGTATATAAATAGTTTAAGATTTTTTATTACTATTATAAGAGTTTATTAGGAGTGTTGAATGTGCCATCAATAAGTGAACTCTCATAATACTATTTTTGTACTGTCCTAGACCCCACCCCTAACTTTCTATAATTATACTACTGCTCAATTTTGGCTCTATAACCTCTCACAGAATGGTATATGAGAATTTGTTTTGGATATACTTATAAGCAGATACATTTATAATGTACCTTATATGGCTTTTTGAAATCAATAATATCATAATCATTTAGTGGAAACTTCACCAGTAGATTATATACTTAGTTAATTTTCAACTTCAAATGTTTTCTTTTTTTAGTAAGTAGATTGAATATATTATATAATTCTGGCAACACCTATCTGTTTATTTTTGATTATTACTTTATAATAAATAAATACCAATTGATATTTAACACTATCTTTCGTAAACAAATAGATAGAATAATAATATTATATTGATGTTCCTTTTCTATTTATCTCCTTTTATTTACATTATGTTATTGAAATGACATCTAATATAGTGTTTAGTACAATGTTAAAAAGAAAAACTGATAATTTACACATTACAAGGACAGTTAAAAGTATTAGGTACACACTTTAAGTAAATGATTGAGAACATTACTAACCTCAATAGATCCAATCCATTTATTTTATCCAAAAAGTGAGTTATATAAGTTGTTAAAAGTGTTAAAATTAATATATTCCAATAAATATGAAATATGGACCAACAACTATAGAGTTAAAATCAAATGAAACTACAAAATGTATACCATAACAATCTACAGAATTACATCCAGTGCAACTCACCTCAAGTCCACACATTTTGTCTACAGCTGTCAAGAATATATCAAAGCCACATCAAAAGATACAATTGACAATGTGATATTTACGCTAGCTATTTTTCCAAACATAAAACTAATAATTTCTTTGCAGCATTATTTTTTGATTGTCATAAACAATGAAAAAACTATCAGATATTTAATTAATGAACTTTTTTAATTCCATGTATTATCAGCAAGTTTCACTAAAATGTATTTTCTATCTAAAAGTGAACAACAATTTACAGTAGACTAATAATTTATAAAAGATATAACAATTTACAATAGATAGAATATTACAAGAGTGAGTAGTTGAATATATAGATGGTGGATGGATAAACAAATGAATATAGAAGGATACATAATCCATAGATGACTCTCTCCCATTGTAGGTACTATTTTTGCCTATGGTCAACAGGTACTGGTAAGACATTTGCAATGGTGGGAGAGAATGTACCAGAGACAAGAGGTATTATACCAAAGTTGTTTGCTCATATTTATAGTTACGTTGCTAAAAGTGAAGGACAAGTACAGTATGTAGAATATTAAGATATTCATCTCTTTATCCATCAATGCATCCACCAAATCTTTCATCTGTCCATCAGTACAGCATTCATTCCTCTATCATTTGCATTCATCCATCAATTAAAAATAATAAACAATTCCCAGACAATTATAGGTCAATCATTTACAATCATGTCTATTATGTCATATGACATTGTTTAAATTTGGAGTAAACTAAAAGATGTTACTTCTAAGGATAAAGTACTTGAATCTTATATAGAGTAAGTCAGTTGAGCAAATAATAATAACTAAAATGAAGGGGGCAAAATTCATTGCATTTAATATCAAGTTGCATTGAAACCTTTCAAAGATGACACACCATAGTTATTTCTTTCTTTCTGCTTGACTATATCAAATACAAGATTGTATCTGCTTAACCATCAATGTACTTTATAAAAAGATACTGTTGAATATTTGGGAAATTTTTTGGCATGTAAATGTAATTGTAATCACTAGAAATTTTATAATATATTCACTTAAAATCAATTTTACACAAACCTGTATTGTTCTTATCAGATAGTCACTAACATATATATATATATTAAATTGAATAACCTTATGACTGTCATTTTCTTTCATCCATTTTTAAATAGTTTACATGATGTTAAAAGAAAGAAAAAAGAATGGAGAGTTATGGTGTTTAAGCTATAAAGTACTTTTTTTGTTGTCTTTGTAGACTACTTTGAAACTAACACTACTATGATTAATAATGAAGAATGTGTTTTTTTGTCGTTTTAGTGTTTACATAAATGAAAGTAACATTCAATGTTTTAAAAATAGAACAGTTACTTTATTTGTATTGACTACTTGGGTTTTACTTGCATTAATAACTATCAAGTTTTTATATTAGTGCTTGATACTTACATCCATTATATGATTAATAAGATTCAATAGCAATTATTGTTATTAAATCTTCTTATTAATATAACAACTGTAAACCAACTTTATCTAGCTAGTATATACCTCATCCTAATTTTGGCATCTTTGAGTAATATTACTCAAAGATGCCAACATTAGGATGAGGTAATAGCTAGATGAAGTTGATTTACATTTTTATAGTATATTAATTAATATAATATGATTAACAGATGAACACTTTCATAATTATGTTGGCAATCAGGCTATCATAACATAAACAAACTCATAAGCTATATGAACATTTCCACCTGGCATTGTCCAAAAGTTTATTTGTATTGGATAAATTATTATAATTAAAAAAAGAATATGCTATTAAAATGTTATCAATTTAAGGATTAGTTTAATAGTCAAAAAGTTGAAGGAATTATTTTCTGTTATTTATATTTATATAAACCAACAGATATATAGATTACATTATCAGGATTGGATGTTTTTATACTAAGAAAAGCTAGATTGGAATTATAGATTTACTTAGTGAAACTACATATGTAGTAACTGAGCAATGTTTTCAATATTGGTTAATAATAAAGAGACTAGTTTACTTTTCTATTTTTAATACAGTGTCCAAAATGTTTTGATACAAACTGAAAATGAAGAAAATGTTATTGTTTTTATTGCCTAGAGTAATATCAGATAGACTATCTGGCAGTATGTTTAGAATAACAACAGTAGCATTTTCATTTTGAATGCACTATGGGATTTATTTTCTGATAATATATATATTAGGTATAAAGACAGCAGATATGATGTTTATTTTCAGTCTGCATCAAATAATTTACTAGATACATGCAACCTGTATAATCATTTATTTTACAATCAGTCTAATAATCAATGCTCTAATTTTATGTGCAGGATGCTCAGCTATTGTAGAGTCTATGTTAAAAAAAATTAAATTTGCTATAACAATTAAAATGATGGTAGTTAATTAACATAATGATGCAGAATCCTACACCTGGAGGGATGGCTCACTACCATCTAGGTATTATGTAAAAAAAGGTGTTAGCTCATTGTAATGAATATGTTACCAATGTAGTTACTTCTTTTGTTTGTCAAATTGGAGGATGTGACAGTATTTAATTAAGATGTCATTGTTTGGGAGTTCAGTTCATGAAAAGTACTGCCCTAATATTCCTGTATTGTCTCAATGTGACAATAAGTTTATTGGCAGGTTGGTCAATACTTTAGTGTGTATAGTTAAAGTTTAATTAAGGTTTAGAGGGTGTGGTCAGTTTAATAAACACAGTTTAATATAATTTCAATGACAGCTTCCCACCAAATAACTAAAAACAGTGTACAGAAAAAACTGTTACAATAAGTTGTATGATAATAAGCATATTGAAAGTTGATTTGATATTGGTGGTAAGTATATGCAGAGACGTTACTGTTCAATTCTAAACTCATTTTGTAAAACAAAATTGAGGAGACTAATTATCAACAAATATTCGCTGAATTGCTACAGTAATTTATTAATACTTATACTGAAACCAAAAAAATCATTCAATAGATAGTTATTCCCTTGAGTGTATCATTCATGTGTCAACTACTCACTCATATTTTTTCACAATGTCAAGATTTTTTGTCAAATCTCGATCAGTACTGCTAATTCTTATCTGGGATTTCTCTATGTATGCTCATTTAAGTTTTATTAGGAATTTTGCAGCAACTAACTATGTTGAAGATAATAAAGATGCTCATCATATTATCTTTGATATTGGATAATGTCTTGTGTTCTTTTTATTTCCCTTTCTTGGTCTTCTTGCTGATGTAAAATTAGGTAGGTATACATCTATCATTACTGGTGTGTATATGTCATTTTTATCTTGGATGATTGCTGGCTTGGGATTTACTATTAAACCTTTTTTACATTATAATGTTCTGTATTATATAATAAGTGTTGTTACTTATTTGCTACAAGTGATTGGATACTCATGTGTACGATCAAATATTGTCCAATTTAACATTGATCAAGCAATTGGTGCTTCAGGTGATGAACTAAATGCTATTATATATTGGCACTCACTGAGCGTACCTTCAATTTTTTTCATTGTCATTGTTGGAGAGTGCTTGTTGAGTGAGTTTGTCATAGTATCTTATATATTATCAGGTGTGGCTGTCTCTACAGTTATAATCACAAATTTTCTCTTTAAACATTGGCTAGATACTACATCTCATATTGTTAATCCTGTCAAATTGATTATTAAAGTAATCAACTATGCCAGAAAAAACAAGTATCCCAGGAATCGTAGTGCTTTGACTTATTGGGAGGAGAATTACCCTTCCAGGTTAGACTTAGGTATGGACAAATATGGCGGACCATTTTCAGAGGAACAGGTAGAGAATGTTAAAGTAGTCATACGATTAACACCATTATTTATCTGTATTGTTGGTTTTGTTTGTGCTGAAGATATTGAATGGATTACATATTATAAATCAGATGAAACTCTGTCTTTTTTGACTTGCTTTTTGAACAAAAATTCATTATATACTTCAGTAGCTTTGCCTTTGATTCTCTTCTATCAGTTAATTATAAATTCTTGCTTTTATAAATACATTCCAAGTATGCTTAAACGAATTGGAGTTGGTCTAGTTTTCTCATTATTTACAACAACATATTCTGTTATAATTCTTTCTTGTAAGGAACATTTTTTTTTTGACACAACCTCATACAAAGCTGCTGTTGTATCACAGTGTATCTATGGAATATCATTTGTTTTTATTTTTCCAACATCCTTAGCATTTACAATCGCTCAATCTCCACATGAAATGAGAGGATTGATGGTTGGATTATGGTATGCAGCACGTGGTGTTGGTTATGTTATCAATGTTAACAGCAAATATCTATTTGCATGTGAAGATGAGAAAAATTGTCAAAGTCTTTATTATTTCATATTTATGAGTGTGATTATTCTTATTATACTGATAGTGTTTCTGGTACTTGCTAAGTGTTACAAGTTACGTGTGAGAGAAAATGAAGTCAACATACATTTAATAGCTGAAGAACATTATGAGAGATATATGGATCAGGAAGTAATATACAACAATGAATTGGGACTCTCATTTGAAAGTACTGATTGACATATTTTTATAAATATTTTTATTATGTAATCCATTTGTATGGAAGCTTCAGACGGACATTCCAATTTTTAAATACGCCAAGGTTCGTGGAAGAAATAAGAATAAGGAATTGGAATGTCTGTCTGCGGCTTCTGTACATTTGGGTTCTTGAAAGCATGTTCTCTTTTATTTCCCCCATTTTATGCTTCTCTTTTATATATATAATTTTATTGTTTATATAAACATCAGATTTATAAACATGATGTGTTGGCTGCTTTGTATTAACTTTATCTTTTTTTGTATTTTTTCTCATCTTGAAAATACTGTCGGCAACCTCAATATTTAATACCTTTGCCTTTTCCAAAAATTTATAGTCCATTTACTGATAACATGTCATTCTCTGATTGGTTTCTAAATAGTCTTATATTTAATCTAATTGATGGTTCTGCTATTCTTGTTTGTTGGGTTTTTATCAAGAAAAGAGAAAAGTCAATCTTTTCTACATTACAGTGCATCTTTACTAATGCAATCTGTCCTTATAAATGCAATGTTTGGTATTGATTGGCCTAAAACTTTACTTCCTCTACAACACTATGTTGGTCCTATGTTACTTCAATCATCACTTCCTCTTGATTCTAGTCTTGTTAAGTGGTTATCAAACCAATCCCCAGACTTTAGGATCATATACATTAGTATGGGTACAACTGGTGAAATGACTGGTATAACTGCTAAAGCCTTGATAGAGCTATCAAAGGACTATGCCATAGTTAGATCATTACATGAATCTAACTGTAACATACTCAAAGATCTTGCAATTAATAAAAATTGGGTCTACATTTTATCTTGGATATCACAGTTAACATACTAAAAGTTATTATAATTGAGTATCAGTGTTTAATAGTAACATATATAGGAAATATCATTAAGAAAGAACTTTAGATAACAGTAGAAATCCTGTTACATATAACAAAGAAATGAGAGCATAACATATTTTATAACTAAAAACTAAAAAATTTCCAAGAATACATACCAGAAGATTATAAACATTTGTAAATAGGGGATGTGCTAGAGGTCACAAAAGTTCTATGGATCACAAGAAATTCAGATAACAAATGAAGTTATAGGTCATTAAATATATACAAACAAGATATATTGAGACATTTTCTAACAAATTACAATAGTACATCAATGATGGGTCAAGTCAAAGGAGTTATGGGTTCACAATATCTATTACAAGTTATAGGACTAACAATAATTATGTATGTGATATTGGGTTCACAATATGTAGATCTTATAATATTATGGTACAATTAAGGTTCACAACATGTTTGTGACAGGTTTATGTACTTGTATATTACAGAACATATATGTCAATTAGGTTTTTATAATATAATAATAATGGCACTAGTCTAAAAGGTATCTTTATGTACATGTTATAGGATGTAATGAAGATGTTTGTACATGTTATAGGACATAATGAAGGAGTGTGTACATGTTAAAAGACATAATGTAGGGGTTTATACAAGTTATAGGATGTACATGTTGATAATAAGGTATGTCAGAAGTATCAGTAGGCTTAATGGAGAGGTTTTCTATGTATAGAGATAACCATAGAGAGGATCAAAATATACTATAGAAGACAAGAGGATATGAGACACTGCAATTATAACAAGTGGAAATGCTACATTTTGATGATGGCACAGTGTAGATGTAGATTATGAAAGACCAAAGGACTAGGCATGTAAGAAAGAGTCATGCATGTTTCTCTAATATCATTATTGGTTAATAGTAAAGAAGCTATATAGTTTACTTTTCTGACTTAATTTTGATACAGTGTCCAAAATGGTTTGATACAAACTGAAAATAAACATCAAGTTATTGTTTTTTATTGCCTAGAGTAATATCAGATAGACTATCTGGCAGTATGTTTAGAATAACAACAGTAGCATTTTCATTTTGAATGCACTATGGGATTTATTTTCTAATATATATTACGTTTAAAGACAGTAAATATGATGTTTACTTTCAGTCTGCATCAAATAATTTACTAGATACATGCAACCTGTATAATTATTTATTATATTGGTTAAATCAACCAATCAATTTAATAAAGGTGTTAGGTCATTGTAATGAATATGCTAGGAATGTAGTTATTCTTTTTGTTTGCCAAATTGGAGGATGTGATAGCATTTAATTAAGATGTCATTTGTTTGGGAGTTCAGCTCATGAAAAGTACTGCCCTTATTCCAGTATTGTCTCAATGTGACAATGTGTTTATTGGTAGATTTGTCAATACTTTAATGTGTATAGTTAGTTTAAGTTTAGGGAGTGTGGTCAGTCTAATAAAGATAAGTTTGAATGTAACAGTGTGTTTATTGGCAGGTTGGTTAATACTTTAGTTTGTATAGTTAAATTTTAAGGTTTATAGGGTGTGGATCAGTTTAGTAAACATCGTTTTAAAATAATAATATTAGTAATAGCTTCCTGCTAATTAACTAACAATGTGTACAGAAAGTACTGCTACAATAGGTAGGATGATAATAAGCATATTGAGGTTTGTTTTGACATTTGTGGTATGTACATGCACATTACTGTATAAGGTTTAAGCTTCTTTTTAAAACAAGATTGACTGTGTATTAATAAATATTGGTTTTATTGCTTCAGTAATTAATTAATATCATACTGAAACCAAAATGATCATTCAATTGATAATTACTCCCTCAAGTAATTTATGTGTCAACTACTCACTCATATTAGTTAACAATGTTAAGATTTTCAGTCAGGTCTCGATCAGTACTGCTAATTCTTATCTGGGATTTCTCTATGTATGCTCATTTAAGTTTTGTTAGTAATTTTGGTTCAACTAACTATGCTGAAGTAAACAACGAGCCTCATCGTATTATCTTTGATATCGGATATTGTCTTCCTTTCTTTTTATTTCCCTTTATTGGTCTACTTGCTGATATAAAAGTAGGTAGGTATACATCTATCATTACTGGTGTGTATCTATCATTTTTATCTTGGATGATTGGTGGCTTATTGTTTATTATTAAACCATTTTTACATTATAATGTGCTGTATTATATAATAAGTGTTGTTGGTTATTTGTTACAAGTGATTGGATACTCATGTGTACGATCAAATATTGTCCAATTTAACATTGATCAGGCAATTGGTGCTTCAGGTGATGAACTAAGTGCTATTATATATTGGCACTCACTGAGTTTACCTGCAAATTTTTTCGTTGTCGCTATTGGACAGTGCTTAATAAATCAGTTTATCATAGTGTCGTATATATTATCAGGTGTGGCTGTCTCTATAGTCGTTATCACTAACTTTCTCTGCAAACATTGGCTGGATACAACATCTCATATTGTTAATCCTATCAAATTGATTTTTGAAGTACTCAACTATGCTAGGAAAAACAAGTATCCCAGGAATCGTAGTGCTTTGACTTATTGGGAGGAGAATCACCCGTCTAGATTGGACCTAGGTAAGGAAAAATATGGCGAACCATTTTCAGAGGAACAGGTAGAGAATGTTAAAGTAGTCATACGATTAACACCATTATTTATCTGTATTGTTGGTTTAATTTGTGCTGAAGATATTGAATGGATTACACACTATAATTCAGATGAAACCCTGTCTTTTTTGACTTGCTTTTTAAACGAAAATTCATTATATACTTTAGTAGCTTTACTTTTGATTCTCTTTTATCAGTTAATTATAAATTCTTGCTTTCATAATTACATTCCAAGTATGCTTAAAAGAATTGGAGTTGGCCTAGTTTTCTCGTTATTTACAACAATATATTCTGTTGTAATTCTTGCTTGTAAGGATCATTTTTTTTGACACAACCTCATACAAAGCTGCTATTGTATCTCAAGTATTGTTTGGAATATCATTTGTTTTTATTTTTCCAACATCCTTAGCTTTTACAATTGCTCAATCTCCACATGAAATGAGAAGTTTGATGGTTGGATTATGGTATGCAGCACGTGGTGTTGGTTATGTTATTAATCTTAATAGTAAATATTTATTTGCATGTGAAGAAGACACAACATGTCAAAGTCTTCATTATTTCATAGTTAAGAGTGTGATTATTCTTATTATACTGGTAGTATTTCTAGTACTATCTAAGCGTTACAAGTTACGTGTGAGAGAAAATGAAGTCAACATACATTTAATAGCTGAAGAACATTATGAGAGATATATGGATCAGGAGGTAATATACAACAACGAATTGGGACTCTCATTTGAGAGTAGTGACTGACTAAATATTTCTGTTATGTAATACATTTGCATTTTTGAACTTTTGCATCCATGTTCTCTTTTGTTTTTTCTCCTATTTATGGCTTTTTTATATATTTAATTTTATTGTTTATATATACTTCAGATGTATAAACATGATGTGTTGGCTACTTTGTACTAACTTCATCTTTGTTTGTATTATTTCTCATCTTGAAAATACTGTCAGTATGGTATCACTAATTTTGTCATCTGAGATACTCACACTGATAAAAGAAATTTGTTAAGGTAACAAAATATATGTGTTGTATTGATGCATTCGATATAACAATACAAAATTTGTTAATATAACAAAAAACAATTTTGTTGTTATAACAGAGACTTGTTCTGTTACATTAAAAAACTAAATGTGTTAGTGTAACATAATATTGTTGTTATAACATAACCCTGTTCTGTTGCCTTGAAAAGCAAAAATTCGTCTATCTAACAAATAATATTGTCATTATGACATAGACCTGTCCCGTTGTAATGAAAAGCAAAATCTGTTATAGTAATAAAAACTATTGCTGCTATAACAGATCATGTTCTATTGTAATGAAAACAAGTCTGTTAATATAACAACTAATTTCTTTAACTCAACAACAATAATTATGAAACAAAATAGAAAAAATGAAAAATAGACAAAAAAAATGACTGAAGAAAGAAAACACAATAATTTGTATGCAAATATTTAGAAGGTATGATTAAACAAAAATGGAGTCTGAATATGACATTGAATGTTATTTGTTAGTCCAAATAACATTCAATGCCAGATTCAACAGACAGGTAAACAGCAGACTTTTTAAAACTTTTATCATCAAAATTGGCAACTTTTCTTTGTATAAAGAACAAAACATCCTTGACTGTCACATTATACGAAATGTTAAAGATGTAGTGAGTTGATATCAAGTGATACAGAGCACTAGTAAAGTTTGTAGATTCCATAACTACGTCTTGTTCAACAACAATAAAATATTGAGGAGGAATATCCTCATCACCATCTACAAACCTCAAAATATGTGGGTGGTTGTTCGTTTTGTCAACAACTTCTGTCAGTGGGGTACCACGCTGTATAACATAACAACAGAAATACATGGCATTACATTAGTGTTAAATTGCTGTAATTAATGAATCTTGATATAATTGCTAATATCAATTCTATGTAGAAACCACATATATTAGGTATGAATTATCACACAAGCACAAAATACCATTTAGATGGTGTTAATGAGGTTAGTCATTACTCTTTAGCATGCACTAAAGTGTGTGCACTTCTTACAGAAAGTCACTTACAGGAGCTTGCATAAGAATACAAGGTATTACACAATAATCCACAAATATCTCTTTTTTCTTCCTAAGTTTTGTAGCCATGAAGTACGTTAGGGACCGAAGTGCAAGCAAAATTTTTTCATCTATATTGATATGTTATACCTATAATAAAAGTTCTGACATACCTCCATCAACAGAATCAGAAAGATATTGACGTAGCTCCTTTGGTAAAGATTTACTAGCTGTAGCATATTTGATAATGGCACATTCCCACTTTGGCCACTCGTAGCAAAATGCTTCATATGATGAAGTTACGTCCATAATTAGGTCCAACTCAAATGCAACCTATGTTCATGATGTAATCACTCTACAGACCATACATTATGTTTTATTACTCACATGAACAGGTTTAGAAAGATGAGGATATTCTGATATTATATCCTTTACGGGGATGGTATCATTCAAAATCCACTGTCGTCTGGTTGGAAAAGTACGGTGAATCAAAGATGTTAAGTCGGACTTGGGATGAATTACAAGTTCTTGTTGCAACAAAACTTTGTTTCTTTCTTGTGATACTTCATCTTCCCCCTCCCCAAAAATTGAAGCATAGGCATGTTTTTCGTTATTATCAGTTTTGGGTTTCTTTGGAATGGGTGGGACTGATGGCTGGCCACGATTTGTGTTTTGACATCTGGTGTAAATAAACTGGGTCCACGAGTCCTATTATAGGTAGATAAATAATAGAGAAAGAAGGAGTACTATACATATAAAATAATATGAATATACATATATTTGTGACTTACAGGTTCCTTTAAAAATTTATGGTTGTTGACAAGGGAAGTGGCAACAAGTTTACAATGGCACATTGATGGTCTTTGTACATAGGAGCAGAGCATTGTTGCCAGTACTCTTACCATATATTTTCTATCATCATCAGCCAATCGACCATTAGAAAGGTTAGTTTCAGTGCTTTCGCGGAAAACAGGAATGGGAAAGGGATCAGGTATCTGTAAATAGATATTTTATATAACATTATGCATTTATCAATATATACTAACATCTTGTAGTGGTCGTTTTCGTCTTAGTCTTGACTTTTCATGTTGGGACTCATAGTTTAGTGTAGCAACAGATACTGTGCTAATTGAATTTGAAGGCGAGTTAGATATACTTTTCTGTTGAATAAAAGTTTATGAAATGTATAATTATCAATCTTTGAATATTGTATGTGTACCTTTCTCCCTGTCACTAAAGATGAATTACTTTCAGGAGACTAACATACAAATCAAAAAATTAGTCATTTTCAGATGTGTAAACTGACAGTAATAAATTGCAATATTCACATCAACTTCCCTCATGCATATATGTAGTAAGGATTAATGATTATACCACATACATCAAATTACTACCTTATGACTGAAGCTTCCTGGAGATCCAATGGGGCTTAAGGGTATAATATCACATGGACTTGGTTCCTTCCACTTTTCCTCATCCTATAGTGGATATGTTCTCTAGTGTACTATAACAAAAGAGCTTACTTCAAGTTGTCTTTTAATTGCCATATACACTTTTATTCTTTTCCCATATGTAGGGACAAGGTCCTTCAAGCAATCTGGACCCGAGCAAGTAGTGAACGATTGCACTAGAGCCTCCCCATCCATCTCTTCACCTTGTCAAGAATTCGAAGTTATTACTTATGTATACATATATAACAAATTCTCACCAATAAAAACCTGCTTTATATCGTCATCAAAACCTCTCTCTGTTAACCATTCACCGACCTTTTCAGTAGACCACGAAATCATGTTCAATGGTGCCGTATGCTCTACCATCTCTGTTTCTTTTGCGCCAATTATTTTAATCAACAAGGTGGATTCAGTTAGATCACGTGATTGGTAACATGTCCTTTTGCTGCTGCTTCTGTGCATTCCGCTGTGGCAAGTGGAGGGGTTTTTTTACGTCACACTTTTGAGTCTCATTCTTCTCTTCCAAATTTCTCCTTCAACTGTCCTGTGGATGGCTGCAATCAAACGTTTCAGACTTTCTCAGCAATCTCCAGTCATCTCTCTAGAAAGCACCCCACTCATGATCTGGATCTTACTCACTCTCTTACAAGAACTGACCCTGCAGATATTGGTGTAGATAATTTAAGTTCTACTGAGCATTATGAAGACAATCATTCTTTCATTCAACAAGAAAACAACATATGTAAAGATATGGATCACAAAATTATGGTGCAAAGATCAGCTGCACTCTTCCTTTTGACACTAAAAGAACGATACTCTGTCACCCAAACTGCACTAGATTTTGCTATTCAGCAGATAAAAGGGATGGTAGGTTATTTGGTTGAGGACATGAAAGCAAACCTGAAAGAAAGATTTGAAAATTGTCCTGGAGAAGTAGCTTTACCTGATATTACTGAATGTTTTAACTGTACTGATCCCTTTGCTAATCTTGGTACTGAGTATCTACAGTATAAGTTTTATCAAGAACATTTTGGTCTTGTGGTACGTCATAGAATAATAATCGTTTGACCATTAACAATTAAAATCTTTTATGTCTTTTCATACTACAGGAACCCCAAACAAAGGTATTAGGTACAACCTTATCTTCAGCTGGGACAGGGACAGAAAGACGTTTTTGTGATAAACCAGATACATATCAGTATATACCACTTTTAGAAGGCCTTAAATCTTTATTACAAAACCCAGAAATATTGAATGAGGTAGACTTTATATTCGATTCCCTTACTCGCTCCATGCATGTTGATTCTGTAGGTTGTGATAGCTCATGGACGTTCTGACGACATGATTGGTGATGTGTGTGATGGTGATCTATTCAGAAGTCATCCCTTATACCAGGAGCATGCAGATGCCCTTCAACTATTAGCATACTTTGATGAAATTGAGGTATGTAATCCCCTAGGTTCCCATTCAGGCATTCATAAACTAGGCAAGTGTGTTATTTGATTATCAGTTACTGATTGAACTGTTTAAAGGAATGTTTTATTACACTTTGGGTAACATTCGTCCTGAACTTCGTTCAACTCAAAGAAGTATTCAACTGATTTTATGTGTTTCCTGTCCTATTCTTCAAAAATATGGATTTGAACGAATTCTTCAACCTTTTATTGAAGATGTTAATACTTTGTCAAGAGTAAAATATTGATTAATGCTGTATTCCTTACTATTATTGCTTTTAGGATGGTATTTTAGTCACAACTGGAAGTGTGACACGAAGATTCCATGGTACAGTTCTGTTCTTTTCAGCTGATACTGTAGGAGCACATCAGTTAGGTGGTTTCAAAGTTGGTATGGGTCTTTCTCTAAGGAAGTGCAGAGACTGTATGGCAACTGATATAGATATTCAGTTGAAGGTGAGTACATGTTGTTTAATTATGTTGGTATAATGTTTTAAATTTTGATTTTTTTAAGTTTAAAGAAGAAGATTTTCAACTTCGTTCTTCTACTGCATACGATTACCACTGCTCACTATTAAGTGGTCCTACAGCAAAAAATGACTCGGTCACATATGGGATCAACTACCCAAGCCCACTCAATAAAATTGACCACTTTCATGTTGTAAACTCACAATTGCCACAAGATGTGATGCATGTTTTGTTAGAAGGAGTCCTCCCAGTGGAAACAAAATTGATGTTGAGGAATTTCATGTCTCAAAGATTTTTTACATTAGACTTTCTCAATAATAGATGTAAGCACTTTACATATGGTAGAGCAGAGTCAAGAAACAGACCACCAAAGGACTTCAATGCAATTCACTTCTCTGACTCCTCTAACAAGCTACCATTATCAGGTATTGTATAAATGTGTAAGTATAATTCCATAATTAGTTGTATGTTGAGTACATGCACAATTGATTTGCATTTGTTTATCTCTACTAGCGAGTCAAATGTGGAACTTTGCTATTTTTTTACCCTTTTTAATTGGTGACCTAGTTCCAGAAGATAACCCCTTGTGGGAATGTTTTCTACTGCTCCTGGAAATCTTGAGAATATGTACATCTAGAGTAACGTCTTCAGCCTCTGCTAATTATTTGAAAGTTCTAATTGATCAACACCATTCTGACTTCAAAATGTGTTACCCAGAAGTATCTCTCACACCAAAATTCCACTATATGATCCACTTTCCTCGATTACTTACACAGTAGGTAACTCTATATACCAGAATTAGGAGCCCATAACCTCCACAATGGAGGATAAGAACACTTTTGTGAATGACCATATTGGCTGTATTCACAATTGTATTAGTCTTAATCACACAAGCACTTCAAATTATAATTGTAATTATATTATTTTTTTGGCATGCAGAGTAGGACCATTGGTTTCTAGCTGGTGTATGCGAATGGAAGCAAAGCATTCATACTTTAAAAGAGCTGCACAAATTGGTAATTGTTTTAAAAATGTACCATATTCAGTTGCAAGAAGACATCAAAAGCTTCTGTGTGGGTACCTGCAGGGAAAGTTCTTTTCATATGAAGACTTAGAATGTGGACCCTGTAAGTATATAAATATTATTTATTACACATCACAACAGTTCTGTCTTTAGTCTGTTGCATGTATTGGGGTAGGAATGAAGTTTAATTTGGGGAGGGGGGGGGGTGACTTTATATTTAGTTGCATTATATTATTAAACATCAAAAATGAAATCCGTCTGTTGTTAAAAGAAACAAACTCTTTACCTATTTCTAATAAGTTTATGTTATTAGTACGGTCCTTATGTGTATGTAACAGCATGACATGGTTTAGTCATTCTTGGGTCATAGTACTTCGTAGGTAAATTTTTTAGTTGGAATAAGGTTGAAAAAGTATGTTTTGCTATAGCAGAAGTCATTGGTACAGTTAGATACAGTCTAATTAGGTTATAAACATCAAACACATGCATTGATTATGCATTGACGCATTAATACGTTTGTTATAGCAATTAATTTTACAGAAGGTAACATGACCACACAATAATGTGGTGATTGATTGTTAATGTACATAAATTAACACAATAACCACTTTAGTCAAGAGGTTATTGTGTACATAGTCTTGAGTGCAAATCAGGGGGCTTAGCCCCCCCTGATTTGAAGTTGGGGGGATGCCCCCCCTTCCTACCCCTATGGTTGGTTGCATGTACATTTTAATATGTGTAGTGCACTCTGAGCCATGTAACATATAAAGTTATTTGTTTGATAACAAACCTTAACAGCCCACTTCAATTTCCTTATAACTAAACAATTTCAATGTAGCATTCTTTATGTTGTTTATACAGGTAAAACTAAGAGTTCAGTTCGTTTAGCTGATGATCCCTTATGTCAAAATATTCTCTCTTTGTTGGAAAATCAAGATTCAGATTTATTTATTTCTAGGTAAGTTTACATGTACTTTTTGTTATTGCATTCAGCTACATAATGTGACGATACTCAACTAGTCTCAATTATTCAACTAGTGTTAAAAGTCACTCATACTTTGTTTTCAATTAATAGTGATTGCAATTTAAATTAAATAGAAGTAATTCTCATGCAATTCCTCATCATTTAGGCCAAATTGGATTGCTATTTATGGAACAAAATTTTTCCGTGATGAGTTTATTCACTGTGGATGGCAGGATGATGATTTACCTGAATTTGCAAAAATTAGAGATATACTTGTAGTAAAATGTTGTCCTTTTTTTGAAGTTGAAAAGTATAGAACAGTAGGTATTAACAACCATTTACAAGCTTATCAAATATCTCATTTACATTCTTATTTTCTTGTAATGCTGTCTTCACTTTGTAATAAATACACGTTTTGTTCTCATACCTATATTGGTGATGGACAACTGTACATTGCTGTTCGAAGTAATGTTAATTCATAACTATTTCATGTTTTTGTAATAATTTTTCTAATAATAATTTTTGTTTCATGATAATTTTATATAACATTTATTTATATATATATAATATTTATTATATTGCATTTGTATTCTTTATTTAAAAAAATATTAATTTCTCTTTGTGATCAATTATTTTTATATATGCCTTCTAGTTCATACCTTTGAGAGACGTGTACTAAACAACCATCATTTTCAATGAAAATTAATGTTCATCAATGCAAGTCATTGCTGATATTGGTGTGTTCAATGACATAACTCTTTCAAGTTTAGACAGTGTTCTGTAAAAGTAAAACATGCAAATTGACACTTATAGCATGAAACATTATTTTTTATGTTAACTTGAAGCAATGCATTTTGTTATAGCATATAAAAGTCAACATAACAAATTATTGTTATTATAACAGCTTGTAAAATTAACAAACTATGTTAATATAACATGAAGTTACTATTACATTACTTCAACTTAACATTTTGTGTTAACTTAACAATAATTCTTCTGTTATAACATCTTATGGTTACTGTAACACATTAGTGTCATTATAATAGTTTGCTACTTTAACAATTTATGTTAATATAAGAAATTATTTTTTTCAGTGCAATATTTGGTCAAGGCATAGATGAACAAAATTACACCAAACCCTACAATATCCAATCAATATTAGAATGTAGACTAAATAGTATCAAATATGGCACTTTATAATCTAAATTACTCTTAACAATAACAGCTAACCCAATTGTATCAAAGACAGAAAACACAAGTGTATACCAGTAATTATAGTCTTATATATATCAGTCCACACATCAGAAAGTATACCAAAGATGAAATATAAGAAAAATATTCGACAGAATCCAAGGTCAAAGAAAATATAATGATTGTTTTTACTATCCACACAGCTGCTGATATATTAGATATATAGTTGCTACAAAGTATCGGAGTAAAGTTAAGTGAAATATAATGATCTATACCTAACATATTGGACTCTTTTCTTTTAACATATACTCCATTCATCTTCAAATTTATATAGTAAACAAATTCTTTCAGTGGAAGTACATCTGTAGGAACTAAGCAATGTTTCAATATTGCCTAAGTAAAGATGCTAGTTGCTTACTTTTTGACTTAGTTGTTTATATTGAGTCCAAAGTGATTTTATACTAATTGAAAATAATAATTGATACTGTTTTTATTTCTAAATTAGTAATTAGATTGACAAATTGGCAGAATATTAAGAATAACAACAATATGTTTCATTTCTAACAAATTATGGGATTTATTTTCTGATGATACATTAGGAATATAAACAGTATGATGTTTACTTGCAGTTTGTTTCAAATAATTTATTACATACATGTAATCTGTATAATAAATATATTAGTTAAATCAACAAATCAATTTTGCAATTAGTCTAATAATGAATATTATTGTGCAATGTACATGATGCTGAACTATTGTAAAGTCTAATCATATCTACAAAAAATTGTTAATTTGATATAACATATAAAATGATTTTTGTTTAGTGAGCCTGAGAATACATGCTGAGGGGTATATATGATTCACTACCACCTAGAATTTATGCAATAAAGGTGCTAGGTCATTTAATGACCATGCTAGGAATGTAGTTAATCCTATATGCTTGTCAAATTGTACATCCTTTAATATAAAGCGTCATTGTTTGTGGGTTTAGCCCTTGCAAAGTATGATTCCTATATTACCTCAATGTGGCAGTTACAATGTGTTTATTAGCAGGTAGGTCAATACTTTAGTGTGTATAGTTAATGTTTAGAGTTTAGAGCGTGTTGATCAGTTTCAGTTTAACATATATATCAGTAATGGCTTCCTTATTGATAAATAAACACTGTGTACAGAAAATGTTGCTACAATAAATAGAATAATAGGTATATTAAGAGTTGATTGGATATTGGTGGTAAATATGCAAGGCCAACACTGTATAATGGTTAAAGTCATTTTTAAGAGAATCTATTAATAAATATTGGTTGTATTTGTTGCTTCAGTAATTTATTATTACTACTTATACTGAAAGCAAAACAGTCATCCAATTAATAATTATTTCCTTGAGTATAATATATCATTCATGTGTCAACTCCTCACTCATATTATTTGACAATGTTAAGATTTTTTGTCAAGTCTCGATCAGTACTGCTAATTCTTATCTGGGATTACTCGATGTATGCTCATTTAAGTTTTATTAGAAGTTTTGCTGCAACTAACTATGTTGAAGTTAATAATGATGCTCGTCATATTATCTTTGATATTGGATATTGTTTTCTTTTCTTTTTATTTCCCTTTATTGGTCTACTTGCTGATATAAAAGTAGGTAGGTATTCATCTATCATTACTGGTGTGTATCTGTCATTTTTATCTTGGATGATTGCTGGCTTGTTGTTTACTATTAAACCTTTTTTACATTATAATGTTCTGTATTATATAATAAGTCTTGTTAGCTATCTGCTACAAGTGATTGGATACTCATGTGTACAATCAAATATTATCCAATTTAACATTGATCAAGCAGTTGGTGCTTCAGGTGATGAACTAAGTGCTATTATATATTGGCACTCACTGAGCGTACCTTCAATTTTTGTCATTGTCATTATTGGAGAGTGTTTAATAAATCAGTTTATCATAATGTCCTATATATTATCAGGTGTGGCTGTCTCTACAGTCATTATTTCTAACTTTCTCCTTAAGAATTGGCTGGATACTACATCTCATATTGTCAATCCTGTCAAATTGATTTGTAAAGTACTCAACTATGCCAGGAAAAACAAGTATCCCAGGAATCGTAGTGCCTTCACCTATTGGGAGGAGAATTACCCTTCTAGGTTGGACTTAGCTAAGGAAAAATATGGCGGACCATTCACAGAGGAACAGGTAGAGAATGTCAAGGTAGTCATGCGATTGACACCATTATTTATCTGTATTATTGGTCTTATTTGTGCTGAGGATATTAAATGGATCAGTTACTATAAATTAAATGAAAAATTGTCTTTTTTTGATTGCTTTATGTTCAAAAATTCATTACATATATTAGTAGCTTCATTTTTAATTCTCTTCTATCAGTTAATGATATATCCTTGTTTTCACAGTTACATTCCAAGTATGCTTAAAAGAATAGGAGTTGGACTAGTTTTCTCATTATTTACAACAATATATTCTGTCATAATGCTTGCTTTTAAAGACCATTCTCTTTTTGACACATCGTCATACAAAGTTGTTATTGTGTCTGAAGTATTGTATGGAATAGCATTTGCTTTAATTTTGCCAATATCTCTAGAGTTCACGATAGCTCAGTCTCCACAGGAAACGAGAGGTTTGATGGTTGGACTGTGGTATGCATCACATGGTGTCGGTTATGTTATCAATATTAACAGCAAATATCTATTTGCATGTGAAGAAAAGACAACATGTCAAAATCTTTACTATTTCATAGCTATGAGTGTAATTGTTCTTATTATATTGATAGTGTTTCTGGTACTAGCTAAGCGTTACAAGTTACGTGTAAGAGAAAATGAAGTCAACATACATTTAATAGTTGAAGAACATTATGAGAGATATATGGATCAGGAAGTAATACATAGCAAAGACTTAGGACTCTCATTTGAGAGTACTGACTGACATGCTTTTGTAAATATCTATCTTATATTATATTTGTGTTTTTTGAACTCACACATATACATGTACATAGATTCTCTTTTGTATATTTATTTATATAAACTGCAGATGTTTAAAACATAATGTGTTGGCTTGTTGACTTTGTGTGTTTTTTTCACATTTTGAAAACACTGTACTAGATTGTTTATTGTCTTAATTAGTGCTTGATACTTACATCCATTATAAACACTTTATAATTATGTTGGCAAGCAGGCTGTCATAACATAAACAAACTCACAAGATATATGAAATTTTGTTCCTGGCATTGTCCGAAAGTTTAATTGTATAATTTTAAGAGAGTAGTTTAATCATCAAAATGTTCAAGGAATTATTTGCTATTATTTATATTTGAATAATGAAACTAAAAATAAGTATTTACTGATTGTGCTTATCACGATTAGATTTTTTATACTAAGAAAAGATAAATTCAAATTATAGCTTTTCTTAGTGGAAACTGTGGTGTATTTACTAATTGTATATAGTTAGTAACTTTATATGAGTATAAATAAATACACCAACATTTACACAACACAAACTCAAAAAAGACAAACAATATCATAATATGGACATTTTATAAAGTATGTTCTATAGATCCTTTAGGGCACAGGAAGTCTAACAAGGTAATTAATTCATAAGTATACATTAGACAATATCAAATAAAAAGACAGTACATTCCTCCAACCTTAAGATTACAAATATCAGTCAGGAGGTTTATGAGTTCTAGTAGATCTTGGTCCTGGAATTGGTGGTGATCACGAACTTGAGTCTGCAATAATTAATTCTCTCTGATGTAACTCCAGGAAAATTGTCAAATGAGCTGTCTGTTTCGTATGTTTCAGATAATAGAGATGTCCCTTACGTAACTGATCTATGTGTCTTCTAAGTTCAACTCCATTCTTCAATTTTAACCATGTAGGATACTGGACCTAATTACTTATAAACAGTTCCTTCTATCCATTTAAGACCAGTTCAATAATTCCTAACGAGTACAGTGTTATCTTCTCTGAACTCTCTGAATCGACTATGTCTATCATCAGCTTCCTTCTGTTTTTCCACTTTAGAGTCTACCTTCCAATTGAAAATCTGGGTGGAACAAATCCAACTGAGATGTTAGTTTTCTACCAAAAAATAATTCTGCAGGAGAAGTGGTTGTAATAGATTGAGGAGTTGCTCTGTAATTGAACAAAACCTTAAATAATTTACACCATTAAGATTCGTCTGTTTGTCGATCTAGACCTCTCTTGCAAATTTATACTGATTTTGTGTCGAGTCTGTTAGACAACAGTCGGCAGATTTACTATTATAAACATATAAACATATAAAGTTATGATGGTATGCTGCAAGTGTAGTAGATTCGGCAAGTGTAGACTATGTGCCTGTGTAAAGGCTGGCAGCAAATGATCTGACTGTCTTCCAAGCCGAGGAGAGACTTGCTGCAACCTCCAAGATCACAGCAATGTTGAAAGAGGATCTCAGTTACTCCAATCGATGCCCACCACGACATCGCTTCCTCATGGCCAAGAACTAAATGTGTCTGTTAGACAATAGGTGATATGGTGATACTTTAACTCTTCTTAAAATCCTGAAATTCTTGACTTGTAAAAACAGAACCATTGTCACTTACTAAGGTTTAATTCTTCTAAAACCTGAGCTCATAACTTGGTTGGAATGATGACTCGTATGCCCCACAACACACATCGATCTAATAACGTACTCATTTAATTTTTAACACGGTGTCCAAAATGATTTACGAAAGGGCCGAAAAATTTACATATGAATATAACAGTAGCATTTTCATTTTTAATGCACTATGGGATTTATTTTCTTGTAATATATATTAGGTATAAAGACAGCAGATATGTTTATTTTCAGTCTGCATCAAACAATTTACTATATACATGCAACCTGTATTTATTATAGTGGTTAATCAATCAATAAAGTAATATGCTAGGAATGTAGTTAATTATTTTGTCAAATTGGATGATGTTTGGGAGTTCAGCTCATTCAAAGTACTGCCACTTATTCCTATATTGTATGAATGTGACAATGTGATTATTGGCAGTTTGTTTAAAATTAATACTTTAGTGGGTACAGTTATGGTTTAAGGTTTAGGGGATGTGTCAGTTTAATAAACATCAGTTTAATATAATTTCAGAAATAGCTTTTTGCTAGTTTACTAAACACTGTGTACAGCAAGAACTGCTACAATAAATAAGATAATAATAAGCATATTGAGAGTTTATTTGATATTGGTGATAAATACATGAAGAGACATTACTGTATAATTTTTAAACTCATTTATAAAACAAGATTGTGGAGACTAACTAACTAATATTGGTTGTATTGCTTCAATAATGTATTAATACTTATATTGAAAGCAAAACAAGCATTCAATTGATAATTATTTCCTTGAGTATAATATATCATTCATATGTCAACTCCACACTCATATTATTTGACAATATTAGGATTTTTTGTCAAGTCTTAATCAGTACCAGTACTGCTAGTTTTAAGGCAACTTAAGCCTTCAATCATTACTTGTTAAACGAAGCATACAAAGGCAGTACAATTGCAATTTATCAAATCAGCTTGATGAGAAAAGGAAGTTTCTTGTACAATAAATACAGTAGAACTAGACACATTTACATATCAAAATGTTTCAAGAGTTTCATGGCTTACTTTATTACTTTATTAGCAACAATAATGACAAATTGTATATCCATCAACATAGTCATATCTGTAGCAAACATTAATTTTGTTTGCAGAAACTGTAACAATAATACTAACAATGAGATCAATTTTTTTTAATATTCTGGAAACTAAGCCAGAAATCTAAATACTAAAGATAAGAATACATTATGTCTTAAGTCTTAATGTTTGCTTTTAAAGACCATTCTCTTTTTGACACAACATTATACAAACTTGTAATTGTGTCTCAAGTATTGTATGGAATAGCATTTGCTTAATTTTGGCAATATCTTTAGAGTTCATGATAGCTCAATCTCCATAGGAAACGAGAGGTTTGATGGTTGGACTGCGGTATGCATCACATGGTATCAGTTATGTTATCAATATTAACAGCAAATATCTATTTGCATGTGAAGAAGAGGCAACATGTCAAAGTCTTTACTATTTCATAGTTTTTCATTATCTTATTAAAGAGTGCTTAATAAATCAGTTTGTCGTAATGTCCTATATATTATCCGGTGAGGCTGTCTCTATAGTTATTATCACTAACTTTCTGTTTAAACATTGGTTGGATACTACATCTCATATTGTCAATCCTGTCAAATTGATTGTTAACATACTCAACTATGTCAGGAAAAACAAGTATCCCAGGAATCGTAGTGCCTTCACTTATTGGGAGGAGAATTACCTATTCATGTTAGACTTATAGGTATGGACAAATATGGCAGACCATTTTCAGAGGAACATGTAGAGAATGTTAAAGTAGTCATATGATTAACACCATTATTTATCTGTATTATGGAACTTGTTTGTGCTGAGGATATTGAATGGATTACACAGTATAAAACGGATGAAACCCTGTCTTTTTTGTCTTGCTTTTTGAACAAAAATTCATTACGTTCTTCAGTAGCTTTACTTTTGATTCTTTTGTATCAGTTAATTATAAACCCTTGTTTTGATAATTACATTCCAAGTATGCTTAAAAGAATTACTAGTTTTCTCCTTATTTACAACAACATATTCTGTTATAATTCTTGCTTGTAAGGATCATTTTCTTTTGGACCCAACCACATACAAATTTGTTATTATATCTCAAGTATTGTATGGAATATTATTTGCATTAATTTTCCAATATCTTTAGAGTTGACGATACCCAGTCTCCACGGGAAACGAGAGGTTTGATTGTTGGACTGTGGTATGCAGCACGTTATGGAATACAAACTACGACAAAAATAGGCGTCCAATTCACGATTATTGCTTATTCAATTCACGATTATTGCATATAAAAAATTCACGATTTTACCGGTAATTTGCATATTCAAAAGTCACGATTTTACAGAGAAATTGGCGACTATCATTAAGAATTAAAAATTTACTATAAAATAGTGAATTCGTGAATTGCAACAATCTAGAATTCTCGGTAAAATTGTGATTCGAGACGTGGAATAATCACGAATTTACAGTAAAATCGTGAATTGTAAAATATGATAATCGTGAATTTCCGGTAAAATTGTGTATTTGGAATATACAATATCGTGAATTGGACGCCTATTATTGTCGTAGACTCGTAGTTCGTATATCATAATACACAAATATACATTTCAAAACATATTATTATTAATCTCGCTGTGCGTGGGGCATAATGAGGTTTACTGTAGTCTGTCTGTGTGTCTGTTACCCGGGCAAATGGCTTTGAACTGCTTTAACTCAGCAAACACGGCACTGGTAGCCACCAAACTATAGTTGACGGTAGCAAAACTTCTGTGCTTCTTACGAATGCTGCCAAAAGTCTGAAAAACCTTTAAAAAAAGCACAGTTCTCAGTGAAGATTCGAGAATTCAATAAAAACCTCCTGCATAGAGCTTATGACATTTTCCAAATTTTTAAAGTGAGAATTTCTGCAAAAGTACTTTGGAAAGTTATGACAATTCTACTAACTTTTGGCAGTTATCTTTGTCAATATATTGAGCACGAACTAAAAATACTAGCACAATAGAGAACAAATTACACAGTAGACGTACTAAAAGGCAAAGCTCTTTTCCCTGAAGAGAAATGTTGAGTCTAATCATCTCGCACATCACGTAAGATACGTCACTTGAGGAGGTTTCTGGATAAGACCGCAGCAAGGTTAGGCACTTTAGTGGATTTCATATTTATTTTGACAAGTCAATGTATTAATAATGACTGTTTGTTGAGATGCATTAAAAGCATATGACTATATATTGGGTAATATAAAAAACATAAGTTGTTTAACTTATTATCATAAAATAGCGTTCGTATAATTGTTGCTACTGATGATTTAATGATTAAGTTAATTGAAGTTCAATCTGTGTACTCAAGGGATAGACCCATGTCTCTCCTGTATTCTTTTTCTTGTTCCATATACCTCCTTTCATGATAAAGTGTGTCAGATTCCTCAGTTATTAAAGGTTTGTAAACTTCATTTTTTCTTCTTTGCAGTTTATAATGTTTAGCCAGTATCAGAAAACATATCAGTATGACAAGTACTATTGTAATTATTAATACATAGTAGTAAGGGCTTTGACATATATTATTTTCCTGTAGCCAATTAGCCAACAGGCCAACATAGCCAATTCCATGTGCTCCGTACCATAGACCAAGTACGAATCCTCTCATTTTATTTGGGGACTGAGCTAAGAAGAATTCTAATGATGTTAGCAAAATTAAGGCAAATGCTATTCCAAGTAAAATTTGAGGGACAATAATAGCTTTGTATAAAGTAATGTGCAGGTGTAGATGATCTTGGCAAACAAAAAGGATAACATAATACAGTGCAGAGAGAAAACCAAACATTAGTCCCAGACCAATTCTCTTAAGCATACTAGGAATGAATTTAAAAAAACACGGATATACTGGGCAGTTCATCAATGTGACTTCCAACAACAAGCACTTGACTTGAGCTAATTAACTTCATGCTTACATTTTCAACAAAGTCAAACCAGAAAAGTAGGTCCTTCTTAATTTTGTCGTCATCATCAGTAAGGTTGCTTAAAATTGTAAAAACAGCTGGTGACCTCAACAAGAGAGTTTCCAGTACTGCAGCATGGCTACTGTAATATTCTGCATGTCCAGCAAAATCCAAAATTACAACATTCCCTAACTCCCTACTACGAACAACGTGGTACTCAATTCCAGTGGTTTGCAATACAACACCTTCAACACATACATTTGGATTAATATTATCATGATACCACTTATCAGCACGATAAGAGATAACACCAGCCAATGAGCTTTTACCAGCTTCTGTCCTTCCACAGAGAAATATTTTAGCATATGATTCTGTGAGATAGTCTCTGTGACAGTGTTCAAATGGTTGAAACAATTTCAGTAAATGAAATCTGTTATTGCTAGATGGTGGAATACAATCTAATGGCATTCGTTGATGATTGTTTAGAGCTACTAGATGGTCTGGATTTAGCTGGACATTATGTAAAAGGTAGTGTATGGTTTCTGCATTGCCACTTCGACAGGATAAATGTAGTAGATTATTGCCCCACTAATGAATATAGTGAAAATATAAATAACAACTATATCATTATAAGTAATATATATACTTAACATGTAGTATGATGATAAATAAATAGAGAGAAAAAAAGAAACATCTATATCAGACCAGTGTCCATTTGTGAAGCCACAAACACAAATAAAAGACTATCTGTTAGCACTACACTCACTCACCAACTTTCAGAGACCACACCAACTATTTGCAGACCTCTCAACTTGAAAGAGAAGGCTACAGTGTGACTCATTAATATTCATATTTATTGGTCATGAATGTCATTAATTTGGCTGGAGGTCCACATATACACACATACAGTCGTCCTTGCATATACAAACATAGCACATAGTTAAGAAGACTGTTGCTGTTATAGAGCTTAGTGGCTTTCTTAGCTTTTTCAACTAGGCTTTTGGTTGGCTGCCACAGCAACAGATCATCTATGTGTGTCTTAACAACTATAATCGAAGAAAGTGTACTGTCAAATTTCATTGAACTCCTACTAGGTGTCTTGTTCTTGTTAATCAAAGAAAAAATTCGCTCTTCCCCTGCGTTTGAATGTGGGATTATATTCATCACTTCAGCCACTTTGAAGAGAAGATCGAACTCACACCTGCTTGCCCCTGGCTTCTTCATGCCTTTCAGGTACCCACACAGGATATCAACTTGATGAGGATCATCTTCATTCAGCCCAGCTGTTTCCTTTGCTACTGGTGGAATGTCATCAGCTGATAGCAGCTGGTAGTCGAGAAATTGCTCATTCAGCCGATCCATATCCATTTCAGGAAATATATTAGGATATTGATGTACAAAATACTCCACTGAGTGGAAGCACTTTTCCAGTCTCTTTTCGAAGTCAAGCCAGGTGGCATGCTTTAGCAGCTCATCCTGTAAAGGACACCATTTCAGCAAATATTCAGTAGCTCGAAGAAAAATGCTTTAGCAGCATGAAAAAACTTAGTATGCTGAGAAGATATGTCTCCTTCCTTTAAAAGCTTGTTTATTGCTTGCCTAGTTACAAAGACAATGAACAGATGTTCATTGTCTACAAGATTTTCTGGGTTATTATAATCTACCTCAGACAATCTACCAGCTCTCAGGCTGTCTGCAAGTACTGCTGGTTTGACATATTTTCCAATAAGATTTTGTAGCATCTTTGCTAGCTGAGGCTGTAATACATGGACTAGAGGCTCTTCTCTCTGCAGAAACTGGTTGCAATGTGTAAAGCATGGGAGAACCTCTTGAAAAAATAAGAGATTTACTTCAGTCAAGGGATCACTGCAAGCATTGTGAAGCCTTTTGAATCTGGCTTGTGATTCATCTTCTGACTTGAAGTATGAAGTCAAACTAGGAAATTGCTTCAAAGCACATTGCACAGCCATTTCTAAGCTAAGCCAACGGGTAGAGACATGCTTTACAATTGCTCAATATTCTTGGTCACAAAATGTACAGTAGGATTTAAGTCCATTCTTCCGTTTAGTCGATTTGTCAAACCAATAAAAGATGTCTATTATGAACTCCTCAACATCAAACCCACAACACAGTGTAAAGCTCTCAGCTGATTTTTGAGCAGCATTGTGAAGAATGTGACACAGGCAGCCGTTAAAATAAATGGCAGGATTGCGACTTATGACTCTTGTTTTGATGATGTGCACAGGGCCCAAGGGTTTGAGCATTGAAGCAGCTTTTTCATTTTGCTGTCCACTACACTAAATATCCCTTCGGCAGTGCTGCTGGTAGATGTGCACATGTCTAAAAGCGGGTAACAATGCTGTTTTGAACAAGAATGTAAATGCAAATAGTGACAGGGTTCATTTTTTGTAATCCAGAGTCATTGGAGCCATCAACAGAGAGAGAGAAGGTATGCACTTTCAAAGACTCAATAAGGTTCTGTTGAAGCATGGGGGCTACAGCTTTGTAATGGTGTACCGATTCACAAAATTATCGATATACCGATTCCCAATAGGCCATGTCATTATATCTGCCGATTCGATACCGATCATTAATAATTGTATGAATGAGTATAACTGTTTTAAATAACAATCACATCATATATACTAATCCATTTCTAAGTTCCTATTTAAAAAAAGAAGCATTTCAACCTTTTCAGCTGCCAGTCTGTTTCTCTTGTCAGTTACTACGTTCCCGGCTGAACTAAAAAGTCTCTCAGAAGGTACTGATGTGCAAGGAGGTGTTAAAAACTTCCTAGCAAGAATACTAAGAAACGGCCACAATGCCTTCTTCTTACTCCAGTAGTCTAGTGCATTTGCATGTCGTGACAGAAGTGGTTCAGCAAGGTAAGCATCGACCATAGTAGATATTTCTGATGTTTCTCCTTGTAAGGCTGTTGATGATGTTGTCAAACAAGACTTCATTATTTCATCCACTTGTGCCCACAGCATGCTACCTTCTTCCTGTTCTTTTCTGTGTTTCTTAGCTTGAGATGTTACTTCTTGTACTTCTTTTGAAGAAGATATAATCTCCTCACACTTAGCAAGTAATTGCTCTCTTGAATGAATAACTGCAGCATGACTAGAAAAAACTTTATCTTTGAAACGAGGATCCAATAAGGTAGACAAAGAATAAAACTCATGCCTCTCAATGTCAGTGAACCGATCAGCTATTGACAAAGACATTTTTCGTTTCATAGACATAATTCCTGTGTCATCATCTTCCACAATAAGTATTCTTTTAAGTGAGTTGATGATAGGTATTACTAGAGAAATGGAAGAAGTATTACAGCTTATATCTTCTGTTGCTTCTTCAAATGGTTGTAACAAACGGACAACTTTCTCAGCCAATTGGCACTGTGTGGTAGAAAAATTAAGAGTCTCATTTAGTTCAGCATTAGTACCACTAATAGCTTTTCTTTGCTCAATTAGTCTCTTGAGCATGTAGTAGCTACTATTCCACCTTGTTGGCTCATCCTGTATCAAGCAACAAACCTTCAGATCTAATTGTGTCTGAACTCTTTGTAATACATGAAATGCTACATTTGACCGTCGATAATGACCTACAATTCGTCGACCCAGTTGAAGCAGATCTTGGACACTTTTCTCAGCTAGAACACCATCATTGATCACCAATTGTATGTTATGAGCAAGACATCCAAGGTTAGGTATATTGGAATCACGCAGACCAGAGACAAAGTTTGAACCACTGTCTCTCAGAACACACAACAGCTTACTATGAATATCCCATTGGCAAAGACAGTTACTAATCATGATTCCAATATTCTCCCCTGTGTATCTCTCGTTGAACTTGGATGCTTGTAATAGGCACTCTTTACGTTAAAATTGCTCTGTAATGAAGTGGGCTGTAAAAATAATCAAAGAATCACGTGCTCGAGAAGACCAAATATCTGTAGTGAATGCAATATGACCTTGCTGTGAAATGTTTTTTTCACCTTTTCGTTGGCTTGGTCATACATCTCTGGGATTAATGTTGTTGAAAAGTACTTACGAGAAGGTATGTCATATCTAGGATCAAGATGGTTTATAAGAGCTGTAAAGCCAGTATCTTCCACAATGGAGAAAGGTTGAAAGTCAAGAGCCATCATTTCTCCTATTAGCAAAGTGATTTTATGTGCTTCTGGATGGCTTTTGTCATATGGCTTGGATAGTTGAAAACATCTATCAATAGTAGATTGTGTTCTGTGACATGGTGATGGTGATCGATGAAAACTGTCATGATCAACGGCAGACTTTGTCTTTTCCGTGCCTCTTCAAATGATTCGTTAAGTTAGTTGTAGTATATGATTTGGTAGAGCTCCCACCTCTAGCTACTTTTTCACCACATTCATCGCACACAGCTTTGCTTTCATCAGTGACAGAAACGGAGAAATATCTCCACACACCACTTCTCTTTGTAGCCATTTTGAAATGGCACACCCACGTGGCAATTTCATTATTATTACGGTTAAATAGAATTTCCGGTCAATTTTAAATCGGCCGATAAAAGACAGTAAAAATCGGTTTTGATGCTTTTGAAATCGGTACCGATACCAGTACCGATTCACATATCGGTACACCCTTACAGCTTCGTTCAGCATGCATGTAGCTTTTGTGGAGGCAAAATGGTATTTAGAGGCAATTTTGGAGTCAGGAAATGCTTTTCCAATCATAGGCGAGAGCTGATCATGTACAGCTAATGGTACATTAGAAGCAGCAGTTAAAACTGCTATCTGCAACTCCACCTCTGTTCTTTTTGTAGCCTCCTCAGAATCACCGACAAATGACAATTTTGGTTGTGACTTCAGCAATATTGCTTGATCTAAATGACTTTTTGACTCACAGTATATGACAACATCTCTTTTTGCCATGTGGCTACACTTATGTTTCTTGTCACAGATGTTACATTGAAACCTGAAGTATATATATACAATCATATATATAGAATTTTATGTCAAAAAAATTCTTTAAGACATTTTAATTAGTAAATACCTGCTTGGGTCCTTTGGAACAGAAGTAATGAAAGGGTATTCCTTTGTCCAAGCAGAGTTAAACATTTTTTATGGGTACATAGCAGCTCCAGAGAGTTTTCTTGATTTTTTGAGAGGAGGACCAGACAATTCTGATTCAGTATCAGTATGTTCAGCCTCAAAGTCAGACTTGTAGATAGAATAAGACATGGCCATATGTAATCAATTGCTGTCAAATCTGAAATAGGCATAGCAAAACACAGACAAATGCTTGATCATGCAATTATTGCAGCTGCTTTGCTTTCACATGTCGTGCGAGCACATAGCGCATACGTGTCGCACTTAGGTGTGGCCCGGGCCGGCCCCTGGTACAGGTGTAGTCTGCCCACATCCCCAAGGCAGAGGTGTCGCCACGGACTTAGGCAAAATTTCAGTGAGAAATGAAACCATCGCCATGTGAGTTAGCCCAAAACCGTGTGTGACACGGTCAAACTGTGTGAGTTGAGAGGTCTGTATTTGGGTTATTTTTACCACACCTAAATCCTCTTGGTCAGCCCAAAATATATGCATAAATACAAGCACCATACCCACTTACAAAGCTTTAGTAGACACACCTACTAACTACTGGGTGTGGCTAATTTTGACCACACCTCATATTTTAATTAATGCTCCTGGTGGAAACAAGAGTCCTAGTTAGTTTCAGCTTTCTCCTGGATGATATACTCACTTTTGTCCCTTGCTTTAGAGGATATAATTGTATAGTACTATAATTACAAATACATACGACCAAATTTACAATTGTTAAATGTACCACTCTCAAATGATATACTGCCAACAACTACACTTTACAACCATATGTAAAATACAAGTGAACCTACATCCATCTTTTAAGATAGAATGAGAGAGCTTCAATCCTTCTTCAATTTTGCAGCAGCAATTTCAATATTTTCATATATTGCGCCAAACTGTACGTCTTCACGTGATTTGTAGAATACTAACTTAGTATACTACAGGTCAGAGTTGTAGTATACTGAGTAAGCATAGTGTTCTAAAATTCACGTGTATGGAGTCCTAGCATGTTTAGCAAAGACAGAACGATGAAAAAATGGTAGTAGACTTCAGAGGTCTTATCCTTGAAAAGGGGGACAAATGACATTGCAGTAGGTATGAGCAAACTGTGAGAACACTAGTACAGGCCAAAGTTAATGGAAATATAGTATTGCTCAAGAAATACGTTTGAGAGTGTAAGGTGTTGCTGCTGTTTTTGCATCTGGTTAATCTAGATGTCCACAACAATGTTTATTACTGGCAACTCCAAATAATAATTTATTTTTACATTACCAAATCAAAAGGGATAAGTATTGATGAGATACATCTCTGTTCTCATAATAACTGATAATACTTCTATGAGATCAAGGACTATTGAACCTACTTTACATAAACCATAACCTCTTGTTCCAATCTTTGTTCACTAAGTAAAATATTGATCAAGCTTTTCTTTTGACAACAGCAAGTCTATTCCCAATTGATTATTTAATGTGATAAGTCCCTTTCCAGAATATGTGCTGTTGATAATAAATACTTTCCCATTTATATGTTTAGCCAAAATAGATACATGTACAGGATCATGTCAGGCAGACATGAGTCCTCAAGCATCCATTAAAGTTACCTGACATTTTTAAAGTGTGTTTTTTAACAATTTTGAAAGTGTTAGCTTGTCATATGATCTAGCATAAACATTCAATTAACTGTGTGTCTTAAAATAATTTAACTTACTGCTTATGAGGTTCTTTCTTTCTTATGGTGCCTCTGAAAATTAATAATGATAAAGATTAATATAATTAGTTGTGTTACTGTAGTTTAAATGGGACTAGTTTTTGTTATTTAAATTACCTTTTCACTTCAATTATATTAATAATTATATTATACATTAAGATTTGTTAATAAGATTCATAAGTGATTCACAGTTGTCCCCCACAATAGCCTGAAGACAAAAACTTAGGAATATAAAGGGAAATAAAAACTGACTTGGGTCAACATCTGCGATGCATCGCTCATGACCTGTGAGGTGGTTATCAGTGTACTTTTTGTTAAGGTATCCTGTGGTGCAGACTAGGATAAGGCTGGTAATCTCCCTTCAAATGTGAAGAGGTTTGGATTATTTTTGGGCTAGTTTCTACTGGCAATGACTACCCATTATCTCGTAAAAAAGTAAGGCTGGTTTGAAGTGAGCACTACTGCTCCAGCAAGGATTACCTAGTCTTCAGATGAGTGTTACCAAGTCACATAGGTGGTAGTAGCTAGCAATAGCAGGGATTTTTTGATATTAAGTAGGATCACCCACTTGGTTGGTAAATAGGGCTGTTTGAGCAACATAACACGTTTTTTTATAAATCTTTGGTCTATGTAAATTTCTGTGATGGAAAGTCAGTAGAACTGGTCAACCTGTCATTGAGAGCATTCCATGAAGTTGTGCATATGGTGCATGCAACAATACAATATTGGTATTACCAAAATAAACTATGAAAGAAAACTTCATAAGCTATTATTAGCAAACCTTTTATCATATATAATTCTTTAAGCTGGTTTAAAAAAGTTTGACTGGTTTATTATAATATGTATTAAAATCTTGATATTGATAATCGAATGGAAACTTAAGGCATAATATTTAAAATACAGTTGATTGTGGTAGGTATGGTTAACATGGCAATTATTTTAAATTATGAGTACCTTCCGTATTTCCTTGCATATGACCTCTGAAGTTGTTGCCAGCATATTTGCAAGATATATTAATAATACTTATTAAGTATTATTACTATGGGGTGGTCTAGGATACAGCTGGTAGTCTCCATTTAAGTGTGAAATGGCTTAGTGTGTTTGCATCCCCACTTCTACTGACAATGACAGACCCTATATCAAATTCCAATATATCCTATGTGACTATGGTATGTACTGATGTTTACTAGTCTAGATGTTACTAATGGTACGTATTCTAGGTCAATGTAATAAGTACTGATCTGATGAACTCTCAGTAGTCATATGAACCCAGCTGATCTTTGATGTTTAGACATCTGTAATACCAAATATGTGAAGAGCTAGCTAGTTCAGTTAATCTGACAGATAATATGATCTTGAAAAGTTTGTTATACCAGCTTATAAAAAAAGTATATTAGATCTCTAAATCTACACTGACTTCAAGTACAGCTGGTGTGAAGAGAATATGAAGTGGCCATTTTAGTTTTAAAGTAAGTCCAAGTTGATCCCAGCTGTTGTGAAATTTTGATTCAGGTTTTTGAGCAGTGGGAAGGACCCCCTTTCAATCTGGAGGATGACGTAGTGTTAACTGGAACTGACATAGGAGTGCTTCATCTTCAATGCCTACTTTAGTCATAGTTTATCTAAAGACAACATTAACATCTACATGAATAAATGGATGAATGAATAAATAAAAAAGAACAGAAGACAGACATATATGATGTTGTGTTGATAATAAATGAGTTAAACTCATAAAGGTATTAGCTATGTATATAAAAAAGTAAAAAGAGTCCATCATGTCTTAATAAAAAGAAATAAACTTGTCCTTCATTATCTGTAAACTATTAATAAGATCTGACTCTTCAACATCAAATAATGGCTGTCTTTGAAGATCAGTCAGTAGATCAGCAAATGTCAATTGATGAGTATGAAGCTGAGTAGCTAGACAATAGATCAATGGATGAATGACTGAATTGATTAATGACTGGATACTCTCTCTCCCTCTCTCTCTCTCTCTCTTTCTCTCACTCTCTCTCTCTCTCACTCTCTCTCTCTCTCTCTCTCCCCTCACCCTCTCCTTTGGCTTCTACAGAATGAACAGGTTCTATGAAGAATTCCTTACAGTCGTCTTTAAGTAGTCCATAAATATCCAACTAGATCGCTGTTTATATAGGACATCATGACATGTTTACAGGAGAATAACAATATGATACATAATACTAAATTATAACTGTTTACATATCCATTTGTCCATTCACACATTACATCCATCAATTTTCCTTTCATATAATGTTTTGACTGATGGTATACCACAATGAGATCTGTCCTATAATAGACTAATTATATGACAATCATGAAGCTAACACAATACTAACTAAATAATACAACATATATAAATTACATTACATTTTAATGCATGTTTAATAGTAGTATCAAATGAGGTAAGAGAAAATGATATATAAAGTCAGAGAGAAAAGAGTTAAAATAATAAATGGATAGATTGATGGACAATGGATGATTGGATAAATAGATAAAAGGATAGATAAGCTGATGGATATATGGATAAATAATGGATAAAGAGATAACACTGACGAATAGACAGATTTAAATTTAATACCTTATCAAATTTATGGTGAATATGTGATAATGGTAAATGATAATCTTTAATACACTACTTTTAAATTTAAAAACTGCATTATTTTACATGTAGAATCGATATTACATGTACTTGTTTTCAACATCAACTATTCTCTAACGATATGGACCTAATACTTGATTTAATCCAATAGCCAGAGCTCATTTATAAAGACTTACATTTATTTTATATAGATATTTAAGTGTTTCTGTTTTATACTCAACTTCATGACTCTTGTTCATTAGCAATAATGTGGTGAATGTCAAAACAGCTGACATTAGTTTCTTAATGAAATTTTGAAGTGTTAAGTAATATGTACTTAATGATACTCTGCTGATCAAATCTACTTCATTTGTTTTTGTAATCTATTTTCCTTTACTGTTTTTACATAATAACTCTAGTTTAAAATTTATCATGTTTTGTTTTACAAGTTAGCCTCTTCATTTGGAGGAACTGTCTATATGATAATATCCATATATACATTAATTGAAAGCACAATTCAAGTGGAATGTTCAAAAGTGTGAATGGATGTACCATCACTTAATAGCCACTATGTTCTACTGTGTAGTAATACAAGTTTTACAATACTAATGTAATAAGATGTATTATGTTAACTGTATTGAGAAGATACTATTCACCTGTTTAAGGTCATCTGCTACTTGACATCACTTGAAAAGCTGCATAATGAAGATATATCTCAGTGATATTAGAATGACAACCATACATTTAATCAATAGAAAACATGTAGTAGAATTGATCAATTTTGTAGTTAGGTCATGTTGTAAACAATATGATGAAACTTACTTTCGTCATAATATATTTGAACAACTGTAAGCTAGTACTTCTCAACTAAATTGAGGATGAAACATTACACTGGTAATGATAACTACCTATAGATATCATGAGTTTCTTTCAGTAGAACAGACAACATTTGAAGTTTTGATGTCATATTCCTTTGTGTTTTCATTCTCATTTGTTTTTATTTAATAGAATATTCATTAATTAAGTTATAGTTTTACTAGTTTAATTGATCAGTCATGGATTGATAATACTGGCAATGCAAACACAGACGGAAATAACACCTAATTAAGCAATCAAATAAGGTAGACATATCTTTCTTTCGTTCAATGTCATTTCAATTTTACTAGCACTATTAAAGTATATAGACATGTCTCTTTTGGTGAGGACCATCCTTTTTTAGGTAGTAATGGCAAAATGGATGTAATGACATATAGTAATATGTAGCTAAACTAGTAATTACTTATTTTTAATATATATATATATATTAATGTTATACCTATAATGTCTAATGAAGATCTAAAATAAGAACTATATTATGATGAATGAATTTATTTCATTTATTACTTAACAATAATATTTTTAACCTGATGTCTCCTGACTGTTCATTGTTTTTAACTCTTAATATGGTATGAGCTAAAACTCCAACCCCATTTATCACCGAAGTCCTTTGGTGTGTCAAGATGATGCAAGAGAATAAACTTTGTTCAAGCTAATACTTTCTCACAAGTACAATGTTAAAAAGAAAGACTGATATATTTACACATTACAAAGACAGTTAAAAGTATTAGGTACACACTTTAAGTAAATGATTGAGAACATTACTAACCTCAATAGATCCAATCCATTTATTTTATCCAAAAAGTAAGTTATGTAAGTTGTTAAAAGTATTAAAATTATTATATTCCAATAAATATGAAATATGCACCAACAACTATAGAGTTAAAATCAAATGAAACTACAAAGTCTACTATATGAATCTACAGAAGAACTACATCCAGTGCAACTCACCTCAAGTCCTGTCTACAGCTGTCAAGAATATATCAAAGCCACATCAAAAGATACAATTGACAATGTGATATTTACGCTAGCTATTTTTTCAAACATAAAACTAATAATTTCTTTGCAGCATTATTTTTTGATTGCCATAAACAATGCAAAAACATATCAAATATTTAATTAATGAACTTTTTTAATTCCATGCATTATCAGCAAGTTTCACTAAAATGTATTTTCTATCTAAAAGTGAACAACAATTTACAATAGACTAATAATTTATAAAAGATATAACAATTTACAATAGATAGAATATTACAAGAGTGAGTAGTTGAATATATAGATGGTGGATGGATAAACAAATGAATATAGATGGATACATAATCCATAGATGACTCTCTCCCATTGTAGGTACTATTTTTGCCTATGGTCAACAGGTACTGGTAAGACATTTGCAATGGCTGGAGAGAATGTACCAGAGACAAGAGGTATTATACCAAAGTTGTTTGCTCATATTTATAGTTAAATTGCTAAAAGTGAAAGACAAGTACAGTATGTAGAATATTAAGATATTCATCTCTTTATCCATCAATGCGTCCACCAAATCTTTCATCTGTCCATCAGTACAACATTCATTCCTCTATCATTTGCATTCATCCATCAATTAAAAATAATAAACAATTCCCAGACAATTATAGGTCAATCATTTACAATCATGTCTATTATGTCATATGACATTGTTTAAATTTGGAGTAAACTAAAAGATGTTACTTCTAAGGAAAAGTATATGAATCTTATATAGAGTAAGTCAGTTGAGCAAATAATAATAATTAAAATGAAGGGGGCAAAATTCATTGCATTTAATATCAAGTTGCATTGAAACCTTTCAAAGATGACACACCATAGTTATTTCTTTCTTTCTGCTTGACTATATCAAATACAAGATTGTATCTGCTTAACCATCAATGTACTTTATAAAAAGATACTGTTGAATATTTGGGAAATTTTTTGGCATGTAAATGTAATTGTAATCACTAGAAATTTTATAATATATTCACTAAAAATCAATTTTACACAAACCTGTATTGTTCTTATCAGATAGTCGCTAACATATATATATATATTAAATTGAATAACCTTATGACTGTCATTTTCTTTCATCCATTTTTAAATAGTTTACATGATGTTAAAAGAAAGAAAAAAGAATGGAGAGTTATGGTGTTTAAGCTATAAAGTACTTTTTTTGTTGTCTTTGTAGACTACTTTGAAACTAACACTACTATGATTACTAATGAAGAATGTGTTTTTTTGTCGTTTTAGTGTTTACATAAATGAAAGTAACATTCAATGTTTTAAAAATAGAACAGTTACTTTATTTGTATTGACTACTTGGGTTTTACTTGCATTAATAACTACCAAGTTTTTATATTAGTGCTTGATACTTACATCCATTATATGATTAATAAGATTCAATAGCAATTATTGTTATTGAATCTTCTTATTAATATAACAACTGTAAACCAACTTTAACAAGCTATTATACCTCATCCTAATTTTGGCATCTTTGAGTAATATTACTCAAAGATGCCAACATTAGGATGAGGTAATAGCTAGATGAAGTTGATTTACATTTTTATAGTATATTAATTAATATAATATGATTAACAGATGAACACTTTCATAATTATGTTGGCAATCAGGCTATCATAACATAAACAAACTCATAAGCTATATGAACATTTCCACCTGGCATTGTCCAAAAGTTTATTTGTATTGGATAAATTATTATAATTAAAAAAAGAATATGCTATTAAAATGTTATCAATTTAAGGATTAGTTTAATAATCAAAAAGTTGAAAGAATTGTTTGCTGCTATTTATATTTATATAAACCAACAGATATATAGATTACATTATCAGGATTGGATGTTTTTATACTAAGAAAAGCTAGATTGGAATTATAGATTTACTTAGTGAAACTACATATGTAGTAACTGAGCAATGTTTTCAATATTGGTTAATAATAAAGAGACTAGTTTACTTTCCTATTTTTAATACAGTGTCCAAAATGTTTTGATACAAACTGAAAATGAAGAAAATGTTATTGTTTTTATTGCCTAGAGTAATATCAGATAGACTATCTGGCAGTATGTTTAGAATAACAACAGTAGCATTTTCATTTTGAATGCACTATGGGATTTATTTTCTGATAATATATATTAGGTATAAAGACAGCAGATATGATGTTTATTTTCAGTCTGCATCAAATAATTTACTAGATACATGCAACCTGTATAATCATTTATTTTACAATCAGTCTAATAATCAATGCTCTAATTTTATGTGCAGGATGCTCAGCTATTGTAGAGTCTATGTTAAAAAAAATTAAATTTGCTATAACAATTAAAATGATGGTAGTTAATTAACATAATGATGCAGAATCCTACACCTGGAGGGATGGCTCACTACCATCTAGGTATTATGTAAAAAAAGGTGTTAGCTCATTGTAATGAATATGTTACCAATGTAGTTACTTCTTTTGTTTGTCAAATTGGAGGATGTGACAGTATTTAATTAAGATGTCATTGTTTGGGAGTTCAGTTCATGAAAAGTACTGCCCTAATATTCCTGTATTGTCTCAATGTGACAATATGTTTATTGGCAGGTTGGTCAATACTTTAGTGTGTATAGTTAAAGTTTAATTAAGGTTTAGAGGGTGTGGTCAGTTTAATAAACACAGTTTAATATAATTTCAATGACAGCTTCCCACCAAATAACTAAAAACAGTGTACAGAAAAAACTGTTACAATAAGTTGTATGATAATAAGCATATTGAAAGTTGATTTGATATTGGTGGTAAGTATATGCAGAGACGTTACTGTTCAATTCTAAACTCATTTTGTAAAACAAAATTGAGGAGACTAATTATCAACAAATATTCGCTGAATTGCTACAGTAATTTATTAATACTTATACTGAAACCAAAAAAATCATTCAATAGATAGTTATTCCCTTGAGTGTATCATTCATGTGTCAACTACTCACTCATATTTTTTCACAATGTCAAGATTTTTTGTCAAATCTCGATCAGTACTGCTAATTCTTATCTGGGATTTCTCTATGTATGCTCATTTAAGTTTTATTAGGAATTTTGCAGCAACTAACTATGTTGAAGATAATAAAGATGCTCATCATATTATCTTTGATATTGGATATTGTCTTGTGTTCTTTTTATTTCCCTTTCTTGGTCTTCTTGCTGATGTAAAATTAGGTAGGTATACATCTATCATTACTGGTGTGTATATGTCATTTTTATCTTGGATGATTGCTGGCTTGGGATTTACTATTAAACCTTTTTTACATTATAATGTTCTGTATTATATAATAAGTGTTGTTACTTATTTGCTACAAGTGATTGGATACTCATGTGTACGATCGAATATTGTCCAATTTAACGTTGATCAAGCAATTGGTGCTTCAGGTGATGAACTAAATGCTATTATATATTGGCACTCACTGAGCGTACCTTCAATTTTTTTCATTGTCATTGTTGGAGAGTGCTTGTTGAGTGAGTTTGTCATAGTATCCTATATATTATCAGGTGTGGCTGTCTCTACAGTTATAATCACAAATTTTCTCTTTAAACATTGGCTAGATACTACATCTCATATTGTCAATCCTGTCAAATTGATTATTAAAGTAATCAACTATGCCAGAAAAAACAAGTATCCCAGGAATCGTAGTGCTTTGACTTATTGGGAGGAGAATTACCCTTCCAGGTTAGACTTAGGTATGGACAAATATGGCGGACCATTTTCAGAGGAACAGGTAGAGAATGTTAAAGTAGTCATACGATTAACACCATTATTTATCTGTATTGTTGGTCTTGTTTGTGCTGAAGATATTGAATGGATTACATATTATAAATCAGATAAAACTCTGTCTTTTTTGACTTGCTTTTTGAACAAAAATTCATTATATACTTCAGTAGCTTTGCCTTTCATTCTCTTCTATCAGTTAATTATAAATTCTTGCTTTTATAAATACATTCCAAGTATGCTTAAACGAATTGGAGTTGGTCTAGTTTTCTCATTATTTACAACAACATATTCTGTTATAATTCTTTTATGTAAGGATCATTTTCTTTTTGACACAACCTCATACAAAGCTGCTATTGTATCACAGTGTATCTATGGAATATCATTTGTTTTTATTTTTCCAACATCCTTAGCATTTACAATAGCTCAATCTCCACATGAAATGAGAGGATTGATGGTTGGATTATGGTATGCAGCACGTGGTGTTGGTTATGTTATCAATGTTAACAGCAAATATCTATTTGCATGTGAAGATGAGAAAAATTGTCAAAGTCTTTATTTCATATTTATGAGTGTGATTATTCTTATTATACTGATAGTGTTTCTGGTACTTGCTAAGTGTTACAAGTTACGTGTGAGAGAAAATGAAGTCAACATACATTTAATAGCTGAAGAACATTATGAGAGATATATGGATCAGGAAGTAATATACAACAATGAATTGGGACTCTCATTTGAAAGTACTGATTGACATATTTTTATAAATATTTTTATTATGTAATCCATTTGTATGGAAGCCTCAGACGGACATTCCAATTTTTAAATACGCCAAGGTTCGTGGAAGAAATAAGAATAAGGAATTGGAATGTCCGTCTGCGGCTTCTGTACATTTGGGTTCTTGAATGCATGTTCTCTTTTATTCCCCCCATTTTATGCTTCACTTTTATATATATAATTTTATTGTTTATATAAACTTCAGATTTATAAACATGATGTGTTGGCTGCTTTGTATTAACTTTATCTTTTTTTGTATTTTTTCTCATCTTGAAAATACTGTCGGCAACCTCAATATTTAATACCTTTGCCTTTTCCAAAAATTTATAGTCCATTTACTGATAACATGTCATTCTCTGATTGGTTTCTAAATAGTCTTATATTTAATCTAATTTATGGAGCTGCTATTCTTGTTGGTTGGGTTTTTATCAAGAAAAGAGAAAAGTCAATCTTTTCTACATTACAGTGCATCTTTACTAATGCAATCTGTCCTTATAAATGCAATGTTTGGTATTGATTGGCCTAAAACTTTACTTCCTCTACAACACTATGTTGGTCCTATGTTACTTCAATCATCACTTCCTCTTGACTCTAGTCTTGTTAAGTGGTTATCAAACCAATCCCCAGACTTTAGGATCATATACATTAGTATGGGTACAACTGGTGAAATGATTGGTATAACTGCTAAAGCTTTAATAGAGCTATCAAAGGACTATGCCATAGTTAGATCATTACATGAATCTAACTGTAACATACTCAAAGATCTTGCAATTAATAAAAATTGGGTCTACATTTTATCTTGGATATCACAGTTAACATACTAAAAGTTATTATAATTGAGTATCAGTGTTTAATAGTAACATATATAGGAAATATCATTAAGAAAGAACTTTAGATAGCAGTAGAAATCCTGTTACATATAACAAAGAAATGAGAACATAACATATTTTATAACTAAAAACTAAAAAAATTCCAAGAATACATACCAGAAGATTATAAACATTTGTAAATAGGAGATGTGCTAGAGGTCACAAAAGTTTTTTGGATCACAAGAAATTCAGATAACAAATGAAGTTATAGATCATTAAATATATACAAACAAGATATATTGAGACATTTTTCTAACAAATTACAATAGTACATCAATGATGGGTCAGGTCAAAGGAGTTATAGGGTTCACAATATCTATTACAAGTTATAGGGCTAACAATAATTATGTATGTGATATTGGGTTCACAATATGTATATCTTATAATATTATGGTACAATTAAGGTTCACAACATGTTTGTGACAGGTTTGTGTACATGCATATTATAGAACATATATGTCAATTAGGTTTTTATAATATAATAATAATGGCACTAGTCTAAAAGGTATCTTTATGTACATGTTATAGGATGAAATGAAGATGTTTATACATGTTATAGGACATAATGAAGGAGTGTGTACATGTTAAAAGATATAATGTAGGGGTTTATACAAGTTATAGGATGTACATGTTGATAATAAGGTATGTCAGGAGTATCAGTAGGCTTAATGGAGAGGTTTTCTATGTATAGAGATAATCATAGAGAGGATCAAAATATACTAGAGAAGACAAGAGGATATGAGACACTGCAATTATAACAAGTGGAAATGCTACATTTTGATGATGGCACAGTGTAGATGTAGATTATGAAAGACCAAAGGACTAGGCATGTAACAAAGAGTCATGCATGTTTCTCTAATATCATTATTGGTTAATAGTAAAGAGGCTAGTTTACTTTTCTGACTTAATTTTGATACAGTGTCCAAAATGGTTTGATACAAACTGAAAATGAACATCAAGTTATTGTTTTTTATTGCCTAGAGTAGTATCAGATGGACTATCTGGCAGTATGTTTAGAATAACAACAGTAGCATTTTCATTTTGAATGCACTATGGTATTTATTTTCTGATAATATATATTATGTTTAAAGACAGTAAATATGATGTTTACTTTCAGTCTGCATCAAATAATTTACTAGATACATGCAACCTGTATAATCATTTATTATATTGGTTAAATCAACCAATCAATTCAATAAAGGTGTTAGGTCATTGTAATAAATATGCAAGGATGTAGTTACTTCTTGTCAAATTGGAGGATGTGATAGCATTTAATTAAGATGTCATTTGTTTGGGAGTTCAGCTCATGAAAAGTACTGTCCTTATTCCTGTGCTGTCTCAATGTGACAATGTGTTTATTAGTAGATTTGTCAATACTTTAATGTGTATAGTTAGTTTAAGTTTAGGGAGTGTGGTCAGTTTAATAAAGATAAGTTTGAATGTAACAGTGTGTTTATTGGCAGGTTGGTTAATACTTTATTTTGTATATTTAAATTTTAAGGTTTAGAGGGTGTGGATCAGTTTAGTAAACATCCTTTTAAAATAATAATATTAGTAATAGCTTCCTGCTAATTAACTAACAATGTGTATAGAAAGTACTGCTACAATAAATAGGATGATAATAAACATATTGAAGTTTGATTGGACATTTGTGGTATGTACATGCACATTACTGTATAAGTTTTAAGCTTCTTTTTAAAACAAGATTGACAGTGTATTAATAAATATTGGTTTTATTGCTTCAGTAATTAATTAACACTCATTCTGAAACCAAAATGATCATTCAATTGATAATTACTCCCTCAAGTAATTTATGTGTCAACTATTCACTCATATTATTTGACAATGTTAAGATTTTCTGTCAGGTCTCGATCAGTACTGCTAATTCTTATCTGGGATTTCTCTATGTATGCTCATTTAAGTTTTGTTAGTAATTTTGGTTCAACTAACTATACTGAAGTTAATAATGAGCCTCATCGTATTATCTTTGATATTGGATATTGTCTTCCTTTCTTTTTATTTCCCTTTATTGGTCTACTTGCTGATATAAAAGTAGGTAGGTATTCATCTATCATTGCTGGTGTGTATCTATCATTTTTATCTTGGATGATTGGTGGCTTGTTGTTTACTATTAAACCTTTTTTACATTATAATGTTCTGTATTATATAATAAGTGGTGTTGGATATTTGCTACAAGTGATTGGATACTCATGTGTACGATCAAATATTGTCCAATTTAACATTGATCAGGCAATTGGTGCTTCAGGTGATGAACTAAGTGCTATTATATATTGGCACTCACTAAGTTTACCTGCAAATTTTTTCGTTGTCGCTATTGGACAGTGCTTAATAAATCAGTTTATCATAGTGTCTTATATATTATCAGGTGTGGCTGTCTCTATAGTCGTTATCACTAACTTTCTCTGCAAACATTGGCTGGATACTACATCTCATATAGTTAATCCTATCAATTTGATTTTTGAAGTACTCAACTATGCTAGGAAAAACAGGTATCCCACGAATCGTAGTGCTTTGACTTATTGGGAGGAGAATCACCCGTCTAGATTGGACCTAGGTAAGGAAAAATATGGCGGACCATTTTCAGAGGAACAGGTAGAGAATGTTAAAGTAGTCATACGATTAACACCATTATTTATCTGTATTATTGGTTTAATTTGTGCTGAAGATATTGAATGGATTACACACTATAATTCAGATGAAACCCTGTCTTTTTTGACTTGCTTTTTGAACAAAAATTCATTATATACTTCAGTAGCTTTACTTTTGATTCTCTTTTATCAGTTAATTATAAATTCTTGCTTTCATAATTACATTCCAAGTATGCTTAAAAGAATTGGAGTTGGACTAGTTTTCTCATTATTTACAACAACATATTCTGTCATAATTCTTGCTTGTAAGGATCATTTTCATTTTGACACAACATCATACAAAGCTGCTATTGTATCTCAAGTATTGTTTGGAATATCATTTGTTTTTATTTTTCCAACATCCTTAGCATTTACAATAGCTCAATCTCCACATGAAATGAGAAGTTTGATGGTTGGATTATGGTATGCAGCACGTGGTGTTGGTTATGTTATTAATCTTAACAGTAAATATTTATTTGCATGTGAAGAAGACACAACATGTCAAAGTCTTTATTATTTCATTGCTAAGAGTGTGATTATTCTTATTATACTGGTAGTATTTCTAGTACTATCTAAGCGTTACAAGTTACGTGTGAGAGAAAATGAAGTCAACATACATTTAATTGCTGAAGAACATTATGAGAGATATATGGATCAGGAGGTAATGTACAACAATGAATTGGGGCTCTCATTTGAGAGTAGTGACTGACAAGTTTTTATAAATATTTCTTTATATAATACATTTGCGTTTTTGAACTTTTGCATCCATGTTCTCTTTTGTTTTCTGTACATTTGGGTTCTTAAATGTATATTCTCTTTTATTCCCCCCATTTTATGGCTTCTTTTTATATATTTAATTATATTGTTTATATAAACTTTAGATGTATAAACATGATGTGTTGGCTACTTTGTACTAACTTCATCTTTGTTTGTATTTTTCTCATCTTGAAAATACTGTCAGTACGATATCACTAATTTTGTCATCTGAGACACTCAATATTTGGTCAAGGCGTAGTTGAACAAAATTACACCAAATCCTACAATATTCAATCAATATTAGAATATAACTAAGACTAAATAGTATCAAATATGGCACTTTATAATCTAAATTACTCTTAATTATAACAGCTAATCCAAATGTATCAAAGACTGAAAACACAAAATGTACACCAGTAATTATAGTCTTATATATATCAGTCCATACATCAGAAAGTATACCAAAGAAGAAATATAAGAAGAATATTCGATATAATCCAAGGTCAAAGAAAATATAATGACTGTTTTTACTATCCACACAGCTGCTGACATATTAGGTATATAGTTGCTACAAAGTTTCGGAGTAAAGTTAAGTGAAATATAATGATCTATACCTAACATATTGGACTCTTTTCTCTTAACATATACTCCATTCATCTTCAAATTTATATAGTAAACAAATTCTTTCAGTGGATGTACATTTGTAGGAACTAAGTAATGTTTTCAATATTGCCTAAATAAAGATGCTAGTTGCTTACTTTTTGACTTAGTTGTTTATACTGAGTCCAAAGTGATTTGATACTAATTGAAAATAATAATTGATACTGATTTTATTTCTAAATTAGTAATTAGATCGACTAATTGGTAGAATATTAAGAATAACAACAATATGTTTCATTTCTAACATATTATGGGAATTATTTTCTGGTGATACATTAGGAATATAAACAGTATGATGTTTACTTGCAGTTTGTTTCAAATAATTTATTACATACATGTAACCTGTATAATAAGTATATTAGTTAAATCAACAAATCAATTTTGCAATTAGTCTAATAACGAATATTCTTGTGTAATGACATGATGCTTAACTATTGTAAAGTCTAATTATATCTACAAAAAATTATTAATTTGATATAACATATAAAATGATTTTGTTTAGTTAGCCTGAGAATACATGCTGAGGGGTATATATGATTCAATACCACCTAGAATTTATGCAATAAATGTGCTAGGTCATTTAATGACCATGCCAGGAATGTAGTTAATCCTATATGCTTGTCAAATTGGACATCCTTTAATTGAAGAATCACCGTTTGTGGGTTTAGCACTTGCAAAGTACTGATCTCTGATTCCTATATTACCTCAATGTGGTAGTTACATTGTGTTTATTAGCAGGTAGGTCAATACTTTAATGTGTATAGTTAATGTTTAGAGTTTAGAGCGTGTTGATCAGTTTCAGTTTAACATATATATCAGTAATGACTTCCTTATTGATAAATAAACACTGTGTACAGAAAATGTTGCTACAATAAATAGAATAATAGGTATATTAAGAGTTGATTGGGTAAATATGCAAGGCCATTACTGTATAATGGTTAAAGTCATTTTTAAGAGAATAACTATCTAATAATACATTGGTTGTATTTGTTGCTTCAATAATTTATTATTAATACTTATACTGAAAGCAAAACAGTTGATAATTATTTCCTTGAGTATAATATATCATTCATGTGTCAACTACTCACTCATATTATTTGACAATGTTAAGATTTTTTGTCAAGTCTCGATCAGTACTGCTAATTCTTATCTGGGATAGAATTATTTATCTGTATTATTGGTCTTATTTGTGCTGAGGATATTAAATGGATCAGTTACTATAAATTAAATGAAAAATTGTCTTTTTTTGATTGCTTTATGTTCAAAAATGCATTACATATATTAGTAGCTTCATTTTTAATTCTCTTCTATCAATTACTGATATATCCTTGTTTTCACAGTTACATTCCAAGTATGCTTAAGAGAATAGGAGTTGGACTAGTTTTCTCATTATTTACAACAATATATTCTGTCGTAATGCTTGCTTTTAAAGACCATTCTCTTTTTGACACATCTTCATACAAAGTTGTTATTGTGTCTCAAGTATTGTATGGAATAGCATTTGCTTTAATTTTGCCAATATCTTTAGAGTTCACGATAGCTCAGTCTCTACAGGAAACCAGAGATTTGATGGTTGGACTGTGGTATGCATCACATGATGTCGGTTATGTTATCAATATTAACAGCAAATATCTGTTTGCACGTGAAGAAGAGGCAACATGTCAAAGTCTTTACTATTTCATAGTTTTTCATTATCTTATTGAAGAATGCTTAATAAATTAGTTTATCATAATGTCCTATATATTATCCAGTGAGGCTGTCTCTATAGTTATTATCACTAACTTTCTGTTTAAACATTGGTTCGATACTACATCTCATATTGTCAATCCTGTCAAATTGATTGTTAACATAATCAACTATGTCAGGAAAAACAAGTATCCCAGGAATCGTAGTGCCTTCACTTATTGGGAGGAGAACTACCTATTCAGGTTAGACTTAGGTATGAACAAATATGGTGGACCATTTTCAGAGGAACAGGTAGAGAATGTTAAAGTAGTCACATGATTAACACCATTATTTATCTGTATTATTGGTCTTGTTTGTGCTGAGGATATTGAATGGAATAGATACTATAAAACAGATGAAACCCTGTCTTTTTTGACTTGCTTTTTGAACAAAAATTCAATACATTCTTCAGTAGCTTTACTTTTGATTTTTTTGTATGAGTTAATTATAAATCCTTGTTTTCATAATTACATTCCCAGTGTGCTTAAAAGAATTACTAGTTTTCTCGTTATTTACAACAACATATTGTGTTATAATTTTTTCTTGTAAGGATCATTTTCTTTTGGACACAACCACATACAAATTTGTTATTATGTCTCAACTATTGCATGGAATATCATTTGCTTTAATTTTGCCAATATCTTTAGAGTTGACGATACCCAGTCTCCACAGGAAACGAGAGGTTTGATTGTTGGACTGTGGTATGCAGCACGTTATGGAATACAAACTACGACAAAAATAAGCGTCCAATTCACGATTATTGCTTATAAAAAAATTCATGATTTTACCGGTAATTCGCATATTCAAAATTCACGATTTTACAGAGAAATTGGCGACTATCATTAAGAATTGCAAATTTACTATAAAATAGTGAATTCATGAATTTCAACAATCTAGAATTCTCGGTAAAATTGTGATTCGAGACGTGGAATAATCACGAATTTACAGTAAAATCGTGAATTGTGAAATATGGTAATCGCGAATTTCCTGTAAAATCGTGTATTTTGAATATACAATATCGTGAATTGGACGCCTATAATAATCGCGAATTGAACCCCTATTATTGTCGTAGACTCGTAGTTCGTATTTCATAATACACAAATATACATTTCAAAACATATTATTATTAGCCTTGCTGTGCGTGGGGGCATAGCGAGGGTTACTGCAGTCTGTCTGTGTGTCTGTTACCCGGGCAAATGGCTTTGAACTGCTATAACTCGGCAAATACGGCACTGGTAACCACCAAACTATAGTTGACGGTAGCAAAACGTTCTTACGAATACTGCCAAAGTCTGAATAATCTTTGAAAAAAGCACAGTTTTCAGTGAAGACTCGAGAATTTAATAATAAAACCCTGCATACAGCTTATGACATTTTCCAAATTTTAAAGTGAGAATTTTTGTAAAAGTACTTCTTTGGAAAGTTATGACAGTTCTACTAACTTTTGGCAGTTATCTTTGTCGATACATAGAGCACGAACTAAAAATACTAGCACCATAGAGTGCAAATTACACAGTAGACGCACTAAAAGGCAAAGCTCTTTTCCCTGAAAAAAAAAGTTGAGTCTAATCATCTCGAGTATCACTTGAGGAAGTCTCTGGATAAGACCGCAGCGAGGTTAAGCACTTTAGTGGATTTCATATTTATTTTGACAAGTCAATGTATTAATAATGACTGTTTGTTGAGATGCGTTAAAAGCATATGATTATATATTGGGTAATATAAAAAAACATAAGTTATTATCATAAAATAGCGTTCATATAATTGTTGCTGCTGCTGATTTAATGATTAAGTATTTAAAGTTTAATCTGTGTACTCAATGGATAGACCCATGTCTCTCCTGTATTTTTTTTCTTGTTCCATATACCTCTCTTGATAAAGTGCGTCAGATTCCTCAGTTATCAAAGGTTTGTAAACTTCATTCTTTCTTCTTCGCAGTTTATAACGTTTAGCCAGTATCAGAAAACATATCAGTATGACAAGTACTATTGCACTTATTAATACATAGTAGTAAGGACTTTGACATATATCATTTCCTGTACATTTAAAAGGATACTTGCCATTGATATTAATGACATAGCCAACTCCAAATGCTCCAAACCATAGACCAAGTATGAACCCTCTCATTTTATTTGGGGACTGAGCTAAGAAGAATTCTAATGATGTTGGCAAAATTAAGGCAATTGATATTCCAATTAAAATTTGAGGGACAATAATAGCTTTATATAAAGTAAGGTGCAGGTGTAGATGATCTTGGCAAACAAAAAGGATAACATAATACAGTGCAGAGAGAAAAGCAAACATTAGTCCCAGACCAATTCTCTTAAGCATACTAGGAATGCATTTAAAGAAACACGGATATATCACGAATACATGTAGTAGAATAAGAATTGATGAAAAAAGAGAACTTAATATATTGCTATAAAATATTGAAGAAACGATTTGGGAATTTTGAGCCTTAGAATAAAATGTATTCCATGATATTTCTCTTATGCAACATAAACCAATTACACAAATTAGTAATGGTGTTAATTTTAGCACTGTTTTTACATCCTCTATCTCATCCTCAGGGAAAGGCCCACCATACTTTTCCTTACCTAAATCTAATCATGAAGGGTTGTCCTCTTCCCAGTTAGTCAAGGCGCTACGATTTCGGGGGTACTTATTCTTCCTAGCATAGTTGAGTACTTTAACAATTAGTTTGACTGGATTGAAAATGTGAGGTACAGTATCTAACCAATGATTGAAGAGAAAGTTACTAATAATGACTGCAGACATGGCCACACCAGATAATGCATAGGACACAATCATATACTCCTTTATCACAATCTGTCCAAGTTCAACAATTATATAAACCATTGGAATGCACACTGAATGCCAATAAATAATAGCGCTAAGTTCATCAGTGGAAGACTCTACTGATTGATCAATACTAAATTGTACAATATTGGACCGAACACTGCAGTACCCAATTATTTGAAAAAGGTAGCAAAAAGCTATTAAATATAAATGGAGTGGGTAGAAAGAAAGATATACATTAACAATGATAATCAAACCTCCAATTATCCAAGTAACAAATAGTAAATAAGTGCCAGTAATAATAGTCTTATATCGACCTATCTTTATGTCAGCAAGTAGGGTAAAGAGAGGAAATGAAAGAAAAGCTAAGCAATATGTTATGTCAAAGAAAATATAATTTTTTCTGCTATAGTTGACATAACTGTTAAAGAAACTGGATGTTATAGCACTTCGAATTAGTGCCACATGAGCATACATCAAAATATCCCAAAGAATAATTAACATTACAGACTTTGAAGGGATACATTGAACTTTTCTCTTGCAACAACTGAACATATTTTAGCTGTACAAATGTCTTCTCGATTCCCTCTGACAGTCAGCACTGGTTGTTTTGCTAGTTTTGTTTATAATTGATAATTTGGCTTTACTTTCAGTGTTATTATGATCACAGTTTCCATGTATACTTAGATTTATTTACAATGATCAATGTTTTCATGATATACGTCTTTTGTCAATTATCCTGTTAAATTTTGTTGAGTAGTGTATAGAGTTAATTATTGTGTGTTGCAAACGAATTTATTTTGTTGTTTTTTCAATTACCATTGACTGCATTGTTTGATCTTGCTACATTTACTAATATTTTGATAAACTGGTAATTAATGTGATTCAATAACAATACAGTATGGTTAGCAGTACAAACATATTATGTATACTTAGTGTATAGTATTGAATAAACAATTCCTCTAGAGTTTGTTTTTATTTTGTTGGCTATATATACTGAGCGAATGAAAATTTTATAACTGTGTTTAATTTATTTTGATATATGTATGACAAATTCTGTTCGTAAACATGTGCTAATGTGGTGTGACATGAACTCGTGAAGTAAACATGACTGTGTTGAAGCAAAAACAAAAGTGCGAAAGTACAACAAAAAAGTGCATACATACAGAGTATTGATATTCTCTTTGAAATATATAGTACTTTTACACCATATGATAAGAGCATTTATTTGTTGATGTAATCTGTAGTCCATATGACACATTCAACATATTACCTGAGGCAAAATATGAAAGTTAGTTTGTGTCACAATCTAACTTTCATATTTTGCCTCAGGTGATATGTTGAATGTGATTGGGTTGGTGGTTTATTGATATAAAAAAACTCCCCAACTTCTCTAGAAAACAAAACAGCAGTCTTTCTGCAATAGGTAAAGTCTTCTCTAGCTAATATTTAATTATGTAAAATTATTGTGAAAGAGAGAAACATATTTGTAGCATTTTGTCTAGCTGTGTATGGTACATATTGTCTTGTACTGATGTCCAATTTCATATTATCAATAGATTGCTCATACTTTATTAAGGAAACTTGTATTATTCCTTCACTTTCATGAGCAGTGATATTTCCAGTCTCAAATTGGACAATGACAGCTGATGTAAAGATAATAATAAATCTGACATGTAAACAATAGATACTTCTCTTCTTGTGAGGTAGGATGGTCAGCAACATTATTATTTGTAAGAAAAGTTTCATTGCCAGAAATTTGTTGAATTTCTGCAATTCTTGATTTGGCCTAATTATAATTATTCCAAATATGGTAATATTTTTTTTATTTTCACAAGTATCTTTTGAGATTGATTTTTAGGATATGCTTCTCCATCAGTTACAAAAATAATTATGTCTCGTGTCTCAGGTCATCCAGTTTCAGTTTCTTGAAGAGCTAATTTCAAAGCATTTAAATGATGTGTGAAAGTGCCTCTATTTCTGCGAAAGTTAGTTTTGTCAATAGCATCTTTGTCTAAGAATTCACAGAGTCCAATATTAACTTGAATTTTGTTTACATTACTAAATCATTATCATTCAGATGTTTGTAGTTGTTTCACTGATGGTTGGATACTGCCTTAAGAAATTGAAAGCAAACAATTCAAGCATATATGTTCTTGAAAGATAAGATTAACTTACTATCAGTTTTATCTGAACCAGCTTGAGGTAATACTCTCGGACTAAACATTATAGGAATACCTACACCAATGCCTGTAATTACCAACTACTTGGGCACACAGTAACTTCACCAACATTTTCAAATACAGTAACATTGTCTTTCCCAATTACTGTTTAAACAGTCAAAAAACTATGTGTATACGTACATACATAATATATATAATTTGTTATCATTAATATACTATATAATATTAATTCATTTATATATAATATACATCGTTTGGCCTATGTATCCATCCATGGATTATTATTAAAGTAGGCAACAACATTTATTTGTTTATATTATTTGTTCAGTATATATTATTATTTTCAACATCTAATTATTCTTGATTTAGAATTAATAATGCATTTTGGGAGCTTTTTGAGATACACAATTAGTAATATATGAGTAATATTAATATAATATTTGTAATTCTTCTTTCAATGTTGACAATGGCATTGCAGAAACAAATCTATTAAAATGAAGATAACAAAACCTCTGATCATGATGAATGCAGTTTTTAGAACACATTTTTGTTATCAAATGATGTCTTATTCATGTTCTTGCTTATATTAATGTGTTGACTAAATATAACGTTATTTCTATGCATAGTAGTATTGTAGCATAATTAATGATCTATTACCAATAAAGGACTATTATTGTTGTATCATTACAACTAATGTGATGTCACTAGTTAGACTATCATGTATAGCAGAAGCAATAATAATGTAAGACAGCTATGCTTCTCTTTTATATGTTTTAGTATCCACATGATCATGTATGTATAACTGTAATATCTGGTGTTACTGCTTATATAGCTGCTGTCACAATTGTATTATTAAATTTTCAAGAATATGCTTTAAATTAGTTAAGAGTATTTCATGTTGTCGTGTTTAGTGTATAACTGACAAGACAACCTGTATTAATGACTGACAAGATAACCTGTATTAATGACTGACAAGACAACCTGTATTAATGACTGACAAGATAACCTGTATTAATGACCGAAAAGACAACCTAATGACTGACAAGACAACCTGTATTAAAGTGTATGTACAAAATAACCTATTGTCATAGCTGCTATATGGAAGAATTATACTCCAAAGCTATTGATCAGTGATAACACAGAGAGATAATGTTAAAACAAAAACAAAATGATCTTAGTAATTGGCACCAATACTAACATTTAATAAACGACTACATGACAAGTTGCCTAATGTTGAGTATGAGACACAAGTAGTCAACAATAATTTACCACTGATTACAGAGATAAATTATGTTAACACAAAACCTAAAGAATCTTAGCAATTTGAACATATAACTAGCTGATCATGCAGTGTGTATTTATTATTCATTGGGTATTGATGTACTTTTACTCTTACATACACCTGTTTACCATGCGTGTATTTCCCCTTATAATGGTGATTCTATTGTATGTTGTGTATATTTCTTTTCTCTTTGATATAATGACTCAGACTCTATTCAGTAATCAGCATCATAGGTATTAAAGTGGTGATGAAAGAGTTAAATTTCAATAATAAACAATTCTACATAGACTACCAACAAGAGGACACATACAGCTCGAAGCATTCATCATAATTGCAAGATTAAACCTCAATATAGAGAACAAAAATATATTTGACATTTCCAAATGAAGAAATGCACTACCTTATTTATTAATGATTTTGTATACTAGAGAAAACTATGTAATGTCAATAGTATCCGCACAAATGATTTTCATTATATTGATATTTATAATGATAGTGTTTTGAATATATCCATGAAAATTCTAATTGATTGGATATAAAAAACTGCTCACACAATTACTGCATAACTGCCAAATGTCTATTGGAATATTAGTTAATAAAACAATATGACATTTACTGCTTCTTATTATATTGTATATATGTAAAATGAATAACCATGGTTTGCTTGAATCAACTAATTTAATTATTAGTGAATTATTATATATTGATATTGATGTTTTGGGTTATATTTTGTACTTAGCAACGTTTTAAACTTGGTAGTCATAATAAGCACGAATTGTTTAAGTTGTCTTAATTTAAATACTTTGCATGGTTTATTCCATACATACACTTACTGCAATTGTTTAGGCTATCATCACAATAGTCCTACCCAATAACATCAATTTTTAATATATAGCTTTCATTAATTGAAACTAAAGATATTACATTTATATGTAATATGGCTCATTAATATATATACACATTTTCTTAATTCAAAGCTCTATATAAATATAAATTAGAAATAAAAAATTGAACAACTTTTATCTCTAAAATTTAATTTAATTTATTACATTGACAATTGCTTTATTGTTGACAGCAATAAGCGAATGTATAATTGAGTCTGAAAAACTCTTCCTAATTAGAGAGGTTGTTCCTGTTATATGTCAGTTATTGATAAATTATATTATTATTATAATACCTAACTATTATATATAATATATTCATAAATATTGAAGTAACTTATGCAAACATAACATAACAAATAACAAACATTCTCATCATTGATGTGACATGTGTACATAGTTAGTGATAACCTCTATGATCAAGTGTCATTATTAACTTTGGGAATCATTTGAAAATCTTGTATTTATTATTTAAGTGATTGCTGATAAATATTCTAATGACTGTATATCTTTCCATTGGCTCGTTCTTCTATATTCACACTGTAAAAATTAACATTTAATTTGTACTTTACATAAATAGATTACTATGGAATATAGAGTTCTTGTGAATTACTCATTATATAATTTGTTGGTATGTTGTACTTTTACATAGTAACAAATGTGAGTAATTCACGTGAATTCTAGATTCCATAGTAATCTACACATGTAAGGTACAAATTAGTTGATAACATATTTTTACAATTCTTGAACTGACACAAACAGTTAATGAAACATTACCTTCAAAGTACATTGATGTGGAAAGCAGGCCCATACACAGACTTTAGAAAAGGGGGTGGACATGTGGCATGAGTTAGGTTGTGTATATGTATCCATACAGCGTGCAGAAAGACGTGAATTTATTACAGTAACAGAACAATAAAATTCAAAATATTATTATCAATCAGTGGTCCATACCTAAGTATTAACAGTTATACCTCCCTGATCAGATGCATACTTGCAACCCCCCCCCCCCCTGGGTACAGGCCTGGAAAGTATCTTGTGTTAGTCTGTATGTTCTAAGTACAGTTCCTTTTCTTATTACAATCTTTAATACTCACATAGGCTGCTATAATAAGTCTCTACTATTATAAGCAATGACATATATTACATTTTACCAGATAATCTATAAATTTTACAGTATGAGTAGTCAGATGACCGTATTATGAATAAATTGTTTTTTTTCTGTAACTATTCTCTTTTATGCATGTTTCAATGGCTCAGCTTATTCACTACGTATACTTCTTGTCTAGGTTATCATATTAGTCCTACCAAATAATATCATCTTTTCATATGTGTTTCTCATTAATTGGAACTAAATATATGATACTTGTATGTGGTGTGGTTCACTAATATGGATGTATGTTTTATTAAGTGTTGGGGCAATGTTATAGCATACAAATTAATTGTAAATTACACAATTTTCTTCTTTCAAAAATTAATTATATTTTATGCAAATATTAAAATTTAGGCAACTTTTTAAAAATATGCAAACTTGGCTAAAGTTAAAACAAAAAGCAAGTCTCTATGGTTATTGGTATTTACTGCTAGAGTTATCAACGAGAGGGGTTGACACTTACTGTACATCCATTGATAATCCATTTAATAGATGCAATGGTTACATCTCCTTTTTTAAGAGATACTTGCTGGGGCTCATATCCAGAGTAGTCAGTAATAATCTCATAAAGCACAGATAGATGGGAATAACAGTTAGCAGAGATTATTTTCAATAACTTTAATAGTCTGCTCAGCATCATCTCGTTTGGATTAAAAATATTGATGTAAGGATTTTGAAATTCCCAGGAAGATGTACAGGTATAAAACAGGTTGATTGGAGAAGGAGTCAGTTTATTCTGATGATAACTTTTAGATACCTTTACATGTATTCCTTTAGTAAGACAAACAAGATAGAGGGTCACTCCATCATGGATAGCAGGGTAATTGGCTAAGACAAATGGTTTACCTTCTACATCCCAATCTTCAAGAACTGTGTCACCCACGGTTAATCTCTGTTTATAAGTTGGTATAGCATGAGTATCGTATATTGATTCACGAACTTTATAAACTGGAGTTAAAGATGATGTTTTAAAATTCAAGGTTCTCTTTGAACCATCAAGTTGTTGAATATAAACTGTCCATGCACCTTTCCAATCACAGTTCAATCTGTGATAGCTTACTTTACTCATAAATTCTTGAGAACTTAAAGCTGGAACATAAAATGACCTATTTATTGATATCTTATGATCTGGTCTTTCAATGCTGACTTTTTTTTTAAAAAGTAACTGTCATTGTACATCCATCAGTAATTGCAGAACATTCATTTAACTTAAGCTCAGACATATCTTTTTTGATAATAGTTCCATCAATAGCCAAAATATGATCGTAACATTTTTGAAAACCTACTTTGCTACTAATATATTCGTGTAATATAGAAATGGTCCAACTATCTAGTTCACTCTTAGGAATCTCCACACGTACATTCACTTTACTATCAGGTCGGTATACATTAATTATAAAAGGCTTTCTTACAAGACATAATGCCATGCCATTATCCATTCCTTGGCATTCAATAAGTAGTTTACCTTCTGGTAGTGGTATTTCTTGACAGTAAAGGGTCTGCTCACTAACAGGTATGCTCGTTTTCTTCTCCACTTCTTCTTTGAGTTGAGTAACAGTAGATTTGTAGGGGAAAGAAAGTAGGAAAGGCTCTTCAATATCACCACAAAGTATTATATTCCAACAAATATCAGAAGTCAGCAAGGCAGCAGATTGGACAGCCATGGATACACTCTACTAACACTCTAGCCTCACTTGGAATGTTATTAAAGTGGTTATATTAGGAATGCAAGGCTAACTTCAACTATATCTCCATTAATGTATCAGATAGCCACGCCTTATTAAAGTTATTTGTGGTTTCAAGATTCAGATAGGGTGGAGCTAGAGTTGCATACCAAGGTATCAACATTGAGTGTAGGACAGAACACTCCATCGTTTAGCTGATATATTAAAAATGATAGCCAATTCATTTTTAAAAAAAACTTGTTTTATAAATTTAATTGATTGATTTTAATCCTTTCTTAAAAAAGCATGTTGAAGCTTGAAATTTGAATCATACTTTGTATTTTTCAAAGATTGTTATTATAGAATACTATATTGTAGTATTAAAACTTTCCTATAAGGAAGTCATATATTATGTTGAATGATATTTATTGAGCTGCAATAAAACAACATTTTCCATAATATAAATATATGAATGAATCAATATTGCTTTATGTAGTTTAATGGTTGCTGAGACTTGTATGGAACTGTTGTGATGCCTACTGGGTGCTTTTTGTTTGAATGATAAATTTCTGAATGTTCCAGACTGGATAGAATGTGAACAAATATCATTAAATCTATCTCATCATGTCTATGGTGTTATTAAATTAACAATAATATTTTAACCTGACAAGTATAATTGTTAATGTTTACTAGTCAAGTAGTATATCAATTGTTACTGAAAAATAATTCAACAAAATTTAAAGGTTTGATAAATAAATGTACTAATAAAATAAATTTTTGAATAAATATGATCATGTGCGCTGTTTCTAATACTGGTCATGTATAAATTGTGATATCAGTCCAGACTATAACGTCCATAAACATACATTTTTATCTTTAATGGTATGTGCGTCATTTTTATAATTAAGTGACCTGTTCTATTGCTTAGAAGCTTTATAAATTTAAGAGTATCACCTAAGTAAGGAAAGCATCAACAATTCATTTGAAAGGCTAGCAAATGCAGACAGTATTCCATTCTGTATTTAAGTCTTTAATATATTGAATTTAACTTGACAGGAAGTATCTCTATTGATAGAGTTACAACATAGATCATTTTTATTATTGTAAGACCTTTGAATAAATGATAGATGCCTTTAATTATTACTCTACAAAATTGATATAAATTGAAAAAAAATTTTTTAGATCTCAAATAGCTAGATATATGATCACATTCTAATACAATATAATACTAATAAATAATAATTGCACAGAGTACTGACTATTGTATTTTTTTTACCTTCACTGGTAAATTCTGGCATTAACATGAGTATCAGTACCTTTTTTTACTGTGTATTTTACACATGCAGACACATGTATATATATGCATCTTGTTTCTAGTAAAATATTTATTTTTAAAGAACTACAAACTCTACAGAATTATTAAATTTTTAGTAACAGTATATCATACAACTAGACAAAACAACAAAAATTTAAGCAAATATTGAAAAGTAAAAGTTGATAGTTATTATGCTCTGTTTCCATTCTTTCCCAGTTTAGCAGAACACATGATGCTCTATTAAATAACTAGGGTAATGTATGCAACAAGAATGATGCCAAAAGCCACAATCCAAGTCACCATAGCACCAATGTTGAAACTAAGGGCAATGCGACCATATGATAGAGCAGTATCAACATCACCTCTTTTATAGGCATCATGGGACTATAAAAAAATCAAACTTCAATAGCTTAATAACAAGTCAGGCAGATATTACATTATGCATTATATATCAGCATACCACAATTGAAAAGATAAGGGCAGGAACTGTACAAATAAGACCATATGTTCCAAACAGTATGCTCAATACTGTGAGTGCAATAGACATTATCAAGTAATGATCACCAACAGCACGAGATGTTATGGTTGTAACAGTAGGTTGCTCCTGAATTGTAGCTATGTCGCCATAATATACAGTATGTGGATTATCATCTATTGTAAAGTAGTAAAGATTATTTTATTATCAAATTTATGGGACATACCATTGAAATGTTGTGGTGTTGGATAATGTCCAACTGATAGTGAAGGAGGTAAAGATCCCTAAGTATATATGCATGATATTTAATATAAAACAAAATCTATTAATGCATTCTTACACACACATATATAATGTATACATATATATATATATTATTTATATACACACTAAATTAATATGTTTATATTTCATATCACTTACAGATTTTGTTGACGATGGATTAGCACTACCTAAGAAAAAAGTCAAAAAAGTTTATTCAACAGGAAGTGCATACATGTTTGTTTGTGCAATTTTAATTAATTAAATACTATATATGGCTCCTGGCCAAGGAAATTTGGACTAACTGTAAAAGCAAATTTAATTAACTTAAACAATTAAAGAGTTAGTACCCAATGGAGGCAATACTGAATACAATTTTCTAGCTTTGTAACTAAAGGTCTAAACAAGAAAACAAGTAGGAAGTTTAATTTATGTAATACAACTAATAGAGTCTTTATCATAACATAATTGTCAAATATTATTGAAGTAAAATAATCATCTACTCAATATTCAAATAAAATTTCATAGAATCTTCTATTTAAATTATACCCAAAGCACATTCACAGTTTCTTATATAAAGCGTTTATATTATATATTTGAGTTTATAGTGTAGTCTCACGAGCCAGAAGGAATCCCTATGCTTGAGCAAAAGACGGTCTATCGTTAATCATAGAGTTTAAGTCTGATATTTATCGTGTGTTTTGATTAAATCATATCCAATTATATAGAAATGTTATATATAACATTAATAATTACTTACTTTCCATTAAAGCTGCTGTGAGGGGTAAGAAGACGCAATGTTAGTCTTAAACTTAGTATGGACTGCCTGACTATTATGCTATTACGTAATCTCAAAATAAAGCCCTCGTAGGCTTTCCCCTATTACAACATAGTAGTCATTCCTCTACATGAAAATTTGTTGTAATGTGAACAGTCATACAATATTTAAATTTGTTTAATTTAATTAAGTTGGAGTATCTCACACCAATTTTTATAGCACTAAGCAATTAAATAAAAAAATTAGATTATCATCAAATGTTGCTGTTTTTAATAATATGTGCTATCTTTAAACAGCTTCTTTATGATTATTATATTCAAAATAAGCTTGCAACTGAGCTAAAAGCTTATAACATTTGTGATCAAACATTGTTAATCACTTTATAATTGATATTAAAATAAGGCAGCCTGCAAAAAAGTAATGTATACATAGTTAAGTTTAAAATATATATACTTCTGATATGTTTATATAGATAGACTGCTAATCTCAATTATGTTGCTTCTTATTATTCCCAGGAATATTTGTTTAACACAATCATTACAACAAGAATAAAAAAAATAAATAAGTTATATAGCAACAATTATAGCAAGTGATCTTAACTATTGCATTATATTTAATACACTCTTCGATATGAATGTATGCATAAATTATATACAATAAAAATCTTTTTTGTTTAATACTAATACAAGAAAAATCATTCAAGTCTTTTAAAATAATATTAACAACACTTGTAAAATCAATGTACACACTAAATATATGCAAATCCTGACAAAAAAATAAATCACTCCATATACAATGTTAAATACTTCAATATGTTACACTTTTAGTTGTTTTAGCTGTTCTAAGATTTGAATAATATTTGGATGACCTTGACCATCTTGGTTAAGTCACCTTTGTATTAAAGAGGACATAGAAGACTATAACACTCTACTAGCTTGTTGTTCTCTCTCCATAACTGACACAGCAGGTGGACAATGTAAGATCATATCTGTGCACATCCATTGCCAGTACATGATCATTTGGAAAACGTGACTCTGGTGCAGCATAGGCTGGATTTCCTGACATATCCGTCTTTGCTTGTTGTTAGTAATTAGCTGTTCATAATCAGTTACTTTAGTTTTGAAGCTCTCCCCTACAGATTGTTCTAACAGGACATTAGGACTACTAATATCCCTATTTATAATAAGGCTGAATTTCAAGTAAAGTAGTTCAGAGTTGAAGCAACATCTTGACTGATTCCAAGTATATGAGTTTGTGTCAATGCTATCTTTTGGAACTGCTTATAAATACTATAGTGGCCATAATCTCTGTGAGGATAATGGGTGTACCCACACTAGTAACTCCAATAAATTAGACAAGATTAGGATACTGTACTCTAGAAGCAATATCCATTTCTCTAAAGAAAGATCACATGTATAGTCTGAGATGATAAAACCATGAAGAGACTTAGCAGCTACTCTTAGACTTCGGAGCATAGCCACTTTAACTTTACCATATGATCTATTACCTAAAATTTCCTGTGTATAGTTGTAAATGGTAATAAATTATTTTATGATAAGATCACAATACACTGTAAACCTAGTGAACATACTTAAAAAAGAATGTCTGATAGTACATTTATAGATAATTATCATCATCTTAACTGATAATGAAATGACACATTATAGTTATATTATAATTATTGTTATTTTATTACATAATCATATTACACAGCATCTCAAGAATCAAACAAACAATCTGAGCTATCACCTCCTGGATGGGAAAGTAGAGTTTCACCTGATGGATGTATCTATTATGCTGATCATAACACTTGGAAGAAACCTCCTGTAGAAGCTATTGCCCATGTCTCATTATGTCAAAACAGACGATAGTAAATTGAAATTAAAGTTGGAGATGTTATCAAAGATGCTGTTAACGTATGCATGCAGAGACTTTCATCCATTTACATCTGCTGAACATTTCCATTTTTACAGGTTGATGAAGAGTGGTACATAGAAACCCTTAATAGAGTCCTTGGAATGTTTCCCAGGAGAATCGTTAAACCATCTCAACCTTCTCTTTCTAATCTAAGAAAATCTTCTTAATTGTAACATCATTATTGTTGATAGTCTTATGGAGATGTTTGTCAGTCGCCATGATAGTACTGCATAATATTGAAGAGGATAATATAAGGAAATTCATAACAATTTATTGATAAGGCATCTCCCTTTTAAACAATTTAAAGACATTAAAATGATGTCAGTATATGATGTTAGCGCATTATGTCACATGTTCATCACATAACATTATATATTATATAATATCATTATTTACAAAGATTATATGCAAGTATTAAGCATTTATCATATACTTTTCATCATAACACATCAACTGAAGTAGATCGACCCAAACATACTATCAGCTATAGCCAGATACTCCCTGACCAATTAATTATGGATTTCTTTATGTATGTGTGTATCTTGTGCTTGATTAATATTAACAGTTTATTTACTTGGCACTATTGTATTAATTAAAAAAATTTACAATGTTATTTAGTGTAATTCAGTACCAACGCATTTACTGTTCATACAATGTAACATAACAACAGTTATTATACTAGTGGATTTATACATTTAGTAATAATTCCTATAATTCTTCTGAGTTGTTACATCTAATGTTGTAATTTCTCATTCCAGACAGTTTTTGAAGGGTTAAATTCATTAGTTAATGAAGTTAAAATCATAATCAAATGTTTCTGTTATATGGCATTCTCTAGAGTAAAAATTCATATTAATACTGATATGATTAAAGCTTATATCAATTGTAAAAAAGAATTGCATCAGTGAAGCACACAAGGTGATAGTAGTTACCAGTTTGACTCAGCTGCATTCAACCTCATGTTGCATCAACTATATTATAGCATGAATCAGTGATTTCTAGTTTTTACAGACCAATGTACTAGCTAATAGAATTATCTATATTTAAACATGTTGAAAGAAGCATGTATAAAATCCATTTATTTCAATTCTTTCATCTCCATGTACTTAAATATGCTTTGTCATATAACCATGCAGTTCAAATTATTAATATGAATATACCAATATAGACACATACAAAGAGAGTTTTTGTGTCATACAAAATTATAATTAAAATGTTATGACAACCAACTATTCCCACTTATAAAGCAGCACTTTGGTTCAATAGTAACTGAAAATAATTTTATCTTAAGAATTTAGACTATCATTATTATATATAACATGTGCTGTTTGTCAACATGTATAGACAGTTACAACTATGTAATACACTCTATAATATATAATAGAGGTACATATGCAACATTTTTTAGTTAAGAATGATGAAAATACCAAGTAGCATACCAAAAAGAAGATACCACTGTTTTAATTGTCAACCAGTAGTACTCATTATTCTCTGGGGTGCCTTAATGAATGCTCATATCTACTTATTATTGTCAACGAACACTACTGATATCAATTCTGGACATACACTAGCTGATTATAATCACATTTTCTTTTATCTCCAATATTGCCTAATATTTCTTTCATTCCCATTTTTTGGTCTGCTAGCTGATGTAAAGACAGGTAGATATATGACTATTATCACTGGCGTATATTTCTCATTCATGTCTTGGATAATCAGTGGATTAACATTAATTGCTGATTTATAGTTTCATTTAAAACCCCTATATTTATCATTACTATCATTATCTTCATTTTTACAATTCATTGGATACTGTAGTGTTCGCTCTAACATTGTTCAATATAATATTGATCAATCAGTGGGTGCTTCAGCTGATGAATTAAGTGCTATCATATATTGACACTTTATCAATAAACCGTTAATCAATTTTTTTATAGGAGTTGGACAGTGTCTGATTAAAGATATAAAGTTTTTAATAGTAACATACGTACTATCAGGTATTGCTGTGTCTGGAGTCATCGTGAGTAATTTTTTCCTCAAACACTGGTTGGATACTACACATTATAATATTAATCCTGTCAAAGTAATTGCTAAGGTACTAAACTATGCTAGAAAGAATAAGTACCCAAGAAATCGTAGTGCCTTGACTTACTGGGAGGAAAATTATCCTTCACGGCTAGACTTAGGTAAAGAGAAATATGGAGGACCTTTCTATGAGGAGCAAGTAGAAAATGTCAAGACTATTCTACGACTGATACCATTGCTCATTTGTATAGTAGGAGGTCATTTATTTGATGATGTTAAATGGACAAGTTACTTTTCTCATGTTGCAAATGAAATTGATTTAGCATTTTTTTCATGTGCTATATTTAAAAATATGGTGACTAATTTAGTCACTGCAGTTTTCCTATTTCTTTATCAACTTGTCATTTATCGATGATCTTAATTGTAAGTACATTCCTAGTATGTTAAAAAGGATTGGTATAGGATTGGCATTTGCAGTATCAACTCCAATTTTCTATCTCGTTCTTTTAATCGCTAAAAATCATTTGAATACCTATAATGTTCAATATATCATCCCACAATTTTGGAGTGCATTTGCTTATATTTTAATTGTTCCTACATCTTTTGAGTTCACAGTAGCTCAGTCTCCACAAGAAATGAGAGGATTTACGATTGGACTATCATTTACTGCAACAGGACTTAGTTTAGCTATTAATTATATTAGTGAATACATATTCTTATCATGTACTGATAAATTTTATTGTCAAAACATTTACTTTCATCTATTCAAAAGTGTGATTGCTTTCATAATCTTTATTGTGTTCCTAATACTAGCTAAACATTACAAGTTGTGGGTGAGAGAAAATGAAATCAACATACATTTAATAACTGAGCAACATTGCGAGAGATATATGGACCAGGAGGAAGAGTACAAAAAAAAATGGGACAACAGAGTGTACAAGTTCCAATTATAATTAATATTGATGAATTCAATGACTAATAACACAAATAAATAATGATGGTCATTGATCAAGGATCCTAGATAACCACAATCATCCCTTCTAAATGTCGGAGCAAAAAGAATATCCATAATCATCAGAAGCATGATGAAGTTTTTCCAGTATTTGTTCTCAACATGGACTTTATCACCAATAGCTAATGGCAAAAAACGTCCAAGTGTCCACATTTGTGATGCTATTAATTAAAATATTAATAAAAATTAATAAATGATTAGAATTTTACTTCCTCACTATTTTGCTTCAGCGAACCTTCGGATGACAAACAAGATTGTTCGAGTGGAGATGGTATATTTTCATTCATATATTGTAAGTTAAGAAGTTTAAACCTGCTATTTAGCAGGTCTATGGTGAACAACTTTAAGTCACAAATTAACATCTACTTATACTTAAAGATAACTACATACTTATACACAGTACACATTACTTGCAACATATTCTTCATTTCTAGGGGCAAAACACCTTCTAAAACATCATGCATCATGTCTGGTATCATAGACCCTTCTGCAAAAGAAAAATATGACAATGCCTCCAGTGGTGAGTAACAATTTATTCAAAAAACTGTAGAATAAGGATTAGCTATTTCAGGAATATTTTCTATGAGATCACAATGATGGGAATATGAATGTGCTGTCCGTAACATGAAACACCTTTCAAGAAATTGAACCACTACCATAATAAACAGTATACAAGTATTTACATGTACCTTGCACTGTATATCTGAGTCAGTAGCTAAACAATGTCTGCACACACGAAAAGAGGAACCACCCATTTTAAACCCACCAACTTCCTGACTTCCAAGGTTGCCAGCTGAACAAACAACAAGGCATGCTTTTAATGGCATTGAAATCTCTTCAAAATAAATACCCTGAATAAAGTACAGAGTAGATCTATTGATACTTAAATTAAACAAAGCTTACCCTCTCCAATTCCTGAAGATCTTTAAGGAAGTACGTAAGAATGACGTCCATCCCATACTTTCTTAGTAATATAGACTTTACCAATACCAAGAGTTGAATTGTAGATGTTCGACATCTAAACTTTGGATGTAAGTTTCCTAATTTAAAATAGAATGCTCTTGAGAATGAAAGTAAACTGTGTGATCATCACTTATGTACATTGAGCAATATTATTGTCTTGAAATAGCTAATGTACATGTACATGTACCTGTGTGCTCAACTAGAGATGAACAGTTCTCTTGGAACATTTCATTTCACTCTGAAGACATTCAAATTCCTTAATCTCTAAAGCCAGCCCCTCAACCCAACCCCTGTATTTATCAACCATACAATCTTGTAGCAGTCTTACTTTGTTCCGAAGACTTTATCTTATTACTAAAAGGTCTGCCCTATTTAAAGTAGACCATCATTGTATACAATCACTAGACTGGCACTAATTGACTGCCCTATTAAAATGTTACCACTTTAAAGACACTATCCTACTTCTAAAGTCACTACCCTTTTCGAAATAGACTCTTATTTGCATAAAATGAATGCACTATTTAAATGCTACTTGTTTAAAAACTACTGCCCTATTTAAAAAAAATCATTACCCTAATTTTAAAAGCCAAGATTTCACTAGCCTCTCTTTAAAGTGGCTATTTTGGCACTAATCACCTCTCATATTTCCGTGAGCCCAGTCCGTCAATTTACAAGAAAGAGGAGAGTCTACCTTTACTAGACTACCCTTGTGTGGCAAAGACATTATTATAGATAAGATAAACTTGCTGTATAATTATATAAATCTTTTCCCTCCCCTTTTTGCCGTGGATTCACAAGTGACAGAACTAGGACTGGCCCAATATTGGATCATAGTCATTTTGTGAGGTATGATGCACCAATAATATTGTTTATGTTATTCTGTGGCTTTACAGGTATAAATACTCTGTAAACAAATGGACAAACAAATAAGGGTCTTTGACTGCAAAAATAATTTTACAGGTAAATAGAGGACAAAATATACTGTAACTCTTTTGAAGAAAAATTAACAAAAACAAATAAGAAGGACAACCTTTCGAGTGGGACCCATAGTAATTTGTTGCTACTTGAAAACTTTTTGCGGATTTACACATCTGGGAATACATGAATCGAATAAGAAGGAAGACTATAAACTAAGGGTAATATGGAGTGTTTCTTGTTATGTCCTTTAACATCATTTGAAAAGTATCTTAATTGTTTGAGATAATTTGATCTGCCTTCTTAACACAAATTGAATGGAGATAGAGTGCCTTCTTGAGCCATATTGTTTGTTCTTCTACGTTTTGCCTTCATCGCTAAAAATGTGATATCTTAGATTGTTTACTGAGTAATGTTATGAACAACTCAACTACAAAAATAAAGAACTCAAAAACGGAATTACCATTGACAATATATGAAGTTAACCATTCTACAATTGAGCATTACAAGATATTAAAATATCTTGCAAATCATATTACATCAGAATGCAATAAGTAAAGCTGATGAAATGCCACAAATATCTATTCTATAACTCAATCATTGAGTGATACAGCGTTACAAGTTTATGCAAGTGGTCTTAATTTATAATTTTGTTATAAGATAGTATTAATCATCCACTTAATATATCATAATTATTCTAAGTAAAAGACAGTGACTATTTGTCTGGTACAAAATGGTTTAGTGGAAGGGGTTAGTGTCATTATACGCAACTAAGTATGGATTGTTACTTAGGTTTCTGTAGGAATTAACCCTTAGTACATAAAGAAGAAAGAAGACTACGTAGAAGTGCATGAAAGATATTCTTGAAATGATTTTAACATTAAAGTTTGTTCTGTCTGTGTATTATGCAAACAATCTTCTTTTAATTTGTATAATATAGTTATGAAGCTTCTAATATCTACTATTTTGTGCAAACGAATGATTTCAAGTTATTGTACTTGTGGGATATAGTAGTCCTTCCTCTGCATATTGGCATTTGTCGCATCAAAATTTGAATTTTGAGTTATAAGGATAGCATCTCAAGGAATAATTAGTCAAGAAAATCCAAATGACATTGATTTTTTTATGTTTCCGTTAACATAGGAAACATAATTGAGAACATTTATACTCTGAAATGTTTGTGAATCTTTTCAATGTCTTTTGCAATTATTTGACATAACATAACTAAACAAGTGTGAAGCTCACCTCACAACTATTTAGATATTTAATAATCTGACAAGCGTAGAAGGTGAGCCTTCAGGTTATCTAACTAGCCGAGAAGCTAGCTCTATAAAGCTAGAGTATTGATGCCTATGTATATACAGATTCGCTCATGCATATTGTAGCTAGACCCTCCTCCTTTTTTATAAGCCGACTAACGAAGAAGGGTCTAGAAGCAACTAGGTTTACAGTTTTATTGGATTAGTGCAATGTGCAGCAGAACCGCAATATTTGCATAGTGACTAAAAATGTTATTACAATTGACACATGGAGTTGTATATGGAGGAAATGAAACAACTGACAATTCAATTTGATTAGACTGTGTTAATATGACTTGTGATTGCCTTAAGGACTTGAAGGGAAGCCTTCCTAAAAGTTTTAGAATGAAATCTTCTTATATAACTCCACGTGGTAATTGTAAGAACATTATATAATCACTGTATAAACATTGCACCTCTGCCTCATTCCGCTTATTCTAAAAAGGCTGTTAGCCTTCTACAACGTTCTCTACGCGCCCGGCCCATCAGTTTATCAAAACAGAGGTGAGTCTAGACTACCCCCTTGTGTGGCATTACTATAGATAAAAAAAACCTGCTGTAAACTTATCTAAATCTTTTTCCTCCCCTTTTTGCTGTGGATTCATAAGTGATAGAACTAGGACTGGCCCAATATTGGATCATATAGTTATTTTGTGAGGTATGACGCACCAATCATATTCTTTAAGTTATTCTATGCCTTTACTGGTATAAATATTCTGTAAACAAATTAACAAACAAATAAGGGCAAAAATAGTTTTACAGGTAAATAGAGGACAAAAATATACTGTAATTGCTTTTGAAGATAAATTATCAAAAACAAATAAGAAGGACAACCTTTCAAGTGGGATCTATATAGTAATTTGCTCTTACTTGAACCTTTTTATTGTGGATTTACTCATCCAGGAATACATGAATCCACAGAGTTGGCAATGATAGGCTAGATTTAATGACAAACACAGCATTGATCCCGTTCGTTTGTCCAAGATTAAGTAAATTTAAGAGATTTTAACATAATTTTTTGCACACCTAGTTTCTAACTTAGTTTTTCATTTTATTTACTTTTACACTGTTGTAAGAATCTATAAACAATCTTTTAGTTGTTTGAAAGTCTCCTTTTTCCTTTCTTCAAGGTTATTGTATTACTGGTTTTAAAAGTTCTTATTTACAGTTTTAACATAGGTAATAAAATTATGTTCAGCCAAAATGTAGAAATAATATTTTTTGCCATTCAAGCTTTCTCTCAGGCAAGATTAATAATAATATGTATATATGTATGTATGTATGCATTCAAAAAATCTTTTATGAATAAAGATTCATATTATAATACTTAAAACAGAAATTTATAAATCAGCAAGAAAAAAATATTTTGCATCAAAGTGTAGTATTTTTACACATAAATCTGACAACTTTTATGCTTCTAAATTTTAGATGATCATACATATGGTAGACAGACCAGTATTTGCTGAGATATGAAAACATACACTGCAAGAGTGTTAGTCTATGCCGCATCCGTAGCATTACTAATGCTACTCTTTTATTTTACTTTTGTAATCAAGCCAAACTCTCTGACAATTGAACGTATCTATCCTGTAAAATTCGAAACGATAAAAACGATTTTATTTTGGACAGATTGTAATGGAATGAGTTGTATCAGAAAATATGGAATGGCTAGCGGTGAAGTCAAATGTGGACACCATCAGCTTAAATGTTTTGTTACAGAAGACAGAAAACAATTTCCTAATAGTGGTGCTGTAATCTTTGATGCAAGAGGTCATAACTTGACTTCTGATCGCTCTCTTGTCCTTTCAATGAATCGACCGCCAGGACAACGTTGGGTTTACTACAACAGGGAACCTCCTACAACTTCTCCTGGACGTGAAGTCATAGAGCTGTGGAATTTTTTATTCAATTGGACAATGACATACAAGCTAGATTCTGATATAATTTATACTAATGGAGCTGATTTTGAAAAAGGTAGAAAGTATTTAGGTGGTTATGATCCAGCAATCAATTATCTCAAGGGCAAAAACAAAACAGCTATAGCTTTAATTAGTAATTGTCGTGAAGATCGCATGAAGTTAGTAAAAACACTAAAGAAATTCATTGATATAGATGTATTTGGAAAGTGTGGCATGCCTTGCAAACCCAAAATCATTTGTTATTCCTATATATCACAATATAAGTTTTATCTGGCTTTTGAAAACTCAATATGCCGGGATTTACTTACTGAAAAAGCAAAAGTAAATGCTCTTATGTATGAAACAGTACCAGTCATAATGTCTGGAGCAAATTTATCCAATCCTGCTTTAATTCCACCAAATTCATTTATTAATGCTCGTAAATTCAAAACAGCTAAAGATCTAGGTGATTTCTTAAAAAATGTTGGAAGTCGACCAAGCCTATATAACGAATTTTTTAAATGGAAGGACAACTGGTTCATACATCCAATTGACAAAGATCCTAATGAAGTTCCATGCCGAATATGCAATAAACTATATCATGATGATGCATATCAACAAATAAAGATTTATGATGATATCGCAGGTTGGCATAGTTTTGAACAAAACTGTGAACCATATCCTACTTGGGAATAGGTTCAATTTTTTATTAACAGATGACAATATATATATAACATGTATTGATAATTATGATCCAATATGTAATAGCTAACCCAATGCACACACAGACACACATAATAAAGACGAAGAATTATCACAGTCTGTTTATAATTTCTGAAGCAAAGAATTTAATCTGATTTTATTAAGATGTTTAAATAATATCACATTGGATATTGTTCACAATTTTGTGTGTACCCTATAGGACTGGCTCTCTCTATTTTGTACTGTTCTGGCCATCTTTATTTCTATTGTAACAACATAATTATAATGCATGCTATATTTAACAAGGGTAATGATGTACTTTACACTTTTAAACTGCTTTTTCTCTAACAAAATCTCCTCTATTAAGACATAATCTTCAATTCTTCCTTGATACTTTGACATACCTTCTACTAATGAACATTTCCATCATTACAATTGTTATAAGCTGCAATATTCAAAGCTGTTGAATGACAGATGACAGATTAGCCATTGATATTAACTAATATGAACTGACATTCACAAATTTATTTTATCAACTTTATTGAAAGAACGAGAGTAGTAAGAAAGCTCATTGTAGGAAAGTCCAGTATAGTGTTCTCATTACCAGTACAGTTTAAATCAAGTTTGTTATATCTAATAGCTGATGAGAATGAATAGACTATAGAGATCTGACTTCACCTCAAATAAATAGATTATATAAAAGTGTGAAATGAAAAATGCTCTCAAAATTTTTCATAAGGAAAATATCACCACTGTTTATTAACTACACTTGCATCATTGTTATCCTAGAAGATAGAACAAACACTGCCCCATATTTTATTCATGTAGATGTCTCAACAGCTCCATAATATCAAGATGACAACTAGAGAGTGGGCATTATCCACATATGCTTTATGCCATTTTCATAAACTGACGTGATGAACTGACTCATCTGTACATGTTTGAGAAACTACTGTATCTCACAACTGCAGAGATGAGAAGAAACAAAACTCTGAATAAGAGCTCAGACAGCATTGTGTTACTTGTTTAAGTATGATGTAAGATGTTTATTATAGTATATATACCAAACCACATATTATGTGACTTACAATATAAACAATCATAAGGCTGTCTAATCACCCGTGACAAGCTTTCTAATGGAGACAGTTTGGATGTTACATTCAGAGGAACTTATCTCTATGGAGATATTAGATAAAGTGACAAGATATGGTGTATTGGTAAAAGAAGGTTCGTTAAGAGTAATATCTAGTTCGGTCTCTGAGGATTCTAACTAGTTAAAATTGTTTGGTAACAATTAAGGCATTCTTCTTTGATACAGATATTGTGATGTTTCAACACTAAATGTTACGTCAACAAGTACTCAAGGTTATTGATTATATTAAGAAATTCCTAACCATTAATTGTTAAGGCATCTCCCTTTTAATACAAACTAAGATATTACATATAATGACATCAAATGTATTTTGAATTTTTGTTCCTTATATTACATGTTCATGACATTACATTATCTACTATATAATATTAGTATCTACAATGACCATATAAAGTATTAATCATTTTGTCATACTTTTCATCATAATACAATTTAAACACCCACTTTAGTGGTTATAATATATCCAAGTAGACTATCTTCTAGCCAGTCCCTCTCCTCACAGTTAGTTATATCCGTGCATTTTGTGTCTCTACGTTTAATCGGATAATTTTAATAGTTAAAATAACATAACACTTTAGGAGTATTATGTCAAAATAGTTGTCAGTCATTTATTGGAGCTCAGTGCCAAAATATTTGCTGTTCATACAAATATTATTGGAACATGACACTTTTGACAGTTTATACAAGACATTAATTAATTTATATTACTTTTGTTATTTAGAGGTGTTAATTGTTTTTTTTTTTGAGACTTCCAAAATTTTCTGGTTGCTAGACTCTGATATATAATGTAACTGATTTTTTTATCTTCTTTCTCTTTGATTCATCATTAGCAAAAGACTTTAACAGGTTTATGAGCCCAGGCTGCTCTGCTATGTGTTAGAATCATAGCAAAAAGGACCTAACAATGCAACATGGAAGGTGCAGTGTACAATGGCACTCAAGAAGGACGGAGTGTGGGGGATTGTGATTAGTACTGAAGAGGCTCCTGCTGGCGATTTTGATCCAAAGGAGCTGGAGCGCTATGCCGGGGAGCAAGACAAAGCATTGACCACTGTTGTCCTTTCAGTTGATCCATCTGTTGTACTTAATTGGGGATCCAGTTGACCCGGTTGCTGTTTGGAAGAAACTGGAAGAACAGTTCCAGAAAATGTCGTGGGTCAATCGATTGAACATGAGACATAAACTACATACCTTAAGATTGAAAGATGGTTAATCAGTACAGAATCACGTCAAGACAATGCTGGAGATGTTTAATGAGTTGTCGATTGTTGATGATGGAATTATAGATGAAGATAGGATTGTCTATCGAACTTGGCAGCTTGTCAGAATTGTTCAATACATTGATTACTTCATTGGAATCAAACCCTACTGTTCCAAAGATGATCGAGAGACTGATGCATGAAGAAAGGAAGCTTAAGAACCGACAAGTGTTGAGTGAGTCAGGAAGTGTTAGAGTATTAGCTGCGAGACACAAGATATGATCGAAGGGTCCCAAGTGTTATGGCTGTCTGAAGTTCGGACATATCCAGAGGAACTGTCATATTAATAGTACTGACATCAATAAATAAGACAATGACTGTTATAAGACTTGTTGTATAGTGTAACAAACAACAAATATTTATTTTCACATTGTTCTTATTCAGTTAATTAATGAATAAAAAACAACTACATGTAATATACAAAAAAGCTATGTTAATACTTTGAAGTTTGTCTTTAAAATGTTAAAACCAACATTGCATGTAATAGCATATTAATAAAAAGATCAACTTTATAGAATAGACTACCTAACTATCTCTTAGTATTTTATTCTATAGTACTAGTATCATCTTCATATCAGAGTCAAAATCAGATCAAGCCAAAACAGATCCCGTTCGAGGCACATCATCTGAGACTAAAAGTAAGTTACTTAAAAAAATAGAAACATTCGCAATATATAAGTTTTTAATGTCAACTTTACAACATAAAATCATTAATCAAAATTTAGTAATTGTAACTATTAATTATAATGATAAAAAACGACCATAGACATGAATTTTTTAAAACTCTGATTTGCTATATTAATTATTAAGGAACTTGTAGTGTTAACTATACCAGTTAGTCTGCAAAAGATAGCTTCTTAGCTTTGTAAGGTGTCCTCATGTTAGCCTTGTAAGGTATCCTCCTTTTTAAGCATTTCTTTACAAATTACAACACTGAAGAGGACATGCAAGAGTTACACTATATTAATGACATCATAATGATGTATGGAATTTATAATGAATTATAAGATTTATATAACATGGCATATATTCATATATTTATACCTGCAGTGTTATATACACCATTTTGTCTCTCACATACTTTTCATTAGTCATATAAATAAATAATGTGAAAGAAGCATGAAAAGCTTCGATATGCCTCACAAAAAAATTTGCAACTACATTGCCATGCCCAAAATAGGTTGATGATGTAGGTCATTATTGGAATTGTCAAGACTGTCTACGACTGATACCATTGCTCATTTGTATAGTAGATCATTTATTTGATAATGTTAAACGGACAAGTTATTTTCTCATGTTGCAAAATGAAAGTGACTTATATACTCTCAGGTATTGCTGTGTCTGGATTCATTGTCAGTAATTTTTACCTCAATTTTATCTTTCACATAATTATAGTGACAACATTATTGTCAATTCTTATACTTAGCAATTAGAATGATTAATGGTATATCTATTATCAAATTTGCACAAATGAAGACTAGTAACTACACATAACAATTCAATACATTCACTGATAGCTGTATTTCTATTTATACTTTATCTTCTGATGATATATCCTTTGTTTACTAAATAAATTTCAAGTATTTATAAGATAATAGCTTTGGGGGTTTTGGTTTCAGTATAAGTGTTAATGAATGATTGAAGCTATTCAACTCAACCAATATGTAATGATTTTGACAAATAAGCATAATATGATTTTCATTGCTATTGTGTCTATGGAATTGACTGTCTATCAAATGCTAGAACTAATAATAACTTTCATGAAAATAAGCATAATATTGTTTCATTAAAAATAATATACCTATGGAATTGACTTTTTACCAAATGTTAGAATTAATAATGAATTTATCCTTATTGATAGATAAATTATTATTAGTTCTAGCATTTGATAAACAGTCAATAACATAGGTACATTACTAGTAAAAAAACAGTATTATGTATATTTTCAGCTTGCTTTGTTACATGCAACCTATATATTGAGATACAATATCAGCTTTGTCTAAGTTTGTGTCAAAAGAAAATTACCTAAAGAGAAAATGATCCTTACTAGCAAGCAATATGACAGAATATTTTGTAGTAAATAATAAGAAAACTAGTCAAGCTCCAATTCTTTTAAGCATACTTGGAATGTACTTGTGAAAGCAAGGACATATGATTAATTGATAGAAGAAAATAAAGCGAAGCTACTAAACTCAATAATAAAATGTTAAGCATAAAGTAATACAAAAATTACATCTATTTATATAATTTATTGTAACTAATTGATTTAATCTCTTCAGCGCAAATGAATTCAATAACTAATAACATAAGTAAATAATGGTGCCAACAATTACCACAACATTCTCTATCGGTTTTTTTGAAAAGGATCTGTCATATTTGCTCTTACCGTGGAAGGTAGTCCTCCTACCAAATATGTTAAGGTACTTTTGATTTCTGGGATATTTGTTTTCCCTATCATAGTTGAGTACTTTAGCAATCTATTTGACATGATTGACAATGTGATATATAGTATCTAGCAAATGTTTAAAGAGAAAGTTAGTGACTACGACAATGGGTACTGCCACACCTGATAATACATAGGATGCTATAATGAATTTATTTATTAACCACACCCAATTATGCTAATAAATAATTGTAGGTATACTCAATAAGTACCAATATATAGTAATACTTAGCTCATCATCTGAAACACTAATTACTCGATCAATGTTCAATTTGACAATATTTGATCATTGATGTGAAAATTCAATCACTTCCAACAAACAGGAAATACCTCTGATTACCTGAAGCATCGTAATAATAAAGTTTCCATGATAAAACCCAAGCCAACAATCATCCATGATAAAAATAAATGTTAGATGCATACTTACCTACTTTTATGTCGGCAAGTAAGCTAAATAAAGGAAATAAAGGGACATAAGACAATATCCAATATCAAAGACAAAGTTATGAGCATCATCATTTGGCATTGTTAGTTGTTTCAAATTTTCTAATAAAATTACAAGAGCATACATAGACACATGCCAGAGCAAAATTAGCAGTGCTGATTGTGACATGATCAAAAATCTTGACTTATTCCAAAAAAATGTTAAGAAAAGTACATATACCTCTATAACTACGACAATGAATGATTAGTTAGACTCAAAATAATTGAATGAATAAGGTCTTGCTTTCAATATATGCATTAAGAAAGTATTAAAGTGACACAGAAAATTACTTATTGCAAACATCATATTAGTGCAAGTCTATTACATTAAAATTTTGTTTGTCATTCACAATAAATGTGAAAGGTAAACTCATCTTATTTTATTCTTCTAAGATATGTTTTTCTGTGACATGGTAATATCCCTATTCATTATAAATATCTGCTTTGCCTTCTCTAAATTTATTATGCCATTATGATAGCATTATTCTCTGAATCTGATTCATTGACCAAATTTAGAAAAAGTAGTCTGCTATTATAATAACATCATCACATCCATTATATCAAATATATTATGTTCTATATGATATGTCAATGTACATAATTATTATGTTAGTAACAATTTAATCAAAAATTAATGTATCTTAAAGAATTCAGGATAATGAGGATTGCATGCATATATAAACAATACAAATGTCATTAATGACTTTAAAAAAATATCATTAAACCTTGGGTTATGTGAACAGTACAATAATATTGTAATGACTAATACTTTTTTTTTAAAAATTGATTCTGTGCATAATTGATATTACTTTCTAATATCATTGTTTAACTGTTCATAGGTTATAGTTTAGTTAGGACTTTCTTTTTCAATAAAGGAAAGAAAAAAATGTAATGTTATAACTACCTGGAATTAGACTTATAATTACATAAAGGAACAGAGAAATAAAACATAATCATGTCTTTTAACACACACTATCTGATTTACGGAAGCCGAAAGCGAACATCCAATTCTACTTTGTAATTTCATTTCTCCCTCGACGTTCTCCGAAGTTACCCAATTTCTACTTTGCAGTTTTCTCCAAAAATTTCATTCCAATTCTATTTTCTATCATTCGATGGAATATTTAGCAACTAAAATCCTATACCCCCACCCTAACTGGAATAGGCCATATCAATCAAGTCAAAGTAAGTTTGTCATCGAGTGTTTTGATTCCTGTTACTGCATGTTACATTCCTATTATTCCAATCTACATTTCTTTGTCTAAATTGCTATGTACATGCTGTTGATTGTCTGCATGGATTACATGGTTCTAAATATTTTGAGAGGGATAGCTGATATACAGAGAAGTACATGGGATGTTAGGAAAATTGAAGACCTATCCATATATGCTCAATGTTATCACAATCAACCTTAAAAGAACATGTTGATAGTATTCCCAACACTAAATTACTTTAGCATTTGATGTTTTTAGTCATACTTCACAAAGTTATGAACTTATGTTCGTGTTATTTCATGTTTACAGTATACAGAAAATATTAAATAAAATAATGTTAACTAAGATATGAATTCTTCTGATGTTTGCTCAATATCTCTCCTATATTCTTCTTCCTGTTTAATGTATCTCTCATAGTGTTCCTCAGCAATTAAATGTAGATTAACTTCATTCTCTCTCACTCGTAAGCGGTAACGTTTAGCAAGGACTAAAAATACAATTATTATGAAGACAATAGTTAGACTTATAAAGACAAAATAGTAAAGACTTTGACAGATAATATCATTTTCACATTTAAATGGATATCTGGCATTAATGGCAATAATGTATCCAATTCCAAGTGCTGCATACCACAGGCCAACCATTAACCCTCTCATTTCATGTGGTGACTGAGCTATTGTGAACTCTAAGGATGTTGGAAAAATTAAAAATCCTGATATTCCATACAAAATTTGGGGAACGATAAGTGTTTGATATGATGTTGTGCTTTAAATGGAAATATTTTTTGCAAGCAAATAAGATGACATAATAAAGTGAAGTTGATAAAGCAAAGAACAAGCCGAGACCAACTCTTTTAAGCATACTTGGAATATATTTATAGAAAAGTGGACGCAACACCAGTAAATAAAGTAAAAGAAGTATTGAAGCAACCAAGAAATGTATTATGTTATTAAATATAAGACAAGGTAAAAATTGTGGTTCTTGGTTGAAATTACACATACTACTCCATTTTATTTCATCTGCACAACATAAACCAACTACACAAACAAATAATGGTGCCAGTCGTAGTACTGTTTTCACATTCTCTACCTGCTCTTCTGTAAATGGTCCTCCATATTTCTCTTTACCTAAATCAATTCGTGTAGGGTAGCTTTCTTCCCAGTAGGTTGAGGCACTACGATTCTGAGGAACTTTGTTTTTTCTAGCATAGTTAATTACTTTAGCAATCAGTTTGACAGGGTTTATTACATGAGGTGTAGTTTCTAGCAAGTTATTGAAGAGTATATTGCTTATTATGACAGTGGACACAGCCAGACCTGATACAACATAGGACACTATCATAAATTGTTTTATTAAGCACTGTGCAATTTCAATAACCAGATGAATTAATGGTATATTTATTGACTCCCAATAGATCATTACACTAAGTTCATCAGCTGAAGCACCCACCAATTGATCAATACTAAATTGGATAACATTTGATCTAAAACTACTATATCCAATTACTTGCAAAATGTAACAAACACCAAATAGTATTAAAAACAACACATCGAAATCAGAGTATAATTTAACAATGGCAGACAAACCACCAAATATCCAAGAAATAAACGAAAAATGAACGCCAGTAATGATAACCTTATATCTTCCAGGCTTTACATCAGCCAGCAGACCAAAAAGTGGCCAAAAGAAAAATGCTAAACAGAATCCAACATCAAAGAAAATGGAGTGACCTTTTTCCTTGTCAACGTGGTTGTCAATGTATACAGTTGCACCAAAATAACGCAATAAATATAAATGTGCATACATTAAAGTATCCCAAACAATGATGAGCAAAACTGATTGAGAACTTACACAAGGATTTCCTCGTTTGTAATTAAGAAGTAGTTGCTTCATCTTGGATTGCTGAAATTATTAATTGTCTACAAGCACTTGAAATAGAGCAATATGGATATTATTTATAATTGAATAACTGTGAAAAAAAAATCATGAATTAAGTTGTTTGTGTTTCTACTTTCATGGTATGAAATGATGTTTATTTGAGCCCAAAAATTACCATGACAGAGTTATACATATATATTTAACTTTAATCACAAACATGTTGCCAGTCATTTTAAATATAGCATATATAAAATATCTTAAAATTGATACAGTATAACACAGATTTATGCATATATGTACTTATAGTGAGACTTGAAATTATAATATATATACAATACTGTATTATAATGAGTGTGTGCATGTATTGACATGAACAAGTAATTTAAGCTGGTTTTCATATTATTGTATCTTATTATATCCTATCATTTGCTATCTGTATACTAGATTATATATTAATATTATTTAATTAGTATATATAGTCCTAGAAATGTGTGGATACACAGGTTTGTCTACACAGAAAAAGTTTCACTCAAAATGGTATTGAATTAATTGTATACCATGTATATGCTGTGTATACCATGTTTATTGTGTCTAACATATTTATTGTGTATACCTTACATTAAATACTGTGTACTATTACAGATTATTTGAAAATATATATATCATGTCATAATAAAAGTTTCACTCAAAATGGTATTGGTTTATTTACCATGTGTATACTGTGTATACCTTGTGTACTATATATAACATATTTATTATGTATATTATATTAAATTCTAATTGTATATTGTGCACTACTATAGACTATTTGAAAATGCATATATCATGTCATATAAAGAATATGGCATGATATTGTTTGAGCAAAATCTTTTTTTATTTCTTTCAGAGTTCCAGTTGAGTTTGTATGTGCATGTAACAATATAGAGACTATGTCTATGTTATGTTATCACAATAAACACGTGTGTCATGTGTAATGTCTGTGCTTCTATTGACAGAGATTTATTGTAATAATAACACAAAGACACAGACACAAAATAACCTCTAGATAAGCATGAGGTACCAACACAACTGAGCATGCTCTAACCATAATAATATTAATACATAATTATAAGTAACACAATTAAGATCCACTACACTCCTTCCTTCTTACAAAAGAAATGAAACAACAATACATGATAGAATGTATAATAAATTCACTAACTATTATCCCATGACTACAATTGTCAAAAGTATTGATCTGGTGGATGACGAACTCGTTGAGGGTAGCGTCGAGTAGTGTTGGTTGCACAATCGTCTGAATTAACTGTCTTGGATTCACTACATGACCTATTAGGACCAGTATTCTGATCTAACTGAGATTGAGTCTAAGGAGACATTAGATGAAGTGACAAGATCAGGTGGATCGCTAAAAGATGGTCCATTAAGAGCACTATCAAGTACAGTATTTGAGGATCCTAACAAGTTAAAATTGTTTGGTACTGTCTTATTACAATCAAAGGAGACAGTACAAGTAGCAAAAGATATACTCAAAGAATTTGGTAAGTGGTTTGAATTTGTAGTAATCTGATTGTTATATTATTTTTGTACAGACCAACATTTTCCTCATGAAGGTTTACCTCAAAATCAATTCGGTATGACTATGATATATGGTTTATTCTGTGACAATTAAAATATATACTTCTTTGATATAGATATTGTCCCTCTTGATGTTTCAACAGTGAATGTTATGTCAAAAAGTGCTCCAGGTTATTGAATTTAATTTCTGTTATACTCTATTAATTTGTTAATAAAAATACTAACAGGTGCTGTAACAGAGCTCCATGTTCAACGTACTTATCAGTATAATTTTGATCAAATTAGAGCAAAACTTGGTATCCTTGTAGATACAGTGGAACCTCTCATTAAATCTGCAGTAGAATCAAAATTGAAAGAGTTCAAAAAGTTTCTTGGAAGGTGTTTCCAAGAGCTGAAGCCTCAATTGTCTGTAGCTAAATGTTTTGATGATGTTATGGAGTTAGTGGAAAAAATGTGCACCATCAACAATGTTTGTTGCTTGGAGATTATTGCTGATAAGTACAACATTGAAAAGGCTAAAGGTCATATCACAGAATACAAATTGGAATTAGATGAGCTTTGTAAAGAAATCAGAGTCAGTGTGTGTGAAAATGAGAACTTTATGATAAGCTCATCTTCTCTTCTCAAATGTGAGACCATCAAACTTGTTCTCGAGTGGGAACCTAATGAATGTTATCTAAATCAGATCAGTGATATATTAGTAAAAGCATTTCAAGATATGGCCAAAAGAGTCCACATTAGAGTGATAAATAAAGACGACTCAATCACTGTGACCTGCTATGCTCCACGAAATATAATGGATATTCTACTATTGGAAGCTATGAAGAATCTTGATGTACTAATAAATATGGGTTTAATCAAACTAAATATCGGCTACCATATTGTTTGTGGTAGATGTACAAGAGATAAGGTATGAGAAATGATTACTACTATTACTATTACATATCATAAGTGTTGATATATAGGAAGTGAGAGGACTTATGGATGAAGTGAAAGTTTTAGAAGAGAAGCTTGTTTTACAAAGAAAAGAATCAGCTGAAAAAGATCAACAAATACTGGTGTTGAAATCATCTCCAGAAGGTAAGTATGCGTGATGATTATATCATCATTATTATTACATGTTTTCTAGTTTATACCAGTATTGAGAAAGAAGAATCACAAGATCAATCATTAACTGGCACTTTATCAGGTACATACATTTACATTAGTTCAGATATAACTATGTACCTAATATAAACAGAGTAGCTAAAACTACTGGATAAAATGAGTAAGGCAAAAACCTTAGAGATAGAGAAGTTAACCAGACATAAAGAAAGTGAGCTATAGTATGTTAGTAGTACATACCATATATGGTTATGTTCTATAGCTACTGATAAAGTATTAGTAGACAAACAAGAAGAGATTGAGATACTGCAGGAAAAAATCACATTGTTAACTTTAGAATTAAAGGAGAGAGAAGGGGCAATCAGTCAATTTATTCAAAAGATAACCAGTAAAATATATATAAAATACATTAGTGAAATTATTATAATTATTATTATCAGGTCTGCAATCTCAAATATCAGAAATCAAACCAGCAGCAATTAATAAGACAGAAACTGATAAACCAAACCAAGAAATGTCACCTAGCAATGACAAGATATCATCTGACGATACAACAATTACTAAAGTGATATCAAGTAGTCAAAGTAAATTAGTATATATGTTGTTATATATTCTTTGCTATATATTGTACTTACTACAAAATTTTGATTTGAACTTAAATATATATTGTAGTTGTGACCTGGTAAGTTAGAGTATTGACAGTGTTATATGTAGTAAGTATTCAGTAATCTTTTAAATGAAATTTCACTAAAGTGCTTAACCTCGGCTGCAGTTTTATCCAATGACTTCCTCAAGTGACGTAATATTACGTGTCAAGATGATTATTGATAACTCTTCAATCAAAGGGAAAAAAAGCTTTGCCTTTTAGTGCGTCTACTGGGTACTTTGCACTCTAATTGACAAAAGGTCTAATACTTTACAACTTCTTAGTAAAAGTTAGTCATTCTCCAATGACAGCTATGGTGGTAATATTTTTAGTTCGCGCTCAATGTATCTACAAAGATAACTGCCAAAACTTAGTAAAACTGTCATAACTTACCAAAGAAGTATTTTTGCAAAGACTTCTCACTTTAAAAAGTTAGAAAATATCATAAGCTGTATGCAGGAGGTTTTAATTGAATTCTCTAGTCTCCACTGAAAGCTGTGCTTTTTTCAAAGTTTTTTCAGACTTTTAAAGCTTTTTTTTCATTTGACACTCCTTTTGGCAGTATTTTTAAGAAGTACAGAAGTTTTGCTACCATCCACTATGGTTTGGTGGCTACCAGTGCCTTGTTTGCCGAGCTAAAGCAGTTCAAAGCCATTTTTACCCGGGTAACAGCACACACACTGACAGACTCTCGCTATGCGCCCACACACAGCAAGGTTAATAATTATTTTATAAGGATGTGGCCCATTTTTATTAAAGCAGTGAAATTTATCATTTTTATAAATTTAAACACTCAAAACTTATCAGAGGATTTAATATGTCTAACTAGTAACTGAGCCATATGTCTCTCACAAATAGTCTTAACAGGGAGGGACTGACTCTGTGACACTAACTTACTAATATAGTAGATAATCACTAGTTGGAAACAAGAATGGATTATTTCTTAAAGAAATTAAATGATTTTATTACCTCCCTAATGTATGGATGATTGTCATCATCTTAACTGATAAATTGACTACAATCATATATTTACTATTTTATCATGTTACACAGTATCTCAAGAATCACATCAACAATCTGAGCTATTACCTCCAGGATGGGAAAGTAGGGTTTCACATAATGGACGTATCTACTATGTTGATCATAACACTCGTAATACTACCTGGGATAAACCTCTGGTAGAAGCTATTGTCCAGGACTCATATATCAAAACAGATGATGGTCAAATAAACTTAAATATCGAAGATGTTATCAAAGATGTTGTTAAGGTATGTATGGAGAGACTTTGTCCATTCATCTCTAATGAACATGTTCATTTTCGCAGGTTGATGAAGAATGGTACATGGGAACACTTAATCGAATCCGTGGAAAATTCCCCAAAAGCAATGTTAAAATGTCTCAAACTCCTCTTTCCAAATTAAGTAAATCCTCTTAATTATAACATCATTAACGATGATAGTCTTAGAGAGATGTTTGTCAGTCACCATGATAATAATATATAACAATGAAGAGGATGTTATTAAGAAATTCCGAACCATTAATTGATGAAGCACCTCCCTTTTAAACATTTTAATACAAACTAATACCTATATTACATATGATGACATGTCATTATATGTATTTGAATTATTGTTCATTATGTTACATGTTCATTACATTACATTATTTACTATACAATATTAGTATCTACAATGACGAAAAGAAGTATTAAGCATTTTATCATATACTTTCCAGCATAATACAATTTGGATGCCCACTCCAGTGGTTAAACCCAACCAGACTATTAGCTAGCCAGCTCCCACCTTATATTACTTAAGTTAGGGTACTAACATTGCTATATGTAGCATTCAGTACTCTCTTTTTTATTATTGTTTTGAGGCATTGGAATGTAGATAAAAATGATAAGGCAAGTAAAATGGTTTTGTCAAATTTTAGTTATCTGTTTAATTTTAATGAGTTCTAGTGAATTTTTCCATTCTTATTTAATAGCAATAAGCATTTATCTTTAAAAACTCAAAACTTATCAGAGGTACTTAATATATCCAACTAGTAGCTGCACCATATAGCTCTCACAAATTATTATAGTTTAAGCTCAAAATGCATGTCTTTATTAGATTAACTGATTAGGACTGTACAGACAATCGCTAGTTGTAAGTAAATTTTCAAATGCTAAGAAATTATTACCTTACAGTGTAAACTATTTAAGATATTTGCAGGAGAAGCTGTACTAGTACACATAAAGATAATTATATATAATCATCTTTAATGATAACTATATTGAATGAATGATACATATAATTGCTTGAACTTTTTTACTAATTTACCATATTACACAGCATCTCAACAATCACATCAACATTTTGAGATATTACCTCCTGGATGGGAAAGAAGGGTTTCACTTGATGGACGTATCTATTATGTTGATGTTAACACTCATACTACTACAAGGCAGAGACCTCCTGTAGAAGCTATTGTCCAGTTCGCTTATCCTAAAACAGAAGATGATCAACTAAACTTAAAAGTTGGAGATGTTATCCAAGATGTCATTAAGGTATTATGGAGTGACTTCCATCCATTCATCTCTGCTGAACATATTCATTTTCACAGGTTAATGAAGAGTGGTATTTAGGTACTCTTGATGGAGTTTATGGAAAATTCCCCAAGAACTTTGTTGTACTGTCTCAACCTCCTCTTCCCGAATTAAGTAAACTATAATTGTAACATTATTAAGGATGATAGTCTTAGGGAAACTTACATCAGCCACTATGATAATAATATATAACTTTGATGTGGATGATAATATAAAATTCATAAGCATTTATTGACAAAGTGCCTCCCTTTTAAACACTTTAATACAAATTAATGTATCATATATAATATTGTCAGAATGTTGTCAATATATGTTAGTTCATAATGTCACATGTTCATCAAATTTCATTATACAATGACAATATGAATTAGTATTAATCATTTTATCATATACCTTTCAGCATAACACAGTTTGGACACCCACGTCAGTGGTTGGATCCAACTAGACTATTTTCTAGCCATTCCCTCTCCTCCCAGTTATATTTCTTAGTTATATCAGTGCATATTGTGTCTCTTTTAATTTAAGTACCTTGGGAGTATAAAGTATTCGTCAGTCATTTATTGGAGCTCAGTGCCAAAGTATTTGCTGTTCATACAAACTTTTCTTTAAATAACATAACAGATATACTAGTAATATTTCATGTAATCTCTTTGAGTCATTTCACCTAAGAGTTTAATTTCTAGTTTCCATCCAATCCTTAAAGGGTTAAATTTCATCAATAGTTTACTAAATTCAGTTGAAATGATATCAAATCTTCCTGTTATATGACATTTTCCACATTTCATATTAACAATAAATGAAGCTTATAGCAGTTATAAAAAAACAAGTTACATCACTCAAGTAGGTAAGATAATAAAAGTAGTCACTAGACAGACTCAACATTCAGCCTTATGTTACGTTAACCATACTTCAGATCAGTAGTTGTCAAACTAAGGATAGACCAACTTACTAGCTAGTAGTGACGACTATAGAGACAAGCATGCAACCTAACAAGTCCATTTATTTCAATCCCTCAATCTCCATATACTTAAATATGCATTGTTATGATATATATATATATATATATATATATATATATATATAATAGAATAAGACAATGACAGTTATAAGACCTGTTGTAAAGTGTAACAAGCAATTTTTTTACATTGTTCTATTTCAGTTAATTAGATAACAAATAACAACACAAATACATGTAATACACCAAATAGCTATGTTAATACCTTTTAAGTATGTCTTTAAAATGTGACAACAAACATTGTATGTAATAAATATTAATAAAAAGATTAATTTTATATAACATGTCATATATCCATATATCTATCACTGCAGTGTTATATACAACACTTTTTCTCTCATATACTTTTCACTAGTCATATCAATAAATAATGTGAATTTTCAACGAGAAGCAATAAAAGCTTCAATATGACTCGTAAAAAAATTTACAACTACAATGCCATACCCAAGTTAGGTTGATGATGTAAATCATTTTTGGAATTTCACTAAACCAGTCATTATCAACATGAATAGAATATAGTATATTGGGTACTGTGTTGTCTGGAAACGCCCATCAAATGGGAGGAGTCTGATAAAGTTAGCCACTCCCTTAATCAATAGATATATTTATAAAAGTGCATACATCATGCGCAATGCTTATTTTATAACAGATACCCGAGTTTATGTCTTGTCTATTGTGTGCACATCAGTATCATTAAAACTTTAGATTGAATAACAATTAATATATTGTTTAGTACTAAGTGAATTGAATTTTGAGTATTTTAATAAAATAGTCCTCAAACCTATAAACTACTAATACTTAAAGGAAAGGTCAAGAATATTTATTCAACACAGACATTGGGACTCAACTTGTCTCAGTAGTAGATATTGACATTCTCATCCTGGCTGTGATCATCTAATAAAGTAAATTAGTTGTACTTTTAATGTTGTAGTTGAAATTGTTAGGGCATACATATAGCTATTGTTATGTGTGCAAAATATTATATAGTAACTATGTTTTATTATAGGAGACACTAGAAGTGTTAAGTGGACTAGTGATAGTGTTATACTTACTTCATCTACTGTGGCAGAATGTAAAGAAGTGATACATCAACTAAAAAGACGACAGCACACAACATGGAGTATTAGACTCAAGTCATTATCTTCTCAAAGTTTACTAACACTATTAATCAATATTAATGAGTGTCGTGTAAGGAGTCTTTATATAGAGAACACTCCTTTTGATAGTATTTGTGTCATTCAACTGTCACAATTTGTGACTTATAACAAAACAATGGAGATCCTTGCTTTTCACTCCTCACCTCTCTTACCAGATACTTACAAGTCATTAACAACAGCTCTTGCTAATAATAGAATAATGAAGGTATTATATTTGTATAATGACAATAACATTACTGATAAAGACATACCTCATTTCTTTCAAGTTATCATTAATAATAACACATTACAAGAACTAGATTTCACTGACTGTCCTAATATTACTAAATTTGGTGAACAACAATTACAAAATGTTTTAGTTAAAAATAATAGTTTGAGTGTGTGTGTTAATTTCAAAAAAATTCGTTAATTACTAGTTATTTTTGTACTATTGTTGATTATTTTGCCATAAATTAAATTATTTTAAATTTAAATAAGTCAAATATTAGTTAAATACTTTAGTTTACTGTTCTTTGTCTTTTAACAATTTTTTATAAGTCAGATGTTCTCTACAAAGCTCAACTTCTCTACTTATGAAATTAAGTATTTCTAAGTATGAAATTAAGTCTTTTTCTATTAAATAAGAATCGAGCAATTATGTTATTGTGCATGCAAAATCGTGGAAATAATGGTCATTTGGAAACTCTATTTTTCTTAACCTAAGTTCAACCTATATAGAAGAGTAATTCTCCTCCCAATAGGTCAATGCACTATGATTCCTGGGATACTTGTTTTTCCTGGCATAGTTTAGTACTTTAACAATTAATTTGACAGGATTGACGATATGAAATGTAGTATCCAGGCAATGTTTAAAGAGAAAGTTAGTGATAATGACTGTAGAGACAGCCACACAACCCACACCTAATAATATATATGATACAATCATAAACTGATTTATCAAAGATTGCACAATTATTGCAATAATAACAATTGCAGGTAAACTCAGTGAGTGCCATAATATAATATCACTTAGTTCATCACCTGAAGCACCAATTGCTTTATCAATGTTAAAGGGAGGGCGACAAGCAAAATATGAATTTTTTTTATTGGTGCATTTAGTTTATTGGGTAATTTATATTTTATGAAAAAAATTTGAAATTTTTTGCTCCTTTTTTCATGAAGAAACAAATATTTCACCCTGTCTCCAGTTTTGATCTAGATAGGGCGTGTCCACGTGGTGATGTCAGAGTAGAATCCTGTACATGTTTAGCTAGCTGAGCCTAGCTCACTTCTGATGATAGTTGAAGTAATCTAAGCCTTTATTCTCATCATTTGAACAATCAGGGTTAGAATCAGATGAGAGTTCTTCGGAAACTATTGAACCCTACCAGTTTGAGCCCCTAGGTAGTCATAGCGAGTCATCTAGTGGATCTTTTAATACTGATGAAGGGTCACAAGATGAAGGAAGACTTAACAACACTGATTGGTAAGAATAAAATCCTTATGCTTTCTTCTTTACTATGAGCTTCTAATGGGATGTAGCCTGCCATCTAGTTGTTTGTTTTGTAGGTGCCAGTGTTGGGACTGTAGAGAAATGCCTACCAGCAAGGAGTGCATTTGATCAATGTTAAATTGGACAACATTTGTTCGTATACATGAGTATCCAATCACTTGCAACAAGTAGGCAACACCGTTTATAATATAAAAGAGTGCATTAATATGTGACAAACTCATTATAATAAAAGCCAAGCCAGCAATCATCCAAGATAAAATGAGAGATACATACCAGAAATGATAGATGTATATCTCCCTACTTTGACATCTACAAGCAGACCAAATAAAGAAAATAAAAAGTAAATAAAACAATATCCAATATCAAAAACAAGGTTATGAGTATCATCATCAATTTCAGCATAGAGAGTTGCTGTCCAATAAAAGTCATATGAACATACATAGAGACATTGGAGAGAATAATTAGCAGTACAAATTATGACTTGATCAAAAATCTTAGCATTGTCTCAAAATGTTAAGATGATTATTTGTAGATGTTTAAAAATAAATTGTTAGATACACTCAAAGCAGTTGATGAATGATAATTTGCTATCAGTACAAGGATTTAAAAGAATATTAACCTTTAGATGTTCTTAAAACATGGCATTACACAACCATTGTGTTAATATAAACACATACTCTTTTAAAGTGTAACATGACTTCATTTTACACAAGTAAGTGAAAGATAAACAATTTTGTTCATATAATGTGTTTACCTTTCATATACTAACATTAGTGTGAACCATATTTTGCTATCAGTACAAACATTTAAAAGAATATCAACTTTTATATATTTTTAAAATATGACATGACACAACATATGTGTTAATATAAACATATTCTCCTATTAAAAGTGTGACATGCTTGTTTTACACAAGTAAGTGAAAGATAAACAATTTTGTTCTAATTTTGTGTTTACCTTTCATATACTAATGTTACCCTACACGAAATCATTTTTTATATTGTTTTACTCCCAAATATCCCTATTTAACACATGATAATAACTCACTTAGCATATATATATATATATAGGTTATAAAGGGAGTTAGAAATTGATAGGTCTTGGAAGATAATGCTATTATGAATATATATATATATATATATATATATATATATATATGTGTGTGTGTGTGTGTGTGTGTATATGCGACCACAAATGCAATAACGATACTTAATGTGCAAATTTCAAACAAACGCTTTTGTATAAAGGCTTTACCTGCAAGCATTCATTCGACACACACATATATATATATATATATACAGGGCTGACTGTGAATCTGTAAATATATTTGTTCAATTAAGTGCCATTAATCCATCCATCAGCCAATTACTTTGTGAAAACCACTCCCAATAATGCAATATAAATTTTGACACAAACTGTATGTCAAGTGCATTGTATCCTCAAATGTTTTGGGATATGGTCTAGTAACAAACAATATGAAGTAACACTGACAATACTAACTGTTAATATCATCAGAACACAAATGACAAATCATACACTGCATAGTGTGTAGTTTTGGAGAGACAAAACATTGGTGGGATTGGCAAATTGTATTTCATCACCAAAATGTAATCCTTCAACCTGCAATATTTTAATTAGGTCTGTGGTGGAAGTTATTAATTTTATCAAAATTTATTTTATATTGATTCACCATAATTTTGCCCTTCCAAGTTTACCTGCTACATGGTAATAGAAATTTGCTTATAACAAAAAAAATATTATAATGTACTATGTACTTAGTCTGACATTGTTGACCCTTAATTAAGAGAGACTAGACCCAGTTGACCTTTCGTCTCTTAGTGAAAGGTGGGCAAAGCTAGCCTACTATATATAATTGTTATTATGCATTATTTGTCTACAATCCTTAGTTAACAATATAAACTACACTTATTCTTTTTAAAAACTTGTAAATACTCCAATTACACTACAATATTTAATCAACCAAACTAATTCACTTCAGCCTAACTGGCTTTATTTAGAACTTTGTCTGTGGTAACAAACTATAACAAACTTTGTGTGCATCTAATAAAGTCATCTTCTCTATATCAATTAAACAAGTTATTTATTGTATTAACTCAGGTTAAAAGTTAACTTCTAAAGTGGATGAGACAATGTGAGCAGAGTAAAGGTCAAATTAATTGGCTTCGTTGTGTTTTGCTGTATTATATAACATTACACAATAAAACACAATGTGACACTATGTCAATGTAAGCAACTTATGCTATAAGAGTGCTACAATAACGGAGTATGGCGATTCTGGTGAATTGAGTGCTTAAAGCAACACAATATTGTCTTCTATTATTGAGAGGTTGTATTGAAATGAAGTTATTGTCATTGTTCTTTAACATTTTCCACATGTTCAGTATTGTGGTTGTTATTTTTGAGAACAGAAACTATAGCAAAATATACTGGTGAGCTCTATTTGTTAGACAACAAGTGTTCATACATTATGGGTATTAGCAACGTGTATAAGATAAATTGAAATGTCAAAAATATTGTAGTTTAAAGTTCATTCAAAGTAGTAGTTATTGTGTGTAAAGAAGTCTAACACACATTCTCTGTTCCTGGACACACCCTAAAATTGCTTACTAGTCTGGACTTAGCACTTGTGCTAGTTGAAACTAATTAACGACATCCTTCAAATGCAACCATTCACTCTCACCTTCTTAGCAGAGTCCTATAATGTTGAAACTTTAAAACAATATGTGCATTTAAGTCAATAGGTCCTTGTTGTCTCTATAGCAATATAAATTGAACAGTATCATCTGAAGTTATGGGAGGGGCTAACTACACAATATTAAAGTATCCCAACATTAGTTAGATAGAACAATCAGAGCTCATATACATGTTCTATTGTATACATAATATATAACAAAATAAATTTACTTATTCTGTCAAGAAAGACGGAGCAATTTATGATACCCAAGGATTAAAGTTCACAAAGCATTTTTGCAATGACAACTAATGTGTCATCATTTCCTTAAAGAACTGAACTGGTAATTACTGGTCATGTCATCTTTTTTTAAAAATATAATAAAAAAAAAAAATACAAACTTTGTGTGCATCTAATAAAGTCATCTTCTCTATATCAATTAAACAAGTTATTTATTGTATTAACTCAGGTTAAAAGTTAACTTCTAAAGTGGATGAGACAATGTGAGCAGAGTAAAGGTCAAATTAATTGGCTTCGTTGTGTTTTGCTGTATTATATAACATTACACAATAAAACACAATGTGACACTATGTCAATGTAAGCAACTTATGCTATAAGAGTGCTACAATAACGGAGTATGGCGATTCTGGTGAATTGAGTGCTTAAAGCAACACAATATTGTCTTCTATTATTGAGAGGTTGTATTGAAATGAAGTTATTGTCATTGTTCTTTAACATTTTCCACATGTTCAGTATTGTGGTTGTTATTTTTGAGAACAGAAACTATAGCAAAATATACTGGTGAGCTCTATTTGTTAGACAACAAGTGTTCATACATTATGGGTATTAGCAACGTGTATAAGATAAATTGAAATGTCAAAAATATTGTAGTTTAAAGTTCATTCAAAGTAGTAGTTATTGTGTGTAAAGAAGTCTAACACACATTCTCTGTTCCTGGACACACCCTAAAATTGCTTACTAGTCTGGACTTAGCACTTGTGCTAGTTGAAACTAATTAACGACATCCTTCAAATGCAACCATTCACTCTCACCTTCTTAGCAGAGTCCTATAATGTTGAAACTTTAAAACAATATGTGCATTTAAGTCAATAGGTCCTTGTTGTCTCTATAGCAATATAAATTGAACAGTATCATCTGAAGTTATGGGAGGGGCTAACTACACAATATTAAAGTATCCCAACATTAGTTAGATAGAACAATCAGAGCTCATATACATGTTCTATTGTATACATAATATATAACAAAATAAATTTACTTATTCTGTCAAGAAAGACGGAGCAATTTATGATACCCAAGGATTAAAGTTCACAAAGCATTTTTGCAATGACAACTAATGTGTCATCATTTCCTTAAAGAACTGAACTGGTAATTACTGGTCATGTCATCTTTTTTTAAAAATATAATAAAAAAAAAAAATACAAACTTTGTGTGCATCTAATAAAGTCATCTTCTCTATATCAATTAAACAAGTTATTTATTGTATTAACTCAGGTTAAAAGTTAACTTCTAAAGTGGATGAGACAATGTGAGCAGAGTAAAGGTCAAATTAATTGGCTTCGTTGTGTTTTGCTGTATTATATAACATTACACAATAAAACACAATGTGACACTATGTCAATGTAAGCAACTTATGCTATAAGAGTGCTACAATAACGGAGTATGGCGATTCTGGTGAATTGAGTGCTTAAAGCAACACAATATTGTCTTCTATTATTGAGAGGTTGTATTGAAATGAAGTTATTGTCATTGTTCTTTAACATTTTCCACATGTTCAGTATTGTGGTTGTTATTTTTGAGAACAGAAACTATAGCAAAATATACTGGTGAGCTCTATTTGTTAGACAACAAGTGTTCATACATTATGGGTATTAGCAACGTGTATAAGATAAATTGAAATGTCAAAAATATTGTAGTTTAAAGTTCATTCAAAGTAGTAGTTATTGTGTGTAAAGAAGTCTAACACACATTCTCTGTTCCTGGACACACCCTAAAATTGCTTACTAGTCTGGACTTAGCACTTGTGCTAGTTGAAACTAATTAACGACATCCTTCAAATGCAACCATTCACTCTCACCTTCTTAGCAGAGTCCTATAATGTTGAAACTTTAAAACAATATGTGCATTTAAGTCAATAGGTCCTTGTTGTCTCTATAGCAATATAAATTGAACAGTATCATCTGAAGTTATGGGAGGGGCTAACTACACAATATTAAAGTATCCCAACATTAGTTAGATAGAACAATCAGAGCTCATATACATGTTCTATTGTATACATAATATATAACAAAATAAATTTACTTATTCTGTCAAGAAAGACGGAGCAATTTATGATACCCAAGGATTAAAGTTCACAAAGCATTTTTGCAATGACAACTAATGTGTCATCATTTCCTTAAAGAACTGAACTGGTAATTACTGGTCATGTCATCTTTTTTTAAAAATATAATTGATTGTGTTCAGAAAAGTTTATAAAACAACATATACTTGTACTACTAAAACAAGGAGTACTTTTATAATTTTAAAAAAATGTAATGCAACATTTGAGAGCAGTAATACTAATGTCATTTAATAAGAACCTATAGAGCAAATTCCTTAATAAAATATTCGAGTGGTTGAACTTATGTGAACTAATTCTTAATTTTTGACTGATAACCATCGTCCAAATTTAAATATTTTCTTATTCCTTAAATGGTCATTCTATATTTATGCTACTTTTTCTAGTCTCATACTATTTAATACTTAAGCGAATACTAATAGTGTTTCTATATCACATACCTATTCAGAGGCAGAGACGCCACTCAAAATGTGGGGGGGGGGAGGCTCAGTAAAAAAAATCTTATATGTAAAATTAAGCAATATTTTTTAAAGAACAAAGGATAACTTGAAACACATTTAAAAGCACACATTATACATCTTCATGAATCCAAAAAGTTACCAAAGTACTTTTTTCGTTCATCATATTTAGAAACAAATTCTCGTGCAATGGAAGGTAAATCTAATGAATCTGTGTGCTCCTTATGGATGTGCAGCAATAGGCAGTTATTTAGTTATTTTTCTGTCATCATTGATTGAACATAAGTATAAAGGTGCTTCAGAGCTGAAAATGTTCTTTCAGACGTCAATGTTAAACGAAGAACAAGATGTACTGAAGAGAATATGTCCTTAAAGATATCATTTATGTTCATTGTGTCATATACAGTATTAATTGACTTCATAGTTGGCAAGGCAGTTTTTACCATATCATGAAAAAGTGGATTTGCCTGCTTAGCTCTGAAAAGGCAATATCTTTTGAAAAGCATGACTCTTGCATCTTTTTCACCTCGCTTTCAATTGACCAAGCTAGACCTACATGGCTAACAGTTTCTTCACTAGACTCTAGACTCACAGATTTTTCTCCATTAGATGAAGTACTCATTTCATTTATTTCAACAGTATCAGTTTCCTCCCCGAATACAGTAAACAGATCTAGTGTTGTTTCCCTCTTGGTTGCCATCACTCAATACTGAACTGAGTCCAGGTGTTAACTCTTAACTATTGCATGCATGTGTGTATAATTCGTATATTATTTTCGTGTAAAAACTGAAATTGCAGCCGTTAGACAGTTCAACCTTGTTTACACTATATCCCACCCACGTATATAATTGCCTTCTTTCTAAAGTGGGGGGCTCAAGCCCCCAGCCCCCTTTATCTCTATTCATTGTTCTAAACTAGTGCTAAATATGAGAGTGATAAAAGGGTTAAATACTTAATATTAAAAAGTCGGTTGCAATATTAAATCCTCTATGAACAAAATTACTTATTTTCTTGTAGGGACATTTGTAAAAGGTGTTTTTGCTCAAAGCTGATATTACTTGACCTTATAACAGTACGAAAGTCACTAACTTGTACCAGAGTATTGAAAGTATATTTCATAATCATGCAAAAAGTTACAACAGACTATACAAGTAGGTCAACTAGACATTATATCATTATACATGATGAAGGTTAATCAAAACAGAAATTTTGTACATATTTATTTTCTAATAAAAATAACATTATTCTTGTATTAACATCAACAACAGACCAATCCAGTCTTCATCCATTATATGTACAGTATCCTTCCTTCATCCCTCAGACCAAACTCACTATAATAACTGAGGTCTCTCGACATAATTTGTTGATAAATAACGATTCATTTATACTGCATTTATACTTGTATACTCGGCTGCAATAATAACTTTGGACTTATAACAATATGTTATAACAGGAAAATGATACTTATTTCCAACTGTTGTTTTCCAATTCTTTCCAATTGTTTTTTTTTGACAATGCTTTCACTCTTTGTTAATGTCATCCACAAAACCTACTATTGGTTTATTGATGTATTCTTTAATGGAAAATACATTCAGATGTACATATTTTGTGTAAATGATGGAAATATGATAGGTATTTACCAAAATAATAAAACAATAGGGAAATTACTGTTAATGAGATGTATACTTACCATTAAAATACATTCAGATGTACATATGCTGTGTAAATCATGGAAATATGATGGGTATTTACCCAAATAATAAAACAATAGGGAATTAAATGTAATTGAGATGTATATTTACCATTAAAAAATCAATCTTTGATAAACAATTGTAATAATAGTGTAAATTTACCATCATAGATCCATTACTGTTATATTATAGTTAAGCTGATGTATATTTCCAATCAAGTAAACAAGTATTGTTATAGAGTTGTAAAGAAGATGTAAATTGTTCATCCCAAATATTTTATTAATATACAATAGTAACAATGACGTAACTTATGATGTAATCTTTCCATCACAAATCCTCTAATGATGAAGCCAACAATGTACATATAGATAACAAATGTTTTCTATGGTATTGTCTCTTGAACATGTGGTAGGAGGTGATACGCCATACCAGTAGATTTTTCTACTATAGTGCTGTTTAAAATTGCTCCTTACTATTCTACTTTTAGACAAATTTTTTTTAGCATTATTGTAGTACTAGTTAACATTCAAAGTCCTATATATTGCAGGTAAAAGTATATAATTCATCAAATAAGGAATTATATTATTAAAAACAATATTTGATGCAATGAAGCAGTATAGATATAAAATTAAAACAATAAAGAGATACATACATATGCCCTGTTGTCATTATTAATGTTCTTCTATATATCACGTCTCTCATCGCAAGTTGATTCTTTAATATTTAGATGCTGTTTCTATATATTGAAGCAACACAATCACATTCAATGTTATATGGTTGTCTTACTTCAAAGTTTAATCTTCTTTGAGAGGAGTGGTCAGAGCTGAAGTAAGAGAGAGATCAAAGATCAGACCTTCTCAGAAAACAGTATCTTAACATAACCAAAATATAAGACAGCCAACTACTGTCTAAATTTAGCATTTTAGCAAATTAGCTGCATTCTGATACAATATATACATTCAACATTCATACTACACAGTAAAACTAGAGATGAAATAATTACTGTTACTATTTGAACATTCTACATTTGTATTATTTAGACTTACAACTTAATTGTTTTCAGTAACCAACTATATCAAGCAAAATCTTTTGCAGAAATGGCAGCTTTCAAAAATGCCTAGTGATGGAATCATTTTTTTAAATTAAGGAATGATGTAAGAAAAACTTGTGGAATAAAATGAGAATTGACAATTGCTGTTGTTACTGTTCAGCTAAACATGTTGTATAAGTAGTAATTGAATGTGTCATTGATACAAGCACCATGAGAGTTATTACTACCAAAGCAAGTAAACATGCACCAGCTAAAACAGCTATTACTCCAATGGAATATGCGAGTTTGTTACTGTGTTATAAAGTCTCTGTATATGAAACAAAGAATACTTAATACAGCAGCTTGCAACTCAAATTATTAGACGAGATGCCAAAAGGTAGTCTTTCATACTGGAATAGTACTTTTGGTGTATTTATGGTAGTGTATTTCTTGGAGGAGTCGCTTAGGGGTACTTGAAGGTAGGCATGACAAAGATCTAGTTTAGTGAAAATCTTACCTCCTGAAAGAGCAATGAAAAGCTCCTCCACACGAGGGAGTGTGTATGTATCAGGAATGAGAGCTGGATTTATGGTGATCTTATAATCTCCGCATAAGCAATCCATCTACTTTCACAATGGGCACTATGGGAGTGGCGCAGTCAGAGTATTTGACTGAAGTAATGACTCATAAGTCCTGTAGGTTTTGTAGTTCCTTGATAACCTTTTCTTTTAGAGAATAAGGACTGGGCAGGCCTTTAAAAACTGGGGGTGAGCTTCCGAATTAACTAGGATATTTGTCGTAATTTCTTTCAACTTGCCGATGCTTGAAGTAAAAACTGCTGAACGTTGATCTAGAACCAGTTCTATGGTAGAAAAAGTGTTAAGTAATTTAATATCTGACCAATTTATCTTGATTTCCTCAAGCCAGTTACGCCCTAGCAAAGTTGGGCAATCTCCTGAAACTACTAATACTGGGATTGATGCACATTGAGTCTGGTAGTTGACTTGGACATTAGTAGATTCTAGAAGAAAAATCTTTTCTCCTATATATGTAGTGAGTGTAAAATTAGATGGAGTAAGAGGGCTTAAAGTACTTAACAAAGTTGTTTCACTAATAAGTGAGAGGGAAGCCCCTGTATCTAATGTCATGAAAGGTCAACACCCTCACTTGAACTGTGACCACAATAGGCCTGGTCTTCCCTGGTAGTGTAAACATAGGGTAGTCCTCTGTAGTAGATATGGATCTGTCTGATGAGGCCTGGTCTCTATTAAGCAAGGCTTCAATTGGTCTATAGTATGAGTAGAGTACTTGTGGGATGGATCCTTAGAAGGTGGTTTATGACTTTTCCTTCTTCCATCCTGCTGAGTCTGAGTTGTGGCTGGAATACTCTTGCTGCTGTGGCAAACTCTAGCTAAATGACCTTTCTTTCTACAAGCATGGCATGTCCTTTCTTGAAAATTACATTTATTAGTGTAATGGTTTTCACCACATCAAAAACATTCGATGGTAGCAGCTACTGTGGTGGGGCTCTGACCAATTTTTGTCCATCAAACAGTGAACAGCACTGTTTTACAATTTGATGTCGTTGCAGAGTAGTGTCTTGAAAATCCCTAGCTGCAATTTCCATGGTTTGGGTTGTATATATATTAAGTTAGGTTCTTGGAGAAATCTTCTTTGGATGCGTATTCATTGATTTCACAAACAACTCTATCTCTAATCATTAAATCCAACTTATAACCAAAATCTCCAATAATACCTAATTCAGCGACATAAGTGACAACGGATTTACCTATTCTTGTGTTAAATTTGAAACGTTGAGCAATCGAAGATGGCTCATGATCGAAATGTTTCTCAAGATACTCTTTTAGTTCAGTGTAGCTCTTTTCTTTCCTGGTGCTCGGTTGTACCTTGGAATGTAAAAGATTGCTCTTTTAGTTTATGCAGAGGTGACACTATTAGCTTCAAAGTAGAAATCCAATCTTTCGGTGCACGAAGTCCATTGTTCCTTTTTTGGGTCAAACGAAGACATTTTAGCGTGAGTTGCCATTCCAGCGGGGTAGAATAATAGATGATGCAGTTTCCAAATTACCCTTGTTGCCAATGTAGTGACCTAGTGAATTGGAGAAGAATTATAGAACACAGTAGTCACAAGCTTCACCTAAGGACTTGAAGAATTACTAAACCAGCTATTTGTCAACTGACAATAATAATAATTATAATAATAACGATAACTATAACAACTGACACGAGGTTTTTAATCGACACATGACGTAATAATATACAATAATGAATAAATAATCAATTAATAATGATATTACCAAGTAACCTAGCATGTCACACCTACAAATTGCTGAAGTATTCAATTATTTGTTTCAATCAATACTCTGTGGTTGTGGTTAGTCATATAGTATGTAAGTTTGTGATACTTGGAAGACCCTCTTTTTTCTGGATATCTGGATATAATTTATACCCTTGTTGAAGCAATAGGCAATGACATCTAATCTTGTAGAAGCTGGTGACTCTAATGATTTTTATAATCTTTATTGATTCCAAGATTACTAAGATAACACAATATAAATTGTAGTTTCTGTAGTCACAAGACTAACTTATCTAACCAAACCATCTTTATGCAGAGGAGATCCTAAACTTAATTTGATAGTATTCATACATTTCTTATTACTGAAGATGTTTGTAGTCAAGATCTCATAAATGTTCTTAAAATAAATTTATTAGAGGCCAGATAGGCAATTATTTCAGAGGAGACCACGATGTTAAGTTACTTGTTAATAGGGAAGTTTTACAAAGTGTAATACTTTAGAAATACATGAGTGAAATAAAAATTTACATAGTTTTACCTTTGTCGGTCTCATTTTCTCGTGCTTTTGAGTGCTTTTCAACAAGTTATAATATTGCAAATTGTATGACTTGATTTGATGGTGCTTTTGGAGGAACAAAATTGATTGATGGTATGGAAAATATTTCTTAATAAGCCACACAATAAGTAAATTGTATTTTTATAAGGATCTTTAAATAAGTTAAATAAGGATCTTTACAGGGTTTATATGTAAGTGGTAGAGAAAACAGTAAAATGTTCTTACATGTGTTATGTATCACCTTTTAATTATAATTTTAATTGTTACAAAATTATTTAATAATAATAGTTTTTAAAAGTCATAGCATAAACTCAAATAAAAACAAAATGTGGAGGTTCTTATATTAGTCCTCTATAGTAAATTAGCATTACTGAACATGTGGTTGTCTAGAAAATGGCTCTCTGATATATTTTTGCAACTTTACAGTACGTGAAGCTGTAGATCGAACTTAGATAGATCCAAAAAGTAGTTTTTATATTGGATTTTATAGCAGAGACTATGAAAGATTGTTTTAGAATCTGATAGTGAAGGGAAATTTCAGCAATGTTCTGAGTAATCCCTTATCATATCGTGAAGACAATGCAGACTGATTAGTAACACTTATAATTCAACTAACAAGCACTTAAACACAAGGACTAACTTAAAACTTACCTGCTTCATGAAATATCATGACTTGCGACATATCGACGACTGATTTAATTTTCTTGCTAAATTACATCACGTGTTTTTTAACCTCTCCAGTCGTTAATTACGTCATTCACGACTTGCGACATATCGACGCCTGATTTAGTTTGCTTGTTAAATTACATCACGTGTTTATCAACCTCTCCAAGTCGTTTAATTACGTCATTCACGACTTGCGACATATAGACGCCTGATTTAAATTTCCTGCTAAATTACATCACGTGTTTATCAGCCTCTCCAGTCGTTAATTACGTCATTCACGACTTGCGACAGATAGACGTCTGATATAATTTTCTTGCTAAATTACATCACGTGTTTATCAACCTCTCCGGTCCGTTACTCAGCCGGCGCCGTTTACAAAACCAGGTCGTTTTATTCTACAATGAATGGCTATTAAGTGCTGCCAGCCTTTCAAAGAGACCAAAAAGTGTCTAATTAGCCGCTTTCAGATTGGATCCGTCCATTCAGACTCTTTTAGCGCTTCATTGTTATTGCGTCTATACATAAATCTTGTTGAAAATATATATAACAGAAATGAGAAGAGTGATGTTAAATATCAGAGTCTTCATTTTTGTCCTATTGCTACTGTTAGAAGTAAGTTGTTTATAATTGCTGTAATAATAGAAATTATTGCTCCTTTTAACAGCTGCTGACCTTCATCAATGCTCAATTTTCTTGCAATAAACCACCAGGAACACATTGTAAATAAATTACTTATTATTACGAGTTGTTTAGATATTATTGTAATGTTACATTGTACTTAGTTTACTAAAAGTACAGGTACAGTTACATAGTGTCTATCCTCTTGTTACTGTTTAGTTTATACACAATTGTAGCAAATGTAACTTTCCAACTTTCAATAGCAATAATATACCTGTAGGAAAAGAATCCGACGTTTTTTACTATTTAAAGTTAGCCATACTGGTCAACGTATACTAATTTATGCATGAAATTGTAATGAAGTGTTATGTTGATACAGTGATAGTGATAATTAACCACAAGAAGGTCGTCCCAATAAATTATTTCCTGATTTATCACTTTATGTTATTATATTTATATAGATTAAGAAACAATTATGTCTTTCAATCATCATTGACTGAATACTTTTTACAAAATTATTCAATAGTTTGCTTCAATTATAATAAATGCTGTGTGGTGATAACAAGTAAACAGAAATGGTTATTGATATACATTGCTATAACTTCAACAATCTAGTAAATTATCTTCTATGTTACTTTTCAAAATGATAGAAAATTTGGCAAACTGTATGTAAATTGTTGTTTTAATATTCACATAACTATTTTATCTTAATGCATCAGCTTTATGCTATGCAATTTAAAATTTACATAACATTTGTTGTGATAGAGTTTGTTATCTTAAGGCAATTATGCTGTATTTAATAATTACCTAGTGGATATTGAACTAAAAGGAGAGGTCAATCACATGAGATATTTTTTGTCTCTCTTAGGTGGACAGGGTGATCCTAGTGCTAGTGTGAGGGTATTTAAAAATGGTAGCCTTATTACTACTAGAACTGTTTGCAGTCAAGATCTGATAAATGCTATTAAAAGAAATTTATCAGTTTTACTACAGTGTAGTGCAAGCCAGATAGATGATCTTTATATAGGAGACTACAATGTTTCATTACTTGCTGATGGGCAGCTCTTGCAAAGTGCAAAACTTCCGAAAAATATGGATAGAATAATAATTTCACACAATTTTAGACTTGAAGACATTGGTCTCATTTCCCGTGCTTTTGAGTGCTTTTCAAACAGTATCAATATTGAAAATTGTATACCTACCTTTGATTGTGCTTCTGGAAAAAGAACATTGACTGATGGTAAGGAAAACATTTCTTAATAAGCTATGCAATTTGTATATTGTCTTTTTATTTTTATAGAGGCCCCAGATGTGAATTCAACAAGATTAGCAACACCAATGTTAGTATTCAACGTAGATAAAATAACAATTGGACAATCAATTTACATCTCTGGTGCTCCAGGTGCACGACCAATCACCATTGATTGTAATGTCACAAATAATGTAAAAGTTGATAAATATGTTTGGGAAAGAAATGGTGTGATACTTAACTTTCCATCTACTCAAATGAGTATTACTGTGACACAAACGGGTGCTTACAAGTGCACAGCTAGTAATGTCTGTGGAAGTTCTTATGATATCAGTCTAATTTTATGTAAGTGAATTCTCATTCACATTGTAATTTTAACCATCTCTGCTGTATATTTATACTCTGCTATATATATATTGTATTGTTGTATCTCGTATGTAATTATTCTGCTTGTATTTTAGACATATTATCACCAAATTGTGAATGGACATACACTAACTGGAGTAATGTAATTGACCTAATATGATAGTTACAATTAATAGTTATTTTATATAGTGCTCTCATTGTGGTATACATACTCGTACTGTACAATGTCTAAATGTGAACACTAGTGAGAATTGTCCTGAAAGTGAGTGTCCTCCTCCAAAGCCTAAATCAGAAGAAGAATGCAATCACCTTGGATTTACTGCTAAATGGGTAGCTGGTCCATGGAGTGAGGTATTTTTTCCCCTTGATATTAAACATCTTGTTACAGTGATTGTTGATAGTGCTCTAGAACATGTGGTGGAGGTTATCGTACACGAACAGTAACTTGTCAAAAATTGCATCCTGCAGCCACTTGTATTGAAGCTAGACCTAGGGTTTGTGAAAGTTGTAACCTTCAAGCTTGTGAGTGTTTGAAAAATGAACATAACATCCATAATGGCTGTGTTTAATTCTCATAGGCTGTACAAAAGATCTTTATCCTCACATCTGTAACCTGGTAGCAAAACCAGAGCTGTGCAAAAATAAAAACTACAAACAGTTTTGTTGCTGGACTTGTAGTCTAAAGTGCTAATCACATAATATTTGTCATTTGATTGTCTTTGTAGTTTAGGGATGACCAATGATTTTTCTAGTCAATTCATTTGAACTATATACTTTCTTATGATTTAGAGTTTTTTTCCAAATTTAATTGGTGCTGTAAGACATTTTTACATTGAATATCAGCAATATATATTACAAATAATAGTTGAAGCAATGAAGCTTTTCATTAAGGTATTTAATATTCACTAATGAACGTGACGTCAACTTCCGGGTACATTCCTGCGCCATCTTTACTATAGAATCAATCTTTCTATTATTGTAAGTCTTATACAGTACCGTCTATTCTTTTCATTCATATACCAATCGAAATTTTGAAGTGTGAACTATACAACAGTGTTTAGCTGGAGCTGAAGTAGCTACCTCTTTTCGAGAAATATGGCCATAAAAATTGATTAATTTTGTGAATAACAGACTACAAAGGTTAGTTTTGCTGTCTTTTGAGAGACTAGTGCTTTATAATTAGTGTTCTAACTAGTGAGGCATCAAATGGAACTGACTGAAAAGGACATTCCTGGTACTATGATAAATGAACTTCTGAAAAGTGCCTCTGTACCTGCCTTAAGGTTTCATTAGTGAATATTAAATACCTTAGTACTTTACATGATAGTCATTTTGTGAGGCTTTAAGTTCGCTAGTATATGTTTGTATATAAGTGTGTGGTATATTTAAATATATTGATACAGATAATACTGATAAATATGAAGGCATTAAAATAACAGATGCTCCATAGAAAAGAGTAAAGTACTGCATGTTGTATATTACATGACTGTTTATATAGCTTGGTGTCTTTAAAAACCTTGAGAAAAGCAATAGTTGCTATAACAAAGCTTGTCTGAAAAACTAAAAATTGTGCTGTAATATTATCTGTAACATGACACAAGTGTAATGAGAAATGATACTTGATACTTGAGACATTAAAAAAATAAATGGAAATTGTTTGTATACATAATAATCAAGAATTCAAGATCATAAGCAATGTTGTGTTTTGAAAGAAAAGAGTCTTTTAATTTTAGTCTTGAGCAAACTTTCTTATGTTTATATTGTAGTTACTGCATGTTCTCTATAAATATGATTACCTAATTGAAAGATGACACCTGGTAGTCATTTCAATGATGCTGGGATAAGATGTCAACACGAATTCAATAACATATTGTATTATACTACATTTTATTTCAGCATTTGCCAACATGCTGATATAAGATTAAAAGGCAGTATCCACTGATAGGACGAGTTAAAGTATGTGTCATTAACACATGGGGTACTTAATATATATGATGATTACTGGGATAACAATGATGCCAGTGTAGTATGTAGACAACTTCGATTTCCAGGAAAAGATTAGTATTGTCTTTTTTTTGTATAGTTATGATGATTTATTAATTTGGTGTACTTGCTTGTACTGTTTCATATCAAAACAATTTATTGCTACATCATGTGATGAATAACATGCGTAACGAGTTAGTCTATTATAAGGACAATCAGAGAGTCTTAATTAATTTCCAGTACAATCAGCATCAATAAAGTTATGTGGAAGAAAATATTCTGTCTTAATGTTAACCATTGACACAGAACCTGTTAATGCATTAGATACTGGTTAATAACATATTACTTCTATTATGTACCTAAGTGAGAATATCCCAGACGTCTACATGCAACGCATCATTATTATCAAAGGTGTCACTGAAAACAGTACCCCATGTTCTATTAACACATACTCTGACACAGCCTATTTGTTTGTTGTAATTATTAATTTTTAAGGAATAATCTGAAGTCTACATCTACAATCTATGTAATATATATAGAGAGAGAGAGAGAGAAAGAGAGAGAAAGAGAGAGAGAGAGAGACAGAGAGGCAAAGAGAGAGAGAGAGAGACAAAGGGAGAGAGAGAGACAGACAGACAGACAGAGACAAAGAGACAGAGAAACAATAATAATGATATAAACAATACACACTATAGCATACATACAATATCAGTAATATGTACAGTTACTAATAAATTGTTCAAGGTCTTATAATATGCAGTTTGTTGAACTGTATGAACAATGAAAGAGATGGTGTTCAATGATAATTTAATGAAAATTTTAAATAAAATACCACAAGTATATTGTGTAGTATGTTTGCTTGATACTTGATGTAGCAATATCACTTAAATGTTTTAGTTATTGCAGTTTTATTGAACAACAATGGATGGTATATATCCAATGAAAAAGGACGAAGTGACTACTGTAGATGGTGTTCCACAACCTGTTATTGTGTGGAGAAAAAAATGGACAACTTTTATGAATACCAAATTACATTGACTTCCTGCTCAAGATGGATGCGTAGCAACCGTCTCTACACATGTGTTTGTTCAAAATTTGTTTGCGCGTTAGGTACCATTTTTGTATTTATGGTCACATTTATTGAGACATACTACTTTGGGTGTTTTCTACATGCATTTCTTGACACAAGTTTGGTAGGCTGAGCTTTGTGAAGATGCTCACACCAGCAAACAGTTTGTTTGGGATTACTAAAAGTACCTATTAGTATCTAAATACTTGTTGATAGTCACTTTATAGTCAACATATATACAGATTCTCCCATTTCTCTATAGGAACCAGCACAATGTATTTTCAGCCCAATCATTGTAAGAGTTATATACATTGCAAAACATACTGATGTCTTCATGTACATTGACCATTGTATAAACAGTTACATGTCACTTTGATTTGATATGCTGGAGCCAGTAATGATTTAAAGAAGTGAATATACTTCTTAAGTCCAACTATGGAGTATGTTGATTTATCTTGTGCCTTCAATGTTATTAGCACTAAAACAATTTTAGTCTCTTGATTTAAGCAGAAAATGCCTCAGACTCTGGCTAAAATTCTTGTATGTATATCCAATAGTAATGTTGAATGCTATCCTGCTTGTCAGTATTGGTATCTTTCTACTTGAATAACATGATTTTTTGACAAAGAAAGATCATTATTACAACAATGAAAAATAACTGACAAAGTGTCTGGCACACATTACAATAATAATAAACTATAACATAATTAAAGACTTTAAGATGGACCCTTATATTTTTAATTAACCCAAAGTATGCACATTTACTATCCCTGCAAACAACTACCTGACTCTAAACCTATCAGTAGTAGAGATTAAATTCAATGGTGTTATCAGAAGTTATGGGAGGAGCTAACTACACAATGCCGAAGTAACCAGTAGATATTTGATACAATAATGACAGCTCATATACAGCTAATGCAAAAACTAAAAACTACCTTCTGTTGATGATATAAACTGTTACTAAAACTAATACATTTTTCTAAAACTAAAACTAAAGCTAGAAATTTCTTCAGTCAGATATAAAAATACAACTAACACTAATTTGCTATTTCAATAACAGATCAACACAAAAAGGCACATTTTTGACACTATCTGCTATTACAAAGGACTTTGAATCATTGATTTCACAAATCATTCTTTATGCAAGTACCATTGTCAATTCACTGGGTATAGCTATTATATATGCTAATACTCTTCCTTTTATTACTGATCAAATGATAGGAGCATCTGGTGATGAACTCAGTGCTATAGTACATTGGTGGTATTGGAGTCAAATATTTCCAATTACAATGGCTTATAACACATCCTGTGTATTAAAATATACACCTCAAATATTGATATCTATCTTCTTGTCTTTCTCTGGTCTAGCTATTGCTCTCTCTAATATATTTCTTGGTTGACACTTGCTTAATAAAACACCTCAGATCACTAATCCTATTAAACATATTGCTAATGTACTCAACTATGCTAGAAAGAACAACTATCCCAGGAATCGTAGTGCCCTAACCTACTGGGAACAAGATGTTCCTTCAAGACTGGATCTTGGTAAGAATAAATATGGTGGTCCTTTCTCAGAGGAGGAAGTCGAAAATGTCAAAACATCATTGAAATTAGTGCCTATTATTTTGATTTGTGCATTGAGAGGAATAGTTATACCTGTGGAATGGGTTCAGCAACATCATATGACAGTTAAATTTGGCAAGAATTCTGAATGTTTGTCTAGAGATGAATTGGAGTTAACTCATATGGTAGCTACATTTGGAATTCCACTATATCATTTTATTATAAGACCACTTTTACAGAACGTGACTAAGTATACTTCCAGTATGTTAAAAGTAATTGGAGTTTCTCTTTTCCTAAGTATTATTGGACACATTGGTATGGTAACCATAGAGACTATAGGTCATCTCTAAACTCCAAATGTCACTTGTATGTTTAATTACAGTAGCAGCCATTTTAAAACAGAATTATCTCTCAATTATTACTGGACTATGACATCATTAATATGGAATACAATTGGTACTCTTGTTTTTGATCTTGTCATTACTGAATTTATTATTGCCCAATCACCTCAACAAATGAAAGGGTTCTTTTTTGGACTTTTTTATGGATTGAATGGCATAGCCAAAGTCATTGGATCCAACTTTTACCGTCCTTTTCAATTAATGCTTCCTCAATCCTTTCCTATCAGCTGTGGTTTTTATTACTACCTCACTCAGACTCTCCTTCTCTTCCTTGTGTTTATTCTCTTCCTCATTCTGTCAAAAAAATATAAACTGAGAGTGAGAAATAATCCAGTTAATATCCATATGATAGCTGAGACACATATTACAGCTTATATCAACCAGGAAGAAGAGTACCATAGAGAAACAGATGAAGAAAACTACTCCACTGACTTGTCAAATGAAGACATCTTTAAGTATTATAACAATAACAACTATTAATACATACCTCATTTAGGACCAAATATTGTGTCTATAATAAATGATCTTTTTATTTTATAAAAAAATATGATTTTGTTATTTTTCAGAGTGGCTGTTGTGTTATATTATTTATTGTTTTCACTAACTACAATTTTCATTTGTAAGACTGCAAAATGTAAGTACATATTTGTCTGTTGACTCACAAATTCACATTCAGTGATGCATTTGTTAATAAAGCTTCCATAAATATATTTACCATATTCACTCTTTTGGACTATAATACCACGAGTGTTGTAAGTATTTGGAGGGATTTTTATCATTTTGCTACATTTAATTTATCCATCTCTTCAATAATTAATGGTTTCTTCTTTGGACTATTATGTATTTATTTGTATAGCCAAACAGAAAATAACCTCTATTGTTCTTCCATCTACACCACTTGTGGACACTTTTACCAACTCAATCAGACTCTCTTTCTCTCTTTTGTGTTTCTTGTGTTTTAAATATTATAAACTGAGTGTGGGAGATAATGCAATTAGTATTCCAAAGATAGACTGATCACAGTTTATATCAACCAGGAAGGGAGTATTAAAAGAAATAGAAAACAACATGTTTAAATGTTACTATTTTAATTAATCATTAATAAGTTACACTGTGAAATTTGCATACATGAAGTTCAACAATGTATTCTTGCTATTGCAGACAATGACAATTATTTTATAGTTTGGGTGTTAATAATAATACAATAATTGTTGTGGCCTCATGTTTTATGTGATCATGGTTAGAGCCAATGAGATTATCGACCATCATAGTTAAATGAGCAAAGCAGTTTCATAAATTTCCTATGTAGGTCTTACAGCACAAAATTTAAGTTAAAAAACATGACAGTCTTGGGATTACAATAAAGTAATCAATAATAAGTCAATCACCTGTCTATCAATGATGCTAATTATAAATGGAAAAAAATTCTGTTTATAATAATTATACAATAGGTACTAATAATGTTGTTCTCATGAAACTCACAGAATTATAAACATCTTTCCCTTGCACTAGATATTCATAAATAAATTAAAAGTGAAATATCAATGACACAAAGAAAATAGTGCACTACATATAGTTATACAAAGCAATAATTATGTTTTTCAACTTCTATTCTGAAGTGTATATAACTATTGAAGTTATCACTTACTTCTAAAGCCATAATCTTTTGAATGCTAAATAAACATCTTGAGACAAGGAAACTGTATATTTTACTACAGGCAATTTTTATTTAAAGTATTAAACAGTATTGGAGGTGTTGTTTTCATCTTGGTACTTTTCAATTTTTTATTCATTTAGATTTTTAACGAGGTTAAGCAAACGTTATTAGATATAACTACTTTCTATGCAATTACTTCCTGGCAATTCCTATAAAGTTAAGATAAAAGTTTGCACTTCAAGTTAAGTTGTTTTCAACAGTTATGAATGTGATACTTACAACATTATCCTATTGTTGCATTTGCATGAATAAAATTGAAAGAAAAGCAAACTGAAATAGATAATAGCTGAAGGTTGGGAAATCCTTTTGTACAGTAAAAATACTATCTATATAAAATTTCAAGATGAAAAGAAGATTTTGTTCTTATTCAGTTCAGTGGATTAATTCCAAAGCAGCAGTCCTGATGATTTGGATAGCAATGGCAGTATATATCTACTGGACACTATTACCTGATGGTGACATATCTTCAGGAATAAAGCAAGCTCCACATAAATATTCTCGTGCTGATGTTTACTTGATTTCAACACTTAGTATTTTTTACCCACTATTTGGATGGATTGCTGATGCATGGATTGAACAATATAGAGTTATTTTATATGGGTTTTATTCCTTAATAATAGGATGTATATTATTGACAGTATCTGTTATCATCATTGATCTAGATCTAATGGCTCATAAGTCTTCTTTGGACAAGCAAAGTCTTCAATTCATTTGGTACATCTGCAATAAATGCTAACATACTTTCTTTTATTACTGATCAAATGATGGGAGCATCAACTGATTAACTTACTGTTGCAGTACATTGATGGTTTGGAGTCTGACACTTCCTAATATGATTGCACACCACCAGCTGTGCATATTACAAAAATTACCCAAAAGCATTGACATCCATTTTTCTGTCTTTCTCTGGTCTTACTATTCCCCTCTCTAGCATATTTATTGATCAACATTTGCTCAACAAAACACATCAGACAACTAACCCTTTTTAAAATATTGCTAAAGTACTCAACAATGCCAGAAAGAACAAGTATCCAGTAGTGTCTTTAACTACTGGGAGCTAAATATCCCATCACGGTTTAACCTAGGTAAGGATAAATATGGTGGTCCTTACTCAGAGGACCAATTATTTTTACATGTGCAATGATACAGTTACCTGTACATATAAGAGCTTCTCAACAATATCACATGAGAGCTGAACACAATAGCATACTTAGATGTCTTTCAAGGGACCAAGCAAATTTTTTCAGTGAGATAGCTACATTTGGAATTCCACTATATCATTTCATTATAAGACCTATTCTACACAATATCACAAAGTATACTCCTAGTCTGTTGAAATTGATTGGATTTGTTATCTTCTTTAAACTCTTAGGAATCATTGATATGGTAGCAATAGAGATTATAGGTCACCTTGAAAGTCAAAATGTGACTTGTATGTTTAATGATAACATTGAAGTGGTTATGTCTCTCAATTATTACTGGAGCATAGTGCCACTAATTTCAAATGCTAATGGCAACCTATTTTTTTCTTGTTATTAATGATTTTATTATTGCTCAATCTCCTCAACAAATGAAAGGGTTCTTATTTGGACTTTTTTATTCATTTGATGGTATGGCTACACTCATTGGATATAACCTTTATTATCCTTTACATTTACTTTCTCAATAATTTCCTTGGTTTCTATTACCACCTCACTCAGACCCTCCTTCTCTCACTTGTGTTTGTTGTTTTCCTCATTCTATTTAAGTGTTACAAACTGATGGTGAGAGATAATCCAGTTATTATCCACATGATATTGGAACTACATATCACTGCTTATATCAATCAGGATGAATAACATAGTTTAGAAAAAGGATCAAGTGAATCAGTTTCTGATTATGTATCTAAGCTGAAGAAGCTATCTGAATACTGCAAATTTTTGAGAAATTCTAAAACATATGGTTTGAGATCATGACATGTTTAAAATAGCAATGAATGCTGGGAGTGTGAACTAAACAGTGAGGTTGATATCAAATAGTGTTGTTAAAATAGTTAGTGTTAGATTCAGCAGACAGTCAGGTAAAAGAGCAGTAATGTGTTACAAGTGTACATCATATTCATCGACCTTAGCAGTCTCAAAAGACCTAGAAGACAAAACAATCCTCAACAGGATCATCATTATTATGGTGGAAAACATACCTCAAAGGAATAGTAATTTAAGGATACAGAATGTCATCATTGTCATAAACAACACAAAAGTTTGTTCAAAGAAGAAAAGGACTCAAAAAGGCAAACATGTCACATCAGCAAGGAACACACTTTCTTGCTAGACGGAAGATAATAGGGAGTATCTTAGATATGCTACCTCTATAAGTAAGAATCACCCAATAATCGTGACAGTGAAAATAATAACAAAATAATGATTTACAGATCAAAATAAACACTACAGATATGCTATTAATTGTTAATGTAAAGACATACAAGAGGCTATGGCCAACAAAAAGGCAGTACTTTAATTTTCATATTATCAATCCCAGTAGCTTTAAACCTGTTAAAATACTGTTATGGTATTTTAACGCTCACATTTTCGATCCCTGTACTGGTACATTAGCCACAGCCTATATATATCATCTAGGTAATTAGAAAAAACTTTCATTGTTATCATTTAGCTAATTGTTAAGATAGCTAGTGGGTGTTTAAATAAGCCTCCATGACATTTTAACAGTTTTAAAAGTCTTATATTTTAATTGATGGAATACAAACATTATTTTTGTCTTGGTCAATCCTATATAGATGAGGTGCTACTACGATAAGTGCATGAGTTGTTTTTTGGTCGTTTTCATCTATTCTTCATTTGTGTAACTGATTTATCTGTCATACTATACCTGTTGATTCAAGTATTATACTTACTATACAAGATAAACAGAGATCAACTACAAAAATTTGTGCATTTGTTCGAAAGGAGCTCTTGTGGTAATGGCAACAAGCATGTTGCTAATAAATACAAGAATAATATCTGGTGGTCTTTCAATAAATTTCATTGATCACTATTCATATGCCATCTTTGCTGTAATTGGACTTCACTATCTCTTTTATCCTCTTCTTGGTTTATTAAGTGAGAAATGGATGAGATATAAAGTCATACTGGTTGGAATAATATTAATATTTGTTGGATTCTTTATTGGCATTGTTACATTAGTGACTTTATACTTTCTACATTTAAATGAGAATGCCGTAGTTGGCATATGTTTAGTTGCAGCTTTTCCACTCCTTTTTGGACACGGTCTATTTGAAGCTAATGTGATCCAATTTGGTACTGATCAACTTCAGTTTGCACCATCTCAACAGTTAAGTAGCTTTGTTTATTGGATTTTATACATTAATTATTCTTTAGTAGCTTTTATCTTGTTAATGGCATCAATTATTACAGCTACTGTTTATAAAAACATTGTTTACTTTACATTCACTTGTATATTTGGATATGGTGTACTTATCATCATAATAGCAGTCTTGTCTTTTTGTTGTTTCAAACATCATTTGGTTATTGAGCCAGCTCAACGCAACAATCCTATTAAACCAATCTGGAGAGTAATGAGGTATGCTTTAACTCACAAACAACCAGTGAGACGTAGTGCATTTACATATGGAGAGTTTCCACCATCCAGACTTGATCTAGGTAAAGAGAGATATGGAGGACCATTTACTACCGTACAAGTAGAGGATGTCAAAAGCTTTCTATATATACTTAGTATTCTTTTAGGGACCTTTGGATTTGGATTTCATGACACTAAGAGCAAAATTGCTGATCAATACTTAATTTTTATGCCAACAGATGGTCCAAATAGTTTCAGTAAAAATCTTCTACTGATGTATCCTCTAACAGTGCCATATCTTTTCATTGTATTTGCTGTTCCTTTCTATCAATTTATAATAGTTCCTTTCTTTTCTCACTACATTCCTAGTATGTTGAAACGTATATGGATTGGACTATTGGCACTGTTAGTGGAGTCTATAATAACAAGTCTTATAAGCTATTTCATGACTAAAGATATCAGAAATGATTTAATTGATGATATGTGTTTGACCTTCACTAACAACATAACCTTTCAAAATGAACTACAATCAGATATACTAACACTACCTTTCTATATCATGGCTCTTCCTCAGTTTTTGTCTGGTATTAGTATTTTCTTTGTTCAATTTACAAGTATTGAGTTTATTCTAGCTCAAGGTCCTCGTACTATGCAAGGATTGTTAATTGGAATAAGGTTTATGCACTTTAGCATTTACTGTTTAACATTAACATTATCTAGTTCTTGGTTAGGTTGTCACTGGGAATATTATGCTGTTAAATCAAGTGTTGTCTTAATCTTTGTCTTTGTTTATACTATTGCTGCATATAAATACAAGTATAGACAACGTAATGAACTATCTGATATCAATGAGAGATTGATCATTACAGAATATACTGAAAGACAACTAGACCAGAAATATGGCTTAGAAGAGGAAGACGATGATAATAGTGACTTGACTAGAAGTGATCTTAATTCTATTTAAAAGCATTTGCCTCTTTTTAAAATTCATATGAGTATTCCATGTTTATAACTGATTTATGTTATTATGTAGAATTATTATCTATCACAGCTAAAACAGCAATTTATGTATACTTTGTTTACCTGTGTGTATAGATAGAGTAAGGTTTGTTTATATAGATGTGTGTTTGCCTTTCATTCTAACTTTTAAAATGTAACTAAACCAAAAATTTGATAATATTAAATTCAAAAACTATTAGTTTGTGTTCACTACATGTGAATTTGTTTTTTATTACAATTCTTAACTAAAAGCAATATTATGTACATCTTGTTTTCAAATGTTTATCAAGTTGACGAAATTGGATGTAAACATTAAAAATTTTTAAAAAAATGTAACTATTTTGACAGTAAAGCTGGTGGATTAATATTATATATATATTATGCTTTGTAACCACTAACTTTTGATTTGATTATTACTTCATTTAATAGGTAAATGTAGATATTTAAATTTGTTTTTCATATACAATTAATCTCATCTTGTTTCTAAAGCATAACAACAAAACCCAATCTAAATAGTGACATAAAAAGGCTGTTACTGCATTAATTAGTCTAAAGAGCTACTTGAAAGTCACTTACTAATACATCCACTAGCATACAGTTCCATATAGTTCTCTTGTATTTAATAGTTATTTTTTCAATTTCTATAATATTATTTTTTTCTCTCACTACATTACTAGTATGTTGAAATGTATATGGATTGAACATCTCTTAGGTCTGTACTATAGTTTTTTTCAGTATATTCTATAATAATAAATCGCTATTTCATATCAGGTAGTTCATTATGTCATCTGTATTGATATCTAGGTGCAGTGTTGTCATTATTTAATGCTAGACTTGTAAGTATAGACGACTAATGGTTGAAATAACATTTCATGTCTAAAATTGGTTTGAACTATTATGATGACTAATAATATATGCATGGTTTTTTCATAGATATGTATTTGTTATCTAAGTATATAAATAGAGAATTCTTCACATAATTTGTTTGTCTTCCAGTTTAATTTTTAAAAAATAAAAAACACTAAAACCATTAACAAATAATTATAATTTTATGTGAATGTACTATGAGGGTTAATGTATGTCAAAATTTATCAGCACTCATAATACTATTATAGTCACTTGCAAATATCAGGTATGTGCTTGCAGTATCAGTAGCATTAGTATGTAGGAAAAGCCAAGATTGTCAATTGAAATGTATTGGCAGTAAAGAATTAATGAAGCTGATCAATACCTATTAATCCGACTCTTTATAGTATCTCTTTATAATTATAACTCATTATGACTTAGTTATTGATTGAGACATGATGTTTAAGCATCAAAGACACATTTAGCCAAATGATGAGTTTGTTCATCTTTTCTTCAGCCTCTACTGCTTTGTAGCTCACAATAACTCAACATTCATTACCTAATCAATCTAACATTTTTTTTCTCTAATCTCTAAAATAAACAATTATTTGCAAACTTTCTGTAATTTTTTCTAAATATACGTTTGTAATTTCGTTATTTAGCAACGTGCTAAACGTTTGGGCTCGAGGTGCCTGACATTGTATCAGTTTGGAATAATCTACTATTATTCTTTTTACTACAGCGTATTTATCGTGGTAATCTTGAAGCCAGACGGTATGCAAGGGTAAGGAACGTCTGGACAAACTCGCATTTATCCTAGTGATCTAGACCCTCCTACTTTTTGATAAATTAATGGATTGTTGATGTACTCTGAAGCTACATTGGATAAGTATACAGGAGAACAGATTGAAGTCTAGGATCTATAGATGCTGATGTGATCTACTAGAATCAGTATAAACAGTTATGATTGTTAGTAGGCAAAATCATTCTTAGGCCAAGATTGGCTACCGGAAGTAAAGTTGGACTGCTTAGGCCTACATTCTCTCCAGTTCTAAAGAGTCAATGGCAAGGTGAATTTAGAATAAGTCAAGAAACTATGGCTAAATGTATCTATAGTTTGATGTAAAACTGAAATTTCTCTAAGCTTGTTCAGTTTCTCTGGCTTTAGAAGTGAAGCTCAATTGAGAACTTGATCATCTGTAGGTGGATGGAATTATTGAATTAGTGTAATTTTGTGATTGGGCTGTATGAATGGTTACTGTCATGAAGTACACTTAATCAGTTCTTTTTGCATAGATTACAGGGTCACAATCAAGCAATCAGCTAAAAAAGGATATCTACCCACTTCAAAGAATTCATAATTTGTGTGCCTCTGTTTCTGAGCAACATTTAGCAAGTCCAATCCTGCTCATATCAACAGATTGTTTTGGAGGAAGAATCAAAGCAGTACATGATAGTCAACATGCACAAGGACAATCAACAGATTCTCTCAATAAATGTATAGTACATTTTCGGTATGAACATAATTATATATATATATCACAATTGAAGATCTTAACTGTTATTCTGAAACTACTTGGAACCTACTGGCTCATAAGCTTGAAAGTTTAAGTTGCCGCAAGAAAAGAAGTGAATCATAGTACTGTTGGTATAAAAATTGATTTTGCTTGATGATATTTTTTATTTGCAATTAAATTCAAGTGTTATTATGCAAGACTAAGAAAGATGTCAACCATTTTCACAAATTTATTGAACAGGTATATTTTTGTGTTATCTTATGCACTTTGATATGATCACTGTAATGTCACTTTTAAAAAAAAATCAAGGCTTACCATGAGTTAAGATTGTTCTTTCCAGGAACTCATTTCAATAATATTACATAATTCATTTCAAACTCCTTCCAATTGAACTGTAGAATTTCCAATTTGCTTTTTTTTCTGCCAAATAATGTCAATTTATAGATATTGCAGCAAAAGAAAGTCACAAAATCTGCAGATATTAATGCTTAGGAGTAATTTTACACAGACTTTTAGTTAATTGTGATTAAAAAGTATCATTTTTTAGCAGAAACAAATATTGCTAAAAATAATGTAAATTATAGAAATGGTGCAGAAAAATTTTCCAATCCGCAAAATGTTTATTGTTTATTAACTATTTAAGTACAATGATTTCATTAGTGTCACTATGTCTTGTGGAAGACAAAATTCTTCGATTGTTGGGACAGTGAAGTTGAGAAGTACTTGTCCTCCATGAATTGTATCAGTCCAAGGCACATAATCACAATTTAGTCTTTGCCTTGATGGCTTCCATTTTCTACAATAAGTACCATCATACCACCTCACTTGTATATGACTGTCGTCCTTTCCACCTGCAACCAGGATGATATGTTCTACTACTTGGTCTTGATCTGTTGCTCTCCTACTTTGCCTGGTTTCTCTTCTTCTTTTTCGTCCAATATAAACCTGTAATTATCGAAGGGATACAGTACATACTATCAATGAATGATCTTGAAATTTCAAGACAATTGTTTTTGAAGATTAGTATATATGCTATCAATGATCTTGAAATTTCAAGACAATACTTTTCAAAGGCATAGATTACACGCTATCAATGATCTTAATATTTCAAGACAATAGTGTTTGAAGGTTAGTGTACATGCTATCAATGATCTTGAAATTTCAAGAAAATACTTTTCAAAGGCATAGATTACATGTTATCAATGATCTTGAAATTTTAAGACAATAGTTTTTGAAGGCATAGAGTATATGCTATCAATGATCTTGAAATTTTTAAGACAGTAACAGTCTTTGAAGCCATAGAATACATGCTATCAATGATCTTGAAATTTCAAGATAGTTTTCAAAGGCATAGTGTACATGCTATCTATGATCTTGAAGTTACAAGATAATAGTTTTTGAAGGCACATATAATACTCATGAATGAGGATACGATGATGTTTATGGAGATGTTGTAAGCTCTTTTTCTCACCTTTGGTATCTCTTTATCGCTACAGTCTTGAAGTTTATTATGTAAATATGTTCATGAATACAACAGTTTGATTGATAAGGGACAGATGAAGGTAATGGTTACAATAAGGACAGATTCAACATCAATTCTGACATAAAAGCAATTCCAACATATGGAAAGTTATTCTCTATACAAACAAGTCACTTGAGACAAGTATAATGCTGTCAATGGTACATATGTTCTAACCTTCAACAGATTTAGCCTCCAGGTTCTCAAGAAGCATTTTTGACGATGTTTTCTCTGCTTCAGACAAACATAAATATTTAGGAAGACCATCATAGAGAGGAGATAAGTCCAGTTTGTCCAACTTGGGTTTTAGCAGAACTGGTGATAAGCCATCAGGAATCTCCTAATGAAGAAAGGAACAGTTTGAGCAGATGCAGTCTCAGTGGAGGGAAATAACTCTGGGCTAAGAACGTCAAAGTCCACTACCACCACAGAATTGTCGCTCTGTTCACAATCATTACTTCAACAACAAGAAGAGAACTATATCCTCCAACAGTACATTGAGGATCTAAGTCATTAGAAGTACACTGACTAAATTAACGATAAAGGATAGAGAAGAATCAGACATTATCGATCACTATATTCTTTTACACCTGAGATCCAACGACTGAACTACGTGCGTACATGACATAAGACACATGTCTTCGATACGTATGCGTGAACAATTTCACACATTCATATATTTGTGACATTGAACACGAGTCTTATCTCTTACGCAGATGTGCCAAGTTTGTTTCGTACCATGTCTTTTTCAGCAAACCTTGATAATTTCTATTGTTGACTTCTGTCAAAACAGTGGTAGTTTGAGCCAGGTTAAGACAAGCAACTTTACTTACAGAAAGGAGGACGACCATTATGTGGTGTTGGCAAATACCAAAAAAAAAGTTGGTCCAATACTAAACAATAAAAACATACTGTCAAAATGGCAAGCAGTATGTAGTGGTAAGTCATTTCATATTATGGATTAAATACTGAACAACAAGAATGCATAATTGTCATAGTGAAGTCAGAGGGAAGTGGTATCAGCAATTACTGTCTGCAGTGGCAAAAAAAGCTTAAATGAGGTACATCTTAAAGACAAATGATCTTGTATATATTTTGCTGACACTACTATATAATCCTTATAAATCAACTCTATTTCAGATCACTAGTTTTACATGTTTATTAAAGGCTATTAACACAGCAGCTAGATTAGGAATTTATTTCATGCTTTACCATATTCCACTTGACTACTCTATACTGTATGAAGCTCAAAAGTTACTGCTAGATTGAGGTATGACAGTTGAAGTAGCTTTTATCAAACAAAGAACAAAATCAGAAAATAGTATGTTAAAATTTGTATATTTAATATTTTAATTTTTATTTATTATAAAGGTTTAATATTTAAACCAGTACTTGCTCCAGTTCTTATTGCTGCTCATCATGTTAATAGGCATTTGCCATCATTGGACATTGATAATATCTTCAGTGATGAAAATGACTTTTATAAGCTCACTAATAAGTTAACTGAGAAAGGAGACTACATCCTTTATATGGGCTCTTCACCAGGTACTAACAGATATAATTGTCATGATTATGTAGGCTGTGTTGCCTATCTATTGAAAGATGAACAGAATGCAGCAGTCATTGGATCCTTTAGAGATATGACTAAAGCTAAAAGGGTACTGAATAAGAAAACATTGGAAGAAGTAACCACAAATTAGTGTGAAGATATAAACACAGCTGTTAAAGTAAATCTTTTCAAATTAATTTATAACTAAGTATCAAGATCATATGTTCAGATTAGTTACCATTAGAGATTGTTTACATTGAACAATACAGTGTGTTGTTTTGAAATTACAAGATATTTTAGACATTAAAATTTTAAGATGCTTTCATTACCCTACTTTTACACTTAATAGTATGGTAGCAATTTTGGAATTTTCAGATAATTTAGACATGTTCATCACATTTTAATTTTACAATTTGGTTTCTTAAAATTTCAAGATGCTTTTCAATATTCTACCATTATACTTTATAGTATGTTAGCAATCTTGCAATTTCAAGATAATTTAGAAATGTTTGTCACATTCTAATTTTATAGACTCTAGTTTGGTATCTTGAAATTTCAAGATAATTTAGACATGTTTGTCACCTTTTAATTTTATATTTTGGTTTCTTGAAATTTCAAGATGATTTTCATTATTCTACTACATACTTTATAGTGTGCTAGCAATCTTGAAATTTCAAGATGCTGTATATATTTCGTTGTTAATATGTCTTTATCACAGATGTCTTCTATCTAACTGCCTGGAGCAAGACTTCAAAGTGACAACTTTTCGACTTAAGATATATATATATCTTAAATTTTAATCAATATAAGATGATAATTTAGCTAACAATTTGTTATGTATAAAATGTTATTACTAGATGAAAAAAATTTGCAGAAAAAATGTCATTTCTACAATTTTTTCCAAAATTTAAAGCAATTTTGCATAAAATAAATTGTAATTGTAAACTCTCCGATGAAAATACAAAAGGTTTTCATAAATACCTACTAACTTTTTTGCATAACAATTACTAAAAACAAGCAAGCTGGGCATGCTAATTACTCAGAAACAACTTTTTCCTGAAAACAGTTAGCATGGAATTAATTATAGTGCAGGCTATAGTTACAAACATTATGAGAACATAATAATATATATATTACCACTTTCGTTGCAATGGCAGGAGGCACTGTTGTTATTGTAGTAGGAATAGTTCCGCTCTACTTTTTTTCTGAAAAGAAAACATAAGTAACTTTCAATGAAGCATCTAACAATGGTAATTTCATTTGTGAGAATCGAATCAAGAAAATAGGCCTCTAATTTTCCTGCTCTAATGAGGAAGATAGTTGCTGTTTTGTTGTTATTGTTGCTGTTCCAACAATTCCCTCTACATCTGCTACATAAGTTAATTATTAGCTAAGCTCGCAGAACTATATTTGCATATGACAACATTTACTTCACAATTTCTTTTTAGAGCAACATCAGCTGAGATAAAAGACAAGATTTGCATGCTCATTGTTGGATTAAATTAAGAAGACGTCTTTATGGTCGTTGCTTCCACTTGACTGGAGTAATATAGGAACAATCACAGGCTTATTAAATGTAACTACTAGTTTGGTAGTGCTTGATGCCTGTATCCAATAGTAACATTCTACCAAGCTATCAAGTGAGCATAAAGCATAATCTCTCCCTAGTGATACCACACAACAAGGTAATATGTTGACATAAGAAGTTTTATATAAGTATGTTGATAAATAAGCTCCTTAAAGTTTTATTTGATTAATGAGACCATGTGAAGTTAAAGTATATTAATTCACTACTTGTCAGTGTGGTTTGGCTATTCTAATAGAAACAATAAACTCAATAATATATATATATATATAAATATATATATATATATATATATATATATATATATATATACTTTTATTAAATGCTTCATAGTCCGTGTCGAAACTATTAAGAGTGAAACTTTATCAAAACAAACAAGTATCTTGTTACGTGTGTCTCTCCTCCTCATTGACTACGCATGTATTATTTGTCGGAAATATGACGATTGTATTTGACCTCTTTATTAGTTAAAAAAAGAAATTTTTATAATGCTGCGAGGCCTGTCACTATGAAATTTAAAATAGGACTGTCTTACACAACACATTCTTGTCCTCATCATTTAAGTAGGCCTGTATCATGCTACTTTGAAGATATGCTTTGAACTTTGCAAAGCTTTGTAAATCGTCAGTGTTTCTTTTTCATTGTTATTTTCATTTCATTTCGAAAAAAAAACACTCAATAGAGCGTATATGATAATACAGCATGACATGGTTAGTGGAAGGGTTGATAAATAATATGTCATAAATATAATTTTAAAAATTGAAAATTAAGAATGGATTAGATATTCTATATATAATTATGCATCAGCTTCAATAACCTCCATTGAAAACCCATCTAATTTATTTGGTAAGTTAGTTGCTGTCTTCAACAAAAATCAGTATAGACGGTCGACCATTAAAATCAATATCCAAACCTTTGACACCACCTGTCTTGGTGGACAAACTCTGACAGTGTTTCTTGAGGGTGACATTGATCTCATTGTCAAAAGTATCTTTAGTATCGATAGGATTTCTCCATTTGTAATAACATGGCTATCAGTGTTGCTCACATAATGTACAATGAATAAAGCCAAATCTTGAGCAATCACTTTAGGCAAACGCCTTCTGCAATTGTCCATTGTTTCAAATTTAATTAACATGTGGATCTACCAAACTGGTTAATCTGTTGCCATTTGTATGCTTAACTCAAAACTTTAAGATAATACCATTGATTTGAGGACCAACTAAATAAAATGGTTAGAAACAGACTAGTGTGCTGTATTAACGTAAAAACATACAATGGTGTCTACACCAAGAGCCAGATCTAACATATAAGATAGTTCTTTGGATGGCATAACCAATGAAAATGACAGCTCAGGATATTAACGATCTTCGGAAACAACTACCAACTCCTACAACAGTGCAATATATGCAAGAACAAAAACCTAAATTCTTATTGTGCTATTGATGTGATAACAAGTCAACAAAAGAATGTGTCCTTTGTTCCTGTTGCGAAAATTGATAACAATATATCACGTTTGAAGTGACTAAAAGGTGATATCAACAATGCTTCACAGGCAGACTCATACACATTACCTCACGTTGATGACCTTTTTGCAACTATCTCAGTTGGTACCATTTTCTCAAAATTTGATCTAAGTCAAGCATACAAGCAGGTTGCTACTTGATGATGACCTGAGGATATACACAAGAATCAATACCTATAAGGGATTTTTCACTATCACAGATTGCCTTTTAGCATTTCCACTGCACTATCTTTGTTTCAATGTACCATGGAGAGTCTTTTACAAAGACTAATGAAGTCTTTGTCTGTATGAATGACATCCTAGTGGCTGTTGTTAATGAATAAGATAATTTTTAAAAAGTTCTACATATATTAGATCTGCTGGAGTGTCCTGATGAAGTCAAAATGTGTATTAATGTCAGAACACAGTACCAAAATGGAAAGTGCAGATCCCCTATGACATCTTTTAGACAATGTTGCCATAGCACTACAGATAAAAACAAAAAAACACCATACTTTAAGAGTTCGTTGTCTGGTTCAAACAGGATTGACTATCAATGACCCTGAGCCTGAAATTTACAAAGTTAACTAACAGCTAATATTAAACATTGTCAAAAGTTTGCAGTGAGAGGTTGTTTGTATGCAACAAATTGTCTGCCCTGACAAGTAGATTCCTGTCACTTTAACAAGCATTACTAAACCCCTCTCATATAAAGAGAAAAAATTCTGACCACATTAAAATGTTAAAAGACAAGTTATGGTATACTCAATGTTGCATTAAATTAAGAAGACGTCTTTATGGTCATTGCTTCCACTTGACTGGTGTAATGTAGGTACATTACAGGCTTCTTAAATGTAACTACTAGTTTTGTAGTGCTTGATGCCTGTATCCAATAACAATGTTCTATCAAGCTATCAAGTGAGCATAAAGCATAAACTCTCTGTAGTGATACCAAACAGCAAGGTAATATATTGACATAAGTAGTGTTATATAAGTATGTTCATAAATAAACTCCTTAAAGTTTTATTTGATTACTGAGACCACGCAAAGTTAAGATACATTAATTCACTACTTGTCTTCTACATTGTTTACTGACTATTCTTTAACTTGTTTATATTCCTTTTCTTGTTACACTGTGTAGGCACTATTGATCCAGATGAAATATTTCTGTTATATTTTTCTGATATATTTTTGATGCCATTGAAGTTGAAATCCTGCAAAAGCTAATCAGCTCCTTTCTGCTAAAATGATATCAACAATTTTAAAAAAGTTGTACAAAGTATGAGTGGTAAGCCTTATGACATAGCAAATAAAGTAGGTAATGTGATGACATTTGAAAAAGGGAATATTGTTTGCTTTATTGTTGTATCTAACATTTATAACAAAAAAAATATATAGTGTACTACATCATGACTTGTAATTTCCTGTTTGTAGTTTTTAAATCTTGTGTCTAATATGATTGTAAAGTGAACTACTTATACCTTTATTACTAGTCATAATATATTCGACAATGATGATAAGTCTATATCTGATAACGAGATATGCCAAGGTCTCTGCTTTTACTTCCAGTACTGAAACATGGAAATTGTATTCAGAATTGCTTGGGTTTTATTTTAATTGAAATAATATTGAGAATCCAGGGTAGAAGTGATCCAATGTGATGAATTAAACCAAATCCTGAGCAATAACTTCAGTCAAACCCCCTCTCCAATTATCTATTGTTTCAAATTTAATTATGATGTGGATCTACCAAACTGGTAAATCTGTTGCAATTTATATGCTAAACTCAAAACTCTAAAAGAATACCATTTATTTGGGGACCAACTAAAACAAAATGGTTATAGACAGACTAGTGTGCGGTATTAACGATAAACACATACAATGGTGTCCTTTGTTCCTGTTGTGAAATTGATAACAATATATCACGTTTGTAGTGACTAAAAGGTGATATCAACCAGGCTTCACAGGCCATTACCTCATGTTGATCACCTCTTTGCAACTATCTCAGGTGACACCATTTTCTCAAAATTTGATCTAAGCCAAGCATACAAACAGGTTGCTACTTAATGACCTGAGGAAATACACAAGAAATAATACCCATAAGGGAATGTTTCAGTATCATTCAAACATGTTCAAACAGGTTTGACTATCAATGAAATTTACTCTCATTTTCACTGCTACACAGAATTAAGTGTGCTGGATAGGTATATACTTTGCGGATCACAGGTTGTTATTCCTGTGGAAGGGAGAGAAAATATTCTCAAACCTCTGCATCAGATGCACACACAAGACTGAGCAAGATGAAGTTTGGCTTGTTAATACATATGACGGCGAAGTTTACACTCAGACATTGAGGCTGAATTTAAACATTGTAAGTTTTGTCAACTACATCATTCTGTGCTGAGTAATGCTCCTTTCTACCCCTGGGAATTTTCCATCAACCATTCGTAAGAGTACATATTTCACATTGGTCCTTTTTAGGAAAACTATATTTCTTGCAAATTGGTGCCCTTTCTAAATGGATAAAGGTTCATGCTGTTCCCTCTATCACTACTGTAACTACCACTGAGAATTATATTTTTTACTAATGGTATTCCAGAACAATTAGTATCTAATAATGGGTTCATTAGCCAGCAATTTTCGTTCTTCAAGAATATAAAATGGAGTAAAGCATATCATTACTTCTCCTTATCAACTCAGCTCAAACGGTCTGTCTAAGCATGGTGTAAAAAATGGATTTGTAAATTAAAAGGTCATATTCAGACAAGAATTTCAAATTATTTATTTAGGTATTGGATTACTACTACACATAGTATTATTGGTGTCTCGCCTGCTGAATTGTTGATGGGTTGAACACTCTATACTCATCTAGATTTACTCCATCCTGATACATCTCATAAATTTTGCATGAAACAAGATAAATTGACAGCTAATATTAAACATTGTAAAAAATTTGTAGTTGGAGGTCGTTCATATGCAAAAAACGTCTCTGCCCTGAAAATAGATTCTTGTCACTTTAACACGTATTACTAGACCTGCGAGTATACAACTTCTGACCACATTCAATGTTGTCACATTGATTAACTTCAATATCGATATACTTTAGTGACAATTCAGAATCAGATGACTTCAATATTTGGACTTTTCAATGATTTGCACCAACTACTAACTTTCAACAATCTCATCATCCAAAACCTCCCCTTATCATTCTGTTAGGAACCGAAAACATGTCAATCAATATGGTCCATACTTTTCAATTTAAAAAGGGAGGAATATTGCAACTAAACATTTTTAAATATTAATATGTAGTGCATTACATCATGACTTGTAACTTCCTGTTTTATTTCTTTATATTTTTAAGTTAGTTATTTTGTAGCATTCTAAGTCTTTTAACCCTTCAACTCAGCATTTCTGCAGGTGTGTCAATTATTGCAACACGAGCATTGTTTAAATTGCCTTGTCATATAATCTATGCTTTAGTTTTGTTATCATTTTGTGTATGTATTTGAACATTTATGGTCTCTTAACTAGTCACTTAGAATGTCTAAGGTCTTTACTGAAAATGTATGTGTGCAATGGATGGCTGTTTACACCGTAATAATCAATATACTTGTCTTATAAATGATTTTCTTAGCTTAGTGTGATTATAGACATGTTCATACAGGGTATATATATATATATATATATATATATATATATATATATATATATGTGTGTGTGTATTTTTGTAGCATTATGTATGTTGTGTGTTAAATTATGCATCTAACCTTTGCTAATATAATGTATGTTACCCAGATCTATATCTATATCTATGTGTATTTATAATTATTATACATTATTGTACAAGGGTTTACTTTTGAAATAAAATGATTACTAGTATTTCATAGGATCAACATATGTATAATACAACTCAAAAAAAGGTAGTACACACATTGCCAATTCATATTGCTTGTATTGGTATGTGGTTGTTTAGTTGTTTTTCTATCATTTCATTTTTTGTTACTACAGACTATACCCTCATGTTGGGATGATTTCCCAGATGGAGATGGTGATAATTTTTTTTCAAAAAGTGGTGTTCATAAAGTCAAGCAGTAGAAAACTAAAATAAGGTTGGAGATGATAAACCAGAAGTAATATTGATGCAAGCTTGGGTAAGCATTGCTATTGCTACATTAATTCTGAATTGTAGGTAAGTTAGATGCTTATTTTCTTGAGATGACAAGGATATTGACATTGATGATGGCCAAATCAAATAGTTAGAAGATTGCATGTTTGTATCACTTCATTGTCCTATGATTGAATCCATAACATGCAAGTAACTAATCACTCTTATTTACTCGTCCCATATTGTTGTTTGCACACATCAACCATCTCAGGTTTCTGTACATTTTCTTTTCCAGTTGTTGAAGAGTTTGATCTACGGCTCTTTCTTACCATTTTGTTATCATGGATTATACTTAAAATTGTGATGATTCTTTTGTCCTTTCATTACAAACCAAGTAAACTGTTGCCTAAATGTTCTGTTCTAAATTCTCATTTTTCATAGTTACTTTAATCTTCTGCCCATTTCTACTTTTCCAATTAGGAGGCATCCTTTTGCTATCCTTTCATGTTTTATACCTGAGCTATAAAACACAGGCACCAAATCCTGCCAATTTCATTTCCAGAAAGAGGTTAGAAATAGTATAGTAATTATCCATGTCAATATGATGGCTAGTTTCTGTCTTGGCTTTGTGACAGTTCACTGTAAAATTGGAGGTGTCATCGCAACACCATGGTGTCAAACTGTATGGTCTTACATTAGCACCTGCATGCTACTGTAGCACTTTGGTGCTATGTCAGCAGACTCAGCACCAGACTATCTTATTACAGCACTGCTTTTGTGTGTCAAAATTCAGTAAAATGCTATGCAATGTAATGTTCATTGTCTTACAGCTAGATGTCAAGAATTGTCTTTAAAAAGTATAATAATAACAACTAAACTATATTATATTTAAGCACAATATAAAAAGAAGTTTCATATGTGTCAGAATTAGTTAATGAATACAGTCTGTAAACACGAAAATCTTGTATGTCAGTAGACCAAATGAAGTATATTTGTTTAGTTTTCTGGACTACAAATGCATGCCTGTGTTCACTAAAAAATAAAGTCTGAAGAAGACGTATTTGTAATAGTACTTCATTTGATACAATGTACACATCAGATATTTGTCCAAATGTTAATCCATCACAGTCTGCACCAAGAACGATACATGCACTATCTTCTCATTATTTCACTCACATTAAAAAAGCTATCAAATTCTTCATCTTCACGTCATCATAAAACATTTCATTAGTTATTACAAAGTCAAGTACTTTTTTGCATTGTATATGGCCATTATATATGCTGTTGCAACAATATCACTGCAAGTTATAAACAGTAACTATGCAAGCAGCCTCTAAGCATGTAAATATGCATACTGCATTTAATTAACGTGGGCGTAGCACATATAATTATGCACTTTGTGGTCAAAGGGTTAACTGTTGTCCTAGTTTTGTTGTAAGCAGGGACTTACTTATACCTTACTACTAGTCATAACATTTATAAATTTTGTGATAATGATAGCTTGATCAAGCTAACCATCACAATTGTTATATAATTTAGTAGCTATTTATGTGACTCACCTGAGCTGCCAAGTCGACTCTCAGTTTGAAAAACTTGTTACATTGGTATGTTCATATTTCAGCCTGGGCAATAAGGTTAAAGCAGAAATTTGAGCTGATCAGTCCTTTTGTTATGATCCATAATGTATAACCAATGAATTCTTTCTCTTTATACTATATGAAGGCAAATGCACATATTAATGAAACAACAGAAGCATAACTTACCCACAATTCTCTAATTATTACCTTTGCCATTACTGACAGTCTTCAATAGATGGGGTGGGTCAACTAGAAAGTACAAGTTTATATATACAACATATAGATTGACAGTCTTGTGTAACATATGACTTGGAGCCTGGTTGATGGAGTCAAAGAGTTGTTGATTAGCAGCTAGTCCATAACAAGGCTCTCTGTTAAGGAAGTTTAATCAGTAAGTCTGTCAAAACACATATATAATGATCAATGTATTACTGGTTTTGATGATGTAGTCATTGTAGTCGTTCTTCTTTTCTGGTGTACATAGGAAACAATAAATGGTGTGGCTTTGAGGATGACTGCTGTCTGCATCCTTTCCTTTGTCTGCATAAACATATTAAAATCATCTGATTTAGTTAATGCCTGACAGTATTCAGTACACATATCACAATGATTAATATTTGTTTCTGAACCAAAATAATTACGTATCAGAGAAAGCATAAAGTCGTAATCATCACACCTTATAATAACATGATCTACATCATGGAAGATCTCACAATGAGTACTTATAGAAAATGCTATGTCAACACCAAAGCACAAACATTATGTATATAACTGAAATATTCCTAATAATCTTTTTTCTATGGATTATTGGAAGAATCAACATAGGCAACAATGTTCTATACCTCATCTACAAATGTAATAATTACATGATATGGAGACCTAATGAAATCTTCCATTCCTCAACATACCCATGCCAGCTTAGATCTTGTTGCATAGCTAAGGTACAATTTACTGGATATCTACAGTAGTTCATTCAACTATTAAAAAGACTAGTAGATCATTGTTCAGTTCATCAGTCACTTCAATCCACCCTATATAATATACATGTTTATTATAATAGACTACTGAAATGTATTATATACCTTGAGAAAGGATTCATCTAGCTTTTAGTCTCCCTTCCAGTTGATAAAAAGTTTACAATAGGCTCATTTTCAAATGACTCCAGAGGAAATAATATTTTAAATGAAACTCTACATTCATTTTTTTGCCTGAATTCATTTTTTGCTGGACTTAAAGTCCATATCCCATGGCATACCTGCAGAAGAGAGACTGTCAATGTTACTGTAAAATGTGACCTAAAAAGGACTGATGCAACTACATTTGTACAAAACGTCACACGAAAATGTGATTGATTATAACAATAGATGGTGTTATCCATTGGCAAGGGAGGTAGACAAAATAATACTTCAACAACTGGTTTAAGATCACAGTTACCAAATGATTAAACCAATAGGGAATAGTATACTATTAAGTTTTATGTATCTAGCTTCTCTTCATCACTTATATCACATTCAACAATTAATTATGTTCTTTTAAAAGGAGGCAAAGTCATTATAGCTAACACTCACCAATAAATGATATCTGGAGCTTCGTGATTATTCGTTTCAAATTTATATCATGAATTAGGGAGAAATGATGAGCAAGTTACGTCAACAATAGGAGAATATCAACTAACTCAGAAAGAGATTGTACCCAATCTTTCCCTTAGCAAAGAAAGAATTAACTATTTCTATAATGCTTTAACAATGCAATCACGTGATTCGTTTCCAAGACCGTGCTAAATAACTATATTTTTAGAATCTTACCATCATGCAGTTGTGTGTTTCCATAGTTACAGCACACACCCATTAATGCAGCAGGTGACTAGCTGCTGTCGCTGACAAAGGAACTAGTTGATTTTACAAATTAATTTGCTTTAACATATTACTGTTTTTATTACCTGTAATAATTGGTATATTAGGCCTAGTGATTATATATAATATTATAAAGCTAATAACTAAAGGAATATTAGTGTAAATATTACACTAACCACAATTAATGAGGAAGAAGACATCGATACTGGTGTTAGGACACTATGGAAAAAGCATCACAGCACACAATTAGTTATGAAGATGACTCAAACATTATAAGCAACAATTCACATATATTAGACTGAGTTTTGTCTTCATACTTTTTCTATTGTGCGTTTATAATATTTTTCACCTTGGTTATTTCTCTTTTGCAAATTAATGTTTCATCTTGTTAACTCTATTGAGCTTCAGTAATTAAGTCATCATCAATATCATGATGTGAATTTGTAGTATTTCACTAACGTCATAATGTAATGACAATATGGTGTTGTAATATGATATAAAAATATAATTTGTACCATCTAAAACACGTGCACATCAATATCGTTTGAAATAGATATTTCATTAAAATGCTAGCATCATTATATATATTAAGCTATGTAGTAGTAGCAGCATCAATTCAATACAAGTAATAACAAATTCTAAAATGAAAGTTGATGTAGGAATGATAATCTCAGAAAGAAAAGAAACAAAGTAGAGATGACCAAACAAATCCATTAAATTTCATATAATATTATTGTAATTAGCCACACCTTACAACATGATGGTTTTGTATATTTATTTATTGCAGTACCTGAACTTTGCAGCTTTCCCTTGTTACAAGTAGACATGAGAGCATGTATATAAGTCTATATTGCTTGCATAGACTTGTTACCTATGTTCGCATGATTTAAGTACTTGACAATAAGAAAGGGCGTTACAAACAAATGGTTTGTTGTTTAAGCACTAGATTCAACACAATTAACATTCAAGGAGCCACAACAATTATCTATATATAAGTCCTAAAGCAATTGCAAAAGCTATGTGCAGTACTAATTAATGGGAGAAAAGAAAGAGGAAGAAGAAAATTTGAATATTTGACTAACTCCTAGTTATCATCTAATTAAAAACCAATTGTTATGGTTTAGTATGTGGGAAGTGGGTGCTTAAATAAGCCTGTACAATATTTTAGCAGTTATTGGAAAGCCTCATAGCGTAATAGATATAATCATCACTTTCGTCTTTGTCTATTCTATATATATATATATATAAAGCTACTATGATAAGTACATGAGTTGTTTTTAGCAATTTTATTGATTTTCAATTGTATAACTAACAGTTAACACTATGTTTATGTGTGTGTGTGCATGTTTGTTCGTTGATTTGAGTCTATTAACTGTCTGTGACTTTTTGAACAATATGAATCTCATATTATTATTGGATATATGATAGACAATTGGTGTGCTAACTTATTAATTTCATATTTCGAAGACTAGTAGTATGATGTTTAGAATATGCTGAACAATTAGATAACATAAATGGATTTTACAAATTTAAGAGTGCTACACAAAATGAGTCCATGAGATTAGTAACTATAACCACACTTACCCTGACTTTCCCATGATATTTAACCAAATGAAACATTACATACGACATTATTGTATCTGCTCCATAATCCTGTGCTTCAAGGCTTTAGTAAAATGACCTCTCGTGATGAAAGGACTGTTCATATGTAGCACAACAACAATTCCTCTACCATCTAGGACCACACCCATTATAGATTTTTGAGTCAATTGGCCGTACGGACGAACAAAGTATCTAAAATTCAGCACAAAGTTGGATCACCAGATATCATAGTTCCAACATTAGACACACTACATCACAAGTCTCTACTTGAGGTAAACAACTTTAATCATTATGTTATTAACAATTTAAATTATATTCTTAGATATTGTAGGTTGTGTGGTTAATTTTTCGATCCTACTACACTTAAACCTTTATTAAAGATATTTGATCATTATTGTGAATATCCTCTTACACCTAATAGTGTAGTAATGGCTTATATAACTTGGTATAAGTGTCTAGTATTGTTCTGTGATGAGATTAATCTAGCCAATTTAGTCAAATATGGTAAGTTGATTATATTATTTGTATAATATATAGTGATATAGTCTGTTATTACTGGACACTATCAGGACAAGCCTTAATATGAAGGTATCTTCAACATAGAAATTATATAATACACTAAAGTATTATGATAGGGCTAGACTTAATAAATATGTTAGAGGGTGTTATTAATTCTGAATACCTACTACATGCATCCTTTATTGAACAGTTCAAATTAAGGTAATTATAATATTAATAGTATCTTTTTAATAGTATTGCTTTTATAAACATTACTAATATGTTTCTCTATTATTTTTATTATTAAATTATTACTTGAAAAGTTGTTCTATTTTATAGAAAGTTATGTTATTCTCACATGAAATTATTGAACATGTGGATTTTATAGAACTTCTGATCATATCTGGATAACACTAGAGAAAATACTGTTTGTAGGACGTTTTAATCCACCCAATGATCCCGGGGGAAAAAACTGTCTCGTAGGTAATTAATGAACACTAAATCATATGCATGATTATCGTACTCTCTTCTAGTTCTCTATGTCATGTTCCAGTAGGGTATATAGATTATGGTGGTCTTATATCACTAAATACAAAATTATGGTACAATTAATTGTGCCATGTTCAGAATAGTCCATAATATCTGCGATGCTTTATAATCTTTTGGCGTCTCCCCTGTTGATTGACTGGTATGAATACGTGATAATGAAGATAAGACTTTTTCAGAATAGGTAAGTCATGTAACTTGTCTTTGTTGATCATGTGATAGTCATGTGGCCCAGATGTTTTAGTCACAGGATACCCTGTTTTGTCATATGACTTCTGTCTGATTGATATATGATTTGTTTGTTCTGATTATGCAGTGATCATGTAATGGATTGTCCTTATCATGTGATAGTCAAATATTTGTCATGTGAAATAACGTGATTGTCATAATTTTGAGCATGTGATTATCATGTGATCTGGTATCATTTGTTACATTAGTGAGGATCATTGGTCATTGTACATCATGTACTCTGGGTTTGCAGTAGACCAAAAACTTACTATGATATTTGATTCCACACAATGAAAACTGTTGTCGTTTCTCTATACAGTAGCTGCTCCCCTGCTCATTTATCTGTTATAAGCTTTCAAACTCACATTTTACACTCAACTAATTATGTTTTATGTTCAGGCATTATAGACCTACAATCATTAAATTTTATCAATAGCAATACTCAAAGTTTGCCTTTTTTCATGTCTATATTGAATCTGAATCTCAGTTTTACTCAATGTTTTAACAATTAGATGATAAATTTGAGGAAAGATGGTCTCAGTTTAGTATTTCCACTTATCTCTTGACATTAGTTGTTATCCTCATTATCCTCAGTCATTTAATCAAAGCTTTCTTAACACAATTGCTAGTTCGTCAGTTCACATACTGTTTACTGTTGTATTTCTCTCATTCTCAAAACTATTGTTAGCAATTTTGATATGTTTGATGTTATGATTCAGATACTAGTTACAAAGTTTTGTATTGGGATGGGTCAATGGAATATGATGGTGGATCATATCGTATACTATAATGATCATCACATTGGTAAATGTTATTTAAGTTATTCCCAACAGTCTAACAATGAAAAATTTGGGAAAATCTGAAAAATCAATTTGGATTTGTGTAATATCAATAACAGTTATTGCAAAGGATAACAAAAACAACTACAATATCAATACTTAAGGAGTTAGTTTCTGTGTTATTTAGTCCAGTTAAACTCTTTTAAAATCCTCTTACTTTCAACTATCCTGGTCCTTTTTTGCTTGTAAATTGTTTGAAACATATCATGTTAACTTATCATCAGATTTAGAGAAGTACCTGTGTGACACAACCTGGTCTTCTCAACGCCTTGTTTTATCATTAAACAGTTCTGTCAATTTTACTCTCTTGCGTGGTATCTTCTGTCAAGTGTCAAGTAATCAAACTAGTAAGATTGATATATGCAATGATTATCTAACAGCATGGTCACGTGAAATAATGTGATTGTCATAATCATAATCATGATCATGTGATTATCATGTGTTCTGGTATCATTTGTTATGTTAGTGATGGTCATTGTACGTCATGTACTCTGAGTTTGCAGAAAAAATAACATTGTAAAGAGATGGTTTGAATGCAAATGTGAGAAATTTCATTTGTGGTACATGAAAGTGTCATCGTTATTTACTCATAAAACAACTAATAGACAACTATTGTTTAAAAATGGTCAAAGCTCATATTGTGGTTCATGTTCAGAGAGCCTGTCATAGGTCACTGCAGTGATTGACTAAACAGGTTTTGAGTGTGTATATGTGGTCGTGGATGTTTGTGTACATATATATATAGATAGATAGATTCCATTGTGATCCACCAATGTAATCATACACGATTGAATCATAACCATATGTGATTGAAACAACTCCTAGTAATGGCCATTAAATTTTTAGAATAAACTAGTCCTATACTTTACAGAACATGTTAGATCTAATTATTTGTATGTCGTGTTATGATTTGTTATTTTTATTGAAGATCAATTAGCTCATGTGACAACATAGTAGTCTCATTTGTATATTGTTGTACACTGAACTAATCCATATCCCAAATTAACTATATATGACAAAATATGGACTCCAGTTCTATTACATGTATAAGTTCCAACTGAATCATAGTTTCTTAGAGTAAAGATTTCATAAGATTAGTCTTCTTATAAAAAACATTATGGAAGGAAAATTATGGAATCCAAAAGTCATGTTAAATACTCACTCTATGTAATTTGTTACTTTGTAATACCATACCAACAAATTATTATAATGAGTAATTAATTATTTCTCTATGCAGTAGCTGCTCCCTTGCTCATTTATCTGTTATAAGCTTTCAAACTCACATTTACACTCAATGAATTATAATATAATAATAATAATATATAATAATTATTTTATGTTCAGGCATCATAGAACTATCATCATTAAATCTTTATCAAGAGCCATACTAAAATGTTGTTTGCTTCATTTTTATGTTGATATTGAGTCTGAATATTAGTTTTCCTCTATGTTTTAACAATTGGATGACAAAGTTGTGGAAAGCTGGTCTCAGTTTAGTATTTCCACTTACCACTTGACATTAGTTGTTATCCTCTTTATCATCAGTCTTTTTATCTAAAGCTTTCTTAATACAATTGCTCATTCCTCAGTTCGCATACTGTTTACTGTTGTATGTCTCCCATTCTCAAAACTTTTGTTAGCAATTTTGATATGTTTGATGTTATGATTCAGATACTAGTTACAAAGTTTTGTATTGGGATGGGTCAATGGAATATGATGGTGGATCATATCTTATACTATAATGATCATCACATTGGTAAATATTATTTAAGTTATTCCCAAAAGTTTAACAATGAAAAATTTGGGAAAATTTGAAAGATCAACTTGCATTTGTGTAATATCAATAACAGTAATTGCAAAGGATAACAAAAACAGCTAAAATATCAATACTTAAGCAGTTAATTCCTGTGTTATTTAGTTCAGTCAATTTCTTGTAAAATGGTCTTACTTTCAACACTACTGGTGCTTTTTTTCCTGGTAAATTGTTTTGAGACATACCATGTTAATTTGTCATCAGATTTAGAGAAGTACCTGTGTGACACAACATGGTCCTCTCAACACCTTGTTTTATCATTAAACAGCTCTGTCAATTTTACTCTTTCTCGTGGTATCTTCTGTCAAGTGACAAGTAACCAAACTAGCAAGATTGATATACGTAGTGATTCTCTCACAGAATGGGCAACTATAACATGTGTTCATAACGACATATTAGAGATTCTTCCACAGTCTAGAAGAGGTCTAGCTTTCTTCAACACTACAGTCACTTTAGAACGATTGATATTTAAGGATTGTGGTACTTATCTCACTACTATACAGGATTCTACAATTACTCAATACCTCAATAGTTCATCTTTGTATTACACTTCATCTCATGCTTCTGCATTAGTCTTTGTTCATTGTCAGGTCAATATAACTCAAGTTAACATCTACTACTCATATGGGTTTGCTATGATTGGTGTAAATCTGATTGATTCTACTATCAGTGAAGTTAATATATCTTATTCAAGTCTTAGTACTAACCTATATCGTCATACTGAACACAAAAGAAGGACAATTGGTTGTGGTGCTATTCTTCATTTTTTTGATCATCAACTAATGATATATCCTACAAATATTACTGTCAACTATGCACGTTTTAAAAATAATTTTGATTTGCATAAAGCATATCCCTATATTTCTAAGTTCTCTAATAATTACTTGAATATTGTTAATGCTGCTGGTCTGACTGTACTTTATACTCAACAAACATATTTTGTCAGTGTTATTATTAACAATACAGAATTAACATCTAATGTGGGAAGCTATAATTCACCAGGTGGTCTTCTTGTTCTTCATTACAACAGCTCCGTTAATACAAGCACGATTGTTAATAACTCTCTGTTTTCTAATAATTCTAATGGTCCTAAGTCATTTTTACATGGAGCAGCTCTTGCTTTATATTGGATTAAAGTAACAGATTTATCAATGACTCAACACCAATTTTTGTTAATTCAAAATACAAAGTTTTATGATCAAACAGGACATTGTCATAATTGTTTACCTACTGGTGCAGTATATGTTGCTGTAGCTGAACTAGATAAGATTGTTAATATTGAAATTCATTTTAAAAATTGCACCTTTAAAAATAACTTAGTACGCCGGACAGGAGTGTGTCTTTTTATGTCTGTCTACAATAATGCTAAGTTTTCAAACATCTCTGTTGTTCTTGAAGACATAAATGCAACGAATAACTCTCAAAAGTTAAGATTTAAGCCTGTTTCAACTGCAGGAATCTTCTCATTTAGTAATGTAGCCTATGTGTCTATTACTGGAATGTCAACCTTCACTAACAACTATGGATCTGTGATTGATGCTTTCAACTCCAATGTTTATTTATCTAAATATGCCAATGTGACTTTTAGCAACAATGTTGGATCAAGAGGTGCTGCTATTAAATTGCTAGGTAATGGATATCTTTATTTTATTGGAGGAGCTGTAGTTAACTTTACCAATAATCGAGCACAGGAATTTGGTGGAGCAATATATGCAAGTTCTGCTATAAAAAATAGCATATTACTAAAAGAACAATGTATCATAAAATTAATTAAAATCACAGAAGAAAAGAAAATTTCTTTTACAGAAAATGTAGCTATCTATGCTGGTAATTCAATATATGCTTATCCACTCTTTTCATGCAAATTCAAGCAAAAATTTTCTAATAATAGAGCATTGCTAGAATTTTACAGAAGCCATTTTCATTTCATTGGAAACAAGAAAACGAATAAACTGCACACTATATCAACTTCAGCTTCAAAACTAACTTTATGTTATCCTAATGGTACACACAGAAATTCCATCAAATCAATTAACACCTATCCAGGTCAGAAGATCAAGATCTACATGGCATCTATTGATGCTTTAAGCAGAAATGTTTATTCAACTGTTGCAGTTAACATTGATAAAAAAAGCAACAGTTTAGGCTTACATAACAACCAAGAACAAATACTTAATGAAGGTAATAATTGTACCTCATTTGAACTTAAATTATATAGCAAAGAAACTAACACCACTGAAGGAAAGTTAATATTTTCTTTACCAAGTTTCCCAGCTGCTTTAGTGGTCAATGTCACAGTACAACATTGTCCTTTAGGTTTTGTTTGGCATAATAAAACACAACAATGTGTGTGCTCATCAGTGTTTTATAATGAAGACTTTTATTTGGTTTATGGTTATAAGGCTGATTGCGAAATTGATTACATGTCAATGGCAAGACCACGTTTATCTGCTAATACCTGGGCTGGTTATATGAATACATCCACACATTTTGGTGTCTCAATACAATGTCCACTTGGCTATTGTAATGGTAATGGAGCTTTTTTTTGCAGTTCTTCAACTAACAATATGACAACGTCAATTAGCAAGACTTGTTATAAAGAAACTCTTCAAACACTCTGTGTATATCATCGAGAAGGTCCATTGTGTGGTACTTGTGGTAGGGTTAAAGAAGGTCAAAAACTAAGTGTGGTATTTGGTTCTACAGAATGTAAACAATGTAGTAATTGGTGGTTGTTGACATTAGTCCTCTATGCAATAGCTGGTCCCCTCCTCATTTATCTGTTATATGCTCTGAGACTTACGTTGACAACTGGTACACTAAATGGAATTATATTCTATGCTCATATGGCTAATTGTGGCATCATAGATCTTTTATCATTACAATTATATCAAGAGCCATACTCAAAGTTTTGTCTAATTTTTTTGTCTACATTGAATCTGAATCTTGGTTTTCCTCTATGTTTTTATGATGGGATGACAGAGTTATGGAAAGCTGGTCTCAGTTTACTATTTCCATTTTATTTGTTGACAATAGTTGTTGTCCTTATTATCCTCAGTCACTTTTATGTCAGGCTTTCTAACAGAATAGCTCACTCCTCAGTTCAAGTACTGGTTACTGTTGTACATCTCTCATTCTCAAAACTATTATTAGCAATTATTGATGTGTTTACCTCAGCAAGAATCTATTATGATTCAGATAGCAGTTTCAAAGTTTGGTATTGGGATGGGTCAATACAATATGGTAGTGGATCACATCTCATTCTAATGATCATCACATTGGTGATTGTCATTTCTCTCTTGCTACCCTATGTCCTTATTCTCATCTTTGCTAGACCAATAAGACGCACTAGCATAAACAAATACATTCGACCTCTGCTAGAAGCTATCCATGCTCCATATAATGAAGGGAAGGAATACTTGTTTGTAGCTCGACTTGTTTTCTTGGTTGGAATATGTGTCATATATGCATCACTAAGAGCTAGGAATGTTCTTAATGTATATATTATAACATCTCCTTTTTTGGTTATTCTACTTCTCTTACATGTTCACTTCAAACCATTTAAGAACAAAGTGATATACTTCCTTGACTGTTGGCTTATGTTTAACATCATTTTGATATACACAACAACTTGGTTTTTCTTTATAGAAGGTAAAAATCTAGCTATTGCAGTGTTTGTGTCTGTTATGGTCTGTATGGTGTTCCTTACATTCTTGGTAATATTGTTGTATCATATTCTACTGGTAACTGGCAAGATATATTCAATAACTACAATGTTTTATTTGATGCAGCACAAGTATAAGCAGAAAATGCTTTCATACAAACCATTACTGGCAGCTAATGACTCATTTTATAATTCATGTGAATACAGAGAACCTTTATTAAATTCTAGTAACTAATGGAAATGAACACATTATTATTTTATATTTGTCTTTTTAAACAATGTATATGTATCATTATGTAAGTCATTTTGATAAACTAAAGTTTTATTGTAAATACACTGAAGTTTGTTTATTTTTAATACTTATTTGTTTGACATCAGGTTCTGTTAAATAAAATTTATTTTAAAATGTCTACCTTCTCACTTTCATAACTTTTCTATTAATGGCATAGTAACTGAATGTTATCCAGTGATAACCACATCAAATAATTAATTCTCTGATTGTGTGTAGGGTTGTTATAACCACATATTATTTCTTAACATTTATCTATTGACTGGGAATATATCATAAGTTTCAGATGGTCTTTGTCTGTACAGTTCACTCAAACACTTTAAAATGACTTTTCTTTTATCTAACCTGGTACTATTATTTCTAGTTAGCTGTTATACATATAAAACACATCTTATTAACTGATCCTCAGATTTAGAGCAGTACCTTCGTACTGCAACATGGTTTTCTCCATACCTTATGTTCCCAGTAGCAACTCTTTCAATTTTAGCCTTTCATGTAGAATCTTCTGTCAAGTGACAAGTCACCAGACCAATATAATTGACATAATAACTCTTCCACAGAATCAACAACAATAACATGTGTTCATGATGACATGGCACAAACATTTCCACAGCAAAGATGAGTTCTAGTTTTCTTCAGCTCTCTAATGATTCTTAAAGATTGGTTATTAAAGATGATGTTAAATACAATAATTATGCAATAGGTACTAATAATGTTGTTCTCATGAAACTCACAACATTATAAAGAATTTTCCTCGCACTAGATATTCATAAATAAATTAAAAGTGAAATATCAATGACACAAAGAAAAATACAAAGCAATATATTTTCAATTTCTATTCTAAAGAGTAGCTATAGAAGTTATCACTTACTTCCAAAGCCATAACCTTTTCAATGATAAATAAACAACATCTTGAGAAAATGAAAGTGTATATTTTACTACAGGCAGTCTTATCTAAAGTATTAAATACTGTGGGAGGTGGGTGTTGTCATCTTGGTATTTTTAAATTTTTTATTCATTTAGATTTTAACGAAGTTAAGCAAACGTTATTAGATATAACTACTATTGTCCTTTCTATGCAATTACTTCCTGGCCATTCTTATAAAGTCAAGATAGAAGTTTGCACTTCAAGTTAAGTTGTTTTCAATATGTATGAATGTGATACTTACAACAGTGTACATTGTTTCCCTATTGTTGCATTTGCATGAATAAAATTGAAAGAAAAGCAAACTGAATAGATGATACTGCAGGTTTGGATATGACCTTTTGTACAGTAAAAATACTATCTACATAAAAATTCAAGATGAAAAGATTTCGTTCTTATTCAGTTCAATGGATTAATTCCAAAGCAGCAGTCCTGATGATTTGGATATCAATGGCAGTATATATCTATTGGACACTATTACCTGATGGTGACATATCTTCAGGAATAAAGCAAGCTCCTCATAAATATTCTCGTGCTGATGTTTACTTGATTTTAACACTTAGTATTTTTTACCCACTATTTGGATGGATTGCTGATGCATGGATTGGAAGATATAGAGTTATTTTATATGGGTTTTATTCCTTAATAATAGGATGTATATTATTCACAGTATCTGTTATCATCATTGATCTAGATCTATCGGCTCATAAAGTCTTTCTTTGGACAAGCAAAGTCTTCAATTCATTTGGTACATCTGCAATATATGCCAACACACTTCCTTTTATTACTGATCAAATGATTGGAGCATCAGCTGATGAACTTACTGTTGCAGTACATTGGTGGTTTTGGAGTCTGACACTTCCTAATATGATTGCACACCACCAGCTGTGCATATTACAAAAATTGCCAAAAGCATTGACGTCCATTTTTCTGTCTTTCTCTGGTCTTACTATTGCCCTCTCTAGTATATTTCTTGGTCAACATTTGCTCAACAAAACACCTCAGATAACTAACCCTATTAAACACATTGCTAAAGTACTCAACTATGCCAGAAAGAACAAGTATCCAAGGAATCATAGTGCCTTTACCTACTGGGAACAAAATATCCCATCACGGCTTGACCTAGGTAAGGATAAATATGGTGGTCCTTACTCAGAGGAAGAGATAGAGAATGTCAAGACAACAATGAGATTAATACCAATTATTTTTATATGTGCAATGATACAGTTACCTGTACATATAAGAGCTTCTCAGCAATATCATATGAGAGCTAAACACAATAGCACATTTGGATGTCTTTCAAGGGATCAAGCAAATTTTTTTCTTGAAATAGCTACATTTGGAATTCCACTATATCATTTCATTATAAGACCTATTCTGCGTAATATTACAAAGTATACTCCTAGTATGTTGAAATTGATTGGATTTTCTATTTTCCTTAAGCTTTTAGGAATCATTGGTATGGTAGCAATAGAGATTGTAGGTCACCTTGAAAGTCAAAATGTGACTTGTATGTTTAATAATAACGTTGAAGTGGTCATGTCTCTCAATTATTACTGGATTGTAATACCATTAATTTCAAATGCTATTGGAAACCTAGTTTTTTTTCTTGTTATTAATGAGTTTATTATTGCTCAATCTCCTCAACAAATGAAAGGGTTTTTATTTGGACTTTTTTATGCATTTGATGGTATGGCTACACTCATTGGATATAACCTTCATTATCCTTTTCAATTACTTCCTCAATCCATTCCTTTAAGTTGTGGTTTCTATTACTACCTCACTGAGACCCTCCTTCTCTCACTTGTGTTTGTTGTTTTCCTCATTCTATCTAAGTGTTACAAACTAAGAGTGAGAGATAATCCAGTTAATATTCACATGATAGCTGAACAACATATCACAGCTTATATCAACCAGGATGAAGAACATAGCTTAGGAAAAGGACAGGAAAGTGACTCCACTACATCTCTAATGTATTTGATAATGTATTGTTTGTTACTGTTTAAAATTAAAAGATTACTAGTTTGTTTGTTATGTTTATTGTTGTGGCTAATGACAACATCCTTTGACATGACTACAAAACGTATGTGTGTAGAGTAGGAGGTACATGATTATTGGTTCTCTAATTCAAATTCAACAACGTGTTTGTTGTAATATATAGATACATAGGGTTTGTCTTACATAGTAAAGGCTTTGGTTTCTTTCTGGAATTAAATTATAATACACATTAGATTTTGTAGCTAATTTTGTACTTCTCAATTAATAATATATGACTTTAATTAAAATTATGAATAATAAATTTAACAAAGCCAGTCACTGAGGTACTGATCTAAACACAGTTATTAGTGAAAGAGCTTTCTTCTGAATGTGTTGAATTAATCAAAAAATGTACTTTCAGAGATTAACCCAAATTAAAGTGCTGTATTTTGTGTCGCTGGATCTCAATGAAAATATATGGCACTGTCAGAGGATATATCAGTAGCAGATTTTTTATGAAACTATTTAAAATATCTATTGGCATAAAAATTAAGTATTGATCAAAAATTTTCGACTTAGTGTCAAAAAAATCCATATCCAAAGGTCCCTAAAACAATACTAAGTATGTATATAAAACTTTTGACATCCTCTACTTGTACAGTAGTAAATGGTCTTCCATATCTCTCTTTACCTAGATCAAGTCTGGATGGTGGAAACTCTCCATATGTAAAGGCACTACGTCTCACTGGTTTTTTGTGAGTTAAAGCATACCTTATTACTCTCCAGATTAGTTTGATAGGATTGTTGTGTTGAGCTGGCTCAATAACCAAGTGATGTTTAAAACAACAAAAAGACGAGACGGCAATGATGACGATAAATGTGCCATAGCCGAAAATACAAGAGAAAGTAAAATAAACAATGTTTTTATAAACAATAGCTGTTATAATTGATGCCATTAACAAGATAATAGCTAGTAAAGTGTAATTCATATATAAAATCCAGTAAACAAAACTACTTAACTGTTGAGATGGTGCAAACTGAAGTTGATCAGTACCTAATTGGATTACATTGGCTTCAAATATACCATATCCAAAAAAGAATGGAAAACTCAGAACTAAACAAATACCAACTACAGCTACTCCGTTTAAATGTGCAAAGTATAAAATCACTAATGTAACCATACCGATAAAGAATCCAACAAATATTAATATTATTCCAACCAGTAAAACTTTATATCTCATCCATTTCTCACCTAACAAACCAAGAAGAGGATAAGAGAGATAGTGAAGCTCAGTTACAACAAAAATGACATATAAATAGTTATCAATGAAATTTGATGAAAGACCCCCTGATAATATTCTAGTAGTTATTAGCAACATGCTTGTTGTCATTACCACAAGAGCTCCTTTAGAACGAACACACACATTTTTGTAGTTCATCTCTCTTTATCTTGTATATTTTAATAGTTGAATCAACAGGTATAGTACCACAGATAAATCAGTTACACAAATGAAGAATAACTGAAAACTATTAAAGAACAACTCATGCACCTATCATAGTAGCACTTTATGTACATAGCATTGACCAAGACAAAAATAATGATTGCATGCCATCAATTACACTAAGACTTTTAAAACTGTTAAAATGTCATGGAGGCTTATTTAAGCACCCACTATTCATTTAACAACTAAGTAAACAATAACAATAAAAGTTTTTCTAATTACCTAGTCATAACTAGGTGTTAGGCAAACAGTCAAATTGTCTTCTTCCTCTTCCTTCTTTTCCACTACATATTACTTCACATAGCTTTTGCAATTTCTTTAGGACCTATAGATAATTGTTTAGGTCACAATTATCTAATGAGGAAAAAGAAATGAAAGGAAGAGGAGGACCAAAATATTACTATTTGTCTAACTCCTAGTTATCATCTACTTAGAAATACTTTCAATGTTATTGTTATAGTCTAACTAGATGTTAAAATGGTAAGTGGGTGCTTAAATAAACCTTCAAGTCAATTTTAACAGTTATTTGAAAGCCTCTTAGTGAAATAAATTGACTACAATCATCATTTCTGTTTTGGTCATAGTGTTTTCTATGATAGGTCCATGACTATTTTTACCAGTTTCATTTATTCTTTATTAAATTTTGTATAACTGATTATCTGTGATACTATATCATTAAACTACAAGATAAGGAGAGATGAACTACAAAAACGTATGTGTTCGTTCTAAAGGAGCTCTTGTAGTACTGGCAACAAGCATGTTGCTAACAACTTCTACCATAATATCAGGATGTTTTTCTAGTTATTTCATTGATAACTATTCGTATGTCATCTTTGTTGTAATTGGACTTCACTATCTCTCTTATCCTCTTCTTGGTTTGTTAGGGGAGAAATGGATGAGATATAAAGTCATACTCGTTGGAATAGTATTAATATTTGTTGGATTCATTATCGGTATGGTTACATTAGTGATTTTATACTTTGCACATTTAAGTGGAATTGCTGTAGTTGGTATTTGTTTAGTTGCAGCTTTTCCATTCTTTTTTGGATATGGTCTATTTGGAGCTAATGTGATTCAATTTGGTACTGATCAACTTCAGTTTGCACCATCTCAAGAGTTAAGTAGTTTTGTTTATTGGGTTTTATACATAAATTATTCTTCACTAGCTTTCATCTTATTAATGGCATCAATTATAACAGCTACTATTTATGCAAACACTATCTATTTTACTTTCACTTATATATTTGGTTCTGGTATGCTTATTGTCATGATTGCAGTCTTGTCTTTTTATTGCTTTAAACATCACTTGGTTATTGAGCCTGCTCAACACAACAATCCTATCAAACTAATCTGGAGAGTAATAAGGTATGCCTTAACTCACAAGCAACCAGTGAGACGTAGTGCCTTCACATATGGAGAGTTTCCACCACCCAGACTTGATCTAGGTAAAGAGAGATATGGAGGACCATTTACTACTGTACAAGTAGAGGATGTCAAAAGCTTCTTACATATACTTAGTATTCTTTTAGGGAGCTATGGATATGGATTTCTTGACACAAAGTACCACATCACTGATCAATACCAAAATCTTATACAAACAGATGGTCCAAATAGTTTTGTAAAAAATCTTCTACTGACATATCCTCTAGCAGTTCCATATCTTTTCATTGTATTTGCTGTTCCTTTCTATCAATTTATTATAGTCCCTTTCTTTTCTCAGTACATTCCTAGTATGTTGAAACGAATGTGGATTGGACTATTGGCACTGTTAGTAGAGTCTATAATGACAAGTCTTATAAGCTATTTCATAACTAAAGATATCAAAAATGCTTTAATTATTGATGATATGTGTTTGACCTTCACTAACAACAAAACTTTTCAAAATCAAGTAAAATCAGATATGTTAACATTACCTTTCTATGTTATGGCTATTCCTGAGTTTTTGTGTGGTGTTAGTGTTTTCTTTTTTCAATTCACAAGTGTTGAGTTTATTCTAGCTCAAGGTCCTCGTACTATGCAAGGATTGCTAATTGGAATATGGTTTATTCAAATATCCATCTCTTGTTTAACATTAACCTTATCTAGTTCTTGGTTAGGTTGTCAATGGGAGTATTATGTTGCTAAATCTAGTGTTGTTTTCATTTCAGTCATTGTTTATACTATTGCTTCATATAAATACAAGTATAGACAACGTAATGAACTATCTGATGTCAATGAGAGAGTTATCATTGCAGAATATACTGAAAGACAACTAGTGCAAGAATATGGCACAAATGATGTAATGACTTATAGGATGAACAATGACTTGTCCATAAATGATTTCCATAATCAAGACAACTAAATTATAATAATGCATTAACAACAATCCATTATAATGGTATACCAAATTGATTCCAATTTTACAATAACTTATGTAACTTTGTTTGTATAATAATATTGAATCTTAACAGCAAGTTCTAATTCCAAGAGTTAATTTTAATTTGTGTTACCTTTGTAGGTGATCATATTACTTTTTAATGTTAGCTAAAATGAAAAATTCAATAATTTCTATTAATTAGAATTATTTAGTTCTGAGTTTGCGCTCGAGATGTCATTCGTGAGTAGAAATTTTTGCTTTCTTTATAGCTCTCTCCAGTTTTCTTAGCAATGTTTTTATTAGCTTATTCATGGGCGTGGTTCCATGCAACCACAGAATTTGATTGATCTGCACGCAAACCCCAGTTCGTGTTTGTTCAAACACACTCTCGCATCTTTGGTTCATCATTCAAATCCTTGTAATGGCGTGTAATTTTTTACGGATCAGGTTACTGTAAACAGTTTTGTACTTGGGAATTACTCATTTAAAATAAAATAATTTCTAAAACATTACCTCACAACTACAGCTTTAATATAATTTGCTGTTCTTAATCTTTAATTTTTATGATGGACATTCAATCAAAAAAAGAGAGACATGCCAGTTTTCTATCTGTGAACATTCATATTTTCTTTATCATAATTACAAAAGTATGATCATCCGTGACTAAATGTTTAATTAAAGCGTCATCAAGTTTCTTGTAAATAAATAAATGAACACTTTTAATACGAAAAAGTAATGTCACTTTCCAGTTAAAATAGAAAACTAAAGAATACGAAAAAATATAAAAAGGGAACCAAATGGCAAGAAGTCTTTATTATAACAACTTAAAAATGCTAGTTAAAAATTTGACCCTGTACCACTTTATTAATAATACTTGTGACATCAATCAACATTTTTATATCAAAAATTATTTCTCCAAAATTTTTAGAACAACTATGGTAACCATAACCAAAGCTAGTTTGGCACCAAATTTATCCACACACTAAACTACACAGTACAGTCTTTTGTAGGTATTGTTTTGTTTTGTAGGTGTTGTTTTGAGATCTTCAGAAAAAATAGTACTTATATATTTGAACTTCTCATTTTTTAGACATTCTATTTTATTCTTTAAAAAGTAAAGTTTGAAAAATTAAATATTGAGTTAATAGTCAACGTTCAAATTTTAATTTCAAAATATTCAAGTCAATATTGAATATTGAATATTTATTTTGAATTTCAAAAATAATCAGTTAATATTCAATATGCAATATGCAATTCTTTAAATTAAACTTTCACAATGATCATACAATTTGCCATAGCAACAAAGTGGATGCTTTGATATTCTTGCTTAGTTTCTACATGACTATTAATCGTGCGTGACATTGATTTATACTTTTATGTATGACATTCTTGCAATAGCACTTTTTAAAAAGTTTGTAGGGACACCAGTACTTTTATCAAAGAAGCTAATATTCCAGCCAGTTCTGTCATGTCTTAGTACTTTTAGTAGAAACTGATAAATTTTATAAAATAACCATAACTCGACAACTAAACTAAACAACCAAAACATGATATTAAATACTTACTCACAAAATATTACGTCATAAAGTAATGCACTAATCACTAAATGAAACACCACAAGTTCAATTTAGACTTAATATATATGAAAACTTCTAAGTTATAAGTTGCTGGTACATCCAAACTATACAGACAACATATATCCACAAAAATCTTTCAGCTCTCCAACGAGGGCAAGTCTTTGACATACCTTCTTCACCCCTGTACCAAGTGACAACACACTACAAACATCCGAGGAGATACTTGCAACATCTTGCAAATATAACAAGGGATTGTAATGGAGTGCTGTCACATATGTGACAATCAGTGAAACGAATTGATGAGCAGACACCTTAATTTTAGAGGAATTTCCAGGTTATTGTTTATGGCAAGAAGCAAGCTTATGTTGGACCTTAGACCTTTTATTTCCATGAACAAACTATCATTTTCAGGTTTTGTTCCTTTATGCTTCATCTCGTAGTCTGAATCTGAAAAGGCGGATTTGCTAATAGCAACTTTATGAGTCTCCCTTTCTCAAACAAATCAGACAGTTTCACTGAGTATATTTTACGGCTGACAACCTTCCAGAATTTTGGTTATAATGATATAAAATTAAAATATTAACCTTAAATGCCAGTGCTATCATCTATCGGATGAAACTAGAACATATATAAGTCTCCTTTTTGTATGACAGATGACAGGTATTTATTGGTTGTAGTCTCATTTCCTTCCACAAACATTTTATAACTTAATATACTTAACTTAATATTGTGAAATTATATCGTTCATTTAGAAGTTTCTTAAATTTAGCTTGTACTACTTTCACATTGGCAATAGAAGTAGGTTCAGTAACTAAAAATGATGATTACCTACCTACCTGTATGGGAAGTTATGATTTGTCTATAGTGTGATGAAGGTTTCTGATTATCAGAAAGCATTCTTCCAGTATAAGCATTTCCAGATGACCCATCTACAGTTAAATTAGTAATGAGCAAGCCAACAGTACTTACAAAAAAAAGTTTTAACACAAGATTCCCTATAGACTTATGCATGGATATTAATATGTACATATATATGTGTGTGTGTGTGTATGTGAGTGAGTGTGTGTGTGTGTGTGTGTATAATAATAATTCAGTAATCATAAAGCAAAGTAACAACTGTTCATTGTGAACAACTCAGTAAAAACGCTCTAGCAACTGTTATAGAGCCGTCCTGTCTTCAACAAGAACTTTAACTGGCTCAAAGCCTTCTCAAATGAGTATCACACTTAATGATGACATTGTTGCTATGGTAATGTTAAAATCATTGTGAATTTTCACTTAGAGAATTGCATATTGAATATTGAAAGACTATTTGGAATTAAATATTGAAGATTCAATATTGACTTGAATGTTTGGAAATTAAAATTCAAATGTCAATTATTACTCAATAGTTAATTTTAAATATTTTCCTTTCGAAAAATTGCTGCAATTGTAATCATTACTTAAGAAATCAATGAAAAGTTCAAAAAATTTATAAGATTAAATAGGTATATAATTATGTAGTAAATAAAAAAGGCCAATATTCAATTCCTTTTAGAATTGACTAAAATGACTTATCATGTAAGTAGTGTATTAGTGTACATCTATAATGACTTAATGAACTTTTTTATAACTGGTTTGTCATGATATTGATTTGACAAACTAGTTTTTTTGACTAGTTTGTCAGTCTCTACACAGTATCAATCTTGTCCTATAATAACATAGAATGACAAACTAATGACAAATATGGTTTCTTGCCAGGTTTGGCCATCTGTTGAACTTATGTGATATGAACTTACTATTCAACTACAAGTATAGTATTTAAACTGCACAGAAATATATACAGTAGGTACATTATGCATTATTGAAGGAGTTAGGTTAAGCTGTATCAGAACTCAATTCAGCTTGGTACAATCGAATGTATGGAGCTTTTCTAATAAAGTCCATCATTTGATATGTTGGTATATTGTCTCTATTTTGATATTGTTACAGGAAGAATTAGGTATAATTGCTGATTAACCAATTAATTTACTGCAATTATGTAATAGATAGCAAGACCTTCCTTACCTGATCATCCCTTTTAGCCAATCTTTGAACATTCTAAGGGTTCTGTATGCCATTGATGACTTGCTAGCAAGGTAATTAGAAACCAGTGAAATTGGATCACAGACTACTGTTATAGTAAGTTAATGCAGACTGATAGGGAATAACTTTGTCTATTTTAAAGCCATTCAATAATTTATGTATTTGTTTATATTTCTCTTCTTTTTGTTAGTCACTCCATATGTACACTCAATCAAAGAGGCACTTATAGGATATTTTGCTAAATATAGACATGATGCACAATATGGTGTTCTAACTTGTGCATATGTTGTAGATGGTTATCAGCTTGTTATCAGTGAGGAGTCAGGTCACCAAGGGGAAGTCATAAGAAGCATTTTAAAAGGACCACATAATATTGATGGTACCTTTGTCGTTTTTGATTGGGATATTAAGAGTTTCCAGTTTATAGATCATAGTGTACTCACACTTCCGATAATCAAATTTGCAGGCATTCAAATGATATCAAGTACTAATACTATGGTAATACATCCAGGAGTAGTCCTGTAACTGAAACTACTGAATCCAAAAAAACAGAAATGACTGTTGGGGGCTATAGATTTACTAACCTAATTAGGCTTTCTAAGCCAGTAAAAGTGGAATAATCTTATATTTTCATTTCCATCATTTAGGTGTGTATATATATATATGTGTGTGTGTGTGTGTGTGTGTGTGTGTATGTGTGTGTGTGTGTGTGTGTGTGTGTGTGTGTGTGTGTGTGTGTGTGTGTGTGTGTGTGTGTATGTATGTATGTATGTATGTATATGTATGTATGTATGTAAGTATCCATATATGTACTTTATTTATTAAATTCTTCTCAGCCAGTGTCTTAATTAATACGAGTGAATTTTTTGAAAACAAACAAATATCTTCTTACGTGTATGCCTCCTCCTCATTGTTGACTGTGCATGTAATTATTTGTCAGATATATGACAATTGTGTTTGACATCTCATTAGTTAGATAAAAAATTTTTATGATGTTGGAAAGGGCTGTCACTATGAAATTTAAAACAGGACTGTCTTACATACCACATTTATGTTCTTTCTAAAACATCATTTGTAATCATGTGTCTATTATATCTTACTACTTTTAAGATGTGCTTTGAAGTTTGCAAAGCTTTGCTAATCATCAATGTTTTTTTCAATTTTGTTTTCATTTCGTTTCACCAAAAATTTAATAGATTATATATGATTATATAATAGAGAATGATATGGTTAATTTGGCATGCACAATAACTGTATAAAAGATAAAAATACAAACAACTTCACAATGACTTTATAAATTAAAATTGGAAATTAATGGATTGTATATTCTATTTAATTATGGAAACCATAATTTATAATTTATTTATTTGGCAAGTTAGTTGCTTGTTTCTTGTCTTCAACAAAGATCAATATAGACAGTTGGCTGTTAAAATCAATATCTACATTCTAAACCTTTGACTCCTGTCTTGGCTATCAAACTGTGACAGTGTTTCATGAGGGTGATATAGATATCACTTTCAAATGTATCTTTAGTTTTTGATAGGATTTCTCCATCCTTAATAGCATAATTATAGTATTTCTTAAGTAAAATTGAGTACGCTTACAGCAGAAGAAAGCAGTTTCTTTTTCAGACATATTGTCAGAGTTTTTGTCGTCTTTAGCTACAACTATCTTAAGTAGCTATGAAAATTGTATGCTATGCTTTACATATAGATATATATATATAATGGCTTCTTTACAATTAAATTGATACTTTCTGTTGATATCAATAAAATAACCAAGTCCATATGCTGCATACCATAGGCTAACCATTAAATCTCTTATTTCACAAGGAGATTGAGCTATTATGAACTCCAAAGATGTAGGGAAAAATAATGCATAGGAAATTCTGTACAATATTTCAGGCATAATCATAGCTTTGTATGAAGCTGTGTCCATTTGGAAATGATCTTTACAAGCGAAAATGATGACATAATAAATAGTAGTGAATAAGGCATAAAGTAGGCCCAATCCAATTCTCTTAAGCATACTCAGAATGTATCTGTAGAAACATGGATATATAACAAACTTATATATGAAGATGAATACTATAGATTGCAGAAGGGGAAATTGTTCAATTGAATTTAAAGTTGGTAAGGAAGTAGACATCATGTGTATGAGCATTGGATGTTATCCACGACAATTCCTGACCACAAGAAAAACCAATTAAACTTATTAACAGTGGTGTAAACCGCAACATAGTCATGACATCTTGTACCTCCTCTTCCATACCTAGATCAAGTCGTGATGGGTAGTACTCCTCCCAGTAAGTTAAAGCACTACAAATGACTTGGGTACTCATTCTTTCTGGAATAATTGAGTACTTTAACAATTAATTTAACTGGATTGATTTTATGAGGTGTAGTGTCCAACCAGTGTTTGAACAACGAGTTACTAATAATGACAGTAGACACAGCCACACCTGATAATATATAATGCACTATTGAAAAAAGTGATATATGTAATTATCAGCAAATAACTTGAAAAGCATTAATAGGAATTAAAAGTAATAGGAATTGAAATGTCACTCCTTGACTTATACTACATCTGCTTAATTACTTAGCTCTGGAAACTATGATTTAATTATTGATGTGACCTTACTCTGATCATAAAGAAAACTGGTCTTACCATATTAAAGCTTTCCAAACAATAAAATCAAGATTAAAATTAATTTTTATGCAGTACTAAAGTAAAAATAATACATACTCCAGGGATTAACTTCATGAGAGGCATAAGGGGTTTTCATGCACATACCATTGACACATGACTTTAGTTAACATGATTCATTATAATTGAAGTTCAAGACTAATTAAATTGATACAACAGTCATAATATGTTAAATATATTAGACACAACAGAATTAAAACATAAAACAAAAACTGGACTAAAATGACAAATTAGATGCAAGTAAGTTAATTACACATCGCAACTGCTACAACTGACATTGGTATTAATTGCACATAAAATAGACACAAGAGGTTAATTAACATGATATATTAGACCCAAAGAGGTTAAATATACATCAAGACTAATACAACAGGCATAAGGGATTAATACGCATTGTGAAGGATTGTATAGAAGAGGTCTAGTGCTACACACGCACAACTAGTCACCAAGTTGACAGGGTAATTTTAGAATCACAAAAGACTATTTTATTACAAAAGAACAGAATTTAAATATTACACAAGACATAGAACAAGTAAGTATAAATGAAAAAGTAACACCAAAGAAAACAATCACTAAAAATATCTATTACTACAATTAACATACTTCACTACAACAGTAAAGGTGTAAATAACAGTTATTAACAACTAAATAATTATATCACAAATCAACCATAACTCAAAATATTATCACTAAATACTTATCATACAATTATATCTAATATATTCATGAGTCCACCGCACCCATATATCAGACATAGGAGGTTTACCGTACATACAACAGAAATGACATTGTACATTACACACAAGGGAATAATTCACAGATTCATACAACACACATAGTATATTAATAACACCATTAGTATTATATATACAAAAGACATGGTATGGTTACGATGAAATCAGATAGAAATGGTAAAAAAACAAACAACACATAATATGCAATAATATGTATCAAGGGTCACATCAGGAAGGTCATGATATCATGACTCGGTCACATAACTCTCATACATTGACATCAGATCCACAGCTGGAAAATTATCTATAAACTTTTTTATGTCCATAACTATAACAAATTACATCAAACTCAAGATGTCAAGAAACAAGAAACAATTCTGACATAGACATCAGCTAAGCATTAGTATAGTGAATGTGTGCTTAATTAACTATGTATAATTATGTGAAGACATGTCATGTATTATGATACATATTGACTGACATGTCACTATATATGTTGTGCACAGCATATTAAACACCATATGTCTGTCTTAACTACATCAACAAAACAGACAGTAATTAAGTAAGTACTTTGTGAAGAGTGTGGATAATTATATAACATCACTATAGCAATATAGCCAATGTATTGTATTAGTATAAACTGCAAAGAGACATCTGTGCTTATACTATTACTGTAAATAAACAATCTAATATGCTTGTCCCGAGATGTTGAACTGGATTTGTCTCTCTCTGTCGTTCCCTCCACCCCTGTTGCTGTTTCTTGCCTTTATTCCTCCTTCCCTCTCTATCCCCTGTCTCTCTCATTCTCTCCTTTATAGTCTTATTTCATACTATTAAATTTGAATTTTGTCCTATATTTGTTTGTATTATCATATATGATTTATATCTGGTTCGGCTTCTCCACTTTGTTTAATGCGCTAATTAATGGTTCAACAATGAACAAAAATAATTGCATGTGATCTTCTGTGATTTGTCAAAAGTCATGGAATTGAAGGCCAAATCTATTGTGTTCATAATCTTTCATGAATACTCATAAAAGTTTATAAACATATTTATTTATGCTGAAACAGACAGACAACTAATTTACATGTAGAAATTAAATACCTCTACATATAAACTGCATTCATTACAATAATTATCATTTGCAATTTATATCATGTAGTAATTATATTCTCTAAAACTCACTCATTTTCTAACACATTATCTTACACCTCCTCCTATATAATTATTGTTGAAAAAATTATAAAAGAGATATGATATTTATAATTTCTTGTATACATCATGGTGGTTAAAGTGGTTCAGCAAACATAATTGTTGAAATAACAAATATAAGCACAAACAATACTGGACTATGAAATGATGTCATTTCTTTAAACCTTTTAAGGACTTTAAAATAATATCTGTAAGTCTAACTGTATAACATTTGTACTTACATAGATGATGACAGGATCACAAAAGGCACTATCCAAAGACCTACAATGAAATCATCATTAATTAACTGTTTAACTTATTATGAAGAACACATTTAAGCAAAGCACAGTCTGTATATAGTACAACTAAAAAAATAGCCAATGTAAACTTAGGAATGTTGATCAGTATTGTAATTGGTTGTTGGGTAATTTATATTTGTATTGATAATCATAATATACACATGATCACTTAAGTCCCAATGTATACATAACATATACATATTAGTACAACTGTTTAGGTTGATCTACTGAATAAATAGCTAATGTAAATTTGGGAGCATCAGTATAGGTTGTTGGGTAATTTACATTTGTGTAGATAATCATGATTACCCCATGAAAATTTATGTCCCAAAGTATACATAACATGTACATATTGGAATAACAGTTTAGTATGCATAAATATAAATGTAATACCTACCACCAAAGCAGTAGTAACATGAGTTGGCATATTAAAAGTTGTACACAATGAGAGGGAACAAGTCATCCAAAAATCTTTAGCCAAAGCTTAGAAGTAGTATTATTATAACTGGTCAATTATCAACAGTTTATATTGTTGATTGTATCATTATCATTCATAGAAAAGTTGTAAAGAGTCATGCACATTCATAACATATAGCCAGTTTTTATTGTACAGTTGCAAGTTGACAGGTCAAGATGAACAATTAATCATTTAATTATTTTTCATGATTACAATAGGGTATAAGTCTGCTACATTAACAAAGTTATTAATTCATCTAAATTAACAATAGGACATGAATGTGTGAATGCATAATTCTTCTTAAAATTATTATACGTTTCTGTAATTTCTAAAATTATTGGTTTTTAAAGTTTATCAGAACTGCACATAATACTGTTTTAGTTCTTATACTGCAAATTATAAACTTGACTTAATCTTGAAATGCTATCAGAGCTTTTCTCATTTCATCATCTTCGTCATCTGATGGGATAACCACATGACCACAATCATGGCTTCTCTCTTTGCTGAACTTGCATTTACACTTTTCCCGACATTGACAAATTATAACACCAAAGAAAAGAATAGCAACAACATAGTTATATGAGGCCATTATATAAGATAACCAGTAATACCTACCACCAAATACAATAGCTGATAGGAGTTGAATGATCAACATTGCTATACAAAATGAGTCAATGTGGTTTATTCTTGAATTTCGAAATGGTTTGATAGATGTTTGAATGAAGCACAATATAATAACTGATGTTAGTTGCATAAACAACACTAAGTTAACATTGTATCCTCTGAAGACTGCCCACATCAAATAGACATATACAACAGTTATCATCCTCACTCCATACCAATAACCTTGTCCTTGTTTGTATGGACCCTGAAAAGCCTCTAGAAATGGACGCAAGTATTTATTAACACATCTCCATCTCATAAAATATCTACCCAAAGTAACAAATATTATGTAAGGTATAATGTATAATAACAAACTTGTCACAGCTACAGCAAACAGAGCAATATGTTGAGAACTAAAGAAATAGTTAACATTACCATCACCATACCACACTATTACTGTTCCATCTTGTGCTGTATGAACAGGAACATAAGCTATGATGTCTATACAAGTGATGAGGACTTTAGAGAAAGAGAGATGAATGAGACTAGCTAAGACTTGAACAGAGTAACTTGCTGTTTTGTTAGAGATTTGAGTTGAGTGTTGACTAAATATGATAAATCCAATTACTAAAATACACAAGTACACTGAATAAATAAATTGTATACCAGTTTTAACAGTTGGTGTCATTCCATTGTACAAACACATTGGAAAACCTAGATTAAGATTCATGAGGGATACGAAGACTCTAGCAGCGTATATAAACCAATTGTTATTATCCAAAAAGTCAATAGTTGAAACAGAAGTGATATTCATAACTATTATAATACCAGCTAATGGTCCTTCTGATATAGTCAGTGGTAGTGTAAGCATTATTACTACCAGTAGCAGACCAGATAGAGCACATGCTACTATTGTAATTAACCATAGATGAGAACATGGTCTACATTCTGTACTACCAAATACAACACTTAGATTATGTTGACATTGTCCACAGAGTACACCCATCTTACTGGACTCACAAATAGAGAATGGGTCTGCCACATTGATTAGTAAAGTATCGGTCTTACAGTTACCAGGAGGACAAATAGAGGCAAAACCTAAATCACTCCTATTATCAGAGAATATATAACCCAACCATTGACCAGAAGAAATAGAAATAGTTGTTGTAGTGATGTTACATATTGCTGTAGGTGAAATAACTGTGATAAAACTATCACACACACACTCATCTCCATTCAACATGAATCCCATTGGACAAGGATATACGTATATATTAGCTAACCAAGACGTTGGATATCCTGGTGTTGCAATATTTAATACCCCATGTTTGAATTCATTTAGTTTACTGAGGACATTGTAATTGATTTGAGTACATTTATTACCAAAAAGAGGTACAAGTGTTTGTCCTTCTTTTAAATATAAAATATCTGGAAGCAACCTTTCTTGTTTAAAGTAATTACGATTTGTGAATGAAGCCATTGCAGGAGAGTAAACAATGTTACCAAAATCATCAATGGCACAAAGAGATGTGACTATTGTCTTACCAGGATAAGTTTTAATGATATGATGTAATGTTGAGCAGTGTATGGAAATCGTTCCATTTTTTGCAGGATCAAGGTGACAAGAACATATTTTGACTGGTTGAGAAGAGATTTGTTTTAGGTCATTGTCAAGAGAGTTTGGTGGACCAAAATGTGTGATTGATCTCCAGTCAATATAGACTGTTTTAAAATCATTTTGTGAATAGGGTAAAAAGCACTTGTAAAGAGAAGTGGCATAAATACTATTTCCTGCAAGTCCTGCTGTGTTCCCTTCAAATTTCAAAGTAATATTTAAATTGTGTAGATCTGTTTTATTACTATTGATTTGTATAGGACATCTACTGTGACCTGGTATAACTCCATTATCAACATATATAGCTCCACCATATAACAAAGCACTATTGTTACAGAATGTGGCAGTCAGTGGTTCTTGGAGAATAAGAAATGAGTTGTAAAGTTGAATGGCAGCTCCCATAGCTGCCTTGTTGTTTTTAAAGGATACATTTCCTATTATATGTAGGTTGCTGTGATATACTGCAATTGTTGGTGAGTTGTTATCTTGAAAATTACTATTTCCCCTGATAAAGATGTTGTTCCAGTTTATTAACGTCAAAGATGGAACTGTAGTATACGCTGTATAACCAAGATGACCTTTACGGCTGAAACATACTTCAGTATCTTCTAACACAATGGAAATGTTGCTTTTTTTGCAGATTCGAACTTGATCTGTCACGAATGCGTATAGACCAGAGCCAGATATATAAGCATAATGATATCTATATTTAACTCCTTTTAGGAATATATTAATAGACTTTGCACAGCATAATTCAAAAATATTGAGATAGATATTTCCACCATACTTTACGTAAGAAAGTTCTGCAAGATATCCTCCTGTATGAGTCCCAATTGTTACATTATTGAATTCAATTGGTGTCCATTCATTAGTGCTGATTGAGTAACAGTTGTGACACAATATAGAAATAATAGTAATACATCCACCACCAATTTGTTTAGTTGATGGGATAACATATCCATCATATTCATAGACATCTTTTAGTGAAAATTGAGAATTCATCATGCCATTATAGAATAATACTAGTAAGAACCCTGTTATTGTTCCACCACTATCGGCAATGGTAGTATTCTTACTTTCAAATTTAGCTGCATAAGACTGATTATACAATACAGTTAACCCACCAGAACCAACTATTATAGGAAGATTACATATCTTATGTCCTATCAAAGTCAATGGTGGTACATCTGGTATATAATTTATGTTAAAATAAAGGGTTGATTGTGACATTACAATATTAACAGATTCCATATCAGGAGACGTTTGTTGAGTGTCTTTAAATATTACAGCTATGCCACAGCCGGCACACTCAAAAATACCAGAATCATTACACTGACTACCACCAAATCCACCAAATCCATATTGAACTTGAACATGCTCCATTAATGATGAGCCAAGAGGATTAAGCATTAGTATAGCATATCCTACATAATGTGCAATAGTCACACGATCTATCGTTATATTGTAACAATGATTAAATACAAGCAAAGACTTCTGTTTATATCCTAAATGTGGATGTGTATTATTGAAGGATGTCACAGCTGTTTTTGTTATAGTTGCTCCACATCCATTGAACTCCAAATTTTCTAAAGTAATGCTTGATATATTGACAAACCCAAAACCAGTAGTTGAAGAGGAATTTCCATTTTTTAGACATTTAATTAATGAATTCCTGTCAGTGAGTCCTGTTAATGTAATATTACTGACATTTCCAATTAAGCAAAAGGTCATATTGTGAAGCACATAGTTCCTTTGTGTCATTTTAAAAATCAAGTTATTTTGTATTGATGCATTACCACTACATAACCAGTGCCACATTTGATCACTTGTATTAATTGGAACAATATGTGAAGAAAGTGGTTTGGCAGTGGTAAATAGTAAAATAACAATTATAAGTACAAACAATACTGGAATATGCAATGATGTCATTTCTATAAATCCTGTAAGGAGTATAAAATGATATCTATAACTTTAGCTGTATAACAAAAATACTTACATAAATGATGTCAGAATCACAACAATGTACTCTCCAAAGATCTACAGTGAAGTCAAAATCATTAACTGCTGTATATGTTACGAAGAGTGTATCTAGACAAAGAATTGTCTGTAGATAGTACCACTGAATAAATAGCTATGTAAACTGGTGAATGATTGCTGGGTAATTCCAAATGATCACTTAAGTTCCAATGTATACATAACAGATAGATACTAGTTTTACTGTTTAGGTTGATCTACTGAATAAACAGCTAATGTAAACTTGGGAATATAGATCAGTGTTAGTTGTTTGGTAACTTATATTTATATTGATATTCCAAATGATCACTTAAGTTCCAATGTATACATAAAGATAATATTAGTAATACTGTTTAGGTTGAGCTACTGAATAAAAAAGTAATAATGTAAACTTGGGAGTATAATTTTATTGTTGTTTAGTAATTTATATTTGTGTAGATAATCATGATATCCCCATGACCACTTATGTCCCAATGTATACCTAGCAGGTACATATTCATATTACTGTTTAGGTTGTAAGTATGTATAAGTAGAAATGCAATACCTACTACCAAAGTGACAATAACGTGAACTGGCATTTTAATAAATGTTAGACATTGAGAGTGAAAATGCTAAAAAATTTTAGACAAACCTTAGAAGGATGTATTAGTTTTGTTATTATAGTTCATTGCTTATCAATAGTTTATAATATTGTTTGTAACGTAGTTATCATTCATAGAATAATTGTAAATAGTGGTACACATTCACAACTTATAGTCAGTGGTTGATTGTACAGTTGCAAGTTGAGAAGTCAAGGCAAACAATTAAATAATAAGTATTAATTGTTTTTGATAATGACAATAGGATATTAATCTGCTACATTAAACAAGTATAGACAACATAATGAACTAGTAATGTTAATGAGAGAGTTATCATTGCAGAATGTACTGAAAGACAACTAGTACATATGGCATAAATGATGTAATTCTTAAAGAATGAACAATAACATGTCCATATCTGATTTTCATAATGATACATGACAACTAAATTATAATATATAATACACCAACAATATCCATTATAATAGTACCCACAATTGATTCCAATTTTTCAATAATTTATGGAGTTAAATTTTCGTTTAGCTAATAAAATTGAATCTTAACAGCAAGTTCTAACTCCAAGAGTTAAATCTAATTTTGTATTATCTTTGTATGTCATCTTCTTACTAGAATAAACGCAACAAAAGTTAAACTAAGGTCTGCCAAAAATTAAAAATAGCAAGTGTTTTGTCTTGAATTGTTACCTCACAGTAGACAGTATGAAATCTTTTTATGAAGTTTTTTTTTTTATTTTGGTCTACATGCAATAAAGATTTTATTAGTTCTTGGTGATAATTTTAAAAGAGATTGCATACAACATCTTAAACAGGAAGTAGCTGAACAAGGATATATACTCTAGATAAGACAATAGCATCTGAACAAAATTTATGAACACAGTACATGTTGGTGGGTGTGTTTGTGCATTTGTGTGTCGGTGGAGTCTGTGAACTGTCTATGGCTTATTATTGCTGGATATATCAACACTTCCTTTCTAAATCAAGGGTGATGTCTATTGACATCCATAAAGAGGGATATAAACAATAATTGGGTTTGCTAACTTACTACTTCCATATTTCACATCAGATAGACTAGTATCATATTGTTTAAATATGCTGACAAATTGAGTACATAAATAAATTTTAATAAAGTAAGAGCACTTCAGTTTCAATGCTACACCAAGTAGATTTATGACATTGGTAACTATAACAACACCCACCCAGACTTTCCAATCATATTTGACCAAATGCAACAGTAACAAATTTTTCTATCATCCCAGACCCCATACATTATTGGTTTGACATGAAATTTTCAAGATCATATGCCTATGGATGAACAAAGTATCTAAAATTGAAGATAATGTTTGATCACCAGATATCATACTCCTAACATAAGATACACTACATCACAAGTCTCTACCTTATACAATGTTAGCTCTACTGGACTTTGAGGCAAACAACTTTAATCAAGTTCAAATTATATTCCTTATATTGTAGGTTGTGGGGTTAAATGTTTCCAATACTACTATACCTGAACTCTTATTATTATAGTTTATTATTAGTAGACACTATTGAGCATGCCTTAGTATAGAGGTGTCCTTGATATATAGGTTATATAATACACTAAAATATTCGTATAGTGTTAGACTTAATATGTTGTATGATATGTAGAGGATGTTATTAATTCTGAATAACTACTACATGCATCCATTCTTTAAGAGTTCAAATTAAGCTCCTCTTTTTAATAGTATGACTTTTATAGATGTTACTGATATATTTCCCTATTATAATTAATATTATTTATTTATTATATGAAAACTTATTCTTTTGTACAGAGAGTTATATCTTTTTCAAATCTAATTGTTGAACATTTGGATTTTATAAATAGTTCTCATCATATCCAGATAACACTAGAGAGAATACAGTTTGTTGGAGCTTGTATTCCTTCCACTGATTTTTGGAGGAAACATCTATATCATAGGTTCTTAATGAGTACTAAAATCATATATAATAGGCTATATTGATTAGCTGGTGTTATATCACTAAATACAAATCTATGTAGAGTTAATTGAGCCTTCTGGAGAGTATTCCATACTTTTATAAGTGTATGCTGATCCTCTAACTAATTATATGATAGAATATTATTCCATGTCATAGCTTAGCAATCTGAATTTAGTAAGCTAACGTCTTCCATTTTGAATTATTCCAGGCTTGCATTGATTCATTGTGGAAATGCAGCCTCACAACATATACAGTCCTTATAATAATTAATGACTCCGTTGGTAATTGTATCTACAATGCCTTTTAGAGTCTCTTCCAGTTGATGAACTTGTATGAGTAATGACTGATAAAGCTATAAAACATTCCAGGATTGGTAAGTAATGTAATGTGTCTTTCTCGATCATGTAAGTGTCATGTGGCCCAGATGTTTTATTCACAGATAACCCTTTTTGTCATATGATTACTATGTGATTGAAAAGTGTTTTTATACTCATGTACTGAGGATTGATCATATATCTAAACAGCAACAGATAATATTGTTGTTAATATTTTTAGATTATTATCAATTAAATAATTAATTATTGTATCATTGTTGTTAAATGATTTTAGTGGTGCTATGGGAGTGTAGAGTATGGAGGACACTCCCATTTTCTTCTAATTATATTGACTCTGACAGTAGTTCTTGGTCTACTGTTGCCATATGTTCTCCTATTTTTCTTTACTAAAAACTTAATCCACTAGCATCTACCAACAAATACTTCCAACCTCTTCTAGTAGCTATCCATGCTACTTTTGAATAAAGGTAAATAATATTATTTTACATTGCGTCTTCTCTTTCTATTTGCTTTGTATGACATATATGCCAAATATAGAGCTACTGATGTTTATGCTCTTTTTGTCACAACAAGTTTAAAATTTGTAATGTTCCTTTCCTTTCAAACATAAATTAAAGAATAATTTAAAAGTAAATTAATTAGCATTTTTAATAGTGGTTTTATAATGAACATAATATTTATATACTTGACTTCTTGGCAACAGTCTGGCTTAACAAATAAAAGGTTCTGGTATTGACCTTGTCATAACCAAATGGTCAAATAGTTATATATAAGAAGCTACTTCTAGTCAAAATATGTATGTAGCATACAAGGAGTCATATGACATTATGTTGTATATCTAATTAACGCTATAATGTATGCTTAATATGACATAATCACATGTGATTGAAATATCACGCAAGACTTACTTATTTGCATTACAACTATAGAATAAACTAGTCCTATACTTCACAGAATATGTTAGATCTATTTATTAGTATGCTATATTTTGTATGCTATGTCATTTTTTAGGATCCAGTAGCCCATGTGATGGCATAGTTGGTTCATTTGTGGATTGTTGTGCACTGAACTAAGCAATATTCCCAAAGTAACTATATATGGAAAAATATAGATTCCATTCTTTTGGATGTATTAACTCCAAGTAAAGATGTTACAAGGTTAGTCTCCTTACAATATAATGTTAAAACATTACTTTATATAAGCAAACTCTATTGACCTCCGTTGTATGCTAATGAAGGTCAATAGAGTCTCAATTCAATATTCTTTTGCAATAATTTCTTTTGCAGTCCTACAACTCATGATATATACACTTTAAAAAATACAACTTCACTGTGAAAATTGATACGTTATTTTAACATTTACTTTGTATTGTACATGGCTCGAATATTATAGAATCCAAAAGTCATGTTAACTACTCACGCTATGATTGTTGCTTTGTAATAGTATTCCATACTAACAAATTGTGTAAAGAGTAATTCACATGAATTCAAGATTCCAATAATTCTCCATTGTCAGCTAAAAAATGTGTGCTTAAAATAACTGAAGAATTTTTACAATATTGTGAAACTTGTGAATTACTATATTTTTACGTCATTGTGTAAGTCTATTGTGTGGTAGTTGTAGTAAGCTTAAAATAGGCCAACACTTAGTATGGTATTTGGTTATACAGAATGAAAAATGTACTAATTTGCGGTTGCAGACACCAGTTCTCTATGCAGTAGCTGCTTCTTTCTTCATTTATATGTTATATGCTCTCAGACTCACATTATACACTCAATAGAATTATATTTTAAGTTAAGACTACTAATTATGAAATCATAGATCTATTATTATTAAATCTTGTCAAAGGCCATGTTCAATGTTTTGTCTTATTCTTATGCCTATATTGAATCTGAATCTAACTTTTTCTCTATTTTCAACAATAGAATGACAAAGTTTGAAAAACTGATCTCAGTTTAGTATTTTCCCTTATCTCTTGACAATAGTTCTTATATTCAGTATCTTCAGTCATTGAATAGAAAGCTTTCTAAAACAATTGTTCATTCATCAGGGTTCCTCAGACAGAATTTGCGTTATTATAAAATGACATCTAAGTTTACTTTCAACGTTATTGTAATAAGAATACTCAGTTATTTCAAAAGATAACAAAAACAGCTAAAATACCAATACTTAAAGAGTTAATTCCTGCGCTATTTAGTTCAGTCAAACTCTTTTAAAATGCTCTTACTTTCAACACTACTGGTCCTTTTTTCCCTGGTAAATCGTTTTGAAACATATCATGTTAACTCGTCATCAGATTTGGAGAAGTTCCTGTGTGACAAAACATGGTCATCTCAACACTTTGTTTTATCATTAAACAGCTCTGTGAATTTTACTCTTTCTCGTGGTATCTTCTGTCAAGTGTCTAGTAACCAAACTAGTAAAATTAGCATATACAGTGATTCTCTCACAGAAATGGCAACTATAACATGTGTTCATAATGACACATCAGATATTCCTCCACAATCTAGAAGAGGTCTGGCTTTCTTTAACACTACAGTGACTCTTGAACAATTGATATTTAAGGATTGTGGTACTTATCTCACTACTATACAAGATTCTACTATGACTGACTACCTCAATAGTTCATCTCTGTATTACACTTCATCTCATGCTGCTGTGTTAGTCTTTGTTCATTGCCATGTCAATATAACTCAACTTAATATCTATTACTCATATGGGTTTGCTATGATTGGTATAAATTTATATAACTCTAGTATCCGTGAAGTTAATGTATCTAATTCAACTCTTAGTAATGTCCTATATCATCATACTGAACACAAAAGAAGGACAATTGGTTGTGGTGCTCTTCTACATTTTTTTGATCATCAACTAATGATGTATCCTACAAATGTTACTGTCAACTATGCACGATTTACAAATAACTCTGATTTGCATAAAGCATATAGCTATATCACTGAGTTCTCTAATAATTCTTTAAATATTGTTAATGCTGCTGGTCTGACTGTACTTTATACTCAAAAAACATATTTTGCTAGTGTTACTATTAACAATACAGAATTTACATCTACTGTGGGAAGTTATAATTCACCAGGTGGTCTGCTTGTTCTTCATTACAACAGTTCTCTTAATACAAGCACAATTGTTAATAACTCTCTGTTTTCTGATAATGCTAATGGTCCTAAGTCATTTTTACATGGAGCAGCTCTTGCTTTATATTGGATTAAAGTAACAGATTTATCAATGACTAAACCTCAAGTATTGTTAATTCAAAATACAAAGTTTTATAATCACACAGGACATTGTCATAATTGTTTACCTACTGGTGCTATGTATGTTGCTGTAGCTGAACTAAGAAATACTGTTAAAATAGATATTCATATAAAAAACTGTAGCTTTCAAAATAATTTAGTACAGCAGACTGGAGCTTGTCTTTTTATGTCAGTCTCTGATAGTACTAAGAAGTTTGCAAACATCGCCGTTGTTCTCGAAGACATATATGCAACGAATAACTCTCAAAAGTTAAGATTTAAGCCTGTTTCAACTGCAGGAATCTTCTCATTTAGTAGCGTAGCAAACGTGTCTATTACTAGAACGTCAACCTTCACTAACAACTATGGATCTGTGATTGATGCTCTCAATTCCAATGTTTATCTGTCTAAATATGCCACCAATGTGACTTTTAGCAACAATGTTGGATCCAGTGGTGCTGCTATTAGACTACTAGGTAATGGATATCTTTATTTTAGTGGAGGAGCTGTAGTTAACTTTACTAATAATCAAGCTCAGGAATTTGGTGGAGCAATATATGCAAGTTCTGGTAAAAGAAATAGTTTACTACTAAAAGAACAATGTATCATACAATTAATTGATATCACAAAACAAAATAATATTTTCTTTACAGAAAATGTAGCTATCTATGCTGGTAATTCAATATATGCTAGTCCACTCTTTTCATGCAAATTAAAGCAAAAACTTTCTAATAATACAGCATTGCTAGAGTTTTATAGTAATCACTTTCATTTTATTGAAAACAAGAAAGTGAATAAACTGCACACTATATCAACTTCAGCTTCAAAACTAACTTTATGTTATCCTAATGGTACACACAGAAATTTCACCAAATCAATTAATACCTATCCAGGTCAGAAGATCATGATTGACATGGCATCTATTGATTCTCTAAACAGAAGCGTCTACTCAATTGTTGCAATCACCATTGCTACAAAAAGAAACATTTTAGAACTACATAAAGACCATGAACAAATACTTTATGAAGGTAATAATTGTACCTCATTTAACATTAAAATATATAGCAAAGACTATAATACCACAGAGGGAATGTTAGTATTTTCTCTACCTAGTTTCCCAGCTGCTCTAGTTGTCAATGTTACAGTACAACATTGTCCTTTAGGTTTTGTTTGGCATAATAAAACACAAAAATGTGTGTGCTCATCAGCTTTTTATAATGAAGACTTCTATTTGGCTTATGGTTATAAGACTGATTGTGACATTGATTACCTGTCAATGACAAGACCTAAAATATTTGCTAATACCTGGGCTGGTTATGTGAACACATCCAGACAGTTTGGAGTCTCAATTCAATGTCCACTTGGTTATTGTAATTATGATGGGTCCTTTTTTTGCAGTTCTTCAGCTAACAATATGAAGATTTCAAATGACAAGAATTGTAATAAAAAAACTCTCTAATCACTGTGCTTACATCATCGTGAAGGTCCATTGTGTGGTAGTTGTGGTATGCTTAAAGAAGGCCAAAAATTAAGTGTAGTATTTGGTTCTAAAGAATGTAAAGAATGTAGTAACTGGTGGTTGTGGACAATAGTTCTCTATGCAGTAGTCGGTCCCCTTCTCATTTACCTGTTATATGCTCTGAGACTTACGTTGACAACTGGTACACTAAATGGAATTATATTCTATGCTCATATGGCTAATTGTGGCATCATAGATCTTTTATCATTACAACTATATCAAGAGCCATACTCAAAGTTTTGTCTAATTTTTTTGTCTACATTGAATCTGAATCTTGGTTTTCCTCTATGTTTTTATGATGGGATGACAGAGTTATGGAAAGCTGGTCTCAGTTTACTATTTCCACTATATTTACTGTCAATAGTTGTTGTCCTCATTATCCTCAGTCGTTTTTCTTTGAAGCTTGCTAGCATAATAGCGCACTCCTCAGTTCAGGTTCTGGTTACTGTTATTCATCTCTCATTCTCAAAACTATTGCTAGCAATTATTAATGTGTTTACTTCAGCAAGAATCTATTATGATTCAGATAGTAGTTTCAAAGTTTGGTATTGGGATGGGTCAATAGAATATGGTAGTTTATCACATATTATTCTAATGATCATCACATTGGTAATTGTCATTTCTCTCTTGCTACCCTATGTCCTTATTCTCATCTTTGCTAGATCAATAAGACGCACAAGTATAAACAAATACATTCGACCTGTACTAGAAGCTATCCATGCTCCATATAAGGAAGGGAAGGAGTACTGGTTTGTAGCTCAACTTGTTTTCTTGGTTGGGACATATGTCGTGTACACATCACTAAGAGGTAGGAATGTTCTTAAAATATATATTATAATAACCCCCTTTTTGGTTCTTTTGCTTCTCTTACATGTTTACTTCAAACCATATAAGAACAAAGTTATCAACTTGCTTGACCGTTGGCTTATACTTAACATTATTTTGATATACACCACAACTTGGTTTTTTCTTATAGAATTTAAAAATCAAGTTATTTCAGTGTTTGTTTCTGTTATGGTCTTTATTGTGTTCCTTACATTCTTGGTAATATTGTTGTATCATATTCTACTGGTAACTGGCAAGACGTCTTCAATAACAAAAATATTTCATTTGATGCAGCACAAGTATAAGCAGAAAATACTTTCATGCAAACCATTACTGGCAGCTAATGACTCATTTTACAATTCATGTGAATACAGAGAACCTTTATTAAGTTCTAGTAAATAATGCGAAATAACAAATTATTATTTTATACTTGTCTCTTTAAAGAATATATATGTATTGTTATGTAAAGTCAATTTGATATACTAAAGCTGTATTGTTAATACACTGAAGTTTGTTTACTTTTAATACATATTTGTTTGACATCAGGTTCTGTTAAATAAATTTATTTTAAAATGTCTACCTTCTCACTTTCATAACTTTTCTATTAACTTTCATAACTTTTTTATTTACAGCATAGTGACTGAGGTTATCCAGTGATTAACCACATCAAATAATTGTGTGATGGGTTGTTATAACCATAGGATATTTCTTAACATTTATATCTGTTAACTGGGAATATAGCATGAACAATTAAAGACACATAATAATGAACTATATAGCTTAGATTTCATTTATAACTGTAGCTAAGAGAACCAAATTTCAGGCTGGCTTCCCTTAAATTGACTAGCACACATAGATAATTTAAATGATTTTTGATAGGTGCCAATAAACTGTCTTCAACACTAGCTAGGAATAATGTAGTATATAATACAGCTCTTCAATTTCAAGACACTAGGAGTTCTTATCTATATGACTATATATATCAACTGTATGGTTGCATTTATATGTGTAGTTCATATCAGTTATGACTCTTTATGTTCTGCTGTTGAATGATTTTTGTCTGAATATTAATAATGTTATTCCTAAGAGTTCAGCAATAAACAACTAAGGAAAAACTGAAACATAAACTTGCATTGTGTTGTATTTATCAAATTACATATACTGTATTTTCAATTTTATTGGAAAAACAATACCAGTTATTCAATGAGAATAATGAAAGCAACTACAATATACAATATCAATACTTAGGATGTTGTTTTTCTGTATAGTTCACTCAAGCACATTTTAAAAATGACAATACTTTGAGTCATTCTAGTATTTTTACTTTTAGTTAGCTTTTGTAAATTTAAAACACACAATTTTAACTTACCCTCAGATTTATAGCAGTATCTCTGTAACACAACATGTTTTTCTCCATACCTTGGTTCTCATTTTCTAATGAACAGCTTCGTCAATTTTATCCTTTCATGTGTAATCTTTAGTCAAGTGATAAGTAACCAAACTTATCAAAATGACATGCACATTAACAGTTCCACACATTAAGCAACAATATCATGTTTGTGATGACATAGAGCACACAATTCCACAGCCAAAATGAGGTCCAGTTTTCTTCAACTCTCAATTGACTCTTAAAAATTTTGTGATTAAGGGTTGTGTTACAATCACAGACAACCACAATACTTCATAATTGTATACATTACACTTCCTTTTATTCTGCTACCTTAGCCTTTGTTCATTATTTGGTCAAATATAATTCAAGTTAACATCTAATGCTCATTTGATTTGTCTTTGATTTGTGTAAGTTTAGATGACTCAAGTATCAGCAAGGTTATTGAACCTAATTCCTCTTTGAGCTCTAAAGTACTTTTAAAAACAGCTAGATTACTGTGTTGGAATTATTATTTATTATCTTGATATGACATCAATCAGTTTGATGTTCTCACAACTGTCTCATTTAACTTGATTAGTTTGAACTATAAAACATAGATTTTGTTTAGAATAGTTATTCTTATATAATCAACATATATTATCATCAACAACTTTTATTGTATAATGCTGATAATGTTATTGTCAATGTTGCTGGATTGACCGTGCTTTATCATCAAAGAACATATAGAACATTTGTACTCATTAGCAATACAGAATTCTTGCACAACTTTGTTGGGTTTATACACCAGGAGGTTTGGTGATATTATAATACAAATCTCCTAACTTCACATATGCTGAAGTAGAGAACACTGAGTTTGAAGGCAACATTAATTTTAATCATTTGCATTGTCATAAATCAGCACTAAGTATCTGTTGGACAGCCAGTTTTACCATCTAATTCTCACAGTTACTCTCTTTATGTTCAAAATAATGTTTTCAAAAAAAAAGCATTAAGGATATTAGATCTGGATCAATGCATTTTACTTTCGTTATTCCAAACAAAATTACAATCACTATTCGCAAGTCATGAAATGAAAATAAACCATTGAATGAATGGACAAATCAATAGATTTTGTTATTATATACTAGTCTAGTCATTTTATCTCTTAACATTTATCTGTTGACTAGAAATAGAGCATGTACAATCAATGACTTATAATAATTAATTGTGCAGCTTAGATTTTATTTTTAACTGTGACAAGAGAACCGAATTTCAGGCTGGCTTCCCTAAAATTGACTTGCAGACATAAATTATTTTTGATATGTATCAAATAAATTGTCGTTAACACTAGATAGGAATAATGTAGTATATAATACTGCTCTTCAATTTCAAGACACTAACATTTCTTAACTATATGGCTATATATTTCCACTGGGAACATTTTATATGTGTAATTCATATCAGATATGACTCAGACTGTTCTGCTATTGAATGATCTTTTTCTGAATATTAATAAAGTTATTCCCAAGGGCTCAGCAATAAATGACTAAAGAAAATACTGAAACATAAACTTGCACTGTGTTATATTTATCAAGGTACATCTACTCCACTTTCAATGTTATTTTAAAAACAATACCAGTCATTCAAACAGAATAATCGAAGATATATATATATAACACTTGCTAGAAAGAAATATTGTACACTTCTTCAAGAACATGTAAGTAGTGTATTAGTGTACATCTATAATGACTTAACAAAACTTTTTTTGTAATTAGTTTGCCATGATATTGATTTGACAAACTAGTTTTTATGACTTATTTGTCAGTCTCTATACAGTTTCAATTTTGCCCTAAATAACATAGAATGACAAATTTAATGACAAACCTAGTGTCTTGCCAGGTTTGTTCATCTGTTGAACTTATGTGATATGTTAACTACTCACTCTATGATTGTCACTTTGTAGCAGTATTCCATACTAACAAATTGTATAAAAAGTAATTCACATGAATTCTAGATTCCATAGTAATTCTTCAATGTAAACTACAAGGTGGGTGTTTAAAATAACTAAAGAATTATTGTAAACTTGTAAACTACTATGTTTACATCATTGTGTAAGTCTGTTGTGTGATAGTTGTAGTAAGCTTAAAATAGGCCAAAACTTAGTATGGTATTTGGTTATTCAGAATGAAAAATGTACTAATTTGTGGTTGCAGACACCAGTTCTCTATGCAGTAGCTGCTCCCTTCTTCATTTATATGTTATATGCTCTCAGACTCACATTATACACTCAATAGAATTATATTTTAAGTTCAGTCTACTAATTATCGAATCATAGATCTATTATCTTTAAATCTTATAATAGCCACGTTCAATGTTTTGTTTTTTCTAAATCTGAGTTTTTCTCTATGTTCAACAATGGAATGACAAAGTTTAGAAAATTAATGTCAGTTTACTATTTTCATTTATCTCTTGATGATAGTTGTTATCTTCAGTATCCTCAGTCATTGAATGTAAAGCTTTCAAAAACAATTGTTCATTCCTCAGTTATGTGTGGTTTACTATTGTACATTTCTCATTCTCAAAACTATTGCTAGCAATTTGGGATGTGTTTTCCTCAGAAAGAATCTTTTATGATTCAGATACTAGTGAAAATGTTTGGTGTTGGACTGGCTAAAATATGGTGGTGAATCATTTTTCATACATTGGTAAATGTTATTTAAGGTATTGCCAAAAATCTATCAATGACTGATTTTGAAAATCGGAAAATTAACTTGCACTTACATTATTATAAAATCAGATCTACATTTACTTTCAATGTTATTGTAACAACAATATTCAGTTATTTCAAAAGATAACAAAAACAGTTAAAATATCAATACTTAAGCAGTTAATTCCTGTGTTGTTTAGTTCAGTCAAACTCATTTAAAATGTTCTTACTTTCAGCACTACTGGTGCTTTTTTCCCTTGTAAATTGTTTTGAAACATATAATGTTAACTCATCATCAGATTTAGAGAAGTACCTGTGTGACACAACATGGTCCTCTCAACAACTTGTTTTATCATTAAACAGCTCTGTCAATTTTACCTTCTCGCGTGGTATCTTCTGTCAAGTGACAAGTAACAAGACTAGTAAGATTGATATACGCAGTGATTCTCTCACAGAATGGGCAACTATAGCATGTGTTCATAATGACACATCAGACATTTCTCAACAATCTAGAAGAGGTCTGGCTTTCTTTAACACTACAGTGACTCTAGAACGATTGATATTTAAGGATTGTGGTACATATCTCACTACTATACAAGATTCTACCATTACTCAATACCTCAATAGTTCATCTCTGTATTACACTTCATCTCATGCTGCTGCCTTAGTCTTTGTTCATTGTCAGGTCAATATAACTAAAGTTAACATCTATTACTCATATGGGTTTGCTATGATTGGTGTAAATCTGATTGATTCTACTATCAGTGAAATAAATATAGCTTATTCAAGTCTTAGTACTAACCTATATCGTCATACTGAACACAAAAGAAGGACACTTGGTTGTGGTGCTCTTCTACATTTTTTTGATCATCAACTAATGATGTATCCTACAAATGTTAATGTCAACTATGCGCTTTTTACAAATAACTATGATTTGCATAAAGCATATAACTATATCACTGAGTTCTCTAATGATGACTTGAATATTGTTAATGCTGCTGGTCTGACTGTACTTTATATTCAAAAAGCATATTTTGCTAGTGTTACTATTGACAATACAGAATTTACATCTAATGTGGGAAGTTCTAGTTCCCCAGGTGGTCTGCTTGTTCTTCATTACAACAGTTCTCTTAATACAAGCACAATTGTTAATAACTCTCTGTTTTCTGATAATGCTAATGGTCCTAAGTCATTATTACATGGAGCGGCTCTTGCTTTATATTGGATTAAAGGAACAGATTTATCAAAGACTCAACACCAAATACTGTTAATTCAAAACACAAAGTTTTATAATCACACAGGACGTGGTCATAATTGTTTACCTACTGGTGCAGTATATGTTGTTGTAGCTGAGCTCGAAAAGACTGTTAATATAGATATTCATTTTATTAATTGCAGCTTTCAAAATAACTTAGTACAGCAGACTGGAGCTTGTATTTTTATGTCTGTCTATGACAATGCTAAGATGTTTGCAAACATCTCCGTTGTTCTTGAAGACATATATGCAACGAATAACTCTCAAAGGTTAAGATTTAAGCCTTTTTCAACTGCTGGAATCTTCACTTTTAGTAATGTAGCAAATGTATCTATTACTGGAATGTCAACCTTCATTAACAACTATGGATCTGTGATTGATGCTTTCAATTCCAATGCTTATCTGTCTAAATATGCCAATGTGACTTTTAGCAATAATGTTGGATCAAGAGGTGCTGCTATTAGACTACAAGGTAATGGATATCTTTATTTTATTGGAGGAACTGTAGTTAACTTTACTAATAATCAAGCTCAGGAATTTGGTGGAGCAATATATGCAAGTTCTGGTGTAAGAAATAGTTTATTAGTAAAAGAACAATGTATCATAAAGGTAATTGATATCACAAAAGAAAAGAATATTTCTTTTACAGAAAATGTAGCTATCAATTCTGGTGATTCAATATATGCCTATCCACTCTTTTCATGCAGATTAAAGCAAAAAATTCCTAACAATACAGCATTGCTAGAATTTTATAGGAGCCTCTTTCATTTCATTGAAAACAAGAAAGTGAATAAACTTCACACCATATCAACTTCAGCTTCAAAACTAACTTTGTGTTATCCTAATGATACACATAGAAATTCCATCAAATCATTTAATACCTATCCAGGTCAGAAGATCAAGATCTACATGGCATCTATTGATGCTGTAAATAGAAGCGTTTACTCAACCGTTGCAATCACCATTGCTACAAAAAGAAACACTTTAGAACTACATAAAAACCAAGTACAAATACTTTATGAAGGTAATAATTGTACCTCATTTAAGCTTAAAATATATAGCAAAGACTCTAATACCACAGAAGGAAAGTTAGTATTTTCTCTACCTAGTTTCCCAGCTGCTCTAGTTGTCAATGTTACAGTACAACATTGTCCTTTAGGTTTTGTTTTGCATAATAAAACACAAAAATGTGTGTGCTCATCAGCTTTTTATAATTTAGACTTCTATTTGGTTTATGGTTACAGGGCTGATTGTGACATTGATTACCTGTCAATGGCAAGACCTGTATTATCTGCTAATACCTGGGCTGGTTATGTGAACATGTCCAGACATTTTGGTGTATCAATTCTATGTCCACTTGGTTATTGTAATTATGATGGGTCCTTTATTTGTAGTTCTTCATCTAACAATATGAAGATTTCAAATAACAAGACTTGTTACAAAAAAACTCTCCGATCACTATGTTTGCATCATCGTGAAGGTCCATTGTGTGGTAGTTGTGGTATGCTTAAAGAAGGCCAAAAACTAAGTGTAGTATTTGGTTCTACAGCATGCAAAGAATGTAGTAACTGGTGGTTGTGGACAATAGTTCTCTATGCAGTTGTTGGCCCCCTTCTCATTTACCTGTTATATGCTCTCAGACTTACATTAACAACTGGTACACTAAATGGTATTATATTCTATGCCCAGATGGCTAATTGTGGCATCATAGATCTATTATCATTAAAACTTTATCAAGACGCATACTCAAAGTTTTGTGTTATTTTTTTGTCAACATTGAATCTGAAGCTTGGTTTTCCTCTATGTTTTTATAATGGAATGACAGAGTTATGGAAAGCTGGTTTCAGTTTACTATTTCCACTATATTTACTGTCAATAGTTGTTGTCCTCATTATCCTCAGTCATTTTTCTTTGAAGTTAGCTAGCAAAATAGCGCACTCCTCAATTCAGGTTCTTGTTACTGTTATTCATCTCTCATTCTCAAAACTATTGCTAGCAATTATTGATGTGTTTACTTCAGCAAATATCTATTATGATTCAGATAGTAGTTTCAAAGTTTGGTATTGGGATGGGTCAGTACAATATGGTAGTGGATCACATATTATTCTAATAATCATCACATTGGTGATTGTCATTTCTCTCTTGCTACCCTATGTCCTTATTCTCATCTTTGCTAGATCAATAAGACGCACAAAGATAAACAAATACATCCGACCTCTACTGGAAGCTATCCATGCTCCATATAAGGAAGGGAAAGAGTACTGGTTTGTAGCTCAACTTGTTTTCTTGGTTGGGACATATGTCGTGTACACATCACTAAGAGGTAGGAATGTTCTTAAAATATATATTATAATAACCCCCTTTTTGGTTCTTTTGCTTCTCTTACATGTTTACTTCAAACCATATAAGAACAAACTTATCAACTTTCTTGACTGTTGGCTTATACTTAACATTATTTTGATATACACAACAACTTGGTTTTTTCTTATAGAATATAAAAATCAAGTTATTTCAGTGTTTGTGTCTGTTATGGTCTTTATTGTGTTCCTTACATTCTTGGTAATATTGTTGTATCATATTCTACTGGTAACTGGCAAGACGTCTTCAATAACAAAAATTTTTCATTTGATGCAGCACAAATATAAGCAGAAAATACTTTCACGCAAACCATTACTGGCAGCTAATGACTCATTTTACAATTCATGTGAATACAGAGAACCTTTATTAAGTTGTAATAACTAATGGGAATGTACACGTTATTATTTTATATTTGTCTTTTTAAAGATTGTATATGTATCATTATGTAAAGTCAATTTCATATACTAAAGTTGTATTATAAACAGTCTGAAATTTTACTTCTTATACTTATCTGTTTGACATCAGGTTTGTAGTGACTGAGTGAATTGGAAAAGAATTATAGAACCAGCTGTTTGTACAACTGACAACCGACCCAATGACAATAGTAATAATAACTATAATAACTATAACAACTGTAGTACATAAGACAACTATGACAACAGCTGACCAAATATTAAAAGTATGCAGTATTTATATCAATACATGACGTAATAATACACAATACTGAATATATGTTACATTATTTACAAAAAGGGACAACTTCTGTCAAAATATTTTGGCCTGTTTTGTGAAAAATAACTGTTAAAACATATCAAAAAACAGTTTTGCATTCAAATAAAATAGGTATGCATATATAGCAACTGTATGTATACAAAACTGAGATGTTTGAGATGTTTTAACAGTAGTTTGTTCACAAATTAGGTCACAAATGTATTAGCAGAAGTGGTCCCTTTTTGCTAATCAGGTCACATATAATTAATACATATAGGTTCAAAGTTTATCAAGTTACCTAGTATATCACAAGGTTCTATTAAATAAATTAATATTAAAATGTCTACCTTCTCACTTTCCTAACTTTTTTATTAAGTTTCATAACTTTTCTATTTGCAGCATAGTGAGTGAGGCTATTCAGTGATTAACCACATTAAATAATTGTGTGATGGGTTGTTATAACCATATGGTATTTCTTAACATTAACTGGGAATATACAATTGAGGACATATAATAATGAAGTATATAGCTTCGATTTCATTTATAACTGTAACAAAGAGAACCAAATTTCAGGCTGGCTTCCATTAAATTGACTAGCACACATGCATAAATTTAATGATTTTCATATGTACCAATAAATTGTCTTTAACAATAGCTAGGAATAATGTAGTATATAATACAGCTCTTCAATTTCAAGACACTAGGAGTTCTTGTGTATGTGACTATATACATATCAAGTGGTTGCATTTATTTATATGTGTAGTTCGTATCAGTTATGAGTCATTATGTTCTGCTGTTGAATGATTTTTTTGTCTGTATATTAATAAAGTTATTCCTAAGACTTCAGCAATAAACAACTAAGAAAAAACTGAAACATAAACTTGCATTGTGTTGTATTTATCAAATTACATTTACTGTTTTTTCAATTTTATTGGAAAAGCAATACCAGTTATTCAAACAGAATAATGAAAGCAACTACAATATACAATATCAATACTTAGGATGTTGTTTTTCTGTATAGTTCACTCAAGCACATTTTAAAAATGACAATTCCTTGAGGCATTCTTGTATTTTAACTTTTAGTTAGCTTTTGTAAATTTAAAAGACATGATGTTAGCTTACCCTCAGATTTATAGCAGAATCTCTGTAACACAACATGTTTTTCTCCATACCTTGGTTCTCATTAATGAACAGCTTCGTCAATTTTATCCTTTCATGTGGACTCTTTACTCAAGTGATAAGTAACCAAACTAGTCATAATGACATTACACATTAACACTTCCACACAGTAAGCAACAATAACGTGTTTGTGATGACAGAGCACACACTTCCACAGCCAAAATGTGCATACACCTGGATTCTTCAACTGCTACGATTTTCAGGCAACATGGAAGGTGCGGCTGATAACACAATTGCTCTCTCCATACACCACTCCCACATTCTTTTGCTAGGGCTGTAAGAGGTTGGGACTGGACACCACCTTTCTTGTTGATGTAGGTCAGAGCTGAGACATTGTCCATGTAGAGGTAAACTGTCAGGTGCCTCTCGCTCTTCACAAACGACTGAATTGCCAGAAATGCTGCCAACAACTCCAGGTAGTTGATGTGACAATGACTTTCCTTGTACATCCACAGCCCACCTGCGCGGCGCCATGACAAACTGCTCCCCATCCCAATTTCAAAGCATCTGTCTGAATCTTTAGGAAGCGAGACAGTGGTTTCAGGCTGGACCTGTTTCAAAGTTTCGCCCGCTCCACCCACCACAAAAGCTCCTCCCTCTCTTGGTTTGTCACAGCAATGGCTGAGTCTAGGCCCCAAAAGTGAGAAAGGGTGGCATGTTTTGTTCCCTGCAGAGCCCGATAGAAAAGAGGAGCCAGAGGGGTGGCTAACATTGCTGAATTGGCTCTCCCGATGAATTGTGCTAGCTCCCTTCCTGTTATGGAAGTCTGGGCCAGGAGGCTCCTTGCCTGATTGCGAATTCTGCCCAATTTCTCCCGCTGGGAGAGCTACGGTCATTGATCTGGAATCGATCCGGAACCCCAGAAACTCCAATGACTGCTGGGGATCCAACACAGACTTCTGGTAATTCACGGAGAAACCCAGGGCCTCAAATAAAACCAACATCAGTCTGGCCAGTACCTGGGCTTCCTCTTTTGATGGCGCTAGCAGCAAATTGTCGTCTATTATGTTATCATCCGACAACCAAACTGTCTCATCCAGGCCACCACTGGTTTGACTATTTTGGTGAACAGTCTGGGAGCAGCCGATAGGCCTAATGGGAGACTCGTGAACTCGTAGGTCTCCTCCTCCCATTGGAATCTCAACCATTGCCGATCCTCCTGTTTGATTGGCCGGGCAAAGTAGGCATCCTTCAGATCCATTTTCACCATCCAATCTCCTTCTTGGATGAGGTTTCTGATCATCTGTATGTTTTCCATTTTGAAATGTTCCCAATGTAGGAACTGATTCAAATCTTTCAGAGTGAACACTGGCCTCATTGCTCCATCCTTTTTTGGGACGAGGAACATCTGTGAGATCCACTGATGATGCTGTGGGACCCTTAACCTCTCTATGGCCCCTTTTTCTAATAAACTTTTTATCTCTTCTCTCATAAATGCCTCTTGCCTTCCTGGCAAATGCACTTGTCTCAGAGGGAATGATTGAGTGGGCACTGTAACTAACTCTAGACTGTAACCCTGTACTGTCTGTAACACCCACGGATCTGAAGTCACTTTTCTCCAATTTTGTTTGGCTATTGCCAACCGACCTGCCTTTGAGAGCATTGGCTAATACCTCTTTCAGAGGCAGATACATTTCTTTTGTAACCCAATCGCTTATATTTATTATTGACAAAATACTTCTTAAATTTTTCTTTACTAAAAGACACAGATTTATGTGGGGTCTCATTATTACATTTATTACAGTACTTAGTCTCTGTCCTTCTTGGACATCCCCAACTAGTCCTTTTTGGACACCACCAGTCAGTCCTTCTTGGACATTGTGTTACCTGGAGGGAACCGAAACGTTTTTGGGGGCTTCTGACTCCAAGATGGCCTCTGCTGGCCTCTTCTCTGGTAGAAGGGGCGACTGTCTTGGAAACTGCTCCCACCTCTGCATTGGTAGGAACGGCTGCCTCGAAAAAACGGCCACAAACGCTAAGTCGAGGATGCCTTTCGTAGACACTCCACCGCCTCAGATCTCTCTTTGGCTTTCCTCTTAAAGCCTGGCCCGAACAAGAATGGTGCCGCCTGCGAAAAATCTTCGTCCTCCACCAGCGATTTTAAGTCTGAATTCAGCCGACTAAGGGCCTTCGACCTCCTCTCCAGGCTGAAGTGAGCCCATGCATTCCCTATGAACACCAAGGCCTGTTGTATAGCCAACAACACTACATCTGGATCCGGTCTCTCTGGCACCGTCAGCTCCTCCATCGCTGCCACGAGAGGCCCCGCAGCGTCCAACACGAAGTTCTGGAGTTGAGATAATTTTCTGTCAAATTCAATAGCGTCCTTCGGCAGCTCACTTTTCAAAATACTGTCCAATTTCAGGCAACGGGTCTCATCTCCCTCAGGAACACTGAATCGATCCATCCACGTTCTTCTTGTCTTATTGTCAGCAGGCCTAACCTTACAGAAAGCCGACTGTAGAAAAGCCTTTGTTGGCTCGGACACTTCAAATATGGGTTTCCTACCCATGTCTGACTCCTCTGGTATCTCACCTGTCTCTTCGTCTGCCTCGTTATAACCAGCTTCTTTGCTGGAGGCAGAGGGCGGGTTGTCCATGGCCTTTGCCAATACCAATGATGAGGTTCCCAACTGCGACATCATGTCCTGAAACATTTGTTTCATCTCTGACTGGAGACTGTTAATCGTAGAATTTTCCTCGATGCTCATCTCAACTTCGAAGTAAGTGCTTGACTGTATAATACGCAGCTAAAATAAAAGCCAAATTGGGAGAGAAAGTGTGTGCCTTATATAACGAGGTCTAGGCGGGCTATTGGATCTTTATGAAACGTGTCTTGGACATCTGTTAGGTTGTTGTTCTGATGTTTAGAGTCTGAATTTCATACTTATGTGTTACATTTTTAAAATTTTATAAATTATCTTTTGTAAGTGCTGATAAGTAGCTGTTTTGAGTTTAAATAAATGCCATTACAAAGTTGAGATGTGAGACCTCATTCTCTGAAGTATAATTGTATATATTACAAACCTTTTATTCTGCTACCTTAGACTTTGTTCTTTATTTGATCAAATATAATTCAAGTTAACATGTAATATTCATTTGATTGATTTGTATAAATTAAGATGACTCAAGTATCAGCAAGGATATTGAACCTAATTCCTCTCTGAGCTCTAAAGTTCTTTTAAAACAACTAGATTACTGTAGTGGAATGATTGATTATTTATTATCTTGATATGACATCAATCAGTTTTGATGTTCTCACAACTGTCTCATTTAACATGTCTCATTTAATTTAAGTCATAGTTGCTTAAAAAATTATATGTTAATGTTTATGTTGGATTTTAGGAACTGCCAAACTATTACATGTACAAGCATATTGTGTGCATCTTGTGACACAAAGTTATAATCTGAGCTTTTTTCTTTTCACATATAATATATATACTAGTGTCTTGTAATGTGTTATTATTATTACATTATGACACACTTGGGCACAAATGTATATGAGTTTTCCACTAGTGTTACCATATATAGATTATTTTATATCTCATGTTGCTATTTATAGTACTGATGTTTATTAAAATATAGGTAAACTAGACCTATATTTTTGGAATTACTTGTCTCAGACTACAAAGAGCTAAATTTATAAATAATAAACTCCCAGTTACTTCTACCATCTTACAAAGCTACATTTAACAAGGTTATAAATTATATATGTTAAATTTAATGAGATATAAAAACATCTGTAATAAAGGTTAGTGTACTTTTAAAAAATGATGTCATTATGGCATTTTGAAGTGGTGTAATATTGATGGTACCTTCGTCTTTTTTGATTGAGATAATAAGAGTTTCCAGTTTATAGATCATAGTGTACTCACACTTCCAATAATCGAATTTGCAGGCATTCTAATCATATATTTGGTGTTTATCTCTGGTACTCAAGTAAAGCAGCAGAAATATTATCGTAATGAATGTTTACTTTTCAGTACTTTTGATGTCAACAATGTTGCTCAGCAAAAAACTTTCTAATTAAGCATTTGTTTGGTGGTGTTTTTTGTTCAAACAATATTATCTATTGACAGGTATTGTATCATATACAGATTGAAAATTGAAAGATTGAAAATGTTATACACAGTAAATAAAATTGTAATTAGTAAGATACTTTGAAACTGATTTTCATGAAGAAAATTAAATAAAGTATTAGTTTATTGGATGACAAAATAATGACATTTGAATTAGTTACTCAAAATATTTATTGTCATTTGCTAAGCACATATACATAAAATTACTTGGGAATATGAAAGGTGTTATTTATTTGCAATTTATTCAATCTTGTATTTTTTGTAATATTTCACAGATTTGTGTTCTCTAACATTAGTAATGAGTTTTGTACATTAGAATTACAGTCACTGTTATTAACATTGTGATATTATTATTATTATTGATGAAGTCATGGCAGCTGTTATAGGAAATATATTGGGATTATAGCAAGATTAATGAGAATATAATAAATAAAAAGGAAAGGACCAGCTATTGCATAGAGGATTATTTTCCAACATTACCACTAAATACATTATCTACATTTGGTAGAACCTAAACCCATGCTGTAGTCAGCACCATTAACACAAGAACACTTGATACATATAATTCCTTCTCTGTTGTTGAGACACAAATATGAAATCAATAAAAGGACTATTATCTACCAAAACGTTAAATTATTTTTGAAATGAAAAGCAATGAATTGAAAATCCTAATATATTTATTGTGTATACCATACTATTTGTACATTAAATAGTGTGTACTACTATAGACTATTTGAAAATGTTATATCATCTCATATTAAGAATATGCAAGATATTGTTTGAACAACCCTTCCTTATCAGAGTTGTCTATGCTATGTTATCACAATAAAAACATGTGTCATGGTTCTTAATTACCGTATTGTCATACATTCATAATTAATCATTATAGCCAGCATTAGTATAGTGAATTGTCTGCTTAATTTACTATGCATAATTATGTAAAGATACTACTATATAACATGTCTGGTATTATGATATATGTTGACTGACATTTTACTATGTTGTGCGCAGCATATTAAATAGCATATGTCTATCTTAACTACATTGACAAAACAGGTAGTAATTAAATAAGTACTTTGGGAAGAGTGTGGATGATTATATAACGTCATTATAGCAATATAACCAAGGTATTGTATTAATACAAACTGCAAGGAGACATCTGTTCTTATACTATTACTTTAAATAAACAATCTAATTCGCTTGTCCCAAGATCTTCTGAGTGAAGGGACTGTGATAACAGATTATACAAAGGAGATTAGATGAAACGGTCTCTAACCATGCAATAAAATATACCTTGCTAACTGTTCTCTCTGGAGTCCTGATAATTAGGATGACTATCAGTAAGAACTCCAACTCCCTTGTCAACATTTGAGATTCCTGATATTGGTTATGCAGGTATAAGTAATTTAATTGCATTCCATAGTAAGATTGCTACGTTGTCACGGATACTGAAAAAGGTGTGAACAGTTGTCTATTAGCTTTTTTCATCTTTCACCATCAATTGATAGCTAGATTGACCTTCACACTAATGGATAGCTCAGGGAACATCAGGTAATATTCTCTCTACGGATATATATATAATATATATACACATGTATTTATCTCATTCCAAAGTTGTCCTTTATTTGGTTGCTGTGTATTATAGTTTCCTATTCTAATCTTGTTTTATGCTATGAAGTTGGTTGCTAGATAACATACTTTAGCAGTGAGATTGTACCTACATCTCTCCCTTTATCTCTTTCTTACTTTGTCCATTGTAGTCTTGTTTTTATACTATGAAGTTTATTATTTGTCCTTTATTTGGTTGTTGGGTAATTAATATCATGTACTGTTGCATTGCATTTGTCTCTCTCTGCCCTTCCCTCCCTCTCTCTTCCTGTTCTTCCCCTTCATTTATCCTTTCCCGTCTGTCCTCCTGTCTCTCTCACTCTCTCTCCTTTGTAGTCTTATTTCATACTATAGACTTTGAATGTTGTCCTTTATTTGTTTTCTAAGTATCTAATATCATGTATGATTAATATCTGGTTCAGCTACTGTCCTAATTAATGGTTCAACAATCCATGCTAATTATTGCATGTGATTTTCTGTGATCTGTCAAAAGTCAAAATTGTCAAAATTGAAGGCCAAAACTATTGTGCTCATAATTTTTCATGAATACTCTAAAGATTATAAACATAATTATTTATTCATGCTGAAACAGACAGGCAATAAAATTTATATGTAGAAATTAACCAGCTCTACATATAAACTGCATTCAATACATTTATAATTGATATCATGTAGTATTATATTCTCTAAAAATAACTTCATTTTCTAACGCATAATCTTACAAGTCCTCCTATACAAAAGAGATATGATGTTGATAATTTCTTGCATACATCATTGTGGTTAAAGTGGTTCAGCAATTGTAAGTGTTGAAATAACAAAAGTACAACCAGTACTGGACTATGCTACACTGTCATTTCTTTAAACCTTTTAAAGACTTTAAAATATCATTTGTAAGTCTAACTGTATAACAATTGTATTTAGCAAATATAAACTTTGGAAAGTTGATCAGTATTGTAATTGGTTGTTGGGTAATTTATATTTGTATTGATAATCATAATATACACATGACTACTTAAGTCCCAATGTATACATAACAGATACATATTAGTACTACTGTTTAGGTTGATCTACTGAATAAATAGCTAATGTAAACTTGGGAGCATCAGTATTACTTGTTGGGTAATGTACATTTCTCTAAATAATCGCGATTACCCTATGACCACTTATGTTCCAATGTATACGTAGCAGGTACATATTAGTATTACTGTTTAGGTTGCAAGTATGTATAAGTAGAATGTAATAGCTACCACCAAAGTGACAGTAACATGAGCTGGAGTATAAAAAATTGTAGAAATGAGAGCAAAGGAGTCATCCAAAAATCTTTAGACAAAGCTTGAGAAGGATGTATTAGTATTATTATAGCTGGTCAATTATCAACAGTTTATATTGTTTATTGTATCATTATCATTCATGGAAAAGTTGTAAAAAGTCATACACATTCACAACATATAGTCAGTGTTTTATTGTACAGTTGCAAGTTGACAAGTCAAGATCAACAATTAATCATTTAATTATTTTTCATGATTACAATAGGGTATAAGTCTGCTACATTAACAAAGTTATTAATTCATCTAAATTAACAATAGGACATGAATGCTACTACTGTGTGAATGCATTTGTCTTCTTAAAATTAGAAATTATGAGTTTCTGTAATTTCTAAAATTATTGGTTTTTAAAGTTTATCAGAAATGCACATAATACTGTTTAAGTTCTTATACTGCAAATTATAAACTTGACTTAATCTTGAAATGCTATCAGAACTTTTCTCATTTCATCATCTTCGTCATCTGATGGGATAACCACATGACCACAATCATGGCTTCTCTCCTTGATGAACTTGCATTTACATTTTTCCCAACATTGACAAATTATAACACCAAAGAAAAGAATAGCAACAACATAGTTGTATGAGGCCATTATATAAGATAACCAGTAATACCTACTACCAAATACAATAGCTGACAAGAGCTGAATGATCAACATTGCTATACAAAATGAGTCAATGTGGTTTAATCTTGAACTTCGAAATGGTTTGATAGATGTTTGAATGAGACATAATATAATAACTGATGTTAGTTGCATAAACAACATTAAGTTAACATTGTATCCTCTGAAGACTGCCCACATCAAATAGACATATACAACAGTTATCATCCTCACTCCATACCAATAACCTTGTCCTTGTTTGTATGGTCCTTGAAAAGCCTCTAGAAATGGTCGCAAGTACTTGTTAACACATCTCCATCTCATACAATATCTGCCCAAAGTAACAAATATTATGTAAGGTATAATGTACAACAACAAACTTGTCACAGCTACAGTAAACAGAGCAATATGTTGAGAACTAGAGAGATAGTTAACATTACCATCACCATACCACACTATTACTGTTCCATCTTGTGCTGTATGAACAGGAACATAAGCTATGATGTCTATACAAGTGATGAGGACTTTAGAGAAAGAGAGATGAATGAGACTAGCTAAGACTTGAACGGAGTAACTTGCTGTTTTGTTAGAGATTCGAGTTGAGTGTTGACTAAATACTATGAATCCAATTACTAAAATCCACAAGTATACTGGATAAATAAATTGCATACCAGTTTTAACAGTTGGTGTCATTCCATTGTACAAACACATTGGAAAACCTAGATTAAGGTTCATGAGGGATACAAAGACACTAGCACTCTGTACAAACCAATTGCTATTGTTCAAATAGTCAATAGTTGAAACAGAAGTGATATTCATAGCTACTATAATACCAGCTAATGGTCCTTCTGATATAGTCAGTGGTAGTGCAAGCATTATTACTACCAGTAGCAGACCAGATAGAGTACATGCTACTATTGTAATTAACCATAGATGAGAACATGGTCTACATTCTGTACTACCAAATACAACACTTAGATTATGTTGACATTGTCCACAGAGTACACCCATCTTACTGGACTCACAAATAGAGTGGGGCTCTGTCACATTGATTAGTAGAGTATCAGTCTTACAGTTACCGGGAGGACAAATAGAGGCAAAACCTAAATCACTCCTATTATCAGAGAATATATAACCCAACCATTGACCAGAAGAAATAGAAATAGTTGTTGTAGTGATGTTACATATTGTTGTAGGTGAAATAGCTGTGATAAAACTATCACACACACACTCATCTCCATTCAACATGAATCCCATTGGACAAGGATATACGTATATATTAGCTAACCAAGACGTTGGATATCCTGGTGTTGCAATATTTAATACCCCATGTTTGAATTCATTTAGTTTACTGAGGACATTGTAATTGATTTGAGTACATTTATTACCAAAGAGAGGTACAAGTGTTTGTCCTTGCTTTAAATATAAGATATCTGGAAACAACATTTCTTGTTTAAAGTAATTATGATTTGTGAATGAAGCTATTGCAGGAGAGTAAACAATGTTACCAAAATCATCAATGGCACAAAGAGATGTGACTATTGTCTTACCAGGATAAGTTTTAATGATATGATGTAATGTTGAGCAGTGTATGGAAATCGTTCCATTTTTTGTAGGATCATAGTGACATGAACATATTTTGACTGGTTGAGAAGAGATTTGTTTTAGGTCATTGTCAAGAGAGTTTGGTGGACCAAAATGTGTGATTGATCTCCAGTCAATATAGACTGTTTTAAAATCATTTTGTGAATAGGGGAATAAGCACTTATAAAGAGAAGTGGCATAAATACTATTTCCTGCAAGTCCTGCTGTGTTCCCTTCAAATTTCAAAGTGATATTTAAATTGTGTAGATCTGTTTTATTACTATTGATTTGTATAGGACATCTACTGTGACCTGGTATAACTCCATTATCAACATATATAGCTCCACCATATAACAAAGCACTATTGTTACAGAATGTGGCAGTCAGTGGTTCTTGGAGAATAAGGAAGGAGTTGTAAAGTTGAATGGCAGCTCCTATAGCTGCTTTGTTGTTTTTAAAGGATACATTTCCTATTATATGTAGGTTGCTGTGATATACTGCAATTGTTGGTGAGTTGTTATCTTGAAAATTACTATTTCCCCTGATAAAGATGTTATTCCAGTTCATTAACGTCAAAGATGGAACTGTAGTATACGCTGTATAACCAAGATGACCTTTACGGCTGAAATATACTTCAGTATCTTCTAACACAATGGAAATGTTGCTTTTTTTGCAGTTTCGAACTTGATCTGTCACGAATGCGTATAGACCAGAGCCAGATATATAAGCATAATGATATCTATATTTAACTCCTTTTAGGAATATATTAATAGACTTTGCACAGCATAATTCAAAAATGTTGAGATAGATATCTTGACCATACTTTACGTAAGGAAGCTCTGCAAGATATCCTCCTGTATGAGTCCCAATTGTTACATTATTGAATTCAATTGGTGTCCATTCATTTTTGGTGATTGAGTAACAGTTGTGACATAATATAGAAATAATAGTAATACATCCACCACCAATTTGTTTAGTTGATGGGATAACATATCCATCATATTCATAGGCATCTTTTAGTGAAAATTGAGAATTCATCATACCATTATAAAATAATACTAGTAAGAACCCTGTTATTGTTCCACCATTATAGCCAACAGTAGTATTCTTACTTTCAAATTTAGCTGCATAAGACTGATTATACAATACAGTTAACCCACCAGAACCAACTATAGGAAGATTACATATCTTATGTCCTATCAAAGTCAATGGTGGTACATCTGGTATATAATTTATGTTAAAATAAAGGATTAATTGTGACATCACAATATTAACAGATTCCATATCAGGAGACGTTTGTTGAGTGTCTTTAAATATTACAGCTATGCCACTACCAGCACAAGCAAAAATACCAGAATCAGTACACTGACTAGCACCAAATCCATATTGAACTTTAACATGCTCCATTAATGATGAGCCAAGAGGATTAAACATTAGTATAGCATATCCTACATAATGTGCAAAAATCACATGATGTATTGTTATATTGTAACAATGATTAAATACAAGCATAGCTTTCTGTTTATATCCTAAATGTGGATGTGTATCATTGAAGGATGTCACAGCTGTTTCTGTTATAGTTGCTCCACATCCAATGAACTCCAAATTTTCTAAAGTAATACTTGATATATTGACAAACCCAAAACCAGTAGTTGAAGAGGAATTTCCATTTTTTAGACATTTAATTAATGAATTCCTGTCAGTGAGTCCTGTTAATGTAATATTACTGACATTTCCAATTAAGCAAAAGGTCATATTGTGAAGCACATAGTTCCTTTGTGTCAATTTAAAAACCAAGTTATTTCTTATTGATGCATTACCACTACATAACCAGTACCACATTTGATCACTTGTATTAATTGGAACAATATGTGAAGAAAGTGGTTTGGCAGTGGTAAATAGTAAAATAACAATTATAAGTACAAACAATACTGGAATATCCAATGATGTCATTTCTATAAATCCTGTAAGGAGTATAAAATGATATCTATAACTTTAGCTGTATAACAAAAATACTTACATAAATGATGACAGAATCACAACAATGTACTCTCCAAAGTTCTACAGTGAAGTCAAAATCATTAACTGCTGTATATGTCACGAAGAGTGTATCTAGACAATGAATTGTCTGTAGATAGTACCACTTAATAAATAGCTATGTAAACTGGTGAATGATTGCTTGGTAATTCCAAATGATCACTTAAGTTCCAGTGTATACATAACAGATAGATACTAGTTCTACTGTTTAGGTTGATCTACTGAATAAACAGCTAATGTAAACTTGGGAATATAGATCAGTATTAGTTGTTTGGTAACTTATATTTATATTGATATTCCAAATGATCACTTAAGTTCCAATGTATACATAAAGATACATATTAGTACTACTGTTTAGGTTGATCTACTGAATATAAAAGTAATAATGTAAACTTGGGAGTATAATTTTGTTGTTGTTGAGTAACTTATATTTGTGTAGATAATCACGATATCCCCATGACCACTTTTGTCCCAATGTATACCTAGCAGGTACATATTCATATTACTGTTTAGGTTGCAAGTATGTATAAGTAGAAATGTAATACCTACTACCAAAGTGACAATAAGGTGAGCTGGCATTTTAATAAATGTTAGACATTGAGAGTGAAAATGCTAAAAAATTTTAGACAAACCTTAGAAGGATGTATTAGTATTGTTATTATAGTTCATTGCTTATCAATAGTTTATAATGCTGTTTGTAACATAGTTATCATTCATAGAATAATTGTAAAAAGTGGTACACATTCACAACTTATAGTCAGTGGTTGATTGTACAGTTGCAAGTTGAGAAGTCAAGGCAAACAATTAAACAATAAGTATTAATTGTTTTTGATAATGACAATAGGATATTAATCTGCTACATTAAACAAGTATAGACAACATAATGAACTATTAATGTTAATGAGAGAGTTATCATTGCAGAATGTACTGAAAGACAACTAGTGCAGAAATATGGCATAAATGATATAAAAGTTATTTCTTATTGATGCATTACCACTACATAACCAGTGCCACATTTGATCACTTGTATTAATTGGAACAATATGTGAAGAAAGTGGTTCTGCAGTGGTAAGTAGAGAAATAACAATTATAAGTACAAACAATACCGGAATATCCAATGATGTCATTTCTATAAATCCTGTAAAGACTATAAAACGTAACTACAACCGTATAACAAACATACTTACGTAAATGATAACAGAATCACAACTAAACACTACACAAAGATCTACAGTGAACTCGAAATAATCATTAACTGCTCTACTTGTCAAGAAGAACACATCTAAACAAAGTATAGTCTGTAGATAGTACCATTGAATAAATAGCTAATGTAACCTGGGGAGTATTGGTTGTTGGGTAGTTTATTTCTATATTGATATTTCAAATGATCACTTAAGTTCCAATGTATACATAACAGATACATATTAGTACTACTGTTTAGGTTGATCTACTGAATAAATAGCTAATGTAAACTTGGGAATGTAAATCAGTATTGGTTGTTGTGTAATTTATATTTATATTGATATTCCAAATGATCACTCAAGTTCCAATGTATACATAAAGATACACACTAGTAATACTGTTTAGGTTGATCTATTGGATAAAAAACTTATAATGTAAACTTGGAAGTATCAGTTCTAGATCTGGTTGTTGAGTAATTTATATTTGTGTAGATAATCATGATATCCCCATGACCACTTATGTCCCAATGTATATAATAGTAGGTACATATTAGTATTACTGTTTAGGTTGCAAGTATCTATAAGTAGAAATATAATACTGACCACCAAAGCAATAGTAACATGACCTGTCTGTGATGTATAGACTCAGTTATGGTTAATAATTTTATTTGAGTACAAACACATTCGCATATGATATAACACTAACTCAAGACTCCAAACAAAGATCCAACAATAACACAACATGAACATTTTATAAAGTATATTGCCTAGATCACTTATGGGACAGGAAGTATACACAATATAATGATATTCATAAGTATTACAACACACTAATCAAATAGTAATACAGTACACTGCCATATTATTAATAAATGCTAAATATTGAGAGTGAAAATTTGTTCAAAAGCTTGGAAAGGATGTATTAGTATTGTTATAGCTCATCGCTTATCAACAGTTTATAATGCTGATTGTAACATATTTATCATTTGTATTCACAATTTATAGTCAGTGGTTGATTGTACAGTTGCAAGTTAAGAAGTCAAGGCGTACAATTAATCAATTATGATAATGACAATAGGATATTAATCTGCTACAATAAACAAGTATAGACAACATAATGAACTGTTAATGTTAATGACAGAATTATTATAGTAGAATATACTGAAAGATAACTAGTGCAGGAATATGGAAAAATGATGTAGTTACTTATAAGATGATACAAATCTATGGTATAGTTAATTGTGCCATGTTGAGAGTAGTCCATAATTTTGTAAGCATATGCTGATCCTCAAACTAATGATATGATAGAATTTTATCCCATGTCATAGCTCAGCGTCTCAATTTAGTGAGGTAGCGTCATCATTTTTTGAATTATTCCAGGCTAGATACATTGTGGAATTGCAGCCTCACTACATATAAAGCTCTCATAATGACTCAGTGTGTAATGGTGTCTGCAATGCTTTTAGCCTTTTGGAGTCTCTTCCTGTTGTGGGACTTGCATGAGTACTGACTCATGAGGCTATACGACTTTCCAGGTTAGGTAAGTAATGTAACTTGTCCTTCTTCATCATGTGATTGTCATGTGGACAAGATGTTTTAGTTACGGGATAATCGTTTTTGCCATATGATCACTATCTGATTGAAATACGATTTGTTGGTTCTAATTATTTTATGATTGTACGATAGTGTGTCTTTATTCTCATATTATTAAGAATTGATCATATATTTAAACAACAACAGATAATATCGTTGTTAAACTTTTTAAACTATTATCAATTAAATAATTAATTATAGTGTCGTTTGTTCTTAAATGATTTAAGTGGTGCTTGTAAACTACTTTACCATGTTTTGTGGCATAGATAAATAGACTGTTGTAAATCAAAATTTTTCTTATATGTTTTAAATATTAGTATATTTTGAGCTCTCTCTCTCTCTTGAGCTCCCCATATACATTGATACGTGACAAACATTTTGCCACAGATTTGATGACAATTTTAGGACTATACTGAGATGTGAAGATGAAAAAACTATATATATAATGAATGAATATATTGTGTTAGAATCTGATTTGTTAAAGATAATAAATAAGCTATTGGGAAACGAAGAAGTCCATTAATAACTCTATACAAATAAATGAAATATAAAAGATATATACATGTACTTTATTATTTCGTACCGGTTCCTGGGTTATTTGAAGGTGATGGGTTCACTACACTAATGACATATTGTAAGAAGATCCACAGAAAGAAGGACTTATGTCACATTCATTTGAAAAACTTTATAAATTTACGCATAAACCTATAAGAAGTCTATTTTACTATGATCCATAATTATATCAAAGAAGTACACATTATTACAATATTCAGTACCGGGATATGATGCTAGTGGTCATGTTGATCTCTCAGATCAACAAGGTAAACAGTGTACATCTCTTGCTATAGGATCTTGTTATGTTTACTACACAAGTTATATTAGGTCTCCAAAGAAAAAAAATGATATGTTTAAAGCACCATTCACTTTATGAAGTCAGGACTAAACACTTCTTCACATCAGTTTCTCAACAATTCTATAGAAAGCTTTATAGAAGGTGCCTACATACAACCTCCATATCAAATACATATATATATCCAGGACAGGAAATTTATTATTATATTTCAACTATTGATGCTCTTTGCAGAAATGTTTATTCTACAGTAATTATTTATTTTGTCAGAAATTGCTCTTATCGCAACACCAATTCTTCCCAACCTAATTTTTCTAAAAGAACAATACCCTGGTTGTCTTTTAAGAACTGATTACAAAGGCACATATTGTACCGCCTGTTGTGTTGACTGTATATACAAATGATGAACTCAATATTATAGATGTAGTGATTATGTTTTCCCTATACAAGCTAACATCAAGTTTGCAAAAAAATTCAATATATATCCATGTCCAATAGGGTTTGATTTTAATAATGTCTTCATTATCCTTACTTTTTTTGTATTTGACTTTCCAACAGAATGGCTGTTTTTTTAATTGATTAATTTGTATTTATGTTCTATGGTTTATACAGCCAATATGATACATTGTGTTTAGTATTTTATAGGACTGTAGAATATGGAGGACACTCCCTTTTTTCTTCTAATTATATGACTCTGATAGTAGTTCTTGGTCTACTGTTACAATATGTTCTTCTACTTCTCTTTGCTAAACACTTAGACCACTAGCATGTACCAACAAGTACTTCCAACCTCTTCTAGAAACTATCCATGCTACATTTGAAGAAGGTAAGCAATATTAGTTCATATTGCGTCTTCTCTTTCTATTTGCTTTGTATGACATATATGCTAAATATAGAGCTACTGATGTTTATGCTCTTTTTGTAGCAACAAATCTAATGTTGGTAATATTCCTTGTCTTTCAAGCATAAATTAAAGAATAATTTGAAAGTAAATTAATTAACATTTTTAATAGTGGTTTTATAATGGACATAATATTTATACACTTCACTTCTTGACAACAGTCTGGCTTAACTAATAAAAGTTCTGATATTGACCTTGTTATAACCAAATGGTCAAATAGTTACAAGGAGCTACTTCTAGTCAAAATATGTATGTAATATTGATGGAATCATATGACATTATGTTGTATATCCAATTAATGCTATAATTAATATAATGTATAATATAACATAATCACATGTCATTGAAATATCATGCAATACTTAGTTATTGGCATTCCAACTATAGAATAAACCTGTCCTATACTTTACAGAATATGTTAGATCTATTTATTAGTATGCTATGTTTGGTATGCTATGTCCTTTTTTAGGATCCAGTAGCCCATGTGACGACATAGTTGGGTCATTTAATTGTGCATTGTTGTGCACTGAGCTAATTCATATCCCCAAATTAACTATTATGGCTAAATCTGGATTCAATTATATTTGATGTATTAACTCCAAATAAAGATTTTACAAGATTAGTCTCCTTACAATATCATGTTAAAAACATTGCATTATATAAGCAAACTCTATTAACCTTCATTGTATGCTAATGTCTGTTCAGTGTCTCAACTTAATATCCTTTTGCAATGATTTCTTTTGCAGTCCTACAACTCATGATATATACACTTTAATTAATATAACTTCACTGTGAAAATTGATACGTTATTTTAACATTTAATTTGTATTGTACATGGCTCAAATATTATGGAATCCAGAAGTTATGTTAACTACTCACTCTATGATTTGTTGCTACGTAAAATATTATTCCATACTAACAAACTGTATAAAGAGTAATTCACATGAATTTAAGGTTCTATAGTAATTCTCCAATGTAAGCTACAAAGTGGGTTTTTAAAATAACTGAAGAATTTTTACAATATTGTGGAACTTGGGAATTATTGTGTTTACATCATTGTATATGTCTATTATGTGATAGTTGTAGTAAGCTTAAAATAGGTCAAAATGTAGTATGGTATTTGGTTATACAGAATGAAAAATGTACTAATTTGCGGTTGCAGACACCAGTTCTCTATGCAGTAGCTGCTTCTTTCTTCATTTATATGTTTTATGCTCTCAGACTCACATTATACACTCAATAGAATTATATTTTAAGCTACTAATTGTGAAATCATAGATCTATTTTTATTAAATCTTATCAACAGCCATGTTCAATGTTTTGTCTTATTTTTATGTCTATATTGAATCTGAATCTAACTTTTTCTCTATTTTCAACAATAGAATGGCAAAGTTTGGAAAACTGATCTGAGTTTAGTATTTTCACTTATCTCTTGACAATAGTTCTTATCTTCAGTATCCTCAGTCATTGAATAGAAAGCTTTCTAAAACAATTGTTCATTCATTGTGGTTTCCTCAGAAGGAATCTTTTATGATTCAGATACTAATGATTATGTTTGGTGTTGGGCTGGATTGATAGAATATGGTGATGGATCATTTCTCATACATTGGTAAATGTCATTTAAGGTATTGCCAGCAATGACTGATTTTGAAAATCGGAAAGGTCAACTTGAATTTGCGTTATTATAAAATCACATCTAAGTTTACTTTCAACGTTATTGTAATAAGAATATCCAGTTATTTCAAGAGATAACAAAAACAGCTAAAATATCAATACTTAAGGAGTTAATTCCTGCGTTGTTTAGTTCAGTCAAACTCTTAAAAAATGCTCTTACTTTCAACACTACTGGTGCTTTTTTTCCTGGTAAATTGTTTTGAAACATATCATGTTAACTCGTCATCAGATTTGGAGAAGTACCTGTGTGACAAAACATGGTCCTCTCAACAACTTGTTTTATCATTAAACAGCTCTGTCAATTTTACCTTCTCGCGTGGTATCTTCTGTCAAGTGACAAGTAACCAAACTAGTAAGGTTAGCATATGCAGTGATTCTCTCACAGAAATGGCAACTATAACATGTGTTCATAGCGACACATCAGACATTCCTCCACAATCTAGAAGAGGTCTGGCTTTCTTTAACACTACAGTGACTCTTGAACGATTGATATTTAAGGATTGTGGTACTTATCTCGCTACTATACAAGATTCTACAATGACTGACTACCTCAATAGTTCATCTCTGTATTACACTTCATCTCATGCTGCTGCATTAGTCTTTGTTCATTGTCAGGTCAATATAACTCAACTTAACATCTATTACTCATATGGGTTTGCTATGATTGGTATAAATTTATATAACTCTAGTATCAGTGAAGTTAATGTATCTAATTCAAGTCTTAGTAATGTTCTACATCATCATACTGAACACAAAAGAAGAACAATTGGTTGTGGTGCTCTTCTACATTTTTTTGATCATCAACTAATGATGTATCCTAGATATGTTACTGTCAACTATGCACGTTTTAGAAATAACTATGATTTGCATAAAACATATAGCTATATCACTGAGTTCTCTAAAGATAACTTGAATATTGTTAATGCTGCTGGTCTGACTGTACTCTATACTCAACAAAAATATTTTGCTAGTGTTACTATTAACAATACAGAATTTACATCTAATGTGGGAAGTTCTAGTTCACCAGGTGGTCTGCTTGTTCTTCATTACAACAGTTCTCTTAATACAAGCACAATTGTTAATAACTGTCTGTTTTCTAATAATTCTAATGGTCCTAAGTCATTATTACATGGAGCAGGTCTTAGTTTATATTGGATTAAAGTAACAGATTTATCAATGACTCAACACCAAATATTGTTAATTCAAAATACAAAGTTTTATAATCACACAGGACATGGTCATAATTGTTTACCTACTGGTGCTATGTATGTTGCTGTAACTGAACTAGGAAATACTGTTAAAATAGATATTCATTTAAAAAACTGCAGCTTTCATAATAACTTAGTACAGCAGACTGGAGCTTGTATTTTTATGTCAGTCTATGATACTGCTAAGAAGTTTGCAAACATCTCCGTTGTTCTCGAAGACACATATGCAACGAATAACTCTCAAAAGTTAAGATTTAAGCCTCTTTCAACTGCTGGAATCTTCTTTTTTAGTAATGTAGCAAATGTATCTATTACTGGAACGTCAACCTTCACTAACAACTATGGATCTGTGATTGATGCTCTCAACTCCAATGTTTATTTATCTAAATATGCCAATGTGACTTTTAGCAACAATGTTGGATCAAGAGGTGCTGCTATTAGATTACTAGGTAATGGATATCTTTATTTTATTGGAGGAGCTGTAGTTAATTTTACTAATAATCAAGCTCAGGAATTTGGTGGAGCAATATATGCAAATTCTGGTATAAGAAATAGTTTACTACTAAAAGAACAATGTATCATAAAATTAATTGATATCACAAAAGAAAAGAATATTTCTTTTACAGAAAATGTAGCTATCTATGCTGGTAATTCAATATATGCTTATCCACTCTTTTCATGCAAATTAAAGCAAAAACTTTCTAATAATACAGCATTGCTAGAATTTTATAGGAATCACTTTCATTTTATTGAAAACAAGAAAGTGAATAAACTTCACATCATATCAACTTCAGCTTCAAAACTAACTTTGTGTTATCCTAATGGTACACACAGAAATTCCATCAAATCAATTAATACCTATCCAGGTCAGAAGATCAAGATCTACATGGCATCTATAGATTCTCTAAACAGAAATGTCTATTCAACTGTTGCAATCACCATTGCTACAAAAAGAAGCATTTTAGAACTAAATAAAAACCAAGAACAAATGCTTTATGAAGGTAATAAATGTACCTCATTTAAGCTTAAAATATATAGCAAAGACTCTAATACCACAGAAGGAACGTTAGTATTTTCTCTACCTAGTTTCCCAGCTGCTTTAGTTGTCAATGTTACAGTACAACATTGTCCTTTAGGTTTTGTTTGGCATAATAAAACACAAAAATGTGTGTGCTCATCAGCTTTTTATAATGAAGACTTCTCTTTGGTTTATGGTTATAGGGCTGATTGTGACATTGATTACCTGTCAATGGCAAGACCAGGTTTAACCTCTTATGCCTGGGCTGGTTATATGAATGCATCCGCATGTTTCGGAGTATCAAAACAATGTCCACTTGGCTATTGTAATGGTAATGGAGCCTTTTTTTGCAGTTCAACTAACAATATGGCAATATCAACTAACAAGACTTGTGACAAAGGAACTCTCCATTCACTCTGTCTACATCATCGGGAAGGTCCATTGTGTGGTAGTTGTGGTAGGCTAAATGAAGATCAAAAATTAAGTGTGGTATTTGGTTCTACAGAATGTAAACAGTGTAGTAATTGGTGGTTGTTGACATTAGTCCTCTATGCAATAGCTGGTCCCCTCCTCATTTTCTTGTTATATGCTCTCAGACTTACATTGACAACTGGTACACTCAATGGAATTATATTCTATGCTCATATATCTAATTGTGGAATCATAGATCTTTTATCATTGAAAATTTATCAAGACCCCTACTCAAAATTTTGTCTTATTTTTTTGTCTACGTTGAATCTGAATCTTGGTTTTCCACTATGTTTTTATGATGGGATGACAGAGTTATGGAAAGCTGGTCTCAGTTTACTATTTCCATTTTATTTGTTGACAATAGTTGTTGTTCTTATTATCCTCAGTCACATTTATGTAAGGCTTTCTAACAGAATAGCCCACTCCTCAGTTCAAGTACTGGTTACTGTTGTACATCTCTCATTCTCAAAACTATTACTAGCAATTATTAATGTCTTTACTTCAGCAAGAATCTATTATGATTCAGATAGTAGTTACAAAGTTTGGTATTGGGATGGGTCAATACAATATGGTAGTGGATCACATCTCATTCTAATGATCATCACATTGGTAATTGTCATTTCTCTCTTGCTACCCTATGTCCTTATTCTCATCTTTGCTAGACCAATACGACACACAAGTTTAAACAAATACATTCGACCTCTACTAGAAGCTATCCATGCTCCATATAAGGAGGGGAAGGAGTACTGGTTTGTAGCTCGACTTGTTTTCTTGGTTGGAATATGTGCCATCTATGCATCAATGAGAGCTAGGAATGTTCTTGAAATAAATGTTATAACAACTCCCTTGTTCTTTCTTTTACTGCTCTTACACGTTTATTTCAAACCATATAAGAACAAAGTTATATACTTCCTTGACTGTTGGCTCATACTTAACATTGTAATGATAGACACAACAACTTGGTTTTTCTTTATAGAAAGTAATTATCAAGCTATTGCAGTGTTTGTGTCTGTTATGGTCTTTATGGTATTTCTTACATTCTTGGTAATATTGTTGTATCATATTCTACTGGTAACTGGAAAGATATATTCAATAACAAAAATGTTTCATTTGATACAGAACAGTTATAAGCAGAAAATGCTTTCATACAAACCATTGCTGCAAGCTAATGACTCGTTTTACAATTCATGTGAATACAGAGAACCTTTATTAAGTTCTAGTAAATAATGCGAAATAACAAATTATTATTTTATACTTGTCTCTTTAAAGAATATATACGTATTATTATGTAAAGTCAATTTGATATACTAAAGCTGTATTGTTAATACACTGAAGTTTGTTTACTTTTAATACATATTTGTTTGACATCAGGTTCTGTTAAATAAATTTATTTTAAAATGTCTACCTTCTCACTTTAATAACTTTTCTACTAATAGCATAGTAACTGAGGTTATCTAATGATAACCACATCAAATAATTAATGCTATGATTTTGATATTGGTTGTTATAACCACATATTATTTCTTAACATAAGTTAAATGATTTATGATATGTACCATTAAATTGTCTTTAACAATAGCTAAGAATAATATAGTATATAATACAACTCTTTAATTTCAAGACACCAGAAATTCTTAACTATATGATTATTTTATTTCAACTGGATGCATTTATATGTGTAGTTCATATCAGTTATGAGTCATTACGTTCTGATATTTAATGATATTTTTTTCTGAATATTAATAAAGTTATTCCCAAGAGTCCAGCAATAAATGACTAAGGAAAAACTGAAATATAAACTTGCATTGTGTTATATTTATCAAATTACATCTATACTCTATTTTCAATATCATTGTAAAAACAATACCAGTTATTCAAATAGAATAATGAAAACAACAACAATATCAATACTTGGATGTTCTTTTTATGTATAATTTATTCATATATAATATCATATATAGGTATCTACCTTCTAAATCCTTACCTTTGAGCCCCTGCCCTGGATTGAAACTAACCTCATAAAAATATTTGCCATAGTCTCAGCTACTCATATGTGTCATGAACTTTATGAGAGCTAGATTATACATGTTATTGACATGGTTACATGCTACTATAGAAGAGATTATATTTTACTCAACTTGACCGGGATAAAAAATAAGCTAGTAATCTCTATGTCTGACTGTTTTTTTCTCTCTCTTTCTCTCACATACACACGCAGGCTCACTCAAACTCATCTTCTATATCATTTGCTATTAGAAATAAATTTAATGTGTCTGATTTATATATGGCTTCTGATACTTTGGATACAGGATTAGATGCAGTAGCTCAAGGGTATACTAAATTACCACCAGATAAAGTACCATGGAGTGTATTTGAGATTTACTCTCACAATGCATATAAGGTGGATGCATTGCTATAACTTTGATCAGATAAGATATGACATAGTCTGATCTAGAGTGAATATTACTTCTAATTCTGCAACTATTTAACAAGATAGCATATGGTCATGAAATGACCCAAGTTTTTAATCAAAAGTCCACTTATTCATTTATAATGTCATGCCCTTACAATTATTTTATAATCTTGTAAAATAGGACACTGAATATTTATATAGCAACTCAAGAGTATATTTTTAATTGTTATTTTATATTCTCTATTATGTATTATAACTATGAATTATAAACATTATACAATACATACTGTTCTTACTGAATTTAAGTGGGTAGCTGATTTTAGGCAAGTTGTTGCAGAAACTAAGTCATGGTTGCTTGAAAAATTATTTGGTGATGTTTATGTTGGATATAAAGTATTACACATACAGCCATATTGTGATCATCTTGTAGCTCAAAGTCCTAATCTGAGCTTTTGTTAGTAGTAAGATATTGTTCCTGTCACATATAATATATATACTAATGTCTTGTATTGTGTTATTACTATCACACAATAACATGCTTGAGAACAAACATATATGACTTATCCACTAGTGTTACTATAATGTATAGATTACGTTATATCTCATGTTGCTATTTATAGTACTGATTATCATATAGGGTAAACTAGATACCTGTAGCAATGAAGGTAATGTTTTCAGATTACAAGGAGTTAAATTTATAAATAATAAACTACTACCATCTTACAGAGCCACTATTAATTAACAAGGTTATAAATAATATGAGTTAAGCTTACTGAGATGTCAAAACATATTTAGTAAAGGTTAGTGTACTTGATAAAACATTATATCGTTATGGCATCACATCTTAGGTCACACTCCCAGTGTATTTGAACCAGGGTAACTGAAACCCAAAATTTTTGTTTGTAATTTGTTTGTGATGAAGTACTATTACCTGCAAAAATATCCTAAATTGCCAAAACGCGCTAATTCTACTCGAAATTTTGGATCAAAAGTTGCAAATTTCTAGCAATCCGCCATTTTGTCAAAAATACTTCCGTTAGTGGGGGTGGTCAATCGGTGACGTACAAGGGGGAACACGTTTATACATGTGATAACAGTAAGAATGGGAAAAAGATGTGTAGAAGCCAACTGTAGCAGTACCCACAATGATAAAGTTAGCCTGTTTACATTCCCAAATAATGCTCAACTGAGAGCAAGGTGGAACAGGCAGATAAAGACCACTAGAACTGACTGGCATTCTCCTTCTGAGTACTCATGTGTGTGTAGTAATTTTTACAGATACTCAACCTAGTGACAAACTTGTATCCATAATCAAGAACAAATATTTGGTGGGTAGTATTTTTAATTCATCACACACGTATCAAACATCACGGCTTGAGGCATTCCACAGCTTAGTTTTACAATATGCTCCAAAGCATACAGCATTCTCTTATGAAGGGATAAATTCAAGGTCATTAGAGACTGACTACACATGCATAAATTTCAATAATCTTGTCTTAAATTTTAGGTTACAATTAGCTGCACTGCATTATAACACCAACAATAAACGAAAACAAGCCCCTACTGGAAATGGGTCTAAAGGTTTAGCATTGCCTTCCCTAACTATAAAAAAGGAGGATACATAGTGCGGAAGATAAAGGAAAAGAGTTGTTACTGTAAGCACATGTACATGTGTAGTGGTGAATATTGATGATTGATGACTGGTGTTAATACATTCTGATATAATCTACTATTACAATAATTTTAAAACTTGATATTAAAGTGTATATTAATTAATATTTGATATTAAAGTGTAAATATTACCCTTGAGTGCTCTCTCTTTTCAAAGGCAGCTGATCTCCTTCTGGGTCTAATGCTGGTGTGACATGATGAAGCAGGCTTTGGAAATATTGTTGGTACTGCTCCTGGCTTTAGCAGCTGCTTTCTTCGTAATCCAAGTTGCCCTGAGAAACAAAAGAACACAAAGTCAAAACCTAACATAATACTGTTAATGTCATACCTGAAACAACAGACTGTGATTCAAAATTGTCTTGAGTAAAGTGCTTACTACACACATATGAGTACTCAGAAGGAGAATGTCAGTCAGCTCTAGTGGTCTTTATCTGCCTGTTCCACGTTGCTCTCAATTGAGCATTCTTTGGGAATGTAAACAGGCTAACTTTATCTTTGTGGGTACTGCTACAGTTGGCTTCTACACATCTTACTCTTACCACATGTATAAATGTGTTCCCCCTTGTACGTCACCGATTGACCACGCCCACTAACGGAAGTATTTTCGCTAAATGGCGGATTGCTAGAAATTTGCAACGTTTGATCCAAAATTTCGAGTAGAGTAGCGCGTTTTGGCAATTTAAGATATTTTTGCAGGTAATACTACTTCATCACAAACAAATTGCAAACAAAAAAATTTGGGGGTTCAGTTATCATTTATGCAAAATTATTTTTCACACTGATTTTTAAACCTGAAGTTTGTCTTCAAGTGGTGATCACTTGCATATGATGAAAAAGATGTAGTTATAGTGAGTTGGCATACACCTTTAATCAGTGACTTATTATTAATTTTTAGTAGAGAATTGTTAGTGAGCAAGTGTAAAGTTAGGAATGTTATTAGGAAATGGTGTAGATTTTTGAGGTTTATCTATTATTTATACAGAGATTTGATTAGTTGTATTCAAAAATAATCACTGTCTATGTAGCATCAGTTGATATGATTAACTCATGATCAATTTGTGTACACATTTGAATGTCCTTGTTTCTTACTACTTGTATATATATTGTTAACTGATTCCACTATAGAGTATTTGAGGCTATGAACTAGACCTGAAGGAATCTTATTTTCTGCTCATCACAAGATATTGTATACACTCACAACAATTTATAACTGCTATGGTACTTGCTTGACTTAACAACCTAATTTTTATGACTGGTTTGTCAGTCTGCATCCAGTTTTGATTTTGTCATATAATAAGAAAAGATGACAAATCCAACGATATACCTGTTCTCTTGACAGGTTTGTTCTAGCTGTTGAACTCACGTGGTGGGTGCCTTACTATTCAACTACATAATATACAGTATTTTAACTGTACACAAAGACAGAAGAAATGCATAAATACCCATATTATACGTAAAAAGGACACTATTAATTTTCAATTAATAGACATACCCCCTCAGATATAGTGATTTTGGGTCGTGATATTAATTCATCCTATGTAACTAGTTGGAACTACTACCAACTTGATCCAATATAGCATATAGTTTCATTTTTGGTAGAAATATCAAACAGACAAATGTTGGAAGCAATGTCAAAACCTGTCACATATCATACCCGTGTGTGTAGTGCCATTTTTATGCATATTCAGTAAGTTTTGAAAATAATTGGACACACAGATTACCAAATTCAAGGAATCATGTAAGCGATATAAAATACTAACAACACAAATATCACCATAAACAGTGAATGACCATTCTTTACTTTATATGCATCAATGGCGAGTTTTTCCTTAATACATTTTCTACAAAACGGAAAAAAAAGTCTCATTTATTGCTATAACTTCACAAAATTTGTTGTAAACAATACTAAAACTTACTAAATGTTGAATTTTATATGTGTTATTCAGTTTCCATGTAAAATAAAAAGATTTCAATATTGACACAATTTTCTATCAAAATTGAAAGAATTTAGTCACATTGCCCATTTTCTGTAATCATTTTGTGCACTCATGTACACTAGACCTACCTTGATAAAAGATAATTATGGTTCTTGTTTTGCTAGAGACAATTGTGACTTTTTCTAATAACAAAACTATACAATTTATTACAAAAATGTGTGAAACTAAAAGTATTCATTATTGAGTCTATTATTTAAAACATCATAATGGATTACTTCCTTTTATAACACTCAAAATTTGTCATGCTTACCACGTCTGTCTTACATAAATTATTAATGTTAAAAGTTATAAGCAAGTGAAGTTTTTAACAATTTTAGTCTCCTTACTTGATTGCAATCACAGTTGAAGATATTTTGTCTGGAGGTATGGCTCAATGTGTTAGTTCTCAAACAGTAATATTGATTATCTCCTGGGATATTTTAATGTATCTTCATACAAATTTAATATGATATTTTCTGGCAACAAGCTATCACAGCTAAGTTAAATGTGCATACTATTGAAGTTGTCAGTGTGTATATACTGAGTTTTTTATCTTTTCCTCTCTTTGGTCTACTTGCGGATATAAAGAGAGGTTGACATAATACTATTATTAGTATATTTGTCATATGTATCTTGGATAATTTGTGGTGTTGAAACTATTGTCAATTAAGATTTTTTGAATTTGACATAGTTTACTCGATAGTTTTGGTTGTTGTATGCATTTTAAAGTACTTGGTACATATATAGGTATCTACCTTCTAAATCCTTACCTTTGAGCCCCTGCCCTGGATTGAAACTAACCTCATAAAAATATTTGCCATAGTCTCAGCTACTCATATGTGTCATGAACTTTATGAGAGCTAGATTATACATGTTATTGACATGGTTACATGCTACTATAGAAGAGATTATATTTTACTCAACTTGACCGGGATAAAAAATAAGCTAGTAATCTCTATGTCTGACTGTTTTTTTCTCTCTCTTTCTCTCACATACACACGCAGGCTCACTCAAACTCATCTTCTATATCATTTGCTATTAGAAATAAATTTAATGTGTCTGATTTATATATGGCTTCTGATACTTTGGATACAGGATTAGATGCAGTAGCTCAAGGGTATACTAAATTACCACCAGATAAAGTACCATGGAGTGTATTTGAGATTTACTCTCACAATGCATATAAGGTGGATGCATTGCTATAACTTTGATCAGATAAGATATGACATAGTCTGATCTAGAGTGAATATTACTTCTAATTCTGCAACTATTTAACAAGATAGCATATGGTCATGAAATGACCCAAGTTTTTAATCAAAAGTCCACTTATTCATTTATAATGTCATGCCCTTACAATTATTTTATAATCTTGTAAAATAGGACACTGAATATTTATATAGCAACTCAAGAGTATATTTTTAATTGTTATTTTATATTCTCTATTATGTATTATAACTATGAATTATAAACATTATACAATACATACTGTTCTTACTGAATTTAAGTGGGTAGCTGATTTTAGGCAAGTTGTTGCAGAAACTAAGTCATGGTTGCTTGAAAAATTATTTGGTGATGTTTATGTTGGATATAAAGTATTACACATACAGCCATATTGTGATCATCTTGTAGCTCAAAGTCCTAATCTGAGCTTTTGTTAGTAGTAAGATATTGTTCCTGTCACATATAATATATATACTAATGTCTTGTATTGTGTTATTACTATCACACAATAACATGCTTGAGAACAAACATATATGACTTATCCACTAGTGTTACTATAATGTATAGATTACGTTATATCTCATGTTGCTATTTATAGTACTGATTATCATATAGGGTAAACTAGATACCTGTAGCAATGAAGGTAATGTTTTCAGATTACAAGGAGTTAAATTTATAAATAATAAACTACTACCATCTTACAGAGCCACTATTAATTAACAAGGTTATAAATAATATGAGTTAAGCTTACTGAGATGTCAAAACATATTTAGTAAAGGTTAGTGTACTTGATAAAACATTATATCGTTATGGCATCACATCTTAGGTCACACTCCCAGTGTATTTGAACCAGGGTAACTGAAACCCAAAATTTTTGTTTGTAATTTGTTTGTGATGAAGTACTATTACCTGCAAAAATATCCTAAATTGCCAAAACGCGCTAATTCTACTCGAAATTTTGGATCAAAAGTTGCAAATTTCTAGCAATCCGCCATTTTGTCAAAAATACTTCCGTTAGTGGGGGTGGTCAATCGGTGACGTACAAGGGGGAACACGTTTATACATGTGATAACAGTAAGAATGGGAAAAAGATGTGTAGAAGCCAACTGTAGCAGTACCCACAATGATAAAGTTAGCCTGTTTACATTCCCAAATAATGCTCAACTGAGAGCAAGGTGGAACAGGCAGATAAAGACCACTAGAACTGACTGGCATTCTCCTTCTGAGTACTCATGTGTGTGTAGTAATTTTTACAGATACTCAACCTAGTGACAAACTTGTATCCATAATCAAGAACAAATATTTGGTGGGTAGTATTTTTAATTCATCACACACGTATCAAACATCACGGCTTGAGGCATTCCACAGCTTAGTTTTACAATATGCTCCAAAGCATACAGCATTCTCTTATGAAGGGATAAATTCAAGGTCATTAGAGACTGACTACACATGCATAAATTTCAATAATCTTGTCTTAAATTTTAGGTTACAATTAGCTGCACTGCATTATAACACCAACAATAAACGAAAACAAGCCCCTACTGGAAATGGGTCTAAAGGTTTAGCATTGCCTTCCCTAACTATAAAAAAGGAGGATACATAGTGCGGAAGATAAAGGAAAAGAGTTGTTACTGTAAGCACATGTACATGTGTAGTGGTGAATATTGATGATTGATGACTGGTGTTAATACATTCTGATATAATCTACTATTACAATAATTTTAAAACTTGATATTAAAGTGTATATTAATTAATATTTGATATTAAAGTGTAAATATTACCCTTGAGTGCTCTCTCTTTTCAAAGGCAGCTGATCTCCTTCTGGGTCTAATGCTGGTGTGACATGATGAAGCAGGCTTTGGAAATATTGTTGGTACTGCTCCTGGCTTTAGCAGCTGCTTTCTTCGTAATCCAAGTTGCCCTGAGAAACAAAAGAACACAAAGTCAAAACCTAACATAATACTGTTAATGTCATACCTGAAACAACAGACTGTGATTCAAAATTGTCTTGAGTAAAGTGCTTACTACACACATATGAGTACTCAGAAGGAGAATGTCAGTCAGCTCTAGTGGTCTTTATCTGCCTGTTCCACGTTGCTCTCAATTGAGCATTCTTTGGGAATGTAAACAGGCTAACTTTATCTTTGTGGGTACTGCTACAGTTGGCTTCTACACATCTTACTCTTACCACATGTATAAATGTGTTCCCCCTTGTACGTCACCGATTGACCACGCCCACTAACGGAAGTATTTTCGCTAAATGGCGGATTGCTAGAAATTTGCAACGTTTGATCCAAAATTTCGAGTAGAGTAGCGCGTTTTGGCAATTTAAGATATTTTTGCAGGTAATACTACTTCATCACAAACAAATTGCAAACAAAAAAATTTGGGGGTTCAGTTATCATTTATGCAAAATTATTTTTCACACTGATTTTTAAACCTGAAGTTTGTCTTCAAGTGGTGATCACTTGCATATGATGAAAAAGATGTAGTTATAGTGAGTTGGCATACACCTTTAATCAGTGACTTATTATTAATTTTTAGTAGAGAATTGTTAGTGAGCAAGTGTAAAGTTAGGAATGTTATTAGGAAATGGTGTAGATTTTTGAGGTTTATCTATTATTTATACAGAGATTTGATTAGTTGTATTCAAAAATAATCACTGTCTATGTAGCATCAGTTGATATGATTAACTCATGATCAATTTGTGTACACATTTGAATGTCCTTGTTTCTTACTACTTGTATATATATTGTTAACTGATTCCACTATAGAGTATTTGAGGCTATGAACTAGACCTGAAGGAATCTTATTTTCTGCTCATCACAAGATATTGTATACACTCACAACAATTTATAACTGCTATGGTACTTGCTTGACTTAACAACCTAATTTTTATGACTGGTTTGTCAGTCTGCATCCAGTTTTGATTTTGTCATATAATAAGAAAAGATGACAAATCCAACGATATACCTGTTCTCTTGACAGGTTTGTTCTAGCTGTTGAACTCACGTGGTGGGTGCCTTACTATTCAACTACATAATATACAGTATTTTAACTGTACACAAAGACAGAAGAAATGCATAAATACCCATATTATACGTAAAAAGGACACTATTAATTTTCAATTAATAGACATACCCCCTCAGATATAGTGATTTTGGGTCGTGATATTAATTCATCCTATGTAACTAGTTGGAACTACTACCAACTTGATCCAATATAGCATATAGTTTCATTTTTGGTAGAAATATCAAACAGACAAATGTTGGAAGCAATGTCAAAACCTGTCACATATCATACCCGTGTGTGTAGTGCCATTTTTATGCATATTCAGTAAGTTTTGAAAATAATTGGACACACAGATTACCAAATTCAAGGAATCATGTAAGCGATATAAAATACTAACAACACAAATATCACCATAAACAGTGAATGACCATTCTTTACTTTATATGCATCAATGGCGAGTTTTTCCTTAATACATTTTCTACAAAACGGAAAAAAAAGTCTCATTTATTGCTATAACTTCACAAAATTTGTTGTAAACAATACTAAAACTTACTAAATGTTGAATTTTATATGTGTTATTCAGTTTCCATGTAAAATAAAAAGATTTCAATATTGACACAATTTTCTATCAAAATTGAAAGAATTTAGTCACATTGCCCATTTTCTGTAATCATTTTGTGCACTCATGTACACTAGACCTACCTTGATAAAAGATAATTATGGTTCTTGTTTTGCTAGAGACAATTGTGACTTTTTCTAATAACAAAACTATACAATTTATTACAAAAATGTGTGAAACTAAAAGTATTCATTATTGAGTCTATTATTTAAAACATCATAATGGATTACTTCCTTTTATAACACTCAAAATTTGTCATGCTTACCACGTCTGTCTTACATAAATTATTAATGTTAAAAGTTATAAGCAAGTGAAGTTTTTAACAATTTTAGTCTCCTTACTTGATTGCAATCACAGTTGAAGATATTTTGTCTGGAGGTATGGCTCAATGTGTTAGTTCTCAAACAGTAATATTGATTATCTCCTGGGATATTTTAATGTATCTTCATACAAATTTAATATGATATTTTCTGGCAACAAGCTATCACAGCTAAGTTAAATGTGCATACTATTGAAGTTGTCAGTGTGTATATACTGAGTTTTTTATCTTTTCCTCTCTTTGGTCTACTTGCGGATATAAAGAGAGGTTGACATAATACTATTATTAGTATATTTGTCATATGTATCTTGGATAATTTGTGGTGTTGAAACTATTGTCAATTAAGATTTTTTGAATTTGACATAGTTTACTCGATAGTTTTGGTTGTTGTATGCATTTTAAAGTACTTGGCTACTGTTACATTCACTCTAATATTATCAAATTCAATTTCAATAAATTAATTATAGAGAATCTGCTGATAGACCAAGTGCTGTTATTTATTGGTGCTCTCTTAGCATACCTAGGGTTTACATCTTCATTGAAGTTGTTTAATCAAGCAATTTGTCATTGTATCCTATAAATATGAGAGCAAGTTAATTTGCTGCCAATTTTTGAAGGAAACTATTTATTACAGTAACTTTACAAGTCTGTCAAAAGCAATATCAATATTTTCCATATATTATTATTACAGTGACTTCCATCTTCTGTCTAGGATAAAGACTTGTCAATGATAGATTGCATCTTCACTCATTTTTAGTAGTGTAATGAGATTTTTTATGCCTATTGAAGCAGTTTCAAGTACATTGCTAGCTAACAGACAGACAGCCACACAAACCAAGTATTTCAACACTTGCCCATGCAGTCAGCTGATATATAAAAAGACAATGCATATCCTTACAGAGAAGACAAATTCGAAAGCTGTGCTTGAGGCTGAAATCTACGGAAGCCTCAGACGGATATTCCAATTCCTATTTCCAATTTCAGTATAACAGGGTTATACGGATTTTAATGTCCGTTCTCGGCCTCTCTAAATAATCGAACTACAATATACAACCAAAGTCAGGGACCCAACCTAACTGGAAACATCTCACTGACGCTCGATTCTAAGAGACGGCTCGTGGTACTCGCACTCCGTGTTTTATTAAGTAACAACAAAAGCCTAGAAATGGCGCACATGCCAAAATTGGAATTAGGAATGAGAAATTGGACTCATCAACTGGATCGTTAATTGGAATTTTTAAATACGCCAAGGTTCGCGGAAGAAATAAGAATAGAATGTCCGTCTGCGGCTTCCGTAGAAATCACTTAGGAAGTCTTTGTTACAATTAAGCATGTTTGTATGACGTCATACTTAAATTTATGAAACTACTACTTCAAAATCAAAATACAACACAAACACACTAAAGTTAATGCTACAAAAACATTGTTTATGAGTTCTTAGTGATAGATTTGCTCTATGACTATTACTGTTTCTCTTCTATTGCCAGTATTTCCTTTTCATCAATATCTTCAATGAATGTTGTCTCAGCTGACGTAATGCATTCTATCTTTGACTCTGTCTTAATACAATCTATAGCTGTAACAGTAACAATCTCTTTTTCCAGCTTAGTAGAAGCCATAGCTGTACATGAATTGTCAGTTACCTTAAAGACAGGTTTATTGCGTTTAGAGGCAAATACATATGATGTAAGTTCATTAAAGTCTTTGCCTGAAACATTAAAGAACCATCGCTTCCAAATAATCCTTACTTCCCTGGAGCGAAGACAATGCATTATAAAGATGAATAGACCATGAAAGGCAGTAATGATCACAAATAATGCAGCAAAGAGATCTCATATTGTCCTATTGGTATGGATATCTTGAGTGGCTAACACTCCAATACCCCATCCCAGACCAAACATGACAGACAATGTTATAACAATAACAAGTTGCTCACGAACAAATTTTACATTAACAATGTTTTTTGATTTGATATCTGATGGAAATTTTTTTCGTAGAAGAGAGACAATAATGATGAGAAATACTGCCCAATTAAATATATATATCATTAGAAATGGAACTACCATACCAATATAATATGGTTCATTAAAAGCACGACAACTATAAATAAAATGCAAAATTTTTTATATACAAATCTAATTAATATACTTACAAATGATCACTCAAGTAGTTTTTATAATTGGGAGCAAAACAGAACAAGACAATGAACAATGGAGTAACTACAAGTAAGAAATGACTATCTAGTACATATTGATATTAAGTACTCACTCCATGATAATACTGTTGCTTTTAAAACAAAATGATGAATTTTCTTCCCAAGAACAATCACTAAATTCATATACAAGTTGATCGCTTCAGCAGCCATGACCATAAACGTAACAAGAAAAAAATACTGCAAGACAGCAGCAGTAAGAACACAAAGACCAGGGACAGTTTGACTGTGTACTGCAAAGATGAAGGCAATGTAGAGACCAGATAAAGCTAAACACAAATTAAGAAGAAGTTGTCCATGATCAGAAGTACGTAGTTTTCTATCAGACAACATAATGAAATGAGAATAAATCAATAATATACTTGTTAGCAAGATAAGAGATGACAGTAATCGTTAGACAAAAAAGAGAGACAATGATACCAATATAGGTCACAGAATCCAATAACAATGTTAGTCCAGTTTGCTCTGCTGGTTCATCAATAACAGGAGACACATCCTATAATATATGATAATTATAATTAATAATTTTTTTCCACTTACAAGTAATATAGCAAAGTTAGTGAGATGATTACATTCACATACAACTTCTGTTTTCTTATTAGTAGTGTTATAACATCCTTTCTTAGACCAGTCTCCATATCCATCTATTTGAAATGTTATATTTAAACATCAAGTACCACAACTTACTGTCTAAAGATTGATTCCAGAATGAACATTGTGGAAATGATCCATTTAATGTCTATAGGAAGTAAGACATCAAATACATGCTATAATAATAGTTACTTACTGGATTGACCAGGAATCTTAGATTTACTGGAGTACTCAGTTTATTTATCATATCTACTCCTACAACAGTAGTTGAGATAATGACACTAGCTACTTCTAAATTATAATTTTTTCTCCTCAAGAATAAAGAGTCAGTAGTAAAAACTGAATGAGTGATTCTAGTGTTATTTTTAGTAAGATGTGTAAGTCCATTCAGTAAAGTGTTTGGTAAGTTGATAGCTCCAGTTGGCTGTTTAAGAGGTGATCCAAATACTAAATCATTAGAATTAAGAGTTTGACTGTCATCTGAAAATCCTCTATAATTTACACTGAATGTTTGACCAAATTGTATGAATTCATCAGAATCCACTAGTTGTACAGATACAGCAAATGATTTCTGTGTTAAAATTATGGGTTCAGAAATATTAGTAATTGGTAATGTCTCTACAACTGAATCAATAGCTTCTAGCATTCTGTGTAAAGAAACAATACTAATCTAAAAAGGAGAACAAAGTTAACTGACTTAGCTGATGTGTTAGATGTTTCTTGGCTAGTCTGTAAAGTATCTTGATTGACATCTAAGATATTACCAACCACTTCCAAAAAAGTAACAGACAACTAAAAATAAGAAAATAGATACTTAATCAGAACAGAGGACTTCTTACACTAATATTTCCTGACACATCTTCTGTAGCTGTGATCAGAACAATAACACTTGCAATTACTTCAGTAGAGCCTAATCTATTGCTATCACTAGTAAGGTTTTCTAGCCGTTCTACCTTTTTTGCAGCTGGTGCCTAAAAATTACGGTAGTTATAATCAAAATTTTCAAGTATGTTCACAAACATTTATTAGGTCACAAATCTCACGAGTTAAGTCACTAAAATTACAAGCTGCTATATTTGCTTCAGCCCACATAGCTCCATTGGTAAAGTCTCCTCCACAATATCTAGTAGCTTCAAGTATTCCTCCATCTTCTGAACTCTTACTACCACAAGGACAGCTTCTTATGACTTGCACTCCAATGTTAGTTTCAGGCCACAATATAGTAATATTAAGATCTTGTCTACCAGAATATGATGGTATTGTAGTATTGGTAGCAGGACAACCATCTTGATGAACATTAAGTAATTATGTAAATTATATTAATAAACTCAATATATTGACATACCAAATCTATCCACTTCAACTAATGAGATATTAATATTAATTTGTTTACTTAGTCCAGCCAATTCTTGTTGTACTCTAACTCTGAGTTGTTCAGTAGCTCTATCTTTTGTTACCAAAGTAATAACAATAGGAATAATCTTGAGTTGTTCAGTGTAACTACATTAATTGAATTGTAGTCACTTAATAATATTATTTTTAAACATGTACACACTTTATGTTATTTGCAGGTTGTATAAAGAAAAATGTACTTGAAGTGTTAGATAAATTGCTGCCAGAAAGTAAACTGTTAGCCTACCAAGTAAATTTAGATATTCTATTCTAGTCATCTTACTGATGATGAACAATACCTGACTAATAAGACTATTAACTACTTCTGATAAATTCCTACTTGCTATCTCTTCAGTTATGTGCATCTCAGCTGTATATTGAACAACATCTATAATGAATGTTAATACAATAAAGTAAACAATTCTATTAATACTTGAAATGTTTAGTATAACATGTGAAGAGTTCACTGAGGTAATATTTCCTCTAATTAAACTTCTAGCTTCACAATGATAAAATCCTCTGTCATTCAGATCCAGTTCAGAAAATATCAATACAGAAGGATCATTGTTGTCATTTGGAATTAACACATTATCTTTATACCACAAAATAGTAGGAATAGGATTACCAGTAGCTCTACAAGTAAGGTTAACATTGGAGTAGAGATTTCCTGAAGTGTTTGCAGGTTGTTGTGTGATTTTGGGCAAAATGTAGATTGTGACAACTATAGTTAAAGGTAATTGATAATGTAACATAATATGAATTGATTCATATAAACTTGCCTTGTTCACAATTAATACCAGTATATCCACTAGAACAATTGCACACATATCCATTACTTAAACTCTGACATTTACCATGTTTACCACAAGGAGAATTTAAACAGTAGTTTGTTGGTAAGGCTGATAAAAGACATGTGGTAACCATTGAATTCCTTCATTGAGGCACTTACATTCAATTACATGTAGTACATATGGTGTCATTAATACAGCTTCAATTTTATCTACATTTTTAATTCTACAGGAGTAGCTACCATTATCACTTCCTCTCAAGTCTGTTATGTGTAGCACACTTGTAGTAGGAAAATAGTTAGAATGAAATCCATTAGAGTGTTCTGATGAAACAATTGCTCTTCTATTTGTGTTCAGTAAAAGTTGTCCATTTTTTCTCCACACAATAACAGGTCTTGGAATACCATCTGCAGTACAGTTGAATGATACACTTTGTGCCTTTCGTTTGGATGTATACCCTCCACTCTTGCTTAATAAAACTGCAATAGCTAAAAAATAACCATTTTGGGATGAGTACAATATGCACATATGAATGTGTTAATTCAATATATTTCCTACAACCTTTAAACGTTTGCAGTCATCATGTATCTACAACTTTGTTGCAATTCATGTTATTTGTATGAGTTTACACAAATATTCAGTAATAACCTGCTTTCTTAGTAATGGTAAGGGATTTTGGCTAGTAGTTAAGTTTGCAATAATGAGTTTAGTTTTATCTTAGAGACAGAATGATATAGAAAATTGACTACTTGCATAGTGTATTTGTACAAACTAGTTAATTCATCCCTAACTAGCTCTTGTTAACCCTACTTCTGTCTTTATATTTAACTTTCGTTACAAATAATTAAGGTTGTCATCTAAAGTTTGAAATACCACTATTAAACGAATTACAAATATATATATAGCTTTAAAACAACAGCTACTCAAAATAATCTTACCTTCACATTGAACACCAGCTATTTCATTGTTTTCACAGTTTAACAAACTACTATAAGACTTTGAACAATTGATCAATGAATTTTCAGATCCAGAACAAGAAAATGTTCCATATAAATATGGAGGATTGTTAGAAACTCCAAAATGATTACGATAATAGTATTTATGAGATCCTGAAAATAATTATTAAAGGTCATTATAATGACACAAATATGTCGTACCAAAAGGTTGAAATCCAAGCTGTCGACAGACCACATTGGAGTCAGCTTTTCCCCAGTTATCATCACATACTGAGCCCCAGGCATTGTTGTAACATATCTGTACATTGCCTTCATTATCTGTATTCCCTCCTACAAGTCTGATATCACCATCAGAACAATTAATATACACAGTTGTTTTTGCTATTGTTATAATAAATAAAAGATCTTTCAATTATTTTGCATGTGTAAGTTATAGAAACTTACACATGCAAAATACGGAAGCATCATTGTGTTGTCCACAGTTCTGTCCTTCGTAAGATACTTTGTATGAACAGTCCCAAATGCTAGCTTCATGAACAGAACATTTTAGCTCAAACAGACCAATAGGCCATTCATCATTAAGGAATATGTTTTTAGTTGCCATTGCACCTATAAGACATACCAGTTGCACAACTATTAATTATTTTGTCTTGTACCATATGGTGAGTATCCCAGATGAGAACAGATTACACTAGCTTCTTGTCATGTCCAGTGATGATCACAGATTGTACCCCATGTACTATTAATACAAACCTCTACTCTTCCCCTCAACACTGCACCATCTCCTAGCCTAATATCACCATCAGTGCAAGGTGCTATGTGTGTGAATATGAATTGAAGAAAGTTGCAATATGACTTACATTCACATACAACTCCAGCATCATTACTATGTGTACAGCTAGTAACACCACATGATTGCTGATTACATTCTAACAAAGATGACTCAGTGCCAGTGCAGTAAAGATTAGATAAGAGAATTGGACCAGTTCCTGAACCAAAGTATCTCACTCTTGCTCCTAAATTAGATATAAATTATTATTAATATTCTGATACTAAAGCAAACCTATTGGTAAATATCCCTGCTGTTTACAAACAACATTGGCATCATCAGTATCCCAACTGGTAGAACAAACTGTTCCCCAAGCCTCATTAATGCAGATTTCAACTCTCCCCTCATGTGGACCACTACCACCCACTAGTCTGATTTCACCATTACTACAATTAGCTTGTTTGGCAGACACTACTATATTATAAAATTACTGTTTTAAATCAAACTATTATTACTTTGACATACAACTCCAGCATCATTGTGAGAATTACAATTGTATAAGACAGCATTGCTATGTGAACAGTTCACAAGATGTTCTTCAGAACCAGTACAATTGATATCAGTGATACCAAATGATAGTTGACCTTCAGTATAACAGTTATAAGTTGGAACAGCACCTATAAAATAAAAAAAAACAATTACAGAATATACATTACAAAAGTTGTAATACCATAAGTAGAATATCCTAATTCTTTACAGACAACTTGAGCATCTTTGAAATCCCAGCTCTGATCACAAAGTGGAGTCCATGTTGTCTCTATACAAATTTCAACACGACCAGCATATTTCACAGTAGAACCACTCAACCTTACAGCATTATTCATACAAGACCCTGCATGTTATTAAAAACAAATGATATTCATTAAACATTATATTACCATGGCAAATTACACTTGCTACTGCACTATCTCCACAATACATTGCAGCATATACAGCATCATAAGAACATTGCAAGAGAGAGTTATAACTACCAGATAAGGAACATCCAACATAAGAAATAATTTGAGGTGCTTGCCTATGACCAAAATAACTATACCAAAATGCTTTTGCACCTTTAATACAAATAAATAAGTAGTCATTGCTTTATGCAAATATCTACCTGTAGGTTGATATCCAAGTTGTTTACATACTACATTAGCATCATACGTACTCCAGGAATTATGACATACAGATCCCCAGATCTTATTATAACATATCTCCACTCTACCTTCTTCTTCATTGATACCACCAACCAAACGTACATCACCATTGTTACAAGATCTATCCACTGTATTATTGGTATCTATAAATAGATGGATTATAGATAGCTTGCATTATATCTGTACTTACATTGACATACAACAACTGCATCTTGATGGTAGCTACAATAATGGTAGCTATCATTATAAGAACAGTCCCATATGTTACTTCTATACCAGTACAGTTCAAATCATATATATATGTAGGACTATAATAGCTGTAGTAGTAGTAGTAGTAATAGGTAGTAGACTGTGAAATTGCACCTACCAATGTACTATTTAAAGCAATCATTTTATCTATTATATTTACCATATGGAGAGTATCCTAACTGTTTACAAACAACACTGGCATCTTTGTCATCAAAACTTTTATTACAGATAGTGCCCCAAGTTCCATTACGACACACCTCTACTCTACCTATTGTACTATAACTCGTACCAGCAAGATGTAAATCACCATCATTACATTTAGCTGTACAATATCAACAATAAAACAACAAAGATGTTTAAAGTTTTAGAACCTTGACATGTAACTCCTCCATAGTTATAAGAGTTCAAAGAATTATAACTATAACAGCTAATTGGATATTTAGAGCAATCTAGTAGAGACTGTTTAGTGCCATTACATATAAACTCATATGGGATTAAAGGTAGTGTAGGTAAGTCCAAAAATGAACTGGAGTATCCTGAACCAGTACCACCTGCAATAATTCTATGAGGATGATGTTACATTTATATACAAAATAATTACCTTTATTTGAGAATCCCAGGATTCGACAAATAGTATTTACTTTATTGTAGTTGTTGTAATTATCAGCACATATTCCAAACCACACATTGTTGTAACATATTTCAGTCCGTCCATTCATTGAAGATAATCCACCAGACAGCTTCATCTCACCATTATCGCAGTTAGAATATTTAACTTCATAGTCTGAATAAATTACATAAATATTAACAGAGGACATGTATGTATAGTCAAATATTAATTTTAGTATGTATTACCATTAAAACAAGCTACTGCTGCATCATGTAATGAATGACATGTGTAATGAATCATTCCATTATGAGGACAATCAGAGAGTCTTAGTTCATTTCCAATACAATTAACATCAATAAAATGATGGGGAAGAAAATATTCATACTTAATGTTACCCATTGGCACAGAACCTGTGAAAACATTAGGTGTAGGTTAACAACACAATACTTATCTCTTACCTAAGTGAGAATATCCCAGTTGTCTACATGCAACTTTGGCATCATTATCATCAAAGAAGTCACTACATACAGTGCCCCATGTTCCATTAACACACACTTCAATACGGCCAATGTGTTTGTTGTTATTGTTATAGGAAATGATCTGTATGTCTCCATCAGTACAGTCTATAAATGTACATAATAAAACAATGCTCACCATTGATATACTTTAACTTACTGTGACATTTTATTGCAGCTATACTTTTACTATCACAAGAAGAGGTCTTAGTGAAGTGGCTAAAGGTACATTCAGATAGAGTAGTAGCAGTGTTAGAACAAGTAATATCAGTAACCAGCAATATGTTAATAGCAGCATTAGGAAATTGACCAGTGTAGACTGTACCTCCTAAAATGAGAATTGATATGAGTTTTAAAATGTTCATGCATAACCTGCTTGATATCCCAGTTCATGACATATAACTTTAACATCATTATAATCAATACCACTATTACAAAGTGTTCCCCAGACTCCATTGATACATAATAGAACTCTTCCTTCATTAAGACTGGGTCCATCTACTAGTTGAACATCATAATCAGTACAGTTTGAACGAGTGACACTTAAGTCTATAAGTAAAACAAAGAATGGACATTTGTAAAAATGCTTTTCTATGATTAAGTCAATAACCTTGGCAAATAACACCAGCATCTTCATTGCTATAACAGTTTGATCCAACACTAACTACTTCACTATACACACAATTATACAAAGTATCTTCATTTCCTTTACAACTCATATTGAACATCGTGTGTGGAAGAATAGTCTCTGTATAAAATGAGGTCTTGGCAATAGCACCTATAAAATGTTGTTTACAATATATGTATAAAATTTGAAGCAATTTACCATAAGGAGAAAAATTTAGCTGTCTACAGACCACACTGGCATCAATATTGTTCCAGTAGTCATCACAAATAGTACCCCATGTACCATTAATGCAAACCTCAACTCGACCAAAGTCGTTGTACTTGCTGTCACCCTTTAAACGAACATCTCCATGTGTACAGGGAGCTGAGAAAAATTAGACATTAGAATTAAGGTACTTGAAAGTAAAATGTCGCTATTACCTTCACATTTAACACCAGCATGATATGAACACTGTGAGTAAGTGTAATAGATACAACTCAGTAGATTGTTCTCACTTCCAGAGCAATGAAAATAAGAGAAATGAACTGGTCCAAATCCTTTTCCAAATGTTGAAACTGGAACTGCTCCTACAGAACATAATTCCTTTATATTGTAGGAAGATGTTAACAAATCATTAACTTTCCAGTAGTACAATAATAAGGGGGACTCCATCCATAATCAAAAAATAGTCCATATAAATTAACAGTGTTTACTACTGTAACAAGAGCCCATTCCTTTAGCCTTTAACTTAAATGATAAACTGTGAACCTGTGGCATTACTTGACAAGTGTCACGTATCCTACTAACCAATGGTAATGTATCCTAGTTGTCTGCATACAACTTTAGCTTCTTTACTGTCCCATGAAGTAGAACACACAGATCCCCAGACACTATTATAACATACTTCAACCCTACCCTCATGCTTTGTTCCTCCATTCACCAATCTGATCTCACCATTAGTACAGTTATCAGTTGTATTTGGAGCTGTATGTATAGAATGTCTCATTATTTTAGTCATTATTAAAATATTATCTAAAATACCTAGGCACTGAACATAAGCATCTTCATAATAATAACAGCTATGTTGTTGAATATTGTTATAAGGACAATTAAATATACTATTTTCAGTTCCATCACAGTTGAGGTCAATAATATGAAATGATTTATGACTCTCAGTGTATGAACCGGTACCAGCACTAGCACCTATTAACAACATCAACATAATTATGTAGAAATAACACAAACCTTCTCCTGGAAATCCCAGTTGTCTACATACTACACTGGCATCATTGTTATCCCAGTAATCATCACATATAGTACCCCATGTGTTATTGACACATACTTCAACTCGTCCTATCAGTGGATTATTACTACCTACTAATCTGATATCACCATGTTGACAAAATGCTGAAATGAATAACATAACACTTGCTATATTTTATGACCTCAAACTCACGTTGACATCTTACTCCACCATCATCATTGTGATTATAATAATAATAATAATAATAATAATAATAATAATTAATATTGCAGTCTAGAAGTGAAAATTTTGGAGTTGAACAATACACATTATGGAGTGGACCAGTTCCTTCACCAAAGTAAGCATTATATAAACTTTGAGCACCTGTTAAGTAATAAGAACAGTATTTAGTGCTTCAATACACTCCTGCTTTCATACCTGGGGTGGTGTATCCTAATGCGTTGCAGATTGTCTGAGCTTCTTCATATCCCCAACCATAGTCAGATATAGTACCTCAAGCATTATTGATACAAATCTCTACAGTGCCTTCGTAATCTGTGGAGCCTCCAAATAGTCTGACATGTCCATCGGTACAGTTAGAATAAGTAGAACCATGAACTAAATTTAATATAATTATAATGCACATATGTATAGATATAGTCATTACTAACCAGGACATATGACATTAGCATCATATCTAGTAGAATAGCAAGCTGGAGCACTGGTATTGATTGTACAGTTAAACAAGTGATCCTCAGATCCACTACAATTTAAACCAGTAAAAAATGTGGGATCATAATAATTATTATAATAGATTGATGTAATTGCAAGTGACCCTTGAAAATTGGAAAAAGTTAGGACAATGTTATTATAATACATACCATATGAAGAAAATCCCAACTGTTTACAGACAACACTGGCATCATTGTTATCCCAAAAGCTATCTCTACACACTGAACCCCATACTCCTCCAACACAAACCTGTACTGCACCATAGTAATAAGTACCACCATACAGACGAATATCTCCAGTAGTGCAAGCTTCTATAAGAGAATATATAAATCAGATTCATTAGTTAGAGCTAATGAATATTAAAATACTTTATAATTTTATTACTTTTATTCTAATTAATGAACCTGCATGTAATTTGGGACCGGATAAAATCAACTGTGCACAGTTACTTTTAAAATAAAATTATGTAAAACTAGAATAACTTATGTTCAACTTTACAAAGTAATTTTCTCACAGGTTATGGTAATATTGTATGTAGGTACATACAATATTTCAACTAATACTGACCTTCACATGTAAGATTAACAACTTCATTGTTAGAACAATATTGAATGTTTGAGTTAACTGATGGACTACAAGAACTCAGTCTAGTATCACTGCGAGAACAATAAAATCTAGTGAAAATGATGGGATACTTCTCATTTGTCCACCCCTTTTCATAGATATTGCCTACAGATATAATAATTAAATGAAACCACTTTATAAACAATTTTGTAATTAAACAAACCATATATGGAATAACCAAGTTCATGACAAGCAACATAAGCTTCATTATACCTCCAATAGGAATTTAAACAAACTGTACCCCAAGCTCCATTAGTACACATATGAAGTATTCCCTTATTTGGTTTTGAGCCACCATAGAGTCTGATCTCTCCTTCAGTACAATTAACTGGAGCTTCAATGGTAGCTATAAAATATAATACAGTAACTGCAACTAGTGTGTTCAATCACACTTACTCTTTTGGCAAAATACAGCAACAGCACCATAATAATAATAATAATAATAATAATTATAATAATTATAACAATATGAAGAGGATGATATCTCATAATGACAGTCTGTAAACTTTGTTTCATTTCCATAACATTGTACATTGGTGATATTTAAAGGATAGTTGCTATCATACCATACATTGTAGGAACTTTTAGCACCTAAAGAAATAAGGTGAAAATCATTAGAGGACATTTATATTATCAATTTACCATATGGTGAATATCCTAGTTCAGAACAAATTACACTAGCAAGATTATCGTCAACTACAGAATTGCCATATCCACAGATTTTATTCCAAGTACCATTGATACAGACACGTACATTACCATGACGACTGGAGACACCAGAGTATAAACTTATCTCACCATCAGTACATGGAGCTAGATTTCAGACAATAATAATGTCATATGTTAATGACATCGAACAACTCACGTTCACATTTAACTCCAGATTCTTGATAATTGTTACATTGAGGATAGGAATACGGGAACTGATTTATATAGCATTTGAAAAGACTATTTTGATAACTTGAACAAGATGTATAGTAGATAAGAATAGGATTAGTGCTAATACCAAAATGAGAATTGACAAAATATCCAGCACCTATAGGTATAATGTATATGTTACATTTATAAAATATTATATTATTAATTTATACCTTGGTATCCTAACTGATGACAGACAGCATATGCTTCTCTAGCATCCCAATGCCTATCACAGACAGTTCCCCAGACTCCATTGATACACACTTCTACTCTTCCTTCATATTGTGTTATTCCATCTGTTAGTCTGATCTCCCCAGTAGTACAGTTAGAAAATGATACATGAAGCACTGCATAAAAACATCATAATAGAATTATCAGTTACTGGATACTAGAGGCCAATTATTTTAACACTAACAGGAGCTGTAAATATGTTATGTTTTAATAAACATTTGTTGAGCATTTTCAGTGTTAGCTAAATACAACACTAATCCAAAATCCATGGTAACCTACTTACATTGACATATTACTGAAGCATCATGATAGTGATTACAAGAATAGTTACTCAATTGATTTTGTGGACAGTCCCAAATTGACTCTTCATTTCCAGTACAGTTCAAGTCATTGATATGAATATACCAAGTTCCCTCAGTTAATGCATTAGTCTGTGCTGATGCTCCTAAAACAAATTTCCTATAAACATATAACAGTATATATTATGCCATATCTACCATGAGGTGAATATCCTAACATTCTACAGACTACACTGGCATCTTTGTCATCCCAGAAGTCATCACACACAGTACCCCAGACATTATTAACACAAACTTGTACTCGACCATATCTCCTGAAGTAACTGCCTGACTCACTATATAGACGAACTGTCCCATTCTCACAGGGAGCTAAAATTAAAATATATATACTTTAAGAGTATGTATGCACATATAAACATTTAATAGTTCAAACATGCCTTCACATATAACAGCTCCATCATAATAATGACTTCGACATCTAGAGTAAACATTAGTATACTTAAAGTTCTGATTGCACTTCACTAAGCTAGCTTCTGTTCCACTACAATACAAATACCCAAGTAGAATGGGTCCTGTACCCTGTGAGAATCCAAAATTTCTAGCATAGCCATATGAATAGCCTACAACAATTAAATGCCAATATAATAATGAAACCTTAGAATATACCTATTGTCAATGCACCAATCTGTCTACAAACAATTTTTGCTTCCTGACTACCCCAACCACTGAATGCACAGACTGTCCCCCATGCTCTATTGAAACACACTTCAACTCTTCCTTGATATTGTGATACTCCACCTACTAAACGAACATCTCCATGATTACATTTGCTATAGTTAGCAAAACCTAGATCTACAAAAATTTCAAAATTAAGACAAATAATTATTTCACCAAACTAATAAAACACTCACATTCGCAAAATATATTAGCATCTTTACTCAGAAAACAAGAGTAGTCAGAGAGATCATTGTAAGGACAGTCCAGTATTGTGTTCTCATTACCAGTACAGTTTAAATCAAGTATGTTGTGTAGAGTGGTAGATGAGGAGTAGTACACTATAGAAGATCCTATTGCACCTATAAGAGATGGAAAATTTAAGCCAATGATATAATATATGTATAAATATTATACCATAAGGCGAATATCCGAGTTGTTTACAGACCACGCTGGCATCATTGTTATCCCAGAAGTCAGCACAAATACTACCCCAAGTATTATTCAAACATATTTCAACAGCTCCATAGTAAGATGATGAGGACTATAAAATCAATAAACATGTATGGATTCAAATATTCCTGTTTAAACATACCACACGAACTGAACCATGTGAACATGTTTGAGCAACCACTGTATCTCTTAGAGATAAGCAGAGCAAGAGTTTTAACAAATGGGCAAGCAACATCTTGCTGTTGAACAATAGTCAACACAATAGTAGCAATATTTATACTCAGAATTAGCAGGAAGTCAAGGTATTAGTTCATGGAGAATGGGCTATTACTAACTAATTATAACTACACACACACACACACACACATATATATGTATTGCTCACATGACATAATATATATTATATATGTGTGTGTGTGTGTATGCATTATATTATATATATATATACTCCTTGTAAAAGTGTACAACAATTATAGCTGTAATGTTGCATGCTAGCAAAATGTACTGATATTGATGTACTCTTTTAAATATCAATATACTGTACAATTGACTGTTGATGTACAAATATTAGAGAATTAGCTACATAAACTATCAATGACATAGTACATTAGTAATGAAAACAATATGATATTTACTACTTAGAATAGATAACTGAATAATAAACATTTGAGTTGCATACATGCCAACAACACACACAAAATAGCATTCACAATAATTTATATACACTTTTTATATAAGAGTTCATGAAGGGATCATTTGCAATCACCAGCCAGATATTCATCTTTCTGTCTGTGTATAGAATATACATCTGTCATCAATCCATTCATTCATCATCTATATCCATAACAACAACCTGTATGTACCAGTTAAGAAGAAGAAGATGTTATTGTTATTGCATTATTGCTATTATTGAGCTTAATTTTAAACTAATTACTGAAAGTCTTAAGTATTGAAGTAATAGATACACAGCAAGCATTAGAAGGAAAGCTATATACAACTATAGGTGTGACTACATCTCTAGATAATATTGATTGGTTATTGTATAGTATATAATGCTTTGTTTGTTTGATGATCTTTACGATTGGTTGTCCTGAAAAAATAAAATTTTAAATGTCCTTTAACATATTTTGTAACAGTTTACTCAGCTATTAGAATAATAATGTTTCATGTGTATTAAGAACCTGTCAGACAGACCTATAGTGTTTGTGTACAACCCTATATATTGTATGAACTATATTGTGATAAAATGATCATGTTTCATATATATATCGAAGAGTGCATTTCTGATGACAACAATTGTATCTTAAATAAATAATAAACATCTGTTAGCATTACATATAGTGTTTGTGTGTTATTTACGAGGATTGGATATCTGTCAAACTCATTAGAGGATTTGTTTATCAGTAATGATCCAGCAATTATAATGATAATGTTTACATCTATACTTTGAGATCACATCAGCTAAAACTGACATAATGTCAAACCATCTGTCAACATTACTTATAGTGTTCGTGTTTCATTAATGATTATGTTATTATAGAGATGATATCATTACAAGTTATAGTTGCAATTGCCTTGTAGCTCTATAAGGTGGATATAAGACACCACTTCTGTTATACAACTGACTACATCCATGCTATAATATTCACATTGACATCATTGCAACTTTGCAGTTACATCAACTGATACTTTATTTGTGGAAGCTTCAAATCTTTAGAATGTCCTAACAACTACATACTCATTTTACTACTTTTTACTAAAAAGACTTTTTAATAACAGGTCAGTAAGCAAACGAGAAAAGTACATTTACCTAATATGATTTATCTATATTTTCCTAGCATACATAATGTACATAAAGGTATAAATCCACGATTCCTTTACTAGTTTGCATTCTTTATTTGATATTGGTTCAGAAGGAGACAAAGCTAAAACAAAATACTAATGTAGTTAAATTTATAATATAAAATGTAATGCTTTATATCAACCTAAGTATTAATTATTAAAATTGGTGTCGGTCATCAGACAACAACAACTCTGACTATGTCATCTTTATAATGATGATCACTAAACAGTACACAAACAATGTAGGTTGGTCTGACAGGTGTTCAACATTTGTCTATGTTGTTTGCTATGATATGAAATACACTTTGTATTAACATAAAGTATTAATACATTATAGAAATAGCTGGGAAAAGGTATAATTAGTTAAATAAGCATTGTGTAAGCTCAATAAACAACATAAAGAGGTTAAAAACTACTACTTCCAAACATGATCTATGTTATTATACCAATAGAGATATAGATGGATAAATAAATGGATTGAAGGATGTATAAATGTATGGAAAAAACAGACAAATGGATGGACATATGACTATAATATGATACAAATTTATAATTATATGTATCACACAATATACATTAAAAGTTTATTGGTTGTTAAATTTGATCATATTATATTTTATGAATATAATGTGTTTTTTTCCAAAAACTATTTTGTTTTCTTAATCATATTATATGGTATTACTCTAGCAGGAACTCCATATTATGTTGCATAATAAATTTATTCTCACCATGCAAACTTTAAACTAACTATATACAGCAAAATTGAACTTTTATTGGACCACAGGCACAACTGCCTATTACAGCTGTATTATTTACATGTCGTTACTTCATAATCTAGATACTGATTGTCTAATTAGATGTAATTTCAATATGTATTGACAATTTAAATGAAGAATCAACAAACAACAAATAGTTTATATATATATATCTTTAAGAAGTCTAGTTTAATAGATTATTTTTTTAGCTATTATATATTTTGTGTGTTGTTATATAATATTGATCAATACAACATGCATGATAAAGTCTAAAATGAGATTTTTTCCTTTGGTTCTAAAATTAATTTTTTAAAACTAGTTACTAGTTTTCAGCCAATCATTGCTTTTCTTTTATCTTCACATTGTCAACTATGCTTGAAAGTAGCGTCATGGGACAGTCTTTTTTCAAAACGTTGTGGCATATTTTAAAAGTAATATTATATTTCTGTTAGCTTTTTTAATGAATTCTTCAAATGTAGCTAGTGGAGGGAACCCAAACTTTCTACAAAAAATCATTGAATTAACTTAAATAGTGTCATATTTTAAAGGAAGTGCTGGTATTTTGTATATATTTGTTCACAATACATTACAAAAAGATATATAATACCCAAAATTATGTGATGAAATGTTATATAATTATATTGATTCATGATATCAATTGATGACATACATGATGACACTTTTTATGATCAACTAGTAGTAATATCAGTGAATTATTTGTTGCTATGGAATGTGCCATTCTCAGTTGCTTACATTGATAGTTGTTTTACTAAAAAATTCTCCTTGACTTTGAGATCAGTGATTTTATTGAGATTAATTTTTTATGGATGTGTGAAAGTTAAGAGAGCGGGAACAGAATACACGACAAAGACAATCGAATACTGGAGCTTGTTTCATCTCAACAATTTCATGACTTCTCAAGGAACGCCCCTGACATGTGTAGATGTTGTTATCATATTCACAGGAAGTAGTTTTGTAATTATTTCTGTGTGTAAATGCTAAGTTAATACTATTCCACATATATTAGGCTAATTAAAAAATAAATGTAAAATATACTCTCCTTACTTTTGCGTATCATTTCCTGGAGATGTGAATATAGAGTAGTAGGTATATATTTGTGATAAAGAAAAACAAATGAAGGAAGTTTATGAACAAATATAGTGAACAGCGTCATTCTATTTATACACTCTAATTAGTTTATATTTATTGGTCCGTTCAAACATGCCAATTGTGTTTAAAGTTTGACGTTAGATACTGAGGACAAAAATCAATCAGTAGAATGAAAGATAACGTGTCTTAAATTTCTTGTCATCATTGGAGTGAGAGATCCTGACGGTTGTTTGATGGATATTACAGGTTCTGCTAATCATTGTCATGTGGTAAAATTTTACACAGAGAGCTTACATATTAACAATTGACTCTGAAATATAAATGTAAAAAAGTCTGTGATGGTGACTGGCTTCAAAAAAAGGTAGTAAACATGGTCATTTAAGAAAAAAAACTTTGAAATCACCTCTGTTAGATCTGAGATATGTTTCGATCATATTAGTTCTGGGGATGAAGCCATAACAAGTAGATTCAAGACAAGATTATTTTATATGATAGTCTTGTTTTTAATGTATGGTGATGATATTGGAGTTGATAGCTTTTGATGTAAGCATGTTTTCAAATCACTTACCTACAATTCTTTATTATTTATTTATGCCTTTACTAATATTATATATGTAGGAATAATAGTATTTCCTTTTTTCTATATTTAATATAATTGCATAATACAATTATATAATATCAAAAAAGTTAAAATGAAGATATGCATATGACAATCAATAGCCTCTACAGATTCCTTTGAGAATGATTATTGCTTTCATGTAAAATAATTATAACTTATGAATAGATGCAGGAGTGAATGAGCAACTCTTCACAAACTTCTAGATATTGATATATCATTAACATAAATTTACTTGAATTTATACATATAGCCAGGCTATCTGATAGCTCATTTAACTATTTGTACATTAACTCATTATGAAATATAATAGCCTGACTTGACTTGTAAATTTCTAGAACATTTATGTAAGTGATATATTATCACCTAGTAGTACATGAAAGATTGCTAATGCATTCACTCCTACATCTTCTCAAAGGTTATACTCAGCTTGTATTGTATGAAAGCAATAAGAAATCTCAAGAGAGTCTAATGTTTATGTTGACATCTTTCACTATAGGTGAATGCATTATCATTGTTTTCTTAGTTGATCTAATTAACCACATGCTATCACAACTCACCTACTATATGTTTTCCTTCTTTGGTAACTGTTAACAACATCAGCAAGTCAAACCAACTCAAGCAAGTGATATATTATCACCTAGTAGTACATGAAAGATTGCTAATGCATTCACTCCTACATCTTCTCAAAGGTTATACTCAGCTTGCAATTGTATGAAAGCAATAAGAAATCTCAAGAGAGTCTAATGTTTATGCTGACATCTTTCACTATAGGTGAATGCATTATCATTGTTATCTTAATTAACCACATGCTATCACAACTCACCTACTATGTTTTCCTTCTTTGGTAACTGTTAACAACATCAGCAAGTCAAACAAACTCAAGCAATGTCTCTGAAAGTTTTCCTTTACTTAAATTTGCTTGTTGTACTAGGTTGTGTCTGTAAAGCAACAGAGATACGTGAAAGTCTATTAATTATGGACATTCGTGACAAACCTTTGATGAATCAAGCAAGAGAACATTGTGATTTAGGTCTTCACGTTGACCAAAATAGAAACTGTGTGTGTCCAACAAGCAATTTTGGTGGTCTTTTGAAGTGTGAAACTTCCAACACCAATCACACACCTATAGTTTTCTTAAAACGAAGTTATTGGCTTGGCTATATTAACAACAGAACACTAGTAGCTGGTTTATGTAAGTTTTGTGACAGCTTTTATGCCAACACTACTGGCAAGTATATTCAATTGGAACATAACCATATACAATGTATAGGTTATCGAAATGAGTCTTCTAGTTTGTGTAGTAAGTGTAACAAACATTTTGCTGTCTCTATGAATTCTGAGAAGTTTGAATGTACTAAAGACTGTAAGAATATACCTAAAAATATTTCCATTTATTTGTTTACACAAATATTTCCTATAACTTTGCTCTTTCTTGGCCTATTTTTCACAAACTTTGGATTAGTCACAGGTCCTTTAAATGCTGTCATTTTCTTTGCTCAACTTTTTGATAAAGTCTTTGACCTTAGTGGTTTAGGACTAATTCCTGTTAACAATGCAAGTAAGCATTGGGCAAACATCCATGAAGCTCATTCAATTATTTACGGTATATGGAATTTACATTTCTTTTGGCCAGTGCTTCCTAATTTCTGTTTTTCAGAGGATATGTCAACAATCAGTATACTTGCGCTGAACTATATAGTTGCTGCATACCCTTTATTACTAATAGGAATAGCTGTTTTCATCCACTGGATTGGAAAACAAGTCAACTGGACTGAATGCTGTCATCAAATACCACTATGTTGGCCCAACATTGACTACAATACTTCTCTTGGTAATGTAATAGCTTCTTTTATTCTCCTATCATATACACAATTTGCTGTTGTTACATTTTACTTGCTTATTCCAACCCCATTGTACAATGCAGACGGTTTCATTATGGCATATAAAGCATACTATGATGGTTCTATGTCTTACTTTGGTAAAGAGCATGCTCCATATGTCGCAGGGGCATTACTTGTGTCTGTTTTTCTTATTATATTTCCTATTATTTTGCTCTTCTTTCGACCACAAGGATCACACATCTTTGACAAAGTACTAAAACCATTTCAAGCTGATTTTCGATGTGGTTGTTTATGTAATTTCTGTAGAAGTTGTGAAGTTTGGAAATGTTCTCTTAGTATTGGGTTACATGACTATCGCTGGGTAGCTGGCAAATACTTTATACTGCGTCTTTTCTTTCTGTGTTTGTTTACTGTGTCTCCAGGGTCTGTTGAAGTTTTTCTCATTGAAAGCTTCCTTTGTATGATAGAATCACTTTTCTTTTTAATTTTCAGACCATATAAACATTTCTTTTATAACTATCTAGATGGGATTGTGTTTGCTCTACTTGCTTTTATTTCTCTTCTCAATATGTACCAGTATTACCTGACAACTAACAACATGCCTCTTTCTGAAACTGCTCTGGTCTTCCAATGTGTCTTTCTTTATATACCATTAGTATGGATTATTGGATACATAATTTTTAGAATAAAAAGAAAGATACGTTGTTGTCAACCACAAAGACATCAACGAAACCTTGTAATAGAACTGAAGGAAGATAACTTTTCTTACAGTAGTACTGATACCAAACAGCTATTTACACAAAGCATGCCAGAATATGGAACAACACAAAAAATTAACTAGTTATTATGTTGTGGTTACTTTCATTTGTTTACTCGTTTGTTATAGTTTAGTGGTGTTGTATGTATTTTGTATTTCTAAAAGCTGCTTTGTGATGTAATAAACTATTTTCAATTAAACATAATGAATAAAGTGGAGTTCTATTCTGATTGCACACAAATATGTGCAGATATGTACAGTTCAAATCAATATTATTAAAAGGCCATTGGTATAGTTAGTATAATAACCTGATGCCATAATGGCACTTGTATATAAGAAAGTACGTTATAATATACAAGACAAAAGAATGATAATATACCATATGACGAGAGTCCAAATTTGACTACAGACAACACTGACATCTTCATATTCTCAAATGTCACTACATATTGTTTCACAAATATTCTTATATAAATCTAACAATATCATTCTCACACAGAATTGAAAAATTAATGATATAGATGATAAAGATATAATAGGATGAATAAGTTAGAAACTAATATAATTGCAATATTTATTACTTTCACATATAATAGCTCCATCATAAGATTGACTTTGACACATAGAAAACATGAGAAGAATGATAGTTGTGGTTATGCTTTACGAAATTAGTTTTTGTTCCATTGCAGCAAAATATCCAAGTAGAATGGGTCCAGTGCCTTGTGAGAATCCTAAATTTCCAACATTGTCATATGAATATACCGTAAAACACAGTATACTTAAATGTCTACGTAGTTAAAACTCATATAAAATACTGATTGTCAATGGCCATGGAGCAAAAAGACTACAGACAATTTTAGCTTCCTTATTATTCCAACTACTGCATGTACAGACTGTGTTCTATTGAGACACATCTCAACTCTTCCTTGATATCATGACGCGTCTCCATCAGTATAACTACTGTAAGTAGCAAAACGCAGAGCTATTGAATGATAGAGCAGGTATTGATACTGACAATTTAGCACTCAAATTCCACAAAACAGATTAGCATCTTTACTCACAGAACAATACAAGTCAGCGAGATTATTATAGGACAGTCCAGTACATCACCGGTACAGTTCAAATCAAGGATGTTGTGTTTGATTGTATATGAAGAGTAATCAACTACAGATGACACTACTGCACTTAGAATATGTGTACTTACATAAACAAGAAATAGAATTGCTTGAATTTACTATATGGAGAATATTCTATTGTATACAGTCACAACACAACTACAGTCACAGCTACCATCTTTGTTATCCCAGAAGTCAACACAAATACTACCATGTGTTATTCAAGCAGACTTCAACAGCTCCATGAGAATATGATGACTAGAAAGTGAGCATTAATACATTCTGTCACAATGATATTTTGCCGCATGAACTGAGCCATGTGTAAATGCTTGAGCAACCACAATGTTTTTACCACAGAGATATTCTAAATATTACAGAATGATTCATCACAATAGGCTTTATTACATATTTACGTATATAGTAATTTATTTCAACATGTTCTACCTTGAACAGTGAGCTTTTAAAATATTATAGACTATTTTGCACATCAAAAAGCCAGAAAAGCACAGTTGTGATGATAAATGTCAAGGTAGAGGCCTGTTCAAACTATTACAATATTAACAATTAAAATGAAAATATTATTATTGAGATTTAACATTGTGCATAATCATGATTATGTCTACTGTCATTATTATTATTAATAAATTTATTTGAGGCTGAATGAATATTAGAATGTAAATAGGCCCATGGAAAATATCACCTGGTCTCTCGCTTACACTAACAATAAATAACATATCAATTCTGACTTAACTAATTAATTCATGATCATTGTTTAATTCATCATACATTTTTCCATCTATTCCTCAATGCTTAACTAATACTATTTTAAAAAAGTCGTTGTGTTTTGTAAAGTTTTGTTTGCCAATGACAACCAAAAATTTGAGTAATTATACTGAAATAATTAAAATAAAATACTAAAATAGTTTATACAGATCTGACAATAGAGGACTTCATTATAGCTACCATTATTATTAGTAGTAGTATATACTGACAAATTGGATATCTGTGTAAAAATGTTTACATTCCTTCTCTTCACATATCACCAAATATATTCCTCTATCTATTAATTTATCTATCCATCCATCCATCCAACAATTCATCTAATCATTCAATTTATACATTCATCAATCCAACAAACAACTTGTTCCTTAATTAATTCAATTCACTTTCATATACTATGTTAATATAATATGAACATTGATGAATAAACAACACATATTATTTGTTTACTTTGTCATGACTAAATAAATTCACATAAAAAGTATAGTTGCATTTTGTATAAAATAATCTACGAAAAATTTACATAAGAAGCTATAACTTGTTTAACATTATGCAAACAGTATTTAATTGCAGACTATAAAATACTTTAATTATCAACGTATTTATTATCATGATATAATATGAGAAATGTTACTGTGTTCGTATGTACTAAACCTTTAATCGTGTGTAGTCAAAATTTATTAAAATAAAGGTCTTAATAATTGTCAATTATTATTTTATTTTAAAAGTAAACTATCTCAATCCGTGGATTCAAATGATAGTCCTAATTCTCTCCTGAACTCTTCTTCCTGGTCAATATATCTTTCAAAATGTTCCTCAGTTATAAAATGCATGTTAAATTCATTTTCCCTCACTCGTAACTTGTATCGCTTTGCTAGTATAACAAATAGTATAAGAATAATGACAATAACTGCACTCTTCATAACATAGTAATAAATATTTTGACAGACAATGTCTTCTTTACAATTAAATGGATATTTCCCATTGATATCAATAACATAACCAAGTCCCATAGCTGCATACCATAGGCCAACCATTAAACCTCTCATTTCATGAGGAGATTGAGCTATTATGAACTCCAAGGATACAGGGAAAATCAAAGCATATGAAATTCCGAATAATACTTCAGGTATGATCATAGTCTTGTACGAAGTTGTATCCAGGTAGAAATGTTCTTTACAAACAAAAATAATGACATAATAAATAGTACTAAAAAATGCAAAAAGGAGACCTATTCCAATTCTCTTTAGCATACTTGGAATGTAATTGTAGAAACAGGGATATATAACAAACTGATATATTAGGATGGCAAGTCCAGATACTAGAGAGGTCATTGTTCGATTTAATATAAAGTTTGCAAAGAAATTGAGATCCTTGGTATGAGTATTGAATGCATTCCATGATATTTCCTGACCACAAGATAACCCCACCAGACTTACTAACAGTGGTGTTAACCTCAAAATAGTCTTGACATCTTGTACCTCTTCTTCTGAGAATGGTCCTCCATATTTTTCCATACCCAGACTTAGTCGTGATGGGTAATCGTCCTCCCAGTAAGTCAAAGCGCTACGATTACCTGGGTACTTATTCTTTCTGGAATAATTGAGTACTTTAGCAATTAATTTGACTGGATTGATTTTATGAGATGTAGTGTCCAACCAGTGTTTGAAAAATGAGTTACTAATAATGACAGTAGACACAGCCACACCTGATAATACATAAGACACTATTGAAAACTGTTTGATTAGAATCTGTCCAAATTGAATAACAACATAGGCAATAGGTATACTTGCAGAGTGGCAGTAAATTATAGCACTCAATTCATCAGCTGAAGCTCCCACAGATTGATCAATACTAAATTGAACAATATTGGAACGAAAACTACAATATCCAATGACTTGTAAAATGTAACCAGCAGACATTAATATCAAAAAAGAGAGTGTGGAATCTGACAATGTCTTAACAATGACTGCTAAGCCTGCAAATATCCAAGATAAAAATGAGAAATGCACTCCAGTAATGATTGTGTTATATCTACCTGTCTTTACATCAGCAAGTAGACCAAATAAAGGGAATGAGAGAAACACCAGACAATATGCAATATCAAAGACAAAGTCATATCTGAATTGATGTTGAGTATGACTATGTATATAGTTGATTGCTGCAAAAGATTGAAGTAAACTTAAATGAACAAACATTAAGATATCCCATATTATAATAAACTTTACGGAGCGTGAAGTGATACACTGGATCCTTCTTCTCCAAGTTGTCAGCTGCTTCATCATCTAAACCTCTTAATCTATGTTATAATGATGTTATTATTTTAAAACAGTTTTTTGGTTAGTTTCAACTTGTATACTTTATCAAAACGAACATTGTTGTTCATTAATTAGCTTTCAGTTTGTTATAATGTTTGTTTTATAACTGTATAAAGTGTAATATGATATAACTGTATTTCAAATAACAGTACAGTGTAATAAATTAAACACAATAATAATTAATTATCTTGTTCTACTTGTAACAGTTATTATAATATGTCATATTGAAAATCATTACATGGCTGTATGATGAATGTCACAGAAACAAAATACCTGTGAAACATAAATAAGCACTCTATCACAGCTTCTATAGACACAGTTTATGTTGTGTGTGCTTTGTGAACTACACATGTTCTGTTTAATAAACATGAATCATAGATAAAACAAATGTGATTGGATACAATATTGAATTAATTTATACAAGCAATGTCCAATCTTATGTAAGTTGGCTAATATAATCTGTGAACTTAATGACAGTCCTATATCTCAACTGATGTACATTCTTCATAATCAACATATCACTTATATACAATGGTTCTTGAATCTATAATAGTATAGTTTATAAATGAAAAAGCAAATGGTTTGACAAAATGTCTCTAACATTCAGTATATAAATACTAATAAAATATATTATATTTAGTGGATCAAACTGAGTCCTGTTACTGTAAGGCATCTTGAGTAATAATAAATTTTCTTTCTGAGTGTAATTTTCAAGCTTTTCCACAGTTTCCTTCATTTCCTTTGTTTCTCTGTACCAGCTTATTCATAAGTAATATTAATTATTTCATAATATCTATATATGGAAATATGCTGAAACTATACGCAATTCTAGTGGCACAACAGAATATACAAAGTACTTTTCAATATAATATTCATAGTACATTAAAAGAAGATTATAGTAATAGAACTACTATCATGTATATTATCTGACTACAAATGTTGAAGGTTAGTGAGTATTTAAGTAAGAAACAGTTGAACTTGACTTACAGGAGACACACCTCATACCCAATATATATGTGACCCTACCCATCTATTTAGTATATATTGCTGCTTATGGCCCTTATTATTCATTTAAATGCACATTACTAGAAATCAGATTCTCATAGATTAACTAATGTCATTGTGGAATTAACAAAACTTTGATTTTACAGCACATAATATGCTAAGTAGTTCTTAAAGAATCAGTTCATTTTTAACAATTTAAAGGCAGTTTGCTATAGGCTATATGCTAAACAAATAAAGTAGAGTTAGATTTGTTTCAATGTTTGGTAAAGAAGAATAACAACATAAAATTTTAATACTATGACACAAGTCAGTAAGTAATTGACATATCAATACAAAGTATGTAATTGAGTTGCAAATAAATAAATGGAAGAAGTAGCTTTAATATCTTTGTAAATCTAATAGCTTAATACTTCTTATTGTATGTAAAGAAATATATATGTTCATAATTAGCCAACATGCTAACAACGACCTTCTTATTTTGTGGAGATTGAGCTATTATTGCAAATTAAAGAGATGATAAAAATACCGTATATATGAATTTACGAGAAGGAGCTAATTTTAGGAAACTAAACTTACCCAATTCCATGACAACATAGAGACATACGCTTGGCGTGTGTGTGTATGTGTGTAGCAATAAGGATCACGAAAATTAAAATTCGCAATGCCCAAAAAATAAAAAAATATTCCCCCTCGAAATTTTCCTAGTAAACAATACATACATGTGACAATATTACTATGACCAAATCTCAGAAAAGGCATCATTTTGACAATTTTGATAATGTGATGTATATAGCATAAATTGTGTGCCTTAAAAAAGATTTATCACCAAATTATTTATATAGTATGTACTTAATCTATTACCAAATACTCAGACTGATTACTGAATAGGACAAAATCTAGACAAAACAATATTGCTCTCTACGTTAAATATATTACTTCAGCTACACAAAGAATCAAAGTAGCTCTTAAAAGTTATCTTATATTATATTAATATGATAGCAAATCAAAGCGTTTACACGAATTTAAAGCAACAGACCTGGCTAAGCATTTTATATTTCTAAGAATTAAAAATCTTTATTATCTATATAAACAATTGAATTCATAGTACATAAAAAAATTAAGTTTACTTTTTGTATCAATTTTAATATATCACTTCATTACATGTATGCATCCTGTTTAACCATATCTTGGTTTAATTTATCAATATACACTAGTACTCCTGAACACTACCTTCTACAATGTTATAGTGATAATGAAAGTTTATGTACTATTAATATCAACTACTCACTCACCACACAAGGAAACTTTTATTCTATCTTAAACTATAATTGCAATATCATTAGTTTGCTACTATAATGCCAAAATATATCTGCTAAAATATATGTTCATTAGTGTTTGATTAGATTCTTTGAGGTCAAGATTGAAATGTTTAAAACCAACTCTTTTATACAATTCCCTCTTACAAGCTAATGAATAATTTACACATACAAATATTAATATATACTACAACAAGTCATTTACTAAAAAATTAAATCAGAAGCTAAAATTAAATATTAACAACCAGTGAACTAACTAAAATTAAAGCAAAACATTTTTAAAGAAACTACATGTATTGATGACAAAATTTAATAAAAAGGTCTTAATTCATTAGTTTAAGTAAACTGTCTCAATATGTGGATTCAAATGATAGTCCCATTTCTCTCCTGAACTCCTCTTCCTGATCCATATATCTTTCATAATGTTCCTCAGCTATCAAATGTATGTTAATTTCATTTTCCCTCACTCGTAACTTGTATCGTTTTGCTATTATAACAAATAGTAAAAGAATAATGACAATAACTGCACTCTTCATGACATAGTAATAAATGTTTTGACAGACGATGTCTTCTTTACAATTAAATGGATATTTTCCATTGATATCAATAACATAACCAAGTCCCATAGCTGCATACCATAGGCCAACCATTAAACCTCTCATTTCATGAGGAGATTGAGCTATTATGAACTCCAAAGATGTAGGGAAAACTATTGCATAGGAAATTCCATACAATATTTCAGGCACAATCATAGCTTTATATGAAGTTGAGTCCAAATGGAAATGTTCTTTACAAGCGAAAATGATAACATAATAAGTAGTAGTGAAAAAAGCCAAAAGTAAGCCCAATCCAATTCTCTTTAGCATACTGGGAATGTAATTGTAGAAACAGGGATATATAACAAACTGATATAATAGCAGGGCAACTACAGATACTAAAGAGGACATTGTTCGATCTAATATAAAGTTTGTAAGGAAGCTGAATTCATCTTTATGAGCATTGAATGCTTTCCATGACAATTCCTGTCCACATGAAAAACCAACTACACTTATTAACAGTGGTATTAAACGTAGCATTGTCTTGACATCTTGTACCTCCTCTTCTGAGAAAGGTCCTCCATATTTTTCCATACCTAGATCAAGACGTGATGGGTAGTCCTCCTCCCAGTAAGTCAGTGCACTACGATTACTTGGGTACTTGTTCTTTCTGGAATAATTGAGTACTTTAGCAATTAATTTGACAGGATTGATTTTATGAGGTGTAGTGTCCAACCAGTGTTTGAACAATGAGTTGGTAATAATGACAATAGATACGGCCACACCTGATAATACAAAATATACTATTGCATATTGCTTGATTATAATTTGTCCAATATGAATAATGACAAATATAACAGGCACACTTGTAGAGTGCCAGTAAATTATAGCACTCAGTTCATCAGCTGAAGCTCCCACAGATTGATCAATACTAAATTGGACAATATTAGAATGAAAACTAGCATATCCAATGACTTGTAAAATGTAACCAACACATAATAATATTAAGAAAAAGAGTGTGGAATCTGAGAATGTCTTAACAATGACTGCCAAGCCACCAATCATCCAAGATAAAAATGAGAAATACACTCCAGTAATGATTGTATTATATCTACCTGTCTTGACATCAGCAAATAGACCAAACAAAGGATAGGAGAGATATATCAGACAAGATGCAATATCAAAGACAAAGTCGTATCTGAATTGGTGTTGAGTCTGACTATGTATATAGCTCATTGCTGCAAAAGAATGAAGTAAACTTAAATGAACAAACATTAAGATATCCCATATTATGATGAACTTTACAGAGCGTGAACTGATACACTGGATCCTTCTTCTCCAAATCTTCAGCTGCTTCATCATTTGAATTTCTTTATGTATATGTTCTAAAATGATGTTAGTATTCCAAAATAGTTGCTTTTATTTTGTTAGTTTACTGATATATTACAGCTTGTATACTAGATCAAAACTAACATTGATGTTCTTTAATTAGCTTTCAGTTTTGTCATAATGTTTTTATTACAATAGTATCAAAGTGTACTATAATATAACTGTACAGCAGTGGTACTAATCGTAACATAATCTTGACATCTTGTACCTCCTCTTCTCAGAAAGGTCCTCCATATTTTTCCATATCCATATCAAGTTGTGCTGGGTAGTCCTCCTCCCAGAAAGTTAAAGCATTACAATTACCCCTTTTATTTGTTTTTCTGGAATAATTGAGTACTTTTGCAATTAATTTGACTGGATTGATTTTATGAGGTGTAGTTTCCAACAAGTGTTTAAAGAATGAGTTGATAATAATGACAATAAATACAGCACACCTGATAATATATAATACACTATTACATATTGTTTGACTATAATTTGTCCAATATGAATAGTGACAAATATAACAGGCACATTTATAGAGTGCAAGTAAATTATAATTTTCATTACTATTATCAGCCCATGAATTTGATTCAACTAGCATGTTAAAAGTTTTTTCCTTTGTTGTTGAATAGCAGACTTGACTTTTTTTGAGCATCTTGTAATTCAACAGATTGGAATAGCTCAAACAATGTTAGTCTTTATGTTTAAAACAAGACATTATCAAAAGAAATAAATAGTATAAAGGTAATACATAATTTCCTGTGAAAGATATGAAATTACATTGAGTTAAACCTATAAAAACTTGTCTGAAAACAATTGTAAAATAAAACGTATTTTTTTCAAAATCTCCTGTTATGCATCACAGGTAAACTAGTTTAGTAATTTTTCCAAAAATCTTGCTATATTCCCGATAGATTGCCCATAATAGCTGCTATGACTGAAAAGTATCAATCTCAATAGTATAAGGGAACCTGGGTCTGTGTGTTTTCCTTTCTGCTTTTTCATATTCAACTAAGAAAATCATTGTGACTCCTTGGACATATATTGGATGACTGATCATTAAAAAAATTAAAGTCTGTGAGAAAGTATTAAAACATTCCACATTTAAAAAGTGTATGGATGTCAATATCAGCACTCATGGTATATTATAACTTGAGTATATGGAAAATTGTTTATAACCTTTTGTTGATTATTAGATCATACTTATAATATTTGATACATTAGCCAGATTTTAAAAGGGCTATTGTGTTTGTATTATCATACAGTTTCATTACCACCAAAAACAGTTGCTTTATTTTATAATCTAACAACTAACTAAATTACACAATAGAGTGTAGGATGGACTGATTTTTTATTTCTTTTATAGTTGCTCCTGTTGATGGGTGCTTCACAATTTGTCTTTATTCACAAGCTCAAGTTTATAAAATTCATCAAAAAATTGACATTGAATAAGATATATATTTTTACTGTTTTTCATTCCGTATATTATAATAATTATAAAAAAATGTTGTTAATGTGTTCAGTATGATAGTAATGGAGTTAGTTGAAACTGGTATTCCTGCATGACTGTCATACCAGCTATCCTTCCTTTTTAACCTAGTGTATCATAATAGCAATATTAATAGCACGGTCACTTAAACCAAGGTGATATAATCAACATTAACTCTAACTGATATCAAGAGCACACATAATGAAAGAAAGAACACTAATTGCCGATGTGTTAATAAAATATTTTGAAGGTACTATATATACTCCATACTAGGTAATCTGAATTATTAGCTATTAACAATATAGTTAAGGGTTTGTTATATTAAATATATCTAGATATTGTAGCTATTAAAGCTGATTATCTAATGTCCTATAGTGATATTGATTTAGGGACTCATGTGACCAGTTTGGATATCATACCTAGTGACACCAGTATAGATGAGGCAAGCTCTACTCTAGTATGTACACATGTTTTATATTAAGACAATAATGTGGGTGGTTCTTGGTGTAACTTCACTCTGATGACATCATCATTAAATGACAGTAGTGATGTCATCATATATGATGACATCATCTAAATCCATCACCTACACCCTAAACCAAACCTTATGACACTAGTGATGTCATCATCATAGTACAAGTTACATCATCATAGAAGTTACACCAAGAAGGACCCAATAATGTATTAATATTACAGAAACTAGTAAGGTGCAGAAAATAATATGAATAACTTATCTTCGTTTATTAAGATTGCATAGATTCATTTTGATTCCCAATTATCACATAATGATACAAACCACTTGAAACAACCTACCACAAAATAATTTATTCTCTAGACTATATGATTAATATTAAGACATGCATAAAGCTTTTAGTATGCATGCAAAAAAGGAAGGAAACCAAACATGTTCGTTATAAGTTATTTTTTAGAGCATAGAATAGTGCTAGTATTGCTAGAAATGTATATTAACTCAATAAAACATCACCAATAATATTAGTTATAGAAAGTAACTTTGGTAAGGATTCGATTGATACAGTATTGTCAATATACTCAATTAAAATACAGATATAAGAAAATTCTTTTTTATTCATTGGCAGAGATATAGGGGGGGGGAGGGGCCTTGAGACCCCACTTTACAAATTGGGGGGGGGGGGATGCCCCCCACTTTGCAAAGAAGCCAATTATATAAGTGGGTGGGATATAGTCAGTTGCATTGTCTGACAGCTGCAAATTCACTTTTTACACTAAAATAATATACTAATTATACACACATGTATGCAATAGTTAAGAGTTAGCACCTGGAGTGTAGGACTCAGTTCAGTAGTGAGTGATGACAACCAAGAGGAAAGCAACTCTTGATCTGTTTACTGTATTCAGGGAAGAAACTGATACTGTTGAAATAAATGAAATGAATCTTTCATCTAATGAAGAAAATTCTGTGAGTTTAGAGTCTAGTGAAGAAACTGTTAGCCATGTAGTTCTAGCTTGGTCAATTAAAAGTGAGGTGAAAAAGATGCAAAAGTCATGGTTTTCAAAAGATATTGCCTTTTCAAAGCTAAGTAGGCAACTTCCACTTCTTCATAATATGGTGAAAACTGCCTTGCCAACTGTGAAGTTGGTCACTTCAATTAATATTATATGTGATGCAATTAACATAAATGATATCTTTAAGGACATATTCTCTTCAGTACATCTTGTTCTTCGTTTAACATTAACTTCACCAATAATGTCTGAAAGAACATTTTCAGCTCTGAAGCACCTTTATACTTATGTTCAATCAACAATGACAGAAAAATGACTAAATAACTGCCTATTGCTGCACATCCATAAGGAACTCACAGATTTATTAGATTTACCTTCCATTGCACGAGAATTTGTTTCAAAATATGATGAATGAAAAAAGCACTTTGATAACTTTTTGGACTCACGAAGATGTATACTGTGTTCTTTTAAATGTATTTTCAAGATATCCTTTTTTCTTTAAAAAATATTGTTTAATTCTACATATAAGAATTTTTTTTACTGAGCCCCCCACATTTTGACTGGTGTCTCTGCCACTGATATTACATAGTTAACATCAATTATTGAGTATCCCTCATGCATAATTATACATATTGTAATGCATATATGAGTGTGTGTGTGTGTGTGTAAGTATGTCATAAAAACCCCGATACCACACCCTTAATTTAAATATATAGACTGTTAATATTGTAACAACATGGTCTCCAAGATTAGGGGTTTAAATAATAAACACTTACCATAATTATACATGAGTAAGCTGAGTAGCATACACGTAAAAAAGCAAATAGCTTCCATTCTTTTTCCTTTTCAAATAAACATAGAAAAGCTGTTAAAAGTGAGACCTACCATGTCGTTGCTATAAATAAAATTACATGATAATTATTTTTAGTAGAAGTAGCTGACACATGACTGAGGAAAACCCTTCAATCAGTCTAATAAAATACTTTCGAAAAACTTTGACAATTACAATGAGTGCATAATACAATTAAGTGAGTATAAAACAACAACAGATCTACCACTATTAAAATTAACATATGTAATAAGATGGCTACAATAATTCTGATGTAGTGTAGTGTTTTTCAATTTTCAAAGAGGTCAGCATAACTCGGAGGAGGAAGAGTCCTCAATGTTTCTATCTGATTGTAGGGTTCAGCTGATGTGTTACGTTCTCTGCCTTGATTCATCTCAAGAGTGGTAAATGCATGAGATTCGTATGGTTGTGGTGGAGCGGATGAGTACATTGATGGTGGTTGAGGTACCAGATGATGACCTGATTGCTGTTGGTAAGGAGGTAATTGTTGCTGTGGATAAGGCGCAACAGTTGGCATTTCATGTGATCCAATAGTATTACTACTTTCATTATAGAGTGGTGGTTGTCTATGATTGGCTATTGGGTAATTTGCTGAATGTGTTACATGACCAGGATATCGGGTCTGTCTTTGTGGTATAGTATTGAAGGTGGTATTAGGAAGTGGTCTAGATGGACCTCTTTGATTTGTTCTTTGAGTCGTTTCAGGAGATCTAATAGTTTGTAGTTCAACTTGTTGGGTGTTGAAACTTGTAACATTTTGTCTCTTGTGTTTTTTTCGTACAGCTATGCAGCAAACGAATGCCATAACCATTACTACCGAAATAGAACCAGTTGTACCACCAACTGGTCCAGCTATGTTTGATGCTAGAAAACAATAAGTAATTATAACATTATAGACTTATAGCATTGCTCTAGTGAAGGATTTAATCAATACACACACACACACACACACATATATAGTTACTTACTAATGTCATATATCATAGTTTGTGCTTTAGTATTGACTTACAGGCAGCGGTAGGAGGAGCAGGAGTAACACCACGACAAGTAGTCCTTAATGTTGATACTGATGACAAACTCCTTGAATTACCTATAAATGTACTGTGACTTCATTAGAAAAAGAAATATGTACAGTTATGTTAAAATACATTTGAGTAATTTTTAACTATAAATCAAATAAATTAATCCAGAACAAGTAGTCTTTGAATTAGAAGGCTTTGAATATAAACTGCTATAAACTAAAAAATACAATAATAATAATTAGTAAACCTTAGTAATTATATCATATAACAAAGTATACTAATTGCTTAATATAACAACTTACTACATGTGACAGTTATATCTTCATAGTGGTTACAACTAGTTACTGAAGTTGATGGACAACTATTTCTAGTTCCATAACATGTGTCAGAGGAAGAACTAGACATGTATGTACTCCAAATTGGTTGACTTGAAGTACCAGACCTAAATAATAGTCAAATAATGTGTTGTTTGAAATGCCATTGTGACAGTCGCATTGTAAATACTTAACTACTTGTTAAACATTTAAAAATAATTTTTTCTGTTTTTCAATATAGAAAAATGGAGACACAACATAATGCTAAATGGTAAGCCAACCTTCAAACTTAATAAGTGATAACCATTATGGCAAGGTTCACAGTGATGCCTAAATGAAATTAGTAATTGTCTTATGTGTTGGCAGTGACATATGTGGATTGTACTTCATATTGTTTAATACAACAATAGAATAAGAACAATAGTAGTGGACATATAAAGATAAGACATGATCCAAAACAAATTATTATAGGATTGACAGGCAAGCAAAGAAAAAATAATTTTATTGAAGTAAATAAACAGTTTCATACCTAAACAATTACTGTAGATAGTAACTAGATTTATACTACTTACAGACTTAAGTGACCATATCTATGGTAATAATTATATCCCAGTTGTTTACAGATAGTTCGAGCATCAGTAGAACTAAATCCATCATCACATATTGTTCCCCACTGTCCATTACAATAGACCTCAACACGTCCTTCATTAGAATAATTTCCTCCTTGAAGACGTATCATACCAGAGAAAGGATTACTGTTCCAGATCCTAGTGTAATCTATAACAAAAATCATATGCTAAAGTAAATATTTGTACTTACAGCAATATACAGTAGCATCATAAGAGTTAGCATTAGTACATCCACTATCAATGATAGTAGAGAATGAACACTGAAATATAGTGAGGTAGCTGCTACTAGCACAGTTGAGGTCATCTATTTTCATTGATAAAGTGTCAGTGCCATAACTAGACAGAGATAATGGAGAGCATCTTCATTTGATAACTCTAACCTCACTAATCCAGCTCTAGAGTAACTTGATGCTCCAGTATATCCCAGTTGATGACAGATCACATTAGCTTCAGTAGAGCTATAGTAGTAATCATCACAGATATTACCCCATCCATTATTGTAATAGACCCTAACAATACCATAGTAATAGGATGATGAGGTATATCCATTACGAGATAGAATAATAGCACCATTTTGAGCAACATTAGCTAAATGATAAACATTATCATATTCTAATTGCAAATTTAATAAGGATTGGCATATATAGTCAATACATCTATTAATCAATCTAATAATACTTACCTAATAAAATATATAATTACTTACATATTAATCCAGAACAAGTAGTCTTTGAATTATAAGTCTTTGAATATGAAGTGCTGTAAACTAAAGAATATAACATTGATAATGAGTTAAGTAATTAGATTACTTTAGAAAAATAAAATGACTTACTACATGTGACAGTAACGTCTTCAGAGTGTGTACAAGTAGTTATTGAAGTTGACGGACAGGAATTTCTAGTACCATAACATGTGTCAGAAGAAGAACTAGACATGTATGTACTCCAAATTGATTGATTGGATGTACCTGATCTAAATCAATGACAAATAATGTATCACATTATTAATACATGATAGCAACATTAGACAAAAAATAAAATGATTATATTTTAAAATAATCATGAATGTGTTAATGTGACTGCTAAAAACAGATGTTCAATTCAATATTATAGATACTACAATGAAGGCTGTATATAAATAAAATAATATGTAATAAAAAGAGTTAGTCTTCCTTTTCCTATTTTAAATTTTTAAATAATATTAAGTATATATATGTAATTTATTTCTTACAGACTAAGGTGATCATAATTATAGTAATAGTTATATCCCAGTTGTTTACAAATAGTCCGAGCATCAGTAGAACCAAATCCATCATCACATATTGTTCCCCACTGTCCATTACAATATACTTCCACACGCCCTTCATTTGGATAACTACCTCCTTGAAGACGTATCATTCCAGAGAAAGGATTACTGTTCCAGATCCTAGTGGTATCTGTACAAAAATCATAAGTTAAAGTAAACATTTATACTCACAGCAATACACAGTAGCATCATAAGAGTTAGTATTAGTACATCCACTATCAATGATAGTAGAGAATGAACACTGAAATATCGTGAGATAGCTACTACTGCCACAGTTGAGGTCATCTATTTTCATAGATAAAGTGTCAGTGCCATAACTAGACAGAAATAATGTAGAGCATCTTCATTTGATAATTCTAACCTCACTAATCCAGCTCTAGAGTAGCTTGATGCTCCAGTATATCCCAATTGATGACAAATGACATTAGCTTCAGTAGAACTGTAGTAGTAATCATCACAGATATTGCCCCATTCATTATTGTAATAGATCCTCACAATACCATAGTAATAGAATGATGAGGCATATCCATAACGAGATAAACTTATGGCACCATTTGTTAAAGCTATAGTATATTAAAAATGTTAAATTTGTCTTTCTACAGGGATTTTTAGAAGTTACAATACCTTAACCACATTGTATATCTAGTGTATACTTTGAATAGCTATGATTATGTTTGTACTCATTGATCTGGAAGACAAACAAGAGCTGTACTAGTCTTTTACACTGTATGTACATTTCACAGGTTATTGACCACTATTCACACATAAACATTGATACTATTGATATTAAACATGTCTTTCTATCTTAGAAAGTATTTATATAATATGAATTGATATTTAAATACATATATTATATATACTTAAATTTCAATTCAATAATAAATCAATACATATTGTACTATAAAATGAAACCAATAATGATACAATGGAGATATGAAATTATTGCTTATGGGACAAGTCATATAGATAAATTTATATAAGCTGCATAATATAATTGCTTAAATTCCTACTATGTTAAAATTGCTGTGTCATGTCCTAAGGGAGGTTTCTATAAGTAATTACCTTTTGTGTATTTTGATGTGGCTTTGTTGAACAAGCTCAGTGAATTTATGATGTAATTAGTTGTTTATGCTGAGTTTAGTCACATCAAAGGATACTTATACCAATAGACTTAATCCTAACAGAAATGTCTCTAGCTAGTAAATGAAGTTAAATTTCACTATAACATTTACATATATCACACATAAAATTAGACATTAATTTATAACACATAAATAAACTTAGTATATACAAATAAAGGTATTCATATACTGTGATAGAGTATTCTTAGATAGCTACACACAAATAAATTAATATTCAAATAAAATCAATATTTAGCTGTCAGAATTATGAGATGGTCTACTAAAAGTCTTAATTCCAACTCAATAGTATAGTTACTGTTTAGATAAACGTACAAAAAATAGGTGAATCCAAACATAAGATGTTAAATTGTCTACATCATATGACCTAAGTGATAGTGATGTATATTACTTAGCAATGTCAATAGCAAAATCATTGGCAAACTTGACTTCTAGTACTAGAACAAGTTTTTAACATTATTGGGTCAAGCCTGAGTAAGCTCAAAATAGAGCAGTCAATGTTACATATTATATGTGCTGGTCAAATTTTGGCTTTCCTCCATTCTAAGATTGTAACATTCAAGAAGTTTGCATATTTGATAACACTGGGAGCAATTGATAATAATCTGCTGATTAGAGAAAATATTTTACATAATTGTGCTACCACTAAAATTTTCAGACATTGGATTCAATAAATACTTTTTTATTGGTAAAAGCTTTGAAAGGAAAAAGAAATATATAACATAGATACAAGTCAGTCATTGAAGACCATAACAATTTGTCAGTATAATTAAGCTGACAACATTTATTCTGTCACTACCGAGGAAACAAGTTGTATGTGGTGATTACAGGGAAATATATACACTTACCAAATGTAGAGTGAACTGAAGAACTTAACAGAATTGTAAGAAGAATGAAAACAGAGAGCTGCTCGTCTTCAGCCATTACGGTAGTTGTCTAGCCTCCCACAGGAAGTTGTCTTGACAAGATATTTCTGTGCAGGAAGTTCTTGTAGATTGCGTGCTATACATATAAATAACGATAAGTTAACAGCAACATCCAACTTACAATAAAAATGCTAAACTGACTATTGATATTTATGATTGCTTTCTTGTTCGAACCTTAGTACTCTCTAGAAAGATATTATTATAAGGACAGTAAATGGTTCTTCTCTGTATATGTTTAATTTAACAAAATAGAAGATATTAACAGCATGGTTGTAATGTCCAGTATCAACAACTTTAATTCATATTTTGTCTACTCATATGTCAATTCTTATTGATCTATGTAGTATTAGCTGAAACTCATTGTCCAGCAGCTAAATGAATACCTTGACAAGATCATCAGAAAACTTTTTTTAATTACTTAATCATCTCATTGATGTCCTAGTCATTTCTAAAGTTGAGGATACTGATTCTCCTCAACTCTTTTTAAACATTAAGGCATTTCTTTGGTTAACGTAAATATTAACTAATATAACTTTTGTCCTTTCAAATATAGGTACCAATCAATATGTGAAGAACTACCAAATGTGTTTTCTAGATACTTCCATTTAATCTGTTATTTACAGTATGTTATATTTGGTTATTTAGAATTTTTTCTTTAAATTATTTTATTTTTTTCCATATAATTTATTTCTGCACACACTTGGATTAATAGACTGTACTACAAATTAGTTGTTAAAATGACATGATAATTTTTACAGTTTAAGATTATTTGATATTATGCATAATGTTTAAAGAAGGTACAAGAGTAAACAAAACCAATATGTCATGTAAATTACTCACTGTGTAATTTGTTGGTATGTTGTTCTTTCACATACCAACTAATTTTACAATGAGTAATAAAAATAAATTCTATATTCCATAGCAGTTCACCCATGTAAAGTACAAATTAGCTGTTAAAATAACATATTAATTCTTACAGTGTAAACAATGATCATGTATAAGTATATATATAATTATGTTTTCTTTAGCAAACAATGGTTAGAATGAATTCTTTATCAATTTAAGCATCCTGTATGTAGTGGTCTTTTTTTAGAATAAAAATAAATACAGTAACAATGACCACACGACTTCTTTATAGGACAATAAATAGTAAAATCAAGACCAAACACCAGGGTTTAATAATCGGCATGTCAATAAAATCATTGTGTTAAGTGCCTAGCAAAATGGCAAAATGAGAAATGCAGAAGAAATCACCTCATCCTTTGATCAACCTTGGTGCATACACACTTATATTATAATACAAATTGTAATATCACACAGACTGAGATTCTGCCCAGCATTGTCACTAAAGCTTACAACTGACAAATAAGTAACAGAAACAACATTATATTGTGTGATATATAATTACAGTATTAGGACAGAAACTGAACACACCCACTAGACTGGAAACCATTGTCCAGTCGATTTTCTGCTGGTCAAACAGATGTTTAGTTCTATTTTCAATTATCGAAAGACAAAATTTTTAAAAAACTATAGCATAAATGGAAATGGTAAACAGGTAAAGCAAGCTAAAACCTATAAAGACATAAGTCATATAGCCTTTACAGACTACTGTTATTGCTGAATAATACAACCTGATAAGGTATAGTTTTGTCCAATTTTAATTAAAACATTTAGGATTCTTTTCTTTTGGTGGTCACTCTATATGCACACCCGATAAAAAAGGGACCTTAATTAGGATATTTAGCTAACTGTAGACATAATGGCCAGTATGATATTCTAACTTGCGCGTATGTTGTAGATAGCTATTAAAATAATATCAGCAAGGAGCCAGGTCATGTCATAAAAAACACTTGAGATGAACCACGAGATATTGATGGTGTCTTTATCTATTTTGACTTGAGATAATATGAATTTAGAGTTTGTGGATAAGGATACTAACACTTCTGATACACAAAATTGAAGATATTCAAATGCACAAAAGGTACAACTATTATGATAATACATTCAGAAAGAGCGTAACAGTCCCGTAACTGAAACCATTTAATCAAAAGATGCAGAACTGACTGTTGGGTGCTATATCTTCTTTAGGCTAATTAAATTAAAATTAAAATTTATTGTTAATTGCTAATCACACACACACACACACACACACACACACACACACACATATATATATATGTGACTACCAAGTAGTATTATTAATTAAAAATTATTCTTTGTGAGCAATAGGTTATCTAAAGTCATCATTTAGAAAGTTGTTCTCTTTCCAACACCAAGGCTAATTTAACAAACAATGAAGCTCTGAATATACATATGAGTTTTAAGCTGTGGGAATGGTACCATAATGCTGGGCGAAAAACAATAGTGTAGTTATGATTTGGATGAATATTTTGGTAGTTTGCAAAACTAGTTAATAACACAAAAGACGGTATTATCAAGAAGGGACTTATATCCAAAATCAATGAAGAGGAGAATACATCAATAGACACATGAAAAATCTCTTAATGCTATGACACAATATACTATTACTTTACTTGATTTAATAGACATATATGCATACATCGCAAAACTTTCAAACAACTATATGTTTTTATTTGTCTGAGCTGTCATCAAATAACAAATCCTTCTAACATAGCTTGCACAATTCCATAAGAAAGAATATTTTTAGAATATATACCAGCTTCAATCTAACTGTAGAGTATGGTAAAACAAATGAGTGGAACAGTAGATTAGGAATACGAGAGTATCATGTAAACGAGTTTGAAGCTCTGAATTAGTTTGTTCTTTAATGTTATTGTTTCTATACTAAATGCTAAATAGTTACAGTTCTTATTATATCTATTACCTGATATATTATGTGACATCTACTGAACAACAGTCAAAGCTATGTTTTATTGCACATATTTAAAATGATGAGAGTACTGTTCGTATTTGTAATAACTATAGTTTTATGATTACTGAATTTGTGGCTGGGTAATGAAATTATTATTCGTCTTGTAATTGCTAAGTTTACTTGTATCAGAATTTAATTCAATTCAGCAGAATCGAATGCTTTGATTTTTTCTAATCAGCTCCATCATTTAATACACTGGTAGTTCTGCTTAACTTCATATCATTACAAGAAGAATAAGCTATAATTGTTGATTACGCAATTAATACGATTGCGTAATAAATAGCACTACCTGATCATCCCCTTTTAGTCACTCCCTGAGCATTCCTAAGGTCTTCGTACGCCGTTGATGATTTGTTAAACAACGGCATTTGAAACCAGTCAAATAAAATAGCCTTTATAGACTACTGTTATAGCAGAATAATGCAGACTGATAAGGTATAGTTCTCTCTATTTTAAAATGATTTTATAATTTATATACGTATTCAGGTTTCTCTTTTTGGTGGTCATTCTATATGCACGTCCATTAAAAAAGGCACTTTAGGATATTTTGCCAGATGTAGACATGATGGACAATATGGTGTCCTAACTTGTGCACATGTTGTAGATAGTTATGACGATGTAATCAGTGAGGAGACAGAGCACCGAGGGAATGTCATAAGACGAATTCTAAATGGACCACGTAATGTTGATGGTGCCTTTATCAAATTTGATAAGGATAATATGAGTTTCCAGTTTGTAGACCATAGTGTACTAGCACTTCCAATAATTGAAATTGCAGATATTCAAATACACAGTGAGTACAAATATTATGGTAATACATCCTGGAGAGAGGGTAACAGTCCTGTAACTGGAACTATTGAATCAAAAAATGCAGAACTGACTGTTGGGGGTTATACATTCACCAAGCTAATTAGGCTTTCTAAGCAAGTAAAAAGAGGCGATTCAGGTGCATTGTTGTTATCCCAAGATGGCCATGCTATTGGCATGGTCTTTGCAAGTTTTGGTCATTGTGGTTTTGCTATTCCAATAGAAAACGTCCTCAATAGCCTTGAAGTTGATATTACAATTGTTTAAGTTTATTTTTAATAGTTATAAACTTTATGCTTGTTTTCTTATATTTGTATTTTCATTAGTTATACATATCTATCTCTATATATATATAATATATACTTTATTTATTAAATGCTTCATAGCCTGTCTCGAAACTATTAAGAGTGAAACTTTACGAAAACAAATAAATATCTTGTTACGTGTGACTCTCCTCCTCATTGATGACTGTGCATGTAATTGTATTTGTCGGAGATATGACGATTGCATTTGACCTCTTATTAGTTAGAAAAAGGAATCTTTATGATGCTGGGAGGGTTGTCACTATGAAATTTAAAACAGGACTGTCTTACACATCATATCCCTAAAGCATTTTTGTAAGTATGTCTATATATATCATATATCATATATGTATATATCCTATTATAATTATATTACTTAAAAGATATGCTTTGAACTTTGGAAAGCTTTGCAAATTATCAGTATTTTTTTCGTTTTTATTTCACTTTTATTTCGATAGAGATAATATACTCAATAAATGATTATATAATGGCATGGTTAGATCAAGAGATGACAAATAATTGTCATAAATAAAAAAATATGAACAAGTTCAAAAAATTTGACTTTAAAATTAAGATTGGATTAGATATTCTATATAATTATGCAAAGAAAGCTTCACCTTCAATAATCTCCACTGGAAACCCATCTAATTTATTTGGTAAGTCAGTTGCTTCATTCTTGTCTTCAACAAAGATCAGTATAGACGGTTGACCATTAAAATCGATATCCAAACCTTTGACACCTGTCTTGGCAGACAAACTCTGACGGTGTTTCTTGAGGGTGATATGGATCTCATTATCAAGATTATCTTTAGTTTTTGATAGGATTTCTCCATCTGTAATAAAAATTTAATTGTTATAAGTATTGCTCACGTAGAATCGAATAAACTTACGACATAAGAAAGCAGTTTCTTGTTCAGACATAATTCGTGGTCTTGAGCTGCAAATATCTTAACTAGCGATGAGAATTTTATGCCTATGCTTTATAGTATTGTGAAATTTTGCTATACACTGTTTCCTCGCACGAAAGCACCCGGCATGATTATATATATATATATATAGCATACCGGATGTGTACATGTATTTGCACAGGAAGTATTCTTAAGCGTATTAACTATGGTTAGATATGGCTGCTTTACTTGTGAATTTTGTGATATATAGAAGAAAGTTGTCTGTGATCATAATAATATATCAACAGATCAAAAGAGCATTATCTGGAAGGTGTAGTTATTCTTGAACAAACACTGCTCTTCTATAGCTAGTTTCACTCTCCAAATAGTAAAAAAAAATGGAAAATCATATAATTTTAATAGATAATGATAATGATTTCATTACTAGACCTTCAAATATATGAGAATTAACAGCAGTGTCCGTTTAAGGCTATAGAATTCTAGAAATACAACATAGAAAAAGAAGGTGCAATATATACATATGTAGCATGTTAGTTAGCAATTTAGATTACATAAAATATTTTCATAGCAGTGATAGCACTGACAGTACATTCAACTTTTCAGATTTTTTCGTGATAACTAGTAAAGTTTTAGCTAGTATGCAACAGTAGCTTGTGAACAGGAAATCAAATGTACATGCCCACACACACACAGACACACACACGCACACGTATGTATGATCACATGTACAGAGCATATGTCTTAAATAAAACCTTATATAAAATTACATATATATTGTTATCAACGATAGAATATATATAATTACACACCAGTAAAATATTTATAGTTAAATTATCAATGATGGGGTGTATAAAATAACATACCACAATAAATAATTATGCTGTTCTTAATGAATGGGTATATTAAATTACATATATCTTCTTATCAATGACAGACCATATATAATTACATACCCCTATGCATTTTACAATTATTGATGATGGAGCGTTTAAATTTCAAACAACTATACATATATTGTTATCAATGGGTGGTATATATAATTACACACCAGTAAACATTTACAGTATTCGATGATGGAGTGCATAAAATTACACACCTCTATCTATAATTATCCTGTTATCAATAACAAAAGAGTATATAACATTACATATAATGATACTCTTATCAATGACAGAGCATATTAATTACACACCCCTATGCATTTATAATTGTTAATTATGCAGCATTTAAATTTCACATCACTATATATATGCTGTTATCAATGAGGGAGTGTATACACTTTCCATAATATTCATATTGTTAGATTGTTTCTAATCTGTAACTCATTCAATCTGTTTACAAATTGTTAATCAAAGTATTATTGTAGATATTGCATGCATATATATAATAGTGAAAATTGATTGCTTAATATAACTAATGCACTTTATACAGGTTACATATGAAAAAAAAATAAACATACACTGTTTTAATTACTAATGCATTATGAATTGACTGTTTATGTAGTTTCATAAGTTAAACGGTAATACAGTAGTAGTCTAACAATATCATGCTTAATTTTGATCAAAATGCATATGTTTCTTACATGCTGATAAATAATACTGTCTAATTACTAATATACCATAATAGAATTGACTGGTAAATGTAGGTACATAAGTCAAGAAGTAATACATTATAATCTAACAGTATCGAATTCTTATATGTTCATCAAAATATATAAGTTTTTACATGTAATTTATATAATATATATTTGTTAAATCATTAAATAAATGTTTACAGTCCATAGTTATATTATTAATTTATTATTGTGGTGCTAATTGTGGTGACCGAGTGAAGAATTATAGAACCAGCTATTTGAAGAACTAACAACCGACCCAATGACAATAGTAATAATAATGATAACTATAACAACTGTAGCAAATAATACAACTAATGACAACTCATGACAACTGACAAAATACTAAAAGCATGCGGTATTTATATCGATACATGACGTAATAATACACAATAATGAATATATAATAATTATTATACATGTAGGTTCAATGTTTATCAAGTTACCTAGTATATCACACTAATGCTTGTAATTTGCCCTGCCTGTAGTACTCATGGCAATATCTAATTCTAAATTTTGCAGAGCAACTTAAGACAATTTTAATCATATTCATTAATAGCTATATTATATAATAGCAACAATCAAAATAAAGCTTAACTATAACAGCCAATAGCTAATAATGAAGTTAAAATTCAACTAAACAAGAAAAATTTGTGTTACTATACTAATTCCAGTTTTAACCTACTACAGACCCTTCATATTGGAGAAAGACTGAGCTTTTCAACTAAAATGCAATTCATTTCATCTGCTCTGCCAGCAAAACCATGGTTTGGAGCAGCAACTGCATAATCCATAGCCTGTCGTAACATTTGGTAATTCTTTTCATGTCCTCCAAGTCCAGTAGTATACAAAATCTTTTCTTGAAATAAGAAAATAAGGTGGAGGATGAGGTTCCTTTAAATCTTTACCTTCTACATATTGGTTTCGAAACTATAGATGTAGTTGATTGCTACAAAATATCGTAGTGAACTTATATGAACAAATATTAAAAAATCTCATAGGATGATCAACTTTGCGCTGGATTCTTTTTCTCTAAGTCGTCACTTGCTTCATTATTTGAACTTCCTAATCTTCTAAATCCTAATGTTATAATGTGATGTTAGTATTCCAAAATAATTGTTTTTTTAGTTATTAATATATATTACAGCTTGTATACTAGATCAAATCTAATATTGTTGCTCATTAATTAGCTTTCAATTTTGTTATAATGTTTGTTTTACAATAGTCTCAACGTGTAACATAATTTAACTGTACAACATTCCAGAGTAATGAAGTAAATATTATCATATACTTTTTTTCTACTTGTAAGTCATTCTAATATGCTCTATAGAATATCATTCCATAGCTGATACTGTCACAGAAACAAGCTATATATGTGAAAAATAACTAATCCTCTATATCACTACAAGCTGTGTGTGTCCTGTAACCTATACTTGTTATGTCTCATAAACTTGAAAACTAAAACTATGATAGAGATATTTGTGATCATTTTTTTCAAATGTAATTTGTTTCTTTGACAAACAAAATGATTTTCTGTATAATATATAATGACTGTTACAAGTAGAAAAAAAATGATTTGTTGATTGCATTCAGTTCATTACACTGCACTGTTGTGCAGTTATATTTATACACTTTGACACTATTGTAAAGCTAACAATATGACAAAACTGAAAACTAATTAATAAGTAACAATGTTAGCTTTAATCTAGTATGCAAGCTGTAATATATAAGTAACTAACAAAATAAACAACTGCTAAGGAATACTAGCATTCATTATAACATAGATTAAGAAGTTTAAATGATGAAGCAGCTGACAACTTGAATAAAAAGGATACAGTGTATCAATTCATTCTCTGTAAAGTTTATCATAATATGGGATATCTTAATGTTTGTTCATTTAAGTTTACTTCAATCTTTTGCAGCAATCAACTACATACATAGTAATACTCAACACCAATTCAGATATGATTTTGTCTTTGATAATATATATTGTCTGATATATATATCCTATCCTTTTTTTGATCTACTTGTTGATGTAAAGACAGGTAGATATAATACAATCATTACTGGAGTGTATTTCTTCTTTTTTTCTTGGATAATTGATGGCTTGGCAGTCATTGTTAAAACATTATCAGATTCCACATTTTTCTTCTTGATATTATTGTTTGCCTGCTATATTATACAGGTCATTGGATATTGTAGTTTTCGTTCTAATATACTGTTTATATAGCTAATGGTAATCAAGATTGTAATATTCTTAAAAATATAAAATGTTGACTAGGTCTGTTTCCATCGACCTGCCATTATATTAATTTTCAATGATATTAATTTTAAGAAAGCTCCTATGATTCCTTATGTAATTAGAGTAATAATAATTAATGTTATGGTAATAATGCTTTGTGTTGATTTTGTCACTGTAAAAAATAGGTTGTTGCCATAACAACCCTGAGATTGGTTGCTCACTGGTTTAAATATGACAAAAGAAAAATTGCCACTGTGTAACAACCCAAGGTAGTAAGTTGCTACAATTTTTCATTGTGCATAGAGTGAAACACAGTTGTTCAGCAAGAATTATTTTTTAATCATTAAAAATTGAAGAAATGCAAGAAACTGCATTAGAAAAGCAAAAAATAAAATAAAAAAGTAAATTATATATAATCTGATCCATCTAATGTATGTATAATTGAAAGATATATAATTTTGATGTAATATTTACTGTATCATTTAGTCAGATGCAGTTTTCACCACAGAACTGCATGTATACTCCGTTTAAGAGAGGAGGAATTTTCTTGACTTTTTCTTGATTCATAAAAGCAGATGTTGTGTAAACACAAAGATGTTGGTAAGTGCTTTGGGGAATTGAATATTAAAAGCGAAATATGTTGCAAATAGTTCTCTACAAACATTTTAAATGTCAGATGTCTACAATGCGCTCACCAACAAGGAACAATTGGATTATACTACTGTTATTCACAGTATTAATATAAGGATAGTTTATTTGTCTCTTTTAGTCAGCTCCTCTAAGTCATCAAATGGATTCTACAAAAAAAGTATACCAAGAATGATTGATTATGCAAAGCAATTGTTTAGCACAAACAGCTTCTCTAAGGAAAGATTTTGGTAACTGGTGAAGCGATAATTTATACATGTAAAAAAGCTTATAATACATACCCTAGTAAATGTTATTTGATATAGCTGCTATGAGAATGCTTGGATAACAATAATAGAAGAATGGTTTTCGTGATATCTTGTTAACACAAGACACTCACTTAAATACAAGTGGATTAACAAAAAACTAAAGTTAAACATGATTAACAAATGATTGTGCTACAAGAGTTGACCTATTTAACAACTGTACCACAAATAGATAAGTGACAATGACAATAATTTACAGTAGTCAACATGTCTACAAAAACCAATATTACCTTTTTGATCAAAAAAAAGTTGAATTAATATCAACACTAGTTCTCAATCATAAAGGGTGTTGTCACAAAAGATTAAACTTTGTTACAAAGTTTTACAGCAATTAAAGTAATAATGCTTGATCCATAAAAACAATTTGAAGGGTATTGCAAAAGTACTTGTATAGTGCTGTATATATGTGACTTACAGGTAAAATATGAATGTTTGTGAACAACTTTGATTGAAGAAGTTCCTATAACTGCTGAAAGGTAAGCATGCTTTCAAGAATGCTAGTGTCGATGGCTTCATTGATGGAACCTAGAATGTCAATTGCATCTTGTGATAACTTCGATTATAACTTTATTATTCTGAACAAAACAATAACTCGACTTACATAAATAGAGTAACTATCAAAACACATTACATCATTACAAAACACATTACATCACTAAATAAACATTGCATGTATAGAGTTACTACACATCTGATCATAAAATAAAAATAAGAGCAATAATAAAAATTTTTTGTACCAATCATCAACTCATCATATCAAAAAGACAACTCATTACTCTTTTTATTTTGGGGACATTTTGATCTACTATCTATAATATTTATTTGTATTTTTATAATGTTTATAATGTTTATGTTAAACCTTTTGCATTTATTTAATTAAAAATATTACTACTAGGGTCAAGAAATAGACAGGAAGCATTGTATGTAAAAGATATATTGATTAACATCAGCTAAGAAATAGGACTGTCAACAAGCTGACAGGTTATAAAAGGCAACTTAAATAAGCCTATTTACACTTGTATAATAAATGCATGAGCTCAGTATATGTAAATTAATTACTTGATTTAACTAATACATGATTATGCAGGTTACATATGTAATTAGTAAGTCTAATACTGTTTTAATTACTTATGTGCTATGAAATTAATGATTATGTAGCTACATAAACAGTAGTGCAATAGTAATAAAATAGTATTATGATTACTTTTCAATAAAAATAAGTTTGTAATTGCAACCTGTATAACCAAATAATGGTTAAATCAACCAAACATTTTTTACTGATAACTGTTTGCTGTAATAATTATGTACAATAGGTATGTTATCTTTGGGCCATACATTTTTTAAATAAACTGGTATAGTTTACAAGACACACACAGCTTGTACACTAAAACTGTGACAAGAGATATAGATGACCATTTATTTTTACATGTAATTTGTTTCTGTGACAATATCAGCTATGGAATGACTTTCTATATAACATATTATAAAGACTGTTACAAGTAGAAAAAAAGATAATTATGTGATTATGTTTAGTTCATTACACTGGATGTGTACAGTGAAATTATGTTATACATTGACACTAATGTAAAACAAACATTATGACAACACTGAAAGTTAACTAATGAGCAACAATGTTAGATTTGATCTAGCATATAAGCTGTAATATATCAGTATCTAAGAAAATTAAGCAACTATTTTGGAGTACTAACCTCATGATATCACATAGATTAAGAAGTTTAAATGATGAATAAGGTGAGGACATGGAGAAGAAGGATCCAGTATATCAGTTCACGCTCCGTAAAGTTCATCATAATATGGGATGTCTTAATGTATGTTCATTTATCTTTACTTCAATCTTTTGCAGCAATCAACTACATACATAGTAATACTCAACACCAATTCAGATATGATTTTGTCTATGATATTATATATTGTCTGATATATATTTCCTACCCTTTCTTTGGTACACTTGCTGATGTAAAGACAGGTAGATATAACGCAATCATTACTGGAGTGCATTTCTCATTTTTATCTTGGATATTTGGTGGCTTGGCTGTCATTATTAATGCATTCTCAGATTCCACAGTCTTCTTCTTGATATTAATGTCTGCTGGTTACATTTTACAAGTCATTGGATATTGTAGTTTTCATTCTAATATTGTTCAATTTAGCATTGATCAATCTGTGGGAGCTTCAGCTGATGAATTGAGTGCTATAATTTACTGGCACTCTGCAAGTGTGCCTATTTTATTTGTCATTATTAAAATTGGACAGATTCTAACTAAACAGTTTTCAATAGTGTATTATATATTATCAGGTATGGCTGTGTCTACTGTCATTATTAGTAACTCATTGTTCAAACACTGGTTGGACACTACACCTCATAAAATCAATCCAGTCAAATTAATTGCTAAAGTACTCAATTATTCCAGAAAGAACAAATACCCAAGTAATCGTAGTGCATTGACTTACTGGGAAGAGGACTATCCATCACGAGTTGATCTAGGTATGGAAAAATATGGAGGACCTTTCTCAGAAGAGGAGGTACAAGATGTCAAGACTATGTTACGATTAATACCACTGTTAATAAGTGTAGTTGGTTTTTCTTGTGGTCAGGAATTTTCATGGAAAGCATTCAATGCTTATAAAGATGATGTCAGCTTCCTTTCAAACTTTATATTAAATCGAACAATGACCTCTCTAGTATCTGGACTTGCCATCCTAATATATCAGTTTGTTATATATCCCTGTTTCTACAATTACATTCCCAGTATGCTCAAGAGAACAGGATTAGGCCTACTTTTTGCCTTATTTGCTACTGTTTATTATGTCATCATTTTTGCTAGTAAAGAACATTTCCATATGGACACAACTTCATACAAAGCTATGATTATACCTGAAATATTGTATGGAATTTCTTATGCATTATTTTTCCCTACATCTTTAGAGTTCATAATAGCTCAATCTCCTCATGAAATGTTTAATGGTTGGCCTATGGTATGCAGCTATGGGATTTGGTTATGTTATTGATATCAATGGAAGGTATCCATTTAATTGTAAAGAAGACATTGTCTGTCAAAATCTTTTTTACTATGTCATGAAGGGTGGAGTTATTGTCATTATTCTTACTCTATTTGTTATACTAGCAAAGCAATACAAGTTACGAGTGAGGGAAAATGAAATTAACATACATTTGATAACTGAGGAGCATTATGAAAAATACATGGATCAGGAAGTAGAATTCAGGAGAGAATTGGGATTATCATTAGAGTCCATAGATTGAGACATTTTACTAGTAACATGACTAGTTTAAGAGAATTAGATTATTTTTACTAAAACTTTACTCTCCTTTTCAACAGTTCTGTTTTTATATGTATATTGTTATGTCAGTAGATGAATCATTGATTATAATTATTTAACCTAAATTCTGTTCATGTTCAATTCGATCTTGCTTTTCCACCATAACTTTACATTTTCTTGTTTTAGTTCCAAGTATAATGCAACAATTTACTCCATTAGCACTTCCTGCTGATGTAGTATAAGTCTACAATCAATATTTTTGTTTGCATTTGCATAAGGGCATATATAAATTGTTATATTTAAAACATGATTGTTATATTTAAATTGTTATATTTAAAGCACAAAGACATTTTATATTTTGCAAGAATATTATATCATAATGACTGATTAATTTCACTCTTATCTTTACAATTTACATATAAATAAAGGACATGGTGTAAGAGAAATAAATGCAAAGATTTTTGGCTGTTTCATTGCTGCCATAAAATGGCTATTTCATGGCATGCCATTTGTGTCAAAATGTTTTGGTGATTGCTTGAGTGGTATCATTAGTGTTATACTATACTGTGTTGTTACTGACAAAAATTTCCTAAATGCTAAACAATTGAGTGTGTATAATACACTGTCATTAGTAAGCCACTCCCATTATTGTATTATATTGAATTTGGGATTTATCTTAGATGAGGTTAATTGTAACTAGGAGTATGTGTAGTCTTAGCCAAAACAGCGTGCTGGGTGAACAATTCCCAAGTTAGTACTATAAGGATCTTTTCATCATCTGTCCCATCATTTACACACAGACTCTGATGTCATGACTACTTCTGTTTATGCCAACTTTCTTACTGGAATACATGTAATTAATTATTATTCATTTGCTTATTTTTACAAGGTCTTGGAAGCAAGTAATGTGTTGGTAAAGATGTGCCATTGTGGATGTTAAACTTAAGACACTTCCACTAGCTAGTGTATTGTTTTATCTATCTAATGTGATTTATAATGGATAACATGCATAAATTATATATTTATTATATTGTATAGGAACATACAATAACAGCTAATTCCAAATGTAATTGTTTACTACTGTCAGTTCCAACTTTTATTAGTGCTATCATGTCATTGTAAAGTGATACAGTGTACAAGGTACAGAGAAAGAGCAGTTGTATTATCAATTGACTGAATGAAGTTGAACATGTACTAGAATTTGTAAAACTCCTGACCAATATTTTTAATCTTAAGGTGGGAGGAATGTACTGTACTACTGTTTGATATTGTTTTGTTCTTACTTATAGAATTCCTTATGTATGACCTTATGACCTTCTTTAGACTTCCTTTCCCTAAGTTACTAACTATAGTGAATACACCACAATATCTTAGATGAGCTGGCTTAAAGAGACAAACTAAACTATCCTTCTATTAATGCTGTGAATAACAGTAGTATAATTTGTCCAATATGAATAATGACAAATATAACAGGCACACTTGTAGAGTGCCAGTAAATTATAGCACTCAGTTCATCAGCTGAAGCTCCCACAGATTGATCAATACTAAATTGGACAATATTAGAATAGCATATCCAATGACTTGTAAAATGTAACCAACACATAATAATATTAAGAAAAAGAGTGTGGAATCTGAGAATGTCTTAACAATGACTGCCAAGCCACCAATCATCCAAGATAAAAATGAGAAATACACTCCAGTAATGATTGTATTATATCTACCTGTCTTGACATCAGCAAATAGACCAAATAAAGGATAGGAGAGATATATCAGACAAGATGCGATATCAAAGACAAAGTCGTATCTGAATTGGTGTTGAGTCTGACTATGTATATAGCTTATTGCTGCAAAAGAATGAAGTAAACTTAAATGAACAAACATTAAGACATCCCATATTATGATGAGCTTTACAGAGTGTGAACTGATACACTGGATCCTTCTTCTCCAAATCTTCAGCTGCTTCATCATTTGAATTTCTTTATGTATATGTTCTAAAATGATGTTAGTATTCCAAAATAGTTGCTTTTATTTTGTTAGTTTACTGATATATTACAGCTTGTATACTAGATCAAAACTAACATTGATGTTCTTTAATTAGCTTTCAGTTTTGTCATAATGTTTTTTTTACAATAGTATCAAAGTGTACTATAATATAACTGTACAGCAGTGGTATTAATCATAACACATCTTGTATCTCCTCTTCTGAGAAAGGTCCTCCATATTTTTCCATATCCATATCAAGTCGTGATGGGTAGTCCTCCTCCCAGAAAATTAAAACATTATGATTACCCCTTTTATTTGTTTTTCTGGAATAATTGAGTACTTTTGCAATTAATTTGACTGGATTGATTTTATGAGGTGTAGTTTCCAACAAGTGTTTAAAGAATGAGTTGATAATAATGACAATAAATACAGCACACCTGATAATATATAATACACTATTGCATATTGTTTGATTATAATTTGTCCAATATGAACAGTGACAAATATAACAGGCACATTTATAGAGAGCAAGTAAATTATAATTTTCATTACTATTATCAGCCCATGAATTTGATTCAAATAGCCTGTTAAATGTTTTTTCCTTTGTTGTTGAATACCAAACTTGACTTCTTTTGAGCATCTTGTAATTCAACAGATTGGAATAGCTCAAAAGTGTTAGTCTTTACGTTTAAAACAAAACATTATCAAAAGAAATAAATAATATAAAGGTAATGCATAATTTCTTGTGAAAGATATAAAATTACTATGAGTTAAACCTATACAAATTTGTCTGGAAAAAAAATTGTAAAATAAAACGTATTTTTTTCAAAATCTCCTGTTATATGCATCAAAGGTAAACTGGTTTAGTAATTTTGCCAAAAATCTTGCTATATTGCTAGATTGCCCATAACAGCTGCTATGAGTGAAGACTATCAATCTCAATAGTATAAGGGAGCCTGGGTCTGTGTGTCTTGAATTGCTACCTTTCTTTTTTTCATATTCAACTAAGAAAATCATTGTGACTCCTTGGACATATATTAGATCTATACATATATTAGATCAATGCATTTGGATGACTAATCATTAAAAACACTAAAGTCTGTGAGAAAGTATTAAAACATTCCACATTTGAAAAGTGTATGCATGTCAATATCAGCACTCATGGTATATTATAACTTGAGTATATGGAAAATTGTTTATAACGTTTTGTTGATTATTAGATCATACTTATAATATTTGATACATTAGCCAGATTTTAAAAGGGCTATTGTGTTTGTACTATCATACAGTTTCATTACCACCAAAAAACAGTTGCTTAATTTTATAATCTAACTACTAACTAAGTTGCACATTAGAGTGAATGGAGTTAGTTGAAACTGGTATTCCTGCATGACTATATTAAATACATCTAGATATTGTAGCTATTAAAGCTGATTACCTAATGTCCTATAGTGATATTGATTTAGAGACTCATGTGACCAGTTTGGATATCATACCTAGTGACACCAGTATAGATGAGGTAAGCTATACTCTAGTATGTACACATGTTTTATATTAAGACAATAATGTATTAATATTACAGTAACTAGTAACGTGCAGAAATAATATGAATAACTTATCTTCATTTATTAAGATTGTATAGACTCATTTTCCCAATTATCACATAATGATACAAACCAACCTCAAACTCTACCACAAAATAACTTATTCTCTAGACTATATGATTAATATTAAGACATGCATAAAGCTTGTAATATGCATGCAAAAAAGGAAGGAAACCATACATGTTCATTATAAGTTATTTTTTAGAGCATAGAATAGTGCTAGTATTGCTAGAAATGTATATTAACTCAATAAAACATCACCAATAATATTAGTTATAGAAAGTAACTTTGGTAAGTATTCGATTGATACAGTATTGTCAATATATTCAATTAAAATACAGATATAAAAAAATGTTTATATTAGTCTACATAGTCAACGTCAATTTTTGAGTATCCCTCATGCATAATTATACATATTGTAATGCATATATGAGTGTGTGTGTGTGTGTGTGTAAGTATGTCATAAAACCCAGATACCACACCTTAATTTAAATATATAGATAGTTAATATTGTAACAACATGGTCTCTAAGGTTAGGGGGTTTAAATAATAAACACTTACCATAATTATGCATGAGTAAGCTGAGTAGCATACAAAATTGCTACACGTAAAAAAGCAAATAACTTCCATTCTTTGTCCTTTTCAAATAAACATAGAAAAGCTGTTAAAAGTGAGGCCTACCATGTTGTTGCTAAAAATAGAATTACATGATAATTATTTTTAGTAGAAGTAGCTGACACATGACTGAGAAAAACCTTTCAATCAATAATAAAATACTTTCGAAAAACTTTGACAATTACAATGAGTGCAAAATACAATTAAGTGAGAATAAAACAACAACAGATCTACCACTATTAAAATTAACATATGTAATAAGATAGCTACAATAATTCTGATGTAGTGTAGTGTTTTTCAATTTTCAAAGAGGTCAGCATAACTTGGAGGAGGAAGAGTCCTCAATGTTTCTATCTGATTGTAGGGTTCAGCTGATGTGTTGCGTTCTCTGCCTTGATTCATCTCACGAGTGGTAAATGCATGAGATTCATATGGTTGTGGTGGAGCGGATGGTTGTCGTGAGTACATAGATGGTGGTTGAGGTACCAGATGATGACCTGATTGCTGATGGTAAGGAGGTAATTGTTGCTGTGGACGAGGAGACATGTATGGATAAGGCGCAACAGTTGGCATTTCATGTGATCCAATAGTATTACTACTTTCATTATGGAGTGGTGGTTGTCTATGATTGGCTACTGGGTAGTTTGCTGAATGTGTTACATGACCAGGATATCGGGTCTGTCTTTGTGGTATAGTATTGAAGGTGGTATTAGGAAGTGGTCTAGATGGACCTCTTTGATTTGATCTTTGAGTCGTTTCAGGAGATCTAATAGTTTGTAGTTCAACTTGTTGAGTGTTGGAACTTGTAACATTTTGTCTCTTGTGTTTTTTTCCTAAAGCAACAACAGCTATGCAGCAAACGAAAGCCATAATCATTACCACCAAAATAGAACCAATTGTACCACCAACTGGTCCAGCTATGTTTGATGCTAGAAAACAATAAGTAATTATAACATTATAGATTTATAGCATTGCTCTAGTAAAGGATTTAATCAATACACACACACACACACACATATATATATAGTTACTTACTAATGTCATATATCATAGTTTGTGCTTTAGTATTGACTTACAGGCAGCGGTAGGAGGAGCAGGAGTAACACCACGACATGTAATCCTTAATGTTGATACTGATGACAAACTCCTTGAATTACCTATAAATGTTAAAATACATTTGAGTAGTTTTTAACTGTAAATCATTTAGACATATTTCTAATGAGCTAGTCTAAGAGATATTCATCATATCTTTATTTAAGGTAATACTATAATTTTGATTACTTTTATTAGGATGAGTTGATTAGCTTTAACTTACTACATTGAATTGTGACATCTTCAGAATGACTACATCCTTGATAAGAATTGTTAGGACAACTCTGACAAGAACCCAAACAAGACAAACTACTACTGCAAGCTAAGTTACTCATCCAAATACGTTGATATGAACTACCAGACCTGTAAGAAATATAGTATATTTCTAGTATAGTCTATTGTACTAAACATACAAAGGAAGATGATTATAACTTGTATAGTTTGAATATCCCAGTTGTTTACAGAGAACGAGTGCATCATTAGAATCAAATCCATCATCACATATTGTACCCCACTGTCCATTACAATAGACCTCCACACGCCCTTCATTAGAATAATTGCCTCCCTGAAGACGTATCATACCAGGGAAAGGATTACTGTTCCAGATTCTTGTAGAATCTGAATTACAATATATGTAGATGTTATACTATAGTATAATAATAACATTAATAATACTCACAGCAATACACAGTAGCATCATAAGAGTTAGTGTTAGTACATCCACTATCAATGTATGTAGAGTAGGAACATTGTAGGATAGTGAGATAGTCATTGTTAGGACAGTTGACATCATCTAGTACCATTGAGCTGTAGTCAGTCCCATAACTGAAATATTAACAAATAATTAGATATGCTTAAAACAAATTTCTTAAGAAATTAACCTCACTGATCCAGCTCTTGAATAACTTGAGGCTCCAGTATATCCCAACTGATGACAAATGACATCAGCCTCATATTGATTGTAGTAGGTATCATCACAAATATTACCCCATTGTCCATTGATATAGATCTGTACAATACCATAATAATAAGAGGATAAGGTATATCCATTACGATAAAGACGTGTAGTACCAAAACCAATATGACTAGAAGAAGCTGCATCAAAATAATAATAAAACAATGATGTTGCTTATTGACTTAAATAAATTCAAGATAAGAACATAATTTCTTAACCATCCAAAACAATAGTATATTACTTACAAATTAATCCAGAACAAGTAGTCTTTGAATTATAAGGCTTTGAATATAAACTGCTATAAACTAAAAAATACAATAATAATAATTAGTAAACCTTAGTAATTATATCATATAACAAAGTATACTAATTGCTTAATATAACAACTTACTACATGTGACAGTTATATCTTCATAGTGGTTACAACTAGTTACTGAAGTTGATGGACAACTATTTCTAGTTCCATAACATGTGTCAGAGGAAGAACTAGACATGTATGTACTCCAAATTGGTTGACTTGAAGTACCAGACCTAAATAATAGTCAAATAATGTGTTGTTTGAAATGCCATTGTGACAGTCGCATTGTAAATACTTAACTACTTGCTAAACATTTAAAAAATATTTTTTTCTGTTTTTCAATATAGAAAAATGGAGACACAACATAATGCTAAATGGTAAGCCAACATTCAAACTTAATAAGTGATAACCATTATGGCAGGGTTCATAGTGATGCCTAAATGAAATTAGTAATTGTCTTATGTGTTGGCAGTGACATATGTGGATTGTACTTCATATTGTTTAATACAACAATAGAAAAAGAACGATAGTAGTGGACATATAAATATAAGACAAGATCCAAAACAAATTATTATAGGATTGACAGGCAAGCAAAGAAAAATAATTTTATTTAAGTAAATATATGGTTTCATTCCTAAACAATTACTGTAAATAGTAACTAGATTTATACTACTTACAGACTTAAGTGATCATATCTATGGTAATAATTATATCCCAATTGTTTACAGATAGTTCGAGCATCAGTAGAACTAAATCCATTATCACATATTGTTCCCCACTGTCCATTACAATAGACCTCAACACGTCCTTCATTAGAATAATTTCCTCCTTGAAGACGTATCATACCAGAGAAAGGATTACTATTCCATATCCTTGTAGAATCTATAACAAATGTAGTAATTTACTAAGGAAATATTTATATACTCACAGCAATACACAGTAGCATCATAAGAGTTAGTATTAGTACATCCACTATCAATGATAGTAGAGAATGAACACTGAAATATCGTGAGATAGCTACTACTGCCACAGTTGAGGTCATCCATTTTCATAGATAAAGTGTCAGTGCCATAACTAGACAGAAATAATGTAGAGCATCTTCATTTGATAATTCTAACCTCACTAATCCAGCTCTAGAGTAACTTGATGCTCCAGTATATCCCAATTGATGACAGATCACATTAGCTTCAGCAGAGTTGTAGTAGTAATCATCACAGATATTACCCCATCCATTGTAATAGACCCTCACAGTACCATAGTAATAGGATGATGAGGTATATCCATTACGAGATAGAATAATAGCACCATTTTGAGCAACATTAGCTAAATGATGAAAGATTATCATACACTAATTGCTAACTAAAAGGATAAGCATATATAGTCAAACACATGTTTAACAATATTATAACAATGAACTAACACAATGATATAATTACTTACAAATCAAACCAGAACAAGTAGTCTTTGAATTATAAGTCTTTGAATATGAACTGCTGTAAACTAAAGAATAAAATAATGATTATGTGTAAACATAAGTAATAAGATTTCTTAACATAACTTACTACATGAGACAGTAATATCTTCGTAGTGGTTACAACTAGTAATTGAAGTCGACGGACAGGAATTTCTAGTACCATAACATGTGTCAGAGGAAGAACTATACATGTATGTACTCCAAATTGGTTGGCTTGAAGTACCAGACCTACATAATAGTCAAATAACACATAGTTAGAGATGATATTGTGAATGTCACATTGTAAATACTTGATTAGTTGTTAAACATTAACAAAATTAACCATTTGTGGTTTTCAAGATAGAAAAATGGAGACATCACATAATGCTAAACGGTAAACCAATCTTGAAACCTAATAAGTGACAACCATTTTGGCAGGGTTCACTGTAATGCTCAAGGTAATCAGCAATTGATGTATGTGTTATCAGTGATGTATGTGGTTCATCCTTTATATTGTTTTAGACAACAATAGAAAAAAACAATAGAAGTAGACATATAAGCAAAAGAAAATGATCCAAATTAATTATAAGATATACTGGCAAGCAAAGAAAAACAATTTTATTGAAGTATATAAACATTTTCATGCTAAACAATTACTGTAGATAGATATATTGATTTATACTACTTACAGACTTAAGTGATCATATCTATGGTAATAATTATATCCCAATTGTTTACAGATAGTTCGAGCATCCGTAGAACTAAATCCATTATCACATATTGTTCCCCACTGTCCATTACAATAGACCTCAACACGTCCTTCATTAGAATAATTTCCTCCTTGAAGACGTATCATACCAGAGAAAGGATTACTATTCCATATCCTTGTAGAATCTATAACAAATGTAGTAATTTACTAAGGAAATATTTATATACTCACAGCAATACACAGTAGCATCATAAGAGTTAGTATTAGTACATCCACTATCAATGATAGTAGAGAATGAACACTGAAATATCGTGAGATAGCTACTACTGCCACAGTTGAGGTCATCCATTTTCATAGATAAAGTGTCAGTGCCATAACTAGACAGAAATAATGTAGAGCATCTTCATTTGATAATTCTAACCTCACTAATCCAGCTCTAGAGTAACTTGATGCTCCAGTATATCCCAATTGATGACAGATCACATTAGCTTCAGCAGAGTTGTAGTAGTAATCATCACAGATATTACCCCATCCATTGTAATAGACCCTCACAGTACCATAGTAATAGGATGATGAGGTATATCCATTACGAGATAGAATAATAGCACCATTTTGAGCAACATTAGCTAAATGATGAAAGATTATCATACACTAATTGCTAACTAAAAGGATAAGCATATATAGTCAAACACATGTTTAACAATATTATAACATTGAACTAACACAATGATATAATTACTTACAAATCACACCAGAACAAGTAGTCTTTGAATTATAAATTTTTGAATATGAACTGCTGTAAACTAAAGAATAAAATAATGATTATGTGTAAACGTAAGTAATAAGATTTCTTAACATAACTTACTACATGTGACAGTAATGTCTTCAGAGTGTGTACAAGTAGTTATTGAAGTTGATGGACAGGAATTTCTAGTACCATAACATGTGTCAGAAGAAGAACTAGACATGTATGTACTCCAAATTGGTTGACTGGATGTACCTGACCTAAATCAATGACAAATAATGTATCACATTATTAATACATGATAGCAACATTAAACAAAAAATAAAATGATTATATTTTAAAATAATTATGAATATGTAAATGTGACTGCTAAAAACAAATGTTCAATTCAATATTATAGATACTACAATGAAAGTTGTATATAAATAAAATAATATATAATAAAAAGAGTTAGTCTTCCTTTTTTTATTTTAAATGTTTAAATAATATTAAGTATATATATGTAATTTATTTCTTACAGACTAAGGTGATCATAATTATAATAATAGTTATATCCCAGTTGTTTACAAATAGTCCGAGCATCAGTAGAATCAAATCCATTATCACATATTGTTCCCCACTGTCCATTACAATAAACTTCCACACGCCCTTCATTTGGATAACTACCTCCTTGAAGACGTATCATTCCAGAGAAAGGATTACTGTTCCAGATCCTAGTAGTATCTGTACAAAAATCAAAAGTTAAAATAAATATTTATACTCACAGCAATACACAGTAGCATCATAAGAATTAGTATTAGTACATCCACTATCAATGTATGTAGAGAATGAACACTGAAATATTGTGAGGTAGCTGCTACTAGGACAGTTGAGGTCATCCATTTTCATAGATAAAGTGTCAGTGCCATAACTAGACAGAAATAATGTAGAGCATCTTCATTTGATAATTCTAACCTCACTAATCCAGCTCTAGAGTAACTTGATGCTCCAGTATATCCCAATTGATGACAAATGACATTAGCTTCAGTAGAGCTGTAGTAGTAATCATCACAGATATTACCCCATCCATTGTAATAAACCCTAACAATACCATAGTAATAAGATGATGATGTATACCCATTTCGAGATAGAATAATAGCACCATTTCTTGGAGTAGCTAAATAAAAGTGATCAATATACTCAAAGTACAAACTAATAGAAGTAAATATAAATTCAGAATTGCTATATATTTTACTATAAATATTACAAACTATGTTAAATAATGTTATTCAAAAAGAGATAGAACTAATTTCACAATCTTAGTTTTCAATATACATATTGAACAAAATTATATACCTTGTTAAAACTTTAGTTAAAATGCATAAAACATTGCATTTAAAAGCCATACTTTACAAAAAGTTGATGGAGCCAAGCTGAATACTAGCAAGGACAGCTTATGTTTTTAATAGATGGTTAATATAAGCAGAGAAAGCTTTTAAGTGAGTTACTGTTAATAACAATTAAAATTAATAATATATGACCTGTTTTGCAATAATTAAGGGACCACTTCTGTCAAACAATTGTGATATGATTTATGAAAAAGGACCACTGTTAAAACACCTTATAAAAAGTCTTGTATACATATAAAGATGCAGTTCTATTAATAGTTGAACATATACATAGCAGCTATTTGTATACAACGCTATTTTTGTGATGTTTTAACAGATGCATAAATCATGTCATGAATGTTTTGAAAGAAGTGGTTCCTTTTTGCAAATCAGGTCACATCATAATTGAAGTTATAAATATAGCTATCATTAGATGTCACTCACGAAGTAGTCCAGAACAAGTAGTCTTTGTATTAGATGATTTGAAATAAGAAGTGCTGTAAGCTAAAGGAAATATTATATATATATATAAAAGTATTTAATCAGATTCTTTTCATTAAATAAAAAAAATATTCCAACAATCATCTCAGTAAAATTTTAAAGAAGGTAACAAATGCTACTATATGTCTGCACTTTATCCTAATAATGGTATTTAAATTGAATTGAAATAATTTATAAACATATCATAGAAAATCCATTGATAAAATAGCTCTTGACACCTCTTGAATAATAAAGTCAAGATTGTACAGTATACAATCATAGATTACTTTTTAATCTTATTTATATTTACAGTTATGTCTTCATAATTAATCCTACCAATGTTGATAGTTACAGAAGAATTAATAAAGAATGGTAAATTTTAAATATTATCATTTGGTCTTACAAAGGACTCTTTCCGATATGCTTTTTAGACTTTTGTTACACAGACATCTAAACCTCTAGACTATTTACGAAAATGATCTTAATGACTATATATAAAATATCATCTTAATGAGACAATAACACTGCTCTTCATTATCATAATAATACAAATTCAGAGTTAGTTCACATTATCACTTACTACATTCCACAGTAACATCTTCAAAGTGGGAACAACCACTAACTGAACTTGATGGGCAGGAATTACCAGTACCATAACATGTGTGAGATGAAGAGCTATACATGTATCTCCTCCAAATAGGTTGACTGGAACTACCAGATCTATTGTAGTGATACAATAACTTGTTTAATCCTAATATATTATTTATAAATCACAACCTTTTAAATTCTAACTAATTAATGACTGTATAATTACTGCTTGTTACACTTACAGACTGAGGTGATCATAATTATTGTAATAGTTATATCCCAGTTGTTTACAAATAGTCCGAGCATCAGTAGAATCAAATCCATCATCACATATTGTTCCCCACTGTCCATTACAATAAACTTCCACACGCCCTTCATTTGGATAACTACCTCCTTGAAGACGTATCATTCCAGAGAAAGGATTACTGTTCCAGATCCTAGTAGTATCTGTACAAAAATCATAAGTTAAAGTAAACATTTATACTCACAGCAATACACAGTAGCATCATAAGAGTTAGTATTAGTACATCCACTATCAATGTATGTAGAGAATGAACACTGAAATATCGTGAGGTAGCTGCTACTAGCACAGTTGAGGTCATCCATTTTCATAGATAAAGTGTCAGTGCCATAACTAGACAGAAATAATGTAGAGCATCTTCATTTGATAATTCTAACCTCACTAATCCAGCTCTAGAGTAGCTTGATGCTCCAGTATATCCCAATTGATGACAAATGACATTAGATTCAGTAGAACTGTAGTGGTAATCATCACAGATATTACCCCATCCATTATTGTAATATACCCTCACAATACCATAGTAATACGATGATGATGTATACCCATTACGAAATAGACTTATGGCACCATTTGTTAAAGCTATAGTATATTAAAAATTTTAAATTTGTTTTTCTACACAATACGTTAACCACATTGTTTATCTAGTGTATACTTGGAATAGCTATGATTATGTTTGTACCCATTGATCTGGAAGACAAACAAGAGCTGTACTAGTCTTTTACACTGTATGTACATTTCACAGGTTATTGACCACTATTCACACATAAACATTGATACTATTGATATTAAACATGTCTTTCTATCTTAGAAAGTATTGATATAATATGAATTGATATTTAAGTACATATATTATATATACTTAAATTTCAATTTAATAAGTAGATAAAAAATAAAGTTATGTCACAATAGTAATATTTGGTTATAAAAGGTGGGGTTAATGTAATTAGAGAAATGAATATCATGAGTAGAACATGCATAAGTTAAATGCATAACAACATAATTATGACATCGTTTGCTATTCATTAATAATACAGATAATTCAATTAGATATTGACCAATACATATCACTTGTCAAGCAAATAAACTAATCATATTGATCATGGATAAACAAACTCTCATATCTCAGTTTAATGTACAGTTGTTCATTATATTGATTCATTAGGATCATAAAGACTAATAGTATATTATAGAATATATTATAATAGTAATTGTATTAACAAATTGATGAAAAATATTTATCTGCTTTATATTGTCACTCAATGAGGTTGTGTTATTAGTTATTAATACATAAATAAATCAATACATATTGTACTATAAATGAAACCAATAATGATATGATGGAGATATGATATTATTGCTCAAGGGGGAAGTCATATAGATAAATTTATATACGCTGCATAATATAATTGCTTAAGTTTGTACTATATTAAAATTGCTGTGTCATGTCCTAAGGGAGGTTTCTATAAGTAATTACCTTTTGTGTATTTTGATGTGGCTTTGTTGAACAAGCTCAGTGAATTTATGATGTAATTAGTTGTTTATGCTGAGTTTAGTCACATCAAAGGATACTTATACCAATAGACTTAATCCTAACAGAAATGTCTCTAGCTAGTAAATGAAGTTAAATTTCACTATAACATTTACATATATCACACATAAAATTAGACATTAATTTATAACACATAATTAAACTTAGTATATACAAATAAAGGTATTCATATACTGTGATAGAGCATACTTAGATAGCTATATATACAGACAAATAAATTAATATTCAAATAAATTAATATTTAGCTGTCAGAATTATGAGATGGTCTACTAAAAGTCTTAATTCCAACTCAATAGTATAGTTACTGTTTAGATAAACGTACAAAAAATAGGTGAATCCAAACATAAGATGTTAAATTGTCTACATCATATGACCTAAGTGATAGTGATGTATATTACTTAGCAATGTCAATAGCAAAATCATTGGCAAACATGACTTCTAGTACTAGAACAAGTTTTTAACATTATTGGGTCAAGCCAGCGTAAGCTCAAAATAGAGCAGTCAATGTTACATATTATATGTGCTGGTCAAATTTTGGATTTCCTCTGTTCTAAGATTGTAACATACAAGAAGTTTGCATATTTGATAACACTGGGAGCAATTGATAATAATCTGCTGATTAGAGAAAATACTTTACATAATTGTGCTACCACTAAAATTTTCAGACATTGGATTCAATAAATACTTTTTTTATTGGTAAAAGCTTTGAAAGGAAAAGGAAATATATAACATAGATACAAGTCAGTCATTGAAGACCATAACAATTTGTCAGTATAATTAAGCTGACAACATTTATCCTGTCACTACCGAGGAAGCAAGTTGTATGTGGTGATTACAGGGAAATATATACACTTACCAAATGTAGAGTGAACTGAAGAACTTAACAGAATTGTAAGAAGAATGAAAACAGAGAGCTGCTCGTCTTCAGCCATTGCGGTAGTTGTCTACACACCCAAGCGTATAACCATGAATCATGAATGACATCATATATGAATCAATGCAGACTCGTCATAATGATTCCCACATTTTGGGCAACAGACTGCTTCGTAAATTTTTCAACATTGACGTCAGATCTCTGCACATACCTGATACGGTAATTATAACGAGATTCATTGCCATCCATAATTTTACTGGGGTTGCAAAAATTGACAACTGAAAATATTAATAATTGTTTTTACACAAAAATTATTATTGCAACAATGTAATAATGAGTAAACATAATAGGAAGAAATAAAATTATGAATATAACTATTTGATACTTATACAATAAATATTATAATAAAACAAAGTATTGGACATATCATGTTCAAATGTAGAAATATCTGATGTGAATTTACAGGAGTCAGAACAAGCATGGACAACAGATACTGGTGTATGTATATAGGAAGTTGGAAAAATGTACAATATACCAGACAGTAACAGAAGAGGACAGTCAAATTCATTGAGCAGTGGTGTTCCATGAATCGTTGTCTGAGAGTGTAGTTCTCTAACTATACATATATCTGTTCCAGTACTGACAATTTTTCCACACGCTATCATTATCCCAATATTAACCTAGGAAAGATATAAATTTACAGTAAAACGTTGTAATTAAACCTACTTGAGGTGATGTGATCTTTACAAAGTCACCTACATTTACAATCATCCTTGTCTGAGAAATGATCGCCTTGTGAGGAAGAATGTGGAATTCAAACGATATGTTCTCAGGAAAATATTGTATTGCACAAGATGAGTCTCACATCAGTACTTTAAGTGTTGTGAGGGTAGTGGTATAGCACATTAAAGTTTCAATATGAAGCAGGTTACAAGAAACTGTTCCGTGAGGCAGCTAAATTAAAATGCATTAACTAATTTATTCAATTTAGTAAATACCTTTCGTAAGCATCCAGGTTGATAAATTCTCTTCTCTTTCATGGCATCCTGGGCTGGTACACAGTTTAAGTATGACTGAACTTGTGGAGACATGCAAAGATCTTGAAGTCCTTTTCCACATCTTGTAAACAATAGAATCAATTAAGTAGATATAGAATTATTCATTACTGTTTGCCATCAAAGTATCCTTCAGAACAAATATACCGAAGGTGTTGAAGGATAGCAAAGTTATGCGCAATATTCTTGCTTGGAGAGTGGCGGTTGCCATAGATATTCTGGGCTCTAACCATTGAGTTAAAGGCCTCAGATCTACAAGAGAAAGTGTGAATTGTAAATTGTAAGATTAATGAGGAACCTTTCGGTATTATAACACTGGGTTGGACCAAATTCAATTATACTCTCCACTAGATGTAGAACAAGGTGTGTCTTCAATCTTTTAGAATAAAGTGGCATGTATTCAGCTGTTGATGATACAAATTGACAACACAACTCCCTATATTGATCAGCATGATCAAGTCGAAAGTCAACACAGTATGCTAACTGAAAGACCTTTATTGTGGAAATGCAAAATGAAATATATGCACATGTAAATATGGTAGGCTTACTTTAGCCAGTTCAAACCAACATTTTCTTTCAGATTCTGACAAGTACGGTCTTATAATAAAAAGAGCCATTTGCATCCATGCTTTAAAATCACGACCTACAAAAGACTTATAATAATAACATATATTACCAGTAATACGAGTGGTAAAACCACAGTATGGAAACGACTTAATCCTAGCAAGAATTTCCTTCTTCTCCTGACGAGATCTCTTATCCATAAATTCACGCAACATATATTCGCAACAACCCAAGAGAATTGTGTGTAGAGCTTCCACTGGTGTTGATCTGTGGATAGTGTCACATGTGTAATAATACCAAATGTAATTAATTACTTGAAGAAATCCACTGAGAGGTTAAACATAGGATTATCATCTTCTCTTATACCATAATTTTTTCGTAAAGACTTTCTTGATGCCTCTGTTGTCTGTTCAAATATGTGTGCAATCTGGCTTATAGTCTGTTGCTTCGAGCGAGGCTGCCCAAGCACAGTTGCATCAGATGTCTAGTAGCAAGAAATTATACATCAACAAAATGTGTATACTAACCATACAAAGTCGGCAAAGTTTCACAGCAGTACTACCTTGATGGTTAAGAAGTTCTGAAGCTCTGACATTGTCACAGAGTAAACATATGACAGGAGCAATTACAAGAACATCAGTCTCTAAAAATGAATCATACACGCAAACACCTTTTTCTAGCAAACAAAGGTCATTAACAATGGGACCACTCATTTCTTTGGCAGATATGCGATTTGAACAGGCAACGAAGTGTATGTTGGTAAATGCTTGAGCTTCATGTTTTGGAAGGTTAGCCAGAGATAGACACCACAAATCAAATTTGTTCCACTTTTTTTATCTGTTTCCACTTGTATCATCAGAGTACAAAAACAATGGAACTATAACAATCTGTCTACCAGCAGCAAAGGATTTAAGATGATGTGGTTCAGTGTAGCACAAGTATTCCTAAAAGGAACAACTATTTAAGGTATTAGTAAGTACATTTTGACTGTAGGTACTGTGATTATCACCTAATTTGAAAATTATGTCTGAATGTGCTGTTAAAGTCAATGCAACTTACTTGACCATCAACTGGAGTAAGTGTTTGTGTGGGAATATCAAGCTTCAGTAATTGTGATGGAGGTGATGTTATTCTAATGAGATCACAATTTGTTATCTCATGTCTGCCACAGATTACAAACACTGAGAAATCGGGATATAAAGTAGAAACCTCAGGATGCAGTGTCCACATTTGATTAAATGACAGAATTAACTCAACAATGACAAAGGTGTACTCTTCTTCTTCCTTAGATAAATATTGAAGAGACATGTCCATTTAATTCAAAACTTACTTTCTTGAAGAACTTTACAGCTTTACCGTAAGTCAATCCCAAGGTACTATGATTAAATATTATAAAATCATTTTGAAATACATGACCAATTTCAGTAGCAATCATTGGGGACTGAAAATCAGTATGCCATCTTTCAGCAAGGTAGATTTCACAGTTAAATGTAAGAAATAGCAAATTGTTCTTTCTTCATTGTATGCTCACGTGATGTATGTTTTAGCAGCAACAGGAAGACGAATAAGTTGTCTAGAAAGCATGGGGTTGGAGAAAACCCTTTGTACAAATGAGGATGGTAGATTTACATGAAATGAGATGCCACTTGGTGAATAGCTCTATTTAAGGAATTTTTTTATGTGTGGCAAAGCTGAAGTTTAAAATGAGTTAACCTTTTGAGGAGGAATGAACCCTGGAAGGGCAAATCTTTTAATTGTGTCAAGGCTAGGCAAGGTTGGGTTTAACTTTTTACACATAAAAAAGACAAACTTGATATTTGTTTCACCCTAATAGTACAGAATGCATGAAAGACATCATGAAGATACTAACATACCATTGGTCTTGGTGAATTAGCCACCATGAAAAAAAGTGCATGCATAACCGAGGGAAAAGGGTCAAACGTAGCTTCTACATCTATCATGAGATCCATCAAATCTTCTATGTCACCTAAGTTATATATATACATACAAAAAATAAATTGATACACACTTTTCATTTACCTGTATCTGTAAACAAACTTTTACTGTTGTCTTCACTCTCGCTTTCACTGCGGAAACCAGATGGTACCAATTCCTGTAGGTGATTTTGTGATGATAGTATAGTGTCCCTTGGCTAGTGTACTTACTGGTCTATCACTATGAAGGTCTTCATCTACTTCAAAACAATCTTCAATGGGTGAATTATGTACTGAAAGTCCTGGCTGTTCATCAGTTATTACTTCATCTAATTGTTGCTCCACATCAAAAGATAGTACTAAAGCTTTTCGTTTGTGAGCTGAAGTTTTAATATGACGATCATACTTGGATTTGTACATAAACTTCAGTTCACATATCTCACAGTAAAAAAAACTAAAGGAATAAATACAACAGTTAACAGGGACTTTTCATCGTACCTGCATCAGTACTACCACAAGCCATCTTTTCAAACGAAGGTGGGAGCTTGATAAATGAGCATGCTCAAACTTCAAAACGTTGTCAAAAAGAGCATGCGCAGAGAAGAATTGAACTGCGTGCGTGTTGCATGGAATCGTTGCAATTGAGAAACTGAAGCATGTCTCGAATTGAACTCAGTGATCAAGCCAGACGGCATGCACTCTTCCCTTTACTTGACTTCATCGTGAAATCTTCACATGCTCAGCAGAAGCAAATGGATAGCTTTAGTACCAGACTCCTAAAAGTTGAAACAGACTGCTCGCAAATCATTGAAATGCAAAAAGAACTGCAAAAAATGATTAAAAACTTTGGAGAAAGCACTTTTGATATTAAAAAGTCAATCTACCAGGTATATTTGTCATACATATTCTCTACAATGAGTTCTAATCAATATCTTTACTATATATATGGAGGGTCCTTTAAGGCATGGTATAGCAGATCTATACTGTAATTCCCTTCTAAGAAATCCCAGTGAAGAGAGCATTACTGTAGGAACATAATACTAAAATCTAATGTTTTATTGCACTAATATTATATCACAGAGAATGGTGAGGTCAGTTCTAAGGGAGGAAGTACAAAAGAAACACATTTTAAATGGAGCTCTCAAGTATGTAAAGGATCTAGTATCAGATTTTAGGAGTGAGGAAAGGCGAAGAGTGAGTTACGTGTGCATGATTTGACTTGTAATCAATACTGTTATGTATTTATATAGGTACTTTTTCCAAGTGGTAAATATCTGAACCAAGGCACAAAGGAGCTGGCCAAATTGATATTGACGGGATATTTAAAGGCCTCAGAGGACTCATGCTTGAATTATTACAGAAATGTAGTGCTTCTGGTAGGCCATTAAGTCAAATGCAAGCTCATAATCTTTCATTTGTCTATGCAGAGAAAATACATACGAGAAACACCATCAGCCAGAAAACTCAATGGCATGTTCAAATTATTTTCAAAAGTGGGCAGTGGAAAATTATGGACCTTCTGGTTCACCTTCCAGTGAAGAATGGAGAGAAATATTGGAGGAGGATGAGTCTCAAGACTACCGGCATAAGGAAGTGATACATTCTGCAGAGTCACTAGAAGTATTAGCAGTAGCAGCTAACGAAGAAATGGGACATGTTGACCAGGAGCACCAAAGTGATGTTGAGAGTGATGACTCTGACATCTACAATTATGTCTAAATTAGGTGTGTCATCACTTATTAACACATTTAAACTACATTTGTCATATGTGACTTGATGATTCATTTACTCTTAATCCAAACAAATAACATCATATTTAGCTACAATGTTTAGTAATACAAAGAAAGTAAGCTACATTGTAATTGTAACTACTCTGGAAAATCTATTTTCCATATGGAGTAGTCTTCATCCTTATATTTGGGCCATAGTGATCTATGTTTGCAACTTGTAAGTGCATCACCTGGTATACTAAGGTTACTTGGAGAATTGTACCACTATAATACATATATAAGATAGCAACTATATACAGCAGATGAAACAATTGACTGTTATTTACCTTCTCACATTCTAAGCAAGGTCTCTTAGGTAGCTTTTGCCTAGTGATCTTGTCTCTAAATCTAGCAATTACTGGATACTCTGGCATATTCAGGTCTTTCAGTAACTCTATTGTGACTAATGAATAATGACTATTACAGAGAACCAGGTTACTTTTATCTGGTGGATTAAATCAATCTTTTCTCCTATACATATACAGTATTATATTAATGTGAAATGCATACACTAGCTAGCATACATTTTCTTAGCAGGTGGCTCTTCAATGGACACATGAACACTATCTTTATCATTGTTGTCACAAGTACTGTCAAAATACAAAAGTCACTGTGCAGTACAGTACATAATCTACATACACTTTGTTGACATCATTTTCTTTATTGTCCTCACTGTATAAATACACATCATGCAAGTAAAATAGAAATTCATGTTTGAACCTTGAACTACTTGAGCTAGAACCAGCACCCACTGCTTTCAGTTTAGTTAATTTTCAGAAATATTATCACTACATAATAAATGCTATATTTGACTTTTTAGCTTACTGTTTCAAGTTTTTCAGATTTAGTCTTAGAATTGTGTTTTATCTGCCTCTTTCACAAAATTGTTTCTTCAGAGAGTTGACAACACGTATATATCTGTTGAAAAAGGGACAATTACAAGAGTTATACTATTTAAGTTACCGTTGCTCTTGACGTTTCAATTCAGCCTTCAAAAATGTCTCTGATTCTTCAAGTTCATATACTCTACTTTCTAGCACTATGAATCATATGATATATAAAGGCAACAGGCAATAACTATACACTTATACTTGCACATTTCTTTCTAATATCTCCAGACATCTTGAATCAATGACAGATCTGATCTCATACCTGATGCATATGCGAACCCAGTACAGTCTGAATCATTGCAAGTCTGTATCATACTGGATACGAACAACTGAATCAATGTGTAAATCTGATGTGTAGCACATTGTCTACACCACGGAAATGATACGACAATGACATCATCTTGATACAGACATTCAGTACTGAGTCATACATGACCGTTCTTGGGTGTGTAGCCTCCCACAGGAAGTTGTCTTGACAAGATATTTCTGTGCCGGAAGCTCTTGTAGAATTCAAGATGGCGTGTTATACATATAAATAACGATAAGTTAACAGCAACATCCAACTTACAATAAAAATGCTAAACTGACTATTGATATTTATGAACAATAAGGGTGAACAATTCCAAGTAAGTGCTATAAGGATCTTTTCATCATCTGTCCCATCACTTACACAGAGACTCTGATGTCATGTCTACTTCTGTTTATGCCAATTTTCTTACTGGAATACATGTAATTAATTATTATTCATTTCCTTATTTTTACAAGGTTTTGGAAGCAAGTAATGTGTTGTTAAAGATGTGGCATTGTGGATGTTAAACTTAAGACACTTCCACTAGCTAGTGTACTGTTTTATCTATCTAATGTGATTTATAATGACTTGCCGAGAGAGTAGTACAAATTTTCAAGAGAAGTCTAGAATGACAAACAGAGTTTAAACTATCTAAGGTTTTGTTCAATTACAGAGTGATTCCTCATCTACTACAACCAAATCTCCAGCAGAATTACTTTTTGGTAGAAAACTAAAATCTCAGTCGCATTTATTACACCATCATCTCCAGTGGAAAATAGAGTCTGAAGTGGAGAAACAGAAGGAACCTCTTGATAGATGTAGTTGATTTAAAGAGTTCAGAGAAGAGGACACAGTGTTTGCTAGGAATTATAGAACTGGTCTTAATGGATAGAAGGAATTGTTTGTAAGAGATTAGGTCCTGTATCCTACATGGTGAAATTGACTGAATGGAGTTGAACTTAGAAGACACGTAGATCACTTATGTAAGAAGATATCTCTATGGTCTAAAACTAATGAACCAAACAACTCATTCTTGATTTCAGAGAGAGTTATTGTTGATGCTAGCTCATTATCAACACCAATTGTAGGATCAAGAAGATGTACTAGAATTTGTAAAAATCCTGACCAATATTTTTAATCTTAAGGTGGGAGGAATGCACTGTACTACTGTTTGATATTGTTTTGTTCTTACTTATAGAATTCCTTATGTATGACCTTATGAATATTATGACCTTCTTTAGGCTTCCTTTCCCTAAGTTACTAACTATAGTGAATACACCACAATATCTTAGATGAGCTGGCTTAAAGAGACAAACTAAACTATCCTTCTATTAATGCTGTGAATAACAGTAGTATATTACAATTGTTCCTTATTTGTGAGAGCATTGTATTCAGAAAAAAATTCTGACTTTTTCGAAGCTTTGTGGGGGACTACTTGTAGCATATTTCACTTTTAATATCCAATACCCCAAAATATTTACCTACATATCTTTGTGTTCACATAACATATGTTGCTAGGAATTGAGAAACATCCAGAAATTCATCCTTTCTTAAACAAAGTGTACATACAATGCTGAGATGAAGACTGCATCCAACTAAATGACACAGTAAATATTACTTCAAAATTATACATCTTTCAATTATGCAATCATTTGATGGAACAGATCATAATTTAAGTTTCTGTTATGTTTTTGTTTGAATGCAGCTTCTAGCATTTCTTAAATTTTTTAAGGATTAATAAAGAATTGCTGCTGAACAAGTTATATTTTACTCTATGTACAATGGAGAATTGTAGCAATTTAAGATCTTGGGTTGTTAAACAGTAACAATTTTTGTTTTGTCATATTTAAACAAGTGGGGAGCAATCTCAGGGATGTTATGGCAACAAGCTTTTTTTTACAGTGACAAAATCACACAAAACATTATTGCCATAACATTAATGATTATTACTCTATAATTACATAAGGAATCATAGCTCTCTCTTAAAATTAATCTTATTGAAGAATAATGTAATGGCAGATTGGTGTGTTCATATAAACACCTAGTCAAACATTAATTTTTATATTTCTAAGAATATTACAATCTTGATTACCATTAGCTATATAAACAATATATTTCATGGTACTTAAACAATATTATGTTTACATATTGTATCAAATTTAATATATAATTTCGCTACATGTATTCAACCATTATAGCAATATTTTGGTTAAATCAAGCAATACCCTAGTCCTCCTGTATACTGTATACAATATTAATGATAATCAGAGAGCGTACTCACACAAGGTGTACTTTACTGTCTTGAACTAAATTTTAAATATCGTCTCTTTTTCATGTTAACATATTTCTTCTGAAATATATGTTCAAAGTTGTCAAAGATACGCTCTTGAGGTCAACATTGAAAGGGGAAACTGACTCCTTTTTACGTAATTTATCTCCACAAATATTAATATATATGTTTACAGCAAATCCTTTTCTAAAAGCTAAATCTGAAGCTAAAGTTTGAACTAAAATGATATCAAAACCAGTGAGTGAACTGACAAAAAACTAAAACATTATAATGGAAGCTATATACATTATTAACAAAATTTAATAAAAACTTACAAGGTCTTAACAATTTATATATCATTATTATACTTAACAAACTATAAACTGTCTCAATCTGTAGACTCAATTAATAATCCCATTTGTCTCCTGAACTCTTCTTCCTGATCCATATATCTTTCATAATGTTCCTCAGCTATCAAATGTATGTTAATTTCATTTTTCCTCACTCGTAACTTGTATCGTTTTGCTAGAATAACAAATAATATAAGAATAATGATAATTACTGCACTCTTCATGACATAGTAATAAATATTTTGACAGACAATGTCTTCTTTGCAATTAAATGGATACCTTCCATTAATATCAATAACATAACCAAGTCCCATAGCTGCATACCATAGGCCAACCATTAAACCTCTCATTTCATGAGGAGATTGAGCTATTATGAACTCTAAAGATGTAGGAAAAGCCAATGCATAGGAAATTCCATACAATATTTCAGGTATAATCATAGCTTTGTATGAAGTTGTGTCCACATGGAAATGTTCTTTACCAGCTAAAATGATGACATAATAAACAGTAGTGAATAAAGCAAATATTAGGCCTAATACAATTCTCTTTAGCATACTGGGAATGTAATTGTAGAAACATGGATATATAACAAACTGATATATTAGGATGGCAAGTCCAGATACTAGAGAGGTCATTATTCGATTTAATATAAAGTTTGAAAGGAAGCTGACATCATCTTTATAAGCATTGGATACTTTCCAAGAAAATTCCTGACCACATGAAAGACCAACTAAACTTATTAACAATGGTATTAATCGTAACATAGTCTTGACATCTTGTACTTCCTCTTCTGAAAAAGGTCCTCCATATTTTTCCATACCTAGATCAAGTCGTGATGGGTAATTGTCCTCCCAGTAAGTCAAAGCACTACGATTACCTGGGTACTTGTTCTTTCTGGAATAATTGAGTACTTTAGCAATTAATTTAACTGGATTGATTTTATGAGGTGTAGTGTCCAACCATTGTTTGAACAATGAGTTACTAATAATGACAATAGATACAGCCACACCTGATAATACATAATACACTATTGCAAATTGTTTCATTAGAATCTGTCCAATTTTAATAATGACAATTACAATAGGTACACTTGCAGAGTGCCAGTAAATTATAGTACTCAGTTCATCAGCTGAAGCTCCGGTAGATTGATCAATACTAAATTGAACAATATTAGAACGAAAACTACAATATCCAATGACTTGTAAAATGTAGCAAGCACATAATAATATCAAGAAGAACATTGTGGAATCTGAGAACATATTAACAATGACTGCCAAGCCAGCAATTATCCAAGATAAAAAAGAGAAATGCACTCCAGTAATGATTGTGTTATATCTACCTGTCTTGACATCAGCAAGTAGACCAAATAAAGGGAAGGAGAGAAACACCAGACAATATATGATATCAAAGACAAAGTCAAATCTGAATTGATGCTGAGTATGACTATGTATGTAGTTGATTGCTGCAAAGGTTTGAAGTAAATTTAAATGAACAAACATTACGAAATCCCACATGATAATAAACTTTACAGAATGAGAACTAATACACTGGATCCTTCTTTTCCAAGTTGTCAGCTTCTTCATTATTTAAACTTCTTAATCTATGTTATAATAAGATACTAGTATTCCTAATTAGTTGCTTTATTTTGTTCGCTACTGCTATATTACAACTTGTATACTTCAATAAAGCTAACATTGTTGGCCACTAGTTAGCTTTCAGTTTTGTAATAATGTTTATTTTACAATAGTGTCAAAGTGTAATATAACATAATTACAGAATGGCTAAGACCACAAAGTGACTGAATGCTATTCTGAGTTATATGAAGAAGGTGAAGTCGAGCATATCAATGGCCTTTTTTCTAACTCGGATTCTATAATATGAAGTTTGGAAACTAGGCCAAACACCATTGATATGTGAGACTGAGCCTTCTGAAATATAACTGTAAAACAATACAGTATAATGAACTAAAAACAATCAAGAAATCATTTGCTTGTAACAGTTATTACAATATGTTATATAGAAAATCATTTTGTAACTGTATATTGTTAAAGAAAGTACTACATGTGAATAAAAGTGGTACTCTATACCTATATCTATATCATAGTTTTAAGTTACAAGCTGTGTGTGTCCTGTAAACTATACCTGTTATGTTTAATAAATGCGTGTGATCGTAGAAAGGACAATAACTATTGTACATAATTATTACTGCAAACATATTATATCATAGTAAAAATTGTTTTGTTGATGCAATCATTATTTGGCTAAATATATTCAGGTTGCAATTGCAAACTTATTTTTGTTGACAAGATAATCATAATACTGTTTATATTACTAATGTACTACTGTTTATGTAGCTATATAATCATCATATGTCAACAAAGTACATTAGTGATCAAAACAGTATTAGGTTTACTTTTATATGTACATATGCACATGCATAATCATGTAATAGTTAAATCAAAAGATAATTTTACAATGGTCACATGCATACTGAACTATGCATTTATACAAGTGTCAATAGTCTTATTTACGTTGGCTTATATAATCTGTGAAGTTATTGATAGTCCCATTTCTCAGCTGCATGTACATTCATCCTAACCAATACATCTCATATATACAATACTTCCTGGCTATTACTTGATTCTAATAATAATGCTTTTAAGTAAATAAAAGCAAATGGTTTAACAAAAATATTGCATTCAGTATATGAATACTAATAATATAATAGATACTGGATGAAACTGAGTGCTGTTACTGTAAACCATATACCAACGAAGAACACTCTTGTTATTTGAAAACTGAGTTATTGTAAATTAAAAAGTTATCAGAATAAATATCATATACAGGGAAATTTATGAGAAGGAGCCAATTTTGTGCAAATAAAATTTGGCAGTTTCCAGGTCAATGTATAGGTGTACATGTGGAATAAGGATAATAATTATAGCTATAAAATTCATGACAGTTAAAATTAAAAGGCTCCTTTTCTGTGGTGGGGGGAGGTTAGGTAAAAAATACTAACAATGACAATAACAGAGATATATGCAAGTAGTAAAATTAAGTTACTATAATGGACTTTAATGACAATTATACTTTAATAATTTAATAATTATGTCTTTTATAATTTTAAGATTTGTCTACATAATGTCATAGTAATGTTATATACCTAACTTAATGCAACATGAAAGTGCATTAAATGTATATTACATAATCACTGTAATAGTATTCACTAAGTATATAGTATCTGGTATTTATAATACTTCACAATTTAATGTTTATCTTGCATAAACAAGACTTGAAAACCCTAACAATAAAAAGAACATTTACAAAGAATATACACAATTACAGTACAAAAGGAGAATACATTATTAGTGTATTATAAGGAATATTACTATCTGTATGGTCCATATAATATTAATAAGTAGATTCAAGAGAATGACAGCCAAAACAAAACTAATTATAAGAAGTTTAGTTGCAGTGGTACATCTATGAACATTGAGGATATTATAGTTACAATTATAACAATAACTATAATATACTCGAAGTTCAAAGATGTACCATTGTAGCTAAACTCCTTATAATTACTTTTATTTCAGTTCTCTTGAATCTATTTAGCAATGTTATATGCACCATATGGATAGCTATGTCCTTACATAACACTTAATAATATATTCTCATTTTGTACTCTAATTGTGAATAAAGATAGTTTATAATCTCTTCACATGCAAAGAGACTATAGACTTTATTCAAATATGCCCAATAATCATCAAAGACATTTTAAATAATTATAAGGATTAATAAAGACCTGTATGTAATCATCATATCAATTGTTAATTGATTGTTCATTCTTCTTTCTTCCTATATAAAACTGTGTCCAACACTTTAACAAAAGTTTGAACTTGTTATTCTTTGACTGAAGTAGCTACAAACATTATAATAATACATCTAATTACTAGTATATAGTTAAATATTAGCTCTGATGTGTATTAAGTGAAATAAGCACAAAGACATTTTATATTTTGCAAGAATATTATATCATAATGACTGATTAATTTCACTCTTATCTTACAATTTACATATAAATAAAAGATGTGTGTAAGAGAAATGAATGCAAAGATTTTTGCTGTTTTGTTGCCTCAAAAATGGCTATTTTATGTCATGCCATTTGTGTCAAAATGTTTTGATGATTGCTTGAGTTGTATCATTAGTGTTATACTATACTTGTGTTGTTACTGATAAAATTTCCTAAATGCTAAACACTTGAGTGTGTATATAATGCTCTGTTATTAGTAAGCCACTCCCATTATTGAATTAGAATTTTGGATTTTATTTTAGACGAGGTTAAGGTGGCTGTACGGTGGCGTTAATGATATTCACAGTTTAACTTTTTTCAATATAATTTCTATATATTTTCTTGTTTTAATACCATCCTTTAAATACTACATTATATCAATGGTCTTCAACTACGATAAAAAATTTGAAACAATTGCACGCATCAATCAAGAGGTACTGGAGTAACAGTATACAGAACAAAGGTACATTTTTCTAAAAACTTTTTATAGGTAGAGATTAGAAACTTACCTTGCTATTACAGTTATATGAGATCTATAATACTAAAAAGCTTTTTTTGAATTACTGCTATACTTTCTGAGATACACTAATCAGAGTGAAATCTTTGAAAGCTTTTGGAAAACCGAACGCCATTTTTAAAAATTGACTTCATAGGATTATTTGTACACATGTTGGGTAGGGTTGTTCAAGATTTCTTACCTGTGCATAGTATTAGAGCTGAGATAAATGTACCTTAGTACAACAGTTTGTACTTGCCTAGCTATGAAACCACTGGAATGTGAGAGGTATGTCATTATCTTGGAACCACACCCATGTTAATAATAGGTTAATCTTTTGGCAATGTGGCTTAGAATGCAAGCCAACCACAAATATGTGTTAATAAGTGTGTTATGAATTCATGAATATAGTATGAATATTATTATAATAAAATTATTTGGCTTCTGACTTACACACCTTAATTGTGTAACTAGGAGTATGTGCAGTCCTAGATAGAACAGCGTGCTGGGTGAACACTTCCCAAGCGAGTGCTACAAGGATGTTCTCACCATCTGTCCCATCACTTACACAGAGACTCTTTTGTCTTAGTTCTTGTTAACTTATTTTACTTTTTTTTCATTTTCTTTCCATTGAGGCTTCTTTCACTGGAGCCTTGCCCCTGAGTTCAGTGGTATCATAGATGGTCGTTGAACCTTGAGGCTAGGTCTGCCTGATTGTGGTGTCCCTGGAGTTGCCAGAGTAAAAGCTTGCATTTACACATTTATGGACCACTATTCTACTTTAGTGTTTCCTGATCGAACAAAGTCCACCCACGTACATGAAATAGCTTCTGGGAGGTTCTTCCTGTTTAAAATGGCAAGCGTTTTGCTAAAACTTTTAGCTCGCTATCTTATTATCCTGTCTTTATGTGAAACCGCTTTTTCCTCTACAAATAATTTACACTCTTCTTCAACAAAATCATTCCAGAAAGAAAGGAAAGACAGTGATGACAAGTTATCAATATTGTTTCTTCATTCAAATTATCCAGCTCATTTCTTTCCTCTAGTGGCCTTAGGAGCAGAACTTGTAAGCAGAGGTCACCAAGTGACAACAATGGGCCCTACCATTGAAGGCTATGAACATCTACCCACATTGGCTGAATCGCATGGCATTAAATACATATCAGCCGATTTCATTCCACGCTGGGTGTATGAAATGTCAACTGAGACTGGGAAACATGAAGGAAATGCCAATTTTCTTGTATTTATGTACAATATGACTCAAATGTTGTCCAATGTAAGTAAGGATGACCTGTTTCTCTTCAAAATGAAACACCATATTAATAAGATGAACAGTAGTGATTATAATTATATAATATCTGATGGTCCAGTTGCACCAGTGTTAGATTACACACAACGAATTTGGAATATCAGTAATGTTATGGTTGTTTTTACACCAATACCTTTTCAACCTCAATATTTAATACCTTGGTCTTTTCCAAGAATTATTAGTCCTTTTACTGACAACATGTCATTCTCTGATCGGTTTTTAAATACTGTTATATTTAATCCTATTGAAAGAGCTGCTTTTTTGTTGGTTGGGTTTTTATCAAGAATAGATGAAAGTCAACCTTTTCTCGATTACAGTGCATCTTTAATAATGCAACCTGTCCTTATAAATACAGTGTTTGGAGTTGATTGGCCTAAAACTGTACTTCCTCTACAACACTATGTTGGTCCAATGTTACTTCAATCATCACCTTCTCTTGACTCTAATCTTGTTAAATGGTTATCAAACCAATCCCCAGACTCCAAGATCATTTATATTAGTATGGGTACAACTGGTGAAGTCACTGATATAATGGCAAAAGCCTTCATAGAGCTATCAAAGGACTATGTCTTAGTTTGGTCATTACGTGAATCTAACCATAACGTACTTAAAGATCTTACAATTAATGAAAATCGGGTCTACATTTCATCTTGGATATCACAGTTTACAATGCTACAACATTCTTTTGTAGTCTTGGCTATAATGCATTGTGGTATTACTAGTGTCCAAGAAGCACTGTATAATTCTATACCTGTTATATGTTTCCCCAATGCATATGACCAGTTTGATACAGCACTTAGACTTGAATCACAAGGTTTAGGAATAAAGCTTTTAGCAAAGAAAGCGACAATAGAAAATGTTATAAATGCAGTCAACAGAATTCAAACAGGATCATACAATGAGCAGGCAAGAAAAGTGAGTCGTTTATTAAAAGCTGGTGGAGGAGCTAAGAGAGGTGCTGATTTAGTTGAACTTTATGCTGATGTAGGTTATGACCATGGCATTCCATCTTTTATTCGTTATAAGTGGAGTTGGATCCAGTATTATAATGTTGATGTTTGGTTAGTGATAGTAACATCTTTATTTATATTCTCGTGGTGTTTTTGTAACATTTGCGGAAGATGCTGGAAATGCTGTTGCAGTGGTCATCAAAAAACTAAGAGGGATTAATTGTTGAAAAAGTGTTAGTTGTTGTATAATTATATATAGTATTTTTTTTTATTTTGGAAGTATTATGAGTTAATGGTGATTTCTTGTGTTAAGTCATGTAAATATTTAGTTTACTTTTTCATGTTCTTTTGGTGCTCCTGCATTTTTTAATCCTTGCTTTTAATAGTTTTTATTGTTAAGCAAAAGAGACAGTTTACAGACCAATAAACAATAGAGTGTCTCATTCACACTATTTCAAGTCAATGGATCTGTATAAGTGGTTAATAACTTGAACAAAACAAGTCATGGTCAGCAATGTCATCTGTGGCTGTCCCTAACACATAGATATTACACTTGGTTACTATACTTTTACTAGACCTCTCCCACTAAACATTGAATTGTAACATTGATGTCATGTCTACCAATATTTATGCTAATTTTCTTACTGGACTGTATGTAATTAATTATTACTCATCTACCTTTTTCACATGCATAGTCTCTGGAAACAAATAATGCATTCTTAGATGTATAAGTGGCATTGTGGATGTTAAAACTGAGACATGTCCTGATCCTATCATTTATGTTACTATGATATTAATTAAACTCTTTCATTACTACCGGCAACTGGATCCTCAATCAAAAGACGTAGGATTCTTCTTTGTTAACAATTACAGAAATATATAGGTGGTTGGGGAGAACCAGCTGATAGACTGAATGCAGCTGGCTGTTTTATCAATTTATATGTGTAATATGACTTGTAATGGATAACACGTATAAATTTTGTATTTGCTATAATTATTGTGTAGGAATATACAATACAACAGCACATTATAGTTCGCCATAGGATTTAGGATCAAATTTTTCAAAAAAACAGCACATTATAACTAATACCAAATGTAAATGTTAATGTTACTATTGTTAGTACCACCTTTTATTAGTGCTATCATGTCCTAAAGTGGTACAATGTACTATATTAGTACACTTGTAGAGGATAAGCATGTGAATAATTGTTTAGCTGGTACAGATTCAATTTACTGTAATGATTGAAGGCAGTCCTCCTCGTATACAGTGCTTGTCATTGACATTTCTGGTAATACAGTATATATTATCTTATTGGATATTTACTTGATAACAGAACTGTCTATATTTTTTGTTATTATCTCTAATAACCTAACAATATCATAATAAACAAAATAGAATAATCTTGAATAAAAAGTTTTAGCAGTTAATAATTATCATCCGTTTTTCAGTTCTTTTTTATTTTAAGCAACATGTCAATTGATATAAAATATTGTTTATTAGTCCTAAATTTTGTATAAATACTATTTAGTTTACCCTTTTCGTGTCAATTTTTTGTTATTCCAGGATATAAAGATCATAGTTGATTGTCAAACTTTGAAACATGTGAAGGTTTATTTAACATTAAATGGTTTATACCAAAAGGCGTAGAGTATAATTAAAACAATTGCTTATACTGGTGGGAGGAATGATACACAGATTACTAATATAACACTGATTATAATGTTCTAGTAATTACGATAATTAAACCTATTAATCATTATTTAGCTGCTTGTGAAGTACAAGGTGTCAACAAAAGTCTTTAACTTACTCCAGTTTTTTCTTAATATTATACACTGACTAATAGTTATATAATTTATTAGGTGTGAATTATATTCATATGTGGCATGTGATACAAGCATGACCGTTATTATTACATAGTCTCTGTAAACAATAATGTGGATCAAAGTGTTGTTACTGTTATTAGTGGTAACTGTACAAGCTAAGCCTGAGACACTTCCTGATCCTATAACTCGTGTAACTCAGACACTAAATGGACTCTTTCATTACTATTGGCAACTAGATCCTCTATCAAAAGGCATTGGATTCTTCTTTGCTTGTGGACAGATTGGCGGCTGGGGAGAACCAGCCAAATGGACAGAATGCAGCTGTAATAATCCTTATTCTTGTTCAGATTGCTATCGTTGGTGGGATGCTATTGCATTAGAATCAATTGCATCATTTGGTATTAGTACTAGTTCTAAAAGAAATATTACTATTGCTGATATCTTCTTTGCTCACTCGCCTTATAATGCTAACTGGTATGGATGCACCTACATTGATGACTTCTTGTGGTATGGGATTACTTATCTCAATGTGTATGAGTGGTCTAAGGTAATGACAAAACATGTATAATAATGTTTATATGTTCTCACTATAGGATCCAAAATGGCTTCAACGTTCCATTGCATTGCATGACTGGGGTTGGAAGAATGGTTGGGATGATCAGTGTGGTGGTGTCTGGTGGAGAAACTGTAAAGGTAACTACTATAAGGATTCTGTCACAATATTGGAATTACTTCACTTTGCATCAAAACTATCTTTCATGCTACCAAACCAATCAAAATATTTGACTGGTGCAGAAAAAATTTGGGCTTGGTTCTTTAGCTTTGATGATGGACGAGGATTGATGAGTAATAAATATTTAGTGTCAACTGGTGCTGTTCCAGAACAATGTTGTAATTCATCCTCATCAAATCCATTTTCAAGATGTGTCAATTCAAATATATCTGGAACATCATACAATCAAGGATTATTAATGAGCTCAGCAGCATATTTGTATCGACGTACTGGTAATAAAACTTATCTAAATGTTGGTATGAGAGCATTGGAAGCTATTCTTACTAATTATACAACAAAGGAAGGTATTTTGATTGATGAACCACGAAGCTATCAAACCTACAAGATTGGACAGTGTTGGGGAGGTTCATCTGATCCTGGTGGGGACTATTATTCATTCCAAGGAGTGTTTATGCTTCATCTCAGTTATTTTACAGAATTGTTAGCTGAAAATGGCAGCCTATCTGCTGAGACTATGTCTAAAATACAAACATTTGTTGAAAAAACTAGTGATGCTGCTTGGTTAAGATCAGCTGTATGGTCTCCTTTTCAGACTACTGATGCTTGTAATACTAATCCAACCCATCCTAATGTAAATTATCCTAAGTTTCACTGGTGGTGGGGAAATAAAAATGTCACTCAACAAGTTATGCCTCCAGATCCAAGCCATTTTTTTCCTAAAACACAGCTTCGTTGTCACAGTATTGGCAATCACACACAATTATGGCAAGGAATGACCAATGATGAATCTGACTGTAAACAGAAATGTATGAAAAACAAAAATTGCTCCAAATATCTATATCAGTCTGACCAAAGTACTGTACAAGGTTTAGATTGCTGGATATGGTCTTACAATAGATCTGATCATATCTGCAATGGTTCAGATTCAAACTTTAATGTTGGTATCAAAAGACCAGTTGGAGCAACATGTAAGAATCATTGTGATTCAAAGGAACCACTTAAACTAGATCATGATGGTGTATGTTATTGTGATTCCAACTGTACAAAACATCTTGATTGTTGTTTGGACTATGCTGATTTTTGCCTTCCTGATAATTTTTCAACATGTGAAGGTTTATGTAATGTAACTGAACCTCGTGCTATAAAAGGAGGAGGATATTGCTGGTGTATGGCTGGTTGCTTTGAATGGTTTACAGATAATAACAGTTATGGTAGCTGTTGTCCAGATTATAATATACAATGTCTAAATGTTACAATTCCTACATGCTTAGATGCCAGGACACAAGGAAATGCACTAAATTTGTTTCTTGCACACCTCAAAATTTCTAAAGCTAAAAACATTAATTAAAATTATTGTCATATGTCTGTGCTCTAGTAAAATTATTCTGCTAAAGGCAATTTTTGCTAACTATCAACTTTTGTTTTTTTATCATTGTAGAGGCAAAGATGAGGTCACATAATGGGGTAGGAAAAATAGTTAATTCAATTTACTGCCTTGTAGTAAAAATACAACATATATGTGCATGACCTGCCCACATATTTGGTATATACACTTTGCCTAAGGAAAGCCCTGTTACTATTGAAATGCGTGTATACTAGATTCCTGTATTATATTTGGTTTATAGATTGACTATAATGTCATTGTGGAATTTAAAAACCTTTGATTTTGGCTATAAGTAATTCTCATGAAACAATCTTTAATTGTTGAAAATTAACTGATTCTTTAACAAGAAGTAGTTAACACATTATATACTGTAAAAATCAAAGGTTATTAATTCCATAATAACATTAGTCAATCCATGAGAATTTGATTTCTAATAATGTGCATTCATTAAATAGTCAGGGCCATAGGCAGCAATATATTCCAATAGGTGTGCAGGGTCACATATACTTGATGAGGTGTATCTCCTGTGAGTTGAGGCCGTTCATCTGTTGCTCAAGTACTCACTAACCTTGGGCATATGTAGTCAATAGGCATATGTGGTCACTAGTCATATGTTGTATTTGCTGTAGTCAGCCTTAAGTATCTCTTTTATCCTTTTCTTGGTTTCTTAGGTGAGAAATGGATGAGATATAAAGTTTTACTAGTTTGAATAATTTTAATACTTGTTGGATTTATTATTGGAATTTTTACATTAGTGATAAACATTTCATTTCATTCATTTCTAAATAACATTTCTGTAGTTGGAATAAGATTAATTCTAAGTTTTTTATTCTTATTGGGATATGGTACATTTGAAGCTAATGTCATCCAATTTGGTAATGATCAACTTCAGTTTGCACCATCTCAAGAGTTAAGTAGTTTTGTTTATTGTGCTCTATATATATGCTATTTTTAGATTCATTTTGTTAATAGCATCAATTATAGCAGCTACTGTTTATAAATACACATTATTTTACTTTTGTTTTTATTTTTGGTTTTGGTGTACTTGTTGTCATGATTGCAGTTTTGTGTTTTTGTTGTTTTAACATCACTTAGTAATTGAGTCAGCTCAATACAACAATCCTGTCAAGCTAATCTGAATAGTAATAAGGTATGCTTGGACTCACAAGCAACCAGAGAGATCTATAGTGCTTTTGCATATGAAGAGTATTCTCCCTCAAAAATTGACCTGTGTAAAGAGAGATATGGAGGACCATTTACTACTGTACAAGTAGAGGATATCAAAAGCTTTTTCTACGAAGTTAGTATAGTTTTAAGGACTGTTGGATATGGACCCATTGACACTAAATCAAAAATCTCTGATCAATATTTAGTACTTATGCAAGAAATGGTCCAAATAGTTTCATAGAAAATCTGCTACTGACATATCATCTAACAGTTTCATATATTTTCATTGTATTTGCTGCTCCTTTCCATCAATTTATAATTGTTCCTTCCTTCTCTAACTACATTCCAAGAATGTTGAAACGTATATGGATTGGACTAGTGCCACTATTAATAGAGTCAATAATGACTGCTCTTATTAGCTATTTCATGACCATGCAGAGATATCGAGAATTGCTTCAATTATTAATGATTTGTGTTTGACCATTAACAACAACATAACCATTGAAAATGAACTGCAATCAGAATGTAATCACATTATCTTTCTAATCTCATTATCTTTCTATATCGTGACTGTTCCTCAGGTTTTAGCTGGCATTAGTATTTTTTGTTTGATTCAATTCATTAGTATTAAGTTTATTCCTAGCTCAAGGTCCTCATACTATGCAAGGTTTGGTAATCAGTATATGGTACATGAGCAATTGTATTTATTGTGTACACTTCACTATGGCAAATTCAACATTATTATGCTGTCAAAACTAGTGTTGTTTTCATTTCAGTTATTACTTACACTATTGCTGCATATAAATATAAAATAAATACAGACAACATAATGAACCAATCTGAAGTTAATGAGAGATTGATCATTACTGAGTTACTATTGCAGTGTTCTGTGTATTACAAGTAGGTGCTCAAGTAAGCTTAATAACTTAATTATGAAGTCACTTTGAAAGCATTTTAATGCATATCTGCAAACAATTGATTCAAGTTTTTAATTTTTTTAATAGGATTTTAGTCAATATATAGAAACTAAGTAACTTTAATTAGAAGCATTACTTGTTGTTATTATGTAAGTGTGTGTAAATAACATTACTACATTACATAATCCAACAAGTATTACTTTCTGCATAATATTCATATGTCTGGCAGTCTGTGTATTATGGTTATACTACAAGACCATTGACGATCTGAAAACAGCGGCCGAAGTTTCCACTACCAAGTCACGTCACCAGTACTACATCCTAAAAATGTATGAGGTACTTCAGTGTGGTGATGTGGACAAGCTTATCAAGAAGAGAAAGTCACCAGAAGATTTTATCATTGTAATCATTTATGATAAAGTTCCTTACAACACTTAAACAATGATGAACTTTCCACCAATATATCACATTCAGTGATTTCGCGAAATAACTGGAGCCTCATTACAGTGATTTTATGAACTTGCTAGAGTTTTTAGTCAATTTATAAGCCCCTAAAGGAAAAGTGATTTCACAAATTCCCTGAAAGTTTCAGGAATTTCGCAAAATCCCTATATGCACAATCTCACTGCAACATATATATAATATAATATAAACTTACTACTAACATAAAACATCCTTTAAGTTGTACTTATAGTGGATTGGCTATGTCATTAAGACATAATGAAAAAAGTGAAATCACAGCAAAACTGATGAAGTAAGTTTGGCATAATGTTTGTATTAAGTCTCCTCTTCATCCCTTAAATCGAGAAATATTCTGAAATAAAAAGTCCATTATTGAATACAGTACCAGACTAGATATTGGCTTTTTGGGATCAATAAGAATTATTTGATGTACATTATCTATATCTAACCAATCAGATTGCTTGGAATCCATGATAAAACATCTAGTCAGTTTTAGAATGAGACTTGCTATTAGAAAAAGTATATCTCAATATATGCAACATAATGTACTGTACTTGTGTTTATCTTACATGTGTTGTGTAGTAATTAATGTGATAAATCAGAAAATGTGATGATGTACTTGTATACAGGAGATATCCTGTTGATATAAATTTAGACTACACTCTTTGGCTCTTGTTGAAAGAAGTAACTGGTCTAAGTTAAAGAGAAACTAACTGAATTAGATTTTATTATATACTTTGTATTCAAACAGGTCTTTAAGAAATAAGTAATACTTATATTAGAGAAAGAAATCTGTGGTGATATGGATAAATGGAAGCTTAACTAAGGATTCAGATGGTTAAGTACAAGGAAGTAATACCAATATAGTTTCATAATACATTATAGTAGATAAATAATTAATGAGTGTACTTTGACAGTTATGACATCAATGCTTTTATTTTTCTTTCTAGTGTACCTTTCTAGTGTTACTAGCCAACTAGGGAAGTGCTGGTGACTCTAGTAATTAATATAGTTAATAATTTTATAATTCAGATCATGAATGAATGAGAATGTAATTATTGCAAAACTACTGATATTATTAAAAATTGACAATAGCTGAATGAACTCTCTAAATGGACTCTGCTCAAACCTGGAACTGATCCATTGCAATGACTATATAGGAACAAAGTATGAGTCCATAGATAATGTATGACATATTAGCATAAATAGTTACAGTAAACAGTCAATTGTTGCTGTACTGAATGCCTGCACTTTTTTCAAGAAACTGCTACTTTTTGAAGAATTTCAAGTTATAGGAAGCTTTGTAGTGCTCTAAAAAATATTTCTAATTTTCCTAAAAAGAATTGCAAAAGCTATGCTCGTATAGTCTTAGTGTAGTTAAACAAACAAAGAAAAAAAAAGAAAATGACTCTTTACCAAATTCCAAATTCTCCAGTTCAAAAATACTTGTTGTTATTCTAACTGTGTAACCTTAAGTCACTTTTAACAGGTATTTTAGAGCATTCTAGTGTAATATATTGAAAATGACAGTTACTCCTTTCACATTGTTCATAGTTATATATATCTAGAATTACTCTCCTTAATAGTAGGTGCATAAGTTGTTTTTACAGTTTTCACTCTATTCTTTTTTTGTAAAACTAACACTACACATGTACTGCTGTAAATCTAATGAAGTGTTGACATGACATGTTTCACAACAATTAACTAGAAATAAAATACCAGGACTGTTGACAATAAGGGCATTTTAAAAAGAGTTTTACTGTACTAAATAATGCAAGAATTAACTACTTAAGTATTGATATTGTAGTTGTTTTTGTTATTCTGCAATATCTGGTATTGTTATTACAAATAAATTGAAAGTAAAAGTAGACATAATTTTATAAATTCAAGTTGGTCTTTCAGATTTTCCAAAATGATTCGTTGCTATACAGTTGGGAATAACTTAAATGAAATGTACCAATGTCATGATTATTAGTGGTCCACCACCATATTCTATTGACCCAGCCCAACATAAGACATTGTAACTAGTATCTCACTCTTAATAGATTTTTGCTGAGGTAAACACATCAATAATATTTAACAATAGGTTGAAGACTTGTACAGCAGTAACCAGTCCTGAACTGAGGAATAGCTATTGTGCTAGAAAGCCATAGAGGAAAGTGTCTGAGGATAATGAGGACAACAACTATTGCAAGAGATTAAAACAAAAAAAACATGGTAACTTTGGTGTTTTAAGCCTACTGCAACTGCAATGCAATGGACCAAGGCAATGATATTATAAAGACAGTGATTTCACAACATTGTAGAAATTATTATTATTTTAAACAACAATTTTGTAGCTCACATTGATGGATTACTATGGAATCTATAATTCATGTGAATTACTCTCTATATAATTTATTGGTATACTATTGTAAACCAACAAATTATAGAATAAGTAATTCCCATGACTTTTGCATTCCATAATGCTCCAGACATGCAAACTACAAATCAGATGTCAAAATATCATGCTAATTTTTCATATTGAAGTCATATTATTTGTAGTTATATATCATTATTTGTAGAACTATGGAAAAATCATTACAGTAGCAAAGTGGATATAGACACCAAAAAAGAATAGCACACAATGGATGTCAATACAGTTTGTTGATATAAAATTATGTTTTAACATAGTAGAAATTTTGTGAAATCTTTACTCCAAGAAACTGTGATTTAGTTGGAGTTAGTAAATCTAATAGAACTGGAACTCTATGTTTTGTCATATATAGGTAATTTTGGGATATGGATTAACTCAGTGTAAAACAATGTATAGGACTATCTTATTCCATAATTTAACTAACTATTGGGAGTTATTTCAATCACATATGATATTTTATCATTATGCATTACTTATAGCATTAATTAGATGCACAACACAATGATATATCATTACATACATATTTTTATTAGAAATAACTCCAAATAACTGTTAGACCAATTGTTTGTGGCAAGGTCAATTTAAAAATCTCTATTGGTTAAGCCAGACTATCATTATATTGAAAGAGTAACTTTCTTTCTATGTTTTATAACATACTACAAGTATGGCTTTTTGTTATTTATGAATAAAAATAATATATATTAAAAAAGCAAAACATACATACACAAATACTCACAAAGGTACACACACACACATACACACAAATGAAACTTATTAATAATATACACACTCAAAAATTGTTCAGTCAATCACTGCAGTGTCCTAGGACAGGCTCTCTAAACTCTGAGCATGAACCATAAAATGAGCCACTGACATCTGTAAATAGTAATTGTCTCTTAGTTGTTTTACGAGTAAATGATGATGACACTTTCATGTACCACAGACGAAATTTCGCATATTTCCACTCAAACCATCTTTTTACAATATTAATCTTTCTGAAAACCCAGAGTACATGATATATAATGACCATCACTAATGTAACAAATGTCAGAAACACAGAAGAAAAACAGATTATTTTTGTCATAAATGTATCCTTCTGAAAAAGATAGTAACCAATTAAGTAAATAAGTGTTATATTCATTACCAAACCACTATCAAGAAGATTAATTAATTTGCTTCTAAATGGTTTGATATATGTTTGAATGACAAGGAAAATTACCAACATTAGATTTGTTGCAAAAAAGAGAGAATAAACATCAGTAGTTCTATATTTGGCATATATTCCATACAAAGCACATAGTAACAGAAGACGTAATGTAAACCAATATTGTTTACCTTCTTTATAAGGGGCATGGATAGCTTCTAGAATAGGTCGTAAGTACTTGCTGGCACATGCTAGTGGTCTAAGTGGTTTAGCAAAGAGAAGTAGAAGTACATATGGTAACAGTAGACCAATAACTACTATCAGAGTTACTATCATTAGTATACGATGGGAGTATCCTCCATACTTGACAGTACCATCTAAATACCAAACATAATGTACATCATTGGATGTGTAAACTTCAGCATATGTCATTACATTGACCAATTGAAGGAGTAGTTTAGAGAAAGAAATGTGTACAACAGTAACCAGTACTTGAACTGAGGAATGAGCTATTCTATTGGAAAGCTTTGGTGAAAAATGACTGAGAATAATCAAGACAATGACTATTGTCAGAAGATAAAGAGGAAACACAAAACCAAGGCTAACTTTCCATAACTCTGTCATTCCATTGTAAAAACATGTAGGAAGACCTGTCTCAAAATTTAAAACATGGATAATAAATATAGCAAATCCTGACAATTGATCAATTGAAGATTTAAAATAATGATATCTTAACATGTCAAGCAAACCACAATTAGCAGCCTGAGCATAGAATATAATTCCATTGAGTGTACCAGTTGTTAATGTAAGTTTAAGAGCATATAACAAGTAAATAAGAATTGGGCCACTAATTAAAACAAAAATTACCGATGTTATCCAAGCATTACTACAATGCTGACATTCTGTAGAGCCAAATACCACACTTAATCCTTCACTACATCTACCACATAATGTTCCTTCACGTTGATATAAACACAATGGTGGATGATAGTCAGTGATACCATCTGAAAGTTTAAAACTTTGTCTAGTTGTAACATTACCACTGTAGAAGTAAGGTAGTATGTGATTGCTATCACAATATCCAATTGGACAAGTTAAAGATACACCAAACTGTGTCTCCGTTTTGTTCTCATATTCTATTGTTCCTGCCCAAGAGATAAATGTGTAAAGTCTTGTTATTGTCTGACTACTTACATTACCAATAATTGGGACTGTAAGGTGATTATGTTTTCTCAAGTTATCAAATGAAGATGAAAGTTCACAGATTCCTTTTATCTTATTCAAATCAAATCCCAATGGACATGGATGTATTTTGACACTTTTCGTTAGAATTGTTTGTTGATTGTGAAGAGAGAATACAATTATTCCATCTGTAATATTGAATTGATCATTTCCATGAACAGTCATACTAATGGTTGTGCAATTTTTGCCTTCTTGTATCAGTTGTTCTTGATCATAAAAAGACAACCAGAGTTTTGTTGTTTTAGGAATATTAGGTTGTGAATAATTTCTAACAATATCAATTGCTATGGTAGAATAAACATTTCTATCAAGAGCATCATTAGCTGAAATACAGTAATAAATTTCCTGTCCTGGATATATTTGTAAAGGTGGTTGCATATCAACACCTTCTGTAAGAATTTCTGGAATAGTTGAAATTGGAAGCAAAGAAGAATTCGATTTCGTTTTGGTAAAATTGAAGTGTTGATTATAATATTTCATTACATCTTGAGGAGATTTAAGAAAGTCTGAGTTGTTAATATAACATGAGAATAGAGGCTCCGCATATATTGACATTCCAGCTCTTTTTGCTTCATTGTCTGAGAACGTTACTTGTTGAACATTTGAGTCAATATGTATGGCGCACTTTCCATCGCCTCTAGCATGTATAGCTCCTCCTAATAACTCAGCCCAATTATTAGTAAACGTGGCTATAACTTCGCTCATAAAATGTAGTTGACAGTTGCCTACGAGAAGAATTGCAGGTCCATTTGTGGCATAATTATTATTAAAAGTTAAATTACCAGATAGATAGACATTTGAACCTTTAGAACTTATAACTGATCCATAATTGTTACTGAAGTTAGATGTCCCAGTGATCTCAACCTTAGCAATTTTGTGGAAATAAAAAATACCTGCTGATGATACAATTGGAATTCCAATATCTTGAGAATTCTTTGTAGCAGTAGTACTGTCCAATGTAATAGAGACATTGCCTGTATTGTCAGCAAACTGATAGACTGTGGCATATAAACAAGCTCCAGTATTTGCAACAAAATTTTCTAAAAATGTACATCTTCTAAAACGAATATCAAGATGAACATCTCCAGGATTGACAATACCAATGTAGACAGCTCCATAGTCCAGTCCGTTTATTGGCCAGTTGTCAAGGCCTCGGTGTTTAAAAAAAGATGTGTTATAAAAATGAAGCTGTGATTTATGCAGTCTTTCTTTTTTAGACTCAGGTAATGATTGCCAACAAAACACAAGAGCTGCTCCATGATAGGGGTAATAGTTCATGTTATTACTAAATTTTGTATTGGTAATAGCTGTGTTAGTAACAGCAGAAGTTTGATAATGCAAAATAAACATACCACCTGCAAAACTACCAGTATTATGAACAAAATGTGACTCAGTTATATGAACTGATACCTGACCACGTTGTGTGTAAAGCATTGTTAATCCAGCTGCATTGACAATAGATTTGGAACCACCAGTAGATGATGGATGTTTGTTGTAGTAGGTATCAGCAATGCAAGAATAAGTGTTGTAATCATAGTTATAAGAGAAAGAAACATCATTAATATGTACATCAGAGACCTGTTCAATACTGTGCTCTTCTTGAAAAGTATTGTTAATATCCATGTAATGAAGAAGAAAGCCACTTCCAATACTCTGGTTGTTATTTTGGTGAACTTCAATACTATAGGTTGAATTAGACATATTAACTCTACTGATACTAGAGTTATATAAATTTGCACCAATCATAGCAAACCCATATGAGTAGTAGATATTAACTTGAGTTATATTGACCTGACAATGAACAAAGACTAAGACAGCAGCATGAGATGTAGTGTAATGTAGAGATGAAGTATTGAGGTAGTCAGTGATTGCGTTATCTTGTATAGTAGTGAGATATGTACCACAATTGTTAATCATCAAATGTTTAAGAGTCACTTGAGAGTTGAAGAAAACTAGACCTCGTCTTGGGCGTCGAAATGTCTGCAGTGTGTCATTATGAATACATGTTATATTTGCCATTTCTGTTGAAGAATCACTGCGTATTTCAATTATGCTTCTTTGCTGAGTTGCCACTTGACAGAATTCACCAGGTGAAATATTGAAGTTGACGGAACTGTTTAACAAGAACACAATGTGTTGAGAGGACCATGTTGTGTTACACAGGTACTTCTCTAAATCAGAGGATGAATTAACTGGAAATATATGATTACTATTTCCACTACATGACATTAAGAAAGAAAAGAGAATTGGCAAAATATAAAAGAATATTTGTAACATGACAATGTAGCTTTAAGCTTCGATCGTTTCTAGAGATTGTCTGTTTACTATCTACTCTATATATACTCGTTAGTGCTTTTTAATAAATGATTATGAAAATAAGCAATTAACCCAGTTCTTTCAGAACAATGAAAAGCTGAAAGATAACAATAGTAAGATATTTAAAAACAAGTCATAAAATGTTTGTGAAAATTCTACATTTTAGGTAAATTGTCATTAGGAAAACATTGTTGACTAAATAGAGTTAAGAATAAAAATGAGTTATGTTAATTTTCAAATTATTTACTGGATGGACAAGTAGTCTTTGTAGTTGAGATCTCACTTGTCCACAACAATATGTATACCTGCATCTTCAGATTAGTAAATGGCATTCGGAAATTTCATTGATATAGCACTTGTGCATAGAGAAAATTGGTTGTAATGTTGATAAATATATAAAATTGTTATGATTTCTATTGTCATTATAAAAATGAAACCTGTAAAACTCTAAACACTATTGTCTACTAAAAATACTATGAAGGAAAACATATATTTACTATAACTCCCTTGACATCAACAAAACTAGTTACAAATATATATAATAAAATAAACAAGTAAATAATCTAAGAGCTAATAATTCTAATATTTAGTGCTTTGCCTCTTGTTGCCTTAAGAAAGAGAATTATGAAATGACTCTATAATTTGACTTGAACCATACAAAGAAACACTGCATTTGAGAACATTATTGTTCATCAACAACTGGCCTTTTATCTATATATAGTAAATGAATTAAAGAATGCTTGTATTAAGGGGACCTTTTTCTTTTAACCCAGAGAAAATGGTAGAAAAAACAAAAAAGACAAAATTGTAATGCTGACTGATATAAATATTATTTCAAATATTGCATCTTGACGATTATTAAGAAAAAAAACATCTTGTGGTATACATAAAAATCATGTTAAACATCATTGAGTAATCAAGTATACTCACTAGTCTGTTCTTAATAGTTTAAGTACAAAACTTGTAAAAGTAAGAATAATGTCATTATTAGTGTTGCTATCACATATGTTATAAAATGATTTATTGCTTTGTAGTATGTATAAACAATACATGTATTCACTAGCAAAAGAAATCGAGCTAAAAACCAGTACTCCTTTTCTTCTTGTAGATGTCAGGCATATTTATTTTCTTTTGTACACTGTATTGGTCCAGGAAAGTTGAGTAAAGAACCAAATGTAGTAAGATAGGGATAAAAATTATAGTAATGTGATGATTCTTTAAACGAGCAGTGAACCAACACCATATTTTATTACCAATACCAATACCAAATTTCAATACCAAACTTTGTAAGCTATGTTTGCACTGTAGGTGTCAGCTGATGTGAAGACATTAATAATATCTAGTACTAATTTTGAAAAGGAGACATATATGATAGCAATAAGTACTTGGATGGATGAATGAGTTATTCTAGTGGAATGCCTGACACAATAATTACTAAGTAAAATGAGGATAGCAAAAATTGTCAAGTGATAGAGTGGAAATAGTAAACTAAGACAAGTTTTCTATAACTCTGTCATCCTATTGTAAAAGCACAGAGGAAAACCAAGTCCTTCATTCATTAATAATATGATGAAAAGTTAATTTGGAGATCTTTGCTAAATTATTTCCTGTAAATAACTACAACAAATCTATTTCTCCACAATTTGCAATAGCCTGTGTACAGAAAATATTTCCATTAAGTATATCATTTGTTAATGTGAGTTTGAGAGCATAAAACAGCAAATGATGAGGGGATAAGATGCTGCATAAATGAAAAAGTCCACAACCACCAATTACTTACATTGCTTACATTATGTAGAACCAAATACTACACTTTATCCATCACAACTACAACATAGTATATCTCTACATTAATATAAACACACAGGACTACTAATATCTGAACAATTGTCATTACTATCTGTTAACATTATTTTATTCCTGTTCTACAAAAATAATTACACATGCTTTCACAGATTAGAATTTCAATATAGCTTTTAGTATGTAAAAATTAATTACTATTTATTACTTTAATTATTGAAACTGAAACTAAATTTGAATAAATAAGTTAAGTTTTAAGCATAAGCGGAAATTATATCCGAATTCAATTGTCCATGTTTCCTTACTGACTCTCAAGCAAAATAAATGCTAATAAATAGCAAATGATATACTATCATCGTACCCAGGCGTTCGAGAAAGAAAAAAAGCGCCTGGTAACTAGTGTTTGCGCATGCGTATAATTTCCATTGGAAAATAAGGAATCCTCCGTCAAACATAACGCCTTTTACTGCAATGTCAAATTGTGATGGGTACTTGTACAAATGATAGAAACTTTTCTGCTGCTCTACTCTAAGCTCTAAAGCAGCTAGGAAGGCCAAATGTAACTCTTAAAAAAGAGCAACTCTTGTTCGTTGAAGCTATATATAACGGAAAAGATGTCTTCGTGTGGTTTTGCATCCCAACAGCAATGAACAAGTTTGATTCTCTTTTTGTTTCCACTAAGTCTCTGTATAACCGACAAACTCGACTAACCATGCTTAAACTGTTGTAGTGAAATTAAGTGAATGAAACGTCATCAATGTAAACCCAGCCCATATATTTGTCATTTAATTTAAAATAATATTTTAAATTAAATTTAAATTATTTTTAATTTTTAAAAAAAAATTATTGTAATTATGATGTCACTATATTGTATAAATTGCAATAATTACGCGCATGCGCAAGCAGTAGTTTGGTGACGAGGCTAATAATATACATAATTGGATATGGTATGTTGACCTACTCAGCAATTTTATATTAGCAATTTGATGTTGTCATCAGTACTCCTTGAGTATGCTAATATAAGTAGGTACGTTATTACTAAACAAGTTATCAATATAAAGGTCAACAACAGTAAAACATGTATAAAACAACCAAATTGGATTTTATTATACAATTAACAAATAACAATATTAATAATTACAATAGCAAAAATAATATATAAGCAACCAGAGTGCAACATATTGGTGATTGAATATTAAAAATATTTGGTTTACTTTAGTTTGAGGCCGATATTGGTTATTGCATGAGTTATAAAAGGAATCATTAGCATCTTGTAATAGTAAACAATGAGATCTTTGGTTACTATGGTAGCAATAGTTATGATTGACATGTTACAAATATTCATTTTTTTGTCTGATCTGAATGTCATTGATTTTTCTTTCTATTGTCTTTAGTTGTCCTGTAATTAACAGCAAATGATAGACCAGTGCAGCAAATATGGTCATGAAGAACAGGAAAATAGCTATAAATTGTTATTTCTAAATACTGCATTGTGAAGTATATGTAGACAAGATTGAAGAGGATACAACAGTCCAACAGGTTAATAAAATTACTTTTATAAGGTCAAAATATAGCTTGACCAAATATGAAGAAGACCAATATAAAGACAATGCCAATGTAAATGGTATGTTGATAAGGTTCAATACTGTACAGTAGGTACATCATAATAAGAAGTAAGAGACATGCTATAAACCTATACTGTTTATCATTCTTATATGGAGCATGGATAGCTTCAATTATTGGTCTTGTGCATTCATTGGCACATGTCCAATGTCTGAGAAGTTTAGTAAAGAGGAGAAGGAGAACATAGGGTAAGAGGAGAGAGAAGACAACCAATGATGTGATTGTCATGAGAGTAATATGTCCTTTACTGTCCATACATCTAATAGTCATCCAAACGAGAGGTGTACAACAGTAACTTATACTTGAACAGAGGAGTCAGCTATTATAGATTTAGGAAAAAAATAAAATTTTGAGTTTATTCTAGCTCAAGGTCCTCGTACTATGCAAGGATTGGTAATTGGAATATGGTACATAAACAATGGTATTTATTGTGTACACCTTATGGAGTCACTTTGAAAGTATTATAACGCATATCTGTAGATGTTCATTTAAGAGACAGTGTTTTCAATATTCATTTTATTTCACCAAACAAAAAATAAAAAATGTATTAACTCCAAATGTTTCAATAGTCAGAGCGACCATCTTCGTCAATGGCTTAAATAATAAAAGTAAAAGTAAAAAAGCTTCTATTTATACTACACGCTAAGGTACAAAGTTCAACAATACAATAAACAATCTTCATTCCTCTTGATTGATATTTCTTTGTCCACTGATCAATCCATATATCCATCCATCTATCTATTATCTATATGTCTATTATTATACATTGTATTATAGACTTTCCATTATATGATCATTAACAATTGGAATCATCATTTACCTATCTCCAACTACCAGGCTACATTCAGTGCAGAAAATATTTCCAGCATGGTAGTCTTCAATTAAATGAACATAAAGATGTTGAGTGAACACATCCTCTCGATCCTCCATTAGATCGTTTATTTTTGATACCTTCAGCCATAATCTACTCATTTGGTGGGTGGGGTCACTTGTATTGCTTAAGTAATCAGTAATAATTATTATTGAGAAATTCAGCTGGTATTATTGTTTGCTGGTCCTATCCAGTATCCAGGTTCTCATTATACTAAGCAAGCTATTGGACAATATCTACCACCTATCAGTATGAAGGAATTAACACAAGATTCATGTCAGTCTTACCAGGAGACAGAGGGTCTTTATGTAAAGTGTAGTTTCAAATCAAAATGTATGGTATGTTCTGTGTTATAAAGTACATTATAATAGAATAAAGAAGTTATTGAGAACTCAGGAATTGTGTTTTATATGTGAATATGATAAGTTACTCTTGGAAACCCAACCTCCTAGATTAAGGTCTGATAATATATTGCTGATACTCTTAAATTAATGCTCCTCCCACTCAAAACTAATTGGCTTTAATTAAGTGTTTAGAATTTTTAAAATTTATAAAATAACCCAACAATTAGACTTTTGTGCACCATATACTCTCCATAGACCAATCTTGCACCATCATTTAATATATTAATTACTGGTTACATTTTCTCTTGGTTTCTATTATATTTATAGGCTAATGTACATGGATTTACAGGTAGACAACTTGATGTGGCAGATTACTGTAGAGACTACATCCTAAAACTTTACAATTACCCTTTATTATAAAGGTCAGTTAAATGTCTTTCATATCATTAAATGTTAAAGAAGTTGCTTTAACATTATTATCAATGTGTGATCTGATCTTTATTGTTTATTTAGATATTCCTGGAGAGATTGCATACATAATTTGTATAATACGTGACGTTTTGAAGAAACAAGAGATCTCAAGTTGGACAACATGAGGACATGTTATGACAGATTATTATGTCATCAGCTTTGATGGCCTTGTTTCATGAAAACCTTTCTCAATGGAGGGACAGACAGAGTCCATATTAATGCTTACAACTTGTAGAGGTATTATTGTCATGTGTCTTAAAACTATATTATTGACAGAGATGTTTACATAATAGTTACCTCCTTGTCTCACCCTTGTCTGTTTTTACAATGGTGGTTATATTTTATTCTAGATTTTTTAAGCTTCAAAATTTAATTTTAAACTAAAAATTTTCTTGTTACTACTTTACTAAGACTTGTAATAAAATTATATCATACTAAACTGTATTATCAACATTTTCATCTTTCTCTTTTAGTCAATTAAGATGTGTTCCTGTTATATTTTCATTAATTTAATGGTCTAACTGGTTAACTCTAAAAAATTGTCCACTTCCTTGTTGACACCATGTTTAATCTTTGCTGTCTGGAGAGGAAGCCAGATATGTCTCCTGATTTTAAGAGATTTCAAAATTACAGGTACACATATACAGTTGTTATACATATTTCTAATAAGAAAACATGTTATACAGTTGTTATACATGTTTTCTTATTAGTTAATTGTTACAGAAAGCAATGTCTATTATGATACATTTTCTTTCAGTAGTGGATGAATCCTCAAAAGATGATAGAATTATAAAGTATGACTTGCTCCTCCTCAGTTTTATGACATAGCTCTCATGACAAGGTACATTTTCACTAAATAACTAATATGTATATATACATATATATATATAATTCCTAGTATTATACTAACTTTGTTAATAACATCAGAGAATAATATTTATTTAAATACTTTGACTGTAGAAGTATTTAAAATACCATTTCTAATATGCTACACCTGATTGTACTTACATCATGATAATAATATTGTCATCTAATTTACATCCTCTACCTATGATATACTCCTATGCCTTATACCAATCTTATATGTAAAGACAGAACAGTAATGGTGAGCTTAAAACATTGATAGGATATAGTACAATTCTTAAGTTCACAGTTCATGTATAACACATGTTTAAGTGTGCTATATACTTAGTTAAATTGATGGCTACTGAAGTGACTATCAGTTGAGTAGGAAGTCCATACTTTGTTGCATGTAGTTAATATTGAGGGTTAAGTGATCAGTATGATAATATAATTAAAGTGTATGGACTTCTTACTTGACAAATATCAGATGTCTACTTTAAATATTTGATGTATTTTCAATTAGGCTATTGGACAAGATGATGATATTTATCTATCCTGGTGATGAAGTGTTTCCATAAACTAATGACAATCCAGTTACTGAAAGCATATTGCAAATTTAACACTAATGACATCTCTTTAATATAACTTAATGATACATTAAAATCATACTTGTAGGTGGTAGCTAGTGATCATGACTCATGTATATGACAGCAAATTTGGTCTGATGTATTCTGATTGGTCAGTATGTCAGTTCCCATTAACAACTCGAGGAATAAGTAATAATTTTTATATTTAGAAGAATTACTTAATTGTTAATTAGATCAATTAAAAATCAATTAATTTTTGTCACGCGTGGTTGAAGGTGTGAAAATATTTCCCGCCAAATTTGTCATGAGTTTGTACCTTGTGTTTGTCAAAATGAAGTGTGACAGAGATGTCTTTGAAAGTATATAATGACTCCATTTTGCAAGCTTATATTAGTACACAGACCCCCGTGGGTCTTCGTCGCTACGACTCGTCTCTTCGTTGGATCGCCCCTCTTCACGACTCGTCTCCTCGTTCGTCGCTTCTCGCTCCTCTTCGCTGGATCATTTTTTCATTCAGTTATGTTCACTTTTTTATTTATTTATTTATTTATTTATTTATTATTTTTTTGTAATTTTTGTTTAAATCAGTCAGTTCGCTAATTAATTATTTCTCTTCGTTTCTACAGGACTCTATATTTCGAAGCTCTTACTATGAGTTCTCTGGTGTCTTGAGTGTTCTCTGATTTCTTGACTGTTCTCTGATGTCTTGACTGTTTTTTCTGACGTTCTCTGATGTCTTGACTGTTCTCTGACGTTCTCGATGTCTTGACTGTTCTCTGACGTTCTCAGATGTCTTGGCTGTTCTCTGATGTTCTCTGGTGTCTTGACTGTTCTCTGATGTTCTCTAGATGTAAAAGATGAGTCTCTCTCCTGCATGGTCTCTTCTGTCTTCTTCCTTCAAGCCTTCTTTCCTCTTATTTTATTTTTTATTTTTTTTTATTTTGGGCTATTCAGCCCATACACATACACACACTCATACAAATCCTATTAATCATCTTCCCCCTGCCGCCTGGCGGCCTAAAATTTTTTTTTAAAAATATCCAAGGCCGCCAGGTGGCGGGGGGAAGCTCTGATCTTCTAGGGTGCGTGTGTGTGTGCTGTGTGTGTGTGTGTTGACTGGTCCCTTTTCACTTCCTCTGTCTCTCTTCACTCTCTATTCATTCATTGTTACTATCAGTTCTTAACTACTCTCTTTTTTTCCCTGCAGGAGCAGCACTGGTGATAAAGGTGAGCTATCTCTCCATCCATCCATCCACTTCTCATCCATTCTTTAGTAGTCCAGTTGTTATTCTTCTCTTTCTCCCTCTATGTTCTCAACTTGTGGACTGACTGGACTCTTGGGAACTCTCTTACAATTACTGGATTGGAGACCTTCACTGGACTTCTTTGGGACTCATCAACTACAGAGACTGTCTTTTTTTCTTTTCAGTTTTTTTTCTTATAATTTTTTGTTTTGTATTTTTTTATTCTTGATATTAATTGTCTTTGAAACATTTTCACTGAAATTTCTTAAAAGTCATTTTTTTCATAAATATTATTGTTTAACTTTTTAACTTTGAAAAAAAATAATTTTTTTATTGCTTAATTTCTTTTGAAACTGTACATGTAATATTTCTTCTTTTTAACAAGCAACTACAATCAGTTTATTATATTCTAATCATACTGAATTCTTATAAATTTTTTAAGCTACAGTATCGTTTTTATTACTATTTTTTTATAATCAAATTCAACCTATCTGTTGTTGGAAAGTATACGGAGCTAAATACTTTCTTAGCATTTCATTTCTATACAAAATTTTAGAATGTTTTTGTATACTTCCGTATACTCTATTGATTATCAGATAAAGAAAAAGCACTCAAGGCTCAGCAACTGGCTTACAAAGACCAGGTAAGTATATTATGTGATTATCAATTAACCTACAAGTTACCATATCAATTTGATGATGTCTATACTCCTTGTTTATAAGAGAGTATTAACTTACTATTCTCTATTATTTGACTGTATATTGAATACTTAAAAACTGGTCTTATTACTTTTACTCACAACAACATATACTGATACATGACATAGTTGTCAGATTATGTTCTAAAAGCTTTGTTATAGAGTCAATTTAGAAGAAGCAATATCAGAAATATTTAAAGTAGACAAAAATATTACTATTATGTATAATGTTGCTATGTGTGTTACTATAAAGTAGATGTACTTGTTATTTGTAATAGTAAGAATTTCTTCTTATTGCTAGACAGCCAATACTGAGAGTAAAAATATTGAAAAATATATCACTGTAGTGGAAGAAGAGAGTATTTAAGGAGAAAAATGCCTAGCTCTATTAAAAGAGGTATTACTCACCAAAACAAATTATTAACATATTTGATCTGTTATAAGTATGACTAATAATAATTATTAATATAACTTGTATTGTATACGAATTTTTATTTGTTATGACATAATTTAGTTTTGGTCTCATTTAGTCTTGAGATACTCTTGTATACCACAATGCAGTCATTTTAACCATAAAGAAGGTGGAGCTGATATTTATTATAATGTAAATATCAATTAATGCATGCACAAATCAGGAGCAGTACATGTACATATACTATTATACCTGTAGCCTGAATATATGGAGGTTATTTAGGAAACATATCAATTACGTATGGGAAAGTCACATTGGTATAGTAAATGACAAAAGAGTTAATATTAACATATCTGTGCTATTAATGAGGGAAAAGCTGGCAATACAGAGAAAACCATGTTTAAGAGTTGCTATATTCCATGTATAACATTCTAATTGTTGCCCATTCAAAGTGTGATGAGTATTAATGGCACATCTATGTTTTATGTATTATGAACATTTGATCGATTAGTAGCACTCTTTTCATTAATGAATGCATGCCATTCTGATCTAACATCAATAACTCTAAATTGAGAGTGAGAGAGAGGGGGAGAAAGAAGACAAACAATAGAAAGAATGTCAATAAAATAATACAATTTTAGTAGACATTTTATCTTACTCAATTCTACTAGTGTAATTACTTGTCTAATGTTTCTTTGTCCACTGATCAATCCATATATCCATCCATCTATCTATTATCTATATGTCTATTAGTATACATTGTATTATAGACTTTTCATTATATGATCATTAACAACTGGAATCATCTCTTATCTATCTCCAACTACCAGGCTACATTCAGGGCAGACCATATTTCTAGCATGGTAGTCCTCAATTAAATGAGCATAAAGATGTTGAGGACATCCTCTCGATCCTCCACTACATCGTTTTTTTGATAATCTTTTTCCTTCAGCCATAATCTACTCATTTGGTAGGTGGGGTCACTTGTATTGCTTAAGTAATCAGTAATCATTATTTTTGAGCAATTCAGCTGTTAATATTTTGTTTCCTGGTCCTATCCAGTATCTAGGTTCTCGTTATACTAAACAATCTATTAGACAATATCTACCAACTATCTGTATGAAGGAAGCTTCGGGCAGTCTTACTGAGAGATAGAGGCTTTTTATCTAAAGTGTAGTTCCAAATCAAAATGTATGGTATGTTCTGTATTATAAAGTACATTATAATAGAATAAAGAAGTTATTGAGAACTCAGGAATTATGTTTTATATGTGAATATGATAAGTTACTCTTAGAAACTCAACCTCCTAGATTAAGGTCTGATGATATATTGACTGTAGAAGTATTTAAAATACCATGTCTAATATAGCTACACGTGAATTATACTTACATCATGATAATAATATTGTCATCTAGATTACATCCTCTAGCTATGATATACTCCTATGTCTTATACCAATCTTATGAAAAAGTAATGGTAAGCTTCAAATATTGATATGATATAGTACAATTATTAAGTTCACAGTTCATGTATAACGCATTTTTAAGTCTGATATGAACTTAGTTAAATTAGCAGATGTCTTCTTTCAATATTTGATGTATTTTCAATTAGGCTATTGGACAAGACGATCTCTATCCTCCTGGTGATGAAGCTTTCCATAAACTAATGACAATCCAATTACCGAAAGCATATTGCAAATTTAACACTAATCACATCTCTTTAATATAACTTAATGATACATTAAAATCATATTTGTAGGTGGTAGCAAGTGATCATGACTCATGAGTATGACAGGAAATTTGGTCTGATGTATTCTGATTGGTTAGTATGTCAGTTTCCATTAACAACTCGAGGAATAAGTAATAATTTACATATTTAGAAGAATTAATTAATTGTTAATCAGATCAATTAAAATCAATGAATGTTGGTCACGCGTGGTTGAAGGTGTGAAAATATTTCCCGCCAAATTTGTCATGAGTTTGTGCCTTGTGTTTGTCAAAATGAAGTGTGAGAGAAGTGTCTTGAAAGTATATAGTGACTCCATTTTGCAAGCTTATATTAGTACACAGACCCCCGTGGGTCTTCGTCGCTACGACTCGTCTCTTCGTTGGATCACCCCTCTTCACGACTCGTCTCCTCGTTCGTCGCTTCTCGTCCCTCTTCGCTGGATCATTTTTTTATTCAGTTATGTTCACTTTATTTATTTATTTATTTATTTATTATTTTTTGTAATTTTTGTTTGAATCAGTCAGTTCGCTAATTAATTATTTCTCTTCGTTTCTACAGGACTCTATTTCGAAGCTCTTACTATGAGTTTTCTGGTGTCTTGACTGTTCTCTGTTGTTTTTGACTGTTCTCTGATGTCTTGACTGTTTTCTCTGACGTTCTCTGATGTCTTGACTGTTCTCTGACGTTCTCAGATGTCTTGGCTGTTCTCTGATGTTCTCTGGTGTCCTGACTGTTCTCTGATGTTCTCTAGATGTAAAAGATGAGTCTCTCTCCTGCATGGTCTCTTCTGTCTTCTTCCTTCAAGCCTTCTTTCCTCTTCTTTTATTTTTTTTATTTTTTATTTTGGGCTATTCAGCCCATACACATACACACACTCATACAAATCCTATTAATCATCTTCCCCCTGCCGCCTGGTGGCCTAAAAAAAATTTTTAAAAATATCCAAGGCCGCCAGGTGGCGGGGGGAAGCTCTGATCTTCTAGGGTGCGTGTGTGTGTGTGCTGTGTGTGTGTGTGTTGACTGGTCCCTTTTCACTTCCTCTGTCTCTCTTCACTCTCTATTCATTCATTGTTACTATCAGTTCTTAACTACTTTCTTTCTTTCCCTGCAGGAGCAGTACTGGTGATAAAGGTGAGCTATCTCTCCATCCATCCATCCACTTCTCATCCATTCTTTAGTAGTCCAGTTGTTATTCTTCTCTTTCTCCCTCTATGTTCTCAACTTGTGGACTGACTGGACTCTTGGGAACTCTCTTAACTTCTCTTTCCTGCAATTACTGGATTGGAGACCTTCACTGGACTTCTTTGGGACTCATCAACTACAGAGACTGTCTTTTTTTCTTTTCAGTTTTCTTTTTTTTTCTTGCAATTTTTTGTTTTGTATTTTTTTATTCTTGATATTAATTGTCTTTAAAACATTTTCACTGAAATTTCTGAAAAGTCATTTTTTTCATAAATATTATTGTTTAACTTTTTAACTTTGAAAATAAATAATTTTTTTATTGCTTGAATTCTTTTGAAACAATACATGTAATACTTCTTCTTTTTAACAAGCAACTACAATCAGTTTATTATATTCTAATCATACTGAATTCTTATAAATTTTTAAGCTACAGTATTATCCATCAGTTTATTTATTATACCTACATCAATTATTTATATTATTGCCAATATTTTTCTAGCTTTGTATCATAATATATTAACATTCATTTACAAAAATTAATTTAAAATGTGTGAAATTGTTTTGCTTGATAGGAGTGTGCTATGATTGATATTTTAAATTAATTTATTTAATTTCTTATTTTATGCTATGTTATTGTTGTTAATGCATTATAACACTGCCTTTACTTTTAAAAATCATTCTTGTGACTTGAAAACTGTCTTATTTTTTAAAAGTTTATCATCGTTTTTATTACTATTTTTTTATAATCAAATTCAACCTATCTGTTGTTGGAAAGTATACGGAGCTAAATACTTTTTTAGCATTTCATTTCTATACAAAATTTTAGAATGTTTTTGTATACTTCCGTATACTCTAATGATTATCAGATGAAGAAAAAGCACTCAAGGCTCACCAACCGGCTTACAAAGACCAGGTAAGTATATTATGTGATTATCTATTAACTTACAAGTTACCATATCAATTTGATGATGTCTATACTCCTTGTTTATAAGAGAGTATTAACTTACTATTCTCTATTATTTGACTGTATATTGAATACTTAAAAACTGGTCTTATTACTTTTACTCACAACAACATATACTGATACATGACATAGTTGTCAGATTATGTTCTAAAAGCTTTGTTATAGAGTCAATTTAGAAGAAGCAATATCAGAAATATTTAAAGTAGACAAAAATATTACTATTATGTATAATGTTGCTATGTGTGTTACTATAAAGTAGATGTACTTGTTATTTGTAATAGTAAGAATTTCTTCTTATTGCTAGACAGCCAATACTGAGAGTAAAAATATTGAAAAATATATCACTGTAGTGGAAGAAGAGAGTATTTAAGGAGAAAAATGCCTAGCTCTATTAAAAGAGGTATTACTCACCAAAACAAATTATTAACATATTTGATCTGTTATAAGTATGACTAATAATAATTATTAATATAACTTGTATTGTATACGAATTTTTATTTGTTATGACATAATTTAGTTTTGGTCTCATTTAGTCTTGAGATACTCTTGTATACCACAATGCAGTCATTTTAACCATAAAGAAGGTGGAGCTGATATTTATTATAATGTAAATATCAATTAATGCATGCACAAATCAGGAGCAGTACATGTACATATACTATTATACCTGTAGCCTGAATATATGGAGGTTATTTAGGAAACATATCAATTACGTATGGGAAAGTCACATTGGTATAGTAAATGACAAAAGAGTTAATATTAACATATCTGTGCTATTAATGAGGGAAAAGCTGGCAATACAGAGAAAACCATGTTTAAGAGTTGCTATATTCCATGTATAACATTCTAATTGTTGCCCATTCAAAGTGTGATGAGTATTAATGGCACATCTATGTTTTATGTATTATGAACATTTGATCGATTAGTAGCACTCTTTTCATTAATGAATGCATGCCATTCTGATCTAACATCAATAACTCTAAATTGAGAGTGAGAGAGAGAGGGAGAAAGAAGACAAACAATAGAAAGAATGTCAATAAAATAATACAATTTTAGTAGACATTTTATCTTACTCAATTCTACTAGTGTAATTACTTGTCTAATGTTTCTTTGTCCACTGATCAATCCATATATCCATCCATCTATCTATTATCTATATGTCTATTAGTATACATTGTATTATAGACTTTTCATTATATGATCATTAACAACTGGAATCATCTCTTATCTATCTCCAACTACCAGGCTACATTCAGGGCAGACCATATTTCTAGCATGGTAGTCCTCAATTAAATGAGCATAAAGATGTTGAGGACATCCTCTCGATCCTCCACTACATCGTTTTTTTGATAATCTTTTTCCTTCAGCCATAATCTACTCATTTGGTAGGTGGGGTCACTTGTATTGCTTAAGTAATCAGTAATCATTATTTTTGAGCAATTCAGCTGTTAATATTTTGTTTCCTGGTCCTATCCAGTATCTAGGTTCTCGTTATACTAAACAATCTATTAGACAATATCTACCAACTATCTGTATGAAGGAAGCTTCGGGCAGTCTTACTGAGAGATAGAGGCTTTTTATCTAAAGAGTAGTTCCAAATCAAAATGTATGGTATGTTTTGTGTTATAAAGTACATTATAATAGAATAAAGAAGTTATTGAGAACTCAGGAATTATGTTTTATATGTGAATATGATAAGTTACTCTTAGAAACCCAACCTCCTAGATTAAGGTCTGATGATATATTGACTGTAGAAGTATTTAAAATACCATGTCTAATATAGCTACACGTGATTATACTTACATCATGATACTAATATTGTCATCTAGATTACATCCCCTAGCTATGATATACTCCTATGTCTTATACCAATCTTATGGAAAAGTAATAGTAAGCTTCAAATATTGATATGATATAGTACAATTATTAAGTTCACAGTTCATGTATAACGCATTTTTAAGTCTGATATGTACTTAGTTAAATTAGCAGATGTCTTCTTTCAATATTTGATGTATTTTCAATTAGGCTATTGGACAAGACGATCTCTATCCTCCTGGTGATGAAGCTTTCCATAAACTAATGACAATCCAATTACCGAAAGCATATTGCAAATTTAACACTAATGACTTCTCTTTAATATAACTTAATGATACATTAAAATCATATTTGTAGGTGGTAGCTAGTGATCATGACTCATGAGTATGACAAGAAATTTGGTCTGGTGTATTCTGATTGGTCAGTATGTCAGTTTCCATTAACAACTCGAGGAATAAGTAATAATTTACATATTTAGAAGAATTAATTAATTGTTAATCAAATCAATTAAAATCAATGAATGTTGGTCACGCGTGGTTGAAGGTGTGAAAATATTTCCCGCCAAATTTGTCATGAGTTTGTGCCTTGTGTTTGTCAAAATGAAGTGTGAGAGAAGTGTCTTGAAAGTATATAGTGACTCCATTTTGCAAGCTTATATTAGTACACAGACCCCCGTGGGTCTTCGTCGCTACGACTCGTCTCTTCGTTGGATCACCCCTCTTCACGACTCGTCTCCTCGTTCGTCGCTTCTCGTCCCTCTTCGCTGGATCATTTTTTTTATTCAGTTATGTTCACTTTTTATTTTTTTATTTTTTTATTATTTTTTGTAATTTTTGTTTGAATCAGTCAGTTCGCTAATTAATTATTTCTCTTCGTTTCTACAGGACTCTATATTTCGAAGCTCTTACTATGAGTTTTCTGGTGTCTTGACTGTTCTCTGTTGTTTTTGACTGTTCTCTGATGTCTTGACTGTTTTCTCTGACGTTCTCTGATGTCTTGACTGTTCTCTGACGTTCTCTGGTGTCCTGACTGTTCTCTGATGTTCTCTAGATGTAAAAGATGAGTCTCTCTCCTGCATGGTCTCTTCTGTCTTCTTCCTTCAAGCCTTCTTTCCTCTTCTTTTATTTTTTATTTTATTTTTATTTTGGGCTATTCAGCCCATACACATACACACACTCATACAAATCCTATTAATCATCTTCCCCCTGCCGCCTGGCGGCCTAAAAAATTTTTTTAAAAATATCCAAGGCCGCCAGGTGGCGGGGGGAAGTTCTGATCTTCTAGGGTGCGTGTGTGTGTGCTGTGTGTGTGTGTGCTGACTGGTCCCTTTTCACTTCCTCTGTCTCTCTTCACTCTCTATTCATTCATTGTCACTATCAGTTCTTAACTACTCTTTTTCTTTCCCTGCAGGAGCAGTACTGGTGATAAAGGTGAGCTATCTCTCGATCCATCCATCCACTTCTCATCCATTCTTTAGTAGTCCAGTTGTTATTCTTCTCTTTCTCCCTCTATGTTCTCAACTTGTGGACTGACTGGACTCTTGGGAACTCTCTTAACTTCTCTTTCCTATAAATACTGGATTGGACACCTTCATTGGACTTCTTTGGGACTCATCAACTACAGAGACTTTTCTTTTTTTCTTTTCAGTTTTCGTTTTTTTCTTACAACTTTTTAACTTTGAAAAAAAATACTTTTTTTTATTGCTTGAATTCTTTTGAAACAATACATGTAATACTTCTTCTTTTTAACAAGCAACTACAATCAGTTTATTATATTCTATATAATCATACTGAATTCTTATAAATTTTTAAGCTACAGTATTATCCATCAGTTTATTTATTATACCTACATCAATTATTTATATTATTGCCAATATTCTTCTAGCTTTGTATCATAATATATTAACATTAATTTACAAAAATTAATTTAAAATGTGTGAAATTGTTTTGCTTGATAGGAGCGTGCTATGATTGATATTTTAAATTAATTTATTTAATTTCTTATTTTATGCTATGTTATTGTTGTTAATGCATTATAACACTGCCTTTACTTTTAAAAATCATTCTTGTGACTTGAAAACTGTCTTATTTTTTAAAAGTTTATCATCGTGTTTATTACTATTTTTTATAATCAAATTCAACCTATCTGTTGTTGGAAAGTATACGGAGCTAAATACTTTCTTAGCATTTCATTTCTATACAAAATTTTAGAATGTTTTTGTATACTTCCGTATACTCTAATGATTATCAGATGAAGAAAAAGCACTCAAGGCTCACCAACTGGCTTACAAAGACCAGGTAAGTATATTATGTGATTATCTATTAACTTACAAGTTACCATATCAATTTGATGATGTCTATACTCCTTGTTTATAAGAGAGTATTAACTTACTATTCTCTATTATTTGATTGTATACTGAATACTTAAAAACTGGTCTTTTTACTTTTACTCACAACAAACTATATTGATACATGACATAGTTGTCAGATTATGTTTCAAAAGTTTTGTTTTAGAGTCAATTTATTAGAAGAAGGAATATCAGAAATATTTAAAGTAGACAAAAATATTACTATTATGTACAATGTTGCTATGTGTGTTACTATAAAGTAGATGTAATTGTTATTTGTAATAGTAAGAATTTCTTTTTATTGCTAGACAGCCAATACTGAGAGTAAAAATATTGAAAAATATATCACTGTAGTGGAAGAAGAGAGTATTTAAGGAGAAAAATGCCAAGCTCCATTAAAAGAGGTATTGCTCACTGAAAACATTATTAACAAATTTGATCTGTTATAAGCACAACCAATAATAATTGTTAATATAACTTGTATTGTACACAAATTTATATTTATTATGACATAATTTAGTTTTGTTCTTGTTTAGTCTTAGGGTACTCTTGTATACCACAATGCTGTTATTTTAAACCAAGAAAAAGGTGGAGATGATATAGATCTTAATGTAAGTATCAATTAATGCATCCACAAATCAGGAGCAGTACATGTACATATACTATTATACCTGTAGCCTGAATATATGGAGGTTATTTAGGAAACATGTCAATTGCGTATGGGCAAATCACATTGGTATAGTAAATGACAAGAGTTAATGTCAACATATCTGGAGTTAGTATATTCCATGTATAACATTTTAATTGTTGCTCATTCCAGGTATGAGTATTATTGACATGACTATGTTTTATGTATACGATAAGTCCAATATTTGATCAATTAGTAGCACTCTTTTCATTAATGAATGCATGCCATTCTGATCTAACATCAATAACTCTAAATTGAGAGTGAGAGAGAGAGGGAGAAAGAATAGAAAGAATGTCAATAAAATAGTACAATTCTAATACAATTTTTATCTTACTCAATTTTACTAGTGTAATTACTTGTCTGATATTTCTTTGTCCACTGATCAATCCATATATCCAACCATCTATCTATTATCTATATGTCTATTAATATACATTGTATTATAGACTTTCCATTATAGGATCATTAACAACTGGAATCATCATTTACCTATCTCCAACTACCAGGCTACATTCAGTTATCAGTAATAACTATCATATTATCAATAAAATCAGAAGAGAGAGAAAGAAGGGGTCTGGTTCTATTACCACAGTGTTTGTACCTAACAATCTAAATACAGTCCTTTGTTGGTAAAATTTTGGAGAATAACTTATATATCATTATTCTTTTATTTATTTACAGAAAAATTTAGTGGATAGAATAAATAACTGACTAGTCTTAACTTAATTATCCATCTATCAAGCTATCTATCTATTCATCAATCAAGCTAGATGTCTTAATAATGAATCTAATATTACCTATTGACATGGTGCATTTTTAAAAGATATATTAAAGTTATAATCTAGCAAGCTAAGATCTATAAGTTAATCAATTTATAATTAATTATTCTACAACACTTCCTGTCAAATATTATAACATTGCTTAATTAGTATTAACATGGCAGGTAGATATAATAATATAAGGATCGATGGATGGATTAATAGAATATAACTTGCTATAGTGGATATTGAGGAAGAAGTTAAGACTAGTCATTTATCAAATTGAGGCCACAACAGAGAGAGGGAGACTCTAATCCTTCAACTACTGTGATCATTCCAAACATAACCACAGTTGTTAGAGAAGACAGAACAGGATTAATTAAAATCTTCCTATAGTAACCCATCAAATGAGTCCCTTTGAACCATTGTATAAACGTTCGGAACTACGGTAATGGAGACAATTGATGAAAGAAGTGTCTCATTCTACCAAGTTCAGTTAGTTTCAATACATTGTACTAATAAAATGTAAGTAATTAGTGAGAATAAATTAATGTTACAGTTATAACTTCAATGATTTTTTTAGTATATCTTTGACTAGTGGTACTAAGGATATACTATAAATGAATATTAGGGTCAACAACACCCGGGGGGTGTTGTTGACTCTAATAATTATTTATAATTGTTTCTAGTTTGACTGGTTATGTAATTATTATTCATGTTAATATATCATACATTTTTCAATGGATTTTACTTTGTTCCTACATATATAGTCATTACAATTGATCATTAACAGGTTTGAACAGAGTCCATGCAATTACTGTAATATTACTATCTAATACTACTAACATTTCTAGATTATACTCTCACTAATACGTGATCCAAAATTATAAATCCTTCCTGAGTGAATGTGTTATATATTTTTTTCAAGAACCGTCTATTTTTTCAAGAATTTCTAGTTATAGAAAAGCTTTGTAGCGTTTTAAGAATAATTTATCATTTCTTTCAAAAAAATATTCAAAAGCTCTGCTCAATATAATCTTAGTGTTGGAAAAAAAGTTAGAAATAAGAAGAATTTCACTATCTATTCAATTCAATGTTGGCCACTTTGAAACTGCTTTTTAACGTTGTTGTTAGTCTTGTTACAACTGTGATAAAAGCAACCAGGTTTTTAAATAAGCCTCTAGTCATTTTAACAGTTATTTGAAAGCAGTTGTTCCTTTCAGATTCATCATACGCATATATATATATATATATATATATATATATATATGTACCTGCTTAATAGAATGTATATGAGTTATTTTTCAGCTCACGCTCTATTCTTTTTAAAACTGATTTTTCTGTGGTACTATACCAATCAACTCACTTATTAAACTACAAGATAAACAGAGATGAGCTACAAGAACGTTTGCATTAGTTCTAAAGGAGCTCTTGTGGTACTGGCAACAAGTATCTTACTAACAACTAGTAATCTTATATCAGGAGGACTTTCCACAAGTTTCATTGATAATTACTCATATGTCTTATTTGCTGGAATCAGTTTCCACTATCTCTTTTATCCTCTTCTTGGTTTGTTAGGTGAGAAATGGATGAGATATAAAGTTTTACTGGTTGGAATAATATTAATATTTGTTGGTTTCTTTATTGGAATTGTTACATTTGTGATTCTAGATTTTGTACATCTAAATAGAATTATTGTAGTTGGTATATGTTTAGTTGTAAGTTTTCCATTCTTTTTTGGATATGGTATATTTGAAGCTAATATGATCCAATTTGGTACTGATCAACTTCAGTTTGCACCATCTCAAGAGTTAAGTAGTTTTGTTTATTGGGTTTTATACATGAATTATTTTTTATTAGCTTTTATTTTATTAATAGCATCAAATATTACAGCTTTTTTTTCTGAAAACAACAATTATTTTAGTTTCACTTTTATTTTTGGTTCTGGTATGCTTCTTATAATGATTGCAGTCTTGTCATTTTGTTGCTTCAAAAGTCACTTGGTTATTGAGCTAGCTCAACACAACAATCCTATCAAACTAATCTGGAGAGTAATGAGGTATGCTTGGAGTCACAAACAACCAGTGAGACCTAGTGCCTTTACATATGGAGAGTTTCCTCCCTCAAGACTTGATCTATGTAAAGAGAGATATGGAGGACCATTTACTACTGTACAAGTAGAAGATGTCAAAACCTTTTTCTACATACTTAGTATTGTTTTAGGAACATTTGGATATGGATTTATTGACACTAAATCGAAAATCTGTGATCAATATTTAGTTCTTATACGAAAAGATGGTCCAAATAGTTTCACAGAAAATCTCTTACTGACATATCCTCTAACAGTTCCATATCTTTTCATTACATTTGCAGTTCCTATTCATCAATTCATAGTAGTTCCTTTCTTCTCTAATTGCATTCCTATTATGTTAAAACGTATATGGATTGGACTAGCAGTATTAATAGTAGAGTCAATAATAACAACTGTTATAAGCTATTTCATGACTAGAGATATCAGAAATGATTTAATTATCAATGATTTGTGTTTGACATTTGTCAACAACATAACCTTTCAAAATAAAATACAATCAGATGTACTAACATTACCTTTCTATATAATGGCTGTTCCTCAGTTTTTTACTGGTGTCAGTATTTTGCTAGTTCAATTCACAAGTTTAGAGTTTATTCTAGCTCAAGGTCCTCGTACTATGCAAGGATTGTTAATTGGAATATGGTACATAAGCAATGGTATTTATTGTGTACACCTAACTATGGCAAGCTCACCATTAGGATGCAGTTGGGAGTATTATGCTGTTAAGACAGGTGTTGTTTTCATTTCGGTTATTATTTTCACTATTGCTGCATATAAATACAAGTATAGACAACGTAATGAACTATCTGATGTTAATGAGAGATTGATCATTACAGAATATACTGAAAGACAACTAGTACAGGAATATGGTGGCATAAGTGCAGAATATACTAGATGACAACTGATACACAAAGAAGGTGAAGATGATATTGACAATGACACAACTGCAGGTGATGTTAATTCTGTTTAAAGCATTCATGCATAATGACTTATTTAGATGCAATGCCATATAATATAAATAATTCTATATCTACAAACGATTTGAATTTTTTATGCATATCATAATTACTAAAATAATAATTTTATGTATACTTTAATTATCTATGTACATATAGATAGTGAGTATAATTTGTTTATATACAGTTGATTTTTTTAATAATTTTTGATCAATTATTGCATATGTCAAGATGCCTATAACATTGTCATAAAAGGAATCTGATCCCTATATTTAATTAAGACCATTAAAATAATATAGTTATAGCATTTTCATGCATATGATATATTTGGTCTTGACATATTTCATGTTTACTTTACAACTAGGCCAATAAAGACCAAACATGTATTCAATAGTACAGACATTATCTGTAGCACTAGTAGGTGATATATGAGGTTTATATCATAGGTTTATTAATCCATTTTATGTACAATTATGTTAGAAAACTATAAGGCAGCTTTTAAAATGATAAACAGTACTGTTAAAATAAATCGTTTAATTATTCATACTTGTGATCTAGTTCATTTTTACAACTCCAAGGTTTAAAAGTCTTCTTTTTCCGATGCAGTTGCTTCTATATCAATAGCATGTTCAGGTATGAATGTATACTGTCCTATAAAAGGACACTTCTGTTTCTTTGGCTTTTACCTTAATAACTTGAATATGTAATCAAGAGTACAGACTTTATCTTTAGCAATTACCTGATGAGTTACTTTGCAAACTATCTCTAGTGATAAGCAGATTATAAAAAAGTCATGGTCCTTTGAAATTCTTTGAACTCTGCAATGAAAAGAGAGGAAAATCATCATCTAACAAAATAGAATGTACATCTAAATAGGAAGAGAAAATAAGAATTCACTGTTCAGTGAAAAAAGAAATACAATGCAAACACTTAAAAATATTTCTCCATAATGTCTTTCATTTAAGACTGAACTAAAAAGGTAGATATCAGCCAGCTTGTCTCATTACTTCTACTACTACTTTCTGTATCTCCTCATCTTGTGTGGTTCTGAGAATAATCCTATTCTTTAGTGAAGGGAAAGACTTTGTGGTAGCCTTTTTGTAGGCAAAGGTATAGTTCATGTAACATGAGTTATGATCTAAGAACAGCCTTGAGCTCACCAACCCAAGTTATGACTAGACAAAGAGGTAAGAATAGGATATGTAGGAATATAGAGAGATAGTGAGAGCTAGAGATGAATGGTTAGGATGGCCAAATAAACAGACTGTTTGAATAGAATTAGTCCAAGACCAAGGAAACTACGGATTTTAAAACTTAAATCTTCACTGTGAAGCCTGAGTGAGCATATGTGAGAGCTTTATTAGGCTTGCTGCCTTCTCAATTGTGTAGTATCCATTTGGTCCATGATTCTAACTGATTAAACAAATCTAACACATGTTGAAGGAACTAGTGAGCAACTAAAAAAGCCCAGCAAGTACCTAAAATATAGTTATCTATATTTGACCAATCAGATAGCTTCATTTAATAATTAGAATGTATGTATTATCTTATAGACATCTAGTCAGTTTTGGAATGAAACTTGCTATTAGATCCACCCTTTATTGTAACTTTGTAAGAACAACAATTAACTCCTGTTTTCAAGCAATTTTTTCTCTGTAACTACTCAAAATTTGTTAGAAACATTGCCAACACCTATTGGATATTGAATTTATATTAAATGTTTAGTTTACATGCATAATCAACAAGTTAACTGATTGGACACATAGAATCCCCAAATTTGTGAAACCACTCACTGCTAAACAAGCCCAACACCAAACATTGTAACTAGTATCTGAATCATAACAGATTTTTGCTGAGGTAAACATATCAATAATTATTAACAATAAATTTATGACTTGTACAGCAGTTACCGGTACCTGAACTGAGGAATAAGCTATTGTGTTGGAAAGCTATAGAGGAAATGACTGATTATAATGAGGACAACAATTAGTGCAAGATATAAGAGCCAAAAAAACATACTAACTTTGGTGTTTTTAAGCCTACTGCAACTACCCCACAATGGATCAACATAATGAATGATATAAAGACATTATTTACAAGATTCACAACACTGTAGAAATTATTTAGTTGTTTTAAACAACAATTTTGTAGCTTACATTGATGGATTACTATGGAATCTACAATTCATGTGAATTACCCACTATATAATTTTTTGGTATACTATTGTAAACCAACAAGTTATAGAGTGAGTAATTGCCATGACTTTTAGATTCCATAATGTTCCAGACATGCAAACTACAAATCAGATGTCAAAATATTATGCTAATTTTGACAATGAGTCATATTATTTGTAGTGTATATATCATTAGTTGTAGAACTATGAAAAAATCATTACAGTAGCAAAGTGGATGGATATGGAATTGAGACACCAAGTAGACATACCACACAATGGATGTCAATATAGTTTGTTAATATAAAATTATCTTTTTAACATGATAGAGACTAATCTAGTGAAATCTTTGCTCTAGAAACTGTGATTTAGTTGGAGTTAATACATCTATTAGAACTGGAACTCCATATTTTGTCATATATAGTTAATTTTGGGATATGGATTAACTCAGTACACAACAATGTACAAGTGAGCATAATCTATAAAATATAGCACTATCTTATTCCATAATTTTAACTAACTATTGGGAGTTATTTCAACCATATATGATTATGTTATCATTATGCATTATAATATAGCATTATACTATAGCATTCATTAGATATACAACATAATGCTATATCACTACATACATATTTTGATTAGAAATAATTAACAATAACTTCTAGACAACTTGGTTATCTCAAGGTCAATTTAAGAATTTCGATTAGTTAAGCCAGACTCTCGTTAGTTTTAAAGGGTAATTTTCTTTCCAAGTTTTATACATACAACAAATATGGCTGTTTGTTATATATAAATATGATGCATATAAAAAACAAAACATACATACACAAATACTCATATAAATACACACACACACACACACACACTCAAAGGCAACTTGTTTATAATATACACACTCAAAACTTATCTAGTCAATCACTGTAGTGTCCTAGGACAGGCTCTCTAAACTCTGAGCATGAAGCATAATATGAGCCACTGGAATCCGTTAATAGTGGTTGTCTCTTAGGTGTTTTACGTGTAAATAATGATGAAACTTTCATGTAAAACAGACGAAGTTTCTCACATTTCCATTCAAACCATCTTTTTACAATGTTTACCTTTCTGCAAACCCAGAGTACATGATATATAATGACCATCACCAATAAAACAAATGTCAGAAACACAGAAGAAAAACAGATTAATTTCATTATTACTGTATCCTTGTAAAAAAATTGGTAACATATGATGTAAATAAGTGTTATATTCATTACCAAACCACTATCAAGAAGATTGATTAATTTGCTTCTAAATGGTTTTGTATATGTTTGAATGACAAGGAAAATTACCAACATTAGATTTGTTGCAAAAAAGAGAGAATAAACATCAGTAGCTCTATATTTGGCATATATTCCATACAAAGAACATAGTAACAGAAGACGCAATGTAAACCAATATTGTTTACCTTCTTTATAAGGAGCATGGATAGCTTCTAGAATAGGTCGTAAGTACTTGTTGGTACATGCTAGTGGTCTAAGTGGTTTAGCAAAGAGAAGTAGAAGTACATATGGTAACAGTAGACCAATAACTACTATCAGAGTTACTATCATTAGTATACGATGGGAGTATCCTCCATACTTGACAGTACCATCTAAATACCAAACATAATGTACATCATTGGATGTGTAAACTTCAGCATATGTCATTACATTGATCAATTGAAGGAGTAGTCTTGAGAAAGAGAGGTGTACAACAGTAACCAGTACTTGAACTGAGGAATGAGTTGTTTTATTGGAAAGCTTTGGTGAAAAATGACTGAGGATAATCAGGACAATGACTATTGTCAGAAGATAAAGAGGGAAAAAAAAACCAAGGCTAACTTTCCATAACTCTGTCATTCCATTGTAAAAACATCTAGGAAGGGTTGTCTCAAGATTCAAAACATGGATAATAAATATAGCAAATCCTGACAATCGATCAATTGAAGAATTAAAGTAATGATATCTTAACATGTCAAGCAGACCACAATTAGCAGCCTGAGCATAGAATATAATTCCATTCAGTGTACCAGTTGTTAATGTAAGTTTAAGAGCATATAACAAATAAATAAGAATTGGGCCAGTGACTAGATAAATACTTAGTGATGTTATCCAAGCATTGCTACAATGCTGACATTCTGTAGACCCAAATACCACACTTAATCCCTCACTACATCTACCACATAATGTTCCTTCATGTTGATATAAACACAATTGTGGATGATAGTCAGTGATACCATCTGAAAGTTTAAAGCTTTGTTTTGTTGTAACATTACCACTGTAGAAGTAAGGTAGTGTGTGATTGCTATTACAATATCCAATTGGACAAGTTAAAGATACACCAAACTGTGTCTCCGTTTTGTTCTCATATTCTATTGTTCCTGCCCAAGAGATAAATGTCAGAAGTCTTGTTATAGTCTGACTACTCACATTACCAATAATAGGTACTCTAAGGTGATTATGTTTACTTAAGTTATCAAATGAAGATGAACGTTCACAGATTCCTTTTAACTTATTCAAATCAAATCCCAATGGACATGGATGTATTTTGACACTTTTTGTTAGAATTGATGGTTGATTGTATAGAGAGAACACAATCATTCCATCTATAATATTGAATTGATCATTTCCATGAACAGTCATACTAATGGTTGTGCAATTTTTGCCTTCTTGTATCATTTGTTCTTGATCATAAAAAGACAACCAGAGTTTTGTTGTTTTAGGAACATTAGGTTGTGAATAATTTCTAATAATATCAATTGCTATGGTAGAGTAAACATTTCTATCAAGAGCATCATTAGCTGAAATACAGTAATAAATTTCCTGTCCTGGATATATTTGTAGAGGTGGTTGCATATCAGCACCTTCTGTAAGATTTTGTGGAATAGTTGAAATCTGAAGCAAAGAAGAATTAGATTTCGTTTTTGTAAAATTGAAGTGTTGATGATAATATGTCATTATTTTATTAGGATATTTAAGAAAGTCTGAGTTGTTAATATAACATGAGAATAGAGGCTCCGCATATATTGACATTCCACCTCTTCTTGCTTCGTTGTCTGAGAACATTACTTGTTCAATATTTGAGTCAATATGTATGGCGCACTTTCCATCACCTCTAGCATGTATAGCTCCTCCTAATAACTCAGCCCAATTATTAGTAAACGTGGCTACAACTTCGCTCATAAAATGTAGTTGACAGTTGCCTACGAGAAGAATTGCAGGACCATTTGTGGCATAATTATTATTAAAAGTTAAATTACCAGATAGATAGACATTTGAGCCTTTAGAACTTATAACTGATCCATAATTGTTACTGAAGTTAGATGTCCCAGTGATCTCAACTTTATAAATTCTACGGAAATAAAAAATACCTGCTGATGATACAAATGGGATTTCAATATATTGAGAATTTTTTCTAGCAATAGTACTGTCCATTGTAATAGAGACATTGCCTGTATTGTCAGCAAACTGATAGACTGTGGCATATAGACAAGCTCCAGTATTTGCAGCAAGATTTTTTAGAAAGTTACATCTACTAAAACGAATATTTAGATGAACATGTCCAGGATTGACAATACCAATGTAGACAGCTCCATAGTCCAGACTGCTTATTGGCCAGTTGTCAATGCCTTCGTGTTTAAAAAATGATGTGTTAAAAATATAAAGTGGTGTTAGCTGTATTTCATTTGTAGATACATATAATGAAACCCAATAAAATACAATGGCTGCTCCATGACAGTGCTCTAAGTTAATGTTATGACAGAATCTTGTATTGGTAATTGTTGTATTAGTGTCAGCAAAAATTTGATACTGTAAAATAAACATACCACCTGCAAAACTACCAGTATTATGAACAAAATGTGACTCAGTTATATGAACTGACACCTGACCACGTTGTGTGTAAAGTATTGTTAATCCAGCTGCATTGACAATAGGATTGGAACCACCAGAAGATGATGGATGTTTGTTATAGTAGGTATCAGTAATGCAAGAATGAGTGTTGTAATCATAGTTATATGAGAAATAGGCATCATTAATATGAACATCAGAGACCTGTTCAACACTGTACTCTTCTTGAAAAGTATTGTTAATATCCATGTAATGAAGAAGAAAGCCACTTCCAATACTCTGGTTGTTATTTTGGTAAACTTCAATACTATATGATGAATATGACATATTAACACTGTTAATAGTAGCGTTATATAAGTTTACACCAATCATAGCAAACCCATATGAGTAGTAGATGTTAACTTGAGTTATATTGACCTGACAATGAACAAAGACTAGGACAGCAGCATGAGATGAAGTGTAATAAAGAGATGAACTATTGAGGTAGTCAGTGATTGTGGTATCTTGTATAGTAGTAAGATATGTACCACAATTGTTAATCACCAAATGTTTAAGAGTCACTTGAGAGTTGAAGAAAACTAGACCTCGTCTTGGGCGTTGAAATGTCTGCAGTGTGTCATTATGAATGCATGTTATATTTGCCATTTCTGTATAAGAATCACTGCGTATTTCAATTATGCTTCCTTGCTGAGTTGCCACTTGACAGAATTCACCAGGTGAAATGAAGTTGACGGAACTGTTTAACAAGAACACAAGGTATTGAGAGGACCATGTTGTGTTACACAGATATTGCTCTAAATCAGAGGATGAATTAACTGGAAATATATGATTACTATTTCCGCTACATGGGATTAAGAAAGAAAAGAGAATTGACAAAATATAAAAGAATATTTGTAACATGACAATGTAGCTTTAAGCTTCGATCGTTTCTAGAGTTTGTCTGTTTACTATCTACTCTATATATACTCGTTAGTGCTTTTTAATAAATGATTATGAAAATAAGCAATTAAGCAAGTTGATTCAATGCAAAAAAGCTGAAAGACAACAATAGTACGATATGTCAAAACAGGTCAAATAATGTTTGTTAAATTATACATTTTAGATAAATTATCATAGGAAAACATTTTTGACTGAATGACATCATTGGTATGTTACAAGGTTTATTAGTCATTGTTGCTGAGATCTCCTATTATACAGTTCTTCACAACAATATATTATATCTGCAGTTCAGATTAGTAAATGGCAGCATATAAAATCAGGAAGTTCATTGACATAGCACTTGTGATAGAGAAAATTGGCTGTAATGTAGATAAATAAATCAAAATAAAAAATAAGTACATTTATTTGTCACTTTCAATAGCAACGTATAACAATACACACTCTACATAACTACTGGATATCATAAGCAAAAGTTACAATAGACAAAGTAAATTGAAAGTAAACAGAAATTAAAGTTATGAAATCATAATATTGTCCATCAATAACAGATATTCTAAATCTGTAATAGACAAATGTGTACATGTAAACATCAATGAATAATATTATAATGGATGGACATGGATCAGGTTAATGATTTGTTCTTTAGATATGGTCACTTAGTCAAATTAAGATATTCACAAATCTTGGTGTCAAAACAACAGTTCTTTCATTTATTTATGCTACATAGAACAGAGACAACAACTACATATAATTCCATTGAGGTCACACATTAGCACTTTATGTATTATGCTATCCAGATAGCAAGTGTACAAAGATCTATTAATATCTTATAGGAGGGTATCTTATGTTGAGGTCTTAAATTGGTAGCTTGAGTTAGGAAATTCACAAAATCTTCCTTACATGCTTACAGCTTTTTTAATCATTATTAAGGTTTCTATAAATAACTATGGCTCATAACATTTTCTGCTTGACAATAAATGAATATGATTTCTAATGTCATCATAAAAATGAAACCCATAAAACTCAAAATAGTATTGTCTACAAAAAACACTATCAAAAAAACATATATTCAATATAACTCCCCTGACATCAACAAAACTAGTTACAAATATACATAATGAAGTTAATAATCTAAGAGATAAAATTCTAATATTTATAAAAATTACTGTTTTGCCTCTTGTTGCCTTTAGAAAGAGAATTATGTAATGATTCTATAATTTGACTTGAACTATAGAAAGAATCCCTGCCTTTGAGAACATTGCAGCCCATCAACAAATGACCTCTTCAGTTTATTATAAATGAATTGAAGAATGCTTGTATTAAGGCTACCTTTTCTTTTAACCTAAAGAACATAGTAGAAAAAGACAACAAAAAGCCAAAATTGTAATATTGACTGATATGAATATTATTATTTTAATTATTGCATCTTTAATATTAATAAGAAAAAATATCTTGACATACACATGAAGATCAAGTTAAACATCATTGAGTAATCCAGTATACTAACTAGTCTGTTCTTGAATAGTTTAAAGTATAAGCTTGTAAAAGAAAGTATAATGTCATCATTAGTGTTCCTATAACATATATTTTAAATAATTTACTGCTTTATAGTATGTACGTGTACTCACTAATAAAAACAAATCAAGATACAAACTAGCACTCCATTCCTTCTTGTAGAGGTCAGACATATTCATTTATTATATTGTACACTGTATTGATCCAGTAAAAACAAAGGGTAGTAAGAGAGGGATAAAATTATTGTAATGTGATGATCATTTAAATCATATGTGAACCAACACAATATTTTACTGACCTGTGCCAATACCAAACATTGCATGTCATGTTTACTATACAAATGTCAGCTGGACATGGATCAGTTTAACGATTTCTTTCTTAATTATGGTGAATTGGCTAAATAGGGTATATTGGTTTTGTTGATACATATCAGTGATCTAGGCATATTAGTGGAGAGAAATAGAAGTACATATACTAACTGTAAACCAAGGACAACTATCACAATCAATATCATTAATATATGATGGGAGTGTCCTCCATACTTAATTTGATCATTAAAAATCAAAAAATTATGTACATCATTGGATATATAGACCTCAGTGTAAGTTATTACATTAATTAATTAAATAAGTAGGCTTGAAAAGAAAGGTGTACAACATTAACTAGTAGAGGAGTCAGCAAAACCGAGACCAACTATCATTAACTCTGTCATCCATTTGTAAACACATGGAGAATGTATGACTCAACATTTACTGTGCCTATAGTCCAGCAATTAAAACTAAAAAGTGTAAAACCACACCCAACTAACCCAGGCAACAAGCACATGAGTTAAGGAGATACAGAGTCAACATTTATATGTTGTTATAAAGAGTTCTTGCTATCTGGTTTCCTTTTATTTTTTTCAGATTTTTCACTTCCTTATTTTACCTGGAAAGTACCTTTTTTATTTAAAAAGTTATTATTTATTTACAAAGAACTTGATGACGCTTAAATTAATCATTTCGTCACTATGATGATAGTTTTAAAATAAAGATGAAAGGATATACGGAGGTTCACGGATGGAAACAAGCATCTCTCTCTACTCTACTTAACAGTAGGTGCACGAGCCTGAAATTAGTGAACATTTACTATAACTATAATGACATTTAGTTGACCCTAAGCCAATACTCACAATTTGCACAGATAACTGATGACTTGATATCTCTTTCAATACATTAGTCTGTTAATCCATCATTCCAAGTAATTTATTATCTAGCTTATTTCTTCATGTAATATCTATCTTTTAATTTATCTGTCATAGCCTGCTAGCAAAGTTGTTCATTTACTCACTGTTAACTGTATGTCAGTTCATGCAGTTATTCTTCTATCCATATTATCTGTCTGTCTGTCTGTCTGTCTGCTGTGTCAATCAATTTATCTGTCTGTCTGTCTATCCATCTATCTATTCATCCATCCATCCATCCATCCATCTGTCAATCTATCTATCAATCTATCTATCTCTATCTAACTTCCTTTTGTTTTAACCAAACGTCTGCATTTTTCATGAACATCCTACTTTTTGAAGAATTTCTAGAAAAAATTGTAGCTAACTACAGAAAAAGAATAATTTGACTATCTATTAAATTTTCAGTTCACCACTTCGAAAATACTGTTTAATATTGTTTTTAGTCTAACTAACTGTGATAATGGCAAGCAGGCTCTTTAATAAGCCTCTAAGTCATTTTTAACAGTTATTTGAAAGCATATTAGTGTAACACATTTAAAATGACAGTTATTCCTTTCACATTCATGATATGTATATATACATGCTTAATAGTAGAGTTGTGAGTTGTTTATATGTTTCTCACTCTGTTCTTTATTTTTAAAACTGATTTTTCTTAATTAAACTACAAGATAAAAAGAGATGAAATGCAAGAACGTTTGCATTAGTTCTAAAGGAGCTCTTGTGGTATTGGCAACAAGTATCATAATCTCAACTACTATTATATTATCAGGAGGTCTTTCTACAAATTTCATTGATCACTATTCATATGTCATATTTGCTGTAGTTGGTCTTCATTATCTATTTTATCCTCTTCTTGGTTTGTTAGGTGAGAAATGGATGAGATATAAAGTTTTACTGGTTGGAATAATATTAATATTTGTTGGATTCTTTATCAGCATAGTTACATTAGTGATTCTATATTTTGTACATCTAAATAGTATTACTGTAGTTGGTATAAGTTTAGTTCTAAGTTTTCCATACTTTTTTGGATATGGTATATTTAAAGCTAATATGATCCAATTTGGTGTTGATCAACTTCAGTTTGCATCATCTCAAGAGTTAAGTAGTTTTGTTTATTGGGTTTTATACATGCCCTCATTTTTAATTACTTTCATTTTGTTAATGGCATCAATTATGACAGGTACTGTTTATAAAAACACATTTTATTTTACTTTTACGTTTATTTTTGGTTCTGGTGTACTTATTGTCATGATTGCAGTTTTGTGTTTTTGGTGTTTCAAACATCACTTGGTTATTGAGCCAGCTCAACACAACAATCCTGTCAAACTAATTTGGAAAATTATGAAATATGCTTGGACTCACAAACAACCAATGAGACGTAGTGCCTTTACATATGGAGAGTTTCCTCCCTCAAGACTTGATCTATGTAAAGAGAGATATGGAGGACCATTTACTACTGTACAAATAGAGGATGTCAAAAGCTTTTTTCACATACTTAGTATTGTATTAGGGACCTTTGGATATGGATTTATTGACACTAAATCAAAAATTACAGATCAATATTTAATTCTTATGAGAAAGGATGATCCAAAAAGTTTTATCGAAAATTTACTTTTGACATACCCTCTCGCAGTTCCTTATCTTGTCATTGTATTTGCTGTTCCTTTCCATCAATTTATAATAGTTCCTTTTTTCTCTAAGTACATTCCTAGTATGTTGAAACGTATATGGATTGGACTAGTGGCACTGTTAGTAAAGTCAATAATGACAACTCTTATAAGCTATTTCATGACTAAAGATATCAGAAATGCTTTAATTATTAATGATTTGTGTTTGACTTTTACCAGCAACATAACCTTTCAAAATGAACAATCAGATGAACTCACACTACCTTTCTATATAATGGCTGTTCCTCAGTTTTTTGCTGGTGTTGGTATTTTGCTAGTTCAGTTCACAAGCTTTGAGTTTATTCTAGCTCAAGGTCCTCGTACTATGCAAGGATTGTTAATTGGAATATGGTACATAAATCATAGTATTTATTGTGTAAATCTAACTATGGCAAGCTCATCATTAGGATGCTGTTGGAAGTTTTATACTGTTCAGACAGGTGTTGTTTTCATTTCAGTCATTGTTTATACTATTGCTGCATATAAATACAAATGTAGACAACGTAATGAACTGTCTGATGTTAATGAGAGAGTTATTATTACAGAATATACTGAAAGACAACTAGACCATGAGTATGGCAGAGAATATGAAGACGACGATGAGAGTGATGAAAGTACAAATTATATTAATTCTATTTAAAATGTTTGTAGCCTTTTCATGCACAATGACATATTAAGTATCATATCTATAACTGATTTACATGCATGCATTGTTTATGTATATTATCATTATTTAAAAAAACAATTTATTTATACTTTGTATATCTATGTGTATGATGTTTCTGGAACATCAAGCAATCAAGGATTATCAATGAGCTGTAGTGTGGAAATGAAGAACAAAAGAAAAATTTGACTCTCTAGCTTTTTCCAAGCTCTCCACTTCAAAAATACTTTTAATGTTGTTGTTAGTCTAACTAACTGTGATAATGGCAAGTAACTATAGATTCTTGAATAAGCCTCTAAGTCATTTTAACAGTTATTTGGAAGCATTTAATGTTGATAGATTCATTTCTTTCAGGTTCATCATATATATATGTACCACTACTCTGATTAATAGTAGATGCAAGAGTTGTTTTTGCTTTTGTAAAATTGATTCTTCTGTGGTACTATACCTGTTACATCACTTATCAAACTACAAGATAAATAGAGATGAATTACCAGAATGTTTGCATTAGTTCTAAAGGAGCTGCTGTGGTACTAGCAACAAACATCCTGCTCTCAACTACTACTATATTATCAGGTCTTTCCACAAATTTCATTGATCACTATTCATATGTCATATTTGCTGTTGTTGGTCTTTACTATCTCTTATATCCTTATCTTGGTTTGTTAGGTGAGAAATGGATGAGATATAAGATTTTACTGGTTTGAATAATATTAATATTTGTTAGATTTATTATTATCATTGTTATATTACTGACTCTATGCTTTGTACATTTTAATAACATTGCTGTAATTGGCATATGTTTAGTTCTAAGTTTTCCATTCTTTTTTGGATATGGTATATTTGAAGCTAATGTTATCCAATTTGGTACTGATCAACTTCAGTTTGCACCATCTCAAGAGTTAAATAGTTTTGTTTATTGGGTTTTATATCTGCTCTATTTTTTAGTTTCTTTCATTTTGTTAATGACATCAATTATAACAGCTACTGTTCATAAAAACACAATTTATTTTACTTTTACTTTTATTTTTGGTTCTGGTGTACTTATTGTTATGATTGCAGTTTTGTGTTTTTGGTGTTTTAAAATATCAGTTGGTTATTGAGCCAGCTCAACACAACAATCCTGTCAAACTAATTTGGAAAGTCATGAAATATTCTTGGACTCACAAACAACCAGAGAGACATAGTAATACTGATTCTCTATTAAAATGCATATATAGTATATCCCTGTATTATATTGTTTTAATGATTGACTAATAACATTGTGGAATTTAAAATGCTTTAATTTTTTGATACATAGAATATAATATATTAAGTGATTCTCATGTCTTTAAATCATATATTCCCTAATGGTACATGAAGGAGTAAAACTTTCACTTTTTTTAACCATTAAAGACTGTTGCTAAAGGCTATCATAATATGATAAGCAAATATAGTGCAATTGTACATGATTGGTAAAGGCGAAAAACAACATAGGTGTACATGTAAATTTATACTTTAAAAGTCAGTATTGTCATATGTAATACATTTCAATTACTTTAATTGGCTAATTATGAACATATGTAATTCTATACATACATTTAAAAATATTAAACTATCAGATTATCAAAGATATTAAAGCTACTTCTTCTAATCATTTATTTGCAATTCCATTACAATCTCTGTATTGATTATAAAGATACTTACTGACTGGTACCAATATATATAACTTCAGTTCTAGTGTTATTTTTCTCCTTTACCAAACATTGACACTAGTCTAATTCTGCTTAATTTGTTTAAAATATAGCCTCTAACAAAACTGTCTTTAATTCTTGAAACTGAACTGATTCTTTAAGGAGAAACACTTAGCATATTATATGCTGTAAAATCAAAGTTTAATAATTCCACAATGACAGTAGTCAATCTATGAGATATGATTTCTAGCAATGTGCATTTAAATGGATAGTAAGGGCCATAAGCAGCAATATATACTAAATAGGTGGGTTGGGTCACATGTATATTGGATATGAAGTGTGTTTCCTGTGAGTCAAGTTCATCTGTTTGTTGATTAAATATTCACTAACCTTCAACATATGTAGTCAGATAATATAAATGCTAGTAGTTCTTTTACTATAATATTTTTTTATGTACTATGATTATTATATTGAAAAGTACTTTGTATATTCTGTTGTGCCACTAGAATTGTGTATAGTTTCAGCATATTTCCATATATATATATTATGAAATAATTAATATTACTTATGAATAACGTGAAACAATGAAGGAAACTGTGGAAAAGCTTGAAAATCACGCTCAGAAAGAAAATCTATTACTCACTAAAGATGCCTGTCTCAATATTTAAAACATGGATATTGAATATAGCAAACAGACCAGACCACAATTGTCAGCCTGAGCATAAGTAATAATTCCTTTTAGTGTATCAGTTGTTAATATAAATCTGATAACAGGTAAAAAGTTTTATTCTTGCAGAAAACATTCTATTAGCCTATGATTTAGGATTATATTATTAAAGCCTTAACTAAGGGTTTATTCAGATGGTTAAGTATAAGAAACCAATATAGTTTCATAATAGATATATTAGCATAATTAATTATTGAGTGTACATATTAACAATTATGACTTCAATGATTTTATTGTACATTTTCAGCGTATCTTTCTAATTTTACTAGTCAACTGGAGGAGTATTGGTGACTCTAATATTTAATATAGTTATTTCTACTTAATAATTTTGTAATTTGGATCATGAATGAATGAAAGCATAATCATTTCACAGCTAATGATATTAATAGAAAATTGACAATAACTAAATGGACTTTTTGAAGAATTTCCAATTATAGAAAAGCTGTGTAACATTCTAAAATAATTTATCATTTTTCTATAAGAATTACAAAGTATATAGACTTACTTTAAAAGTAAAAAAAAAAAAGAAACTATCATTTTCCAAGTTCTCCACTTCAAAAATATTTTTTAACATTGTTGTTAGTCTAACTAACTGTGATAATGGCAAGTATGTTTTTGAATAAACCTCTAAGTTATTTTTAACTGTTATTTGAAAGCATTTTAGTGTTGATTGGGAATGACCGTCCATTCATTCAGGTTCATCATATATATATGTAGTTATTATTATGTACCACTACTCTGATTAATAGTAGATGAAAGAGCAGTTTTTGCTTTTGTAAAATTGATCCTTCTGTGGTACTATACCAGTTACATCAGTTATCAAACTACAAGATAAATAGAGATGAATTACCAGAACATTTGCATTAGTTCTAAAGGACTTTGAGGAATTTGAAACAAGTATCCTCCTCTCAACTACTATTATAATATCAAGTCTTTTCATAAATATCATTGATCACTAACTCGTAACTCAAAACAACTCTTTTTACAAAGCAACAACGACCTCTCATCTTTCTTACAAAAACACAAATGATAATCAAACTGAGCATGCTCACACATTAGAATAACCACACAATATGAATAACCATAAGATACATACACAAATCTAATCAATTACACTATTCATATGTCATATTTGCTGCAGTCAGTCTTCACTTTCTATTTTATCCTCGTCTTGGTTTGTTAGGTGAGAAATGGATGAGATATAAAGCTTTACTGGTTGGAATAATATTAATATTTGTTGGATTCATAATTATTATTATTACAAGACTTGACCTATGTAAAGAGAGATATGGAGGACCATTTACTACTGTACAAGTAGAAGATGTCAAAAGCTTTTTATACATACTTAGTATTGTTGTAGGGACATTTGGATATGAATTCATTGACACTAAATTGAAAATCTCTGAACCAGCTGGCCCTTTTTCATTTCATAATCAGTCCTCTATATTCTTCCCATCCATTAAATCTGAATCCATCCTTCTCCAGATTTTCTGCTACTTTCAACTATTTTATTCTCATTACGAATCTAGTATTGTTATTGATGCTCTTTATATTAGCTTGCTATTGAGTGTCTTTTGTGTTTTAATAAAAAAATACAGAGGTGAACTATTAAGGTAGTCAGTGATTGTAGAATCTTGTATTGTAGTAAGATATGTACCAGAATTCTTGATCACCAAATGTTTAAGAGTCACTTGAGAGTAGAAGAACATTAGACCTGGTCTTGGGCATTGAAATATCTGCAGTGTGTCACATGTTGTATTTGTCAATTGTGTGCAAGAATCACTGCATATTTCAATTATGCCTCTTTCCTGAGCTGCCACTTGACAGATTTCACCAGAGGAAATAGTGAAGTTGACGGAACTGTTCAACAAGAACACAAGATATTGAGAGGACAATGTTTTGTTACACATGCACTGCTGTAATTTAGAGAATGAATTAACTAGAAAGATATGATTACTATTTCCACTACATGGCATTAAGAAAAGAGAATTGACAAAATATAAAAGAATATCTGTAACATGACAATGTAGCTTTAAGTTTCGATCGTTTCTAGAGTTTGTCTGTCTGTCTCTATAATTATATATTCGTTAGTGCTTTCTAAACAAAACCATATTTATTGAGCCATCCCATTACCAAACACTGTAGATTGTGTTAAGTCTTATGTTTAATGATAATACGATGAAAAAGTTAATTTGGTGATATTTGCTAAATCATTTCCAGTAAATAACTGCTAAAATCTATTGAATTGTACATGTTTCCTTCCTGGCTCCCATTTAAAAATAATTGTTGATGAATAAAAAATAATGGATATAATTGGATATAATATAGTGACCTACTCAACAAAAATACTACAATATATTTCAAAGAATTAGGTCTCACATCTCAACTTTACAATGACATTTATTTTAATTTAAAACAGCTACATCAGCACTTACATAAAAAATTAAACATTTAAAAATTGTGTCACATTAAATACTATTCATTACTTTAATTAATGAAACTGAAACTAAGTTTAAATAATTAAGTGGAAAGTTTCTAGTATAAATGGTGATTATGTCAAAATTGAATAGTCCATGCTTCCTTATTGACTCTCAGTCAAAATTAAATGTTATTAAATAGCAATTGATTTACTTAATTGGATAATGTATAGTCATAATGTATAATGATGCTAATTTAACTATGTTCTTACTGAACAACTTATCAAAATTAAAGTCAACAGCAGTTAAACATATATAAGACAACCAAAATGGATTTTAATTTAATTATAATTAACACAGACCAGTAATAATTACAATAACAACAAAATACAATATAAAGAAGCAGAGTGCAGGGCACTGGTGATTGAATATTCAAAAACATTTTGATGTTTTAGTTTAAGTTCAATATTGTTTCCTGAAATTATCACATTAGGATTCATTAGCATCTTGTAATGGTAAATGATGAGATCTTTGGTTACCAATTGTGTAATTGTGATTACAATGTGACAAACGTTGATAGATTTTTGTACAAATGTCATCAACTTTTCTTCTATTCTCTTTAGTTGTCCAGTAATCAACACCAAATAATAGACCAGTACAACAAAAATAATTAATGATGTGTATTCATTTAAAGAAATGTGACATATTATTCCAATGTATCTGTTATAAAGTGTTACTATATATAAAGCTATTATGTTACGTGAATGACACACTATGCATAATTATGACAGATGGATAAGACATTGGTCAGCATGAATAGACATTAACATAAAGAGTATTTAATATAGCATATTCTTTGTCATAAAAGGAATCATTAGTAACTTGTAATAGAAAACAGGTTCTTTAGTTAGCATGATTGCTATAATTATGTTTTTTCATAATATAAACCAACTGATACTTGTATAAATGTTATTTGCTTTTCTTTGTACTTTCTTATTTTGTTATGCAATAAATAGCTTTTTATCAATTCATATTTATCTAATAATGCATTCCTCCATCTAATCTACATAACAATAGTAAAGTTATTACTGGACTGGTGGTAATTGCAACATATGAATGTTTTTAGGTTTAATTTATTGCATTGTACATTGTATATTTTTACTTAATTACTTTTAAGATATGCCTTGGTTCTTGAATTGACTAAAAATACCTCCTCAAATTTCAATATCATTTGAAAAATAACTGATGTGGATAATACTCAATATCATATAATAAACTAAGGCACTCATAATACAATACTGATAATTGTGCTTTACAAATAGCAAGTATTATATGCAAAAACAAAAGTACAGTATCAAATATTGTATTTTTAAAGAACAGACATTCGAACTACATTGCACACAATAAAAGCAAAGCTACTTATTAAGATGAACCCAACATTGGGTCTCTGAAGTTATGACATGAGTTATAAAAAGAATCATTAGCATCTTGCAATGGTAAACGATGAGACATACGGTTACCATAATTGTTTAAGTTATGATTGTTGTGTGACAAATACTGACTGATTATTGTGCAAATCTCATTTACTTTTCTTTGTACTTTCTTTAGTTGTCCTGTAATGAAAAGGATATGATAGACCAGTACCATAAACAGAGTCATAAAAAAGAAGAGTATAGCAATATTGAACACTATTTCTTCCATATCTCTCAGATACCATGTTGTGATATATACAATTACAAAGTTAAAAAGAATCCAACATTCTAACAGGTTAATAAAGTTACTCTTATATGGTCTAAGGATAGCTTGGCCAATTATGAATAAGAACAATATTGAGGCAATAGCTATAAAGATAACTTGAGCATAAGGTCCAATACTGTACAATATGTACATCACAATGAGAAGTAAGAGACGAGCTACAAACCAGTACTCCTTATTGTTTTTATATGGAGCATGAATTGCTTCAAGTATTGGTCTTGTGTATTCATTGGCACATGTCCAATGTCTGAGAGGTTTATTGAAGAGGAGAAGGAGAACATAGGGTAATAGGAGAAGGAAGACAACCAATGATGTAATTATTATGAGAGTAATATGTCCTTTACTACCATATTTCACAGACCCATCCCAATACCATACATGATATATCTGTTCTGAAGTAAAGACTTTAGCGGGTGTAAAGGTATTAATAATTGAACCTAATGGTCTTCCAAAAGAGAGATGTACAACAGTAACTAGGACTTGAACTGAGGAATGAGCTATTTTGTTAGAAAGCCTTACAGAAAATGACTGAGAATAATGAGAACAACAACTATTGTCAGGAGATAGAGTGGAAAGAGTAAACTGAGACCAGCTTTCCATAACTCAGTAATTCCGTTGTAAAAACACAGAGGAAATCCAAGTCCAAGATTTAGAACTGAAAGTAAAACAATTGAGAACTCTCTCACTACTCCCATTTTCGCATCGCAAGGAGAACATATATATAACCATTTAAAATGAACTATAATCAGATATAATCACATTACCTTTCTATATAATGGCTGTTCGTTAGTTTGTGGCTGGTTTTAGCATTTTTTTATTTCAATTCATGAGTTTAAAATTTATTCTAGCTCAAGGTCCTCATACTATGCAAGGTTGTTAATTGGAATATGGTACATAAGAAAAGTGTTATTGCGTACAACTAACTATGGCAAGCTCACCATTAGGATGCAGTTGGTAGTATTATGCTATTAAGACAGGTGTTGTTTTCATTATAGTAATTGTTTACACTATTGCTGCATATAAATACAAATATAAACAACATAATGAACTATCTGATGTTAATGAAAGAGTTATCATTACAGAATATACTGAAAGACAACTACTGTTTCCTTATAGGAAGAATAATGCAGTGTCCATTATTAATTTGCAAATTACAATAACTAATAATTATAATAATACATTATCAATATCATTTATATAATATATATATATATATATATATATATATATATATATATAATTATATATATTTATACAATTAATAAAAAATCCAAAGAAGAAACACAGAATAGGAATTTATTGTCAAGAAAAAGAAAAAAGGTAGAAAATTATAAGTCAGAAAAGCATGATGAGTTACCATTGCAAAGTTCTGTGTATAGCAAGTAGGTGCTTAAATAAGCTTAATAACTTAATTATGGAGTCACTTTGAAAGTATTATAATGCATATCTGTAGAGACAATTGATATAGATATTTTAACCTCATTTGGTGACAGATGACCAAATATCTTCTTTTTTTCAAATACTTTAATCTGTTAGTACATCATTCCAAATAATTTATTATCATGCTTATTTCTTTATCTAATATCTATCTTTTAATTTATCTGTCATGGACTGTTTACAAATTAATTTTGTTTATTTAACTTACTGTTAATTGTATCTCTGTTAATGCGTTCATCCTTCTATCAATACTATCAATCTATCTATCTATCTATCTATTGATCAATCTATCCATCAATCTATCCATCTGTCTATCCATCCATCTATCTATCAAGCTATCTATCTATTCATCAATCAAGCTAGATGTCTCAATAATGAATCTAATATTACCTTTTGACATGGTGCATTTTTAAAAGATATATTAAAAATATATCAAAAGATGATTAGACGGAACCACACTTGTGTAAAGTTATAATCTAGCAAGCTAAGATCTATAAGTTAATCAATTTATAATTAATTATCCTACAACATTTCCTGTCAAATATTATAACATTGCTTAATTAGTGTTAACATGGCAGGTAGATATAAAAATATATATAACGATCGATGGATGGATTAACAGAATACAACTTGCTATAGTTGACATTGAGGAAGAAGTTAAGACTAGTCAGTTATCAAATGGAAGCCACAATAGACAGAGGAAGAGTCTAATCCTTCCACTACTGTGATCACTCCAAACATAACCACAGTTGTTAGAGAAGAAACAACAGGATTAATTAAAAATTTCCCATAGTAACCCATCAAATGAGTCACTTTGAACCATTAAAAGTTCAGAGCCATGTACAGTAATGGAGACAATTGATGAAGGAAGTTTCTCATTTTACCAAGTTGAGTTAGTTTCAATACATTGTACTAATAAAATGTAAGTAATTAGTGAGAATAAATTTATGTTACAGTTATAACTTCAAAGATTTTTTAGTATATCTTTGACTAGTGGTACTAAAGATATACTAAAAATGAATATTAGAGTCAACAACACCCGGGGGGTGTTGTTGACTCTAATAATTATTTATAATTATTTCTAGTTTGACTGGTTATGTAATTATTATTCATGTTAATATATCATACATTTTTCAATGGATTTTACTTTGTTCCTACATATATAGTCATTACAATTGATCATTAACAGGTTTGAACAGAGTCCATGCAATTACTGTATTAATACTATCTAATAATAGCACTAACATTTCTAGATTATACTCTCACTAATACGTGATCCAAAACTATAAATCCTTCCTGAGTTGAATGTGTTATATATTTTTTCAAGAACCATCTATTTTTAAAAGAATTTCTATAGAAAAGCGTTATAGCGTTTTAAGAATAATTTATCATTTTTTCTAAAACATTTTCAAAAGCTCTGCTCAATATAATTTTAGTGTTGAAGAAAAAAGTAGAAATAAAAACAATTTCACAATCTACAAAGTTAAGTTGGCCACTTCGAAAATACTTTTTAACGTTATTGTTAGTCTTGTTAACTGTGCTAATGGTAAGTAGGTTTTAAATAAGCCTCTAGTCATTTTTAACAGTTATTTGAAAGCATATTAGTGTAATAGATTGAAAGTTACAGTTATTCCATTCAGTTTGATCGTATCCATATATATATATATATATATATAATTACCTTCTTAATAGTAGGAATACATGAGTTGTTTTTCAACTCTAGCTCTATTTTTTTAAAAACTGATTTTTCTGTGGTACTATACCAATCGACTCACTTATTAAACTACAAGATAAACAGAGATGAGCTACAAGAACGTTTGTGTTAGTTCTAAAGGAGCTCTTGTGGTATTGGCAACAAGTATCTTACTAACAACTATTACTCTTATATCAGGAGGACTTTCCACAACTTTTGTTGATAATTACTCATATGTCATATTTGCTGGAATCAGTTTCCACTTTCTCTTTTATCCTCTTCTTGGTTTGTTAGGTGAGAAATGGACGAGATATAAAGTTTTACAGGTTGGAATAATATTAATATTTGTTGGTTTCTTAATTGGAATTGTTACATTTGTGATTCTGTATTTTGTACAACTAAATAGAATTGCTCTAGTTGGTCTATGTTTAGTTGTAAGTTTTCCATTCTTTTTTGGATATGGTATATTTGAAGCTAATATAATCCAATTTGGTACTGATCAACTTCAGTTTGCATCATCTCAAGAGTTAAGTAGTTTTGTTTATTGGGTCTTATACATGAATTATTTTTTGCTTGCTTTTATTTTATTAATAGCATCAACTATTACAGCTATTTTACATAAAAATACATATTATTTTACTTTCGCTTTCATTTTTGGTTCTGGTGTGCTTATTTTTATGATTGCAGTTTTGCTTTTTCGTTGTTGCAAACATCACTTAGTTATTGAGCCAGCTCAACACAACAATCCTATCAAACTAATCTGGAGAGTAATGATGTATGCTTGGACTCACAAAGAACCAGTGAGACGTAGTGCCTTTACATATGGAGAGTCTCCTCCCTCAAGGCTTGATCTATGTAAAGAGAGATATGGAGGACCATTTACTACTGTACAAGTAGAGGATGTCAAAAGCTTTTTATACATACTTAGTATTGTTTTAGGGACATTTGGATATGGATTTCTTGACACTAAATCGAAAATCTCTGATCAATATTTAGTTCTTTTACAAAAAGATAGTCCAAATAGTTTCACAGAAAATCTCTTACTGACATATCCTCTAACAGTTCCATATCTTTTCGTCTCATTTGCTGTTCCTATTCATCAATTCATAATAGTTCCTTTCTTCTCAAATTGCATTCCTAGTATGTTGAAACGTATATGGATTGGATTAGCAGCATTATTAGTAGAGTCAATTATGACAACTGTTATAAGCTATTTCATGACTAGAGATATCAGAAATGATTTAATTATCAATGATTTGTGTTTGACATTTGTCAACAACATAACCTTTCAAAATGAACTACAATCAGATGTTATCACTTTACCTTTCCATATCATGGCTGCTCCTCAGTTTTTGCTGGTGTCAGTATTTTTCTGGTTCAATTTGTGAGTTTTGAGTTTATTCTAGCTCAAGGTCCTCGTACTATGCAAGGATTGTTAATAGGAATATGGTTCATGTGCAATTGTATTTATTGTGTACACTTAACTATGGCAAGCTCACCATTAGGATGCAGTTGGGAGTATTATGCTGTTAAGACAGGTGTTGTTTTCATTTCGGTTATTATTTTCACTATTGCTGCATATAAATACAAGTATAGACAACGTAATGAACTATCTGATGTTAATGAGAGATTGATCATTACAGAATATACTGAAAGACAACTAGTACAGGAATATGGCGGCATAAGTGCAGAATATACTAAACGACAATCAATGCACAAAGAAGGTGAAGATGATAATGACAGTGACACAACTGCAGGTGATGCTAATTCTATTTAAGGCATTCTTGGCTTTCATGCATAATGACTTATTTAGATGTAATGCCATATAATATAATAATTCTATATCTACAAATGATTTGAATTTTTTTATGCATATTATAATTACTAAAATAATAATTTTATGTATACTTTAATTATCTATGTACATATAGATAGTGAGTATAATTTGTTTATATACAGTTGATTCATATAATTTTTTATAATTTTTGATTAATTTTGTCACATATCAAGATGCCTATAGCATTGTTGTAAAAGGAATCTGCATCCCTATATTTAATTAAGTCCATTAAAATAATATATTTATAGCATTTTCATGCATATGATATATTTGGTCTTGACATATTTCATGTTTACTTTACAACTGGGCCTATAATGACCAAACATGTATTAAATAGTACAGACTTTATCTGTAGCACTAGTAGGTGATATATGAATGAGATACAAGGTTTATATCATAGGTTTATTAATGCATTTCATGTACAATTATGTTAGAATTTCAGCAAAACTATAAGACAGCTTTTTAAATGATAAACAGTACCGTTAAAATAAATCGTTTAAATATTTACACCTGTGATCTAGTTCATTTTACAACTCCAAGGTTTAAAAGTCTTCTTTTTCAGATACAGTTAGTTCTATATCAATAGCATGGATGTTCAGGTCTGAATTTATACGATCCTATAAAAGGACCCTTCCATTTTCTTGGCTTTTACCTTAATAACTTGAATATGTAATCAACAGTACAGACTTTATCTTTAGCAATTACCTGAAGAGTTACTTTGCAAACTAGCTCTAGTGATAAGCAGATTGCAAAAAAGTCATAGTCATTTGAAATTCTTTGAACTCTGCAATGAAAAGAGAGGAAAGTCATCATCTAACAAAATAGCATGTACATGTAAATAGGAAGAGAAAGTAAGAGTTCACTGTTCAGTAAAAAAACGAATTACAATGCAAACACTTAAAAATATTTCTCCATAATGTGTTTTATTTAACAATGAACTAAAAAGGTACATATCAGCCAGCTTGTCTCATTACTTCTACTAGTACTTTCTGTATGTCCTCACCCTGTGTGGTTCTGAGAATAATCCTATTCTTTGGGAAAGACTTTGTGGTAGCCATTTTGTAGACAAAGGTATAGTTCATGTAATGTGAGAGTTATCTAAGAACAGCCTTGAACTCTTAATGCATACAGAGATAATTTTAATAAGCCTCTCCCTATAATAACTAGTTCTGGCGGGAAAATTAATACCAATTTTATTTGTTATTCCTAAGTAGCTTTTTCAATTAAGATCAAAAAGTCCTACTGTCTCTTATAGCCGTAACAAGTGAAAGGAGATGTTGTTACATCAAAGACGAAGATGAAAGGTTCCTTATGAAGACCTCTATCCTATGACTATATAACTTTACATACACCCACTAACTCAAGTTATGACCAGACAAAGAGGTAAGAATAGGATATGTAGGAATATAGAGAGATAGTGAGAGCTAGAGATGAATGGTTAGGATCGATGGCCACATAAATAGACTGTTTGAATAGAATTAGTCCAAGACCAAGGAAACTACGGATTTTAAAACTTAAATCTTCACTGTGAAGCCTGAGTGAGCATATGTGAGAGCTTTATTAGACTTGCTGCTTTCTAAATTGTGTAGTGTCCATTTGGTCCATGACTCTAACTGATTTAACAAATCTAACACATGTACAAGGAACTAGTGAGTAACTGGGAAGGCACAGCAAGTATCTAAAATATAGTTATCTATATCTGATCAATCAGATATCTTGATTTAATAATTAGAATGTATGTATAATCTTATAGATATCTAGTCAGTTTTGGAATAAAACTTGCTATTAGAAAAAGTATATCTCTATATATGCAACATAATGTAGAGTACTTGTGTTTGTCTTACATGTATTGTGTAATAATTGATGTCATAAACCATAAAATACGATGATGTACTTGTATATAGGAGATATCCTATTGATATAAATTCAGATTACACTCTTTGGATCTTGTTGAAAGAAAAAATTGGTCTAAATTGAAGAGAAACTAAGTTAATTAGGTTTCATTATACTTTGTATTCAAACAGGTCTTTAGAAGATCAGTAATATACAAAAGAAACACATCTGTGATTATATGGATAAACAGACAAGATGAAAGAGATTATTAAACTATATTTCCCTCTTATACAAGTTTGAAATCATCTTGAGGTAAATAAATGACTACATGTAACAGGTCCATCAATGCTAGCCACCTTTCTTTTACAGTACCTGCCAATTTATTATAAAAAAAAATCTTTTAAAGTCTTGAGCTTATTCTCTGTTTGATTATCTCAAGCTTCACTGCATCTACTGATTTAAGTATTTTTAAAATGCAAATACAGATTTTTGAGCCACACCCAATCTTATTATTTAAATTATGACTATATGTGTATGTAACTGTCTTTATACAGACTAAAATGGCTCAGTTATATTATCACATGTAATACCTATTTAATAATAGTGCATTCAATACTCATACACATTGTACGGTACAATTATAGTCTTAATTAAAGTATATGTATTTTGATGATGTACACTCTACACATGTATTGACATTGTATGTCATTACATGTTTTCTTCCTATTTTAGAATGTTGTTTATTAATAATTTATTTGTCTTTTTCTATATATTTTATCTTCCTCATCTCATTCAGTCAATTTTGGTGTCTAAAGGAATAGACGAAAGACATAAAGACCATATCTTTCACCATAGGGGTAGGTAAGGAGGGGGGGGGGGGGGGGGCAGGGGGGGCTGAAGCCCCACAACTTGAAATCAGGGGAGCTAGCACCCCTTATTTGCACTCAAGACTATGTACACAATAACCTCTTGACTGAATTTGTCACTGTAATAATTTGTGTATATATTTTATCTTCCTCATCTCATTCAGTCAAATTTAGTGCTCAAAGGAATAGACGAAAGTCATAAAGACCATATCTCTCACCATAGGGTAGGTAAAGGGGCAGGGGAGGCTGAAACCCCCACAACTTCAAATCAGGGGAGCTAACCCCCTCCTTATTTGCACTCAAGACTATGTACACAATAACCTCTTGAGTGAAGTTGTTATTGCGTTAATTTGTGTACATTAACAATCAGTCACCACATTATTGTATGGTCATGTTACCTTCTGTAAAAGTAATTGCTATAACAAAAGTATTAATGTGTCAATGCATAATCAATGCATGTGTTTGATGAAGCGTGAAAACAGAGGAATTAATTTTTTGCTCATTTTTGATGTTTAATAATATAACGCAACTAAAAAGGTCAGCCCCCTCCAACTTAAACTTCATTCCTACCCCTCTGTCTCTCACTATATACTAAGATATTGTAAAAGGTTAAAATTTACATACACATATATATTAACATTATAACTATACATTACATATACACAATACATTGCTTGACCTCAAAAATGATACATAATCAACATGATAATTATTGGCACACACAGTCCACATTTTAAAGTTTTTTGTTAATTTAATTTTAAAATTAATAGTTATTGACATTAAGCAAGCATATAATTAAAGGATATCATTTTTATACTTTAGTAAGGACTTAAGATATGAGGTTTATCTCAAGAAGTTGAACTACTAAGGTGAGTAGCCAATATTCATTTAAACTAAATAATAATGATTACAATAATTATTAACAAATGATATATCCCAAATTACCTGTACATATATTTAACGCCTTGAATCTTGTTAAGTTAAAGTACATTATTTAGCCTCTGTGTTGATAATGTGCTTATATTAAAGACAATAGTCTTCAAAGTGTTAACTATAAAATCTTTTATAGCTTGGCATGCTGTGTGTGCCAGGCAGTCCGAAGTTTGGTTTGGACCACATGTTAAATATATTTGTATGTCTATTATATAATATATAATATTTGTATGTGTATTTTCTTCATTATATTATATTGTTGTATGTGACTATTGTGAATGACCAAGAAAATTAACACACATATGGTAACCACTGATGTACATAGCAACCAATGAATATTATGCAACTAGTTCATTATTATAATCTATTATTATTTTATACACATAGGAAATGCTTTCAGTGAGTCCAGCTATTATTATGCTCACATAATAGCCCTCTACCTAAGCCTTTTTCAACTATTATGCTCACAATAATTTTGAGTGGTACAAAGTATGTTTTAAATTAGTTTGATGGATGAATAGAGAGATACATGTATGGATTAATGATTATTAGATGGAAGAGGTTGGATTAATTTGCAAAAAGGTTGGATGTATTAATGAACCAACTGATGAGAATTGGAAAGACACAATGATGGATAACAGCTTCAGGTATTATTTTTTACATCTACTTTTAGGTTTACTGTGCTGAGTTTCTAGGTTTGGTTCAAAAAGAGACAAGTCATTATTAAAAATCTACATGAGTATATATACATTGCATGTGTGTACAGTATCAGTTCAATTATAACCTGTCTATTTTATTTTGTATAGAGATATATCTATCTCCATTGTAAAAAAATGATATGATATGCTTTGAAATGTAATAAATTTAGGAGTATACTATTACAAGATTTAGTGGTAAATTGATGATATTTAGACAATGAAATAATATATATGTATAAGTTAAATGGTTTGGTTAATTGATAGAAGTACCTGTATATAACTATCCTATTTCCATCAAACATGTACACTGTATAATATAGTAATCTCTCTCTGTCTAAATTACAATGAAGATTTGTAAGGAGTCTTATTCTCTATGTATGAGGAATCTACATGAGTTGTTGGGAGAAGAACATCAATTACATTATCTTTAGTTGTCTACAATGCGGTCTATTTCTAAAGAGTATTTTTATCACATTAGATCAAGAACTACAGTTTGAAAGGAAGAAATTAAGAGAATGGAACTTGACAAGGTATGGATAGCACATCTGAGGCTTTAAAGTGTACACTATTTTCTAACAGCACATCTAAGTTCTTAGTGTTGTTATCATTTAACCTTTTAAAAACAGTCATTCCTTTAATTAGACAATTAAATTGCTATAGTATAGATATAATTCATTTGTAAAATCCACCCCTCTGTTGTAACTTTGTAAGAACAACAGTTAACTTCTGTTTTCAAGCAATTTTTTTTTCTGTAACTACTCAAAATATGTCAGAAACAATGCCAAAACCTATTGGATATTTATTCATATTTAATGTTTAGTTTACATGCATAATCAGCAAGTTTTGAAACTGATTGGACACATAGAATCGCCAAATTCATTGAAAACACTCTTAAACTTAAATGAAAAGTACCATTGTGATGATTATTAGTGATCAACCACCATATTTTATTGACCCAGCCCAACACCAAACCATGTGACTAGTATCTGAATCATAAAAGATTTTGCTGAGGTAAACACATCAATAATTATTAACAATAGGTTTGTGACTTGTACAGCAGTAACTGGTATCTGAAATGAGGAATAAGCTATTGTGTTAGAAAACCATAGAGGAAAATGACTGAGGATAATGAGGACAACAACTAGTGCAAGAGATTAGAACCAAAAAACCTACTAACTTTGGTGTTTTTAAGCCTACTGCAACTACCCCACAATGGATCAACACAATTAATGATAATATTATAAAGACAGTTATTACAAGTTTGACAACACTGTAGAAATTATTCAGTTATTTTAAACAACAATTTTGTAGCTCACATTGATGGATTACTATGGAATCTATAATTCATGTGAATTACCCACTATATCATTTGTTGGTATACTATTGTAAAGAAACAAATTATAGAGTGAATAATTCCCATGACTTTTGCATTCTATAACTATTTGTAGTGTATATATCATTAGCTGTAGAACTATTAAAAAATCATTACAGTAACAATGTGGATATTGAATTGAGACACCAAGCAGACATACCACACAATGGATGTCAATATAGTTTGTTAATATAAAATTATCTTTTTAACATGATAGAGACCAATGTTGTGAAATCTTTACTTTAGAAATTGTGATTTAGTTGGAGTTAATACATCTATTAGAATTGGAACTCCATATTTTGTCATAATTATATAGTTAATTTTGGGATATGGATTAACTCAGTGCACAACAATGTACAAGTGAGCATAATCTATAAAGTATAGCACTATCTTATTCCATAATTTTAACTAACTATTGGGAGTTATTTCAACCATATATGATTATGTTATCATCATGCATTATAATATAGCATTATAATATAGCATTCATTAGATATACAACATATGCTATATCACTACATACATATTTTGATTAGAAATAATTCACACTAACTTCTAGACAACTTGGTTGTCTCAAGGTCAAATTAAGAATTTCGATTAGTTAAGCCAGATTCTCATTAGTTTTAAAGGGTAATTTTCTTTCCAAGTTTTATACATACAACAAATATGGCTGTTTGTTATATATAAATATGATGCATATAAAAAACAAAACATACGTACACAAATACTCATATAAATACACACACACACACACAGACTCAAAGGCAACTTGTTTATAATATACACACTCAAAACTTATTTAGTCAATCACTGTAGTGTCCTAGGACAGGCTCTCTAAACTCTGAGCATGAAGCATAATATGAGCCACTGGAATCCGTTAATAGTGGTTGTCTCTTAGGTGTTTTACGTGTAAATAATGATGAAACTTTCACGTAAAACAGACGAAGTTCCTCACATTCCCATTCAAACCATCTTTTTACAATGTTTACCTTTCTGCAAACCCAGAGTACATGATATACAATGACCATCACCAATAAAACAAATGTCAGAAACACAGAAGAAAAACAGATTATTTTCATTATTACTGTATCCTTGTAAAAAAATTGGTAACATATGATGTAAATAAGTGTTATATTCATTACCAAACCACTATCGAGAAGATTGATTAATTTGCTTCTAAATGGTTTAATATATGTTTGAATGACAAGGAAAATTACCAACATTAGATTTGTTGCAAAAAAGAGAGAATAAACATCAGTAGCTCTATATTTGGCATATATTCCATACAAAGAACATAGTAACAGAAGACGCAATGTAAACCAATATTGTTTACCTTCTTTATAAGGAGCATGGATAGCTTCTAGAATAGGTCGTAAGTACTTGTTGGTACATGCTAGTGGTCTAAGTGGTTTAGCAAAGAGAAGTAGAAGTACATATGGTAACAGTAGACCAATAACTACTATCAGAGTTACTATCATTAGTATACGATGGGAGTATCCTCCATACTTGACAGTACCATCTAAATACCAAACATAATGTACATCATTGGATGTGTAAACTTCAGCATATGTCATTACATTGATCAATTGAAGGAGTAGTCTTGAGAAAGAGAGGTGTACAACAGTAACCAGTACTTGAACTGAGGTATGAGCTGTTTTATTGGAAAGCTTAGGTGAAAAATGACTGAGGATAATCAAGACAATGACTATTGCCAGAAGATAAAGTGGGAACACAAAATTAAGGCTAGTTTTCCATAACTCTGTCATTCCATTGTAAAAACATCTAGGAAAGCCTGTCTCAAGATTCAAAACATGGATAATAAATATAGCAAATCCTGACAATCGATCAATTGAAGAATTAAAGTAACGATATCTTAATATGTCAAGCAGACCACAATTAGCAGCCTGAGCATAGAATATAATTCCATTGAGTGTACCAGTTGTTAATGTAAGTCTAAGAGCAAATAACAAGTAAATAAGAAGTGGGCCAGTGACTAGAAAAATACTTAGTGATGTTATCCAAGCATTGCTACAATGCTGACATTCTGTAGACCCAAATACCACACTTAATCCCTCACTACATCTACCACATAATGTTCCTTCACGTTGATATAAACACAATGGTGGATGATAGTCAGTGATACCATCTGAAAGTTTAAAGCTTTGTTTTGTTGTAACATTACCACTGTAGAAGTAAGGTAGTGTGTGATTGCTATTACAATATCCAATTGGACAAGTTAAAGATACACCAAACTGTGTCTCCATTTTGTTCTCATATTCTATTGTTCCTGCCCAAGAGATAAATGTCAAAGGTCTTGTTATTGTCTGACTACTCACATTACCAATAATTGGGACTGTAAGGTGATTATGTTTTCTCAAGTTATCAAATGAAGATGAAAGTTCACAGATTCCTTTTATCTTATTCAAATCAAATCCCAATGGACATGGATGTATTTTGAGACTTTTTGTTAGAATTGATGGCTGATTGTATAGAGAGAACACATTCATTCCATCTATAATATTGAATTGATCATTTCCATGAACAGTCATACTAATTGTTGTGCAATTTTTGCCTTCTTGTATCAGTTGTTCTTGATCATAAAAAGACAACCAGAGTTTTGTTGTTTTAGGAATATTAGGTTGTGAATAATGTCGAAGAATATCAATTGCTATGGTAGAATAAACATTTCTATCAAGAGCATCATTAGCTGAAATACAGTAATGAATTTCCTGTCCTGGATATATTTGTAGAGGTGGTTGCATATCAGCACCTTCTGTAAGATTTTGTGGAATAGTTGAAATCTGAAGCAAAGAAGAATTCGATTTCGTTTTTGTAAAATTGAAGTGTTGATAATAATATGTCATTACATCATGAGGAGATTTAAGAAAGTCTGAGTTGTTAATATAGCATGAGAATAGAGGCTCCGCATATATTGACATTCCACCTCTTTTTGCTTCATTGTCTGAGAACATTACTTGTTGAACATTTGAGTCAATATGTATGGCGCACTTTCCATCGCCTCTAGCATGTATAGCTCCTCCTAATAACTCAGCCCAATTATTAGTGAACGTGGCTACAACTTCGCTCATAAAATGTAGTTGACAGTTGCCTACGAGAAGAATTGCAGGTCCATTTGTGGCATAATTATTATTAAAAGTTAAATTACCAGATAGATAGACATTTGAGCCTTTAGAACTTATAACTGATCCATAATTGTTACTGAAGATAGATGTCCCAGTGATCTCAACCTTAGCAATTCTGTGGAAATAAAAAATACCTGCTGATGATACAAATGGGATTCCAATATATTGAGAATTCTTTGTAGCATTAGTACTGTCCAATGTAATAGAGACATTGCCTGTATTGTCAGCAAACTGATAGACTGTGGCATATAGACAAGCTCCAGTATTTGCAGCAAGATTTTTTAGAAAGTTACATCTACTAAAACGAATATTTAGATGAACATGTCCAGGATTGACAATACCAATGTAGATAGCTCCATAGTCCAGACTGCTTATTGGCCAGTTGTCAATTCCTTGGTGTTTTATAAATGATGTGTTAAAAATATAAAGTGGTGTTAGGCTTATTTCATTTGTAGATACATATAATGAAACCCAATAAAATACAATAGCTGCTCCATGACAGTGCCCAAAGTTAATGTTATGACGGAATCTTGTATTGGTAATTGTTGTATTAGTGTCAGCAAAAGTTTGATACTGTAAAATAAACATACCACCTGCAAAACTACCAGTATTTTCAAGAAAATAAGACTCAGTTATATGAACTGATACCTGACTACTACTTTGTTGTGTGTAAAGTATTGTTAATCCAGCTGCGCTGACAATAGGATTGGAACCACCAGAAGATGATGGATGTTTGTTGTAGTAGGTATCAGTAATGCAAGAATGAGTGTTGTAATCATAGTTATATGAGAAAGAGGCATCATTAATATATACGTCAGAAACCTGTTCAACACTGTGCTCTTCTTGAAAAGTATTGTTAATATCCATGAAACGAAGAAGAAAGCCACTTCCAATACTCTGGTTGTTATTTTGGTGACCTTCAATACTATATGATGAATATGACATATTAACACTATTAATAGTAGAGTTATATAAGTTTTCACCAATCATAGCAAACCCATATGAGTAGTAGATGTTAACTTGAGTTATATTGACCTGACAATGAACAAAGACTAAGACAGCAGCATGAGATGAAGTGTAATACAGAGATGAACTATTGAGGTAGTCAGTGATTGCGGTATCTTGTATGGTAGTGAGATATGTACCACAATTCTTAATCACCAAATGTTTAAGAGTCACTTGAGAGTTGAAGAAAAGTAGACCTCGTCTTGGGAGTCGAAATGTCTGCAGTGTTTCGTTATAAACACATGTTATGTTTGCTGATTCTGTTGAAGAATCACTGCGTATTTCAATTATGCTTCTTTGCTGAGTTGCCACTTGACAGAATTCACCAGATGAAATGATGAAGTTGACGGAACTGTTTAACAAGAACACAAGGTGTTGGGAGGACCATGTTGTGTTACACAGGTACTGCTCTAAATCAGAGGATGAATTAACTGAAATGATATGATTACTCTTTCCACTACATGGCATTAAGCAAGAAAAGAGAATTGACAAAATACAAAAGAATATCTGTAACATGACAATGTAGCTTTAAGCTTTGATTGTTTCTAGAGTTTGTCTGTTTACTCTCTACTCTATATATACTCGTTAGTGCTTACTCTATATGACTACTGGATATCATAAGCAAAAGTTACAATAAACTGAAAGTAAGCAGAAATTAAAGTTATGAAAACATAATACTGTCCATCAATAACAGATATTCTAGAACTGTAATAGTCAAAATTAATGTGTACATGTAAAACATCAATGAATAATAATATAATGGATGGACATGGATCAGGTTAATGATTTGTTCTTTAAATATGGTGACTTGGGCAAATTAGGATATTCACAACTCTTGCTGTCAAAACAACAGTTCTTTCATTTATTTATGCTACATAGAACAGAGCCAACCTGATTCCATTAATGTCACAAATTAGCACTTCATCAATATAATGTATTATGCTATCCAGGTAGCAAGTGTATAAAGATCTATTAATATCTTATATCTTATTGTTGAGGTCTTAAATTGATGGTTGGAGTAAGTGGAGAAATTCACAAAATCTTCCTGTCATGCCAACAGCTATTTTAATCATTATTATGGTTTTTATAAATGACTATGGCTCATAACATATTCTGCTTGATAATAAAGATGAAACCTGTAACACTCAAAACAGTATTGTCTATAAAACACTATCAAGCAAAACATATAACTCCCTTGACATCAACAAAACTAGTTACAAATATACATAATGAAATGAACAAGCAAATAATCTAAGAGCTAATAATTCTAATATTTATGAAAATTACTGCTTTGCCTCTTGTTGCCTTAAGAAAAGAATTATGAAATGACTCTGCAATTTGACTTGAACTATAGAAAGAATCATTGCATTTGAGAACATAGTTGCCACCAACAACTAGCCTTTTCAAATTATTATAAATGAATTAAAGAATGCTTGTATTAAGGTTACATTTTTTTAACTCAGAGAACATGGTAGAAAAAGACAACAAAATTGTAATATTGACTGATAAGAATATTATTATTTCAATTATTGCATCTTTAATATTAATAAGAAAAACTATCTTGACATACACATGAAGATCAAGTTAAACATCATTGAGTAATCCAGTATACTGACTAGTCTGTTCTTGAATAGTTTAAAGTGTAAAGTTGTAAAAGTAAGTATAATGTTATTATTGGTGTTGCTATAACACATGTGACCTGATTTGCAAAAAGGGAACACTTCTGTCACAACATTTGTGACCTGATTTGTGAAAAAAACACTGTTAAAACATAACAATAAACAGTTTTGCATACATGTAGAATAGTTATGCATATGTATCAACTGTATGTATGTAAAACTGAGATGTTTGAGATCTTTTAACAGTAGTTTGTTCAAAAGTCAGGTCACAAATGTTTTGACAGAAGTGGTCCTTTTTTGCAAATCAGGTCACATATATTTTAAATAATTTACTGCTTTATAGTATGTATAAACGATATGTGTACTCACTAACAAAAACAAATCAAGATACAAACCAGTACTCCTTTCCTTCTTGTAGAGGTCTGACATATTCATTTATTATTGTACACTGTATTGGTCCACCAAAGGACAAGGGGTAGTAAGAGAGAGATAAAAATTATCGTAATGTGATGATCATTTAAAGGAGATGTGAACCAACACCATATTTTACTGTCCTGTCTCAATACCAAACATTGCAAGTCATGTTTACTATACAAATGTCAGCTGGACATGGATCAGTTTAGTGATTTCTTCTTAAATATGATGACTTAGGCAAATTATGGTATATTGGATTTGCTAATACATACCAGTGATCTAAGCATTTTAGTGGAGAGAAATAGAAGTACATATACTAACTGTAAACCAAGGACAACTATCACAGTCACTATCATTAATATACGAATTGATGGGAGTGTCCTCCATACTTAAATTTAATCATCAAAGATCAAAAAATGATGTACATCATTGGATATGTAGACCTCAGTGTAAGTCATTACATTAATTAATTAAATTAGTAGGCTTGAAAAAATGGTGTACAACAGTAACTAGTAGAGAAGTTAGCTATTTTGTCGGAAAGCCTAGCAAAAAATGTCAAAGAATAATAAGGGCAGCAACAAATGAGAGGTAGAGTAATGGTAAATCAAAACTGAGACCAGGTTTCATTAACTCTGTCATCCTATTGTAAACACATGGAGAATGTATGGCTCAACATTTACTGTGCCTATAGTCCAGCAATTAAGCCCAAACCCTAAAAATGTAAAACCACACCCAACTAACCCTGGCAACAAGCACATGAGTTAAAGGGGTACAGAGTCAACATTTATATGTTGTTATAAAGAGCTCTTGTCATCTGGTTTCCTTTTATTTTTTTCAGATTTTTCACTTCCTTATTTTAGCTGGAAAGTATAGGTCTAATACTTTTTTTTATTAAAAGTGTTATTATTTATTTACAGAGAACTTGATGATGCTTTAATTAATCATTTTGTCATGGTGATGATAGTTTATAATAAAGATTAAAGGAAATACGGAGGTACAGGCATCTCTCTTTTTTTGATTGGTTCTGATTCATCTGATCTTGGTGGGGACTATTTTTATTCCAAGAAGTGTTTATGCTTCATCTCAGTAATTTTTACATAGCGATGGTAACTGTAGTCTGTCTGTCTATTACCCGGGCAAATGGCTTTGAACTGCTTTAACTCGGCAAATACGGCACTAGTAGCCACCAAATTATAGTGGAGGGTAGCAAAACGTCTGTACTTCTTAAAATTACTGCCAAAAAGCATCAAACGAGCAAAAAGCTTTAAAAATCTGAAAAACCTTTGTTGAGTTAGTTTTAAAATAAAAACATCATATTAAATAAACTGATAAGTGCACATTAACAGTTATGTCTTCATTTTACAATCAATTGTATCTTTATAATGTTACTAGTCAACTTATGGGAGTGTTAGTAACTATAACATTTAATATAGTTAGGTCTAGTTAATAATTTTGTAATTTGGATCATAATTAAATGACAGCATAACCATTGTATCGCTAATGATATAGTAATTAATAGAAAATTGATATAGCCACATAGACTTAGCCTAAACCTGGAAGTTATCCAATGACTATAGAAAGAAAATATAAATTAATAGAAAATGTGTGATATATTAACATGAATAATAACATTAACTAGTTGATTGTTGCTGTACTGAATAGCTGACTTTTAAATAAACTGCTACATTTTGAATAATTTGTTTTAATAAAAACCTTATTGCATTCTAAAATGATTTATTACTTTTCCTAAAATAAGTACAAAACTCTACTAATATAATGTTAATAAAGAAACAATTGACTATTTTCAACTTCTCTACTCGAAATACTATTTTAATTAGTTGTCAGTGTATACAGCTGTGTTAATGGTAAGTAGGTTCTTGAATAAGCCTCCAAGTTATTTTTAACAGTTATTTAAAAGCATATAGTTTATTACATTGAAAATGACAGTTAATCCTTACAAGTTCATGATATATATATATATATTTATAACAACATTCTTAATAGTAGGGACATGACTTCATTTAACAGCTCTCATTCTATTCTTCTTTTTAAAACTGATTGTTTTGTGGTGCTATTTCTGTCGACTTAGTTATCATCTACAAGATGAACAAAGATGAATTACAAGAACATTTGAATTAGTTCTAAAGGAGCTTTTGTGGTACTGGCAATGGGCATCCTGCTCTCAAGTACTATCATATTATCAGGAGATCTTTCAACATATTTCATTGATTACTATTCATATATCATATTTCCTGTAGTCAGTCTTCTCTATCTATTATATCCTCTTCTTGGTTTGTTAAATGAAAAATGGATGAGAATTAAAGTTTTACTGGTTGGAATTATATTAATATTTGTTGGATTCTTTATCAACATAGTTTTATTAGTGACTTTATACTTTGTACATTTTAATAGCATTGCTGTATGTATATGTTTAGTTGTAAGTTTTCCATACTTTTTGGATATGGTATATTTGAAGCTAATGTGATCCAATTTGGTACTGATCAACTTCAGTTTGCACCATCTCAAGAGTTAAGTAGTTTTGTTTATTGGGTTTTCTATCTATTTTTAGTTGCTTTCATTTTGTTAATAGTATCAATTATAACAGCTACTGTTTATAAAAACACAATTTATTTTACTTTTTTTTTGGTTTTGGTTTACTTATTGTCATAATTGCAGTTGTGTTTTTGTTGCTTAAAACATCACTTGGTTATTGAGCCAGCTCAACACAACACTCCCATCAAACTAATTTGGAAAATTATGAAATATGCTTGTACTCACAAACAACCAGTGAGACCTAGTGCCTTTACATATGGAGAGTTTCCTCCCTCAAGGCTTGATCTATGTAAAGAGAGATATGGAGGACCATTTACTACTATACAAGTAGAGGATGTCAAAAGCTTTTTCTACATACTTAGTATTGTTTTAGGGACCTTTGGATATGGATTTATTGACACTAAATCCAAAATTACAGATTAATATTTAATTCTTATGAGAAAGGATGATCCAAATAGTTTTGTCAAAAATCTACTTTTGATAAATCCGCTCACAGTTTTTATTTTGTCATTGTATTTGCTGTTCAATTTATAATAGTTCCTTTCTTCTCTAAGTACATTCCTAGTATGTTGAAACGTATATGGATTGGACTAGTGGCACTGTTAGTAAAGTCAATAATGATAACTATTATAAGCTATTTCAAGACCAGAGATATCAGAAATGTTTTAATTATTAATGATTTGTGTTTGAACCTTACCAACAACATACATAACCTTTCAAAATGAACAATCAGATGAACTCACACTACCTTTCTATATAATGGCTGTTCCTCATTTTTTTGCTGGTTTTGGTATTTTGCTAATTCACTTCACAAGCTTTGAGTTTATTCTAGCTCAAGGTCCTCGTACTATGCATGGATTGTTAATTGGAATATGGTACATAAACAATAGTATTTATTGTGTGCATCTAACTGTCGCAAGCTCATCATTAGGATGCTATTGAGAGTATTATGCTGTTAAGACAGGTGTTGTTTTCATTTCAGTCATTATTTACACTATTGCTGCATATAAATACAAGTATAGACAACGTAATGAATTATCTGATGTTAATGAAAGACTTATTATTACAGAAAATACTGAAAGACAACTAGACCAGGAATATGACATAGAATATGTAGATGATGGATGATGACAGTGATGCAACTAAAAATTCTGTTAATTCTATTTAAATTGTTTTCAGCTTTTTCATGCACAATGCCATGTCAATAACTGATTTGCACACTGTTTATGCATATTATCTTAAGTATAAAATTATTTATACTTTTTTATTTATGATATTTTCTTATAGGATGAATATTGCTGTGCTTATAATTTATTTGCTATTTAGTATGTTATTTGTTCAAAGTACTAAGAATGATCAGCGTGGTGGGTTCTGGTGGAGAAACTGTAAATTATGATTATCTGATCATGACTCAATGAACATGCAGTTGACTGTTCCTGCTCCACAATTATGATATTTTCTGGTCTTCACTGTGCTTAATGTTATCATAAGATTACACGAATGACTGGATAATATCAACTCTATTAACACCTGGAACTTTACATGTGGCATACTGACTACCACTAAGAAAATGTCAGATTTAGAATTTGAAGAAGGTAGCAATAGTCTCCAATCATCTGGCTTGAAAATGCCTCCTCCACAAAAAAGGATGAAACAGATGAAGCTTCAATTTTCAATATCTACTGATAATTCGGCATGTTCCAATACAGGTCAGATATGTGACAGCACATTTAATTCTGAGAATTTTAACAACCCTATCAATGATGTTCAACATGATCCTTCATGTTGTACATCAGAATGTTGCTTGGGGTGTTTGACTCTTTTTCAGACTACTGACCCAAACATATTGTCAAAGCTTAGAAAAAAAGACAGGGTGATAGGTATCGAAACTTTTCTTCTACCTGGTGTAAAGCCTTTCCATGGCTGTCATTATGCAGGATTCTTAAGGGCAAGGTGGATGAAATAGATGAAAAAGAAATTAATATCAATTTTTGTTTGCTATATAAAATGATTACTAATGAAAGTGAGTTCATCATGATATACAGCATATGTGCATGTGTCAAACTAAGTAAATAATGAGGGCCCCACAAATAAGAAATTCATTCCTATACCTATGATGATGGGTGTGGTGGATAAAAGACATTTCTTTTCTACTATCAACTTTTGTTATTATAGAGACAAGGATGAGGTGATCATGACAGAATAGGAAAAATAGTTAATTCAATTTACTGCCTTGTAGAATAAATACAGCACATATGTGACCCTGCACACCTGTTTGGTATATATATTAATGCCTGATGGTAGGTAACACTGACTCTCTATTAAAATGCATATATCCTAATCCTTGTATTATATTCGTTTTAATGATTGACTAATGACATTGTGGAATTTAGAATGCTTTGATTTTTTGATACATAGCATATAATATATTAAGTGCTTCTCATGTCTTTAAAGCATAATATTGCCTATTAGTACATAAAACTTTCACTTTTAACTATTAAAGACTGTTTTGCTAAAGAGTATCATAATATGATAACCAAATAAAGTGCAATTAGGCTATCGTACATGATTGGTAAAAAAGAAAAACAACATAGGTGTAACTTTTATGCTTTTAAAGTGAGTATTGTCATATGTAATATATTTTAATTACTTTAATTGGCTAATTATGAGCATATATATAATTCTTTACATAAATTTAAAAATATTAAACTATCAAATTATCAAAGATATTAAAGCTACTTTTTCCAATCATTTATTTACAATTCAATTACAATCTCTGTATTGATATAAATATACTTACTGACACTACCAAAGTATATATAACTTCAGTTCTAGTGTTATTCTCTTTTCCTTTACCAAACATTGACACTAGTCTAACCCTGCTTAATTTGTTTAGCATATAACCTCTAACAAAACTGTCTTTAATTTTTGAAACTGAACTGATTCTTTAAGGAGAACAATTTAGCATAATATATGTTGTAAAATCGAAGTTTATTAATTCCACAATGACATTAGTCAATCTATGACATCTGATTTCGAGTAATGTGCATTTAAATGGATAGTCAGGGCCATAAGCAGCAATATATACTAAATAGATGGGTAGGATCACATATATATTGGGTATGAGGTGTGTCTCCTGTAAGTCGAGTTCAACTCTTTGTTGGTTTAATACTCACTAACCTTCGACATATGTAGTCAGATAATAAACATGCTAGTAGTTCCTTTACTATAATCTTTTAATGTACTATGACTATATTCTGTTGTGCCACTAGAATTGTGCATAGTTTCAGCGTATTTCCATATATGGATATTATGAAATAATTAATATTACTTATAAATAGTCTGACAAAGAGAAACTTCGGAAATGAAGGAAACTGTAGAAAAGCATGAAAATCCCACTCAACTGAAAATCTATTACTTACTAAAGATGCCTGTCTCTACATTTAAAACATAAATATTGAATATAGCAAACTCTGATAAATGATCAATTAATGATTTAAAGTAGGGATATCTTAATTCATGAAGCAGACCAAAATTATCAGCCTGAGTATAAGTAATAATTCCTTTAAGTGTTAATAGTTGTTAATATAAATCTGAGATCAAATAAGAGGTAAACAGTTTTATTCTTAGAGAAAACAATGTATTAGGCTATGATTGAAGAAAACATTATTAAAGACTTAACTAAGGGTTCATTCAGATGTTTAAGTAAACCAATATAGTATCAAAATAGAGATATTAAAATAAATAATTAGTGAGTGTACTTTAACAGTTATGACTTCAATGATTTTATTTTGCATTTTCAGTGCATCATTCTAATTTTAGTAGTCAACTGGGGGAATGTTGGTGACTCTAATATTTAATATATTTATTTCTACGTAATAATTTTGTAATTTGGACCATGAATGAATGAGAGCATAATAATTTCACAGCTAGTGATATTAATAGATATTTGACAATAACTGAATGGACTTTTTGAAGAATTTCAAATTATAGAAAAGCTGTGTAACATTCTAAAATAATTTATCATCTTCCTAAATATATACAGTCTTACTTTAAAAGTAAAGAGAAAAAGAAAAAACTATCTACCATTTTCCAAAATATTTTTTAATGCTGTTGTTAGTCTAACTAACTGTGATAATGACAACTAAGTTCTTCAATAAGCCTCTAAGTTATTTTTAACAGTTATTAGAAAGCATAACTGTGATAATGACAAGTAAGTTTATTGAATTAGCCTCTAAGTTATTTTTAACAGTTATTAGAAAGCATAGTCTTACTTTAAAGGTAAAGAAAAAAAGAAAAAAAACTATCTACAATTTTCCAAGTTCTCCACTTCAAAAATATTTTTTAACGTTGTTGTTAGTCTAACTAACTGTGATAATGACAACTAAGTTCTTCAATAAGCCTCTAAGTTATTTTTAACAGTCATTAGAAAGCATAACCGTGATAATGACAAGTAAATTTATTGAATTAGCCTCTAAGTTATTTTTAACAGTTATTAGAAAGCATCTTAGTGTTGATAGATTGAAAATGACCGTCCATTCTTTCAAGTTCATCATATAAGTAGCACTACTCTGGATGCACGAGTCGTTTTTGCTTTTTTTCTGTGGTACTATACCTATTGCATCAGTTATCAAACTACAAGATAAACAGAGATGAACTACAAGAACATTTGCATTAGTTCTAAAAGTGCTGCTGTGGTACTGGCAACAAGTATCCTGCTCTCAACTATTACTATATTTTCAAACCTTTCCACATATTTCATTGATCACTATTCATATGTCATATTTGCTGTAGTTGGTCTTTACTGTCTATTTTATCCTCTTCTTGGTTTGTTAGGTGAGAAATGGATGAGATATAAAGTTTTACTGGTTGGAATAATATTAATATTTGTTGGATTTATTATAATCATTGTTACATTACTGACTCTATACTTTGTACATGTCAATAGTATTACTCTCGCTGGCATATGTTTAGTTGTAACTTTTACATACTTTTTTGGATATGGTATATTTGAAGCTAATGTTATCCAATTTGGTACTGATCAACTTCAGTTTGCACCATCTCAAGAGTTAAGTAGTTTTATTTATTGGGTTTTATATCTGGACTATTTTTTAGTTGCTTTCATTTTGTTAATGGCATCAATTATAACAGCTACTGTTTATAAAAACACATTTTTTTTACTTCTTGTTTTATTTTGGGTTCCGGCGTACTTATTGTTATGATTGGAGTTTTGTCTTTTTGTTGCTTCAAACATCACTTGGTTATTGAGCCAGCTCAATACAACAATCCTGTCAAACTAATTTGGAAAGTCATGAAATATGCTTGGATTCACAAACAACCAGTGAGACGTAGTGCCTTTACATATGGAGAGTTTCCTCCTTCAAGGCTTGATCTATGTAAAGAGAGATATGGAGGACCATTTACTACTGTACAAGTAGAGGACGTCAAAAGCTTTTTATACATACTTAGTATTGTTTTAGGGACCTTTGGATATGGATTTCTTGACACTAAATCGAAAATCTGTGATCAATATTTAATTCTTACAAAAAAGGATGGTCCAAATAGTTTTATTGAAAATTTAATTTTGATATACCCTGTTACTGTTCCATATCTTTTCATTGTATTTGCTGTTCCTTTTCATCAATTTGTAATAGTTCCTTTTTTTTCTAACTACATTCCTAGTATGTTAAAACGTATATGGATTGGATTAGCAGCATTATTAGTAGAGTCAATAATGACAACTCTTATTAGCTATTTCATGACTAGAGATATCAGAAATGTTTTAATTATCAATTATCTGTGTTTGTCCATTACTAACAACATAACATTTCAAAATGAACTACAATCAGACGTACTCACATTACCTTTCTTTATCATGGCTGTTCCTCAGTTTTTTGTTGGTGTTAGCATTTTTCTGGTTCAATTCGTGAGTTTTGAATTTATTCTAGCTCAAGGTCCTCGTACTATGCAAGGATTGTTAATTGGAATATGGTACATAAGCAGTAGTATTTATTGTGTACAGCTAACTATCACAAGCTCACCATTAGGATGCAGTTGGGAGTATTATGCTGTTAAGACAGGTGTTGTTTTCATTTCAGTCATTGTTTATACTATTGCTGCATATAAATACAAATATAGACAACGTAATGAACTATCTGATGTTAATGAGAGACTTATTATTACAGAATATACTGAAAGACAACTTAATCAGGAGTATGGAATAGAATATGAAGATGATGATGAGAGCGACGCAACTAGAGATGATGTTAATTCTATTTAAAGGATTTTTAATTTTCATGCATCATGACTTATTTAGTTACAATTCCATATAATATAAATAATTCTATATCTACAAATGATTTGAATTATTATGTATATTATAATTACCACAGTAATAATTTTATGCATACTTTAATTATCCTATGTACATATATGTATAGACAGAGTATAATTTGTTTATATACAGTTAATTCATATAATTTTTTAATAATTTTTGATAAACTATTGTGCATATCAAGATGCCTATAACATTGTTGTAAAAGGACTCTGATCCCTATATCAATTAAGGACCCTTAAAATAATATATTTACAGCATTTTCATGCAAATGACTTATTTAGTCTTGACATAATTATTTCATGGTTACTTTACAACTAGGCCTAATGACTTCAATATGTATTCAACAGTACGGAGTTTATTCGTAGCATTAGTTGGTGATATAATTATGAATGAGACACAGGGTTCATATCATAGGTTTATTAATCCATTTTATTTACAATTATGTTAGAATTTCAGCAAAACTGTAAGACAGCTTTTAGAAATGCTAAACAGTTAAAATAAATCATTTAACTATTTATACTTGCAATTTAGTCCATTTTTGCAAATTCCAAGGTTTAAAGACTTCTTTTTCAGATGCAGTTGGTTTCATATCAGTAACATATTCAGGTCTGAAGATATAGCATTCAATAAAAGGACCCATCCATTTATTTGCCTTTCACCCTATACTAATGACTTGATTATGTATTCAATAGTACAGACTTTATCTGTAGTAATTACCTGAAGAGATACTTTTAAAAAATCATAGCCCTTTGAAAATCTTAGAGCTCTGCAATGAAAAAGAAGAAAGTCATCAAACAATATATATAGCAAATATATCACTGATTAGTAAATAATACAAACACTTAAAAAAATTTCTAATGTGTTTTATTTAAGACAGAAGTAATGAAGTGGATATCAGACAGCTTGTCTAATTATCCCTGCTGTTACTTTTTTGATCTCCTCGCATTGTGTGGCTCGAAGAATGATGTCATTCTTTAGTAAAAGCAAAGACTCTGTGGTAGCCATTTTGTAGGCAAAGGTAGTTCATATAACGAGAGAGTTGTCTAAGAATAGCTCTGTTCCCAACCAGATTGAACATTTAATTACTGTATACTATAACATTGACTTAATTATAACTCAAATTTGTGAACTGAAACAAAAATACTTTTAAACTACCAAATTGCTATTCTTCAATTTCTTCATCTACTTTTTTCAAAAATGTAAAAAATATCACATTTAATTTTGGTGACCTTTTGTGGGCTAAGTCCATGGCACTTTAAGTATATGCAGTAGCACTTGATAAGTTAGAGGGTGTATTCTTTCTACTATACTATGATCATTTGAAATTAACTGTTAAAACAACTGTTAAAATGAAATGGACTAAAGTGCTTAACCTCGCTCATCAAACAATATATATAGCAAATATATCACTGATTTGTAAATAATACAAACACTTAAAAAAATTTCTAAAGTGTTTTATTTAAGACAGAAGTAATGAAGTGGATGTCGGACAGCTTGTCTAATTACCCCTGCTGTTACTTTTTTGATCTCCCCGCATTGTGTGGCTCTGAGAATGATGTCATTCTTTAGTAAAAGCAAAGTCTCTGTGGGGTAGCCATTTTGTAGATAAAGGTAGTTCATATAACAAGAGAGTTGTCTAAGAATAGCTCTGTTCCCAACCAGATTGAACATTAAATTACTGTATACTATAACATTGACTTAATTATAACTCAAATTTGTGAACTGAAACAAAAATTCTTTTAAACTACCAAATTTCTACTCTTCAATTTCTTCATCTACTTTTTTCAAAAATGTAAAAATATCACATTTAATTTTGGTGACCTTTTGTGGGCTAAGTCCATAGCACTTTAAGTATATGCAGTAGCACTTGATAAGTTAGAGGGTGTATTCTTTCTACTACACTATGATCATTTGAAATTAACAGTTAAAACAACTGTTAAAATGAAATGGACTAAAGTGCTTAACCTCGCTGCGGTCTAGACTTTCTATATAGACTCCTCAAATGACGTAATTCACGTGTGCGCAAGATGACTATTGATGACTCAGCATTTCTCTTCAATCAAAGGGAAAAAAGCTTTACCTTTTAGTGTATCTACTGGGTACTTTGCACTCTAATTGACAAAAGGTCCAATACTTTCCAACTTCTTAGTAAAAGTTAGTGATTCTCCAATGACAGCTATGGTGCTAGTATTTTTAGTTCGCGCTCAATGTATCGACAAAGATAACTGCCAAAAGTTAGTAAAACTGTCATAACTTACCAAAGAAGTATTTTAGTAAAACTTCTCACTTTAAAAAGTTGGAAAATGTCATAAGCTGTATGCAGGAGATTTTTATTGAATTCTCGAGTCTTCACTGAAAGCTGAGCTTTTTTTCAAAGGTTTTTCAGACTTTTAAAGCTTTTTGTTCGTTTGACGCTCCTTTTTGCAGTATTCTTAAGAAGTACAGAAGTTTTGCTACCCTCCACTATAGTTTGGTGGCTACCAGTGCCGTGTTTGCCGAGTTAAAGCACTTCAAAGCCATTTGCACACACAGACACACGCACACACCGACAGACTACCTCCCTATGCGCCCACGCACAGCGAGGTGGAGGCTTAAGCGCCTACATGCTATTATCATATATAGCAAACAAGATTAATAATAATATTTAAAGTGTTTATAAAGTGGAGAACTATGAGTTAGATAAATAATGAAATTTATTGTCTTCTTTTACATTTTTTCCTTTTTCTGCATTGAATTTAAACTACAATAAGTTTGATGAAAGCTAATTTTTAATAAAGGAGATGTAATTTCCTTTGTTCAATTCAAAGTATAGGAAATGCAAAATTAATAACTTAAAGAAGTGTACTTAAATATTAATATCACTGACACTCCTTTTGTTGGTCAGTAACACTGTTTAACAATATATTATCAAATCAAATAAAAAAATTTAATAATACCTTAAATCCAATTAACATGATGCCACTCTTGTAACATCAATATGTAGATAATATCCTCTCTATTTTTTCATAAGTTATTTATGATCACACTAACATGTCTTATCCTCCTTGTCAAATCAACAGTCATAAAAGAAAGACTTGAAAGTTAGAATCACTAGGATCCCTTGCAAGTTAAGCAGATAGAGAAGTTGATGTCTAATGATCAAGTGGGAGAGAGTCAATGTTCTTCTAATTCTTCCTTCAAAACATGACCTTATCATACATCAATCTTTCTAACATATATAAATGGATGTGTATTTTAATTTATAGAAGGCACCTAATGGAGATTACCTACCATTGGCCAAAACTTTATGGCAATTTATAAGAATACTTGACTATATATCCTTTTTGTGATGATGAGAACAAAATAGATTATCATTCATTCACATAGTTTTGAAACTCTATTGAATTAAAATTAAGGAAAATCAAATTAACATAGCCATTAACAAGATGCATTTAGTTGTAGTGTGTGTAAACAGTCATTTAACCATTTGTGCTTTTAAATACTTTGCTATAAGCAGATATATTGGTGTCATTTACCAAAATAGATGGATTCCATAGATTTACAATTTAGATAAATAACATTGCTACCTGAAATCAGTTCACATTTACTAGAGAACTATAATGACATCTAGTTGACCCTTAGCCAATACTCACAATTCAGATAACTGAAAATTTGCTGTTAGATGACTTGATTTCTTTTTTCAGTACATTAGTCTGTTAATCCATCATTCCAAATAATTTATTATCTTGCTTACTTCTTTATGTAATATCTATTTTTTAAATTTATCTCTTATACTCTGCTTCCAAAGTTATTTATTAACCTTACTGTTAACTGTATGCCAATTCGTGTATTTACTATTCTATCCATACTATGTCTGTCTGTCTGTCTGTCTATCTCTATCTATCTATCTATCTATCTATCTATCTATCTATCTATCTATCTATCTATCTATCTATCTATCTATCTATCTATCTATCTATCTATCTATCTATCTATCTATCTATCTATCTATCTATCTATCTATCTATCTATCTATCTATCTATCTATCTATCTATCTATCTATCTAGATATCTATCTATCTATTTACCTAACTACCTTCTTTTTTAACCGAACGTCTGCATTTTTCAAGAACCTCCTACTTTTGAAGAATTTCTTGAAAAACATTGTAGCAAACTAAGAAAAATAATAATTTGACTATCTACTAAATTTTCAGTTCGCCACTTCGAAAATACTGTTTAACGTTGATTTTAGTCTAACTAACTGTGATAATGGCAAGCAGGTTATTTAATAAGCCTCTAAGTCATTTTTAACAGTTATTTGAAAGCATATTAATGTAACACATTTAAAATGAGTTATTCCTTTCACATTCATAATACGTATATACATGCTTAATAGTAGGGATATGGGTTGTTTTCATCACTCCATTCTTCATTTTTAAAGCTGATATTTCTTCATCAAACTAAAAGATAAACAGAGATGAACTACAAGAACGTTTGTGTTAGCTCTAAAGGAGCTCTTGTGGTACTGGCAACAAGTATCTTACTAACAACTAGTAATCTTATATCAGGAGGACTTTCCACAAGTTTCGCTAATAATTATTCATATGTCATATTTGCTGCAATCAGTTTCTCCTTTCTCTTTTATCCTCTTCTTGGTTTGTTAGGTGAGAAATGGATGAGATATAAAGTTCTAATGGTTGGAATAATATTAATGTTTGTTGGATTTTTTATTGGAATTATTACATTTGCAATTTTATACTTTGTACAAATAAATAGTATTGCTGTAGTTGGTATATGTTTAGTTGTAAGTTTTCCGTACTTTTTTGGATATGGTATATTTGAAGCTAATATGATCCAATTTGGTACTGATCAACTTCAGTTTGCATCATCTCAAGAGTTAAATAGTTTTGTTTATTGGGTTTTATACATGAATTATTGTTGCTAGCTTTTATTTTATTAATAGCATCAACTATTACACCTTCTTTTCCTAAAAACAACAATTATTTTACTTTCACTTTTATTTTTGGTTCTGGTATGTTTCTTATAATGATTGCACTCTTGTCTTTTTGTTGCTTCAAACGTTACTTGGTTATTGAACCAGCTCAATACAACAATCCTATCAAACTAATCTGGAGAGTAATGAGTTATGCTTGGACTCACAAAGAACCAGTGAGACGTAGTGCCTTTACATATGGAAGTTTCCTCCCTCAAGGCTTGACCTATGTAAAGAGAGATATGGAGGACCATTTACTACTGTACAAGTAGAAGATGTCAAAAGCTTTTTCTACATACTTAGTATTGTTTTAGTGACCTTTGGATATGGATTTCTTGACACTAAATCGAAAATTTCTGATCAATATTTAATTCTTATGAAAAAGAATGGTCTAAATAGGTTTATTGAAAATCTACTTTTGTTATATCCTCTCGCAGTTCCTTATTTTGTCATTGTATTTGCTGTTCCTTTCCATCAATTTATAATAGTTCCTTTCTTTTCTAAGTACATTCCTAGTATGTTGAAATGTATATGGATTGGACTAGTGGAACTATTAGTAGTGTCTATAGTGACAACTCTTATAAGCTATTTCATGAATAGAGATATCCGACATGCATTAATTATTAATGATTTGTGTTTGACTTTTGACAACAACATAACCTTTCAAAATGAACTACAATCAGATGTTATCACACTACTTTTCTATATAATGGCTGTTCCTCACTTTTTTGCTGGTGTTGGTATTTTGCTAGTTCACTTCACTAGCTTTGAGTTTATTCTAGCTCAAGGTCCTCGTACTATGCAAGGATTGTTAATTAGAATATGGTACATAAACAATAGTATTTATTGTGTACACTTAACTATGGCAAGCTCAACATTAGGATGCTATTGGAAGTATTATGCTGTTAAGACAGGTGTTGTTTTCATTTCAGTCATTGTTTACACTATTGCTGCATATAAATACAAGTATAGACAATGTAATGAACTATCTGATGTTAATGAGAGAATTATTACAGAATATACTGAAAGACAACTACTGGACCAGGAATATGACATAGAAGATGAAGATGATGATGACATTGATGCAAACACAAATTATGTTAATTCAATTTAAAGTGTTTGCAGACTTTTCATGCACAATGACATGTTTGGTTTCCATGTTTATAACTGATTTACATTGTGTACGTATATTATCATTATTAAAAAAAACAATTTAACATCAAGCAATCAAGGATTATTAATGACCCCAGCAGCTTATAGTCTTAGTGTGGAAATAAAGAACAGAAGAAAAATTTGACTATCTACTATTTTCCAAGTTCTCTGCTTCAAAAATATTTTTAATGTTGTTGTTAGTCTAACTAACTGTGATAATGACAATTAGGTTCTTGAATAAGCCTCTAAGTTACTATTACTATTACATGAAAAAATGTAATCATTACTACTACTATTACATATTACTATTACCCCAGGCCTGCTAAGTTATTTTTAACAGTTATTAGAAAGCATCTTAGTGTTGATAGATTGAAAATGACAGTCATTTCTTTCAGGTTCATCATATATATATGTACCAATAGTCTGGTTAATAGTATAGATGCACAAGTTGTTTTTGCATTTATAAAATTGATTTTTCTGTGGTACTATACATCACATCACTTATGAGACTACAAGATAAACAGAAATGAACTACAAGAATGTTTGCATTAGTTCTAAAGAGCTCTTGTGGTACTGGCAACAAGCATCCTGCTCTCAAATACTATTATATTATCAGGAGGTCCTTCCACAAATTTAGGTGATCACTATTTATATGTCATATTTGCTGCAGTCAGTCTTCACTATCTATTTTATCCTCTTCTTGGTTTGTTAGGTGAGAAATGGATGAGATATAAAGTTTTACTGGATTGAATAATATTACTATCTGTTGGATTCATTATAATCATTGTTACATTAGTGACTCTGCACTTTCTACATTTTAATAGCATTCCTGTAGTTGGTATATGTTTAGTTCTAGCTTTTCCATGGATATAGTATATTTGAAGCTAATATGATCCAATTTGGTACTGATCAACTTCAGTTTGCACCATCTCAAGAGTTAAGTACTTATGTATATTGGGTTTTATACATGAATTACTTTTTATTTGCTTTCATTTTGTTAATAGCATCAATTATAACAGCTACTGTTTGTAACAACAAAATTTATTTTACTTTTAGTTTTATTTTTGGTTTTTGTGTACTTCTTGCAATGATTGCAGTTTTGTGTTTTTGTTGTTTCAAATATCACATGGTTATTGAGCCAGCTCAATAAAACAATCCTGTCAAACTATTTTGGTAAGTCATGAAATATGCTTCGCTCACAAACAACCAGTGGACGTAGTGCTTATGCATATGGAGAGTTACCTCCATCAAGACTTGATCTATGTAAAGAGAGATATGGAGGACCATTTACTACTGTACAAATAGAGGATGTCAAAAGCTTTTTATACATACTTAGTATTGTTTTAGCGACATTTGGATATGGATTTGTTGACACTAAATTGAACATCTCTGATCAATATTTAATTCATATGAGAAAGGATGGTCCAAATAATTTTATCAAAAAACTACTTTTGATATATCCTCTCACGATTTATTCTATGTCTTTTTATTGTGTTTGCTGTTCCTATCCATCAATTCATAATAGTTCATTGCTTATTTAACTACATTCCTAGTATGTTGAAACGTGCATGGATTGGACTAGTGGCACTGTTAGTAAAGTCAGTAATGACAACACTTATTAGCTATTTCATGACTACAAATATTAGAAATGTTTTAATTGTCAATGATTTGTGTTGGACCTACACTAATAACATAACATTTCAAAATGAACTACAGTCAGATGTAATCACATTACCTTTCTATATTATGACTGTTCTTCAGTTTTTGCTGGTGTTAGTATTTTTCTATTTCAATTTGTGAGTTCTGAGTTTATCCTAGCTCAAAGTCTTTGTACTATGCAAGGATTGTTAATCGAAATATGGTATGTTAGCAACAGCATTTATTGTGTATGGTAAGCTTTCAAAATGCAATAGGGAGTATTGTTCTCTTAAGACAGGCATTGTTTTCATTTCAGTACTTGTTTACATTATTGCTGTATATAAATACAAGTATAGACAACATAATGAACTATCTGATGTTAATGAGAGTTATCATTATAGAATATACAGAAAGACAACTAGTACAGGAATATGGGATAGAATATAAAAATGATGATGACAGTGACACAACTATAGATAATACTAATTCTATTTAAAGCATTTTCAGCTTTTATGTACAATAACTTTTTTGGATGTAATTCCAATTAATATGAATAATTCTATATCTACAAATAATTTGAATTATTATATACACTAAAATAACAATTTTATGTATACTTTAATTATCTATATTTGTATAGATTTAGTAGAAGTTGTTTATTTAAAGTTGATTTATATTTTTATAACTTTTGTTAAATTATTGCACATGTCAAGATGCTTAAAACATTGATGAAAGGACTCTAATCCCTATATCAAATTAGGACCTTTAAAATTTTTAAATTAAATTTTTACAGCAATGTCATGGAAAAGATTTATTTCATTTTTATTTAACAACTAGGCCTAATGACTTGAATATATATTTGTTCAATAGTATGAACTTTATCTGTAGCACTAGTAGGTGATATATGAATGAGATACAAGGTTTATAATTATTATAGGTTCATTGATCCACTTCATGTACAATTGTCTCATTACCCCTACTGGTATTTTCTGTATGTCCTCACCTTGTGTGGCTCTCATATTGATGCCGTTCTTTAGATAAAAGAAAGACTCGGTGGTTGAAGACAAAGGAAGTTCATGCAATGAGAGAGTTCTTTAAGGATAGTTCTGAGCTCTTATTGCATACAGATTCATATGGGTTAATTTTAATAACCTATCCCTATAATAACTAGTTAAGGTGGGAAAATTGATACCAATTTCATTTGTCATTCCTAGGTAGCTCTTTGAATTAATGTAAAAAGGTCTTGCTATCTCTTACAGCCATAACAATTGAAAGGAGATGTTGTTACATCAAAGACAAAGATAAAAAGTTCCTTCTGAAGACCTCTATCCTATGACTATAACTTTATACACCAACCAACCCAAGTTGTTACCAGACCAAGAAGTAAAAATAAGATATGTAATAATATATAGAGATGGTGAGAGGTAGGGATGGATGGTTAGGATGGCCAAATAAATAGACTGATTGAGTAGAATAATCCAAGACCAAGGATACTACACAATTTTAAAACTTAAAGCCATCACTGTGAAGCCTTAGTGAGTATGTGTGAACTTTATTAGGCTTGCTGGCTTCTAGTGTCCAATGTCTATTTTGTTTATGACTCTAACTAATCTAACAAATGTATAGTAACACATGTTGAAGGAGCCAGTGAGTAACTAAGAAAGCCCAGCAAAAACATAAAATATAGTTATCTATAGTTGACCAATCAGATTTCTTCATTTAATAATTAGAATGTATGTACAATCTAATAAGCATTTAGTGGATTTTGGAATGAGACTTGCTATTAGAAAAAGTATATCTCAACATAATGTACTGTACTTGTATTTATCTTACATGTATTGTGTAGTAATAAATGTAATAAATCAGAATATGTATGATCTACTTGTATACAGGAGATAACCTGTTGATATAAACATAGACTACACTTTTTGACTCTTATTGAAAGAAAAAATTGGTCCAAGTTAAAGAGAAACTAACGGAATTAGATTTCATTATGTGTTGTATTCAAACAGGTCTTTAGAAGATCAGTAATATACAAGAGAAACAAATTTGTGATGGTGTGGATAAAAAATGTATTAAAACAAAATGAAAGTAATTACCAAATTATATTTCCCTCTCACTCAAGGTTTAAATCATCTTAAGGTAAATAAATGACTACATACAGCAAATCCCTCAATGCTAGCAACCTTTCTCTTGCAGTACCTGCCAATTTATTTAGAATACCATCTTTTAATAAACAACACTCTAAAATAGGAAGGAAACATCTAATGACATATGCGTATACTGTCAATACACATGTAGAGTGTACATCATCAAAATACATATATTTTAATTAAGACTACAATTGTACAGTACTATGTATAAGTATTAACTACCGGATTAATTAGAGAGGCATTAGATATGATAATTAAGTGAACCCTTTTAGTCTGTATAAAGACAGTTACTTATATGCATAGTCATAAATTGAATAATTATATTGATGTGGCTCAAAAAACTGTATTTGAATTTTAAAAATTCCTAAATCAGTAGTTGCAGTGAATTTTGATGTAATGTGGGTCAGTAATGTAAAATTTTGTCTTTTTTTATATATTTGATCTCCCATATCTCATTCAGTCAAATTTAGTGTCTAAAGAAATAGATGAAAGACATAAATACCATATCTCTCACTATATTCTAAGATTAACATATAATAAAGGGCTAAAATTTACTTGCACATGTGTATTAACATTGCCTATACATTACATATACACAGTACATTGCTTGACCTTAAATGATGCATATTTAGCATAACAATAATTAGCAAACACAGTCCACATTTTAAAGTTCTTTGTCAATTTAATTAAAAATGAATAGTTATTGACTTTAAGCAAACAAAAGATTAAAGGATATCATCATTTTAATAATTTTGTATGGACTTACGATATGAGGTTTATCTGATAAAGAAGATGAGTAGGAAAATGTTCATTCAAACTAAACATTAATTATTACAATAGTTTTAGTTCATTATTTAGCCTCTGCATTGATGAATGCTCTGTTTTAAAGTAGCTTTGACTATTAACATTTTAAATAATAATTTCTATCAATAGATGTATGCAACATTTTGAGATTATTTGTGAGTAATACATTATGCATGCAATGTGATGTATATGTTATTATAACAATAAACTCAGTAACTTCTATAAATTACAGGTATACATAGTCAGTTGCTTTACTAATGCTAATTAAATTGAAATTTACACTCTCAGTAACAGTAATCATATCTATTACTAGTGATTGTTAAACTACTAACTTTGTTATAACATTATTATACATTGTTTTCCTATTTCATACAAGACTGTTATGACAATTGTCATCATCAAATGTCATAGCTAGCTATCAGACAAATTTTCTTTGATGAAAGCCTTAACAAAATTGTTGTAGAATGAACTGCAAAACTGTTTGTATTTGTTTAAATGAAAAAAGCGAAAAGCACCTTTCTAATAGCTACTATAATATCAGAAGTTTTTTTTAACATGATTTATCAATAAGTACTAGAATTAGTGTTGTAATCAATGTTATAAGAATTAGAGGCATCACTAATATTTATATAAATGCTTTCCCTTTCTTATAAAGTATTGTTAACATCCATGTAATGAAGAATTAGGCCACTTCTATTACTTTTTGTTACTTTGGTAGAATTCTACACTAAGAGTTGAACTAGTCATATTAACTTAATAATATTAGAGTTAAATGAATTTATACCAATCATAGCAAACCTACATGAGTAGTAGATGTCATCTTCACTCATAATGACCTGACAATGAACAAAGACTAAGGCAGTAACATAAGATGAAGTCTAATGCAGAGATAAACTATTGAGGTAGTCAGTAATTGCAGTGTCTTAATGGTAGTGTGACACATAACACAATCCTTAAATATCATTCATTCCAAAGTCACCCTAGTATTAAAGAAAGCCGGATCTCTTCTAGACTACAAAGGAAATTCTGATGTGTCATTACAAACACATATTATAGTTGCCCATTCTATACGTCAATCTTACTAGTCTGGTTATTTGTCACTTGATAGAAGATACCATGCAAGAGAGTAAACTTGACAGAACTGTTTAATGATAAAACAAGGTGTAATAAGACCATGGTTGTGTTACACAGGTACTTCTCTAAATCTGATGAGTAACAAAATTTTTTTAAAAATAATTTCCTAGTAATAAAAGTATCAGGATACTTGAGAGTAAGGGCATTTTAAAAAGAGTTGAACACGAACACCAAACAATGTAACTAGTATCAGAACATAACAGATTCTTGTTGAGGTGAACACATCAATAATTAATCCAAGAATTAACCCTATAAGTATTGATAGTGTAGTTGTTTTTGTTCTCCTTGTAATAACTGTTATTGATATTATAATGAAATTGAAAGTAAAGCCAAATGTAATTTTATAATTAGACAAATGCAAATTGACCTTTAATATTTTCCCAAATCATTCATTGTATACTGTTGGGAATAACTTAAATGACCTTTGCTATTGTGTTGATCATTAGAATGAGATGTCATCCCCCACCATATTCTATTGACCCAGCCCATCACCAAACATAGTATCAGAATCATAACAGATTCTTGCTGTTGTGAACATATCAATAATTGCTAATAATAGATTTGACAAAGAGAGTTGTAAAGGAGTAAGAAGTACTTGGACTGACGAATGAGCTATTGTGTTAGTAAGCCTTAGAGGAAATGACTGAAGATATTGAGGACAACAAATATTGTCAAAGATTGAGTGGAAATATTAAATTGAGACCAACTTTCCCTAATTTCATCATCCCACTGTAAAAATATAGAGTGAAAACAAGTTTCAGATTCAATGTAAATATTAATCACAAGCTGTAACTTTTATTAGTTATGCCAAATTCCCTTCTAAGTTTCATACATACAACAAGTATGGGTGATTGTTATATATAAATATAATACATTAACAAAATAGAACATAAATACACAAATACTCGTATAGATGCACACAAACACACAAAGGCAACTTATAAATAGTACACATACTCAAAACTTGTTTAGTCAATCACTGTAGTGTCCTAGGACAGGCTCTCTAAACTCTGAGCATGAACCATAAAATGAGCCACTGGCATTTGTTAATAGTGGTGGTGTGTTAGTTGTTTTACGAGTAAATAATGATACTTTCATGTAGCACAGACGAAATTTCTCACATTTCCATTCAAACCATCTTTTTACAATGTTAACCTTTCTGCAAACCCAGAGTACATGATATACAATGACCATCACTAATGTAACAAATGTCAGAAACACAGAAGAAAAACAGATTACTTTTATCATTAGTGGATTGGTGTAAAAAAAATACCAATAAGTGAGGTAAATAAGTAATAAGTTCATCACCAAACCACTATCAAGAAGATTGATTAATTTGCTTCTAAATGGTTTGATATATGTTTGAATGACAAGGAAAATTACCAACATTAGATTTGTTGCAAAAAAGAGAGAATAAACATCAGTAGCTCTATATTTGGCATATATTCCATACAAAGCACATAGTAACAGAAGACGCAATGTAAACCAATATTGTTTACCTTCTTTATAAGGAGCATGGATAGCTTCTAGAATAGGTCGTAAGTACTTGTTGGTACATGCTAGTGGTCTAAGTGGTTTAGCAAAGAGAAGTAGAAGTACATATGGTAACAGTAGACCAATAACTACTATCAGAGTTACTATCATTAGTATACGATGGGAGTATCCTCCATATTTGACAGTACCATCTAAATACCAAACATAATGTACATCATTGGATGTGTAAACTTCAGCATATGTCATTACATTGATCAATTGAAGGAGTAGATTAGAGAAAGAAATGTGTACAACAGTAACAAGTACTTGAACTGAGGAATGAGCTATTCTATTGGAAAGCTTTGGTGAGAAATGACTGAGGATAATCAGGACAATGACTATTGTCAGAAGATAAAGAGGAAACACAAAATTAAGGCTAGTTTTCCATAACTCTGTCATTCCATTGTAAAAACATCTAGGAAAGCCTGTCTGAAGATTCAAAAGACGAATAATAAATATAGCAAATCCTGACAATCGATCAATTGAAGATTTAAAGTGGTGATATCTTAACACATCAAGCAAACCACAATTAGCAGCCTGAGCATAGAATATAACTCCATTTAGTGTACCAGTTGTTAATGTAAGTTTAAGAGCATATAACAAATAAATAAGAATTGGACCAGTGACTAGATAAATACTTAGTGATGTTATCCAAGCATTGCTACAATGCTGACATTCTGTAGACCCTAATACCACACTTAATCCCTCACTACATCTACCACATAATGTTCCTTCACGTTGATATAAACACAATGGTGGATGATAGTCAGTGATACCATCTGAAAGTTTAAAGCTTTTATTAAATGATAAGTCACCACTGTAGAAGTAATGTAGTGTGTGATTGCTATTACAATATCCTACTGGACAATTTAAAGATACACCAAACTGTGTCTCCGTTTTGTTCTCATATTCTATTGTTCCTGCCCAAGAGAGAAATGTCAAAGGTCTTGTTATTGTCTGACTACTCACATTACCAATAATTGGGACTGTAAGGTGATTATATTTTCTCAAGTTATCAAATGAAGATGAAAGTTCACAGATTCCTTTTATCTTATTCAAATCAAATCCCAGCGGACATGGATGTATTTGGACAATTTTCTTTAGAATTGCTGGCTGATTGTATAGAGAGAATACAATCATTCCATCTATAATATTGGATTGATCATTTCCATGAACAGTCATACTAATGGTTGTGCAATTTTTGCCTTCTTGTATCAGTTGTTCTTGATCATAAAAAGGCAACCAGAGTTTCGTTGTTTTAGGAATATTAGGTTGTGAATAATTTCTAACAATATCAATTGCTATGGTAGAATAAACGTTTCTATCAAGAGCATCAATAGCTGAAATACAGTAATAAATTTTCTGTCCTGGATATATTTGTAGAGGTGGTTGTATATCAGCACCTTCTGTAAGATTTTGTGGAATAGTTGAAATCTGAAGCAAAGAAGAATTCGATTTCGTTTTTGTAAAATTGAAGTGTTGATAATAATATGTCATTACTTCATGAGGAGATTCAAGGAAGTCTGAGTTGTTAAAATAGCATGAGAATAGAGGCTCCGCATATATTGACATTCCAGCTCTTGTTGCTTCATTGTCTGAGAACGTTACTTGTTCAACATTTGAATCAATATGTATGGCGCACTTTCCATTACCTCTAGCATGTATAGCTCCTCCTAATAGCTCAGCCCAATTATTAGTAAACGTGGCTACAACTTCGCTCATAAAATATAGTTGAAAGCTGCCTACAAGAAGAATTGCAGGACCATTTGTGGCATGATTATTATTAAAAGTTAAATTACCAGATAGATAGACATTTGAACCTTTAGAACTTATAACTGATCCATAATTGTTACTGAAGTTAGATGTCCCAGTGATCTCAACTTTATAAATTCTACGGAAATAAAAAATACCTGCTGATGATACAAATGGGATTTCAATGTATTGAGAATTTTTTCTAGCAATAGTACTGTCCATTGTAATAGAGACATTGCCTGTATTGTCAGCAAACTGATAGACTGTGGCATATAGACAAGCTCCAGTATTTGCAGCAAGATTTTCCAAAAACTTACATCTACTAAAACTAATATTTAGATGAACATGTCCAGGATTGACAATACCAATGTAGACAGCTCCATAGTCCAGACTGCTTATTGACCAGTTGTCAATGCCTTCGTGTTTTAAAAATGATGTGTTAAAAATATAAAGTGGTGTTAGGCTTATTTCATTTGTAGATACATATAATGAAACCCAATAAAATACAATGGCTGCTCCATGACAGTGCTCTAAGTTAATGTTATGACGGAATATTGTATTGGTAATCGTTGTGTTAGCGTCAGCAAAAGTGTGATATTGTAAAATAAACATACCACCTGCAAAACTACCAGTATTTTCAACAAAATGTGACTCAGTTATATGAACTGACACCTGACCATGTTGTGTATAAAGTATTGTTAATCCAGCTGCATTGACAATAGGATTGGAACCACCAGAAGATGATGGATGTTTATTATAGTAGGTATCAGCAATGCAAGAATGAGTGTTGTAATCATAGTTATATGAGAAAGAGGCATCATTAATATGTACATCAGAGACCTGTTCAACATTGTACTCTTCTTGAAAAGTATTGTTAATATCCATGTAATGAAGAAGAATGCCACTTCCAATGCTATGATTGGTATTTTGGTGACCTTCAATACTATATGATGAATTAGACATATTAACACTATTAATAATAGAGTTATATATGTTCACACCAATCATAGCAAACCCATATGAGTAGTAGATTTTAACTTGAGTTATATTGACCTGACAATGAACAAAAACTAAGACAGCAGCATGAGATGAAGTGTAATACAGAGATGAACTATTGAGGTAGTCAGTGATTGTGGTATCTTGTATGGTAGTGAGATATGTACCACAATTCTTAATCACCAAATGTTTAAGAGTCACTTGAGAGTTGAAGAAAAGTAGACCTCGTCTTGGGCGTCGAAATGTCTGCAGTGTTTCGTTATAAACACATGTTATGTTTGCTGATTCTGTTGAAAAATCACTACGTATTTCAATTATGCTTCTTTGCTGAGTTGCCACTTGACAGAATTCACCAGGTGAAATGATGAAGTTGACGGAACTGTTTAACAAGAACACAAGGTGTTGAGAGGACCATGTTGTGTTACACAGGCACTGCTCTAAATCAGAGGATGAATTAACTGAAATGATATAATTACTCTTTCCACTACATGGCATTAAGCAAGAAAAGAGAATTGACAAAATACAAAAGAATATCTGTAACATGACAATGTAGCTTTAAGCTTTGATTGTTTCTAGAGTTTGTCTGTTTACTCTCTACTCTATATATACTCGTTAGTGCTTACTCTATATGACTACTGGATATCATAAGCAAAAGTTACAATAAACTGAAAGTAAACAGAAATTAAAGTTATGAAAACATAATACTGTCCATCAATAACAGATATTCTAGAACTGTAATAGTCAAAATTAATGTGTACATGTAAAACATCAATGAATAATAATATAATGGATGGACATGGATCAGGTTAATGATTTGTTCTTTAAATATGGTGACTTGGGCAAATTAGGATATTCACAACTCTTGCTGTCAAAACAACAGTTCTTTCATTTATTTATGCTACATAGAACAGAGCCAACCACTACATATAATTCCATTGAGGTCACACATTAGCATTTCATCATTATAGTGTATTATGTTATCCATTTAGCAAGTGTACAATAATCTATTACTATGTTATAGAAGGATATCTTATTGTTGAGGTCTTAAATTTGTGGCTTGAGCAAGTTAAGAAATTCGCAAAATCTTCCTGTCATGCCAGCAGCTATTTTAATCATTGTTAAGGTTTTTATAAATAACTATGGCTCATAACATTTTCTGCTTGAAATATATTAATATGATGACTATTGTATTATAAAGATGAAACCTGTAACACTCAAAACAGTATTGTCTACAAAACACTATCAAGCAAAACATATATTCAATATAACTCTCTTGACATCAACAAAACTGGTTACAAATATACATAATGAAATAAACAAGTAAATAATCTAAGAGCTAATAATTCTAATACTTATAAAAATTACTTACTCCTTTGCCTCTTGTTGCCTTAAGAAAGAGATGACTCTATAATTTGACTTGAACCATACAAAGGATCACTGCATTTGAGAACATTGTTGTCTATCAACAAATGGCCTTTTCACTTTATTTTAAATGAATTAAAGAATGCTTGTTTTAAGGCTATCTTTTCTTTTAACCCAGAGAACATGGTAGAAAAAGACAGCAAAAAGCCAAAATTGTAATATTGACTGATATGAACATCATTATTCAATTATTGCATCTTTAAGTTAATAATTAATAAGACAAAAGTATCTTGACATACACATAAAGATCAAGTTAAAAATCATTGAGTACTTGAGTAATCTAGTAGTTTGTTCTTGAATAGTTTAAAATATAAACATGTAAAAGTAAGTATAATGTCATTATTGGTGTTGCTGTAAAATATATTTTAAATAATTTACTGCTTTATAGTATGTATAAACAATACATGTAGTCACTAACAAAAAGAAATTGACCTACAAACCAGCACTCCTTTTCTTAGGTCAAACATATTTATTTACTATTGCACACTGTATTGGTCCTGGAAAGATGAGTAAAGAACAAAGGGTTGTAAGAGAGGGATAAAAATTATAGTAATGTGATGATCATTTAAATGAGATATAAACCAACACCATATATTACTGACCACCAAACATTGCAAGTCACGTGCAAACGTCAACTGATGTGAAGATATTAATAACAGCTAGTCCAATTTTAAAAAAGAAACTTGGACTGATGAGTGAGTTATTCTATTGGAACGTCTGACACAAAAATTACTGAGCATAATGAGGACAACAAACATTGTCAAAAGAGAGTGGAAATATAAACTGAGACAAGTTTTTCATAACTCCATCATCCCTTTGAATAAATAACCACAGAGGAAAGCTAAGTCCTACATTCATAAATAATATGATGAAAGATCTTGGAGACCTTTGCTAAATCATTTCCTTTAAATAACTGCAACAATCTATTCCTCCGCAATTTGCTGTGTACAGAAAATATTTCCATAAAGTGTACCATTTTTTAATGTATGTTTAAGGGCATAAAACACCTAAGGAAGAGGGAACCAGATGCTCCATAAAGGGAGTCACCACAACCACCAATTACTACATTGCTTACACATGTAGAACAAAGTACTCCACTTTATTCACCACACCTACTACATAGCAAACCTCTACATTGATATAAACATATAGGACTACTATTATCTAAACAATTCTTCATGTCAGTACTATCAGTTAACATTATTTTATTGCTAGGACTACAAAAATGATTACATTTGCTTTCACAGATTAGAATTCTTTATATAACTTTTAGTATATAAATTTTTTTACTATTAATTACTTTAATTATTGAAACTGAAACTAAATTTGAATAAATAAGTTTGATAGTTTCATGCATGAGCAAACATTATGTCCCAATTGAATAGTCCATACTTCCTTGTTGACTCTTTATCAAAAATAAATTTTAATAAATAGCGCATGATATACATAATTGGATAATGTATAGTGAACTACCCAACACATTATATTAACAATTTTATGTAGTTATCAGCATCCCTTGATGATGCTAATATAATATGTTATTAATTAACAAATTATCAAAGTGAAGGTCAACAACAGTAAGACATGTGTAAGCCAACTAAATTGGATTTTATTATAAAATTAATATACAACAATATGAATAATTACAATAAAATATAAAGAAGCAGAGTGCAAAGCACTGGTGATTGAATATTACAAACATTTTGTTTGCTTTAGTTTGAGCCCAACATTGGTTCCCTGAAGTTATCACATGAGTTATAAAAGGAATCATTAGCATTTTGTAATGGTAAACGATGAGATCTTTGGTTACCATAGCGGTACTTATGATTACAATGTGACAAATATTGATAGATTTTTGTACAAATGTCATTGACTTTTCTTTCTATTCTTTTTAGTTGTCCTGTAATTAACAGCAAATGATAGACCAGTACAACAAAAAAGGTCATCAAGTACAAGAGGAGAGCTATTATACTATAAATTGTTATTTCTAAATGCTGCATTGTAAAGTATATGTAGACAAGATTGAAGAGGAGCCAACAATCTAACAAGTTAATAAATTTACTTTTATAAGGTCTGAACATAGCTTGACCAAATATGAAGAAGACTAATATAAAGGCAATGCCAATGTAAATGGTATGTTGATAAGGTTCAATACTGTACAGTAGGTACATCATAATAAGAAGTAAGAGGCGACCTACAAACCAGTACTGCATTATTCTTATATGGAGCACGGATAGCTTCAAGTATTGGTCTTGTGTATTCGTTGACACATGTCCAATATCTAAGAGGTTTAGCAAAGAGGAGAAGGAGAACATAGGGTAAGAGGAGAGAGAAGACAACCAATGATGTGATTATAATGAGAGTAATATGTCCTTTATTACCATATTCAACAGACCTATCCCAATACCATACATGATATGTATGCTCTGAAGTAAAGACTTTAGTTGGTGTAAAGGTATTGATAATTGCACCTAATAGTCTTCCAAATGAGAGGTGCACAACAGTAACTAATACTTGAACTGCGGAGTCAGCTATTCTATTGGAAAGCCTTAGAGAAAAATGACTGACGATAATAAGGACAACAACTATTGTAAGCAAATAAAGTGGAAATAGTAAATTGAGACCATCTTTCCATAACTCAGTCATTCTATTGTAAAAACATAGAGGAAATCCAAGTCCAAAATTTAGAAACGAAAGTAAGACAATTAAAATATTTTTTACAATTTCATTGTTCCCATTGTAAACACTCAACATATCTAGTATCCCAACATTAGCAGCCTGAGCATAGAATATAATTCCGTTGAATGCTCCAGTAGTTAATGTAAATCTGAGAGCAAATAACAGGTAAATAAGAAGGGGACCAGCTGCTTCATAGAGGACTAGTGTCCACAACCACCAATTACTATATACATTGTCTACATTCCGATGAACCAAATACCACACTTAGTTTATGACCTTCTTTAACTCTACTACAACTACCACACAATGGACCTACACGATGATGTAAACACAGTGATTCATGACTTTCACAAGTCTTATTCTTTGAAGTATATATACCTGTTTTATTACTGCAAAAAAAGGCTCCATTACTATTACAATAGCCAAGTAGATATTGCATTGAGACACCAAAATGCATGGACATATTAACATGACCAGCCCAGGTATTGCCATGTAAATTTGGTCTTACAATGGACAAGTAATCAATGTCACAATCAATCTTATAGCCATATACAAAATAAAAATCTTTGTTGTAAAAAGCTGGTGAACACACACACAGATGTTTTTCATTGGGCCAAACAAAACTTGTTGTAATGTAACATTGACTGCTAGAGCAGATAAAAAAGTAGGTAGAGAAATACTAACTTTCCTTCAGTGGTATTAGAGTCTTTGGTATACATTGTAAGTGCAAATTTAGTATATTTTTCACCTTCATATATTACTTGTTCTTTTGGATACTGATGTAGTTCAGTTATTGTACCAAAGTTAACTGCTACTCTTGAGTAAACGTTTTTCTTTACAGCATCAATAGACGCCAAGTAGATCTTGATCTGACCTGGATAGGTGTTAATTGATTTGATAGAATTTCTGTGTTTATACCATTAGGATAACAGAAAGTTAGTTTTGAAGCTGAAGTTGATATGGTGTGCAGTTTATTCACTTTCTTGCTTTCAATGAAATGTAAGTGGTTCCTATAAAATTCTAGCAATACTGTGTTATTAGAAATTTATTGGTTGACTCAGCATAAAAAGAGTGGATAAGCATAAATTGAATTACCAGCTCGGACAGCTACATTTTCTGTAAAGGAAATATTCTTTTCTTTTGTGACATCAATTAATTTTATGATACATTGTTCTTTTAGTAGTAAACTATTTCCTTTACCAGAATATGCATATATTGCTCCACCAAATTCCTGAGCTCAATTATTACTAAAGTTAACTACAGCTCCTCCAATAAAATAAAGATATCCATTACCTAGTAGTCTAATAGCAGCACCTCTGGATCCAACATTGTTGCTAAAAGTCACATTGGCATATTTAGACAGATAAACATTAGAGTTGAGAGCATCAATCACAGATCCATAGTTGTTAGAGAAGGTTGACAATAGATAGACGAGTTGCAAGGAAGTAATAATAAGCGGGCGGAGCTTCCTGGCGGCCAATTCGATGGGGCACAGTTGCTGTGTAGTAAATTGCACGAATCGCGCTAGGCGTGGAACGATGATAAGGTTCTATAGGATACCGAAATGTATCCCACACCAAGGTACTGAAGCAGAACAAATCTCCAAAAGGAGCTATGCTGTATGTTTGGCAAGAATCAACAGAAAGGACTGGTTACTGTGTGAACACCACAGAATATGTTCTGATCATTTTATCTCAGGTGAAATAATTCATATGCTGTTTATAATCTTGATAAAAAAATACAAGAAAGTCTTGTCCACTTTATGATACAACAAATCCAGATTAGGCCCCCAGTCTCAAACTGGGTTATACCAACTCAGAGTCATCCACTAGTGGTACTAGTAGTGATTGTTAATTCGTTTGCAGTTGTGTAAAAGGAGAAGGGATGACAAACAAGAAAGGGAAGATGAAGAAGCGGAAAAATTTGATGTTGAAACCGAAGAACATGGTACATTGTCATGATTAAAGTTGTTCTTCAAATACAATGATGTTTTAGATATATACTGTGAAAAGTGTTTCATGCCAAACAACAACTGTTACAGAAACACATTTGGCCACTACACAAACGGATGTGAGAGCAAGTCTCTCCAAGACTATGATAAATTCAGTAATGATATTCAAATTAAAGCAAAATTTATTTACCCAGCCATGCAAGTGCAATGGAAAGTTAATACTGCACCATTTTCCTCAATAACAGCCCACAGCAAAAAAGGTGTTGCTGATGTTCTTTGGGAATGCTTTACCTAAATGTACAATAATTTTGTAAGTAATGACATAACCATTTCACTAACTTTTCCTTTAATTAGATACCTAACTGTATTAGGCTCAGAGAGTTGAAAGGTATGCAATAAAAGATCATGCACCCATCCAGCAAATATAAAACTGTTTCCATCAAGCATTCCCTTCCATGCCTGCAAAAAATGTACAAAAATGTATATACATGCAGTATTCATTACCTTTATTGCCTCTTTGGTTTGAAGATTTGTTGTAGATGTCATATACACCATGAGATCACTGTAGGCTATTTGTGGAATAATAGCTGGATCTTTAGCCTAGTCATGGTCTTTAAAAACATATGGGTCCACAGATAATCCAGCATTGCTCAAATTAGCTTCATACCGATGCTTGGAATTTGTTGAAAGGCTAAGAAATTATGCTGACTTGAGCGGTGATCAGCAATGTGTACGCATGTGTTTTTGCTATCTGCCAGGAAGCTCCGCCCAATCATAATTACTTCCTTGCAACTCCTCTATACATTTGCTACATTACTAAAAGAAAAGATTCCTGCAGTTGAATCATGCTGAAATGTTAATTTTTAAGAGTTAGTCCTTGCATATATGTCTTCAAGAACAACGGCGATGTTTGAAAACATTTTAGTATTATCATCAACAGAGACAAAAAAACAGGCTCCAGTCCTCTGTACTAAGTTATTTTGAAAGCTGCAGTTTTTAAAATGAATATCTATTTTAACAGTCTTGTCTAGTTCAGCTACAGCAACATATACTGCACCAGCGGCAGAACAATTATGACAATGTCCTGTGTGATTATAAAACTTTGTATTTTGAATTAACAATATTTGGTGTTGAGTCATTGATAAATCTGTTACTTTAATCCAATATAAAGCAAGAGCTGCTCCATGTAAAAATGACTTAGGACCATTAACATTATCAGAAAACAGACAGTTATTAACAATTGTGCTTGTATTAAGAGAACTGTTGTAATGAAGAACAAGCAGACCACCTGGTGAATTATAACTTCCCACATTAGATGTAAACTCTGTATTGTTAATATTAACACTAGCAAAATATGTTTGTTGAGTATAAAGTACAGTCAGACCAGCAGCATTAACAATATTCAAGTCATCATTAGAGAACTCAGAAATATAGTGATATGCTTTATGCAAATCAAAGTTATTTTTAAAACGTGCATAGTTGACAATAACATTTGTAGAATACATCATTAGTTGATAGTCAAAAAATGAAGAAGAGCACCACAGCCAATTGTCCTCCTTTTGTGTTCAGTTTGATGATATAGGTCATTATTAAGACTTGAATTAGACATATTAACTCTACTGGTACTAGAGTTATATAAATTTATACCAATCAAAGCAAACCCATATGAGTAGTAGATGTTAACTTGAGTTATATTGACCTGACAATGAACAAAGACTAAGGTAGCAGCAAAAGATGAAGGGTAATGCAGAGATGAACTATTGAGGTAGTCAGTAATCATAATATCTTGAATGGTAGTAAGATATGTACCACAATTCTTGAAGACCAATTGTTGTAGAATCACTGTAGTGTTGAAGAAAATTAGACCTCTTCTAGGTTGTTGAATGGCATCCAATGTATCATTATTATTACATGTTATAATAGCAGATTCTGTGTACGAATCACTACTTATATTAATTCTACCAGTCTCATAGGAATCTTGACAGAAATTACCAGATGAAATAGTGAAGTTGATAGAACTGTTTAACAAGAACACAAGATATTGAGAGGACCGTGTTATGTTACACAGGTACTGCTCTAAATCTGAGCATGAGTTAACATGATACGTAATATTACTGTCTCCATTACTATAACCACTAAAGATTAGTATGAAAAGATATGACAGCATCAAAGTAGTGGTCTGTTGAGCCATTATTTAGTATGGTGGCAGAATAATTAGATTAATCAGATATTTTTGCTTATATACCATCCTGTATCAATACATAGTCCCTTATCTTTATTAATGCTGATATGATAATGGTTTGCTCTGGTTTTCATCGATACATTTTAACCTTCCTTTAAACATTAAGGAGGATTTTGCTTTGGATCCCTTGCTCTCCAGAAACAGTATAGTATGGGAAAAGGAGGATCCAGGTTGGGTGCATAAAATTATTAAAATGCATGACTCTACTTTAGGGGGTTAGTCAAGTTAAATGATCCCTTAATGAATCATGGTATCCCCAATCACTTATTAATTCTGAAATGATGGATGTCCTTAGAATAAATTTCATACTATGAAATAATTAATATTACTTATGAATAAAGAAAAAGCAGCAGAAATGTCAAAAATCACACTCAGAAAGACAATCTATTATTTACTCAAGATGCCTGTCTCTAAATTTAAATTTAAAATATGAATAATAAATACAGCAATCTCTGATAGATGATCAATTGATGATTAAAAGTGTTGATATCTTAACATATCAAGCAGACCACAATTAACAGCCTGAGCATAGAATATAATTCCATTTAGTGTAACAGTTGTTAATATATGTCTGAGAGCTAATAACAGGTCTATTCTTATAAAAAACAGTGTATTAGATTGAGGACAGTATAATTAAAGACTTAATTAAGGGTATAGATGGTTAACTACAAGGAACCATGCATTATTTGAGTAGTAGTTTCAATATAGATACATCATAGTAAATAAATTGGTAAGTGCACATTAACAGTTATGACTTTATTTTACAATTTATTGTATCTTTCTAATGTTACTAGTCAACTGGGGAAGTGTGTTAAAGTCTTTTAGTAATGATGAATCAGAGAGAGAAAACAAAAGGTACAAAAATCAGTAAGATGAAATACCAACTAAAGAGTCTAGAACTATCTAGCAACAGTAGAAGAGTCTCAAACAATAATTAACACTTCTAAACAATATTATGTAATAGGTTAATTTATGTCTTATGTAAACAGTCAAAGGTGTCTTGCTCAATATTGGTAACACTAGTACTTAACATAGTTTTTTTTTTGGTTAATTTTGTAAATTGGATCATGAATAAGTAAATAAGAATAATCATTGAACAGCTAGTGATATTAATAGATAATTGACAATAGGTGCATGGACTCTGCTCAAACCTGGAAATGATCCATTGCAATGACTATATATAGGAACAAAATATTAGTCCATAGAAAATAAATTACATATTAGCATGAATAATTACATTAACCAGTTGATTGTTGCTGTACTGAATGGCTGTATTTTTTTCAATAAACTGCTACTTTTTTGAATAGTTTCGAGTTATAGAAAAACTTTTTAGCATTCTAAATATGATTTATCATTATCCTAAAATGATTGCAAAAACTCTACTAATATATTCTTGGATAAAGAAGCAAAGAAAAAAGTTGACTATCTACTAAATTTCAATTTTACCACTTCATAATACTTTTTAAATTAGTTGTTAGTCTATATAGCTGTGTTAATGGCAGGTAGGTTCTTGAATAAGCCTCTGAGTTATTTTTACTAGCTATTTGAAAACATATTAGTGTAATACATTGAAAAGGATGGTTATTTCTTTCACGTTCACGATATGTATATTTATAACAACATGCTTAATAGTAGCGACATTACCCTTTTAAAAAGTTCTCACTCTATTCTTCTTATGTAAAACCGATATTTCTGTGGTACTATACCTATCAACTCACTTATCGAGCTACAAGATCAACAGAGATGAACTACAAGAATGTTTGCATTAATCGAAAGGAGCTCTTGTGGTCCTGGCAACAAGCATCTTGCTCTCAACTATAATTATATTATCAGGAGTTCTTTCTACAGATTTCATTTATCACTATTCATATGTTTTATATGCTGTAGTTGGTCTTTACTATCTCTCTTATCCTCTTCTTGGTTTGTTAGGTGAGAAATGGATGAGATATAAAGTTTTATTGGTTGGAATAATATTAATATTTATTGGATTCCTTATCAGCATAGTTACATTAGTGAGTCTATACTTTGTACATCTAAATAGAATTGTTGTAATTGGTATATGTTTAGTTCTAAGTTTTCCATACTTTTTTGGATATGGTATATTTGAAGCTAATATGATCCAATTTGGTACTGATCAACTTCAGTTTGCACCATCTCAAGAGTTAAGTAGTTTTGTTTATTGGGTTTTATATATGTGCTATTATTTAGTTGCTTTCATTTTGTTAATTATGGCATCAATTATAACAGCTACTGTTTATAAAAATACAATTTATATTACTATTTTTGGTTCTGGTGTACTTATTGCTATGATTGCAGTTTTGTCTTTTTGTTGCTTCAAACATCACTTGGTTATTGAGCTAGCTCAACACAACAATCCTGTCAAACTAATTTGGAAAGTCATGAAATATGCTTGGACTCACAAACAACCAGTGAGACGTAGTGCCTTTACATATGGAGAGTTTCCTCCCTCAAGACTTGACCTATGTAAAGAGAGATATGGAGGACCATTTACTACTGTACAAGTAGAGGATGTCAAAAGCTTTTTATACATACTTAGTATTGTTTTAGGGACATTTGGATATGGATTTGTTGACACTAAATCGAAAATTACAGATCAATATTTAATTCTTATGAAAAAGGATGGTCTAAATAGTTTTATCGAAATTTTACTTTTGACATACCCTCTCACTATTTCTTATCTTGTCATTGTATTTGCTGTTCCTTTCCATCAATTTATAATAGTTCCTTTCTTCTCTAAGTACATTCCTAGTATGTTGAAACGTATATGGATCGGACTAGTGGCACTGTTAGTAAACTCATTAATGACAACTCTTATAAGCTATTTCATGACTAGAGATATCAGAAATGCTTTAATTATCAATAATTTGTGTTTGACCAACACCAACAACATAACCTTTCAAAATGAACAATCAGATGTACTCACACTACCTTTCTATATAATGGCTATTCCTCAGTTTTTTGCTGGTGTTGGTATTTTGCTAGTTCACTTCACAAGCTTTGAGTTTATTCTAGCTCAAGGACCTCGTACTATGCAAGGATTGTTAATTGGAATATGGTACATAATTAATAGTATTTATTGTGTACACCTAACTATGGCAAGCTCATCATTAGGATGCTATTGGGAGTATTATGCTGTTAAGACATGTGTTGTTTTCATTTCAGTCATTGTTTATACTATTGCTGCATATAAATACAAGTATAGACAACGTAATGAACTATCTGATGTTAACGAGAGAGTTATTATTACTGAATATACTGAAAGACTACTAGACCAGGAATATGGCATAGAATATGAAGATGATAATGACAGTGATGAAAGTACAAATTATATTAATTCTATTTAAAGTATTTATAGCCTTTTCATGCGCAATGACATATTTAGTTTCATGTCTATAACTGATTTACATTGTTTATGCATTTTATCATTATTTTAAAAAAATATATTTATGTTTTGTTCTTTTGTATGATGTTTCCGGAACATCAATCAATCAAGGATCAGCTCAGCAGTTTATAGTCTTAGTGTGGAAATGATGAACATGCAGAAGAAAAATTTGACTATCTAGCTTTTTCCAAGTTCCCCACTTCAAAAATACTTTTTAATGTTGTTGGTAGTCTAACTAACTGTGATAATGTTAAGTAGGTTCTTGAATAAGCCTCTAAGTCATTTTAACAGTTATTTGAAAGCATATTGGTGTTGATAGATTGAAAATGACCGTCATTTCTATCAGGTTCATCATATATATATATATATATATATATATATTTATATGTAGCAATACTCTGCTTAATAGTAGATGCACGAATTGTTTTTGTTTTTATAAAATTGATTTTTCTGTGGTACTATACCAGTTACATCAGTTATCAAACTACAAGATAAACAGAGATGAACTACAAGAACGTTTGCATTAGTTCTGAAGGAGCTGGTGTAGTACTGGCAACAAGTATCCTCCTCTCAGGTACTATTTTGTTGTCAGGAGGTCTTTCCACAAATTAATGATCACTTTCATATATCATATTTGCTGTAGTCAGACTTCACTATCTCTTTTATCCTCTTCTTGGTTTGTTAGGTGAGAAATGGATGAGATATAAAGTTTTACTGGATTGAATAATATTACTATCTGTTGGATTCATTATCATCATTGGTACATTACTGACTCTATACTTTGTACATCTAAATAGAATTGCTGTAGTTAGTATATGTTTAGTTCTAAGTTTTTCATTCTTTTTTGGATATGGTATATTTGACGCTAATATGATCCAATTTGATACTGATCAACTTCAGTTTGCACCATCTCAAGAGTTAAGTACAGTTAAGTACTTATGTATATTGGGTTTTATACATGAATTACTTTTTATTTGCTTTCATTTTGTTAATAGCATCAATTATAACAGCTACTGTTTGTAAAAACAAAATTTATTTTACTTTTAGTTTTTTTTTTGGTTTTTGTGTACTTATTGTAATGATTACAGTTTTGTGTTTTTGTTGTTTCAAACATCATTTGGTTATTGAGCCAGTTCAACACAAAAATCCTGTCAAAGTAGTTTGGAAAGTCATGAAATATGCTTCACTCACAAACAACTATTACAAACAACTATTGAGACATAGTGCTTATACATATGGAAAGTTACCTCCATCCAGACTTGACCTATGTAAAGAGAGATATGGAGGACAATTTACTACTGTATAAGTAGAGGTTGTCAAAAGCTTTTATACATACTCAGTATTGTTTTAGGGATCTTTGGATATGGATTTGTTAACACTAAATCGAACATCTCTGATCAATATTTAATTCAAATGAAAAAGGATGGTCCAAATAATTTTATCAAAAAACTACTTTTGATATACCCTCTCACTATCTATTCCATGTCTTTTCATTGTGTTTGCTGTTCCTATCCATCAATTCATAATAGTTCATTGCTTCTTTAACTATATTCCTAGTATGTTAAAACGTGTATGGATTGGACTAGTGGCACTGTTAGTAAAGTCAGTAATGACAATGCTTATTAGCTATTTCATGACTACAAATATTAGAAATGTTTTAATCGTCAATGATTTGTGTTGGACAACACTAATAACATAACATTTCAAAATGAACTACAGTCAGATGTAATCACATTACCTTTCTATATTATGACTGTTCTTCAGTTTTTGCTGGTGTTAGTATTTTTCTATTTCAATTTGTGAGTTCTGAGTTTATCCTAGCTCAAAGTCTTTGTACTATGTAAGGATTGTTAATCAGAATATGGTATGTTAGCAACAGCATTTATTGTGTATGGTAAGCTTTTAAAATGCAATAGGGAATATTATTCTCTTAAGACAGGCATTGTTTTCATTTCAGTACTTGTTTACACTATTGCTGCATATAAATACAAGTATAGACAATGTAATGAACTATCTGATGTTAATGAGAGTTATCATTATAGAATATACTGAAAGACAACTAGTACAGGAATATCAAGATACTTAAAACATTGATGAAAGGACTCTAATCCCTATATCAAATTAGGATCTTTAAAATTTTTAAATTAAATTTTTTACAGCATTGTCATGAAAAAAATTTATTTCATTTTTATTTAACAACTAGGCCTAATGACTTGAATATTTGTTCAATAGTATGGACTTTATCTGTAGCACTAGTAGGTGATATATGAATGAGATACAAGGTTTATAATTATTATAGGTTCATTGATCCACTTTATGTACAATTGTCTCATTATCCCTACTGGTACTTTCTGTATCTCCTCACCTAGTGTGGCTCTCATAATGATGCCGTTCTTTAGTTAAGGTAAAGACTCTGTGATTGAAGACAAAGGAAGTTCATGTAATGGGAGAGTTTTTTAAGAATAGTTCTGAACTCTTATTGCATACAGAGTCATATGGATTAATTTTAATAACCAATCCCTATAATAACTAGTTAAGGTGGGAAAATGGATACCAATTTCATTTGTCATTCCTAGGTAGCTCTTTGAATTAATGTAAAAAGGTCTTGCTATCTCTTACAGCTGTAACAATTGAAAGGAGATGTTGTTACATCAAACACAAAGATAAGAAGTTCCTTCTGAAGACCTCTATCCTATGACTATAACTTTACATCCACCCACCAACCCAAGTTATGACCAGAAAAAGAGGTAAGAATAGGATATGCAGGAATATAGAGAGATAGTGAGAGCTAGGGATGAATGGTTAGGATGGCCAAATAAACAGACTGTTTGAATAGAATTAGTCCAAGACCAAGGAAACTACGCAATTTTAAAACTTAAAGCCATCACTCTGAAGCCTTAGTGAGCATGTGTGAGCTTTATTAGGCTTGCTGGCTTCTAAATTGTGTAGTTAAAGAGAAACTAACGGAATTAGATTTTATTATGCTTTGTACACAAACAGGGCTTTAGAAGATCAGTAATATACACAAGAAACAAATTTGTGATAGTGGAGAATCTAATGTATTTAAACAAGATGAAAGTAATTACAAAATTATATTTCCCTCTCACTCGAGGTTTAAATCATCTTAAGGTAAATAAATGACTACATACAGCAGATCCCTCAATGCAGATCCTTTCTCTTGCAGTACCTACCAATTTATTTTAGAATACCATCTTTTAATAAACAACACTCTAAAATAGGAAGGAAACATCTAATACTGTGAACATATCAATAATTAATCCAAGAATTAACCCTATAAGTATTGATAGTGTAGTTGTTTTTGTTATCCTTGTAATACCTGTTATTGATATTATAATGAAATTGAAAGTAAAGACAAATGTAATTTTATAATTACACAAATGTAAGTTGACCTTTAACATTTACCCAAATCATTCATTGTTATACTGTTGGGAATAACTTAAATGACCTTTACTATTGTGTTGATCATTAGAATGAGATGTCATACCCCACCATATTCTATTGACCCAGCCCAATACCAAATGTAGTATCAGAATCATAACAGATTCTTGCTGTCGTGAAAACATCAATAATTGCTAATAATAGATTTGACAAAGAGAGTTGTACAGCAGTCAGAAGTACCTGAACTGATGAATGAGCTATTGTGTTAGTAGCCTTAGAGGAAATGACTGAAGATAATGAGGACAACAACTATTGTCAATAGATAAAGTGGAAATATTAAATTGAGACCAGCTTTCCATAATCTCATCATCCCACTGTAAAAGCATAGAGTGAAAACAAGATTAAGATTCAATGTAAATATTAACCACAAACAATAACTTTTATTAATTAGTTAAGCCAAATTCCCTTCCAAAGTTTTATACATACAACAAGTATGGGTGATTGTTATATGTAATTATAATACATACAAATAAAACAGAACATACATACACAAATACTCATATAGATGCACACATACACACAAAGGCAACTTATAAATAGTACACACACTCAAAACTTGTTAGTCAATCACTGCAGTGTCCTAAGACAGGCTCTCTAAACTCTGAGCATGAACCATAAAATGAGCCATGGGCATCTGTTAATAGTGGTGGTGTGTTAGTTGTTTTACGAGTAAATAATGATACTTTCATGTAGCAAAGATGAAATTTCTCACATTTTCATTGTAACCATCTTTTTACAATGTTAACCTTTCTGCAAACCCAGAGTACATGATATACAATGATCGTCACTAATGTAACAAATGTCAGAAACACAGAAGAAAAACAGATTACTTTTATCATTAATGGATCGGTGTAAAAAAAATACCAAAAAGTGAGGTAAGTAAATGTTAAGTTCATCATCAAACCACTATCCAGAAGATTGATTAATTTGCTTCTAAATGGTTTGATATATGTTTGAATGACAAGGAAAATTACCAACATTAGATTTGTTGCAAAAAAGAGAGAATAAACATCAGTAGCTCTATATTTGGCATATATTCCATACAAAGAACATAGTAACAGAAGACGCAATGTAAACCAATATTGTTTACCTTCTTTATAAGGAGCATGGATAGCTTCTAGAATAGGTCGTAAGTACTTGTTGGTACATGCTAGTGGTCTAAGTGGTTTAGCAAAGAGAAGTAGAAGTACATATGGTAACAGTAAACCAATAACTACTATCAGAGTTACTATCATTAGTATACGATGGGAGTATCCTCCATACTTGACAGTACCATCTAAATACCAAACATAATATACATCATTTGGTGTGTAAACTTCAGCATATGTCATTACATTGATCAATTGAATGAGTAATCTTGAGATAGAGAGGTGAACAACAGTAACCAGTACTTGAACTGAGGAATGAGCTATTCTATTGGAAAGCTTTGGTGAAAAATGACTGAGGATAATCAGGACAATGACTATTGTCAGAAGATAAAGAGGAAACACAAAATTAAGGCTAGTTTTCCATAACTCTGTCATTCCATTGTAAAAACATCTAGGAAGGCCTGTCTCAAGATTCAAAACACGAATAATAAATATAGCAAATCCTGACAATCGATCAATTGAAGATTTAAAGTGGTGATATCTTAACACATCAAGCAAACCACAATTAGCAGCCTGAGCATAGAATATAATTCCATTGAGTGTACCAGTTGTTAATGTAAGTTTAAGAGCATATAACAAATAAATAAGAATTGGACCAGTGACTAGATAAATACTTAGTGATGTTATCCAAGTATTACTACAATGCTGACATTCTGTAGACCCAAATACCACACTTAATCCCTCACTACATCTACCACATAATGTTCCTTCACGTTGATATAAACACAATGGTGGATGATAGTCAGTGATACATTCTGAAAGTTTAAAACTTTTATTAAATGATAAGTCACCACTGTAGAAGTAAGGTAGTGTGTGATTGCTATCACAATATCCAATTGGACAAGTTAAAGATACACCAAACTGTGTCTCCGTTTTGTTCTCATATTCTATTGTTCCTGCCCAAGAGATAAATGGCAAAGGTCTTGTTATTGTCTGACTAGTTACATTACCAATAATAGGGACTGTAAGGTGATTATGTTTACTTAAGTTATCAAATGAAGATGAAAGTTCACAGATTCCTTTTATCTTATTCAAATCAAATCCTAATGGACATGGATGTAATTTGACACTTTTTGTTAGAATTGATGGTTGATTGTATAGAGAGAATACAATCATTCCATCTATAATATTGGATTGATCATTTCCATGAACAGTCATACTAATGGTTGTGCAATTTTTGCCTTCTTGTATCAGTTGTTCTTGATCATAAAAAGACAACCAGAGTTTTGTTGTTTTAGGAATAATAGGTTTTGAATAATTTCTAATAATATCAATTGCTATGGTAGAATAAACATTTCTATCAAGAGCATCAATAGCTGAAATACAGTAATAAATTTCCTGTCCTGGATATATTTGTAGAGGTGGTTGCATATCAGTACCTTCAATAAGTTTTTGGGGAATAGTTGAAATCTGAAGCAAAGAAGAATTTGATTTCGTTTTTGCAAAATTGAAGTGTTGATGATAATATGTCATTATTTCATGAGGAGATTTAAGAAAGTCTGAGTTGTTAACATAACATGAGAATATAGGCTCCGCATATATTGACATTCCAGCTCTTTTTGCTTCATCGTCTGAGAACATTAATTGTTCAACATTTGAATCAATTCGTATGGCGCACTTTGCATTACCTCTGGCGTGTATAGCTCCTCCAAATAACTCAGCCCAATTATTAGTAAACGTGGCTATAACTTCGCTCATAAAATGTAGTTGACAGTTGCCTACGAGAAGAATTGCAGGACCATTTGTGGCATAATTATTATTAAAAGTTAAATTACCAGATAGATAGACATTTGAGCCTTTAGAACTTATAACTGATCCATAATTGTTACTGAAGATAGATATCCCAGTGATGTCAACTTTAGTAATTCTGTGGAAATAAAAAATACCTGCTGATGATACAAATGGGATTTCAATATATTGAGAATTCTTTGTAGCAATAGTACTGTCCAATGTAATAGAGACATTGCCTGTATTGTCAGCAAACTGATAGACTGTGGCATATAGACAAGTTCCTGTATTTGCAACAAAATTTTCTGAAAATGTACATCTACTAAAACGAATATCATGATGAACATGTCCAGGATTGACAATACTAATGTAGACAGCTCCATAGTCCAGATTGTTTATCGGCCTGTTGTCAATTCCTTTGTGTTTTAAAAATGATGTGTTAAAAATATAAAGTGGTGTTAGCTGTATTTCATTTGTAGATACATATAATGAATACCAGTAAAAAACAATGGCTGCTCCATGACAGTGCTCAAAGTTAATGTTATGATTGAATACTGTATTGGTAATTGTTGTGTTAGTGTCAGCAAAAGTTTGATATTCCAAAATACACATACCACCTGCAAAGCTGCCAATATTTTCAAGAAAATGTGACTCAGATATATAAACTGACACCTGACTACTACTTTGTTGTGTGTAAAGTATTGTTAATCCAGCTGCATTGACAATAGGATTGGAACCATCAGAAGATGATGGATGTTTGTTATAGTAGGTATCAGCAATGCAAGAATGAGTGTTGTAATCATAGTTATAAATGAAAGAGGCATCATTAATATGTACGTCAGAGACCTGTTTAACACTGTGTTCTTCTTGAAAAGTATTGTTAATATCCATGTAATGAAGAAGAAAGCCACTTCCAATACTCTGGTTGTTATTTTGGTGAACTTTAATACTATAGGATGAATATGACATATTAACACTATTAATACTAGAGTTATATAAGTTCACACCAATCATAGCAAACCCATATGAGTAGTAGATGTTAACTTGAGTTATATTGATCTGACAATGAACAAAGACTAATGCAGCAGCATGAGATGAAGTGTAATACAGAGATGAACTATTGAGGTAGTCAGTGATAGTAGAATCCTGTATAGTAGTGAGATAAGTACCACAATCCTTAAATATCAATCGTTCTAGAGTCACTGTAGTGTTAAAGAAAGCCAGACCTCTTCTAGACTGTGGAAGAATCTCTGATGTGTCATTATGGACACATGTTATAGTTGCCATTTCTGTGAGAGAATCACTGCATATGCTAATCTTACTAGTTTGGTTACTTGTCACTTGACAGAAGATACCACGCGAGAAGGTAAAATTGACAGAGCTGTTTAATGATAAAACAAGTTGTTGAGAGGACCATGTTGTGTCACACAGGTACTTCTCTAAATCAGAAGATGAATTAACTGATAGAATATGATTACTCTTTCCACTACATGGCATTAAGAAAGAAAAGAGAATTGACAAAAGATAAAAGAATATCTGTAACATGATACTGGAGCTTTATGGTTCGATCGTTTCTAGAGTTTGTCTGTTTACTATCTTCTGTATATATACTCGTGACTTGAGTAAATTAGGAAATTCTCAAAAACTTCCTGTCATGCCAATTGATATTTCATTCATAACTATCAAGGCTACGCTTTTATAAATCACTATGGATCATAATATTTTCTGCTTGACAATAAATTAGTATGATGTCTATTGTCATTATAAAAATGAAACCTGTAAAACTCAAAACAATTTTGTCTACCAAAAAAACTACCAAACAAAACAAAATTAATATATACAACTCCCTTGACATCAACAAAACTAGTGACAAGTTTACATAATAAAAAACAAGTTAACAATCTAAGAGCTAATAATTCTAATATTTATGAAAATTACTGCTTTCCCTCTTATTGCCTTAAGAAAGAGAATTATGAAATGACTCTGTATTTTGACTTGAACCATACAAAGAACCATTGCCTTTGAGAACATAGTTGTCCATCAACAACTGGCCTTTTCTCTATTTAAAGTAAAAGAATTGAAGAATGCTTGTATTAAGGGTATCGTTTCTTTTAACTCAGATAACATAATAGAAAAAAAAGCCAAAATTGTAATGCTGACTGATAGGAAATCATTATTTCAATTATTGCATCTTGAGGATTAATATGAAAAAAACATCTTGTTAATTGGATTATAAAGATCAAGTTACACATCATTGAGTGATTCAGTATACTGACTAGTCGATTCTTGAATAGTTTAAAGTATAAGCTTTTAAAAGTAAGAATAATGTCATTATTGGTGTTGCTATAAAATATATTTTAAATAATTTACTGCTTTATAGTATGCATAAAAAATACATGTACTCACTAACAAAAACAAATCGACCTACAAACCAGTACTCCTTTCCTTCTTGTAGAGGTCTGACTATTCATTTACTTCTGTATACTGTATTGATCCTCCAAACATGAGAAAAGGACAAAGGGTTGTAAGAGAGGGATAAAAAATTATCGTAATGTGATAATCATTTAAATGAGATGTGGACCAACACCATATTTTACTGACCAGTCCCAATACCAAACATTGCAAGTCACGTGCAAACGTCAACTGATGTGAAGACATTAATAACAGCTAGTCCAATTTTGAAAAAGAGACTTGGACTGATGAGTGAGTTATTCTATTGGAACGTCTAACATAATAATTACTGAGCATAATGAGGACAACAAACATTGTTAGAGAGAGCGGAAATATAAACTGAGACAAGTTTTCCATAACTCTGTCATCCCTTTGAATAAATAAGCACAGAGGAAAGTCAAGTCCTACATTCATTAATAATATGATAAAAGATCTTGGAGATCTTTGCTAAATCATTTCCTTTAAATAACTGCAGCAAATCTATTCCTCAACAATTTGTTGTGTACAGAAAATATTTCCATAAAGTGTACCATTTTTTAATGTATGTTTAAGGGCATAAAACACCTAAGGAAGTGGGAACCAGATGCTCCATAAAGGGAAGTCACCACAACCACCAATTACTACATTGCTTACACATGTAGAACAAAGTACTCCACTTTATTCACCACACCTACTACATAGCAAACCTCTACATTGATATTAACATATAGGACTACTATTATCTAAACAATTCTTCATGTCAGTACTATCTGTTAACATTGTTTTATTGCTAAGACTACAAAAATGATTACACTTGCTTTCACAGATTAGAATTTCTATATAACTTTTAGTATATATATATTTCTTTACTATTAATTACTTTAATTATTGAAACTGAAACTAAACTTGAATAAATAAGTTAGATAGTTTCAAGCATGAGCAAAAATTGTGTCTCAATTGAATAGTCTATACTTCCTTATTGAGTCTTAATCAAAAATAAATTTTAATAAATAGCAAATGATATACATAATTGGATAATGTATAGTGAACTACCCAACACATTATATTAACAATTTTATGTAGTTATCAGCATCCCTTGATGATGCTAATATAATATGTTATTAATAAACAAATTATCAAAGTGAAGGTCAACAACAGTAAAACATGTGGCAAGACAACTAAATTGGACTTTATTATATAATTAACATACAACAATATGAATAATTACAATAAAATATAAAGAAGCAGAGTGCAAAGCACTGGTGATTGAATATTACAAACATTTTGTTTGCTTTAGTTTGAGCCCAACATTGGTTCCCTGAAGTTATCACATGAGTTATAAAAGGAATCATTAGCATTTTGTAATGGTAAACGATGAGATCTTTGGTTACCATAGCGGTAGTTATGATTACAATGTGATAAATATTGATAGATTTTTGTACAAATGTCATTGACTTTTCTTTCTATTCTTTTTAGTTGTCCTGTAATTAACAGCAAATGATAGACCAGTACAACAAAAAAGGTCATCAAGTACAAGAGGAGAGCTATTATACTATAAATTGTTATTTCTAAATGCTGCATTGTAAAGTATATGTAGACAAGATTGAAGAGGAGCCAACAATCTAACAAGTTAATAAATTTACTTTTATAAGGTCTGAACATAGCTTGACCAAATATGAAGAAGACTAATATAAAGGCAATGCCAATGTAAATGGTATGTTGATAAGGTTCAATACTGTACAGTAGGTACATCATAATAAGAAGTAAGAGGCGACCTACAAACCAGTACTGTTTATTATTCTTATATGGAGCATGGATAGCTTCAAGTATTGGTCTTGTGTATTCGTTGACACATGTCCAATGTCTAAGAGGTTTAGCAAAGAGGAGAAGGAGAACATAGGGTAAGAGGAGGGTGAAGACAACCAATGATGTGATTATCATGAGAGTAATATGTCCTTTATTACCATATTCCACTGACCCATCCCAATACCATACATGATATGTATGCTCTGAAGTAAAGACTTTAGCTGGTGTAAAGGTATTGATAATTGCACCTAATAGTCTTCCAAATGAGAGGTGCACAACAGTAACTAGTACTTGAACTGCGGAGTCAGCTATTCTATTGGAAAGCCTTAGAGAAAAACGGCTGACGATAATAAGGACAACAACTATTGTCAGCAAATAAAGTGGGAATAGTAAATTGAGACCAGCTTTCCATAACTCAGTCATTCCATTGTAAAAACATAGAGGAAATCCAAGTCCAAGATTTAGAAATGAAAGTAACACAATTACAATATATTTTACAACTCCATTTTTCCCATTGTAAACACTCAACATATCTAGTATCCCAACATTAGCAGCCTGAGCATAGAATATAATTCCGTTGAATGCTCCAGTAGTTAATGTAAGTCTGAGAGCAAATAACAGGTAAATAAGAAGGGGTCCAGCTACTGCATAGAGGACTAGTGTCCACAACCACCAATTACTACATTGTCTACATTCCGATGAACCAAATACCACACTTAGTTTTTTACCTTTAACTTTACTACAGCCACCACACAATGGTCCTACACGATGATGTAAACACAGTGATTCATGAGTTTCACAAGTCTTATTTTTTGAAGTATATATACCAGTTTGATTACTGCAAAAAAAGGCTCCATTACCATTACAATAGCCAAGTGGACATTGCATTGAGACACCAAAATCTGCGGACATATTAACATGACCAGCCCAGGTATTGCCATGTAAATTTGGTCTTACTATGGACAAGTAATCAATGTCACAATCAACCTTATAGCCATAAACAAAATAAAAATCTTTGTTGTAAAAAGCTGGTGAGCAGACACACAGATGTTTTTCATTGTGCCAAACAAAACCTAAAGGACAATGTTGTAATATAAAATTGACTACTAGAGCAGATGAAAAAGTAGATAGAGAAAATACTAACTTTCCTTCAATGGTATTAGAGCCTTTTTTATTATAAATTGTAAGTCCAGATTTAGTGCATTTTTCACCTTCATATATTATTTGTTCTTTTGGATACTGATGTAGTTCAGTTATTGTACCAATGTTAACTGCTACTCTTGAATGGACGTTTCTTTTTACAGCATCAATAGATGCCATATAGATCCTGATCTTCTGACCTGGATAGGTGTTAATTGATTTGATAGAATTTCTGTGCGTACCATTAGGATAACAGAAAGTTAGTTTTGAAGCTGAAGTTGATATAGTGTGCAGTTTATTCACTTTCTTGCTTTCAATGAAATGAAAGTGGTTCCTAAAAAATTCTAGCAATACTGTGTTATTAGAAATTTTTTGCTTGGCTCGACATGAAAAGAGTGGATAAGCGTATATTGAATTACCAGCACGGATAGCTATGTTTCCTGTAAACGAAATACTACTTTGGTTTCTAACATTTATTAATTGTATGATACATTGTTCTTTTACTAATAAGCTATTTTCTATGCCAGAATTTGCGTATATTGCTCCACCAAATTCCTGAGCTTGATTATTAGTAAAGTTAACTACAGCTCCTCCAATAAAATAAAGATATCCATTACCTAGTAATCTAATAGCAGCACCTCTGGATCCAACATTGTTGCTAAAAGTCACATTGGCATATTTAGACAGATAAACATTAGAGTTGAGAGCATCAATCACAGATCCATAGTTGTTAGTGAAGGTTGACGTTCCAGTAATAGATACATTTGCTACATTACTAAAAGAGAAGATTCCAGCAGTTGAAACAGTCTTAAATCTTAACTTTTGAGAGTTATTCCTTGCATATATGTCTTCAAGAACAACGGCGATGTTTGAAAACTTTTTAGTATTATCATCAACAGAGACAAAAAAACAGGCTCCAGTCAGCCATACCAAGTTATTTTGAAAGCTGCAGTTTTTAAAATGAATATCTATTTTAACAGTCTTGTCTAGTTCAGCTACAGCAACATATACTGCACCAGCGGCAGAACAATTATGACAATGTCCTGTGTGATTATAAAACTTTGTATTTTGAATTAACAATACTTGGTGTTGAGTCATTAATAAATCTGTTACTTTAATCCAATATAAAGCAAGACCTGCTCCATGTAAAAATGACTTAGGACCATTAGCATTATCAGAAAACAGACAGTTATTAACAATTGTGCTTGTATTAAGAGAACTGTTGTAATGAAGAACAAGCAGACCACCTGGTGAATTATAGCTTCCCACATTAGATGTAAATTCTGTATTGTTAATAGTAACACTGGCAAAATATGTTTGTTGAGTATAAAGTACAGTCAGACCAGCAGCATTAACAATATTCAAGTCATCATTAGAGAACTCAGTGATATAGGGATATGCTTTATGTAAATTATAGTTATTTTTAAAACGTACATAGTTGACATTAACATTTGTAGGATACATCATTAGTTGATGATCAAAAAAATGTAAAAGAGCACCACAACCAATTGTCCTTCTTTTGTTTTCAGTATGACGATATAGATCATTACTAAGAGTTGAATTAGACATATTAACTTCACTGATACTAGAGTTATTATATAAATTTATACCAATCATTGCAAATCCATATGAGTAGTAGATGTTAACTTGAGTTATATTGACCTGACAATAAACAAAGACTAAGGTAGCAGCAAAAGATGAAAGGTAATACAGAGATGAACTATTGAGGTAGTCAGTAATCATAATATCTTGAATGGTAGTAAGATATGTGCCACAATTCTTGAATACCAACTGTTGTAGAATCACTGTAGTGTTGAAGAAAATTAGACCTCTTCTAGGTTGTTGAATGGCATCCAATGTATCATTATAATTACATGTTATAATAGCAGATTCTGTGTAAGAATCACTGCTTATATTAATTCTACCAGTCTCATAATAAACTTGACAGAAGTTACCAGATGAAATAGTGAAGTTGATAGAACTGTTTAACAAGAGCACAAGGTATTGAAAGGATCGTGTTGTGTTACACAAGTACTGCTCTAAATCTGAAGATGAGTTAACATGATACGTAATAGCACTGTCTTCATTACTATAACCACTAAAGATTAGTATGAAAAGATACGATAACATCAAAGTAGTGTTCTGTGGAGCCATTATTTCAGAATGGTGGCAGAATAATTAGATTAATCAGATATTTTTGCTTATATACTATCCTGTATCAATATATAGTCCTGTTGATAATAGCAGGTGCCTTGTCTTCAAAACAACATTGAAAGTACATTAAAATTATGTCAACTATAATCATACTTTCATTTTATTGGATGTTTTAAGCGTGAAGTCTCTATTCAACAAAAACACAAATGAATAATAGCACATTTTTGAAGTGTCTTGGCAACTCTTTATTTGTGTTCTAATCTAATTTGTAAGATAATTGATGTAAATGTTCATGTTACAGTGAAACAACATAGACCTGGCAATTTAATTGAGACTCGAGAATTCAGTTTAGCTTAAAGCCATAACGAATTATTAAGGACTGAAAACAAATTGGTGAAAAATAACGAGCTGATTGACATTGTACTTGTAATTGAGACTTATTGTTTGTGATGTAGATTAGCAGTATAGACAAGTACTAAGTTTATTTTATCTCTTTCAATATATTGCCATATATAATAATACACATTCCTGTATATTGAAAATGGTTGGTACATTGTCTTAAAAACAACATTGAAACTATATATAAATTATATCACTTACATAAGATAATCATACTTTCATTTTATTGGATGTTTTTAGAGTGAAGTCACTATTCAACTAAAACATGAGAGAATGGTAGCACATTTTTGAAATGTTTTAACAATTAATGCTCTAGGTCTACACTCAAGTATGTCAAGTATATATTTATTCTCTTTATTAATGAAACTAAAAATTATATTAAGTATACAACTCTGTATTTACTTTAGGAAAGAATGTCTAATTTCAATATTAGTCTATAAAAACATTCAGTCATCATAAATAATTGCGTTACATGTATTGTATGGTATGTCATTGAAGATAGACATTTTGTATATTAGCCAAAATATATCCCATTGTCTGATTGTTTTAATTAGCGGCTTCTGACAACATTTAACTTTCATTAATGTAATCTTAAATGGTATAAAGTAAGAATGATATCATGAATGATGTTGATATTGTGCATATCTTAAAAACTACTCTGTAATAAGTATAAATGCTGCACACTCTCATTAACAAAAACAATGTAACATGACTGATCTAAAATAATCACATGACTACATAGTAGATGGTAAAAGGTTATTTAATCAAGAAAATAAAAATCAATAGAAATAAAAGATATGATAAGATAATACTGTTCAGTAATTACATGTACCTGGATCTTTCACATGTAAATATATAAAATATTATTGAATGACTATAGTATGGTTGGAAATGGAGAGATTTGTCACTAGAATTCTATTGTCAGGAGAAAAAGTGAAAAGACTAAATTGAGACCAGTACTATGTTGTTCCATTGTAAAAGCATAGAGCAAAGTCAAATCTTATGAAAATTTTAAATACTTCTAATTATGAAATCACTTCCAGGGTATGATCACAACAAATCTATTCTTCCACAATTTGCAGTAGCCTTAACATAGAATATAATTTCGTTTGAGTGTACCAGGTGCTAATGTGAATCTGAGAGCATATAACAGGTAAATGATGAGGGGAAGAGCTACTGCATAGAGGACTAATATCTATCTAATCTTTTCATATGTTTCATATTTGTTTACAGTAAAATAAGTAAAATTTAAATCATATAAAAAGTTTGTTCATATATTACCTAACACCAAGTAATGATGTCTAATAAAGTAAAGCACACATATAATACTAATATTAATATTAATATTAATATTAATATTAATATTAATACTAATATTAATGATAAAAAAAGTCTGCGTTTCTAAATACATGCATATTGTGCTCAGTAAATAGTGCACATTAATGTCCTCTGCAATAACATTGAAAGCAAATTCACTGTTTACTTACAGTAAAATTGGCAAGATTTTAAGCATATAGTTCACCTATATATGATATATATACAATATAAAATTAAAATATAATAATTATTGTAATGTCTATGTAACTCACTAATATATATATACTACATATGCATCACAATGATGTTGTGTAACATTATATCATATATAAATGAAGACACAGAGATAAGCTACACTTACTCTTGCAATCACTATGAACTAGGAAGAGGTAATTGTTGGTTATAAGTGTTTGAAGATAACACATATATTTGCTAAAGTTTTGATAGATTTTTGTACAATTGTCATTGATTTTTCTTTCCATTTTCTTTTGTTTTCCTGTAATCAACAGCAAATGATACACCAGTACAACAAAAAAGGTCATGAAAACAGAAAGATAGCTATAATATACTATAAACTGTTATTTCTAAATGCTGCATTGTAAAGTATATGTAGACAAGATTGAAGAGGAGCCAACAGTCTAACAAGCTAATAAATTTACTTTTATAAGGTCTGAACATAGCTTGAGCAAATATGAAGAAGACCAATATTAAGGCAATGCCAATCACAATTTTAATTAAAACTGTGTTTGGCATTGCCTTAATATTGCTCAAAAGTCTGAGAGATTTAGCAAAGAGGAGAAGGAGAATATAGGGTAGGATGAGAGAGTGGACATCCAATGATGTGATTATCATGAGACTAATACGTCCTTTACTGCCAAATTCAACAGATTCATCCCAATATTATACACAATATGTCTGCTCTGAAGTAAAGGGTAAAGGCAGTTATAAATGCACATAAAAGTCTTCCAATGGAGAGATGTACATCAGTAACTATTACTTGAATTGAGGAGTTAGCTATTCTATTGGAAAGCCTTAGAGAAAAAAAAAACAGTTGAAGATAGTGAGGAAAACAAATATTGTCAGCAAATTAAGTGAGAAAAACAAATATTGTCAGCAAATTAAGTGAGAAAAACAAATTGAGACCAGCTTTCAGTCATTGATATCACTTGAACTAGTCATTATGTCAAAATAATACTGTAATACCTGTTACCTTCGTTATATTTTAATAATAAATGATAGCTTTATTCTTGAAATGTAGTATTAAAAAATAATAACTAATGAAGTGTAGTGAATTAAAGGAATGTTACATATTATTCCAATGTGCCACATATTTTTATGTTATAGTGTGTCACTACATATAAAGCTCAGTAAATGACATGTATGTATCATCTAATAGAAATATGTGTAAGTATATAAACAGATCAGATATTCAAACTACACATAGGAAATAAAGAACATGCTATAATAGAAGAGGTGTACTTATACAGCAATATACTAAGTCAGATGGTCTTTTGAAAAGTGAAATTAAAAGACTGTAATTGTTTTGTAAAGAGCACAAGTTATTAGTGATGATTGGTGTGTAAGTTGGTCAATTAAGAGACCTGTTAAATTATTATGATTAATTCCGATCAACAGTTAGGATTATTAAAAGCATAGCAGGATATCTTTACATTTAATATATCAACAACTACACAAATAAGGAGATTAATAGATGGATGTATGGACATGAAATAAATGAGAATAAATCAGATTAATATAAGAAATGGGTTATTGACAGATGGATGAGATATATATTGTCAGCATGAATAGACATTAGCATTAAGAGTATTTAATATAGCATATTCTTTGTCATAAAAGGAATCATTAGTAACTTGTAATAGAAAACAGGTTCTTTGGTTACCATGATTGTTAATTGCAACACATGATTGTTAAACACTAATAAACACTCATCACTTTAAATTCTATTCATGTAAACTTTAAGCTTGTAAATCTTAAGTTATGTTTAAATTATTGCATAAGTCTAGATAATCACATTAACTATAGTATATGATTAATACAATGTACACATTATAGACAATATTTTGACATAATAAATATTTTCTTTATCAAAATGAATAGGTAAAATTTATTGCATTGTACATTGTATATTTTTACTTAATTACTTAAGATATTGTAATGTCTTAGTTCTTGAATTGACTAAAATACCTCGTCAAATTTCAATATCATTTGAAAAATAACTGATGTGGATAATAATACTCAATATCATATAATAACAAATAACTAAAACACTCATACAATACTGATAGTGATGTAAATGTCTGCATAGATATTATGTAATGTGCTTTACAAATAGCAAAAATTATATGCAAAAGTATAAAGTAGCAAACAGTTTATAGATTTAAAGAGCAGATATCAAACTACAGTGCACACAATAAAAGAAAAGTTACTTATTAAGATGAGACCAACATTGGCTCTCTGTAGTTATGACATGAGTCATAAAAAGAATCATTAGCATCTTGCAATGGTAAACGACGAGATATTTGGTTACCATAATTGTTCAAGTTATGATTGTTGTGTGAGAAATGCTGACTGATTCTTGTCCAAATCGCATTAAATTGACTTTGTACTTTCTTTAGTTGTCCTGTAATGAAAAGGATATGATAGACCAGTACCATAAACAGAGTCATAAATAACAAGAGTATAGCAGCAATATTGAACACTAGTACCTCCATATGTCTCAGATACCATGTTGTGATATACATAAATACAAAGTTGAAAAGAAGCCAACAGTCTAACAGGTTAATAAAGTTACTCTTATATGGTCTAAAGATAGCCTGGCTAATTATAAATAAGAACAATATTGAGGCAATAGCTATAAAGATAACTTGAGCATAAGGTTCAATACTGTACAATATGTACATTATAATGAGAAGTAAGAGACGAGCTACAAACCAGTAATGTTTATCATTCTTATATGGATCATGGATAGCTTCAAGTATTGGTCTTGTGTATTCATTAGCACATGTCCAATGTCTGAGAGGTTTGGCAAAGAGGAGAAGGAGAATATAGGGTAAAAGAAGAGGGAAGACGACCAGTGATGTGATTATCATGAGAGTAATATGTCCTTTACTACCATATTCCACAGTCCCATCCCAATACCATACATGATATATCTGTTCTGAAGTATAGACTTTAGCTGGTGTAAAGGTATTAATAATTGCACCTAACAGTCTTCCAAATGAGAGGTGTACAACAGTAACTAGTACTTGAACTGAGGAATGAGCTATTTTGTTAGAAAGCCTTACAGAAAAATGACTTAGGATAATGAGGACAACAACTATTGTCAGGAGATAGAGTGGAAATAGTAAACTGAGACCAGCTTTCCATAACTCTGTCATCCCATTGTAAAAACATAGAGGAAATCCTAGTCCAAGATTTAGAAAAGAAAGTAAAACAATTAATATTTTTCTTACCACTTCCATTTTCCCATTATAAACACTCAACATATCTAGTATTCCCACATTAGCTGCCTGAGCATAGAATATTATTCCATTAAATGTTCCAGTCGTTAATGTAAGTCTGAGAGCAAATAATATGTAAATGAAGAGGGGACCAACAACTATATATATACTAATAGTTGTTATCCAAGCATTGCTACAATACTGACATTCTGTAGATCCAAATACCACACTTAATCCCTCACTACATCTACCACATAATGTTCCTTCACGTTGATATAAACACAATGGTGGATGATAGTCAGTGATACCATCTGAAAGTTTAAAATTTTTATTAAATGATAAGTCACCACTGTAGAAGTAAGGCAGTGTGTGATTGCTATTACAATATCCAACCGGACAAGCTAAAGATACACCAAATTGCGCGTCTGTTTCGTTCTCACATTCTATTGTTCCTGCCCAAGTGAGAAATGTGTAGAATCTTGTTATTGTCCGACTACTCACGTTACCAACAATAGGGACTGTAAGGTAATTATGTTTTCGAAAGTTATTAAAAGAAAATGAAAGTTCACAGATTCCTTTTATCTTATTCAAATCAAATCCCAATGGACATGGATGTATTTTCACAATTTTTGTTAGAATTGATGGTTGATTGTATAGAGAGAATACAATCATTCCATCTATAATATTGGATTGATCATTTCCATGAACAGTCATACTAATGGTTGTGCAATTTTTGCCTTCTTGTATCAGTTGTTCTTGATCATAAAAAGACAACCAGAGTTTTGTTGTTTTAGGAATGTTAGGTTGTGAATATTTTCTAATAATATCAATTGCTATGGTAGAATAAACATTTCTATCAAGAGCATCATTAGTTGAAATACAGTAATAAATTTTCTGTCCTGGATATATTTGTAGAAGTGGTTGCATATCAGCACCTTCAATAAGTTTTTGTGGAATAGTTGAAATCTGAAGCAAAGAAGAATTCGATTTCGTTTTGGTAAAATTGAAGTGTTGATGATAATATGTCATTATTTCATGAGGAGATTTAAGAACGTCTGAGTTGTTAATATAACATGAAAATATAGGCTCAGCATATATTGACATTCCAGCTCTTTTTGCTTCATTGTCTGAGAACATTACTTGTTGAACATTTGAGTCAATATGTAAGGCGCACTTTCCATTACTTCTAGTATGTATAGCTCCTCCTAATAATTCAGCCCAATTATTAGTAAACGTGGCTATAGCTTCGCTCATAAAATATAGTTGACAGTTGCCTACGAGAAGAATTGCAGGACCATTTGTGGCGTGATTATTATTAAAAGTTAAATTACCAGATAGATAGACATTTGAACCTTTAGAACTTATAACTGATCCATAATTGTTACTGAAGATAGATGTCCCAGTGATCTCAACTTTAGTAATTCTGTGGAAATAAAAAATACCTGCTGATGATACAAATGGGATTCCAATATATTGAGAATTGTTTGTAGCAATAGTACTGTTCAATGTAATAAAGACATTGCCTGTATTGTCAGCAAACTGATAGACTGTGGCATATAGACAAGTTCCTGTATTTGCAACAAAATTTTCTAAAAATGTGCATCTACTAAAACGAATATTTAGATGAACATCTCCAGGATTGACAATACCAATGTAGACAGCTCCATAGTCCAGACTGTTTATTGGCCAGCTGTCAATTCCTTGGTGTTTTAAAAATGATGTGTTATATATATAAAGTGGTGCTACCCTTATTTCATTTGTAGATATATATAATGAATACCAGTAAAACACAATGGCTGCTCCATGACAGTCTTCATAGTTAATGTTATGATTGAATACTGTATTGGTAATTGTTGTGTTAGTGTCAGCAAAAGTTTGATATTGTAAAATAAACATACCACCTGCAAAACTACCAACATTTTGAATAAAATATGATTCAGTTATATAAACTGACACCTGACTACTACTTTGTTGTGTGTAAAGTATTGTTAATCCAGCTGCATTGACAATAGGATTGGAACCACCAGAAGATGATGGATGTTTGTTGTAGTAGGTATCAGCAATGCAAGAATGAGTGTTGTAATCATAGTTATATGAGAAAGAGGCATCATTAATATGTACATCAGAGACCTGTTCAACACTGTACTCTTCTTGAAAAGTATTGTTAATATCCATGTAGTGAAGAAGAAAGCCACTTCCAATACTATGGTTGTTATTTTGGTAAACGTCAATAGTATATGATGAATTAGACATATTAACACTATTAATAGTAGAGTTATATAAATTTACACCAATCATAGCAAACCCATATGAGTAGTAGATGTTAACTTGAGTTATATTGACCTGACAATGAACAAAGACTAAGACAGCAGCATGAGATGAAGTGTAATACAGAGATGAACTATTGAGGTAGTCAGTCATTGTTGAATCTTGTATAGTAGTGAGATAAGTACCACAATCTTTAAATATCAATCGTTCTAGAGTCACTGTAGTGTTAAAGAAAGCCAGACCTCTTCTAGATTGTGGAGGAATATCTGATGTGTCATTATGGACACATGTTATAGTTGCCCATTCTGTGAGAGAATCACTGTATATGCTAATCTTACTAATTTGGTTACTTGTCACTTGACAGAAGATACCACGCGAGAAGGTAAAATTGACAGAACTGTTTAATGATAAAACAAGTTGTTGAGAGGACCATGTTGTGTCACACAGGTACTTCTCTAAATCAGAGGATGAATTAACTGATAAAATATGATTACTCAATCCACTACATGGCATTAAGAAAGATAAGACAATTGACAAAACATAAAAGAATATCTGTAACATGACAATGTAGCTTTAAGCTTCGTTCGTTTCTAGAGTTTGTCTGTTTACTATCTTCTGTATATATATGTAGTGTAAACTACTTAACTGTTATTATTATTAGTTTCCTTATTTGGTGCTTTCTATATTTAGTATCTTTGTGACCTCTCATGCATTATTGTTGTTATATAAAGAGATCTAGTTGAGGCAGACAGTTAGTTCTGTCCAGACAAATATATCTGTGATATTGTAAGTGTGAGCTCTATAGCTCACACTACATATACTCGTCAGTGCTTTCTAAAAATGATTATGAAAATAAGTAATTAAGCATGTTATTTCAAAACAATGAAAAGCTGAAAGACAACATTAGTAAGATATGTCAATACAAGTCATAAATGTTTTTGAAAACTATACATTTTAGGTAAAGCGTCATAGGAAAACATTGTTGACTGAATGATTTCATTGGTGTGTTACAGGGTTTTTTTAACCATTGTTGCTGAGATCTCCTATGATACAGTTCTCCACAACAATATATATCTGCAGATCAGATTAGTAAATGGCAGCAAATAAATTCAGAAAACTGATTGACATAGCACTTGTTATAGAGAAAATTGTTTGTAATATAGATAAATAAATTAAAATTAAAATTAGTAAGTACATTTATTCATCACTTTCAATAGCAACATATAACAATACACACTCAACATAACTACTGCATATCATAAGCAAAAGTTACAATAAACAAAAAAAATGAAAGTCAACAGAAATTAAAGTTATGACAACTGTCCATCAATAACAGATATTCTAGATCTGTTATAGACAAATGTGTACATGTAAAACATCAATGAATAGTAATATAATGACTGGATATGAATCAGTTTAGTGATTTGTTCATTAAAAATGGTGACTTGGGCAAAGTAGGAAATTTGCAAATCTTGCTGTCAGTTATGTCATCTATTTTTACTACATAAAACAGAGTCAACCATTATATATGGATGTAAAAATCCACTACGCTCACGTATTAGTACTTTGTTATTGTATATATGTATTTAAGAAACTTGACAGAAGTTACCAGATGAAATGGTGAAGTTGATAGAACTGTTTAACAAGAGCACAAGGTATTGAAAGGACCGTGTTGTGTTACACAGGTACTGCTCTAAATCTGAAGATGAGTTAACATGATACGTAATAGCACTGTCTTCATTACTATAACCACTAAAGATTAGTATGAAAAGATATGATAACATCAAAGTAGTGTTCTTTGGAGCCATTATTTCAGAATGGTGACAGAATAATTAGATTAATCAGATATTTTTGCTTATATACTATCCTGTATCAATATATAGTCCTGTTGATAATAGCTGGTGCCTTGTCTTCAAAACAACATTGAAAGTACATTAAAATTATGTCAACTATAATCATACTTTCATTTTATTGGATGTTGTAAGACTGAAGTCTCTATTCAACAAAAACACAAATGAATAATAGCACATTTTTGAAGTGTCTTGGCAACTCTTTATTTGTGTTCTAATCTAATTTGTAAGATAATTGATGTAAATGTTCATGTTACAGTGAAACAACATAGACCTGGCAATTTAATTGAGACTCGAGAATTCAGTTTAGCTTAAAGCCATAACGAATTATTAAGGACTGAAAACAATTTGGTGAAAAATAACGAGCTGATTGACATTGTACTTGTAATTGAGACTTATTGTTTGTGATGTAGATTAGCAGTACAGACAAGTACTAAGTTTATTTTATCTCTTTCAATATATTATATTATATTCAATATACATTTAAATGAGATATGAACCAACACCATATTTATTACTGACCAGTCCCAATACCAAACATTGTAGGTCATGTTTGCAGTGCAAATGTCAACTGATGTGAAGACATTAATAACAGCTAGTACCAATTTTGAAAAAAGACTTGGACTGATGAATGAGTTATTCTATTGGAACGTCTGACAAAATAATGACTGAGCATAATGAGGACAACAAACATTGTCAAGAGAGAGTGGAAATATAAACTGAGACAAGTTTCCCATAACTCTGTCATCCTTTTGTATAAGCACAGAGGAAAGCCAAGTCCTACATTCATTAACAATAATTTATTATAATGAAAGATCTTGGAGATTTTTACTATTAATTACTTTAATTATTGAAACTGAAACTAAATTTGAATAAATAAGTTAGATAGTTTCAAGCATGAGCAAAAATTGTGTCTCAATTGAATAGTCCATACTTCCTTATTGAGTCTTAATCAAAAATAAATTTTAATAAATAGCAAATGATATACATAATAGGATAATGTATAGTGAACTACCCAACACATTATATTAACAATTTTATGTAGCGATCAGCATCCCTTGATGATGCTAATATAATATGTTATTAATAAACAATTTATCAAAGTGAAGGTCAATAACAGTAAGATATGTATAAACAACCAAATTGGATTTTATTATATAATTAACACACAACAATTAATAATTACAATAACAACAAATACAATATAAACAATCAGAAGTGCAAGACACTGGTGATTGAATATTACAAACATTTTGTTTGCTTTAACTTGAGCCCAACATTGGTTCCCTGAAGTTATCACATGAGTTATAAAAGGAATCATTAGCATCTTGTAATGGTAAACGATGAGATCTTTGGTTACCATAGCGGTAGTTATGATTACAATGTGACAAATATTGATAGATTTTTGTACAAATGTCATTGACTTTTCTTTCTATTCTTTTTAGTTGTCCCGTAATTAACAGCAAATGATAGACCAGTACAACAAAAAAGGTCATCAAGTACAAGAGGAGAGCTAATATACTATAAATTGTTATTTCTAAATACTGCATTGTAAAGTATATGTAGACAAGATTGAAGAGGAGCCAACAGTCTAACAAGTTAATAAATTTACTTTTATAAGGTCTGAACATAGCTTGACCAAATATGAAGAAGACTAATATAAAGGCAATCCCAATGTAAATGGTATGTTGATAAGGTTCAATACTGTACAGGTACATCATAATAAGAAGTAAGAGGCGAGCTACAAACCAGTACTGTTTATTATTCTTAGAGGAGAGAACATAGAGGAGAAGGAGAACATAGGGTAAGAGGAAGGAGCAGACAACCAATGATGTGATTATCATGAGAGTAATATGTCCTTTATTACCATATTCAACAGACCCATCCCAATACCATACATGATATGTCTGCTCTGAAGTAAAGACTTTAGCTGGTGTAAAGATATTGATAATTGCACCTAATAGTCTTCCAAATGAGAGGTGCACAACAGTAACTAATACTTGAACTGAGGAGTCAACTATTCTATTGGAAAGCCTTAGAGAAAAACGGCTGACGATAATAAGGACAACAACTATTGTCAGCAAATAAAGTGGGAATAGTAAATTGAGACCAGCTTTCCATAACTCAGTCATTCCATTTTAAAAACATAGAGGAAATCCAAGTCCAAGATTTAGAAATGAAAGTAACACAATTAAAATATTTTTTACAACTCCATTCTTCCCATTGTAAACAATCAACATATCTAGTATCCCAACATTAGCAGCCTGAGCATAGAATATAATTCCATTGAATGCTCCAGTAGTTAATGTAAGTCTGAGAGCAAATAACAGGTAAATAAGAAGGGGACCAGCTACTGCATAGAGGACTAGTGTCCACAACCACCAATTACTACATTGTCTACATTCCGATGAACCAAATACCACACTTAGTTTTTTACCTTTAACTCTACTACAGCCACCACACAATGGTCCTACACGATGATGTAAACACAGTGATTCATGAGTTTCACAAGTCTTATTTTTTGAAGTATATATACCAGTTTGATTACTGCAAAAAAAGGCTCCATTACCATTACAATAGCCAAGTGGACATTGCATTGAGACACCAAAATGCATGGACATATTAACATGACCAGCCCATGTTTTGCCATGCAAATTTGGTCTTACTATAGACAGGTAATCAATGTCACAATCAACCTTATAGCCATAAACAAAATAAAAATCTTTGTTGTAAAAAGCTGGTGAGCAGACACACAGATGTTCTTCATTGTGCCAAACAAAACCTAAAGGACAATGTTGTAATATAAAATTGACTACTAGAGCAGATGAAATCCATAGTTGTTAGTTGTTAGTGTTAGTTGATAGTTGTTAGTGAAGGTTGACGTTCCAGTAATAGATACATTTGCTACATTACTAAAAGAGAAGATTCCAGCAGTTGAAACAGGCTTAAATCTTAACTTTTGAGAGTTATTCCTTGCATATATGTCTTCAAGAACAACGGCGATGTTTGAAAACTTTTTAGTATTATCATCAACAGAGACAAAAAAACAGGCTCCAGTCAGCCATACCATGTTATTTTGAAAGCTGCAGTTTTTAAAATGAATATCTATTTTAACAGTCTTGTCTAGTTCAGCTACAGCAACATATACTGCACCAGTGGCAGAACAATCATGACAATGTCCTGTGTGATTATAAAACTTTGTATTTTGAATTAACAATACTTGGTGTTGAGTCATTGATAAATCTGTTACTTTAATCCAATATAAAGCAAGAGCTGCTCCATGTAAAAATGACTTAGGACCATTAGCATTATCAGAAAACAGACAGTTATTAATAATTGTGCTTGTATTAAGAGAACTGTTGTAATGAAGAACAAGCAGACCACCTGGTGAACTATAACTTCCCACATTAGATGTAAATTCTGTATTGTTAATAGTAACACTGGCAAAATATGTTTGTTGAGTATAAAGTACAGTCAGACCAGCAGCATTAACAATATTCAAGTCATCATTAGAGAACTCAGTGATATAGGGATATGCTTTATGTAAATTATAGTTATTTGTAAAATGTGCATAGTTGACATTAACATTTGTAGGATACATCATTAGTTGATGATCAAAAAAATGTAAAAGAGCACCACAGCCAATTGTCTTTCTTTTGTGTTCAGTATGACGATATTAGTCATTACTAAGAGTTGAATTAGACATATTAACTTCACTGATACTAGAGTTATTATATAAATTTATACCAATCATTGCAAATCCATATGAGTAGTAGATGTTAACTTGAGTTATATTGACCTGACAATAAACAAAGACTAAGGTAGCAGCAAAAGATGAAGGGTAATACAGAGATGAACTATTGAGGTAGTCAGTAATCATAATATCTTGAATGGTAGTAAGATATGTACCACAATTCTTGAATACCAATTGTTGTAGAATCACTGTAGTGTTTAAGAAAAGAGGACCTCTTCTAGGTTGTTGAATGGCATCCAATGTATCATTTTTATTACATATTATAATAGCAAATTCTGTGTAAGAATCACTACTTATATTAATTCTACCAGTCTCATAATAAACTTGACAGAAGTTACCAGATGAAATAGTGAAGTTGATAGAACTGTTTAACAAGAGCACAAGGTATTGAAAGGACCGTGTTGTGTTACACAGGTACTGCTCTAAATCTGAAGATGAGTTAACATGATACGTAATAGCACTGTCTTCATTACTATAACGACTAAAGATTAGTATGAAAAGATATGATAACATCAAAGTAGTGTTCTGTGGAGCCATTATTTCAGAATGGTGACAGAATAATTAGATTAATCAGATATTTTTGCTTATATACTATCCTGTATCAATATATAGTCCTGTTGATAATAGCTGGTGCCTTGTCTTCAAAACAACATTGAAAGTACATTAAAATTATGTCAACTATAATCATACTTTCATTTTATTGGATGTTGTAAGACTGAAGTCTCTATTCAACAAAAACACAAATGAATAATAGCACATTTTTGAAGTGTCTTGGCAACTCTTTATTTGTGTTCTAATCTAATTTGTAAGATAATTGATGTAAATGTTCATGTTACAGTGAAACAACATAGACCTGGCAATTTAATTGAGACTCGAGAATTCAGTTTAGCTTAAAGCCATAACGAATTATTAAGGACTGAAAACAATTTGGTGAAAAATAACGAGCTGATTGACATTGTACTTGTAATTGAGACTTATTGTTTGTGATGTAGATTAGCAGTATAGACAAGTACTAAGTTTATTTTATCTCTTTCAATATATTGCCATATATAATAATACACATTCCTGTATATTGAAAATGGTTGGTACATTGTCTTAAAAACAACATTGAAACTATATATATAAAATATATCACTTACATAAGATAATCATATTTTCATTTTATTGGATGTTTTTAGAGTGAAGTCACTATTCAACCAAAACATGAGAGAATGGTAGCACATTTTTGAAATGTCTCGACAATTGATGCTCTAGGTCTACACTCAAGTATGTCAAGTATATGTTTATTCACTACATTAATGAAACTAAAAATTATATTAAGTATACAACTCTGTATTTACTTTAGGAAAGAATGTCTAATTTCAATATTAGTCTATAAAAACATTCACTCATCATAAATAATTGCGTTACATGTATTGTATGGTATGTCATTGAAGATAGACATTTTGTATATTAGCCAAAATATATCCCATTGTCTGATTGTTTTAATTAGCGGCTTCTGACAACATTTAACTTTCATTAATGTAATCTTAAATGGTATAAAGTAAGAATGATATCATGAATGATGTTGATATTGTGCATATCTTAAAAACTACTCTGTAATAAGTATAAATGTTGCACACTCTCATTAACAAAAACTATGTAACATGACTGGTCTAAAATGATCACATGACTACATAATACTTGGTATAAGGTTATTTAATCAAGAAAATAAAAATCAATAGAAATAAAAGATATGATAAGATAATACCGTTCAGTAATTACATGTACCTGGATCTTTCACATGTAAATATATAAAATATTATTGAATGACTATAGTATGGTTGGAAATGGAGAGATTTGTCACTAGAATTCTATTGTCAGGAGAAAAAGTGAAAAGACTAAATTGAGACCAGTATTATGTTGTTCCATTGTAAAAGCATAGAGGAAAGTCAAATCTTATGAAAATTTTACATACTTCTAATTATGAAATCACTTCCAGGGTATGATCACAACAAATCTATTCCTCCACAATTTGCAGTAGCCTTAGCATAGAATATAATTCGTTTGAGTGTACCAGGTGCTAATGTGAATCTGAGAGCATATAACAGGTAAATGATGAGGGGAAGAGCTACTGCATAGAGGACTAATATCTATCTAATCTATTCATATGTTTCATATTTGTTTACAGTAAAATAAGTAAAATTTAAATCATATAAAAAGTTTGTTCATATATTACCTAACACCAAGTAATGATGTCTAATAAAGTAAAGCACACATATAATACTAATATTATTATTAATATTAATATTAATATTAATATTAATACTAATATTAATGATAAAAAAAGTCTGCGTTTCTAAATACATGCATATTGTGCAGAGTTAACAAATTTAAACCATAATTATTATTACATATAATAGTCATATAAATCCATTTAGGCCATCAACAAATGCTACATTACTAATTTATTACTCTATGCATTTATCTCTATTATGTGTTTAGTGAATAAACATATACACTTTGCAGTGGGAATTAATGTCATGAGTTGAAATCTGGTAACTTGGGGAAAATTCATGAAATAGTGCTGTCATATTAACAGATATTTCTCAACAAAGTTTGTAAATCATAAGATTTTTGGCTTCCCAATACATAATTATGATGTTTACTCAATTTCATTATGAAAATGAAACTTGTTGTAAACAAAACATATCCCTTTATTCCAGAGAATATGTCAGAAAAGAACCAGAGCTAAAAGGTAATGCTGACTGAGACAATGGCATTACTACAATTGTTGTATCTTGATAATTAATCAGAAAAAAAAAGGTTGCAATTGTGGTACACGAAAAGATCAAGTTAAACATCATTGAACATTCCAAAATATTGCTAGTGTGCCTTAAATGATTTAAAATAGATTTGTAAAAGTAAGAATAATACTATAAGTGGTCCTGTTATCGTATATATATTAAAGCTTTGTAGTATTTATAAACAATGCACAAGTAAACTAACAAAAACAGTCGAGCTACAAACCATGCAGTATTCCTTTCCACTCTTATATGGAGCAAGGATAGCTTCTAGTAGAAGTCAGGTGCAATCATGTATGTCATATTGGTCTAGCAAAGATGAGCAAAAGGATATAGGCTAGTAGAGAGAGATAACAACTAGAAATGTGATGATCATTAAAATGAGATGTGAATTAACACCATATTCTACAAAACCAAACATTGCAAAATGTATTTTCAGTTTAAATATCAGCTGATGCAAAGATATTAATTACACCATTTTGAAAAAAAAAATAAAGCAACAGTACATAACATGTATTTGGGCTGAGGAGTGTGCTACTCTATTGGAAAGCCTGACAGAAGAATGACTGGTGATTAAGGACAACAACTATTGTGAGGAGAAAAAGTGAAAAGACTAAATTGAGACCAGTACTATGTTATTCCATTGTAAAAGAATGGAGGAAAGTCAATCTTATGAAAATTTTAAATACTTCTAATCATGAAATCACTTCCAGGGGATGATCACAACAAATCTGTTCCTCCACAATTTGCATAGAATATAATTCGTTTGGGTGTACCAGTTGTGTAACTAATAAGAGGAACAACTATTGCATAGAGGACTAGTAAACCAAGAACTACTAACACATTCACAAATCATTAATATATGATGGGAGTGTCCTCCATAGTTGATATATATTCATCAAAGATCAAAAAATGATGTACATCATTGGATGTGTGGACCTCAAAATAAGCAATTACATTGATTAATTGAATAAGTACGTTTGAAAAAGAAAGGTAAACAACAGCAACTAGTAGTGGAGTGAGCTATTCTGTTGGAAAGCTTAGCATAAAATGGGATAGGATAATAAGTACAGCAACAATTAATAGGTTGAATAATGGAAAAGCAAAACTGAGACCAACTTCCATCAACTCTGCCATCCTATTGTAAACACATGGAGAATACATGGCTCAACGTTTAAAACTCAAGTATAAAAAGGACTACCCTGACAATTGCTCAATTGAAGACCTGTAGTAGTGAGTTCATAGCACATCTAGTGTTCCCAATTTAGCAGCCTGAGCTTAGAATATAATTCCATTGAATGCACCAGTTGTTAAAATAAGTCTGAGAGCAAATAACAGATATATATAGAGAGAGGACCAGGAACTAGATAAATACTAATGATTGCTAGACCCAAATACCACAGTACACGTATTCCCACACTATGTCTCTCATATTGTTCCTTCACATTAATATAAACACAGTGATGGATGATAGTTAGTGATATCATCTGACAGCTTAAAACTTTAATTTGACAATAAGTCACCACTATAGAAATAGGGTATTATATTACCATTGTTACATAATCCCACAGTACCAGTGATTGACACACTCAATTCTCCTTTTGGCTTGTTTTCCTATTTTATTATTCCTGCCAAAAATTTTATTGTTACTGATGTTGTGATCATCTGATTACATATAGTGGCTAATTGAAATGCGTTGATGTTTCCTAAAAAAGTTATTAAATGAAAATGAAAGCAAAAATTAACATACTCCTTTGATGTTATTTAAATCAAGCCTAAATTATATGTATACTCTTTGACAAAATGTCTGGTTGAGAATGCTAAGAAAATGCAACTGTTGCTTCAAAAATATTAACTTTGTCATTTGTATGAGAATATAGGCTGAGTATATATTGAGCTGCCAGCTCTACTAAAAACTAAAATTAGTACAATTAAGTAATAGCACTAGATTTAATGTTTTCAGTCTGTTTAGTTGGTGGAGAGGGTCTTGTGTAGAGTCCTAGATTACCTCACATAGCCAGCCCCTTACTCTTGTGGGTAGCTACGTAAGCCTACCTAAGTTTGCATTTTCATTTTAGCTCTCTCAACACCAAAAATTTAAAGAAGATTCAACCAGACTTTACAAAAAGCTTTGCTAATCCTTAATAGAACAACTAGGATTTATTTACTCATGATACACTCTTGAACTTCCCCTTTGAAGTCAAAAATTTGTTTAGAGTGCATTGAAGTATACATCCTAAAGTAGTCCCTCCCAAAGAAATTCAGATATAGCAAAGTCTGATCATATTATGTTATATGGTCTTTCCGAGTGCCTAAGTCAAGTGAAGTCTGACAAAATGTGCCTTAACAAGAAGATACAACATGCTTTTGATATAATTGCACCACCATCAGGGGCAGAAAACAATCTCTTGACATTTACTGATGCATTGATTTTATCAACTATCACAAGCTCATCATTAGGATGCAGTTGGGAGTATTATGCTGTTAAGACAGGTGTTGTTTTTATTGATGTGTATAGGAGCAATATTAGTTATTGTTTATACTATTGCTGCATATAAATACAAGTATAGACAACATAATGAACTATCTGATGTTAAAGAGAGATTGATCATTATAGGATATACTGAAAGACAATTAGACCATGAATATGGCAGAGAATATGAAGATAATGACAATGATGACACAACTAGAGATGATGTTAATTCTATTTAAAAGATTGTAAACTTTCATGCACAATGACTTATATAGATGCAATTCGATATAATATGAATAATTCTGTATCTACAAATGATTTGAGTTATTATGTATATTATAATTACTAAAATAATAATTTTATGTATACTTTAATTATCTATGTGTGTAGATAGAGTATAATTTGTTTATATACAATTAATTCATATTTTTTAATAATTTTTGATAAATTATTTTTCGTCAAGATGCCTACAACATTGTGGTAAAAGAACTCTGATCCCTATATTTAATTAGGCTCCTTACAATAATATATTTACAACTTTTTAATGCAAATGACTTATTTAATTTTGACATAGTTCATGTTGACTTTACAACTAAGCCTAATGACTTGAATATGTATTCAACAGTACAGACTATATTTGTAGCACTAGTAGGTGATATATCAATGAGATACAAAGTTAATATTATATGTTCATTGATCCATTTTATATACAATTATGTTAGATTTTCAGCAAAAGTGTAAAGCAGCTTATAGAAATGATAAACAGTACTGTCAAAATAAATCATTTAATTGTTTATACTTGCGATCTATTTACAATTTCAAGGTTTAAAAGCCTTCTCTTTCAGATGCAGTTAGTCCCATATCAATAGCATGTTGTCTCAAGGTCAATTTAAGAATTTCGATTAGTTAAGCCAGATTCTCATTAGTTTTAAAGGGAAAATTTTCTTTCCAAGTTTTATACATACAACAAATATGGCTGTTTGTTATATATAAATATGATGCATATAAAAAAAACATACATACACAAATATTCATATAAATACACACACACACACACACACACACAAAGGCAACTTGTTTATAATATACACACTAAAAACTTATTTAGTCAATCACTGTAATGTCCTAGGACAGGCTCTCTAAACTCTGAACATGAACCATAATATGAGCCACTGGAATCTGTCAATAGTGCTTGTGTGTTGGTTGTTTTATGAGTAAATAATGACACTTTCGTGTACCAAAAATGAAATTTCTCACATTTCCATTCAAGCCATCTTTTTACAGTGTTAACCTTTCTGCTAACCCAGAGTACATGATATACAATGACCATCACTAATGTAACAAATGTCAGGAACACAGAAGAAAAACAGATTATTTTTATCATTAATGGATTAGTGTTAAAAAAATACCAATAAGTGAGGTAAATAAGTGATAAGTTCATCATCAAACCACTATCAAGAAGGTTGATTAATTTGCTTCTAAATGGTTTGATATATGTTTGAATGACAAGGAAAATTACCAACATTAGATTTGTTGCAAAAAAGAGAGAATAAAAATCAGTAGCTCTATATTTGGCATATATGCCGTACAAAGAACATAGTAACAGAAGACGCAATGTGAACCAATATTGTTTACCTTCTTTATAAGGAGCATGGATAGCTTCTAGAATAGGTCGTAAGTACTTGTTGGTACATGCTAGTGGTCTAAGTGGTTTAGCAAAGAGAAGTAGAAGTACATATGGTAAAAGTAAACCAAGAACTACTACAAGAGTTACTATCATTAGTATACGATGGGAGTATCTTCCATACTTGACAGTACCATCTAAATACCAAACATAATGTATATCATTGGATGTGTAAACTTCAGCATATGTCATTACATTGATCAATTGAAGGAGTAGTTTAGAGAAAGAAATGTGTACAACAGTAACAAGTACTTGAACTGAGGACTGAGCTATTCTATTGGAAAGCTTTGGTGAGAAATGACTGAGAATAATCAGGACAATGACTATTGTCAGAAGATAAAGTGGAAACATAAAATCAAGGCTAGTTTTCCATAACTCTGTCATTCCATTGTAAAAACATCTAGGAAAGCCTGTCTGAAGATTCAAAACATGAATAATAAATATAGCAAATCCTGACAATCGATCAATTGAAGAATTAAAGTAATGATATCTTAACATATCAAGCAAACCACAATTAGCAGCCTGAGCATAGAATATAATTCCATTCAGTGTACCAGTTGTTAATGTAAGTCTAAGAGCATATAACAAGTAAATAAGAAGTGGGCCAGTGACTACATAAATACTTAGTGATGTTATCCAAGCATTGCTACAATGCTGACATTCTGTAGACCCAAATACCACACTTAATCCCTCACTACATCTACCACATAATGTTCCTTCACATTGATATAAACACAATGGTGGATGATAGTCAGTAATACCATCTGAAAGTTTAAAGCTTTGTTTAGTTGTAACATTACCACTGTAGAAGTAAGGTAGTGTGTGATTGCTATTACAATATCCAATTGGACAAGTTAAAGATACACCAATTTGTGTCTTTGTTTTGTTCTCATATTCTATTGTTCCTGCCCAAGAGATAAATGTCAAAGGTCTTGTTATTGTTTGACTAGTCACATTACCAATAATTGGGACTGTAAGGTGATCATGTTTTCTCAAGTTATCAAATGAAGATGAAAGTTCACAGATTCCTTTTATCTTATTCAAATCAAATCCCAATGGACATGGATGTATTTTGACAATTTTTGTTAGAATTGCTGGTTGATTGTATAGAGAGAATACAATCATTCCATCTACAATATTGAATTGATCATTTCCATGAACAGTCATACTGATAGTTGTGCAATTTTTGCCTTCTTGTATCAGTTGTTCTTGATCATCAAAAGACAACCAGAGTTTTGTTGTTTTAGGAACATTGGGTTGTGAATAATTTCTAATAATATCAATTGCTATGGTAGAGTAAACATTTCTATCAAGAGCATCATTAGCTGAAATACAGTAATAAATTTCCTGTCCTGGATATATTTGTAGAGGTGGTTGCATATCAGCACCTTCTGTAAGATTTTGTGGAATAGTTGAAATCTGAAGCAAAGAAGAATTCGATTTCGTTTTTGTAAAATTGAAGTGCTGATGATAATATGTCATTACTTCATGAGGAGATTCCAGGAAGTCTGAGTTGTTAATATAGCATGAGAATATAGGCTCCGCATATATTGACATTCCACCTCTTTTTGCTTCATTGTCTGAGAACATTACTTGTTCAACATTTGAATCAATATGTATGGCGCACTTTCCATTACCTCTAGCATGTATAGCTCCTCCTAATAACTCAGCCCAATTATTAGTAAACGTGGCTCTAACTTCACTCATAAAATGTAGTTGACAGTTGCCTACGAGAAGAATTGCAGGACCATTTGTGGCGTGATTATTATTAAAAGTTAAATTACCAGATAGATAGACATTTGAGCCTTTAGAACTTATAACTGATCCATAATTGTTACTGAAGATAGATGTCCCAGTGATCTCAACCTTAGCAATTCTGTGGAAATAAAAAATACCTGCTGATGATACGAATGGGATTCCAATATATTGAGAATTCTTTGTAACAATAGTACTGTCCAATGTAATAGAGACATTGCCTGTATTGTCAGCAAACTGATAGACTGTGGCATATAAACAAGCTCCAGTATTTGCAGCAAGATTTTCCAAAAATTTACATCTACTAAAACGAATATGAAGATGAACATGTCCAGGATTGACAATACCAATGTAGACAGCTCCATGGTCCAGATTGGTTATGGGCCAGTTGTCAATTCCTAGGTGTTTTATAAACGATGTGTTAAAAATATAAAGTGGTGTTAGCTGTATTTCATTTGTAGATACATATAATGAATACCTATAAAACACAATAGCTGCTCCATGACACTGATTATAATTAATGTTATGATGGAATATTGTATTGGTAATTGTTGTGTTAGTGTCAGCAAATGTTTGATATTGTAAGATAAACATACCACCTGCAAAACTACCAGTATTTTCAAGAAAATAAGACTCAGTTATATGAACTGATACCTGACCACGTTGTGTGTAAAGTATTGTTAATCCAGCTGCATTGACAATAGGATTGGAACCATCAGAAGATGATGGATGTTTGTTATAGTAGGTATCAGTAATGCAAGAATGAGTGTTGTAATCATAGTTATATGAGAAAGAAACATCATTAATATGTACATGAGAGACCTGTTCAACACTGTGCTCTTCTTGAAAAGTATTGTTAATATCCATGTAATGAAGAAGAAAGCCACTTCCAATACTCTGGTTGTTATTTTGGTGAACTTCAATACTATAGGTTGAATATGACATAGTAACACTATTAATAGTAGAGTTATATAAATTTACACCAATCATAGCAAACCCATATGAGTAGTAGATGTTAACTTGAGTTATATTGACCTGACAATGAACAAAGACTAAGGTAGCAGCAAAAGATGAAGGGTAATACAGAGATGAACTATTAAGGTAGTCAGTAATCACAATATCTTGAATAGTAGTAAGATATGTACCACAATTCTTGAAGACCAATTGTTGTAGAATCACTGTAGTGTTGAAGAAAATTAGACCTCTTCTAGGTTGTTGAATGGCATCCAATGTATCATTATAATTACATGTTATAATAGCAGATTCTGTGTAAGAATCACTGCTTATATTAATTATACCAGTCTCATAATAAACTTGACAGAAGTTACCAGATGAAATAGTGAAGTTGATAGAACTGTTTAACAAGAACACAAGGTATTTAGAGGACCATGTTGTGTTACACAGGTATTGCTGTAAATCTGAAGATGAGTTAACATAGTATGTAATAGTACTGTCTCCATCACTATAGCTACTGAAGAGTAGTAGGAAAAGAAATGACAACATCAAAGTAGTGTTCTGTGGAGCCATTATTTCAGAATGGTAGCAGAATAATTAGATTAATCATATATTTTTGCTAATATACTATCCTGTATCAATACATAGTCCTATATCTATATTGATAATAGCTGGTGTATTGTCTTAAAACAACATTGAAAGTATATTTAAATTATTTCAAGTTGTTAGGATAATCATACTTTCATTTTATTCTGTTTTTGTTAGTTTACCTGTACATTGCTTATGCATACTATAAAGTAGTAAATTATTAAAATATATATGTGGTAACAACACCACTTGTAAGATATTTCAGTTATCAAAGAGAAAGAGAACACGTCAAATCTCAACACGTGCTCACTTATTGTTATTAACGTGATCAAATTAATAACTAATCAGTGATAATTAATAACTAGTCATTGATATTAATAAACATTAAATCACCAACACTCCCCTGGTTGGCTAGTAACACTAGTCAACAATGCAGTAAATAACTTGAAGATCAATGAATACAATGTTGTAAATAATTATACATGATCAAATAAAAAATCAGTCACAAGTAACTAATGGTTATTGGTCCAATTCCGTACACCAGGTTTTCATTCTCTCCCGTGCAACACGTGCAGCTGCTCGACTTGGACATTTTGTGACTTCAGTAATTGTGTCTGGTAATTGATTAACAATGTGATTGAGTGTTCCAGTCTTGTCTATGTAATGAACCTCAAGTGGGTAAAGATGTTGGATTGGTCTCCTAAGAATAGATGATTTTCCTCCCTTGGAACCAAGTCGAATGATGGCCCCTTGTATTTTACCATCCGAACCCATGATTAGGTCTTCAACCTTGGCTAGCCTCCAAAATGTCCTTGGATGATGTTGATCATAGACCAAGACAATGTCTCCAATGACAATGGGATCACGAGGACTCTGGGTCCATTTGCCATAGCGATGACATTCCCTCAACTCTAATAGATACTCCTTCCTCCATCTTTTCCAAAACTGATCCATGGTCTTACTAAGGTGTCTCAGCCTCCTTGTGAAATCACCCACCATTTGAGGGCTGACTTGAAAGTCAGGATCATTAGAATTCTCCTGAATTGCGAATTCAGGAAGGCTGAGGAGCCATTATCAATAAGTAAATGCGGAGGGAGTCATTAGTTCTTCTAGGTCTTCTGTTGAGACATATAAAAGTGGATGAGAATTGATAATCATTTTAACTTCAGTGACAACAGTTGATAACTCATTGTAGGTTAGTTTTGCTTGACCAATAGTTCGTTTTAGACATCTTTTGGTTGACTTAACCATTTCTCACCCCACCAGGGGGCCTTCTCTAAATTAAAGTACCATTCTGTTTGCACATCAGAGAAATATCGATGCACAATGGGGTCATCCAACATAGTAAAAATCGCCTTCTTGGCTGACTTAAACGTTTTAGCATTGTCTGAGATGATCTTGCAAGGGAAACCCCTCCTTGCTGTGAATCTCTTGAAGTATCTGAGAAATGCCTGAGCTGTTAGATTGGGTACAATTTCTAAATGAACTGCCCTGACTACACAACATATATATAGACAAATCCATACATTGTGGTTTTCCGTACTCTTGAAAGGTGGTACTTCTGTCACTCGAAATGGAAGTAATGGAGGTGACAAAGGTGGTTGATATGGCCTTCCATCAAATCTTTGACAAATGACACACTTATGCAATAGCTTATAAACAAAACTTCTCCCCCTGACAATCCAGAATCTTGATCGTAATTCGGTCAATGCTACCTTTACACCACCATGTTTAATGGTCTCATGGCATTCTCTTACTATCAGGAATATCAAGTGTTGTTTAGCATGGTGAGGTGCATAATGTGTTTTACTGCTTCTTTATTTGCCTCATTCCTTTACAATTTCCACAATTCCTTTGTCCAACTGGTCAGCAATGATAGCATCATATTCGTTAAGAATTTGTGGATCTCGTCGAAGTTGTCTGAGAAGTCCAGTGAGTCTTTCAGGCTCAACTAATAATTATCAGGCAGAGGAAAATGTGGTTCCTTCCATGGTAGTTTAACTTCATACTGACCATTCTTAAAGGACACGTTGTTGACAAACTTGTCATAGATGTGTTCTTCACTGTCTCTGATCCCAAGTGTCTCTAAATCCCAGAATCTCTTTAGTCTGGTCTCTAAATCTTGGCTTGAGTCTTCATACAATATAAGATGAGACTCTAACTCCAGAGCGTAGGTGGATGTGTAGTTGGTGAGGGACAAATTCTCTGTAAGGCCTTCAATTGGTCCTGACAGCACCCAACTGAGAAGTGTATTAACAGCTGTGGGGCAATTATCCTGAAATATCACCTCACCAGTGACCAACTTCCAGTAATCATCAGATCTTACTAAAACACTTATAGCTAACTCACCTTCATATCCAGGGAGATCTGCTAAGTCTAGTTCAGACAAATGAGAGTGAGCCTCAATGGTGCAACAGATGGCTTTTCCAATAAGGGGCTCGCAGATAAGTGGCACAGTGAGGAGTGGTAGTTCCAACCTCCCTCTATCCCTTGTCCTAATAGCTACCCTTACCACATCACATCCTTCAACTCTTCCCTCATCAGAACCAAATGTCTTAATGATTTTGATGACAGTATGAGCATTCTTGGGTGGTGTCACTTGTCATCAGTACAGCAGTAGTAGGAGTATCTCTACATTGTCTATGGGGTGGAATCAGCATAGTCACAGCTCTCTCTCTTGTATAAATTTCCTTGTCAATGACATTCATCAAAGAATCACTGTCTGTGACACTTCGACTCACTACAAGTCAAAGATCTTGTGGAAGTTTACTCATCAATATGGAGGACAAGAGACTAATATACGATGATGGTGGTATTTCAAGAGATATTAAGCCTCTAACATGAGTCTCCACTTTGTCAAAAAGGTGTTGGAGTCCCTTGAGATTATGGAATGATACTGTCTCTAAGTTCAGTAGAGTATCCATATGTTTATTTACAATCTGACGTTTAGTTCCAAATCTTTTCTTTAAAATTGAGATCGTTTCTTCAAAATTAGCTGCTGTGAGTGTTAACCCAGATACAGCTTCAGCTGCTGTCCGTTCTAGTAACGAGTGTAAGTAATTAAACTTATCAATACTGGTTAGGTTCAGGTTATTGTGTACCATGGACTCAAATGAATCCCAAAATGTAGTCCAAGTAGTCAGTTCAACATTGAACTTCTTTAAAATCAGTTTTGGCAGCTTAACCTAAGGAGCAGTACCTGCTTCAGAATGTGATTCAAGTAGAGGAGGAGGTGTGGTTCTACTGCCAATGTGAGGTTCTTCGACCAATAGTGAGTGTTCACATACTTTCACTAGCTAGAGCCGTCTCTAGATCATTCAGAGCGAGCTGTAATTTTCCCAACATTCATCTGCTGACTCTATTTCTTCAGCAAAGTCATCTTCCTCCGTCATTAAGTCTAAAATCTGAGTTGATGGACAACATCTGTCTTCTCCTGCAAGGTCGTTTTCAGTTGTCGTAGCTTCGAGAGAGAGGGCTTAGCGGCACTCGTAGCTTTGTTGACGTGAGAGATAATTTAGTAGCTGAAGATCTGTGACCAGCTTGTATTCTGTTTTTCCTTGAAAGTTCTGCCATAACAATCTGGTTCAGTGGACCATGTAAGATATTTCAGTTATCAAAGAGAAAGTGAACACATCAAATCTCAACATGTGCTCACTTAATATTATTCACGTAATCAAATTTTGCAAAATTAATAACTGATCAGTGATAATTAATAACTAGTCAGTGATATTAATAAACATTAAATCACCAACACCATTTATAGTATTGTTCTTACTTTTACAAGCCTACTTGAAATCATTCAAGACAGCACTATATAGCAATATTTTGGATTGTTAAATGATATTTAACTTGATCTTTTTGTGTACCACAACACGTTTTTTCTTATTAATTATCAAGATGCAACAATTGTAGTAATAATTACCAGATGTCTCAATAAGCGTTACCTTTTAGCTCTTATGTTGGTTCTTTTCTACCATATTCTCTGGAATAGAGGGATTTGTTTTGATTGCAACAACTTTCATTTTCATAATGACATTGAGTAAACATCATAATTATGTATTGAGAAGCAAAGATCTTATGATTTACAAACTTTGTTGAGAAATAACTGTTAATATGACAGCAATATTTGTGAATTTCACAAAATTTTCCCCAAGTCACCAACTTTCAACCCTCAACATTAATTCCCACTGTAAAGTATGTCTTCATTATTCACTAAACACATAATAGAGATAAATTCATAGAGTAATAAGTTACTAATGTAACATTAATTTTGTTGAAGACCTAAATGAATCTGTATGAGTATTATATATAATAATATGGTTTAACTTTGTTAACTCCACTCTAGTGACAAATCTCTCCATTTCCAACATATAGAGTCATTCAATGATGTTTTACATATACACATGACAGATCTAGGTATTATCTTGTTATATTTTTAAGTTCTATTGACTTTTATTTTCTTGGTTAAATAATGTCTTACTGTCCTTGTGAGTAGCTACATAAGCCTATCTTAGTTTGAAACTGTTTTCATTTTAGCTCACTCAACACCAAAAATTTAAAGGGAATTCAACCAGACTTTACAAAAAGCTTTGCTAATCCTTAATCGAACCACTGGGATATATTTACTCATGATGCACCCTTGAACTTCCCCTTTGACGTTAAAAATTTGTTTACAATGCGTTTAAATATACATACTAAACCGATAATGTTAATGGACGCTCCCCTTTTTTTGTTTAAAGGAGAAGGCTAGTCTCGTTTATAGACCAATATATATATACAGTGTCGTCCCTATACTCTCGACATATCGACAGATTCGGTACATTTCTGAGCTGGGAAAAATATGTTAAGTCGATTTACCAGACTGCTTTTCCATCCATATGTCGGGTATCTTGGGAAACGACTAACCTATAAACTACAGCACTCTAGAAAAATGGCATTAGAGATAACAAAAAATCATCTAAAAGTAGGTATCTATCCATATATTCCAGACCTTGGAAGTGATAAGCTGCAGGGATTGAAAGATTTTGTCAAGACAGAATTTGAGCGTGAACATCCTGACATAACAGTGACAGTATCCACAAACTGGGATCCTTATAAAGTCGATGATGTAGGCAATAACTTGTCCTCTAAAGACGATTCCTTTGATATTCTTGAAATCGATACAGTAGTACTTGGAGAAGTAGCTGATTTAGGAGTCCTTCAAAAGCTGGATTCTGACAAATACAAGTTTCAAGAGAATTTTCTTGATGTTGGCTTAAATGCAGTTTCTTACAAGGACAACTATTATGCTGTTCCTACATTGCATTGTGCAAATTTCCTCATTGAGCTGATAGCTGGTGATGTTGATCCAAATGAAGAAATTCTTTGCTCTCTAGAAACAGGCAATCACAATTTGGGAGATTTGAAAGATGTTGTGCGACACTATCATAAACTTTTTAAAGGAGTTAGTCCACTAATTGGTGATTTTCGTGGTAAATGGACATTACCTTGTTTTTATTTGGATGCTTATATAGACAAACATGGTAAAGATAGTGTACAAGAGGGAATTGATGCACCAATTGATGAACCAGATGTTTTAGATGCCATGAAATGGTTCATTAAACTTGATGAGGATACAGATGGTGATAACAAAGGAGCAACAGATCAGTATGATAGTGCCTCTCAGAGAAATTCAGACATTTCAAAGTCTGATCATGTTATGTTATATGGTTTTTCCGAGTGGTTAAGTCAAGTGATGTCTGACAAAATGTGCCTTAACAAGAAGATTCATGCTTTTTGCATTATTGCACCACCTTTAGGGGCAGAAAACAATCTCTTGACCTTCACCGATGCATTGATTGTCAACAAGAGCCATTACTCTGATGTCAATAAAGCTGACGCTATTGATAAATTCATTGAATTTTACACAAGCTTGAGGTTTCGAAACCAATATGCAGAAGGTAAAGATTTAAAGGAACCTCATCCTCCACGTTATGTTCTCATATCAAGAAAAGATTTTTATACTACTGGATTTGGAGCATGTGAAAAGAATTACCAAATGTTACGACATGCTATGAACTACGCAGTTGCTGCTCCAAACCATGGTCTTGCTGGCAAACATGATGAAATGAATCGTGTTCTGGTTGATAAACTAAAGTCACCTATCTAAATGATGAATGTGGTTTAAAATGGTATAAAAATGCATGTGAACTTTAATATGGACTTTAGTCACAATGAGTATATATCATGCAATCTATTAATAGAACTTCCATATAAAAGCAATTTTAAAGCATAAAAGTCCCTTTTTACCAAAACAATGTAGTTAGTAATCTAATTAGTCAAATGTGGTTAATTACAATTGTACAGAATATATCAATTGTCAGAATAACTAGTCTTAGAAACTTAATAATTATATACGTATATTTCTATATGGATTTTCTGTCAGTTTATAGTTTACTAGCATAATGCATGTATGTATAATGTAAATATTGTAATGAGTATCAATATTAATAACTAGTTTTATTGGCTATCTCATCTACTGAAACTAGTAGACACATACTAACTAACTTGATTATTATATTTACAGTACACAAATGACATTACATACGTTATCTGTTTATAAGTATATGTCTTCTTTTATCGTTAGATGTGAAGTCAACTGAATAAATAAAAAATGTTAGGTAATTATTTAATGAATATATTAAAGAGAGCTAGATTTATTGACTATACTTGATTGCTAGGTGCTCTAGCTGTGTCAGACACAAAAACAATGTAAATTTACATAATAACATTTGTGACCTGATTTGCAAAAAGGGACCACTTCTGTCACAACATTTGTGACCTTATTTGTTAAAAAACACTGCTAAAACATAACAATAAACAGTTTTGCATACATGTAGAATAGTTATGCATATATATATAGCAACTGTATGTATACAAAACTGAGATGTTTGAGATGTTTTAACAGTAGTTTGTTCAAAAGTCAGGTCACAAATGTTTTGACAGAAGTGGTCCCTTTTTGCAAATCAGGTCACATTTAGGTAAACAAAAGTGATACCAGTACGAGTTATACTGATAGCCACATAATTGATTAATACATGATTTATCAATTCATAACATGTACAGTGGACTCTATTCCTGCTTGAGAGGACTCAGATGGATTACAACTCACATAACTGTTGATTTATTTTAGCAATATAAACAGTAGCATCTAATCATCTTAATGATCATTATAATATAATGATAGAAAGAGAAGGCAAGAGTATTATATAAAATTTTTGTCCATGTCCAACAGTAGGTATTATTGATTTTAGTAGTTGTAGTACTAACATAAATCTCATGTTCCCATATAAGCAACTCGAGATAATGTAAGAATAATAAATAGCTCAAATTAACAATAATTATAACTGTAATACTTTGTTTATATAGAATGAACTAGTACAATAGCAACTGTTTCCATAAAACTATAATTGTCTGAGCGTAATAAACAAATAATGTCACATCAACAATTATTAATATTATAAAGTTAATCATGTTAATAGCACACATTATGATTAAGTGAATTCATAATTTAATGTAATATTTAGTGTAGAACAATCTGTGGACAGTTTGTATCATCTGAAGAAAAAAAGGAATCATTACTATGTAAATATGTGACCTAATAATTTGCAAAATGGGACCACTTCTATCAAATAAAAAAATCTCAGTATGGACAGAAAAAGTGATGATTTCAATATTTTGGAGCAACACATATTTAAAAGCATAATAAGTCAGTATATCAAAGCATTAACAGAGTATTATATCCCATTCAAGCACAATTGTACCGTATGAGATATCAGATTGTGATTGTGTGATCACATCAAAGTCTCTGTAATTATATTAAACACCTTTGATAAGCCTAAGTATCACTATAAATCATTTAAAGTACTATTCTGTTCTTGCATTATATATTGCAATCAAGGTGTGATCTTGACAGTCATATCTCAGGTGTATGAGCATCTTGACCACACCCCTCTTGTAATATGTCACATATGGAACTTGAATAATGTTTTCAACTAGTACAGCAATGACAGAGGATTCATAACAACTATTAATACATGTAATTAATAGAGCTCATTGTTATAATATTATAATTACATAATAAAATTGCTTGATAATATTAATGCTGTGACATTACAACAAAAGAATGAAGACACACTCTGTGAGTTGAGCAACTTTGATGCTCTTTTTAGTCCAGACCTTCTATTTCATTTAAGGGAGTGGGTGGCTACATGAGACAACTCTGTGATTTGTAACATTGATGTTCTTTAGTCATATCTAATGATATGATGTCAGCAATAAAATTACAATTGGTTAATATGACAATTTTAAATTAATTTGTATTTAGTTAACATGGAATCAAAAATAATCTTATCATGCTTCATGTCTCAAGTAGCAAACCACAAAATATTTAAATACAGTGCCTATAAATTTATAAAATTACTTTTAATGTTATGTTTCTTACCACAAGTAATTCTAGGACTTTAATTGTTGAACTGAAATATCACCTACAAAGAAACAAAATAATATATTACATATAACAGAGCTTCAAGCAGACTTTACAGGGAGCCTTTTGTTAATCCTCAGCACTACAACTAGTCTTACTCCTCATGCATGATCTTTGAAATTCACCCACAAAAGTTTGTTTAACCATACAAACTAAACTGATAAGCGGACACTCCCCCTTTTTGGTTAAAAGAAAGGGCTGCGAAGTTAGCAGACCTATTCACTACAGCGCTCTAGAAAAATGGCATCAAAAACTCATCTAAAAGTAGGTATCTATCCATGGATTCCAGACCTTGGAAATGATAAGCTGCAGGGATTGAAAGATTTTGTCAAGACAGAATTTGAGCGTGAACATCCTGACATAACAGTGACAGTATCCACAAACTGGGATCCTTATAAAGTCGATGATGTAGGCAATAACTTGTCCTCTAAAGACGATTCCTTTGATATTCTTGAAATCGATACAGTTGTACTTGGAGAAGTAGCTGATTTAGGAGTCCTTCAAAAGCTGGATTCTGACAAATACAAGTTTCAAGAGAATTTTCTTGATGTTGGCTTAAATGCAGTTTCTTACAAGGACAACTATTATGCTGTTCCTACATTGCATTGTGCAAATTTCCTCATTGAGCTGATAGCTGGTGATGTTGATCCAAATGAAGAAATTCTTTGCTCTCTGGAGACAGGCAATCACAATTTGGGAGATTTGAAAGATGTTGTGCGACACTATCATAAACTTTTTAAAGGAGTTAGTCCACTAATTGGTGATTTTCGTGGTAAATGGACATTACCTTGTTTTTATTTGGATGCTTACATAGACAAACATGGTAAAGATAGTGTACAAGAGGGAATTGATGCACCAATTGATGAACCAGATGTTTTAGATGCCATGAGATGGTTCATTAAACTTGATGAGGATACAGATGGTTGTAACAAAGGTGCAACAGATCAGTATGATAGTGCCTCTCAGAGAAATTCTGATATAGCAAAGTCTGATCATGTTATGTTATATGGTTATTCCGAGTGGTTAAGTCAAGTGATATCTGACAAAATGTGCCTTAACAAGAAGATTCATGCTTTTTGCATTATTGCACCACCTTTAGGGGCAGAAAACAATCTCTTGACCTTCACCGATGCATTGATTGTCAACAAGAGCCATTACTCTGATGTCAATAAAGCTGACGCTATTGATAAATTCATTGAATTTTACACAAGCTTGAGGTTTCGAAACCAATATGCAGAAGGTAAAGATTTAAAGGAACCTCATCCTCCACGTTATGTTCTCATATCAAGAAAAGATTTTTATACTACTGGATTTGGAGCACGTGAAAAGAATTACCAAATGTTACGACATGCTATGAACTATGCAGTTGCTGCTCCAAACCATGGTCTTGCTGGAAAACATGATGAAATGAATCGTATTTTGATTGAAAAACTAAATCTCCCTCCAGTATGAAAACGGCAGCTTGAAATGACAGAAAACCATGTCTAATTGAAACTTAAATTTTAAATTAGTCACAATATGTGTACATTAAGTTCTGTAATTGTAGTAGACTTATTAATTAAATTCTAGGTAATTATATGCGTGATAATTTATTCATAGATTATTCCATATAAAGATAAATCTATTTTTAGCAATAAAAGTCCCTTTGTAGTAAGTAATCTAATTAACGTGGAGTAATTATTCCAGAATTGGATGCTAGAATTATTTGGTTAACTCAATTACTAAGTCTCTTAAACAATAAGACAATGTATATACATAATTGTAATATTGAGAAAACATAAAAAGCACTGTGAATCATACTGATAGGTATATAACTGGTCATTTCATCACAATGGACTGTAAATAATTCTATTATTCCTAATAATTGAGAGAACTCAGATGGACCACTACTCACATGACATTCACTGGATTTATGACATGATTAGAAAACAAATCATTATGTGTCAGACAGAAGTCAGTGAGCTGTGCTATTTTGAGTTTAGGACCTTAACATTTTAATCATCTTAATGATTTCAAACCTGTATTACATAATAATTAAAGTGGTGACAAATATATTACATGAAAATAAAAATAATGTGATACAGGATGTGTTAACACCACTTATAATTATGCCCATTTAGTTCAATAGCCAAGTGTTTATTTAGAATGGACCAGTATCATAGCAACTGTTGCTATGCAACCACCATAGAGTATACACTCATTGTCTGAACAAATTAATTTATACTATAGTTATTATCATGTTTGACTTTATTATAATAACTAAATATTGTCACATCTAGAAATATTTCAAATCAGAGTTAACATGTTAATAGCACACATTATAATGTAGTATGGATGTATAACTTCAGAAAATATTTAGTGTATAACAATCTATACACATTGTAAGACACTTTGTATCATCTGTAGAAACAGAAAAAAAATCATATGTATATATAATTAATAGCATAATGAGTGGGTGTATCAAAGTACTAATAATACATTATATTCTATACAGATACAATTGTACTGTATGAGATACAAGACACAATAGATGTGATCATTTAAACGACTGTACCACTGTGTTCTAACACATACAACCATCACAAATAACTTTTAAAATCTCTGTAGCTTAGTTAAGCATCTTTGATTAGTCAAAGCATCACTATAAATCATTTAAAGTATTATTGTCTAGTGTTATTGGATATTGGACTCTGGGTGTGGTCTCAATGATCATATTTTAGCTTTGTATGAGCACTTTGACCACACCCCTTTAGCAATATGTCACAAACAACACTGGTATAATGCTTTTAACTAGTACACACTATGATATAGGATTCATAACAACTATTAATACAGTATACAAGTAAGAGTCACTGTTATATTATAATGACATTGTTTGATAATGCTGATGGTGTGACATTACAACAAAACAATGAAGATGTACTTCATAATTAGTCTCATGTAGCCAGCCACTCCCTCAAATGATATGGGAGTGTCTGGTAATGGCTATTGACTGTCTCTCATCTAAATTAATCTTACAATACTTCATGTCTCAGGCATCAAACTTTTAAATACAATACTTATTAATTTGTAAAATTACTTAAAATTATTGTGTCCCTTACCACAGGTAATTCTAAGACTGATCTGTATTTCATTGGTAATGACTTTAACTGATGAACTGAAATATCATCTACAAAGGAAACAAATCAAAATATATTAAATCAGTTTATATAAAGAACATGTAACACCCACACAATAATTACATGAAAGTCTGTTTTGTAAATCAGTGTTGTGTCATTATTTCTAAACCACTTACAAAGGCCATGTACACATAAACAAACATGGCAACTTTTACTACTTTTAGTATACATGGAGATTTGAATACATAGCTGACAATATTTTCTACTGTATTTTGGAGTTTATTTCTGTATTTCAACAACTATCTATTGAAGGATTTAAAATAGTCCTCTGACTTACACATTTATGGGTGTGGCTTCACAAATGGTAAGTTTTAAAATTTGCAAATTGATTCAACCTTGTGTATTGTGAGCTCTTGTTAACAAATATATTCAAACAATCATATATACGTAGTACACACAGAGATCAGCATACTTTAATATTGGTTCCTATTCCCAACTAAACCCTAAATGTCAAGCATTAAAGTATGTGGCCTGAGGTTGGGACTATCCTAATGAGCCATGCCTGAAGGTCAACTGTCTCACTGGGCTACTGTACAGTCTTCATACCTTTTAGTACTTCAAATTCAATGTTCTTTAATTTCTGGCAAACAACACCTAATGTACTATTACTGGTACCTACAATATAAGATATTAATGAACTATATAACATATTGTTATTACCTCCAGTATCAAGATCAATGATAATTCTAAATTGATCATTGACTTGAATAGCTACTGCATCATGTGCCCACGAATATACACACCAATTAAAGACCCTATAAAGAATATAATATAACATGTATAAGATGACTAATATGTTGTCTATATATTCTATAATGAAGTGACATTATGAGCAAGTACAACAGATATATGTATTAAACAAATGTGTTAAATTAACATGATACAACATGGAAACATTTGTTATGTACACTAATTACAACATTTCATTTCATCCAATACTTTGATTTATTGTTTAATTGTTTTATTAAGTACATTTTGTTATCACACTCTATAGTTTGTCTGAATGAAGAAGACCCTCTATTAAAATTTAGTATGATATAAATGGAATGTAATGTGAAGGATTTTCTCACTCAAATTCATTTTCACCACAATATCTTTTAATTACGTCATAATTCCATTCACATGCATGTTACTATGACAATGTATTTGTCCAGATAATTAGAATGTAATTTTGAATTGTTTATATACTGCATGACCAAGAAGAAAACGGCAGTTTGTTAAATCCTTGAAGTTAAATACACCAAAGATTCCAAAGTAGTGTTACACAGATAATGTATTGGCATATTGGAGATTGGCTTATCAGCTGAATATTACATATATCCATATCAGTTTGATCTTTGCTGATATCAGCCAATATAGTTACTGTGTATGTACAGTTACTATATTATGTGTTTGCATGTTAAAGATTGTTTGATTGTCAAAGAAAAAAATCACCTATTCGTGTTTACTTAATGTTAGAGAAGACACAAAGATAGTTGTATGTAAAGCATGTATCAGTATCAAGAGGAAGTACCAAGGCATTCAATAGAACTAACCTCATTTACACACATACATATTAACAAACAATCTTGTTACTATCAGGTGTGTTTAGTATATTAGGTAAAACAAATAATACAATACATTGTGTGAAATTTATCAAATCTTACTGCTTTAGAGATTCGCACACATTTAAAAGAACAGGATAGATAGTAAATAATACAGTTGCCTACAAAGAAAAAAATTGTTATACAATAATCTAATATTATCTTTGAACACAAAAATCTACACACTTAAAAAACCCTTAATAAGAAATGAAACATCTAAATATACATGTGAAACTTCACAACTAATAATATTGATATGCCCTATCATCAACAAAGAAAACATCTATTCTAGAACATACTACATGTATATACTTAATACAAGAGACTTAAGTTTGGTAAAGTCAGATTTACAATACATTATATGTAGCTTACCAATTGACGTGACCATAATGCTTTCTGTAGCAAAGTCCCTTTTCTGTCAGCACTGTCATTGTCCAGGTTGGGAATACTATCCCAATTAATAAAAGAAAAATCAAAAGGGGTGTTACCCACTTCTGTGAGTCGAGCATAATCTATCATACATCTCACAACACACACACCTACAGTATAAATAATAAGATTCCATAACTAAAATGATATGAATTAGTTTAATGTACAGTGTATACAATTTACAATAGTAATTTCTTTGTACGTGTTATCTAAGCAAAGGACTTTGAGCAAATATAATTTTCACCAATCAAAGCTTGTGGATATGTAATATAATTCTTATCAAGTACATGCTAATTTGAAGATAACAAAGATTCTAATGAGGCTACTGCAGACAGGAAGTGGTATCTTAAAGGAAACTATACACAATATACAGAGAGAGAGGATTAACAAAAAGAATACCTAGAAAATGTCAATCACTTTGTGAATATTATTATTATAAGAACCACAAGAATGAGAGGAAGGTAATACTATGCAATGGTTGACCTTTCATATGTTGCTTGCTATGTGGCTGTCCTTATTACCAGAGGTAACAATGGTCAGTTAAATGGTATTTTACTTTGAGAGTATCACATCTTTTATATCACATGTGTTATAAAAACTCATTTTTATAAACTTAACTATAAATGTATTCAAAGCTACTCCTATTAAGTCTGGAGCATTAACATTTTCATTTGTTTCAATGATAACATTTCCTAATGTATATGTACAACTGACTGACTCACATGCATTTATTTTTGAATGGAAACTCTTTAGACACCACAGTAGCCTCTCATTAGTAGTATAATGTGATGTTAACCTGATATTGGTAGCATCATGTAACTCTTTAAACCTACAGAAATAACAAACAAGAATTAATCACACTAACTTCTTACAAGTACATGTACATGAATACAATGTACATGTAGTTATAATAACATATGTATTATGTATCTCAACATACCTTGAATGGATTATTTCAAGCGTATCAATAAGGGGAAGACCCTCATGATTATCATCTAAATGAACAGCATCTACATGTACTTGTTTATCAATCTCTATAAGAGGTGAGTTGTCATCATCATTAGTAGAAAGTGAAAATTCAGGAGAGTGAAAGGAAGTAGACAGTTGATGCTGTGTTTGACTCTTAGATTCATTTTGCAATGCAGGCTGTGTTACATTAAGAAAAAAGGTGGTACTTGTGTTTTCTTTAGCTTGTATGGTAGTAGTAGTATTCAATGAAGCTGGTACTGGACTATTATTAATATTAGAGCTTATAGTGAGAACTGGAGAGCCAAGGATGGAAGTATCTGGTGAATTAAGGAAGTGTCCACTGGTATGAACTACCTCATGTAACTGTTCCAGTTGTGGCTGTTCTATCTCATCTCTTAGGTCCTGTTGTTGTTGTTGTTCAAGTAATGTCTGCTCTTCCAATACTTTTTCTTCATCTACTGGCAATTGTTGTATTTTCTGTTGTTCTAATTGCTCTTGTTTCTTCTGTTCTTCAATAAGTTGTTGTTGATTCTGCTCCTCAATCAACTTCTGTTGCTCCAATTGCTCTTGTTTCTTCTGTTCTTCAATAAGTTGTTGTTGTCTCTGCTCCTCAATCAACTTCTGTTGCTCCAATTGCTCTTGTTTCTTCTGTTTTTCAATAAGTTGTTGTTGTCTCTGCTCCTCAATCAACTTCTGTTGCTCTAATTGCTCTTGTTTCTTCTGTTCTTCAATAAGTTGTTGTTGTCTCTGCTCCTCAATCAACTTTTGTTGCTCTAATTGCTCTTGTTTCTTCTGTTCTTCAATAAGTTGTTGTTGTCTCTGCTCCTCAATCAACTTCTGTTGCTCTAATTGCTCTTGTTTCTTCTGTTCTTCAATAAGTTGTTGTTGTCTCTGCTCCTCAAGTAACTTTTGTTCTTGTTTCTTTTGCTCCTCTAGCAATTGTTGCCGCTTTTGCTGTTCTTGTTCTTCCTTTTGACGTCTCTTCTGTTGTGCTTCATATTCCACTTCAAGATGTAAACTTTTGTTAGCATTAGTAGCTTGAACAAATCTTTGAAGTATACTTTTATCAAGGCTCTTTCTACTAGACAGTGACACAGGTTCAAGTTCAGGCTCACTGTCATCTTCCAATAAAATTGAAGGAACTTGTGTTTGATTAAGTGTACCATCTAAAATAGCCATCTCTGGAGTTTGAATTAGAGGAGAATCAACCACACCCCCTGCTCTAGGAGATTGCTGTAGTGTGGGTACAACTGATGCCAAATGACGTAATTTTGCTTTTGCTGGTGTAGTAGATACAGGAATAGTAATAGAGGGTCTTTGTGTAGAGTTAACTAATGAATGTGAAAGGTTATGAGATGGGCGTGTCTGGTTAGTAGGGGTATGAATGAGAGATCTGTTAGTAGAAGGTGTTGCCAAGAATACTTCAGGTTGTATTAGGACACTGTCATTAATCAAAGCAAGAGAGTCCATTGAGCGTTGGTCTGTGAGCCAGTCACATTGTCCTTCATCTAATATTTTAGTTGTATCATGAGGAGGAGGAGAGATGTCGTCAGATAGATCATTAGAGATAATGTTTGGTTTTTGTAAGAAAGAATCTGGATCAACCTGTTAATAGAAAGAGATATTAATAATACAATGTAAACTACACTCTATATCGAGAAAGGTTTGTGCTATAACAATGACAAATTACACTTGTATTATACATAAACATAAAAAGAATATGAACATTCATAATTTTAAATAAATTTAAAGCTAACAACTAAATAGTATTGTACCTAGGCATTTGGCAAAAAAAAATAATGCCTGGTAATCATTGCTATGCATACATGTAATTTCCATAGATTTCCTAGAAAAAGTATACTCTGGGAATGGTTTATCAACTGACACAAAATTCCTTTTACCACAATGTTTGACTATATACAATGGCTAATTGTAGTCCTAATAATAATTTCTCTGCTGCTCTATTCTATGCTCTAAAACAGCTAAGATCAAATCTATCTCTTTAAAAGAGCAGCTCTTGTCGAATCTATATATGTGAAAAAGATGTTTTCATATGGTTAACATCTCATTTTGGAAAGAGCTTGTGTTTCCAAGAGCAGTTGTGCTGATAACAAATCCTTTAGTAGTTCTAATGATGGATCAAACAGTTATTTGCAAAACAAATCATTTTGATTCTAACTGCTCTGAATAAATGTATTACTCTTTGTTTGCGCTACTCTCTACACAAATGACAAAACCTGATTGTTTGAAGTAATGATTAAACTTGCTTAGTGAATAAAATGTCATCAACAAAACTAGCCTATTGATTCCTCATTTTCTTTTAAATGCTGTAATTATGACATCATTATATTTCATAAATTGCAATTATGCACATGTGCAAGCGAACAGTCCTTTCTTTTGCCAAATGTCTGGGTATGAGGCTAACAGCTAACATGTACATGTAATGAAAGTCATCATCATTATCATCAAGATCAGTAAGATCAACAATAGGAAATTTAAGAGTCACATTCTTAAAACATGTGACTATTTTTTTAGTGGATAGATTATTATTGAAATGAAATAATTTAAACTTTTGAACAAGACTTTAAATTTCAACACATTTATCAACCACTCTAAAAGCTACACATGAGGCTATAGCAAAGTCTGAAAACACACTCTATGAATTGAACTAAAGGTACATCATAATATTACATAGCTACCAGAAAACATTACAATTCAACATACAACATCTCAAACTTTGTAGCCTATCACAAGCGCCTGATATTGTACATGTATCCTATTATTAGAATGACAAAATTTCTTAATATCTATACATACCTCTACTGGTATATCAGGTATCAGGAATGTTTTATCAACACATGTATTGTCATCTTCTAGTTCAGTAGTAGGTAACACAGTAAAAGTGTGGTCACTTTGACAAGGAGCCCTAACTGATGTATCTGATTTAGTGATAGTTTCAATTTGATTTCTTTCTTTTCTTTTCTTCAAACTGTTAGCGAGTATTTGAGATATTTGTGTGGTGTGTGATTTCTGGCCTGAATAACTCAAAAATGGTGATTTCATACGAGGTATCCCTGATGTTATCATTCTGGGAGTAAAACGATTTTGAGATGAAGGGGTAATTGCCAGTTTCTTTGACACCACTGCTGATTGCGAAATTATGGGACGTTTGTGGCCAGCTGTCAGTGAAGGAGGGTCTCGAATCTTCCACTCACTACTACCAACTGGTGGACCAGACTCTACTGGTTTAGCTTGACTATGAGACACTGATAATGTATTAATAGATGGAGTTATTGGATCAATAGATATTACTGGATTATTATTCTCAGGGGCATTGAGAATAACAACACTCAGATTATTGATATTGGTTTCAGGGGCACTGGAAATTAGTGGAATGTTGGTACTAAGGGTATTGAGAATTATTGGGTCTGATTGAACAGTACTAGTATCACTGGACAATACTGGATCACTGGACTCTGTACCTCCCCCATTATCAGCAGTACCAACAGAATCAGTTGTAATAGGAACTTGTACTGGGAGTACTGTAGCACTAGTTTGAAGTTCTTGTCCACTTGTGATATTTAATTCTTCAGAAGTCATTTTTGAACATACTGATGGTGTCTGTGTATCATCTAATGTCATGGACATATCACCTCCATATACTGTTTCATAATGTGGCATCATTACTGACTTGTTATGGATCTCAGGTGATACTGCTGGTGTACATAAGGACATATCAGTAATATCTGCTACACATGTCATAGACAGATCACCACCATAGACTGTATGTTCCTTATTTGATACTACGACATGGGTCTCAGTCTCTGGGATATCAGCTGAGGGTGGAGCTGGCTCTGAACATGGTTTGGGTGGGGTTAATAGCGACATTGGAAATGATGTTGGATCAAGTCGACTCTTTTCTGATAGCTCATTTGATGTCTCATTGACAGCTACTACTCCAGTAGTAATAGGCTATAGACGATAGAAGATATCATAAATAATAATATGAAAATAAAGTGGGTGTGGTCAACAGATATTAGTAGACCATCTCATAGATAACAAGATTATGATTTCAAAATCATCATATAATTGTCTTATATATTGCTACTAAGTACAAAGTTTATATAATTAGCAACAGTGTCTACAGAATACTAAAAGTTAAAGAATAGAACATAGGCAGAAAAATAAGCTAGCAAGAACCTTCAATCATGATCTGATCTGTGCATTGTAGCAGCGCTCATACTTAGAGTTAATGAAAGTCATTGGTTGGTATATGTGTAGGTCATTCAAGGATATGTTTTAATTTCATTTACAATACAATAAAACAAAGTGAAAAGACCTACAAATATATATATATATATATACATGACACGTGGTTCAAACCTATTATAGAAATGTCTGTCACAATCCATATGCCACACAGTAAATGTAAGGATAAAAATGGTCAACACAAATTTAATAAAATGTGACTTTTACTAGACCTTTCTTGCTATTTAGGAAAAAAAGAAGTGTTGGCTCACTAGATTAATATGTACAATCTATATATATACTGTGATGATATGCTTACAGTTTAGTTGAATTTCAACTATGACAACATTATGAACCTATCTTGGGTGTGACATTGTAGTTGTAAAGTTTTTAGTGAGTCATGCTGAAGTTTTTTCCTATCTCTTCTTTATCTATCTTACTATTACTATTAAAGGTATTTTGGCAATTTCTGAACTTTTCTGCAGAATCTGGAAAATGTTTATGTGAGCAGTTGTTAATAGTATGCAAAATATATGTGACATCATTGATGGTGGAGTGTGAGGAATGCAATTCACTTTGTAGGGGATTTCTGGTTTCTGACTTTCCTAGATAGCTAATAGTCTATTTTTTAAAATAATATACTACTTTTTTGACAAATTATGTGGACTTGAAAGGCATTTTGAATAGCGCAAACCATCTCTCTAACTCATTTCTAGCTAGAATTATAACACTGTGTTAGTATTCATTCTCAACTTCAACACAGTATACTAGCTACATGTGTGACATATGATCATTAAATTCTATGACTAGAAAGAATTCATTGCTAACTTTAGTATTATAGTAATCAATTTTTGTTCCAATCAATTACACAAGCACTAAATAACTACAGACATGACAATATAGCTAACATCATATATTTTGCACTTGAAAATTATTAATTTTATTATACAATATTATTAGACACATAATGACTATAGATAGACTTCTATATCAACAAGAGCTTATAAGCTTGTATAAGTTCCTGTTACTTTGATCACAGAAACAAACAACAATATATTACACTGAACAATACTATCTTCATAATGCCTTTATTTACAAATATACTGTCCAGTCCATATTACAACTATACACTTCAATGGCTTCCCGCTTCACAAGACAGGCTTTAAAATTATTGAAGAATATTCATAATGGAGGTTTAACAGTCATGAATACAATATATATTATCAATTTGTGGTTTATTGCTTGTAAGCAACTTTATTATTGTACATTGTACATTCTTTGAAAGATGGTTGATATAAGAGGAAACCCCTTTAATTTAAACAATTACATGTAAGTCAACCTTCATAAAATTATAGTGTGTCATACATACCTGATTAGTATGGCACTCTATATCTTGAATTAAATAGTCTTTAAAGGGAGATCCCTGAAGTAAATGAGGTGCTATAAATGATTCCTCCAGTGTTAAACTCATATCTACATCCTCCATTACAGTAGCTCTCATCATGTCATTTTGCTCTAATAATATGTCCTGAATTAAATAAATTATGATACACTAACTGTCTATATATGGCAAATGAATGTGTTATATGTAGAATATGATGCTGTACCTTTTCTGGTAGTGTAATTGTCTGTTTCTCAGCAATAGACATAGCAGGACTCTCTTCAGCAAAAGGCTATATGATAAGATATATTTCTTATTAAAGCCCACTTTAATTTAATATGTAAAATTGACTTTAAAAATAAATTCAGTAGTCATACTTAATACACAGTCAATAACATAACAATCTCATTTCCTAACTTCATTAATGGTGGGTGGGGCTACACATACACAATAGTTATAATAATATTACCTCGAATTCTAGATCTCCTCCTAATAATGATTTGTCTAATGGAGGAATGAGCGACAGACGATTTTCAGGAAGAAAAGAGGATGTGATCCTTCTTTTCTTAGCTCCCACTGGAGTTGATATTTGATAAAAAGACTCATTAGCTGGAGCCAAATATACCTATAAAATATAATGAAATTGAAAATATTGATAAATTAATTTATAATGAATTAAAAGATTGTCTAGGGGTCCATAAACTAGAACATTATTGCTACCTTGCCTGTGTTTACCTAAATTATGTTTTAAAGACATACATGTACAATGTACATGTGTATCTATCTACATACTCTTCATATTGAGTGATAGTTTAGAATACTAAAATAGTAATATGACATCATCATTATTGACTTATTATGGAGTTCAGGTGAGAATACCAGAGTACATAAGAACATACACATGCATCTGTTATATCAGCTCTACATACCATAGACAGATACCTATATACTCATTATTTGATAATATAATATGGGACTCAGTCTCTGGTATATTGCTGGGGTGGTAAATGGTACAAATCTTTAACTTGTTCCTATCCTAAAGTATAGTATCAAGTCAAGGGATTAATTCAACCTAAAGTTATGAACTTTAGAGACTATGCACTACATTTTGAGACTACAAGTACACACACACACACACACACACACACACACACACACACACACACATATATCACTGATTATATATGAATACTTTACTAACTTACATTAGATAGGTCAGGTTGAATATCAGGAATTGGCAGCTTGTTATCATTCTCCTCTATAAATATATTATATAATAATACATTAGAGTCACTTGTAATTGATCAAAATATTTGTAATGTCAATTGTGTTAGCTAGTAACATGTTAACAATAAAAATAATCTTATCATAATTCAATTTACTAAATCCCAATTATATATATAGATATATAATATGTTAGACAATTATGTCATTAATAGGTATTACCTTTTTTATCAATGGCTTGATTGCCTTGATCAAGAAACTCTCTATATAAAGACAATATTAAGTACTAGTAACAAAGACATCAAAAGACATTAACTACAATTAACATCCTGTGAAGTAATTATCATTGACACAATACAATAAAAGCTATTATATAAGGATAGTGCACATAGAGTTCATATTATGTAGTGTGTATTGGTATACATAACCGTCAAGCATATCAAGTGTGTGGCATAATACTTACTTCACCATAATGTTGTGATTGAAGCTAACTCTTCTCTTTTCATATGGTCTGTGTGTAAAGTACAAATATCCAGTTATATAAGAAATGATTTGTAAGTATTAATATAGAAATTACTTTTAAAGTGCTGTTTAAGGTAGAAAATTTTTGCTTGGAAATACATTAATTGTGTGGAATGTTTATAAAAAGTTACAAATGTAAACCTTTATCTGCTACATAATATTAAAAATAAAAGTATTTGCCAAACAAAAGATATTTTTCTAGTTGTCTAAGTAAAAAGTATGCTTAGTTAGAAAACTGTCCAAGTAATGTTTCTTCATTTGATGTAAATAACTCTATAAGAAGGTACTTTTAACACATTCTAATATAATCCTATCTTTCTATATCAAAGTACATGTCAAGTATTGTACAATAAAATGTTATTTGGACATTTTGTTAATATTTTAACCTCTATTATATTAATAATGGCTTACCTGTCATCCAATCCAAAATTATCTAAAGATCCCAATGGACGAGATGTCTTCAATATCTAATAAATAGATATAACATTGACTGCAACATTTCAATATCTGACAATACTATATTATCACTTACTAACAATCAATCTAACAATAATCAGAATAAATAATAAAGTCAAACAATTTGTACTTTATGAGAGAAGTATCTCTTTTTAAAAGTTTCCAATTATCATTTTTTAAAAACTAAAAATAACCAGTAATGTTAGCCATTTCTACTAGGCAAGTGAACTATGTCAGGTATCCTAAGATTACAAACCTTGTGTATATTTTATATTGTTTTAATCTATTATTGTATAAGTGAGTAATAAGTTAACTCATATCAAGTAATTACTAATGTCCAATGCAATTAATGAAAATAATCACTATTATCAAGAATGCTTTGAAATTTGAATTATATATGACTAATTGAAGCTTCAATATTTCCACAACTCAAGAAACATATTTGAGTAGTTACTGCCAACATTTCAGTCTTCAAACTTAGAGAAAATTTACTGACTTAACACAATAACAGTACCAACAAAATAATCTTGGCACGATTTTTATAATTATAATTTTTATTATTTTAAAAAATTACAGAGCAAGCATATCTTTGAAACAGGATATGAAATTAACTCAGCCTTAAATCAATTCTATCATTATAGAAAACGCTTTTCAGATCATGTCAATGGCCAGTCTTTCTTTTATTAATTCCTGCTTAGCTAATATGAGAAGGCCTACATGTTGAGGACAAAAGGTGGCTGGTTTTGTGATTTTCTATAACTACTAGCAAGTCAGGCTGTTCCTAGTAAGTTTTCAATAGTCAGGGATTGTAATGAGTCTTCGCGATGTCAAGTCTCAATGTATAGTACTAAGTATAAACACTATCTAGGTATGTATAAAACTCACTGATGATCGTCGAGTACTTCGTCTCCTGTAAGTAAAAAATCTTATTTCCAAACAAATAAATCATTCTACGTACCCTTGTCTGTTAGTATTCTCGTTCATCTTGAAGGGAGAGAGAAATGTCAATACTCTTTTGACCGCCTTTTTCAAAACAAGATATCCGAGTTTCCGTATACTTATCGTGAAACATTGTCCAGAAAGGGTTAAATAAAACTCTACGATATTATAATAACTGCGATCAAGCACTTATACATATTCATTACATGATGTTATTTTATCCTAGTGCCAGCCTCAAACGCTGCTGGTCTTATTGCTTCTTGACTACAAATTGTCGCTCTCAGCCAGCCAGTTCTGAGCCCAGGCTGTCTGCTAATCAATCCATTGATCTGCATTTCTAATATCATTTGAACTATTATTTTGTTGAAATACATGACTATTCACAGTTATTCAAAAAGTTAGTATAACAATTGTTAATTTTAAGAGAGGATTAATTGCGTCACTTATAAGTTAACTAATTGGAGACTGAGTTAGTTCTAATTTGATTTCTTCGAACTATAGTTATAGTTTAATTACACTCACACATAATATGAGAGATGGACGGTTTCTAATCTGATCAGTTTACTATTATAGATGAATGATATTAGTAAACATGTTTTTCACTTGATTTAAATCAGGTTTCATTTAATGCAATATAACATAAAAGATGCATGTGTGTTACTTCATACGTGCTGTGAACATTATTCCAATTAGATGTCTATATTGACTATAAACTTAATTGTCAGTTGTTACAACAAGTTATTTTTAGATGTAGCTGTCCTTACTCATTCTGGACATTATCTATTTGCAGTGAAACTACTGAAACACATACGTGATATAATTATTATTCAAATTTTCATCACCATTCCCAAATCATCTTCTGGACCACACCCTCCAAAATCATCTTCCAGATCTCTATCAATCTCTCCATCTACACTACCATTCTAAACACACTCTCATATCCCTCTCATTAACATATTCACTTGACTCTAATTCTTCTAATGAGTTTGTACCACCTTTTCCTCCAGCAATCCTACTACTCTCATCAGACAGCCATTTAAGTCACTAATATAATTCAAATCCTTCATTACCATAACCCTCTAACCTTGGTAAGGGAGTTGTAACTTCCAATTGATTTATTCAATTTTCGTTTTGCATTATGCTATATATGTCACTTAAAAGTAATACAGTCATACATTTATCTAAGTGAACAACATATTAACTTAGATCATCCATAAAAGTAAATAGACACGTTCCTTCTCTCATATGTGAGAGGAGGGAGTTTTCTATTTTGTTTCAATTTACTTTTATGGATGATCTAAGTTAATTCATTTTTAAGTTAGTTCAATAGAGCGTAAAGGTGGAGCCACTTTGTGCATGCATATATATATATATATATATATATATATCTTGTGCCCTTTAATCTAATTAGATTTCAATGACAAAACAAATCACAATTGTATCATAAATAACCATAAAAAAGAATATGAACATTCATAATTGGATTATAATTATATCACAATGTGTTTCAATAGTTTCACTGCAGATAGATAATGTCCAGAATGAGTAAGGACAGCTACATCTAAAAATAACTTGTTGTAACAACTGACAATTAAGTTTTTAGTCAATATAGACATCTAATTGGAATAGCACATATGAAGTAACACACATGCATCTTTTATGTTATATGGAATTAAATGAAACCTCAATTAAGTCAAGTGAAATAAATGAAAAACATGTTTACTAGGATCATTCATCAATAATAGTAAACTGATTAGATTAGAAACCATCCTTCTCTCATATGTGAGAGGAGGGAGTTTTCTATTTTGTTTCAATTTACTTTTATGGATGATCTAAGTTAATTCATTTTTAAAAGTTGGCTCGATAGAGCGTAAAGGTGGAGCCACTTTGTGCATATATATGTAATATAATATATATTATATTACATATATATATATATATAATTATATATATATATATTATATATATATATATATATATATATATATATTGTGTACTTTAATCTAATTAGATGTCAATGATTGACTATAAATTTAACTGTCAGTTTTTACAAACTAGTTGATCTCTCTGCACTGAAAGTATTGAAAAATGATATTTGGGGTGCTGCAGACAGTAGGTCTAGCTGCCTTGTTGACTATTGCTACTGCTCAATGTAATGGTAATCTTACTAACTCATCATTTGTTTTGAACTGGATTGCTAATCGTACATTCGTGAGGTTTACTATGTCCGCTCCAAGTAACAGCAATCAATATATTGCTGTTGGTTTTACTAACTCTTCAGACTTAGTTGTAAGTAATTACAATTTCATTTATTATTTTTATTAGTGTGTGCTTAGATTTCAGAAATGGATGTCATCATAGCTGGAGACAATGGAGAAGGCCAAAGCTTTGTACAAGACTGGTCAGTTTGAATTATTAAATAACTTAGCTTCATTAACTTTTGTTGTCTTACATAGGTGGATTGAGGGGGATACTCGTCCCCATGATATGCAGCAGGATCTTACACAGACATCAACCTCTTTGTCCAATAGAGTTTTAACAGCTTCATTCACTCGTCCTATTGTCAGCTCTGATGAAGCTCAAGATGTTGATCTTGATGTCTGTCGCAATGTCGTGTGGGCTTATGATGGAAATGTGACAAGTTTCACACCTTATTTGATTGTATCTGATCCTGCAAAAGTAGGATTTTTTGATGATCAAATTTGTTTGCCAGTCAATTGCACAGGTAATTAAGGATATATTATAGAATGTCCATGTATTATAATGCAACAAATAATTATACATGTCCTTTATAACCTGATTAACGTGATGTTTTAATCGTGTATTTAGGGTCAGGAACAGCAAGTCTTATTGCATCTCTGACTACATTAATAATTAGTGCCGTCATGTTTGCTCTGATTTGACTCTAAATATAACATTGTTTTGCTAAGACACATGCGTGGTTAGAGTAGTTTTTTATAAAAATTGTTTATATAAGTAATATATGCAGGTAAAATGAAATAATGTGATTACTTAGATCATTGAATATAGCTGAGTGTATCAAATAAATCAAAATGAATACCTTTCTGCACTCATATATGACATGATATAATATAAATTAAAAGTAAAAGAAATTTCCATAAATCTGTTAGATGAATTCAGTTCTAATAAAATATGGCCATATAATGTAAAGGTGGTCCCATGAATTCAACCAAACAGTTTAATCCTATCAGATGTCTCTAAATTTAGCATATTTGTCCTTCTTATATTCATTCACTTATCTAGCTAGGCCTGCACAGATAAGGGAAAGCTGTACTATTCAAGATTTTATATACTAGACTTATCAATATAATTAGTCAAGAAATGTGTGTCTGTCTCATACTAACCAGAGCAACTTGTGAGATACACCCGCAGACATCATTTGAGGTCTATATAGATATTTAATGCTGTTTAATTAACAGGAAATTAAACAAAGGTATTGGAGGTCCTTTATAGGGAGGTAGGCTGGTTGGCCAAGTGTTGGCTACTTACTATCATTTGATAACAGTAATGTACATTGTACAATGGCAAACACTTCAGCATTTAAATATAAAGTTTCTTAAAACTCTACCTGATAAGTTAAAAAGGAAATACCTACATTTAAACAAGTATATTATTGTAAAAATTGTCCTAAGACTATTTTGATGGTACTAATGTTGTTATATATAAAGGACTGGATTATTATTAACTTTGACAACTGAAGAGTTGACAGATACCACTTATCTACTAATAACAAACTTGTTTCTCAAGTAACAGACCTTAAAACTTCAACCAATCACCTTCAATTCAAAGTGCTTATAGCAGAAGTAATGGTTTCATTGGTTGCTATGTGAGTCATCGATTACCATAATTATTTGTCACTCTTGAGCATTACAATAAAACAATGAAAACAAACACATCCATATAGTAATTAGCATGTACTCCAAATAATCTTAAGACTACCTGGCACACTATAGCATGTCTGATGGAAAAAGAACCATTGATACACAGCAGGATCTTGAACAAACATCCGCCCTCTTTGTGCAATGGAAACTTAATAGTCTCATTCACTTGTCCTATTGTTAGTCGTAATATCTCTCGTGATCATAATCCTGATAATCTAGTGATATTCTATCAGGTATGGAAATTAAAATGGGTTAACGCTCTCTACCGAATATTGTACACGTAATGATGGTCACGCAGAGTGGCTAGGATTACTCTAATGATGATATAATTATTATAATTAAAAGGTGTTACTTAACTTGTAACCCCACCCATTAACGAAACATGGTAGGTTGTATTTACTCATTGAAACACATAGCTTCTTTTCTCAACTCTTTAGGCTCGTTTCCTAGCTCAGATCATTGTACTAGGAGGACAAGCTGTAGCTAGAGCATTTACACAAGCGCTGAAACAAGAGTTTCAAGGTATGTGTTGAATCTAATAACATTAATGATATTGTATCATCTTACTGTATATTAGTATAGTATATTGTGTGTATTATGATATATATGTGGTAATATCTCTGTAGATAGTTCCTATAATATACTTTTTATGTAGTCACAGTAAAAAATGTAGTGTTTTAATATAAAATTATTACATAAATCCTAAACTTCAGATTAAAGTGATGTACACTAACTTTATATTGAAGTATGTCATTATATTGTCTGGTATGTTTTGCTTACCTTTTAGTTTTATAATCATTTGGACTAAGTAGTATTTAATATATACATATTATATCTTACCTTCTTTGAATTAACACCAGCCTTGGCTGCCAGCCAGGTCCAAACATGCTTTAATAATTTAAATGCCTGCTGATATAAATACCAAGAATGTATGTGGTTTGAAGCTCTAGTTAGAATGTGTGTGCTATAAGCCAAGATTAAAAATAACCAGTAGTGTTAGCCTTTCCCACTAGGCAAGTGAAGCATGTCAGGTATCTTAATGTAGTTCTATAACATATCTTATGTGTATTTTACATTGCTTTAATCTATTATTGTATAAGTGAGTAATATGTCAACTCCTATCAAGTAATTACAAATGTCCAATGTAATCAATGAATATAATCACTATTAACAAGAATGCTTTGAATTATATATAACTGATTGAAGCTTCAATAATTCCACAACTCAAGAAAGTATCTTTTAGTAGCATTATGGTTACTGCCTGCCAACACTTCAGTCTTCAAACTTAGAGAAAATTTACTGACTCACAGTAACAACAAAATAATCTTAGCACAATTTTTATAATTATAATTTTTTATTATTTTAAAAATAACAGTAAGCATATCTATGAAACAGGACATGAAGTTAATGCAGTCTTAAATAAATTTTATAATTACAGAAAAGGCTTTTCAGTTCATAGATATCAAAGTACTATATTCTTATATCTACTCAAATGTCAATGGCCATTCTTGTCTTTACTACTTCCTGCTTAGATAATATGAGAAGGCCTACATGTCAATGACAAAAGGTGGCTAGTTTATGATTTTCTATAACTACTAGCAAGTCAGGCTGTTCCTAGTAAGTTTTCGATACTATAGTCATTGATCGTAATGAGGCTTCGATGTTGTCAAGTCTCAATGTATTGTACTATGTATAGACGCTATCTAGGTATGTATAAAACTCACTGATGATTGTCAAGTATTCGTCTTCTGTAAGTAAAAATCTAATTTTCAAACAAATAAATAATTCTATGTACCCTTGTTTGTTAGTATTCTCGGTCATCTTGAAGGGAAAGAGAAAGGTCAACACCCTCTTTTGACCGCCTTTTTCAAAATAAGATATCTGAGTTTCCGTATACTTATCCTGAAACTTTGTCCAGAAAGGGTTAAATAAAGTTCTTATGTTATTATAATAGCTATGTATGCATGTCGCATGATGTTATTTTTATCATAGTACCAGCCTTAAATGCTTCTGGTGTTATCACTTATTTTACTACAAATTGTTGCCCTCAGTTAGCCGGCTCTGAGCCTGGGCTGTCTGCTAATGATCCATGATCTACATGCAGGATCAGTCTAATATCTGGAAACAATATTGTTTTACTGAAATAAACTATTCATAGTTACTTAAAAGACAGTATAAAAGTTGTTACTTTTTATGTGAAGTTTAATTGGAATAGTTACTAAGTGATTGGGAAATGATTTCTTTGAATTATAGTTTGTTACAATTATATAATATTTGAATTCATTACACTCACATAATAGAAGAGAAGAATTGTTTCTAATCTGATCAGTTTACTATTATGGATGATCTTAGTAAACATGTTAACTACACTTGACTTAATTCAGTTTTTGGTTAATCCCATATAGCTTAAAATGGTGACACTATATACTTCATGCCAATTATGTACTTTAATCCAATTAGATGTCTACATTGACCATCAATTTAAATGTCAGTTCTTACAACAAGTTTTCATATTAATTGTTGTCCTTATACATTCTTGGCATTGTCTACCTGTAGTGGAACTATTGAAACACAATATAAAAAATTCAAATCTTCATCTCTGTTTTTCAACTCATCTTGTGGAGCACATCTTCCAAAATCTTTTGTCAACTTCTCCATCTATACTACCATATGAACACTCCTTTCGTCTTTGTTATTAATGTATCCATTTGACTCTAATGTATTTGATGAGTCTAGACTATTTGTTCCTCTACCAATCTTAGTTCACTCATCAGACAATCCATTTAAGCCACTAATATCACCCAATTCATTCATTACCAAAACACTCTAAACTTGGTAAAGGAATTTAATTTGCAGTTAATTTATTAATATTCAATGTTGAATTTGTATAATTATGTGACATAAATTTAATTACAGTTATGAATTTATCCAAGTAAAGAACATATTAATCTATTATAGTAAATTGAAAGCAAATAGCTCTTCAAAATAGAAACCTTCCTTCTCTCGTTTATGAGAGGAGTAAGTTATCTATTTCGTCTGGGGAATTATTTCTTTGAATTATAGTTTGTTACAATTATATAATATTAGACTTCATTACACTCACATAATATGAGAGAAGAATTGTTTCTAATCTGATCAGTTTACTATTATGGATGATCTTAGTAAACATGTTAACTACACTTGACTTAATTCAGTTTTTGGTTAATCCCATATAGCTTAAAATGGTGACACTATATACTTCATGCCAATTATGTACTTTAATCCAATTAGATGTCTACATTGACCATCAATTTAAAAGTCAGTTCTTACAACAAGTTTTCATATTTATTGTTGTCCTTATACATTCTTGGCATTGTCTACCTGTAGTGGAACTATTGAAACACAATATAAAAAATTCAAATCTTCATCTCTGTTTTTCAACTCATCTTGTGGAGCACATCTTCCAAAATCCTTTGTCAACTTCTCCATCTATACTACCATATGAACACTCCTTTCGTCTTTGTTATTAACATATCCATTTGACTCTAACTTATTTGATGAATCTAGACTATTTGTTCCTCTACCAATCTTAGTTCACTCATCAGACAATCCATTTAAGCCACTAATATCACCCAATTCATTCATTACCAAAACACTCTAAACTTGGTAAAGGAATTTAATTTGCAGTTAATTTATTAATATTCAATTTGAATTTGTATAATTATGCCTCCTAAATTTAATTATACTCATGAATTTATCCAAGTAAAGAACATATTAATCTATTATAGTAAATTGAAAGCAAAAAGCTATTCAAAATAGAAACCTTCCTTCTCTCGTTTATGAGAGGAGTAAGTTATCTATTTCGTCTCAATTTACTTTTAAGGATTATCTAAGTTAATATCTTGTTCATTTGGATAAATTCAGTTTCAAGTTAATTCCAAATAGTGTAAAGGTGGTGCCACTTAATGTATGTTGTGTACTTTATTCTAATTAGATGTCTAGATTGACTATAAATTTAACTGTCAGATTTTACAATCTATATCCAAGATATAGCTGTCCTTATTCATTCATTTATCTACCTTTGCTGAGACTATTGAAACATTATGTTTGGAATGTTGCAGATTGTCAGTCTAGCTGCCTTATTGACTGTTACTACTGCTCAATGCATTAATAGACTTACTAACTCATCATTTACTCTGATCTGGAGTGCTAATAATACATATGTGAGTTTTACTATGTCTGCTCCAAGTAATGGCAATCAATATATTGCTGTTGGTTTTGCTAATTCTTCAAACTCAGATGTAAGTTGTAAATTGTCAGTCAGTTTTATTTAATTATTTTTATTGGTGTCCATTTTAGATTAGACGTATTAGATTAGATCTGATCTATGGTGGAGAAAATGGACAAGGACAAAGCTTTGTATTAGACGGGTCAGTTTAAGTTATCTAAAGTAACTTAGGTGCAGAATTATTGTTGTCTTATATAGTTGGCTTGTAGAATCGACAGATCTAACTGTTGATACACAGCAGAACCTTACACAAACATCAACCTCTTTGTCCAATGGAATCTTAACAGTCTCATTCACTCGTCCTATTGTTAGTCATGATAAATCTCATGATCTTGATCTTGATGTTTGTCGAAATATTTGGTGGGGTTATGATGGAAGTGTGACTAGTATCTCACCTTTGGAAATTTCTACACCAGCAAAAATAGGTTATTTTAGTGATCAAATTTGTTTGCCAAATAATTGCCAGGGTAAGAGTATTGAACAATGTCCATTTATTATAATACAATAAGTAATTATACCAATCATTATGACACGATTAACATATTTTTTGTGTTATTAGGATCAGGAAGTGCTGGTCTTATTGCATCTCTGACTACAATAATAATTGTTGCTCTCATGTTTGCTCTGATCTGACTCTAAATATAACATTGCTTATTAAGATATATGATTAGTCACACTCTTTTTTAATAAAGATTGTTTATTTAAAGTAATATACAATACAATTGAACAATATGTTTACTCAGATCATTGATATATTGTTTTTGTAAATTGAATTAAATAACCTTTCTACACTCATATATATATATGACTTGATATCAAATAATTTGAAAGTAGAAGAAAACTTCCTAGCACAGTTAGATAAGATATTCTATGAATACAGTGTAAAGGCAGTCCAATGAGCTTTATGTATATACTTTAATCCTATTTGGATGTATATGAATTAACTTAGATCTCCTTATTCACCCATTATCTACTTAGATATGACTATTGAAACATAATGTTTCATTGATGTATATTTTAAAGTTATTTACTTTACCCTAGCTTGCATGACGTTATAATTGTTTAAGCTTCGTTCATCACCAAATTTACTAGCATACAATTCCCTTAGAATTTCATATGTTTGTAACTAAACTAAGAGATACCATACAAGTCTTGTATATCGTGATGGTGGAGCAAGGTGCATATTATTATATTGGCATGCATGGCAGTATTAAGATGGAATGAGTTACTTGACACATGTGTTTTCATTTATAGTACATCACACCATGAATCAACTTTCTACACTCCTTTTAAGGTTAAGTTTGGCTGCCAAGCTAGTCTCCCTAATCATCTTGACATGAAGAAAGCAAATGCAGAAGAGTTACTTCAAGAGGCAAATGAAATTAAGCCAATCATGCTCACATCGATCTCATCATATGAAGGTTCTTCAACAGCTTTGAGACTGAGAGGAAAAGAAACTTCTCCCTTGCCCAGAAAAAGCAGGAAGAACAACATGATGGAAAATATGTCATTCCTCCATGTTTTGGTACTAGGACTAATTCCTAGTGAGTGATTTTAGAAAAAAAAGGAAAGAAAAGAAATTTGTTTTAAATGGCTTGTACTATATAATACACTAAGTTTTTGGGTAATGATTTAATTATTTTCAGTTACTTGATGATCTCATATTGATAAAACTCACATTCATGCATTATGAGGGTAATGACATTCATCTAAAGATAACTTAAAGATCATTGTATCATTTCAGTGACACCTTTGTTACCATAGTTTGAACAATATGCATTTAACTACCTGGTATTGTACAGTTAAACCACACCCACAATGCTCAAACTCTCACATGACAGCACTTGTTGACAAAAGGGAAGACATGCTATTCATCAATGAGCTCATGATATCATATATTACACATATAAATATTAGTAGTAGTCAATAAATGAAAGTCTGTCTCATGATTACAAAAGTAAATTATGAAAAAAAACACATACACCATTTGAGGTCTTATATAAGCTATTTAAAGTCCTGTACATTGTACAATGGTAAAATAAATTTAGCATAATTTAATTATGAAGTTACTTAAAACACCACCGAATCAGTTTTAAAGTCCACATGCACCTAGTTATATTTAAAATGGAACATCTAATAATGACATACATTCTATAAATTTTGTTACAACACAAAATGTATTGTATACAGTGCCAAATCAAACCTAATAAACACAGGATAACCTAGAAATATTCTATCAGGTATGGCAATTAAAATGGATTAACATTCTTTATACAATATTATTATACATGTAATAATGGTCACACAGAATGGCTAGGAACTTAATTTTGATAATTATTATAATTAAAGGTGTGGTTTTAACTCGTAACCCCACCCATTAACGAAAATGGTAGGTTGTAGTAACTCCTTCAAATGATATAGCCTCTTCTCTTAATTCTTTAGGCTCGTTTCTTAGCTCAGATCATTGTACTAGGAGGACAAGCTGTAGCTAGAGCATTTACACAAGCGCTGAAACAAGAGTTTCAAGGTATGTGTTGAATCTAATAACATTAATGATATTGCATCATATATTAGTATAGTATATTGTGTGTATTATAATATATATGTGGTAATATCTCTGTAGATAGTTCCTATAATATATTTTATATGTAGTCACAGTAAAAATGTAGTGTTTTAATATAAAATTATTACATAAATCTTAAACTTCAGATGTAAAGTGATGTACAATAACTTTACATTGAAGTATGTCATTATATTGTCTAGTATGTTTTGCTTACCTTTTAGTTTTATAATCATTTGGACTAAGTAGTATTTAATATATACATATTATATCTTACCTTCTTTGAATTAACACCAGCCTTGGCTGCCAGCCAGGTGCAAACATGCTTTAAAATTTTAAATGTCTGCTGATATAAATGGCAAGAATGAAGCTCTAGTTAGAATGTGTATGCTATAAGCCAAGATTGTGGCTCTCTTGCATTTCCTTAAAAGCGTTAAAATTCAAGAGATGATTTGCATGTACAGTATACCTAGGATAGCTGTGACCACTTCAGAAAAATCAAGATTATTAAAGAAAGACTGCTCAAACTTATTAGCTTCCATTGTATTGTACTTTGTGAACATGTCAAAGTTTTAAAGAATTTGTGGTCAATAAATACTCATTGCAAATGAATTTTATGATAAAGTAACTCTGAAAGCCAAGAATGTGATGAAAAAAGTAATAGTTAAAACATTGTATTTATTAACAACTGAGAATTAATGCTACCTCATTTAAATGATGCCTCAAAATATACTTAAAATGTTAGAGTATTAATCAAAGAAACCTTTAAAAACCTTTAAAAGCTTTTGCTACATAATTATAATCATCAAAGATGTGGATTATGTCAAATGATGTACTTGTTCTCTGTTTTATTAGCTACAGCTGCTGCTAGAAAAGCTGCTAGTGAAGCAGGACGAGATGGTAATAAAACAGTCAAGGCTAATGCATTTACTGGTTTATCAGTACAAGAAGCTAAGCAAATATTAAATATTAATGACCTTGATGACCTTGAGAAAATACGAACAGTGAGTTAATGCTATAGATTACTATCAAGTAGCAATATAGACTCCTTGCAACTATACTTGTATTCATAATTTCATAGCTCCTATGTCATGGTTGGAGGACATTCAATAGGTATAAAGGTATTGATAACTTTGTATTCAAGATGATAGCATTATGGCTGACTGTATTATATGTGATGAATCTTGTAGAGATATATTAATTACTACACATAAAAGTAGAACTATCACTCATTCTCCAGAGAGCAAGTTATAAACATTCATTTTGTTCATTGCCACACCCACAACTTGTCCTCCAACATGACAAGGCATTATAATAGTATTCATAGATATTAATTGAAATATGGGTGTGGCCATAGGAGATCTACAGTTTGTCATCATTTTAATATAATAAGACCATAGAATGTCATACTTTATTGAGATCTTTAGTCTTAAATGCATTGCTGTGAGATTTCTTGCTTTCCACATAATAATTATATATGATTGTTACATACCCCTTTCATTGTATAGAGTTATGAACATTTGTTTAAAGTTAATGACAAAAATGTTGGTGGGTCATTCTATTTACAATCAAAGGTAAAGTACCACATTATCTTCATATATTTGCACAAACATATGCATTATATACCTGAGACCACAAGTATAAATATCTTATTGTAGATTACATTATAAAGCATTGAAACTTAGTGATTTACTACTTAACATGTTTACAAATTTAGGATATGGGTTCATTATCTGATATCTACTAGCACATTATCTACTGTTAGTAAGGTGACTAATGTGATGTAAAGTCGCTCTAACTTTTAATGCAACTTTATTTTCCTTGTAATGTATCAACTAGTAGCTTAGAGTTGTTTACGTTTATTTGAGAGACTTTTATTATATTTATTAGGAGTTAAAATATTTTCTTAGCAATTAAATGTACAATTTGCATCTTTTCAGTTACAAAACTTGCTCTATTATTCATACATTATTATCATAAATTATATAAGGACTTTTTATAAACATCTCCAAAGTCTTTAAACTATAATAACAAATGTGGTTTTAATTATTATTATTAATATTTTTCCCTGATCTATGAATTCAACCCTCCCTTGATAATTTTTTTAACATTTTGGTCTCTTAGTCTTTCTGCTAGTTATAGTATCTAGCCCCAAATATTTTTAGCACTACATTTCTAATAGTTTCTACTTCCTAATATATACACTAATTACAACTTGATATGATGACCCCTTTAGTCTACTCCACTAATTAGGATATCAAAAGACAAGTACAAATTATATGATAGTAGAACAAAGATGGTACATTACATATCAAGCTATTTTAATTTATAATGTGGTCAATTAATAGTGTTCATGTTCATAAGCTGAAATAAAAAATAATGACATATAGAGACCAGGAAGCTTAAATATTTTAAATAACACAACTATAAGTATTTAATATCATTCTATTGTTGTAACACTGCCAATCCAGTCATTGATTATAATCTTCACTAAATGGCAAAATGTATTAACTAATTACATTTAAAGTATTTCTATAATTTTTTTGGTACAATCCTATGTCAATACATACTAACTCATATAAATGACTATTTATGTTCTATATGTATAGGTAGTTAGAGCTAAAGAGAGAATTGAACTAGAATTAGACCAGAAAATAGTACCAGACCAAATAACAGAAGGTACTACAAATGACACAAGCTCATCAACTGAAGACTCTTAATAATTAATTATGTATTGTATTATTGTATTATTTTATTTCACAAGTCTTGTTATGTTATACCTCAATATTAATATTGTCAATAAGACCATTTAATTTTGACAACTGCAGTCATAACTAATTGTTCTTGAGGAAAGTTGTCTCTGATGAACACATATTCCTTTAATGTTGATGTTCAGTCATATATAATATATACACAAAACATAATAACATAAATACATAGATACAGCAATTACTAATAATTTTAGAATATAATAAAGGTGTCAACAGTAGCTAGGGTTCCAAGTTTATCTTCAGCTATTAATGGTCCAGTAACTGTACTGTTATTTGTAGTGTCACTTCTTAATTTTATAAATACTTTATATTCCTCTTGATTGAGTGCTATAAGTCATTCCTGATATAGTGTTATAAGTTCAGATGATATAGCACCCACTTTATTTTCATCCTACTTAGTGGGATTCATAACATGATCAACAAACAAGCCATTATCATTATTATTTGATAAAATGCACTCCTCAGTACTAGTATATTCAACCAAGGGACTACTATACTTTACATATTTGTGTTTCCACAAACATCTATGATCCAGCATAAACAATATATGAAGGACCAAATAGTGGTAAATAGTATGAAATAACCATTTATATTAATATTAGTATAATAATTAAAACCATTCATGACTGCCAAAATTACACATATCCAAACCCAGTAAATATGTCAATGTTTTTATGATATGTCATTATACCACCTCCTGTAATGACACAGTTTCTAACCCTACTCTTGTTAGTCAAGTGAAGGTGTCATTGGCACAGCCACGTTCTATGTCATGGCAGGTAGCTCAACTTTACATTATTCCTGTTGAAACCCTAAACCTTTCAATCAGTTCTTCTCTTCTCCCTTGGTATGTAAATTATGTATCATCATGTCTACTTACACAGAGAATACTGTGGACTTTGTGAAGATGCTTACATAAATGTCTATACATTTAATAACAACAAGATACATCAAAATCCAAATTCGCTACATTCATTTGAATAAGAAACAAAATTATAAAACCACACATCAGCAAGTATAGCATAATTTTAATGCACACAAAATATTTTATTATCTATAAAGTAGAAACATTCAAAGTCATATTTACATAAAGGATTAATTAAAGTTCACTTTCTTCATCAAGTAATAATCTTGTAAGTGTATTGGTATTAGAATTATTACATTTATTATTACCACCATGTCTTGATCTAGTGGTGGTAGTTAATATAGGATTGATGGAGATATGATGAGTCATTTCCTGGTAGTATGTGGTAAGAGGCTCTATCACTAAAGAAGATTCAGATCGAACAGTGCTCACATGATATTCATCATATTCATCTGGATTCATAACACGATCAGCAAATGTGTCATTAACATTAAGATTTGTTTTGTTTTCCTCAGTAGTTACAGTATGTTTTTGTTTAATGGGTCTACAATGGAACCAGCAATTTACAAATTTTTTTATGATCCAGTAAATGCAATATATAAAAGCAACTAGAGGTGGTAAGTACATCACTAAAAGAAGTCGATATCCAGAAGATTCATCAGTAGACAAAGTCATACCACAATTTACTGCCATTATTGAAAATATTAAAAATTCTAAGAAGTTATGTACAATCTTACGGTAAGGGCGAAATATCATAATACTACCAGCTACGATTCCATATAAAGATGTTTTTATTCCTTGAATAATATGATAACCTTTGATTGGAATGTAAAACTGAAAAAAAATAATGAACCTCAGTAACAGATAGAATCCAGCAAAATAACGATAATCATTTGTATTATCACATCCATTCTTAAAGGTTCCAGTATAATCATCAACAAGAGTGATAACAAATTGTGAACGTTTCAATCTACACCAATCTAGCATCTTATGAAACCACTTGAATGGATGAAATAAAAGATAGACAGTTGGTATAAACACAACAACAATCAAGATGATTATAGATAAGATACCTAGAAATGCATGAGGATAACCAAAATAATTCAATGTACCATCATAGTAAAATGCTATCCCAGTTTCATTTTCATTAATAAGACTGTACCACTTTGTGAAGTGGAGGAGTTTAAGAGAAGTAGCAGTAAACTGAGTAAAACATAACACATATATTGAGGATATAGAATGAGTGAAGGAAGGTTGAATGTTAGTCATACGCCAGAAACGTGCTAGGAAATGATGAATAGGTCGTGTTATAGAGACTACACACCTGAAGCCTTTGTTGTACATTGTAATCCAACCATAAAGAAATAAAAGAAGAAGAAATGGATAGGCTGCTATGAGATACCAAAAAGCAATGGCTCCTAGTGATCCCATAGTAGGTGTAATACAAATATATGGTACAAAAGTGAGAAAGTTAAGATTCCAGATACTTAATGGTATAGTTAGTATATTTATATGATGGTCAGACCTTCCATGAAAATAATAATTATCATTCTCAAACTTCCAAAAGTAATAACCTAAACTAAAACAGATAGAGCTAACTTGACAATAGAAGACATATCCATTAAATGAACCATTTGTTAGTTTTACATTAAGAACAATTAAGACACTGACCAACAAAGTTAAAGGTATAATTTCAATAGTAAAAAATAATAGCAAATCATGATGATACACGTAACCATATTCCCAAGTATTTGACTGATTTGCACATATAAGAAATGGTGAGTTAATAGGAACACAACTACTTGTTTTACAAGCACCATTAAGCCTTCCCATATAGGTAAATGTTCCATTATTTACTATATCATTCAATACTGTGGATATATAATCATAATAGGCATAAACTTGATGATGATAATAGTATTCTTTATTTGTATGTACAACATATCGTCTCGATAGTGGACATCTTCCAATCACTGGATATGAATTGTAGTTAGATAGACAATAACCTAATAATGTACTAGTATAATTTGAACCAATAGTACATTTGTTGTTTGATAAGCATTTTTCAGAACAGCATAATCCACGAATAGTCAATTCACATGCATACAAGTAGATAGTTTCATTAATAGAGTGTAATCGATGCTGGTTAATCTGATTAAAGTGAAAGGGCCATGTACAGTTTTCAAATGATATTTTATAATTAGCTTCTAGAGGTGGTTCATCCAATGTAGTAACATGCAAGTAGCAATCAGCACTAGAACAATTTTTGTACTGACAAAACTTATAAACAATTGGTTCACTACTTATTGTACAATTGACATATCTATACTCATAATTTAAGTTAACTAAAGATGTACACATTTGTAATTTTTCAGTAGCTAAGTAACCTGTTCCATCATATATAATCTTTAGCCTTGCACCTGGTTGAATGTTCAAACGTTCACTTTTGTTAAGAAAAGCCACTCCAGACTGTATACTAGTAGTACATTTATCTGATGTATAGTTCCAGTTATTCCAACATAATGTTCTCTTAATACTAGACAGTGTAATATTAGAAGTGTTTGGTAATAGTGGCCACCAACATGATTATAATGAGGCAGCATATATAGCATTTGGTGTTTGTGGTTCTTTGTGTTGACATATGTTGTAATTAAAATATTCTTGAACATATATATTGATGATTTTATTGGATGAGAAAAGTATTTCAGTTTTCCAATTATCAGGATGAACACTTTTGATATAATACTTAACAAAACAACAACTTAATTGAAATTGATGAGTTCTTTGTGTCTTACAGATTCCAGAGTATATGGCTCCACCTTTAAAAATGGCTGTATTGTTTATAAATGTTAACTTTGTCACATTATAAAGTACAATATAACTACACTCATATAAAGCAATAGCTCCACCATATGATCCACTGTTACCAGTAAAGCTCATTTCAGTACCAGGATTTATTGTGATTACACTTCCATGTACTTCAATGCCAGATGCTCTGTTATCATTAAATATATTGATACCTTTAAATGATATAGGTACACTACTGGAATATAGTGTACCTGAACAAGTAAAGCTGTATGCATTATTTATATTATCACAAACAGGTTTATTACTTCTAAAAGTACATTTTGATAGTTTGATTGTTTCTAAATGTTGACTAAAATCAATTCCATTGGTAAAGTAGCATGCTGAACCTTGATATGCAATGTTACTAACAAAAACTATATCACTAAGTTGAAGATTGAATGTTGAACTAGTCTCTATCATTAATCCACCACCAATAATAGCAGTATTGTTAGATATGTTACAAGATGTCATTTCAACCATGTTTACTAACTGTTTAATGACTGTACTGTACATAGAAGCATGTACTATTTTTACTCCACCTCCTCCTCTGTCTTCACTCAAACCAACATGATTAACATCAGTATTACTATTATTAGTAACAGTCATATGGCTTATCTCAATACTGTTATTATAAGCATTGTCATAGTAGCCTATAAAAAATCCACCTCCATGATCAGCCTGGTTATCTTCTAGTATGTTGTAGTACATGATAATCTTATTATTACTAGCCTGGCCTTTAAAGATAACAGACACTCCTCCTCCTTTACCAAACACATCACTATCTCTATGTTGATTACTTAGTTTATAATAATATGATAAAGAAGACTCTCTTTGAGCCACATTAGAAGTAAAAGTACAATTTGTAATGTTATATAAACTGGAATTGTTACCATCTAATTGTGAAGGACTCTCTTCAGGATAATGCCATCCATTCTCAGGATTACAGTATGACCATTCTATTTGTAATCCACCTCCTCCATTCTCAATAAATGAAGACCCAGATATTGTTACATTACCCACTGTATTGTATATACTAAGACCAGTACCATTAGATGACTCAATCACTACATTCATTATATGTACATTTTGACAATATAACATGTACACTGCCACTTGGAACATCAAGAGTTCAAATGATTGTGAAGACAAGTTCCTACTAGTACTGATCTGAACACCTCCACAATCATGGAGGGTGAGGGACTGGAGAATAATGTTGTCAGATTGAAAGAATGACAGACCCGTAAGCGAACTACATTTAATAACTACTTTCTGTTGCTCACCTGGACTGTCTGTTACATTACCAATAATTGCCACTTGGAACTTGTTTCTTAGTTCTGTCTCATTTCCATACTCCAGTGTATAGATACCAGGAGTAATGTAGATGACAGTGGAGTTATGTTGTAGTCCTTTCAGTGCTTGGTTAATAGTAGCACATGGTGTGTGTTGTCCACTAGTCCAACAAATGGTATCATTGATCCCAGCAGTAGTACTAACATAGATCTTATGTTCCCAGTTGTAGGAAAGAACAACTTGAGATAATAGAATATTAAGAAAGACAACTGAACAAGACATGATAACTAGTATCCTTAAGAAAGTAATAAAATAAACATAATACCTGAAATCATAAAGATTGATTACTTACTGTTTGCCAGCAAAACTTCCAATTATTTGTTATTTATCTAATATTCTTATATATTCCAGTCATCACATGACATATTACTCTTTTAGTGATTCCTTAATGAGAAATTATACCCACAAATTTAATAATTCATATGAAAGATCATTAAATGGAATACTTAGAAATACGAATCACAAAATAGCAAGAATGACCAGTAGTATATATAAGTATGCATGCCGATTTTAATATCACAACACAATAACCTCACGAGCCTTGCACAAATAATTTTATTTACTTCAATATATATAGACCACTTTAGGCAACTCAGTAATCATGTTTCTCTTACACTGGTAAGAATTAGTCTCTATTTCATTGAGAAGGAAATTAGAAATTGAGTCTAAAATAAGTAAGGCCAAGACATTAGAGATTGAGAAATTAAGCAGACATAAACAATGTGAGCTATTGTACTATTAGTAGTATATACCATATATGGTTATTTGCTACAGTTACTGATAAAGTATTATTAGACAAACAAAAAGAGATTGAGATACTGCAAGAAAAGTTAACATCACTAAATGTGCATTTAATAGAGAGAGAAGAAAGAATCATTCATTGATGGAGAACATGAAAGGCAAACAATTACTAGATATTCCTTTATTTTAGATAATATCTTTAGTTCTACAGTCTCAGGTGGTACAGTTACGTGATCAGATTAAAAGTTATAATCATCAAACATTTGAAGAGGTACTAGCTAGCCAAGAAGAGTCACAATTAGATGACAAATTAACTCAAGAGGAACCAGATGAGAGAGTAGATGATGCTTCATTAGATCATGAAACAGAAGACATCACTAGTCAAAGTAGGATTTAGAAACTTGTTTGTGACATAGAGAACAATTTAGTTAGTCAGTCACATTTTCTCTGCCAGGAATGCCCAGGTAGTTCTATTATGTTTTTGAAATGTCTCCCTGGGGCCTATATAATTGTACATATGTACAGTACATGCCTGTCACAATTTAACATGAAGACTCAAGGCCATATCTTCATACTTACTAGCACAGCAACCTACCATTTGAGAGTACACCTTATATGCCACATCCCTCAATTGACCGAGACAAAACATTTTTCTAGCAGTAATGGCCTCAAGGTTCATATACTAGTTAGTCTAGGCTATTTTATTAAGGTGCATTCACTATTTTGATTAGAAATTGGTAGCATTTCTATCAAAGTAAACTAATGTTCATCAACTCTGACTCATCAATCATTGGTTGGCTTTAACAAAGCCTCAGGTTTTACCACAGAAGTTCATACAATTAGACAAATGGTTTTATATTGCCTATGTAGGGATGGCACTATGTTCTATATTCTTTTTATTATTATTTTACCTTTAATACAAAGATTACATCAAAACTAGAACTTTGTGTATTCTTGCCATAGTAAGCTAACATAGTAGTAATAGTATATTCTAGCTCTTTCATCACCTTTTATTGTCATAGGTGAGGATATTTAATTGTGTGTAAAGATGTTGTGTGTGTAAAATATTATATACTAACTTTTACTATTAGAGATGTTGGAAGTATTCAGTGGACTAGTAATAGTGTTACACTAATTTTATCTACTGTAGAATGTAAAGAAGTGATACATCAATTAAAGCGACAACAGCACACAATATGGAATATTGAACTCATCTCCTTATCTCCTGACAGTTTGTTAACACTATTAACAAACATCAATGAATATCTAGTGAGGAGACTTTATATATATAACACTTTTATTGATAGACAGTCAGTGAACTAATACAAGTGGTAACTTTTATAAAACATTGGAGGAGCTACATCTTACCTTCTCACCTCTTTTACCAGATAGTTATTACTTGCTAACTACTGCTATTTCTTGTAGTAACATGCTCAAGATATTGTGCTTGTCATATGACAATAATATTAATGACAAAGACATACTGCACATCTGCAATCTTATTACAACTAACAAAACATTTAAATCACTATATCTCACTCACTGTCCTAGTATTACTAAATTTGGTATACAGCAAATACAAAAAGTGTTTGTTAATGATAAAATTTTGGATGTTTTATATATCAATGGCAATTGGCTCCGTCATTATTAATTGATTTTATACTATTTTTATTATATTTTTGTTAAATATATATAATTTTCTATTTGAAATAACTTATAAGAACTTTAGTTTCCTGTTCTTTATCTTATTCCTGACAATTATCAGAACATATTACTACAATTTTGTACCACATGATCAACTCAAATAGCTTTACCTGTAATGCATCATATCAATGAATGAAACTTGAATCTAATTTTACATACTGACCTAGCTGATTTGATGTCATGATTGGTCACTGTTTCCTTTATGCAATGAATGCTGCTTACTTCAGCTATGTTCATGGTCAGGAGAGCAAATATTTGGGAGTTGCCTAGTTTATTCATAACACTAGCCCACCCTGATCTTTTAGCTGAAACAGACAAATATATAGTAGACAGTGTTCCTTTAACATAACATTTAGTTGCTTATAAAATGGTATTATTTCTATATGTAAAGTCAATACAACTTTAAATGCACAATTAATTATATATAGTGCTAATACCCAATGAAATAACAAAACTTATATTTATTGGTACTAACTTTAAATGTCAATGTTATAGAATCTATAGAAGTATTAGCCATGTTGTGCTAACTAAACATAGTTCCATGTACCTTGCTGCAACAATGCTACAACATGTTTACTGATTAAATATTTGTATTATGAACATAGGATTCACTGTCACATGTCCCAACAGTAACAATTTACTGTCATAGCTGCTATGGGGGAAGTTACAGTATAGGATGACATAATCCTGATAGTGGTTGCATCTAAAAATTCTAACTTCAATGATAACAAAATCTTCTCGAGATTTATTAATATAAAAAAAAATTCTACCTGTCAGCTTCTCTGTCTTTCCATCTCTTAGTCTGTCTGTCCATTTATCTGCCTCTCTGTTCAGACATATTTTTCCATCTATCTAATCCTCTAAGTAAGGGAACAAAAGTTACTGCTTAATTGTTAAGCCACGTTTATTAAAAACTGTTGAAGATAACTAAGTAGGTAGTAGACTGCATCCTGTGTGTACAAGAAATAAGATTTAGATAGTTGTCTTTAATTAGTTAGTATTAGACATAGCAACAATATTTAATTTATATAGCTACTAAGTACAAGACTATTAATGTACACCTAGTCTAGTTCCTTTGATAAATTTCTATATTTAAATATTAGAAACATATTGTTCAAGGTATAGTTATTATTTAATATGGGCATGGCCAGTTGTTAACTATAGCTATAGGCAATTTTAGTGAGAAATGAATTTTAAAAGTTGCTAACTTTGTTGGAAGACAAAGAAATGAAAACTAAAGGTTTATTTAACATATAAAATACTTATTAGAATTAGAAATAATTTATTAATAGTAAAGAATAAAACAACAATACTACAAAAATAACTAATAATAACGAATATAATTAATTATATAGTATTAACGTACAAAACTTTTAAACTCTTATTATTGACTAGTATCTTTCTATTTGTTTTATATCAAACATAGTGATATTAGGACAGTTATAGTGAGAAGTAGATCTTCTAACTGCTTACTATTAGTAATAAGATCACAGATATAAGATATGTCATTGTCAGTAATATTATTGTCATAATAAAAGTGTAAGTACTTGAGTGTGTTATTACTAGAGATAGCAGTAGTTAAAAAGTGATAAGTACCTGGTAAAAAGCTGAGGAATAAAGATGTAGGTCTGCCATTGTCTTGTTATATGTTGCTACTTGCACTAGTTCACTACAAAATTTTCTTCCATTTTCTTCAAAGCATTAGCTAATATATACCATGCTGGTCTTCCTTTCTCAATCACATTATCACTTCTTCTCAGCCAACAAGTCAAACACTCCTGAAGACATCGGCTATATCATTAAGTTGATCCACTTCAATTTTTGCTAATGTAGGCTGTAGTATGCCTAACAATAGACCTAACTCAAATCATCTTCGATATGAAAACATATACTTGTTCAAGATTTCTAACATGTCACTTTAGTTAGTGATATCTAAAGAACAAGTTAAAATACTTATATAAATAATGCTCAAAAAGTCAGTGATAATTATGTAACCACTACCTAGTTGAACCTGACTAAAAAAAGAAATCAATTGCTTATCATCGTTATATATAGTCATGCTTCACGTGCTGAAAACGTGGTAGTCTTGCGACAAAACTCCAACAAAGCACAGTAGAACAATGCAAAAAGTGACCCACATTCAATCTGTTTGTTAGTGATGCCTCTAACAGCAGTAATTTGTTATTCTTTATCGCTATCTACTCGTACGACTATACTTTAATAAACTTGATTTCAATTCAATTTCTTTAAAAAAACAACCACTTTGAAGGTCTACATTAAAAGACCATACAAAATATAATGATTGTTCAGTTTCTAACCCTCATTTTGATACTCTTGTTAGTCAAGTGAAGGTGTCATTGGCACAGCCACCTTCTATGTCATGGCAGGTAGCTCAACTTTACATTATTCCTGTTGAAACCCTAAACCTTTCAATCAGTTCTTCTCCTCTCCCTTGGTATGTAAACTATGTATCATCATGTCTACTTACACAGAGAATACTGTGGATGTTGTGAATATGCTTATATAAATGTCCATACATTTAATAACAACAAGATACATCAAAATCTAAATTCACTACATTCATTTGAATAAGAAACAGAATTATAAAACCACACATCAGCAAGTATAGCATAATTTTAATACACACACAATATTTTATTATCTATAAAGTAGAAACAATCAAAGTCACATTTGCATAAAGGATTAATTAAAGTTCACTTTCTTCATCAAGTAATAATCTTGTAAGTGTATTGCTATTAGAATTATTACATTTATTATTACCACTATGTCTTGATCTAGTTGTGGTAGCTAATATAGGATTGATGGAGATAAGATGAGTCATTTCCTGGTAGTATGTGGTAAGAGGCTCTATCACTAAAGAAGATTCAGATTGAACAGTGCTCACATGATGTTCATCATATTCATCTGGATTCATAACACGATCAGCAAATGTGTCATTAACATTAAGATTTGCTTTGTTTTCCTCAGTAGTTACAGTATGTATTTGTTTAGCAGGTCTACAATGGAACCAGCAATTTACAATTTTTTTTTATAATCCAGTAAATGCAATATATAAAAGCAACTAGAGGTGGTAAGTACATCACCAAAAGATAATGATATACAGAAGATTTAACAGTAGACAAAGACATACCACAATTTACTGCCATTATTGAAAATATTTAAAATTCTAAGAAGTTATGTACAATCTTACGGTAAGGGCGAAATATCATAATACTACCAGCTACTATTCCATATAAAGATGTTTGTATTCCCTGAATAATACGATAACCTTCGATTGGAATGTAAAACTGAAAAAAAACAATGAACCTCAGCAACAGATAGAATCCAGCAAAATAACGATAATCATTTGTATTACCACATCCATTCTTAAAGGTTCCAGTATAATCATCAACAAGAGTGATAACAAATTGTGAACGTTTCAATCTACACCAATCTAGTATCTTATGAAACCACTTGAATGGATGAAATAAAAGATAGACTGTTGGTATGAACACAACAACAATCAAGATGATTATAGCTAAGATACCTAGAAATGCATGAGGATAACCAAAATAATTCAATGTACCATCATAGTAAAATGTTATCCCAGTTTCATTTTCATTAGTAAGACTGTACCACTTTGTGAAGTGGAGGAGTTTAAGAGAAGTAGCAGTAAACTGAGTAAAACATAACACATATATTGAGGATATAGAATGAGTGAATGAAGGTTGAATGTTAGTCATACGCCAGAAACGTGCTAGGAAATGATGAATAGGTCGTGTTATAGAGACTACACACCTGAAGCCTTTGTTGTACATTGTAATCCAACCATAAAGAAATAAAAGAAGAAGAAATGGATAGGCTGCTATGATATACCAAAAAGCAATGGCTCCTAGTGATCCCATAGTAGGTATAATACAAATATATGGTACTAAAGTGAGAAAGTTAAGATTCCAGATGCTTAATGGTGTAGTTGGTATATTTATATGAAGGTCAGACCTTCCATGAAAAAAATGATTATCATTCTCAAACTTCCAAAAGTAATAACCTAAACTAGAACAGATAGAGCCAACTTGACAATAGAAGACATATCCATTAAATGAACCATTTGTTAGTTTTACATTAAGAACAATTAAGACACTGACCAACAAAGTTAAAGGTATAATTTCAATAGTAAAAAATAATAGCAAATCATGATGATACACGTAACCATATTCCCAAGTATTTGACTGATTCGCGCATATAAGAAATGGTGAGTTAATAGGAACACAACTACTTGTTTTACAAGCACCATTAAGCCTTCCCATATAGGTAAATGTTCCATTATTTACTATATCATTCAATACTGTGGATATATAATCATAATAGGCATAAACTTGATGATGATAATAGTATTCTTTATTTGTATGTACAACATATCGTCTCGATAGTGGACATCTTCCAATCACTGGATGTGAATTGTAGTTAGATAGACAATAACCTAATAATGTACTAGTATAATTTGAACCAATAGTACATTTGTTGTTTGATAAGCATTTTTCAGAACAGCATAATCCACAAATAGTCAATTCACATGCATACAAGTAGATAGTTTCATTAATAGAGTGTAATCAATGCTGGTTAATCTGATTAAAGTGAAAGGGCCATGTACAGTTTTCAAATGATATTTTATAATTAGCTTCTAGATGTGCTTCATCCAATGTAGTAACATGCAAGTAGCAATCAGCACTAGAACAATTTTTGTACTGACAAAACTTATAAACAATTGGTTCACTACTTATTGTACAATCGACATATCTATACTCATAATTTAAGTTAACTAAAGATGTACACATTTGTAATTTTTCAGTAGCTAAGTAACCTGTTCCATCATATATAATCTTTAGCCTTGCACCTGGTTGAATGTTCAAACGTTCACTTTTGTTAAGAAAAGCTACTCTAGACTGTATACTAGTAGTACAATTATCTGATGTATAGTTCCAGTTATTCCAACATAATGTTCTCTTAATACTAGACAGTGTAATATTAGAAGTGTTTGGTAAAAGTGGCCACCAACATGATGATAGTGAAGTAGCATATATAGCATTTGGTGTTTGTGGTTCTTTGTGTTGACGTATGTTGTAATTAAAATATTCTTGAACATATATATTGATGACTTTATTGGATGAAAAAAGTATTTCAGTTTTCCAATTATCAGGATGAACTCTTGTGTTATGATACTTAATAAAACAACAACTTAATTGAAAGTGATGAGTTCTTTGTGTCTTACAGATTCCAGAGTATATGGCTCCACCTTTAAAAATGGCTGTATTGTTAATAAATGTTAACTTTGTCTCATTATAAAGTACAATATAACTACACTCATATAAAGCAATAGCTCCACCATATGATCCACTGTTACCAGTAAAGCTCATTTCAGTACCAGGATTTATTGTGATTACACTTCCATGTACTTCAATGCCAGATGCTCTGTTATCATTAAATATATTGATACCTTTAAATGATATAGGTACACTACTGGAATATAGTGTACCTGAACAAGTAAAGCTGTATGCATTATTTATATTATCACAAACAGGTTTATTACTTCTAAAAGTACATTTTGATAGTTTGATTGTTTCTAAATGTTGACTAAAATCAATTCCATTGGTAAAGTAGCATGCTGAGCCTTGATATGCAATGTTACTAACAAAGACTACATTAACAAGATGAAGATTGAATGTTGAACTAGTCTCTATCATTAATCCACCACCAATAATACCAGTATTGTTAGATATGTTACAAGATGTCATTTCAATCATGTTTACTAACTGTTTAATGACTGTACTATACATAGAAACATGTACTATTTTTACTCCACCTCCTCCTCTGTCTTCAATCAAACCAACATGATTAACATCAGTATTACTATTATTAGTAACAGTCATATGGCTTATCTCAATACTGTTATTATAAGCATTGTCATAGTAACCTATAAAAAATCCACCTCCATGATCAGCCTGGTTATCTTCTAGTATGTTGTAGTACATGAGAATCTTATTATTACTAGCCTGGCCTTTAAAGATAACAGACACTCCTCCTCCTTTACCAAACACATCACTATCTCTATGTTGATTACTTAGTTTATAATAATGTGATAAAGAAGACTCTCTTTGAGCCACATTAGAAGTAAAAGTACAATTTGTAATGTTATATAAACTGCAATTGTTACCATCTAATTGTGAAGGACTCTCTTCAGGATAATGCCATCCATTCTCAGGATTACAGTATGACCATTCTATTTGTAACCCACCTCCTCCATTCTCAATAAATGAAGACCCAGATATTGTTACATTACCCACTGTATTGTATATAGTAAGACCAGTACCATTAGATGACTCAATCACTACATTCATTATATGTACATTTTGACAATATAACATGTACACTGCCACTTGGAACATCAAGAATTCAAATGATTGTGAAGACAAGTTCTTACTAGTACTGATCTGAACACCTCCACAACCATGGAGGGTGAGGGACTGGAGAATAATGTTGTCAGATTGAAAGAATGACAGACCCGTAAGCGAACTACATTTAATAACTACTTTCTGTTGCTTGGTTAACAGTAGCACATGGTGTGTGCTGTCCATTAGTCCAACAAATGGTATTATTGATTCCAGCAAAGTAAATATGCCATGTGATGACTGGAATATATATACAGTAAGAACAACACATAACTAATTGAAATTTTGTCTATATTTGCAAAAAAATATATCCATTAAATGGCTGAAAATTTTATTATAATAATGAATTAAGAATGTTCACTGAAAAATTCTAAAAAATCAAAAATATTGAAATTTATAAGAAAATACAATATTAATTTCAATCAAGGTGAATGTACATGTAGTGTATGTTATGTCTTCACTATGTATAATACACCATCAATCGGTGGACTCAAGTGAACCTTCTTTCCTGAATTCAATTTCCTGGTTCATATATCTCTCATAATGTTCCTCAGCTATCAAATGTATGTTAACTTCATTATCTCTCACTCTTAACTTGTAACGTTTAGCTAATATCAAGAACAATATCAGTATAACAAAAACAATAAGACTTTTAACCAAATAATAGAAAATACTTTGACAAATTATTTCTGCTTGACATTTAAACGAATACTTACAAATACTATTAATAGCCAAACCAATACCATTTGCTGCAAACCACAGGCCAACCATGAAACCTCTCAATTGATGTGGACATTGAGCTATTGTGAACTCAAGAGATATTGGGAAAACGATACTGTTGGAGACTGAAAGCAAAATTTGAGGTACAATGACTTTGTAAAATTCAAAATTACCATTTAAATCATTTTGACATAATACTATAATCAAATGGCTTACTGGATAAGATAATGCAAAAAGTAGTCCCAAACCAAGTCTTTTTAACATACTGGGAATGAAATTATGAAAGCATGGGTATATAACAAAGTGATAGCAAAGGAGTAGAAAGGAAGACACTACATATGAAAGTGAATTATTCTCTACTAAACAAGACATGACATGTGAGTATTGGTTCTTGTGATTATCGTTGTACCACCCATAATCCCCTGCACATTGTCCACCAATTATGCAAATAAGCAATGGAATTAATCGTAATACTGTTTTGACATCTTCTACCTCCTCTACTGAGAATGGTCCACCATATTTTTCTTTACCCAAGTCTAATCGTGAAGGATAGTCTTCTTCCCAGTAGGTCAAAGCACTACGATTCCTAGGATACTTGTTATTCCAGGCATAATTGAGTACTTTAGCTATCAGTTTGATAGGATTAATAATATATGGTGTAGTATCCAGCCAGTGTTTGAAGAGTAGATTACTAATGATGACTGTACAAACAGCCACACCTGATGATATATAGAACACTAAAGCAAACTCATTAAATAGACACTTTCCAATTTCAATAATTGCAAGGACAATTGGTGCACTCACATAATTCCAATATATAATAGCACTTAGTTGATTGGCTGAAGCTCCTACTGATTGATCAATATTGAATTGGAAAATATTAGAATGAACAGTACCATACCCAATGATTTGTAATATTACATAAAAGAATAATGATGAAAAGTAAAGTGGTGTTAACTTAATAAAGGAATTAACAATATACGCTAAGCCCCCAATTACCCAACCAATGAACGAGATATGCACACCAATAATAATAGATTTATATCTACCTGTTTTTATATCAGCAAGTAGACCAAACAAAGGAAATATGAGAAATGTTAGTGAGAATGTTATATCAACGATAATGTTGTAGTAAGTTTGGTCAAGACCAACACCAATAGACAATAATGTATACACATGAAAATTCATCAGCACTTCCCAAAGAATAATAAGAAATGTTTCTTTGGAGCAAGTATAGCAGATCTTTCTATTGGCAGATATCATCTTAATGTTAAAGGTTGATCTACCAAAATGATAATATCATAACTGTTTACTTTTAAAATGAAAGTGAAATATTTGTGAATTTAAGTGCAAAAAGTATATAATTACCAAACTTATCAAAAATGAGGTTATAGTGTTATTAATTTTTTTATTGGTCTTCAATTTTATTTTTTTAATGACTAAAGTTTGATTTTCCAATCCCAGATTGTACTTGCAAGAATTTCACAACTAACATACAAAATAATGACTTTGCTGCATTTTTTGCTTGTATTAAAAACAACTAGAAAACATGACATGTTCTCCTGTTGGATTTATCGCCACATTTATATTTAGTAAAGATATCCTGCTTACTATACATGTCAATAACTAGTATTCTACATGGAATTGCATGTTTACCAAAGGTATTAATTGATGAATACATTCACAATGATTCCAGTCATAACATTATTGTTGTTATATACACAAATATAAGTTTCAGAAATAACTTTCACTTTACAATTTATTAATCATGCTGGTATAGCCTCATGTTAAGTTTCATATAACCTACCATTTTCATTGTTTTTTATCTTTGATTTTGTAAGTACATTAATTTCTGTCATGTAAGTAGTCTGATAAAACAGAACCCATTATTGAGTACAAGGATCTAGTTCATTGGATTAGACTTAAAGCACTTGATTAGAAAGGAAGAATTCTTAGTTATGATTAGTATATGGTACCACAGTAAATAGCTAATTTTCTTTTTCCAACTATTTCTTCTATTTATCTAAACTTATTTACTTTCAATTCATTATTCAAACGTCAATATATTCTATTCAACATATATTGTAAGCATATGTATATATATTTATACATACATATATAAATATAACTACATAATGTGTCACAAATTCAATATCTCTTGTTTCATATTCAAAAATTTCTATCTATCATTGCATGGATAAGCAAGGTTTTAATACTTATATTGAAATATAAATCAAAAAGTTTAAAGTATATGAATAGTTAATCAATAACAGTTCTTTCTAGTCATGTGTATTGTCCCATCACATTAAGGGAATCTATACCTATAATTATATATATAAACATTGTAGTTAATGTAAACCATTATACATATAATCTTATACACATTATATACCAGCACTACATTATATTAATAATAATTATGCTACAAGTATTTTAGAAAATAGTAACCAGAAAATATTTGTTATATGTAGTAATATATCAGTATTATATTAATTAAAACATACCTTGAAGAGCTATTTTAAACGATCCGGCTACAGCTTGTTCTCTTAAGGCTATAAACAAGTTATAAAAACTCGGAAATGATTGCATAATTATAACTATGTACGCATGCGCGAAGAGTGTAAGAGAAACATGATTACTGAGTTGCCTAAAGTGGTCTATATATATTGAAGTAAATAAAATTATTTGCGCAAGGCTCGTGAAGTTATTGTGCTATAATATTAAAATCGGCATGCATACTTATATATACTACTGGTCATTCTTGCTATTTTGTGATTCGCATTTCTAAGTATTCCATTTAATGATCTTTCATATGAATTATTAAATTTGTGGGTATAATTTCTCATTAAGGAATCACTAAAAGAGTAATATGTCATGTGATGACTGGAATATATATATATATATATACAGTAAGAACATTAGATAAATAACAAATAATTGGAAGTTTTGCTGACAAACAGTAAGTAATCAATCTTTATGATATCAGGTATTATGTTTATTTTATTACTTTCTTAAGGATACTAGTTATCATGTCTTGTTCGGTTGTCTTTCTTAATATTCTATTATCTCAAGTTGTTCTTTCCTACAACTGGGAACATAAGATCTATGTTAGTACTACTGCTTTTAGTGTTTCCTTATGGGAGATTATATCCGCAAATTTTTAAATGGCACTAATAGAGCATACAATACTAATAATACTGACTTGATGATAGTAATTATAAAAGGTACATATTACTGATAATAACTAGCTGGTAGTAAAAGCATATAATATAATTATCAGAGATTAATAAAATCTAACCAATATAGTGTCATCACATGTAGTTATAGTATTTTTTCTTATTCAAGAAATTCTACTGATTTTAGTGAATTCCTTGTAACAAAATGCATTGCCTTTTGTGTAGACTTGTACTTGTCAATTAAATGTAGAACTCACACATCATACCAAAATAATTTTTCTTTGTAGTTCTTGTTTCCTGACACATATATCTTATTGGTTGTGGTGCTGCATTCTTCTCTCCTGAACAATGATGTCGTGCCATTGTTACTGGAGTTGTAGTAATATGTTTCTATGCACCAGGGTAATTATGATCTGTTTCTTTAACTTAATCCAATTACAATAGTTACTATGTAAACTATATAACATAATATAAATAACAAATTTACTGTTTTCTAATTCTTAGAGCTGTTACTAATGTTGTGCCTATCTCTAGAGACTCTTGCAGTCAATGTCCTACTGATGCACCTAAATGTATTAATGGATTGTGTGGTGAGTCAACAATAATGATGTTATGACACTGCACATAACAATTTATATGAAAGATCATTAAATGGAATACTTAGATATACGAATCACAAAATAGCAAGAAAGACCGATAGTATATATAAGTATGCATGCCAATTTTAACATCACAACACAATAGCCTTACGAGCCTTGCACAATTAATTTTATTTATTTTAATATATCTAGACCACTTTAGGCAACTCAGTACTCTTACACTCTTCGCGCATGCGTACATACCATGGATAGTTATAATTATGCAATCATTTCCGAGTTTTTATAACTTGCTTATACCCTTAAGAGAACAAGCTGTAGCCAAAGTAGTTCAAGGTATGTTTTAATTAATATAATATTGATATATTACTACATATAACAAATATTTTCTGGTTACTATTTTCTAAAATACTTGTAGCATAATTATTATTGATGAAATATAGTTCTGGTATATAATGTGTATAAGATTTTATGTATAATGGTTTACATTAACTACAATTAATATATATATATATAATTATAGGTCTAGATTCCCTTAATGTGATGGGACTATACACGTGACTAGAAAGAACTGTTATTGATTAACCATTATATACTAACATTAAATTTCTTTGGTTTATATTTCAATATAAGTATTAAAACCTTGCTTATCCATGCAATGATAGATAGAAATTTTTGAATATGAAAACTAGAGATATTGAATTTTATAACACATTATGTACTTATAATTATACATGTATATATATGATGTATAAACAAATATATGCATATGCTTACTATGTATATTGAATAGAATATATTGATGTATGAATAATGAATTGAAACTGATTAAATTTTAAATAAATGGAAGAAATAGTTAGAAAAAGAAAACTAGCTATTTACTGTGGTACCATATACTAATCATAACTAAAAACTTTTACTTTCTAAATAAATGCTTTTAGTCTAGTCCAATGAACTAGATCCTTGTACTCAATAATTGGTTCTGTTTTATCAGACTATTTACATGACAGAAATTAATGTTCTTACAGAATTAAAAATAAAGAATAATGATGTTGGGCAAAATCATATGAAAATTAACATGAGGCTATGCCAGCATGATTAATATATGTGACCTGATTTGCAAAAAGGGACCACTTCTGTCACAACATTTGTGACCTGATTTGTGAAAAAAACACTGTTAAAACATAACAATAAACAGTTTTGCATACATGTAGAATAGTTATGCATATGTATCAACTGTATGCATACAAAACTGAGATGTTTGAGATGTTTTAACAGTAGTTTGTTCAAAAGTCAGGTCACAAATGTTTTGACAGAACTGGTCCCTTTTTGTAAATCAGGTCACATATTATAAAGTGATAGTTATTTCTGAAACTTATATTTGTGTATATAAGTCCAATAATGTTATGACTGTCAAGCATTCATGAAGTCATTGTGAATTTATTCTTCATCTAATACATTGGTAAACAAGCAATCCCATGTAGAATACTAGTTATTATATAGTAAGAAGGATATCTTTACTAAATATAAATGTGACCATGAATACAACAGGAGAACATATCATGTTTTCTAGTTGTTTTCAATACAAGCCAAAATGCAGCAAAGTCATTTCATTACTTTTAATGTAAATTTTGAAATTGTTATGGGTGTAATCTGGGATTGGTATATCTGATTTTAGTCTTTAAAAAAATGAAGTGTTTTTAATGACATTACAATCTAATTTTTGATAACTTTTGTAATACATATACTTTTTACGCTTAAATTCACAAATATTTCTTTTCATTTGAAAAGTAAACAGTTATGATATTATCAATTTGTTAGATCAACCTTTAACATTAAGATGATATCAGCCAATAGAAAGATCTGCTGTATTTGCTCTAAAGAAGTAATTCTTGTTATTCTTTGGGATGCATTGATAAATTTGCAAGTGTTTACAATATCGTCTATTGATGCCGGTCTTGACCAGAATTATTATAACATTGTCATTGATATTACATTGTGTCTAATGTTTCTCATATTCCCTTTTTTTGGTCTACTTGCAGATTTAAAAACAGGTAGGTATAAATCTATCATTATTGGTGTGCATATCTCCTTCATCGCTTGGATAATTGGGGGCTTAGCACTCACTGTCAATTCCTTCATTAAGTTAAAACCACTTTTCTTTTCATAATTATTTTTTTACTTAATATTACAAATCATTGGGTATGGTACTGTTAATTCCAATATTGTCCAATTCAATATTGATCAATCAGTAGGAGCTTCAGCCAATCAACTAAGTGCTATTATATTTTGGCATTACGTGAGTACACCAATTGTCTTTACAATTATTATAATTGTAATGTGTCTATTCAATGAGTTCGCCTTGTTTGTGTTCTATATATCATCAGGTGTGGCTGTTTGTACAGTCATCATTAGTAATCTACTCTTAAAACATTGGCTGGATACTACACCATATATTATTAATCCTATTAAACTGATAGCTAAAGTACTCAATTATGCCTGGAATAACAAGTATCCTAGGAATCGTAGTGCTTTGACCTACTGGGAAGAAGACTATCCTTCACGATTAGACCTGGGTAAAGAAAAATATGGTGGACCATTCTCAGTAGAGGAGGTAGAAGATGTTAAAACAGTATTACGATTAATTCCATTGCTTATTTGCGTAATTGGTGGACGATGTGCAGAAGATTATGGATGGAACAGAGTTAATCAAAAGGACCAATATTCACATATCATCTTTTGTTTAATACTTAATGATTCACACACATATTTGGTGTCTTCCTTTCTACTCCTTTTCTATTACTTTGTTATATACCCATGCTTTCATAATTTCATTCCCAGTATGTTAAAAAGACTTGGTTTGGGACTAATGTTTGCACTATCTTATCCAGTAAGCCACTTTATTATAACATTATGTCAAAATTATTTAAGTGTTAATGTTGATTTTTACAAAGTCATTGTACCTCAAATTTTGCTAGCAATCTCCAAGAGTATCATTTTCCCAATATCTCTTGAGTTCACAATAGCTCAATGTCCACATCAATTGAGAGGTTTCATGGTTGGCCTGTGGTTTGCTGCAAATGGTATTGGTTTTACTATTAGTAGCATTTGTAAGTATTCATTTAAATGTAAAGCAGAAATGATTTGTCAAAGTATTTTCTATTATTTGGTTAAAAGTCTTGTTGTTCTTGTTATACTGATATTGTTCTTGATATTAGCTAAACGTTACAAGTTAAGAATGAGAGATAATGAAGTTAACATACATTTGATAGCTGAGGAACATTATGAGAGATATATGAACCAGGAAATTGAATACAGGAAAGAAGTTGGACTATCACTTGAGTCCACCGATTGATGGTGTATTATACATATTAAAGACATAATATACACTGCATGTACATTCACCTTGATTGAAATTAATATTGTTCTTTTCTTATATTGAAATACACTTAAATTTCAACATTTTTGATATTTTTTAGAAATTTTGTATCAACATTCTTAATTCATTATTATAATAAAATTTATTCAGCTATTTAATGTATATATTTTGTAAACATAGACAAAGTTTCAATGAGTTATGTATTGCTTATTATAGAAGAATATTATTGAGTCTCTTATAATAATAATTATATCTTGTAATTGTTGAATAATGGTTAATTTGAAATAAGCCAGTGGTTTACAATTGTTTTTCAATGAATAAAAAGTTACACTTATGAATAGTATAATGAAAATATCATTTATAGTAATTTTTCTGCTGACATCTAACCTATCATTGCACATGAATGATTATTACCAATAAAGCTAAAGTCATAAATAAACTAATAAATGAATTGTATTTTCTTGTACTAATCAGTTCTTCCATTTGCAAAACTTTGACTTAACTGACTTCCACCTCAAGACAAAGTTCAAGACAGTAACAGACTTATTGCATAATAATTTTTTTGACTACACTACTATAAAGATTACAAAAGATCTTGAAGTTTTAGCTATTACATAAAATAAGCTGCCATTGTAGACAGCAAGTGGTCAGATTCTGATGTATGACAACTGATGTCAACTAATGCAACTATAAGGTTAACTAGTACAAATACATACCTATAATAACAAAGTAATTGAAAAAGATCATCTTTTTCTTTCTGGCAGTACTAACATAATCACCTCTACTGTGGCTTTCAGTGTTTTTGATGAATAGATTAGTTCATATTAGTAATTTTATTGACAATCTAGAAAGTGGACTAGACCAGAACAGACTAGAACCACATATTTTTTTAATCATGCAGATTGTTGGCAGAAAACTACTTTATTGTTATTTTATAAAGTTAATGATGCAACAACTGGAAATAATAGTATGAATAGACTCACAAAATATTAATAAGAAATGATTATGGTGATCTCTGCTTGTCTGAAAATGAGAGCGAAAAGATATATGTATATTTATTTTTTATAATTGCTTTTAATATGTATGTAATATCCTTGTTTGTAATATTGTTATTGATTGTATTCCATTGGCAGCATCTGCCCATGGATGTCTCTGCTACAATCTACCAGTTACGATGAATTTCACATGTTATTTAGTGGTGTTAAATTTAAATACATATATAGTCTAACTGATATCCCAATAGTTGTCACATTATTGCTGTAGTTGTTTTTTAAAGTCAAATGTTGTTATATCTGATAAATTCTAAGATTTGTCAGCTGTATATTTCATCGTAGCAAATAATATGTCACCATTTATACAACAGTCATCATTTTAATATAGTAAGACCATAGAATGTCACACTTTATTTAGATCTTTAGACCTATGAGATTTCTTGCTTTACACATAACAATTATATATGGTTATTACTTATTCCTTTTATTTTATAGAATTATGAACATTTGTTTAAAGTTAATGACAAAAATGTTGGTGGGTCATTCTATTTACAATTAAAGGTAAAGTACCACATTATCTTCATATATTTGCACAAATATTTAAATATTTTAAATAACCCAACTACAAGTATTTAATATCATTCTGTTGTTGTAACACTGTCCAGTCATTGATATAACCTTCACTAAATGTCAAATGCATTAACTAATTGCATTTAAAGTACATGTGTAATTGTTTTTTTTTGTTCAATACTCTGTCAATACATACAGTATGCCTAACAATAGACCTAACTCAAACTATCTTCAATATGAAAACATGTACTTGTTCAAAATTTCTAATATGTCAAATTATGCTTAGACAGTCAGTACTAGTGCTCATACTTTATTAAAAGTGAGATAACTATCTACATACTTATGTAGTTGAGTTTGACTCAACAAAAGATATCAATAGCTTTCATCAACTTGCTTCTTTGACATAACTTTGTGTCTATGATCACTGTTCTTTTTAGTTGCCGAAATGTGGGAGTATAACACACCCACAAACAAGTTTTCATTGTCATTATTTGATGAATTCTTTATGTACAGCCATGCTGAAGGACAGTAGAACAATACAAAAAGTGACCAACATTCAATCTGTTGTTAGTGATGCCTCAAACAGTAGCTTATAATTTGTTATTTTATTCGCTATCTACTCGTACAACTACACCTACAGGTACAATCAATACTAAACATACATAAAATAGAATTGATAATTTTTGTTACATCATAATATCAAGACCCCTGGAGTTATAACACGCTTGTCTTTCGTTGTAGCACTACTGAAAGGTAATGTAACTGTTTGATTACTCTTGTCAATCGGCCTTCTCTTGGCCTATGTCACCTACTAAATATTAAAAATTATAATAGAAATAATCTTTTAATAATATACGACTGTTAATACAAGTGATCACATAAATAGAGTCTAGACAATCAATAGTACTAATAAACCAACAATATGGAATAGGTAGTATCATATCAAATGCTTTCATCATGCTCATGAGACGGAGTAAGTATAACTGTAGAATTTAAATAAGTTAGCTGTCATATTATTGAATCTGATTAATTGATAATTTTACTTTAATAAATTGTATTTGAATGTAACTTCTTTAGAAAATCAACCACTTTGAAGGCCTGAATAATCATTTAAAGAACATCCAAAAATTACCAAACATAGTGAAAGATATGTTGATGATGAGACCTGTTATTTAAATTACAAGTGACAAGACCATTGTTGTATTAAGTTCAAAACCCATTGGGTAAACTCTTCTACTGTCTAGTCAATCATCTGGGGTATTGCTATGACTCAGACAGTAGCAAGAGTGTTGTCAACTTGGCTATATTTAGAACAGGTGACTATGATAATTGATCAATCTTTAACCCTCATGCATATTAACACCATTATTAGTCAAGTTGTCATTAGCACAACCACCTTCTATGTCATAGCACTTGATAGCATGTAGCTCAACCTTTAAATTATTCCTGCTTAATCCCTAACTCTATTTAAAGTTCTTTCCCACCCCACCCCCCCTAGTCTGTGTCATCTTGTCTACTTACACAAATAATACTATGGACTCTGTGAATATGCTTATATATATGTCCATACATTTAATAACAACAAGATACATAAATATCCAAATTCACTACATTCATTTACATAAGAAACATAATAATTAATATAAAATACTACACATTAGCAGGTAGCGTGATTTTATTACACACACAATACTTAGTATCTATAAATTAGAACTAACAAACTCATATTTACATAAATGATCAATTAAAGTTCACTTTCTTCATCAAGTAATAATTTTGTTAGCGTACTGCTATTAGAAGCATTATTTTGTGATTTGTTATTGCCACTATGTCTTGATCTAGTGGTGGTAGTTGATAAATGATTGATGGAGATACGATGAGTCATTTCCTGATAGTGTGCACGTGGTAAGAGGCTCTACTACTAAAGGAGATTCAGATTGAAGAGTACTCACATGACGTTCATCATATTCATCTGGATTCATAATCCGATCAGCAAATGTGTCATTAACATCAAGAGATAAAATGTATTCCTCAGTAGTCTCAGTTTGTTTTTGTTTAGTGGGTTTACAGTAAAAGCAGCAACTTGCGATTTTTTGTATGGTCCAATAAATGCAATATATTAAAACAACGAGTTGTGGCAAGTACATTGTGATTAACAATCGATATATAAATTCAGTATTACCAGTCACACACATTGTTGACAAGGCTGTAAATATTTAAAATTCTAAGAAATTGTGTACATTCTTACGAAAAGGGCGAAATATCATAATACTACCACCTGCAATACGTATTAACATGTTTCTACTCTTAGAATTATATGATAGTGCTCAATTGGAATGTAATAAATACAAATTATAATGATCCTCAAGAAGAGATAGAGTCCAGCAAAATAACGATAATCACTTGTATTATCACATCCATTCTTAAAAGTTCCAGTATAATCATCAACAAGAGTGATAACAAATTGTGAACATTTCAGTCTACACCAATCTAGGATCATATGAAACCACTTGAATGGATGAAGTAAAAGATAGACTGTTGGTATGAACACAACAACAATCAAGATGATTATAGCTAAGATACCTAGAAATGCATGAGGATAACCAAAATAATTCAATGTACCATCATAGTAAAATGCTATCCCAGTTTCATTTTCATTAGTAAGACTGTACCACTTTGTGAAGTGGAGAAGTTTAAGAGAAGTAGCAGCAAACTGAGTGAAACACAACACATATATTGAGGATATAGAATGAGTGAAGGAAGGTTGAATATTAGTCATACTCCAGAAGCGTGCCAGCAGACGATGAATAGGCCATGTCATAGTGATTACACACCTGAAGCCTTTGTTGTACATTGTAATCCAACCATAAAGAAATAAAAGAAGAAGAAATGGATAGGCTGCTATGAGATATCAAAAAGCAATGGCTCCTAGTGATCCCATAGTAGGTGTAATACAAATATATGGTACTAAAGTGAGAAAATTAAGATTCCAGATGCTTTGTGGAGTATTTAGTATGTTTAGAGAAATGTCATACTTTTTCTGTAAAAAATAGCCATAATTTTCAAAATGCCAAAAGTAATAATTTAAATGAAAAGAGATAGAGACAATTTGACAATAGAAGACATATCCATTAAAAGAGCCATTCATGAGTTTTATATTGAGAACTATCAAGACAGTAACCAACAAAGTTAAAGGTATCATTTCAATAGTAAAAAATAGTAGCAAATCATGATGATATACGTGACCATATTCCTAAGTGGTTGACTGATTCGCGCATATAAAAAATATTGAGTTAATAGGAACACAACTACTTGTTTTACAAGCACCATTAAGCCTTCCCATATAAGTAAATGCTCTGTTATTTGCCATATCATTTAATACTGTGGATATATAATTATAATAATTATAGTAATAATAATGGTTATATCGCCTGGAAAGTGGACATATTCCAATCACTAGCTGTGAATTGTAGTTAGATAGACAATAACTTAATAATGTACTAGTATAATTTGAACCAACAATACAGTGGTTGTTTGAAAAGCAGTTTTCAGAACAGCATAATCCAGGTATAGTCATTTTACATGCATACAAGTAGATGGTTTTGTTAATAGAATGTAATCGATGTTGGTTAATCTGATTAAGTTGAAAGGGCCATTTACAGTTGTCAAATGATACTTTATAAGTAAATTCAAGGGGTAGTTCATCCAATGTAGCAACATGCAAGTAAGAATAAGAGTCAGCACTTAAACAATTTTTGTACCGACAAAACTGATAAACTATTGGTTCAGTACTTATTGTACAATTGACATACCTATACTTACAATTAAGATTAACTAAGGATGTACACATTTGCAATTTTTCAATAGCAAAGAAACCTGTTCCATCATATATAATCTTCAGCCTTGCACCTGGTTGAATGTTCAAATTTTTATGTCTGTAAAGAAAAGCAACTCCAGACTGTATACTAGTGGTACATTTATCTGTTGAGTAGTTCCAATTATTCCCACATAATGTTCTCTTTATACTAGACAGTGTAATGTCAGAAGTGTTTGGTCGTAATGGCCACCAACATGACAACAGTGAGGCAGCATATATGGCATTTATTGTTTGTGGTTTTTCATATTGAGATGTGTCATAATTTAAATGTTCTTGAGTATTCATATTGATGACTTTATTCGATGAGAAAAATATTTCAGTTTTCCAATTATCAGGATGAACATTTAAGATATAATACCTGACAAAACAACCACTTAATTGAAACCGACAAATTGTTTTTGTGCTACAGATTCCAGAATATATGGCTCCTCCTTTAAAAATAGGTGTATTTTACTAAATGTTAACTTTGTCTCATTATAAAGTACAATATAACTACACTCATCTAAAGTAATAGCTCCACCATATGATCCACTGTTACTAATAAATCTCATTTTAGTAGCAGGATTTATTGTAATTACACTTCCATGTACTTCAATAGCAGATACACTATTATCACTAAAATTATTGATACCATTAAATGATATAGGTACACTTCTGGAATATAGTGTACCAGAACTAGTAAAACTGTATACATTATCATCATAAAAAGGTTTATGACTTCTAAAAGTGCAATTTGATACTTTAATGGCTTCTAAATGCTGACTAAAATCAATCCCATTGGTAAAGTAACATGCTGAACCTTGATATGCAATGTTACTAACAAAGTCTATGTTGCTAACATGAAGGTTGAATGCTGAACTAGTCTCTATCATTAATCCACCACCAATAATACCAGTATTGTTAGATATGTTACAAGATGTCATTTCAATCATGTTTACTAACTGATTAATGACTGTACTGTACATAGAAGCATGTACTATTTTTACTCCACCTCCTCCTCTGTCTTCACTCAAACCAACATGATTAACATTAGTATTACTATTATTAGTAACAGTCGTATGGCTTATCTCAATACTGTTATTATAAGCATTGTCATAGTAACCTATGAAGAATCCACCTCCATGATCAGCCTGGTTATCTTTTAGTAAGTTGTAGTACATGATAATCTTGTTATTACTAGCCTGGCCTTTAAAGATAATAGACACTCCTCCTCCTTTACCAAACACATCACTATCTCTACCTTGATAACTTAGCTTATAATAATGTGATAACAAAGACTCTCTTTGTGCCTTATTAGAAGTAATATTACAATTGATAATATTATATAAACTATGATTGTTATCATCTAGTAGTGAAGGACCCTCTTCAGGGCAATCCCATTCATTTTTTGGATCACAATATGACCATTCTATTTGTAACCCACCTCCTCCATATGATATTCCAACTCCATTCTCCTTGAATACACACCCAGATATTGTTACATTACCCACTGTATTGTATATAGTAAGACCAGTACCATTAGATGACTCAATCACTACATCCATTATATGTACATTTTGACAATATAACATGTACACTGCCACTTGGAACATCAAGAGTTCAAATGATTGTGAAGACAAGTTCCTATTAGTATTGACCTGAACACCTCCACAACCATGGAGGGTGAGGGACTGGAGAATAATGTTATCAGATTACAAAAAAGACAGACCAGTAAGTGAACTACAATTAATAATTATTTTCTGTTGCTCACCTCGACTGTCCATTACATTACTAATAATTGCCACTTGAGACTTGTTTCTCAATTGTGCCTCTTGTCCATATTCAAGTACGTAGATACCAGGAGCAATGTAGATGACAGTGGACTTATGTTGTAGTCCTTTCAGTGCTAGGTTAATAGTAGCACATGGTGTGTGCTGTCCATTAGTCCAACAAATTGTATCATTGATCCCAGCAGTAGTACTAACATAGATCTTATGTTCCCAGTTAACAGAAAAAACAACTTCAGATAATATAATATTAAGAAAGATAAACAAACAAAACATGATGACAAGTATCCTTAACAAAGTAAAAAAGTAAACATTAATACATGAAATCATAAAGATTGATTACTTACTGTTTGCCAGCAATACTTGAAACTACTTGTTACTTGTCTATGTTCTTACTGAATATATATTCCAGTCATCACATGACATCATTATACTCTTTTAGTGATTCCTAATGGGAGATTATAACCACAAATTTAATAATTCATATGAAGGTTCTTTAAAGGAATACTTAGAAATACAAATCACAAATAGCAAGAAAGACAGGTAGTTTATATGAGTAAGAATGTCTGTTTTAACATCACAACTCAATAGCTTTACGTGAGCCTTGAGCAAATGGGTCCAATGTATGTTAATAAGGGCACTCCATAGATGATGTAAATCATTCATTGTTAAAATATCTGATGACTTGCATGGTGGAGTAGACTGATCAAAAGTTGTTGAGGTTAAATAATCACCACATACAAGCAACATAATGCTAAACCATAATTACAAGTGAAACTCTAACTGTATGATTATAGCTTCAGTTGTAAAACTCAAGCTAGGCATATGCTCAATGATATTGTCATCAGTTAGCCAACTAGAAAAGCAAGTCAGTCAGCTTAAAATCTAGCTCAGTGGTGACTATAGATTTACAATCAGGTTGTATATATATATATATATATATATATATATATATATATATATATATATATATATATATATATATATAATATATATATATATATATATACTAATTTATATATGCACTCTGTCAGTGCATGGTTGCTACATTCTATGTAGTATAATAGCACAGATATGACATATGTCATAGATATTTGGGTATATAAGCATTCAATTGAATAATCATATTGTTGATTACACTTGTATGTCTAGACATACAAGTGTAATCAAAACATGATGTACTGTTTCATGAATTTACCAATTGTTATGATCAAGTTGCTATA